>CM028334.1:36291097-37671097 GCA_016647705.1 Eucommia ulmoides | reverse complement strand
AAAATGTACCTCCCCCTTATCAAAACCACATTCCCCAATATTATCCTCAAGCCTACCTAGCACCCTCTTACCATACCAATCAACCACACCCGAACACCCCACCTCAAATTCCTAACCGCACTCCAAGGTCATGAACCCAATACCACCAAGACCTTCTACCTCATGCTACTGGGGGAAATTTCTAGAACGACAACAGAGAGCTACAAGACCTTCCGGTCTCGATCACCGAATTGTACCGGAATTGTTTGAAGCAGGGGATGCTGACACCCCTTCCATTCTACGAAGTTAAACCAGGGAGTAAAGCAGCTTCTTCAAATGCTTTCTGTGAATACCACTCAGGAACCAGAAGACATGTGACTGAACAATGCTTTCAGCTGAAAGACAAAATTCAGGAGTTTATACGGACAGGAGCCATCACGTTTCCTAAAAAACCTGAGGCCGGTACGCCAAACTGTCAGCAGAATCCGTTGCCTGAGTATGCACCTTCAAGGGGTGGTGAAGTCAATCTTTACCAAAATATTGGTGGAGATGGGAGCGAGTCATGTGCCTAAGGCTCAATTTGAAAAAATCTAAAGACTGCAAAACTATTTTTTTGTTTGCTTTAAATTTGCGAGGTGTTTTGATAAAATTGGAAAATCTTTGCGTACTCACCTTTCCATCCCGTTGGTCTTTTGGATGGAAAAGGATTTGCTCTGTAATGACTTTTAAAATTTCAATAATGCAATACTGTTTATTCAAAACTGTGGTCTAATGTTTGAATCTTACTATTTCAGGTGCCCAAAATTACCTGCATATGTTGTACGTGATGTGACTGAGTGAGGATGTGAATGTGTGATTTCAATACAAAGTTAGACCACGATTCAATGGGACTATAATCAAAGGAAGATTATGTTTATCCAAACGATGGTGAAATCTGAAAAGGTCCGTAACCAAATTCGTCAGCGATTCCAGAAGTACCGGGGGGTTCAAAAGTCAAAGATTGGTATCCATTGTCCTTACGATGCTTTGATATATTGTTGCAAGCTAATCAAACTATCTTTGGTGGTACTTTAGTGATTGATGAAACTGGGTGTAAATATCCCGATTTGCCTATTTTCTGAGTTACTCAATGGTAAAAAGAGAATACAATCATCTCACGCCAATGATCCCAATGAAGAAACTTTCAAATGTTGCAAGAAGGTCTCAATTTCCAAAGAAAATCAAGTTCATTGATAACTTCGGCTGTCCCTAAATCATTGTAAGTTCGATATAAAAAAAAAAGAGAAAAAAAGAAAAGAAAAAAAAAAAGGAAAAAGAAGAAAATAATAAGAAAAAAAGAAAAAAGAAAAAAAAAAGAGAAAAAAAAATAAAAGAAATGGAAAAAACGAAAAGTGAGATAACCGAACAAGAAGTATTGGTATAAATGTGGAAGAGATTTGAAGAGGAAAGAAAGATGATAGATAGATTTGTTCATATTTTCCGCCTCGGTCCAAATTAGCGGCAAATGATATTTTTTGGAATCAGAACTTGATGGATTTGAATGGAATTAGAATTTGAGAAAAGAAACATTGGTCGTGGTCTGAAAATATATTAGAATCATATTCCTCTACATTCTTGACCCAAGATCTCACAGAAAATCATATCGGGTATTGAAGGTACTCATTTTAGTAATTTTCGACATTTATCCATTTTTGGACTAAATCAGTTTTGCAGGACTTGAGAAAACACAGAGCATGCAGGAGTATTAGAACCCCAAGCATTGAAGCACCTACTAATTTGAAAAGACAAGAATCCAGTCGAGCAAGCCAAGGAGACCTCGATGAGGTATGTTGGGCCTTCCCCTGAGTCGAAGGGAACTAAAAAAAATTGTCGCATCACCCTGAAGCATGTCGAACTCTCAGTTGAAAAGCGAGACTTCTAAATTCAGAAATAGAAAAATCTCCCGATACTGTCTCGTGACCCGAGAAAGTCAAGCGCCATCAAATGAGAGATTGCGACGGAAAAGGGGGGGACGGAATTGCTAGTCGTCAAGAGTGACAAGTTTTTCAAACTAAATTTTCGTGTTGCATGTGTTTTTTGTCCAATTACAGGGTTTTCAAAGGGCAGGGAAGCATGGATTTCTCTCTCACAAAGACTTCTTACCTTCCGGTTCAAATTAGAAACTTTTATTACTAAAAGTTCGAAAGCTCTAAATGAGCGTCCAGGTATGCGTTTTGCCTTGAAAAGGGCGAAAAGTAAACTACGCTAAACTTGATCCTCGGCATAATACTAAGGTACGCAGGCAATCTATAAATGTTCGGTCATCTGAGAGTTCGGCTGGGGCACATTTATATCTTTGCTCTCTCATTCTGGCTCAGTCACAAGTTGGGGCATATTTTATACTCTTAAACTTTCTTTAAGCCCCTGGCCAAGATGGCTGGGGCATGAATAATTTTTATTACTCTAAGCGATCCTCTAAACGGACACGTGTTCGTCATGAGTATCGTCATGAGTCATTTTTTTATTACTCTAAACGATTCTCTAAATGGACACATGTTCGTCATGAGTACCGTCATGAATCATTTTATTACTCTGAACGATCCTCTAAACGGACACATGTTCGTCATGAGTACCGTCATAAATTATTTTATTACTCTAAACGATTATCTTAACAGACGCTTGTTCATCATGAGTATCATCACGAGTTAAATTTTTTTATCACTCTAAACGATCCTCTAAACGGAAATTTGTTTATCATGAACGTCGTCATGAGTCATTTTTTTATTACTCTAAACAATCCTCTAAACGGACATATGTTCGTCATGAGTACCATCATGAATCATTTTATTACTCTAAACGATCCTCTAAACGGACACATGTTCGTCATGAGTACCATCATAAATTATTTTATTACTCTAAACGATTATCTTAACAGACGCTTGTTCGTCATGAGTATCATCACGAGTTAAATTTTTTTATCACTCTAAACGATCCTCTAAACGGACATTTGTTTATCATGAACATCGTCATGAGTCATTTTTTTATTACTCTAAACCATCCTCTAAACGGACATATGTTCGTCATGAGTACCATCATGAATCATTTTATTACTCTAAACGATCCTCTAAACAGACACGCGTTTGTCATGAGTATCGTCATGAGTCATTTTTTATTATTCTAAACGATCCTCTAAACAGACACTTGTTCGTCATGAGTATCGTCGTAAGTCATCATTTTATTACTCTAAACGATCCTCTAAACGGACACATGTTCGTCATGAGTACCGTCATGAATTATTTTATTACTCTAAAATAATCATCTTAACAGACACTGGTTCGTCATGAATATCATCACGAGTTAATTTTATCACTCTAAATGATCTTCTAAACGGACATTTGTTTGTCATGAACATCGTCATGAATCATTCTTTTATTTCTCTAAACGGACACTTGTTCGTCGTGACTCTTCTTTTATTACTCTAAACGTACACTTGTTTGTCATGAGTATCGTCATGAGTCATTTTACTTTATTTGTTCTACTACCAAAAAATACACTAAAAAATAAAAAAATAAAAACTGGGACGATCAAAATGACGTGATCTTTTATCTTTGCCAAGCAAGTGGAACTTGCATGACAAAGAGGGGCAGCTGTAGACACGGCATTTTGACCGCCTCGCAAACAATTATACTTTATTTTATAGTTACCTTTATTTTATTTTGATTGTACCGTATTTATGCGGTTTAATACTGCTAAATTAAGTTTTATTAATCTCTTAAGTAAATTAAATATTAGTAATTGATTTTTATTTTTTTGGTTTTGTAGATTTTTCGAAGTGGAATAAAAACGCGTTAATTCGGAATAAAATGGACAAGAAGCAGACGAGAACGAGAGAGGCCTGGACCGAACGGGGGTGGGGGGGTGCACAAAGGTCGCACGTGCGACCAAAAACTGGTCGCACGTGCGACCAGCTGGCCGCATGCACCCAAAAGGAGGTGGGTGCACCAAATTTCGGTGTACCCACCTCCTTTTTTTTAACTTTTTCATACTTTGTGCGTTTTTTTTTTGGCAGGTTCTCTGAGCCTTCATTCTATATAAATAGAATGAAGGCTCACAACACATGAGGGGTGATTTTTTTGGAGGAGAAATTTTGGGGGGAAGAAATTTTTTGAGAGAAATTTTTGTAAGGGAGAGGAGAAATCTGGAGAAAATTTTTGAAGAAAATAATATTATTTTCATTTTATTGTAATTTTGAAGAAGAAAAATCTCCAAGAAGGTGGTAAATTTTCATCTGTTGTAAATCTTACTCTTATTTTTTTAAGTTGTTATTATACTATTTTTTTTTTGTAAATTAGATTTTTTTTTTCTTCTTCCTTTATTATTTATTTATTTATTTATTACTTTTTTTTTTTTTTTTTTTGAGTAAATAATACAAGGTGGAAAATTCCCAACCTTCAATTAGAATGGCTAAAATTTAGAAGGGAATTACTCCCCTCGATGCATGTGTGCGGGTGTTTTATTTAATTTGTATTAAATATAATGTGCTAACAATACGAGGTGGAAAATTCCCAACCTTCAATTTGAATGGCTAAGATTTAGAAGGGAATTACTCTCCTCGATGCGTGTGTGCGGGTGTTTTATTTAATTTGTATTAAATATAATGTGCTAACAATACGAGGTGGAAAATTCTCAACCTTCAATTTGAATGGCTAAGATTTAGAAAGGAATTACTCTCCTCGATGCGTGTGTGCGGGTGTTTTATTTAATTTGTATTAAATATAATGTGCTAACAATACGAGGTGGAAAATTCTCAACCTTCAATTTGAATGGCTAAAATTTAGAAGGGAATTACTCTCCTCGATGCGTGTGTGCGGGTGTTTTATTTAATTTGTATTAAATATAATGTGCTAACAATACGAGGTGGAAAATTCCCAGCCTTCAATTTGAATGGCTAAATTTAGAAGGGAATTACTCTCCTCGATGCGTGTGTGCGGGTGTTTTATTTAATTTGTATTAAATATAATGTACTAACAATATGAGGTGGAAAATTTCCAACCTTCAATTTGAACGGCATAAATTTAGAAGGGAATTACTCTCCTCGATGCGTGTGTGCGGGTGTTTTATTTAATTTGTATTAAATATAATGTGCTAACAATACGAGGTGGAAAATTCCCAACCTTCAATTTGAATGGCTAAATTTAGAAGGAAATTACTCTCCTCGATGCGTGTGTGCGGGTGTTTTATTTAATTTGTATTAAATATAATGTGCTAACAATACGAGGTGAAAAATTCCCAACCTTCAATCAGAACGGTCTAGGTTTAGAAGGGAGATCACTTCCCTCAAATGTGTGTGTATGTGTATATGTGTATATAAGGAGGATTTAAATATAAAATAAAAACATTCGGATTTAAATTCTAATTGGACTTAATCGGATAAGGTACCGTCTTTGGACGGGCGTCTTGGGGTGCTTGACACCTTCCCCGAGCGTAACTGACCCCCGAACTCTTTAAACGAATCTCTGGTTAGACCATATTATTTTTGGAGTCAAATTTTACTTAAGCCATTTTTTTAAATTATTTTTAAAAAAGAAAAATATGGTGACCTAGCACATCATTTAAACCCAATGCTAGGTGGCGACTCATTTTTCTAAAACAGGCTTAAGTACATTTTAATGAGAAAATTGACGTTTTTAAAAACCCTTCTCGTTTTACTAGCGCTAAGCATATATAAACATATATCTATATATATTTGTTTTTGGTTTTCTCTGGAAAATCGGGGCGCGTTCATTTATCTTCATTACCGTGCTTTAGTGAGTTAAAAACCCATCCTTGAATTTAGGGGGAGTATGGTTACATTATTATTTTGAAGAAAATACCAAGGTTAATTGTTATCATAAAAAAAGGGGGAGATTGTTGATTCTAAGATTTTGATGAATAATTAAAGATTGATGTTTTTGTTGGAAGTAACGGTTTAATTGAGTGTTTCAGTTTATTAGTTCCAATGATGAAGATATGATGACAAGTCATGAATGGATGCTAAAAGATGATGACAAAGATGATGAAGGATTAAAAGGTTGAAGAATTTGAAGAACCTAGGGAAAAACAACTCAGGTTAAATTTCAACTCTTAATATCCCAACTAGGATCACACACGACACAAAAAAATTTAAATGATGTTTATAAATATGTGTTTTTGATAAGATCCTAATTAGTTGAGTTATTTACTCCTATGTGAAATTGAAAAAGAAATATTGATAATTGAATTTAGGAATTTAGTGGAGCTAACCGAGAAGAAAAATCGATTAAAGGGGCAAAAACGTCAATGAAAATGAATTAAAAACAAATTAAGGAAAGGATTCCAGCATTGGTAAGTCGACGGGCGAGTTGACCGATACATAGAATATGAAGTCTCTGAATCAATAAGTCGACAAGTAGGTTGACCGAAGCTTAAATGGTGAACTCTCTGAATCGATAAGTCGACAGGAAGGTCGACCTGTGACCAGAAATGTAACTCTCTAAATATCTAGGTTGATAGATAGGTCGACTGATGGGCAATCATTTTTTGGCTTGGCTACATCCTGAATCGAACAGTCGACCGGTGATCCTTGGTAAGTCGACTTATGGCACTGTTTCAGGATTTTGTGGAATTTTGGATTTTATTCTAAAAAATGTCGTTACTAGCTGTTTTATGGTTAAGATTCACGAGATATATTAGGGATTTGATATTATTTGAGACATGCAACATATATTTTGATATCCCTATAGATTTGGTTCATTAAGTTTGAATATTTTTCAATTTGGTACATGTAATTCTTTCTATCATATTTAATTGTGATTGAGAAATATTTGAGGGACTTAATTGAGATGTTTAAAAGTCATAATTAAGTGATTTGAACCAAGATGAAGTCTTAATGATATAAGGGGTCTATAAGAGCATTTAAATGTCATAACAAGTGGGAACTAGCCGTTGGAGAGCTTATTTTATTCTATTTTATATAGACCTGCGTTTTTAATTATTAGAGATATCAAAAGAATTATACTGAGCTTTCTAAGAGTAATCATACTGAGAGAATTGTGAGATCTTTTCTAAGAGTTATTCTTAAGAAATATTTGTTGTGGATTGTTACTACTACCGATCTGAAGTGACATTGCTATCATTATTCTTTCGGTGGAATCCGGGTGAAATCTTTCTAAATTAATTTCTATTTAGTATTACTTTATTATATTTGGAATTTGATCTTTGAAATTATTTTTTGATTTTTTAATGAAAAATATTTTTGAAATAATTTGTTGAAGAAATCTGATTACGTACTCAATTACGTGCTACCCAATTTTTGTTTGAAATAAGATTTTGAATATCCCACTTTTCTATCACTAGTTTTGGGATATTAATTGAATTCTAATTTATCTGGGGTGGTAGAAGCTCCGAGTGAGAAAAATCTTTTATCAATTTGTAATTGGTGAGTTGAGTGACGGATTGAATACTATTGGGAGTATTTAATCTAAGGATAGTTGGTTTCAGTCTCTTCCTGTAAAGAGATTGATGTAGTATTTTTTCCTTGATTGAATTGATTTGTGAGCAATTTTGTAACAGTTCAATCCTTACCAAGTAAAAGGATATTTGGAGTGTTTGTGCGGTTTTGATTCTTTAGCCTAAGGTATAAAAAAAATTAGATTATTCTTGAGCTTGTAAAAAGTAGAGGTTATTCCTGAGCCTGATTTTTTTTTTTGTAAAGGTTGATTCTGAGCCTGTGAAAAGAATCTTTATGAGGGTTTGGTTCTTACCTTTAAAGGGACCTTGAGTTTAGTGGGTGCGAATCTTTGTGGGGCTCGGAGGACTAGATTAGCCAAGAGTAGTTTGGTGAACCAGGATATATCGTGGTGTGTTACTTTATTTATTTTACTTATATTATTGTTTGGTGTGCACCTAGTTGATAACACATATCCGCTACTATAAAGATAATAATTAATTTTAGGATAAAATTAATTGTTTGAATTTTTGAAGTGTTATTATTATTCTGATAATTTTTAATACTACCCAATTCACCCTCCTTCTTGGGTAGCTCACTGGGACAACAGAAATAATGGTAATTTTGTTTGTATGCGTGCTTTATCAATTCCCATTTTCCACATTTGGTTGATGTTTTGTATATTTGGTTTACAAGTTTGTTCTCAGTTGCCTTTATTGTGGTCGACACGGAGAACGATGATAATTGGTACTGGTTTATGGAAAACCTGGCCAAAATTATACCCCTCGAATGTGTGTTAACATTCATATCAGATAGACATAACGAGATACTTGAAGGCATCTGTAGAATTTTTCCGAAATGTTTTCACTCTTATTGTTTGAATCACTTGAAGAACAATTTGAGATACAAATTGGTAGGTATAAAACAAGGATTTAAAAAGAAGTTGGTTTATAAATATACTACTATGGTGTATGCGACGATGATGGAAAAGTTTTATCAAATGTTTGGAGAAGTAAAGGCTGAAGGTTTTGGACAATTAGATAATTTTCTATCAGACGTGTCGTTTGAAAATTTATGTAACATGTTTTTTAGAGGCAAAAGATATGGTGAGATGTCTTCCAATTTTGGTAGAATCATTTAATGCCTGGATTCGTGAGTATCGACACTTGCCTATCATAATTATGATAAACAAGATTTGGTGCAAGTTAATGTCTCATTTGTCAATTAGATGCGCAGAATCGTTGGCGATATCTACTGTTATGTGCCCGGTTCGTGAGCAGATGATCGCACAGATGATTAGAGATGGCTGGACTTGGACTGTTGTGGAGTGTGCAGAAAACATCTTTGAAATACACTCAAACCCAACCGTGAATGTAGATTTGGGAAAGAGAACATGCACGTGCTTTAACTAGCAGGAAAATGGATTCCCGTGTGCACACACTTGCGTGGGCATTCAACACAGTAGTCAGAATATTTACACTTTCATTTAACCATTTTTTTCAGTTGATTATTATCGAAAATACTATTTGGAAGGTATATACGGGGTCCTAACACTTGAGAAACCACAATGGGATGAATTAAAAGCCATGATTACCCCACCAATCACAAAAAAACAACCTGGTCGGCCAAGAAAAAAAGGGATTCCATCTAGGGGAGAGGTTGTTGAGATAAAATGTGGTAGGTGCCACAAAAACGGACACCACAATCGAAAATAATGCACTACGCCAATATGAGTTTTTTCATTTTTTAGTCAGTAGGTTTGCTTTATTTTTTATGTTTTTTGGTATGGTTGGGTTTTAGATGATTGATTGATACTGTTAGATTTTGTTGAATTTGTATTTCTGGAAGACACTCATGGTGATGTACTTGTTTTATTTTTAGTTATGCTATTTCCCGTTTGATCAATAATTATCTATCTCTTTGGACATGAATTTGCGATATTCCAAATTATTGCGTTACATGAATTTTGGGTTGAACATACTGCTGTGTTGAAGCACCAAGAGACATTCAAAAGAAACTCAGTTTGGATATTATATTAACATTCAGGCTGTTCGAAAAAATTATTACATTAACTTTTCACTCAAGCCAGGAAAAATTATTGCATTACATGTTTCTATTTTTCGATGGATAAGTGTTTGTCAGGGGTGAATTATGACAAAAAGGTAGTTGTGCAATAAGTCTGATCTAGACATGGTTCTGGTTGAATATGAACCTCAGATGAGTAACTAAAAATAGTTATCCCCTTAAGGAAACAATAAGGTCATTAGTGAATATCTACGTTCCCCAAAACTGTGGAGTGTTTTTATGCGCAGACAGATTCCAATTCCATCGATGTCACTCAATGTCTCTTCAGTGTTCAAAGAGTGTTTTTATTATGTTTTTTTTTTCTTTTTTTTTTTTTAATCCTATTTGGTTGAGTTAATTAATATCAAAACTCAGCAATATATATGGGGGATGCACACTTACTACCCGTCAGCCCCTTCATGTGTTGAGTATTTTATGCGTTCGCAAGAGGTGTGAGAAATAGTGTCGATCTATGGGCAAAACTCGTTCGAGTAGGTTCCGAGGAAGTGGGAAGAATGTGCAGCCCAAATGACAAAAATCGTCGCAGAAATTTAATACCGTATTGGGAATGCGATGTGGACATACTCAAACACGATGGATGAGAACAGATTTTTGAAGGAAGAGATCAAGCGCCTTCGTGGTCGAGTTGCATCATTGGAGACCGTAGTGGATATGTTGCATCGCATAGTCGACCCCTAACACAATAGACCGGTTCACAACAATTCGTTGGTTGGCATGAACTGACCTCATATCTCTGTTCAAATATAGGGGGTCTTTTTTTGCGTGACTACAGGGGTTAAGATGATAGATAACGATTTTTTTTTTGTATTTTTTGTTGTGTGTAAAGCGTAAACTATTGACAAGAAACGAAATGTGTTGATAATGGTGGATCATATTGTGCAGACGATGTCTAGTCCCATTAGATTTTATGATGTATGGTTGGTTAACCCTAAGTTTGTATAAGCTGTTTCAATGCATTTGTTTTTTTAATATACACACGTGGATGGTTACGCTTTCTTTTTTGTATACATAAATGTTAACATCAGTTTATTTTATCACAAAATGTTAACGCAAGATGAAGAGTTTGACATAATGGTATCGACTGACACGTGGGAGAGTTGAAATGACTTGTTTGTCGATTTTTGGTGTAGGTACAAGATTTGAACAGTCTTAATTAATAGTAAGTAACTACAGGCGACCCTCCAAATCCCATAGTTGCGACGGTATATATAGAATCGCAGTTCCATAGAGACCAACACCAAACCCCCAGTTAGTTGTTGATTTTGTGTTGTGTTTGACAATAATCAGTGTTCGTGCTTTTCTTATTGATCTTCCATTTATTGTAAAGATGGCGAACAACCTGAACAACGCCTTTGAGGAGGACTTCCGGAAATGGGACAAGGAGACAAATAAATTAGCCGAGATTAGCGGAGCAATGCAATAGCGGATAAGCACTGCCAGATAGAGATTTTGTTCTACAATAGAAGATAACAAAGAACTAAAGCAAGAGTTGAGAATCTCAATGCACAAGTTGCTACACTGGAAGTGGATATTGAATCCCTGAGAGCGCATTTGAGACTTGGTTTCGCACCCCCCGATGTCAGCAAGTCATTGGTTGACATGGCCTGAAATCGTACCATTTTTTGTTTATGTTTTTATTTAAGTAATGTAGAATAAGACTACATCCTAAGGAACTTGTGGTTAGTGGGATGCAAAAAACACAGGTTTTCAACACACACAGATATTGCTGTTTTTTTTTGTTTAAATACGTTAACATTTCAGTAATAGCATGTTCTAATACAACCTCGTAAAATGTGTTTTACAATATCATGCGTTAACATCTACATGACAAAGCATCATTATGAGTGAATATTACCACACATATATTCCAATGTATTCGATGGATTTAGTTTAGGTGATTCGTTAACAATTACTCAAACATAAACCATATCCACAATGGATTCGATGGCATATGCATTTTATTCAAGTCTATATTCCAACATATTCGGGTCGTTAACATTCACTGAGAAATAATCAACCTCCCACACAAACACAAAAAGAATGCACATGTGTAATGAATCAGTGGGATTTATGGTAAATTCGTTAATATTCACACGAAACAACAGAAACACATTCTAAACACAAACCCAATATATATTCAAAACATAATGAGGCGTTAACATTTACTCAAAAAACGATCACACATGTAATGAGTCAGAGTCTTTTTTGTTATGTTCATTAAGATTCACACAATAACAACCGATCCACAAATACAAACACAATGCCAATATATGTTCAAAAAACATATCGGTGTCGTAAACAATAACTCAACATTATTTCGCAAAATAGAACAAACATACGCATAGATAAAGTTAGATTTGGTAACATTTGATTTTTAATATTCAATCAAGATTAAGTATTCACGCACATATTGCATTATAAGGTGCACGGACAAAAAATAGTTACGACAAATGATAAACCCATGATGGTGTTTTTTTATCCCAAAAAATTAAGAGCAATGTCTAAACCAAAAATGTTTTCCCCTTGGGCACAGTTATAGATTAGGATGGTGGTGGTTGGTTCTTCTTGGCTCGAGACGACAACGACGACCAGCTTCTAATCGGATCATTCAACATATAATATATGATTTTCTTGCGCAGCTATCGTACGTCACCTATTGTCAACGTTTTTTTTGACTGCTTTATTTTCAACATATTGCTTCATAATATACATAACGTGTATCCCGCATTTAGTTCTGAAAAAAATTGTAGACAAGATAGATTATTGATTGGTTAATAATAGCAAAGTTCCCACTTTTACACATGATGATATTTTTAAGTTATATGCAGGACGATATGTAAGGTTACATACGCTCTTCGTTGTTGTGGATATTTAAGACATTGTTCGATCTGTACGGCCCCTTAACCATGGAGTAATATCCCGAAAATATGTATTTTTGAAAATATTATTTTATATAAGTTTAATATTTTTGGAAATGTTTTGTGAATTTATGGTATAAATAATATTTGATAATTTTTTGGAGTTAAATATTTATTTTAAATAGATTTTAGAAGTTTTGAGACTAATGTGTTATTTAAAATATATTTTTAAAAATTTTGGGGTATAATTAATATTTTCTTTATTTCATAGGGATAATTAATAAAATGAAAACAAAATGGTATCAGGGCTGAATTGTTAGTAATATTAATTTATTTATAAATGACGAAACTTTTGTGGTAAAATTCTCTATAGGAGAAACCGTGCGGCGGCCGGGAAAATTGGGTCATTACAAAGTGATATTAGAGACAATTTGTTTTACTTAATGGATGAGATGGTTTTAGAACTAAACTTTATAACTCAAACGGATTTATGTATGTGAGCCTACTTAAGTGGGATGCTTTATTGTGGTTGTTTTATACTTCAATTTTTTATATATTTTTTTTATTTATAAATATTGTATAAATTGCAATTAACCAAATAATAAAGGAGCATTTCCAAAAATAAATATAGAGAAAACCATAACGGGTCTCCCTTAATATAGTAGCTTAGATGATAATCAAAGGGAGTTCAATATTCAACATAATCAATGCGGAGCCTATTTATTTCATTCAATCAAGTGCCAGGATTTTCAACATTCAGTATGTTCCTTCTTCCTGTCTGGGCAGAAGAGAAAGGAGGAAATGTGTTTGTGGTAAATGGGTATTGGGCTAGTGAAAATGTTTTTACTTTTTTTTTCCTGACTACTGACAAAACTTTTACAATGCTCTTCGTTGGAGGGGGAAAACGGCTAGGCCATGTCCTTGATGCTTCATGTAAATGTTCCTATTTTGTTGTACATCATATATTTGGTAATAATTGGAGCGTCTTATTACTTTATCATAAATTCATCCTTCAGTTACATTCCTGGATATTATCTAAGTAGAGTTCACTTTTTGCCCCTACAAGTTTTATATTGAGCATATTAACCGTTTAGGTGGCATTTGATTAATGCAACCTACCAATAATAAGTTAAATAAGCCTGTTGTTAGTGTCGTATTAGTCGTGGACCATATGATAAGTTATTTAAAAGATTGGCTAAAAGGTGTTTACTGTCTTCTATATAAATAATCAAATTATATTTTCATATTAAATTGTGAAATTTTTTTTTGATGAAAATGGATCGTTTTACGATGATTAAGGGATCAAGTAAATTTGTAAGTACGAAGATTGATTTTATTATCTTGTTATGCCATAGTTACCTATCAGGCAAGTTTTGTAAAGTTGATATATTATATATGTTGTTACTTATCAGACAAGTCATGTAGTGTGGATATATTATATATGTTGTTACCTATCAGACAAGTCTTGCATGGTGGATATATTATATATGTTGTTACCTGTTAGGCAAGTCCTGCAGGGTGAATATATTATATATGTTATTACCTGTCAAATAAGTTATGTAGGGTGGATATATGTTGTTACCTATCAGACAAGTCTTACAGGGTAGATATATTATATATGTTGTTACCTGTCAGGCAAGTCCTGCAGGGTGACATGATAACTCTCGATCGTGAGGTAAAACGATCTTATAACTAGCAAGGAAGTATGGTATTTTATTATATAAACGTGCGTTGACCAGTCGATTTAAATTCGGTTATTTTTATTATGATGATAATTTGTTGAAATTTTGATATTGACAAGTGAGTGGTTATATTTTATTGAAAAATGGATTTTGATAAAAAAAAAAACACTTGATCCATATATGGTTTTTGTATTATGAAGACAATGCACCGATAAAATATTTAGATAAATATGGGTCCACTACTAGCGATAAGTAGGATCAGAGTGTAGAATGATTATTGAGATTTTCTCAAAAAAATTTATACAGATATTATCGCTACTTTAATCAGAGTAGCACAACGGAAGTATGGTAGTGATTTTTCGTTATGACTAACATGACCATATGATACGATGCTGAATTATTATTGCTTCGAATGAAATTTTGAGGACGAAATTTATTTAAGGGGAGTAGATTGTAATACACTGAAAATATGTGTTTTTGAAAATATTATTTTATATAAGTTTAATATTTTTGGAATTGTTTTGTGAATTTATGGTATAAATAATATTTGATAATTTTTGGGAGTTAAATGTTTATTTTAAATTGATTTTAAAAGTTTTGGGACTAATGTGTTATCTAAAATATATTTTTAAAAATTTTGGGGTATAATTAAAATTTTCTTTATTTCATAAGGATAATTAATGAAATGAAAAAAAACAAACATGGTGGAAATTGATGGCTTCCCAAAGATGTCATCCATTTCCAACCACACTTTAAATATATGATATTCATATATGTAAAACACATATATACATATTGTTTAAACAATGAACACGTGGGGTCTTTGGGAAGAAAACCAAGAAAAACAAGGGAAAAGAAAACATGATCACATATAGGTGTATAGGGATTGAGAGAAAAATTGGAAGTGTTTTTGGAGGTGACCAAAATTGTGAAGAAAAAAGGGAGATGATCATATTCAGCATGAAAGCAATATATATATACACACACACACACGATGAATTATGATATTAAACCTGGCGGAACGTTATTTTTTAGTGAGATTAATATTTCGATTCGGATTTCGACTTCAGATTTCAGGTAGAATTTCTTAACTCTTTTAATATATATATATTTAATTTTCCTATTGTTTGATCTACCTATATATTTCCAAACCGGTTTTGTTAAGTTTTAGAATATTTTATTACGTTTTAATTAGTTTTTATTCTTTTTGTATAAAACAGGTGTGTGGGGTAAAAAAATAGGAAACTGAAGTGTAAACGATCAGATTGAACCAAAAACGATCGAAGAATAGTGGAAAAACAAGCTTGAGGGCAATATTCCGAAAGAAGCCCACTGCTACGGCATCCAGACCTCCGCCGCGGCGGTGAAAATGCAGAGAGGTCCATTTCTTGCTAAACGTCCATCATTGCAGTAATGAGATCCACCGGGCGGCGGTGAAACTGCAGGATGGTCACCAAGTCCACCGTTGTTCTCATCGCCTAGGCGATAACCAACCGACCTACTCACCGCCGCGGCGGTGGCCTCTACACAGATTTAAGATATTTTTTGGGATATTTTACCTATTTAAACCTTTTCTCTCCTTCTCTCTTCCAGTGGGATCACCCCGTAAGCTACTTAGAATATATTTAGGGTGAGTTTGAGAGATTTTTGAGGGAGAGCTCATAACTCGAGGTGGAAGAAGAAGGAAGAAGTGATCGTTTAACGGTTTTAGCGCCAAATCTTCTAATATCAGCTAAGTTCTTTCAGTTCTTTTCTTTGTTTTATTCATTTAAGTAGCTGTTGGGCATGTTTAGTCCATTTTACATTGTATATATGGTTATGGCCATTGGCTAAACATAGGTTGTTTAGGGATTAACGCTATATTTATGAATTCGTTGTTTGTTTAAGTTTATGTTTTGTTAGTGGTTGTTCTTCGTTATTTTGATTGTGTTTATCGTATTGTTTGTTTATTATGCGTATATAGATATATCGAGAATTCGGGGTTTACCACTCGGAAGAGGTAACCCCGGATTCAGACTAGGGTAAATAACGCGACGATCCAATAACCCAGGAGAGAGTTAGATTGTGGGAATCGATGACGTTGGGGCAAGACTCACGTGACCTGGGGTCGTTAAGACGTTGAGGGGGACTACTTTGTTGACACGAAGTTGCTTATTCCCTCGTCTTACACTCGGGAGAGGTGGCGAGGGAGTTTTCAAACTAAAATTGTCGATAGGGTAAATACAACGCGACGATCTAATAACCCGGGAGAGAGTTGGATTGTGTGCAATCAATGACATTGGAGCGCGATTCACGTGACCTAGGGTTGTTAAGATGTTGAGAGGGACTTTTTCATTGACACGAAGTCACGTATTCCCTCATCTTACACTCGGGAGAGGTGGCGGGGGAGTTTACGAACTGAGATTGTCGGATAAGTCGAACGCTGTTAACGTAAACTAAAACGAGATTGAACACGTATTCGTAAATGAAGTTAATCCCTAGACAATCTATTCCTTCAAATCCATCTCAATATAGTATTAGTATAGTTAAATTAGTATTTTAGTATTAGTATTTAATTTTATATTCCATTTTTAGCTCCTGGATAAAATTAGGTTATGATTGCGGTAATCGATAATAATGAAAATCAATCCCTGTGGACACGATAACCCTAATTCTCCCGAACTATACTAAAACTTAACCTGTATACTTACGGTGAAAGTAGAAACCTATTTACACGCTACCAACCTCTAATTGCCAGTGAGCATATCCTTGATTGTTTCGTAGAGGTTGCGCAAAAGAACATCATGTCTCCCCTTTGATAATGGTCTGTTAGAGGTAAGGGTAGATGTCATTTCATAAATGAATTTACAGTGTATAAATGCTCATGACATACCCATATCTGCGCAATCGCAAACTTTACTTGATCTAAAAGAGTTTCAGATGTCACGCTCTGGTGATCATTGGCTGATTGCATATTGTGTTCAAGATGTTCACCAAAAACATTAATGACCTTCAAAATATGATAATATTAGTTCAAGTTTATTCGTCACAGTCCATTAAAGTAAATAATCGTCTAATGATAATTATACGCACACATATTCAAATACACTTTGTAGTGTTTTATAATGCTTACATTATCAGCAATTTGCCGATCCCTCATGATGCATATAGCATCGCCGCAATTACTATGGCAAGTGGTTTTTCCCCGTTATATATGTATGTGCCGACCCCGTCATCTGAATGTATCAACGACAGCTTTTCCCAGTCAGCATTGCTAAGTATCATTGCAACCTTACATTTCTTTTGATTTGGCATCTTAGCATTGTCCTCGTATTCACGCGTGGGTAGGATATCGTATATTTGTATATATTTTATTGTATAATTTAATATTTGTTGAATTCAACACGATGATAAATCCCATATTGAATACAACAAGCACCATTGTTCTATCTAATTATTTTTAGAAAATTTTCATTTAATTACACACTATATTTTTACAATAATAACACAATAAATTTACAAAATTTTGTTGAAGGACCATGTTGAATTCAATATGAATTTAAAAAAAAATTATGAAAATTTAGAAGTATTATATTGAATTCAACACGAATGTGAAAACTGATTAAAAAAATGGCAAATGTGATATCATTTTGAAGATCTTATTCAAAACAATAGTTATGTTATGTATCAAGTAAGTGGTTATAAGAGTAAATCTAACCGAACAATCATAAATGATTACTTGGTAACCCCTTACTAAATGTGCACAATCTGGTTGTTTGAGATTCCCATCTTTGTGGCGCAGTATACCCCATTTAATAGGCCACTCAAAACTCCCGCAAAACCTGGAGACATGAGGCCCGTGTATATGAATAACAAAAACCAAGATTTTTTTTGATGATCCTGATGTTGAAAGTTTAATTTTTTTACACTATATTAATCGAAAAAAAAATCATCTTTCTTGTGATATGCTAATCATATTTTTTTGGGCAGTAAATCATGTTTTGTGTGGATGTTACTTTCAACATTCAAAAGTAATGTTGAATAAAACATTCAAAGTACCAGTATTCCGTGCACGTTTTCCAATAAGTGCGAAGTACCTGATTATTCCCCCTGTACCATCTCTTTTAAACATGTCACACTTTTTGGGACGTGATGTGACGGTTTCAGTAATTGGAACAATTTTCCTTCTATACTTGATTTGGAGACCTTGGAACTTCCATTTTGATTAAAAAAAACCCTAAATCTCTCTGGCACTTTCCATATTTCTCTTTTCTCTGGCAATTTCGGTAGCGAGACGCTCTAAATACTTTCCAAGACACGAAGAATGGTGACTACACACTGTAAGATGAGGACTAGGAGCCCTAATACAGTTGTTACACCTGTAAATGTGACGGACTCTGGTAAGTGCTCTCATTCTTGAAATATTGACTTGTCTTTGTACTTTGTGTAGAATAAACATGATTCTTCATCTTTTTTTCCTGTGTGACCCTAAAACTTGGCGTGCAATGAGTGAGAAGCACCGAAAAACTCAAACGACAAATCTATATTGTTAGCCCAATGAGCTACCCAAGAGGGGGGATGAATTGCATAGTTACAAAAATTTTAACAAATAAATCTTTTAACACTTAATTATCAAATAATCAATTTTTCCTAAGTCAATTAGTATCTTCTTTACACAGCGGATAAGTGTTTAATTCTAGGTGCACACTTAAACACAATATGATAAAAATAAACAATGCAGCACACCAAGATATATCCTGGTTCAGCAAGCTAGCCTTGCTTAATCCAGTCTCCTGAGCTTCACGGAAATTCATAACCTCTATGCCTTTGACTTCTTTACCTGGTAAGAACCAAACCCTTACAAAGATTCTTTTATATGATTCAAAATAAACAATGCAGCACACCCAGGAAGAATCTTATCTTTTTACCAGGCTAAAGACTAACATAATTCTATTACAGGAAGAATCAAAACTTAATTATTTTACAGGCTAAAGATCAAACCTAATCTTTTTAATGGGCTAAAGATCAAATCTCACAACTCTCACAAGTATCGTTTTCACAAGTAAGGATAAAACCTTCACAATTCACTCAATTCAATTAAGGGAGAATCAAGACTTAGTTCTTTTCAAGAAAAGATTGAAACGTAGCTACCTTAACTAGACTTTGGCTCAACCATGTATAATCCACTCAAACTCAAAAATATAGAAAAATATGAGTTTTTTTTTTTCCCACAAGGAGCTTCTACCATCTCAATACAGATATACTCAATTAATGTCTCAAAATTTACTACGTGATAGATACTACAACGACCCGATTTTCTAGGACTATTATTCGGTTTCTCCAATAGAGAATTTTACCCAAATAGTTCACCATTTATAAATAAATTATTATTATTACTATTTCTGCCGAACGACGAATATTTTGTTCTATAAATCCAATAAATTTTATCAACTAGGGCGATACTCTTAATTTATATTTCACAAGTCCAACAGATTAATAAATATAACTATTACAACTTAAAATAGAAATTCCACTACAATTTTATTCATCGACGACGATAATTTTACTAAATAATCTATATTTGAATTAATAAAAATCTGATAAATTTTACAATGCGACGGTGTTAATTATAATATTCGATTTCACCGATTACAACAGTAAATAATAATTACAATTTTTATAAATAGAAATTCTACTCCCGGCACCGATTCGTCCTCACCGGCCCTGCAATCAAAACTATGGGGTTGTGAGCCAACACTCAGTAGAACTCCAACCACTCTAATACGTGCATTTTAATTAATGCGATACGTAACACACATTGGCATGCTTTTCACATACTTTTCACATTGTCCAAATAATTTCATATAATTTAACAGGTAAAATTTCATAACAATTTACCATAAATCACACAATGAGAAAATTAAATATATATATTAAAAGAGTTCAGAAGTCTACCTATTCCGAATCTTCCACCCGCCGCGAGATAGGTTTTTGGTTTTTATTTGGGTTGTTTGTGTATTTTTTTTTCTTTTCCTTTTTCTCTTCTTATTTTTTTTTTTTCGTTTTCTTTTCTTGTTTCTGTTTGCTATTTGCGTTCAGCCCGCCGCTGCCACCAACGACACCCCCCTCTTACGCCAACCTTCCTTTGCTGGCACTCACTGCCAACAGGACATACATGCATGCCGGAGAACAATCGCTGAACAGACAACCACACACACACCACTAGACGACCAGCCACCCTGTCGGCGACGAACACCCACACGCTGACAATGATGGCCGACCCTTCTCACCCATCTGAACTCGACCGCAACAGACACACACACCCCGTCGGACCAAGCTTACACCCACCCATACAAGATCGATGACCGTCGAAGGAACACCCAGAGAGACGACCGACACACACACCAAACACTCCACACATACCCACTGGACTGATTAGCCCCGATCACATACACACACTGCCAAACCAAACAGACGGATATACACACACATAGAAACACACACAAACTCACCCCCGGCGCACCGAACTCACACCACTACTACCATTGGATGACTCCCACACCCCCACTCCGACTGACGACGGCACCGACAAATAGTGGCAATGAACCCACGCCAGACTGCACCCACCGCCGGTGATCAAAACACACTGATCACACACACACACACTCACATGCTCTCACCGACCGCTGGCGACCACACACACGAACGACAACTGATCAACGACGATCACCTCTACACACACCGATGATCATCGCCGATTGATCATACCCACCACGCCGAACCTCTCTCTTGTGCTCCATTTTTTTTTCTCTTCGTTTTAGGCTCTCTTGGATCATGAGTGCATGGATGTGTATAAGTGCACATCAGAAATGTCACTTGTCCCTCTCTCTCTTTGTTTGATCTTTAATATATATATATATATATATATATATATATATATATATATATATATATATATATATCAACGATTTCCTTCATGGGGAAGGAAGTGATAAAACATTTTAATTAAAATTACACTAACCCCCCTCAATTTTCTTTAAGTTATTGGTTAAACCCAAATTCTAAAATTAATATTTTAAAAATTGCAAATTAACCCCTAAAATTTTAAATTAAAGAATAAATGACACAATCTACCCCGTTATTTTCTCACTATTCTAAAATACAGCTAATGTTATGTGTATGCAAAAGTTAGGGTCTTACAGATATAATGTGAGGCAAATTAATATCTGATTAATAAACAATGTGGGTAACATAAATTAAAGCATGCAATCAGATAATCACACAAAATCATTTTAAAAAGATTTTCAGGCTTTTACGTTTGAAAACGATTTTCTAATGATCTTAAATCGACGTAAGCAATAATAATATGAAATCAAAATAGAGAACAATAGTTTGGAAAGATCTCACCAAGAAAACACCAAAGATTGAAAACAGAATCGCAATATTGCACAAGTTAGTGACGCTAAATCAATAGCGCTTTAGATTAAGAACTTCACACAAATATCTCACAGAAATCTCAGCGTAATAATATCTCTTAGAAAAGCTTAGAACTGATTGTTCTTGATGTAATTAACATCAATCTTGTAGGTCTAAATATATAAACAAATAACAAGCCCTCCAACGGCTACTTTTCTAAAGATATGCCTCTAAAAGGCACTCTTAGACCCCATATAATAATCTCATTCAATTATGGGATAATCCACTTAAAAATATCTTTTAAAACTTTCAAATAAGTCCATGAAATATATCTCGATTAACAATCATAAAGATAGGAAGTATTTAACTACTTAAATTGAGAGAATCATGAATTGTGTGACCAAATCAATAGGGATATAAAATATATGTACCATATCTTTAATAAGATCATATCTCTCAAATATTTCCCTTGGAATCATAAAAAACGGCTAGTTTTTTTTTTGGAGACTAAGTTCCTCGAAATCTCAACCAAAACAGTCAGTAGACCAATCCCTGGAAATCTGTTGACTGATTAATACAACATTGAAATCAGGCCAAACCAAAATGCCAATTAGTTGACTGATTCTTTTCTGGTCGATTGACCGATTGATGCAGAGAGTTTCTTTGCCAAACCTTCAACCCAGTCGATTGACCGATTGATTCCCAATCAGTTGACCGATTATTTCTGAGACTTCTCCTACCAAATTCTTAATCCCGTTCGGTTGATCGATCTCCATAGTTTAGTTGATCGATCATTGCACAGATGACCCATTTTGCTCTGAAAACATCACTGAATCAAACAGTTGATCGATTACTTTCAATTGGTTGACCGAATGATGTTAGGTGGTCATTTTCTTCACTACTTCTGCTCCAAAACTTGCTGTATGATTCAGTTAACCAATAAATTGTCGCGGTTCACTGAATTGACCCTAAATTTCAATATTTTATACTTTAATCCTTATTTTTTATTAGGTTAATTTCTATTTTCAATTTCACAAAAGGAGCACATAATAAATCAATAATTAGGATCCTAAATTCTACCATATCAACACACAAAAAGATAACTCATTTAATAGTGTTGTATGTGATCCTAATTCGGGTTGCATTATGAGTATAAAAGTATAAAAATATTTTCACCTAATTTTTTAAAAGTCTTCACAGCTCTTCATTTCTTTAATGCGTCCATCTTTTCACCCTTAATATTTTCTTCATGATGTCTTCAACACAATCAATAATATGAATCTCTTTTCTGAAATACTCAACAAACACATTAGTTCCACAAAAAATATCAACAATTAATTGTACATCAAAACTTAGGGATCAACATGTATATACTATCGTTGTGTCGTTCCTAGTACAACCGCCTCCCATTATATCATCTTGCTCTGCTGCATTCTATTTTTATTATGCTAACATGTGTTTAGTCCTAAGCGTTGTATTGTGGTTGTGCCTTCGATCTGGATAAATACATGTGTTCTTCTGTTGGTGTTTATTCATTTAAACGTCGATTTATTTTGTATTGTTTGGTGATTTATGTGTATTATATGACAACTCTATAATATCGAACGACAATGTGTGTGAAACTGAAATATTCATGTTCGTGTTGCATGTATACAATGTGTGTGTTGAATATTTACATTTCGTGTACGTGTTGAATGTAACATCATGTGAATATTGCCAATTGCTTTTTTTTTCAACTTGTGTGTTGAATGTAATACTGTCTACTGAATCGTAAATTTTTCTTATTTTGTGTGTGTTGAATGTAATATTATTTAACTTCCCCGATATCAAAACTAAATATGCATGTTGAATATAATATTGGTCTAAAATATTTCAAAAAATCTATGTTCAGTGCATTCAACATTGTAAGATTTTTTGGCATCTCAATTTGTGTTTTTAGATAACTCGGTGCCCGTACAAGTCACACAACTCGCTGCATCGACCAGTGGGTCTAAATTTTCTCCTGCTCAAGATGCACAACCTGCTTCATCAGGTAGCTCGTCTGATGTAGATGCACATACTTTGCCGCTATCTAGTGCTGCAGATATACGTCCAACAGGTAATCTGATTGCTAAATTTCAAGTAAATATGTTGCAATTTTGTTCTATGATATCCAATATTCATCTCCGCGATCCCCATATCAAACTTCTGAAACGTTCACCCCTTTGGAACACGATGTTTGCGCTGTTTCCTAAAAGTTTGAAAAAGTTGGCTTTCAACAAAATAGATAGTTTGCATGAAAATATTATACTGTAGTATTAGTCGCATCGAAAAGCCTTCAAAATTGGGCCCGAACTCATGTCATTCACCCCCGATGATGTGCAGTTGATCTTTGGCTTTACATCTGGTACGAAACAAATACCAGGACAGTATGCCAAGAAAAAGAATTGCTTATTTCAATGTCAATGGCTGGTGACGATTAACAGGATTTGTGTAGTTGAGATCGGGGATACAATAAGGAGTATCGTAGTTAGTGATGATGAAGATGATGTTGAGGATGTCGTGCGATTGCTTTGTCTACATCTTATTGCGATATGTTTTTTTCCAAACAAGGGCCACGCATGTAGTCTCTCTGATATTAAGCTCGTTAAAGATTTGAATGCCATGTCATCCTATAATTGGGCTAAACGTATGCATTCGAATCTAATGTCTTTGATAGAAGTTGGATATCAAACACCATCATCAGTCATTAGATTCAAATGCACATGTTTGTTGTTGTTTCTAATTTTTGATTCTTACATTTAGTTTTGGTTGTGCGAATACACTAGCATTATTCCTACTATCCTCGAGTAGGAATCGTTCATAACGCACTGGGGTAAATGGAATATGCTTGAACTAACAGCTATTGCATCAGGGCTACAATTGTCTGACCTAGATGGAGACCAGGTATATTACAGTCTGATTTCGACAGTTTCTCTATATGTGTTGAATGTAACATCTATACTATGTTATTTATGACTAAATTATTTTTCAGGTCGATGAAGGTTGTTTTGTTGAGATGCTATCTGAAATCAAATTTGGTGTTGTTCTGTCGGTTCATGGTAATACAGAGGAATCTAGAACCAAGAATAAGGGTAAAGGGAAAGTGAATTCGTCAATCGAATTTTCGTCTTTTGATTTGTGGATATCACAACAATTTAACGAGAAAGTTGTTGAGTTTTGTGGTGGTTTGCAAAACTTCGCTGAGCTCGTTGAGCGAAATTATCAATTGAATTCTGAATGTGAGGCGTTAAAAGTGTCTTGGAAACAACTGAAAAGGAAACTAAAGGAAAGGATACAAAAATTAAAGGAGAAGATAGCAGGGATGAAAGAAAAGCTCGTTGAGTAGGAAGTGCACGTGGTTACGCAGAAGAAGCACTACAACATTGAAAGGCAAGTGCTTGAAGAACAATTGGTGAAGGCTGTTGTTTATTCTGTTACACATTCAATTGAGGAGAAGCAGAAGCATGATGAATACGTTGAAGGTATTTTAGAATTCTTTAAAATGGAATTAGAAGATAAGGATAACGTTATTGTGCAATAGGCATTTGAGATTGGTCGACATGATGATTCAGGGCCAGTGCTGCCATCGAGATAAGTTACTTGATTGAAGAGCCAACCACCAACCCCTAATTTTTCGCAAAAAATGTGAAGAAACGTGTGAGGGCGCAAAAGACTTATCCATGAGAGTATTGTTCCTATTAGAAGACAGCGCCGATTGAAGCGGTCGGACGATAATCCTATCAAGGATATGGTTGTTTAAACGGGGGATTCTTTCGCATCTGATGCGGTCACTGCTAAGCCCTGTATATTGCCTTCCTGCGATGGTACTATAGCCCGCTTATTGCTCCCATCGGATTGAGAGAAGCTTGAGTTGATTATGCGCACCGAGAGATCTTCGTAAGTCTTTCTTTTGCATTTATTATTTTTATTTATACTAAAAATATGCATATCTCAATATCCAATACTTTTGAAAATCCCTGTAGTGGGTAATTCCATAAAACAAAATGATGCGAAGTGAGTGGACTGAAATATAATATGGGGAGGTGAGTGGCCGAAAGCTCAATTATCAATGGTTGACATCCTTGGGCTATTGTGGGAAGACCAATTGACAAATTTTGTATGTGATATCGTTGTCCTTTTCAAATATACTATATGTTACATTCCACATGTGTTGAATGTAACATGATTCTTTGTGTGTTGAATGTAACATGTGAGTTAAATGCCTCACAAGACATTTATTCAGTGTTGTGACTTTGTTTTTTGTTGTTTGTGTAGGTGATCAATGCTTATGTGGAAATTATGTGGACCAAACAGTGTAAGGTTGTCGTGTAGTTGCCGGATCTACCTGATTCATCATTTTTTTGTGAACACTGCTTGCTAGGTGAAGGTTAAAAATGTGCTATTTTCGTTGTTCATACTTCAACTCATAAAAGTGTTACACATACATACCTAGTGTTGTTTATGTTTAACATGTTTTGTTCCATGCACCTAATAGATTTGGATCCATAAAAAAAATTCCGATTGCCTCAAAGATATTATAAATCCAAGTATAATAAAGATGTTTTCATCCAACATCCGGTATGTCTATTTCCCTATACATACTGAGGGGTTGACATTGTTCTCGGGGCATTAGACGATGCTCGTATGTGATAAGAAAAAATTATCTTGGAATCATTATAATTCTATTGACTTGAGACAACCAGGATCGTTTGACAACGTTTTTCGAGAATGCTAAGAAAGTTGTAAGTTTGCATTTCAAATACTTATTTCACACCAAAACGCATTAAAAACATTTTTATGTTTTTTTTTTTTTTTTTATTCTGTCAAATTTCATACGTCAACATGTTGCTTTCGAAAAAAGCTAAACAACATCAAATGAAATTTTTGGAGATTTCCAATGTTGCAATGTACCTAACCAGGAGATGTCAGTATAAGTGCCATCGTCTACCAGTTATGCTACCATCCTGTTCATCTATATAATCGTATTGTTGACTATTGTACCATATAGGATTATGTGCAGTGTTGATTGCAGTGTGGCTGTGATTTACCTAATAAAACAAGTATCCAATGGCTCTGTAATCAATGTCGAATTGGGTGCGGATAGGTTTCGGAAGGAACAAGCTGCACTTGTGCATACGTTCCTTAATGATCCACCCCGCTCTTGAACTATCGACTCGTATGAAGCTAAGAAATCTAATGAATGCAAATCCCAGTAAAAAAAACGTGCTGCTGTATTGACATGCAACGAACATTGATCCAACAAAAATGTGTATAAGTAACAGTATTTTGTGTTTTTTTTTTCTCTTGGGAATAATGCAGTCTGTCATTATTTTTTGAACATGCTTGAAATTCTTTTTGACAGTAAATTGACTGCTGCCGACTGTCATGTTAATAAAACGTTACGAATGTGTTCGTGTTGGCACCAAAATGATGTTGAATGTAACTTGTTCTTGCTTATGTGTGTTGAATATAACATTTACCTTGGTTGTATTAAGACATTGTTATATTCAACACACGTGGTGTATTTTTTAATTTGTTGAATGTAGCTATGTCATCCTATACCTTTTAACAATGTTGAATGTAATTTTTTGGTCTTGCATTCATGTGTTGAATGTAACATTGGCACTGTTATTCCATGTGACTGTGTTGAATGTAACATTTATAACACGTCATGTTAAGAGATAGTTGTGGTTGTTACATCCAACATTTATGTGGTAGTTTGGGCTTGGTATTGAATAATCATATTTAAAGAGTATTAGACGTAACTTGACGTTTGCCTGAGCATGTTGAATGTAACATATTTAAAAATAGTGTTGAATGTAACATTACGTTTTACCTGAGTGTGTTGAATGTAACATGGGTATCTTAAAAAAAGGTAGTGTTACCTTCAATACTCTCCATTACGCATATCGCTGTTCTTATTTGGTTCGACAAATGTTCTTCTGACAATGTTACATTCAAGACACTTATAGTGCACGTGTAATTTTGTCTATTTTTTGTGAAACTTAACACCCAGATAAAACTTTTATAATATAGCA
Source organism: Eucommia ulmoides (assembly GCA_016647705.1). Lineage (NCBI taxonomy): Eukaryota > Viridiplantae > Streptophyta > Magnoliopsida > Garryales > Eucommiaceae > Eucommia > Eucommia ulmoides. The sequence continues at coordinate 37,643,595 of CM028334.1, read as the reverse complement.
CGAAAAAAATGTCTTTATTTCACAAGAATGAAACACTATCTATTTTTATTGTTGGGAAAAATCTATAAGAAATATATATTATTTGGTACGAATGAAAAAAACTAATCAAAGTCTCCCTCTGCCTTATTCGAGTGGTGCTTTGCATGATTTCCTATTGTGTTTCCCCATTTTCCTGTATCTCTTGCAACGTCTTTCTTTTACCTCTCCGCATGATGGAATCCAAACTTTCCTGGGCCATCTCGGTTGTTTCTTTGATAAATGAGGTAAAATCATTGCTTCGCTCTTAACCCATATTGGTCGTTCCATCGTTGGTATTGCATATATATATCTCAAATACGTCTCCCGTTAAAACCAACTTCGACAATAATCCTCTATGTATCTGAATGTTGGCAGTCTATTCGTGTTTATAACCGTAAATGCTTGCACACATGGAAAACCTTTTATCTGCCACTGTTGGCATTAGCATGACTGTCCCTCGATATCAACTAAGGCAGAATGAGCAGAATGAACTTCGAACACCCCGTTACCTGATGAGCTGATGTTTTACGTTCATCAATTCGCACATCTTGTTCTCCCAATATGGTGTGATCTCACCTTGTAGCTTGTTTGCTTTATCGTTCCTCTCTGCCATTAAGTTCATCAACTTTATCCTTATCTTGTCGATTAAGAAAATTTTGGGTAGGTGGCGATATTCGCTGATCCAAGAATTGAAACACTCTGCCAGATTAGAAGATAACTCACTGTATCGTTTGCCTCTGAAAAATGCATTAATGTATTTCATGGCTGACAATTCCTGGATAAATCTCTGCACTTTTGTACCCCCTTCGTACATTAGTTGATCATATAATATTTTGTACATTTCTGGCATGTGAGCATATGCCAACCCATTCAATTTTTGGATCATCATCTCCTTAAATACCGTGTTTGTGCCAGTTATCACAACCTTCAAGTTCATTTTCAGATGTTGCAAACAGAGTGCGTGATGGCAATGTGGGAACAAGTTCTGTACCCCTTCCAAAATCCCATTGTGTCGATCAGAAATGAATGTTATTACTAGATCTGGCTCGACGATCTTCTTGAATTCTGATAAAAACCAAAACCAATTATCATCGTTTTCTGCATCAACAATGGCGAATGCAACTGGGAACAAACCTGCATAAAAAATAGTAGAATATGAGATGTGGTATAGTTCATTCCATGTTGAATGTGACTTTGTTATATGTAATAAATGTTGAATGTAACATTTATTACATGTAACATATTTTATATACATGCCTTAGTTTTCGTCCTTTGTTTTTGCGACTAGTAGATTCCTCTTGTACCAACTAGTCAGGAAGGTGCCGTCAAGAAACAACATAGGGCGGTAGAATTGAAATCCGTGGATGCACGCTTGGAATGCAATGAATATATTCTTAAAGTGTTTTGTGTCCTCGTCGTATTTTAATGTGACATGACTGTCCTACTTTGTCTCTCTACATTTCTCAACATACCATCTTAATTGTATAATGACGTGTAATCACCAAATATGTATGTTGTTCCTGGCTTACTCTACACCAATCCATGCATTTTGGTATGGTATTTTAAGTCTATATTGTTTTCTAAAGTTGTTAATAACATCCGCGGGACGCGTTTTTGGATTCGCACGCATCTCGTCGACCAAACACGTTGATATAATGTTTGAAATACAACACCACATGTGTGTTCTTTTATTAGATTCCAAATGTAAAATATGTTGTTTTCACTCCTCAAGCGCCTGTGCACAAACCACGGGCAAGTTCTTTCCTCCCGCAATGCACATGCAACCGTGACACATATTTTGTCGTTCCTAAGATACCGAAAATTGAACCCTACTTCTACCGTATATTTCTGCAACACCATGCAAAATTCGCTTGTCCCCCCCCCCCCCGAATTTTTGCCCCTCCTCCTATATGTCATCATCCCATTTAGTGGACAACAGTATTTTGTCATTGCTAATTTGTAACATGCTACTGTAACTGCCAATGTAATCCATTTCAGCTTCACTGTCGTTGTTTCCACGATCGTGGGTAGGTATTATCGCATATGATGAAGCCCCCGTAGATCCGCTCGAATCACAAACTTGTTTTTTGACACACATTTCAATAAATTCAATCTTCATAATCCCCGTCAGTAAAAACATTTTCTCGAAGTCATTTTGGTCATCAAGCACACATTTTAGATGTCCGAGTAGAGAATATGATAACTCAAACTTTCCGTTGCATAACTCTGACCATTTATTTTCAATTTTTTGAAGCAACTCACTGAGCTCGCAATCATTCTTCATTCTCAGCACTGTTGTCACGTTCTCGTAATTGCACAATAATGGGATTGATGATGTAATCCTATCTAATCAAAAAATATATCCCCCATTAGTGCAATGCATTTTGAACGCGCACGTGATCGTGTGCATGTTGAACGCAAACATTCTTGTTCCATCAAAATGGACGTTGTCGTGTGTTTGAGTGTTGAATGTAGCATAGATATGCTGAAAACCTTGCTTTATGGCAACTGACAGTGTGATGTGTGTGTTCTGACGTGTGCTTGTAACACCAATGGATTTGTGTCATGTGGATGTAGAATACAATATTCGTTGTCTGTTTTTCAAAATGATAGCAGTAACATCAATTGATTTGTGTCGTGTGCATGTGGAATGTAACATTCCCTGTTTATTTTTCAAAATGACAGTAGTAGGTATCTTGTTCTCAAAAGTAAACACCTCATCATATATAGACATCAATTGTCCAATGCTATGCGTGCATGTCGAATGAATACCAAAAAACAACAATAGAATAAAACTTCATGAACGTCTTTGTAAAATATGTTTGTTCCTCGCAATAAAAGCATAAACTTCAAGAAAATCACTTACTCTATGTACATAATTTTGAAATCTAAATACTTATCTTTTGTCGATGAACACAAATAAAGATATACTGCATCAAAATCTTATTTTTTACATACCTGATTCGATCTGAAAATTTGGATTCATGAAAACGATGATCTCGAAAATGCTCGATCACTGATTCTTCAACTTGGCTTCTTTCGATTGAATGCCTAAATGTTCTTGAGATTGCTCAATCTGTGCTTCTTCGATTTCTATTATTTCGATTGATTTCGAATTTTCGAAAAACCCTAACAATGGAAGGTTGTTCTGTTTTTCGAATGAGTATACCGTTGCATAAGATAATTTTGAGCTAAAATAGGAAACATCCATTGTAGGGATATCACGGGGGCAAATCGGTAATCCAGTCACCAGCCAAAATTGAAAAATGGGATCGATCGATTCATCAAAAAATACCAGTGGGATTGCTTGGTTTATTTTGAAATGGATGGTTTTAATTGGTAACAGGAAACTCTAATTGGTATTAGGCGGTAATTTTCCCTTTCTTTTTAAGTAAACATTACAAAACCTGGTAGACTATTTTTTTAATCGCTTAAGTGAAATTTGTAAATTTACTTTGTGTATAATTTTTTTTTTCTAAAAAAAGATTTCTTTATGTTACACATATATCTATATAATAAAATAGCTCATCATATATTTTTCAAATATATATATATATATATATATATATATATATATATATATATATATATATATATATATATATATATTCAGATATATTTTGCTTTTATAATTTAAGAAACTTTTATATGAAAAAATGTGTCATTGCACATGCATCTATCTCAATTCATTCTATTTTTTTTCTTTCAAAATTTTCTTTTATCTTTCAGTCTTCAACTATGGAAACATTATCTATCAAAACCCATGTTCTTTGTCTCTCATCCCTAGTAAGTTGTTTCACTCTCAAACCCAATGATTAATGTACCACATGCTTTTATTGACACGCCATAAGCCATCACAGAACAATCATTTTTTGGCCTACCATTTGATTTGCCAAAATTAAAAACTAATTTTTTCTAAATTTATTCAATTTTATAATACATGTTTAATTTTTTATATTATTGGTTTTTTATGCACTACTTCCTTATTCTTGGTGTGAATTTTCATTTTCTTGTTTGTTTGTATCAGGATTATTGAAAAATAGTTAATGAATTTTTGAATGATGTCTAAAGAAATTTCAAAGAATTTTTTGTTTTTTGTTATGTTCATGCCCTCAAGCATAAGGTATACGCTAGTAATCTATATAATAAAACAGGACGTACACAAACTCTCTAGATAAATGACAATCGTTCTTTGTCTCCCAAATAAATAGCGGTCCAAATTGATTATCTAAATTAACATAGATATAAATTCTATATTTATATTTTACCTTATATATCTTACTCCTAATTAAGGAAAGAGAATATATTTATTGTGTAATTGAGGAGAAAAAAATATACTTTTTCTACATATATAAATCTATAGAAATAATATATGGATATTAAATTTAGTAATAATGCTAAAATATAGAAATAATATAAAAGAATAATATTGGGAAATTATGGAATTTAATTTTACAAAAAATTAAATTAAAAAATAATATAAAAGAGAAAATATAATATATGAAAATTATAGAGATTAAACATTATATGGACATTAAATTTCGTAAACAAAAATTATGGACAAGAAATAATATATAAGATATTAAATTTAATAATACTAAAATATTAAATTTATGCAAATCAAATCAAATAAACAATATAAAAGAAAAAAATATAATATACGCAAATTATAGATATTAAATTTACAAAAATTATACAAATAATACATACACATTAAACTTATTAATAATAATGAAATATTAAATTTATAAAAATTAAATTAAAAAATGTAATATAAAGAGAAATATATATATATATATGCAAATTATTGACATTAAATTTACAAAAATTATACAAATAATACATACACACTAAATTTATTAATAATAATGAAGCATTAAATTTATAAAAATTAAATTAAAAAAGTAATATAAAGAGAAATATAATATATAGATATTATGAATATTAAATATACGAAAATTATAGAAATCATATATAAAAATTAAATTTAATAATAATATTGAAATATTAATTTCATAGAATTAAATTAAAGAAATAATTTAAGTCTAGACATATAATGTACATACATTATGGACATTAAATTTATGACAATTATAAAATTAATTATAAAAATTGAAGAAATAATATATGGACATTAATTTAGGAGTACTACTAAATTATTATATATATATATATATATATATATATATATATATATATATAAAAGCTGTGAAAAATCACTAAACTTAAATTGGTCATGAATATTAACTAACTAATGTTAATAATTGGTAGAGTGGACAATTGTGAAGTCAAGTGAAAAAAATAAAAATAAAAATACTACACGATAAATATTCAAAGGAAGTTAGGTGAAAAATTGGAGAAAAAAGTAAAAAAAAAATATTTTTAGCCTTGATAAAATGAGAAAATGTGTTATCGAATAGTCATGTCAACATTACACCACGTCAGCCTTTGTCAATCTTCGTCCTAGTTGATGTTGAAGTCATTACGACCATTATCAAAGATGATTTGACAAATTAGTTAAGCTTTTATCAAGGCTGAATTGACAAATCAACTCAGCCTTAAGGCAAATTACCTTTTAGATATTCTAACTATTGACATATTACTATATAGTCCAAAAAATTTATTACGTTTCAATTTAAGCCCTCTATGTGTGAGAGTGGTTTTAGAAAGTTATTTTATTAAATTTTTCATTCAAACTAACAGAATATCATATGCAATGCACATGTCGTTTTTAAGGGCATAAGGGTATTTATATATATATATATATATATATATATATATATATTTTCGTCCTTCTCAGATAATACTCTCTCTCTCTCCTCTTTTTCTCAAATCATCATCTCTCTCTCCCTCCTCTGTTGATCAATCACAATGGAAATCCTTATTTCTGGATTGGGTCGTCCAACGTCACTGCCGCTGCCAGGATTAGCCGGAACGTCGCCGCGTACTACCGGAAACCCTCATCTCTATCGTCGTTGTCTGGTGTTGGAGAATTACCCGAGCCCCAACCCGTCGGCATCTGATTTTTGTTGTTGCTGCTTTTGCTTCTTCGCCTTGAACTGTCGATTTAAATTTGAGTTCAAGTTGAAGCTTTAGCTTTGAGCTTGATCGTCTAGTGAAGTTTAAGATTTACCCATCTGAAAATTTCGGCCACATGAATGATGAGAATAAGTCGAAGATGAACGATCGTGGCACAGTTTGGAAGACGATCTTTTGGATCAACGTTTTTTTCCTTCATAAAATTGAGAAAAAGGAATAAGAAATTACACAACTAATTCGCCACCACCAGACGGCGACGGTAGAGATGAGGGTTTTCGGGGAGCGATGATTATGGCAAAAATGAGGGACGACCCAATTGATGCGTAAAATTCAGAGATTACGGCAGCGATGATCCAGGAGGTGACGGAGACGTTGGACAATTCCAAGGATGTCGTGGAGTAGGGCAAATTACCAACGTATAATCTTCTAGCTTCAGACGCTTGCGACTTGATTTCCCACTCTTCCTCTCCCTATTGATCTCTGTCTTCCTCTTGTGAATCCTTATCCTCTATTTCGATCTCCAGCGGTTCTGTGTCTTGGTCAATGTCTGTCACTCCAACGTTGTAGAATGCCGCAACTGAAGAACGAAACAAGAAGGGGTGAGAGAAAAGCGAGAATGAACTGAAATGGGTTTTGATTTTGAGGGATGATTTGGGTTTTAGTTTCTAAGATGAAATTGGAATAATGGAGCATTGAAAACAGAGGTTTGTTATGGGGATTCTATTGCACATATAAAGTGAAGCTGAAGAACAAAAAGAAGAAGAAGAGGCCGTGGCCGAGTTGTTTACACCTTTAATGCATTTTAAAAACAAAAATTATAAAATAGTATCATTTTAAACTTATTTTCGTAACTTATTTTCGTAACTAGTGCTATCCGGAAATCTAATCCTCGGGTACTGAAATCCAGGGTTCCGATCCCTGGATTCAAAAAAAAGTTCGCCATATACCCGGTGTTCGAAACATCGGGTATATGATTTTTTATTTTTTTTTTAAAAAACTTTATCCCCGGGGATGTGATCCCCGGGCATACAATAAAAAATAAAAAAAATAAAAAATTTTGTCTGTCCCTTTTTTCAAATAACAAAGAGAGGAGAGAGAGAGACTAGAGAGAGAGAGCATAGGATCACACCAAAATAACTCAAGTATTTTTTATACTTAAATCCTTAAAGTTTGACTATTATTTTATTTTAAATATTTTTTTTTACTCTTTTTTTTTTTTAATTTCATTTTTTATTAAAAAAAAAAAAATTGTTTGTTAATTTTAATTTCTTTAATTATTGTAATTTAAATTTAAAAGTGAGGTCAAACGGTCAACCGAATAAGTTAAATGTTTGATTGGTTAAAGCAACGAGGTAAAAAATTTTGAAAACTAATTCAATTGGTAGACCGACTTGACAAATCAATCGATCGTTAAAAATAATGGGTTTAAATTGCATGTCTTAATCTAACTTGTTAACCGAATGGGGCATCATGTGCGATCAAATTGAATTTTTACTTGAATTCAATTGAAAATAAAAAAATATTTTACTTTATTAATAATAAAAAGATAATGAAGTAAAAATATTTTGAAAGGGAAGTGAATAGTTCTATTTTTTTTATTATCTTCCATTTCATTTTTTTTTACTTCAAAATAAAAATAAAAATAAAAATGAATAATTACTTTAAAAATTATTTATTTTTGAAATAATAAATAATTTTTGAAGTAATTATTCATATATATATATATATATATATTTTTTTTTGAAGTAATTTTTTTTTGGAATGGAAGTGGTGGCCGCAATTAATGCGCTGCCCCTTTCAGCGCAAGTGTACGGATTAAGTTTTAGTATAATGAACCTTTTGGTGAGGTATTGTATCCACATGGATTGGTTGAGATTACTATCGAGTACCACGATTGTCATAACCTAATTTTATTTAGGCGATAAAAATGTGAATTTAATTATTTATTACTAATACTAAACTAAAATACTAATTAAATTAACTATACTATAAATACTATATTGAAATTGTTTAGGGGAGTAGATTGCTTAGGGATTAACTTTATTTACTTAAATGCATTTGATTTTGTTTTAGTTAACATTAACTGTGTTCGGCGTATTCGACAATCTCGTTTCATAAACTCTTTCGCCACCTCTTCCGAGTGTAAGATGGGAGAATACGTGACTTCGTGTCAACGCCGAAGTCCCCCTCAATGTCTTAATGACTCTAGGTCACGTGAGTCTCGCCCCAACGTCATCGATTGCACACTTTCTAACACCCTCCCGAGTCGTTAGATTGTTGTGTTGTGTTTACCCTAGTCCAAATCCGGGGTTACCTCTCTCGAGTGTCAAACCCCGTATTCTCAATATATCTAAATTAGCATATAATCATAGAAAACACGGCAACACAATCGAAATTATAAAGAACAACCATAAACAAAACATAAATTCAACCAAAACTACATTTTCATAAATAATACGTTAATCCCTATTACAATCCATATTTAGCTTATGACCCTAATCATTTATTCAATTTAAAATGAGCTAAACATGTTCAACAACTATCAAAATGAAGAAAACAAAGAGAAGAAATGAGTGACTTAGCCTATATCTGAAGAATTAGTGCTAGAACCATCGAACGATCGCTTCCCTCTTCATCTTCCACCTTGGGTTGAGAACTCTCCCTAAAAAATCCCTTATCCTAACCCTAAAATATAGCCTAAGGCCGTAGGGGCCAAAGAGGATCAGAAGAAAGGAGGAGAGATGGGTATTTATAGGCTCAAAAATATCTAACAAAATATTTAAACTGTACAGAGGCCACCGCCTAGGTGGTGGAGTATGTCAGTTAAGGTTCGCCTAGGTAGTAGAGTAAGCGATGGGAAAAGTTTCTGCTGGTTCACTGCCTAGGTAGTGAGCTTTCAGCAGAAATTAGTTTTTCTCAGCATTTTCACCGCCTAGGTGGTGGTTTGGACGCCGAGGCGGTGGGCTTCTTTCAGAATATTGCCTCCTTGTTTGTTTTTTCACTGTTCTCCGACCGTACTTGATACGATTTGATCGTTTATGCTACGATTTCATACCTTTTCACCCCACGCACCTGTTTTAGTACAAAAAGAATAAAAACGTATTAAAACATATAAAAATAACTATAAAACTACTCTAAAACTAACAAAACTGTTTTGAAAATGCGTAGGTAGATCACACCTATCAGGAAGGTAATAAAAAAAAAATAGAACTATTCCAAAATATTTTTACTTCCATTCCAAAATATTTTTACTTCAAAAATCAAGTGAAATTCAATTATTACTTTATATCATGGATTTTTTTTTTTTTTTTTCATTTTATTATTTATTATTTTTTTATTATTAATAAAGTAAAAATATTTTTTTATTTCAATTGAATTCAAGTAAAAATTCAATTTGGTCGCACAGGCTGCCCTATTTGGTTGACAAGTTAGATCAAGACATGGAATTTAAACCCACTATTTTCAACGGTTGACTGATTGGTCAAGTCGGTCTACCGACTGAATTAGCTTTCAGAATTTTTTATCTCACTGCTTTAACCAATCAAACATTTGACTTATTTGGTCGACCATTTGACCTCACTTTTAAATTTAAATTACAACAATTAAAGAAATTAAAATTAACAAACAATATTTTTTTTAATAAAAAAACTAAATTAAAAAAAAAGAGTAAAAAAAATATTTAAAATAAAATAATGGTCAAACTTTAAGGGTTTAAAGTGTAAAAAATACTTGGGTTATTTTGGTGTGATCCTCTGCTCTCTCTCTAGTCTCTCTCTCTCTGCTCTCTTTGTTATTTGAAAAAAGGGGGACAACCGCTGTCAACGGCTGTCCTTGGGATTGACAATTTTTTATTTTGTGTTTTTATTTTTTATTCTATACCCGGGGATCACATCCCTGGGTATAAAGTTTTTTTTAAAAAATAAATTATCATATACCCGGTGTTTCGAACACCTGGTATACGGCGAACTTTTTTTTGAACTCGAGGTTTGGAACCCCGGGTTCCAGTACCCCGGGATCAGATCCCCGAGTAGCACTAGTTACGTAAATAAGTTTAAAATGATACTATTTCAGTATTTTTGTTTTTAAAATGCATTAAAAGTGTAAACAACTTAGCCGTGGCTATGGAGAGAAAGAGAGAGAGAGGGATGACGAGAGAGAGAGAGAAGATAGATATGATGAGGAAAGAAAAAAAAAGAAAAAAATTAATAAAAAAGTAAAATGACTATTTTACCCCTAAAAAAGATAGGTGCAGTGCACATGCCATCATTTACGTTAGTTTGGATAGAAAATCTAACAGAAGGACTAATTAAAACCACCTACATACCTAAAGGGTTTAAACTGAAATGCCACGATCTTTTTGGACTACATAGAAATATGTCAATAATTAGAAGGTTAAAAAGTAATTTGTCCTTATAATTAATATACATACAGAAACACATATACATGCACATATGTGTATATATAGAAGTGTTTGTGCCCATTGCATAACTAAAAAAAAACAACTCCAAGTTTGAAATTTTGATATACAGTTTAAACCAAAAAATATACATGGTGATGGATATGTATTGTTTAATGAGATGTCACTGGAATTTAGAAGACTAATTCTCTTATCTCTTAGATCCAAGAGTTTGTTACCCTCCACGGTGGGTTGCAAGAATGCCGGAGGAATAAACTTATCGTGTGAACCAAGCAGAGATTATCGTGGATGGATGTAGTTAATACAATATTCCAAGAGTTCATCAAATGGATAGAACAATGCCAATAGGCACACCTCATGAACTTTAGATGGCGTTGTATTGCTACTACGAAGAAAATAACCAAATTCAACTTTGAATTGCACAACACGAGATTCAAATGACAGTTCCTGAGCACCTCCAAGAAGGTTTGATCAACGAAGCGCGTACTTACATGAGGATTTTAAGTGAACCTCAATATCAATCGGATATTGCAATATCGGATGATGAAAGTAATGTACAATGTTTCTGTATTAGTGCATTGCAGTTTAACTAAGTATTTCTTTCGAAGTCTAATGAATCATTTTTATGTTAAATTATAATAAAGCTACCTCTACTAATGCAACATACTATTTCCTTTTATTTAAATTCCACAAACAAACATACAATAACAAGGGTTTATAATACCAGGACGTTATGTCGAAACAAACACATAGTCTATTACAAATACAACTATAAGAAAATACGACTTTGAAATAAAGTTTGTTAGATAGACGGATCAACAAACTTTCATACTCTGATATCTTCAAGGGAACTCACGTAGTCCTTGAACATACCATCATGAAATTCTAGAAATTCGTTAAATTAAAATAAATAGTCCCAACACTTTGAAGGCATCCGATTTTCCAAGTTGTTCGTCGATTTTGGTAAGTACTTCACCGTACTACCCATCTTACTCATGGTTTCTGCGTACACACGGTAAGAATGGTAGTTGCCGCAACATGTAAAGGGCTTGGTGAATGCTTTGTATGCCAGCATTTGTTTGACACTTCGTTAAAGTGTTGCCGCAACAAAACTCCGTCCTTATAAAACAGTTTGTTTGATGCTTCGTTAACGTGTCACCGTAACACAACTCCATCCTTAAAAATTGCTATACCAGTGGTCTGATCTCGTTCTAATAAGTCCTTCCCAATGCACTAACATGCTGACTAGTTATTTGGCTACTACCATTTACCAAGCACTTACCTGCAAAACAACCAACTATCAAATTAGGAAAGAAAATAAAATTAGAGTAATACACACACACTCACACACATTTGAAAACATTCACTGTACTCTTATTCATAAATTTTATTCATTCTCTTTGGAAACAAAACAGAGCAACCGGATACTACTAAATAAAGTTTGATTTTAACAATGCATATTGCTAATTATGAACTGAGGTGATTGAAATAAGAATTGAGATTGTTACTATTTATACAAAATTTAGGGCAGGAAATTGGCAGCGAATTGGTGGAACATGGGGAAGAAAATTGAGGGAAATAGTTTAGTGGGAAAAAAGACATAAAATTGGAGGAAATTTTTTTGGAGGGATATTTGATGGCAGGAAATGAGGGTAGAAATTGGAAGGATTTTTTGTGATGGGAAAGTGGCTAGCGGGAAATTGTTTTGGCACCAAAGTTTGCCTCTCTATATATTAATACTTGCAAAACTATTATTCATATCACAACTCGATCTCTCTAGTGCATGGTTGAATCCCATCATGAGAAAATGAAATTTCTTAGTACACGATGATCCTTTCAAGCACACTGTTCGTTGGTTCAATCGTTATTATCATGAGAGCTACAACTACACCGAATGAGGTAAGGATAGTAAAGAGGCAAATAATTTACAATGGATAACGCTAATGGTAAAGAGAAACTTTTATAAGGCAATGTCTCATCTGTACCACCTCAAGATTCTAAAATTACGGTCTCTCGAAATATTGGAAAACAAATTAGATATCATTGGTAAAATTTGTTGTGCATTGACATGAGAAAAAAATGGAGAAACGAATTTATGTCAAACCACAAATTCACAAGATTCAAAAGAGCAATGCTCCAGATGTAAACGATCAGATGTCAAAATTCTTTACCGATTCCTAATACACGGATGACTGAGAACTATTCGATTACGAATATGGAGCTATTGATTACCAATGGTTTGATAAAACTATATAGTTATCTTGCTAGAAAAGTGCAATGTTGGGTAGTATTTATTGGTGATAATTACTAAAATTTCAAAATAAATACTTAAATAATCATATGAATAAAACTAATAATAGTTAAACAATGTTAATGGGAACATTAACTAATCATGTATGGGCAACAAAATCAGAATATGAAAATTATGTGAAAGATTTTAAAGTGTATATATAACCAGAAATGTGACGTAAATATTTACGTAACAGAAACGGAGGCAACAACAGAGAATAGAAGTAAATGTTTACATAACAGAAACATAAGACAAAACAGAGATGGGAGATGAAAGTTTACGTAACAGAAACAATGTTTTAAACTTTAAATAAAGACTTACCCGGGTATTCAAACAATTAAGAAAGTTGAAGTAGATCGAGACTAGATTTTGACTCTATGCCTTTAAAGTAGATTCACACCCCCACATTGGTGCTAATGGTTGAATGGATATCTGTCTCCCAAGGTACAACGATCTTCACGTTTTTGGTACAAGCACTTGAAACCAAAAATTTTGGCAAGTTAAACTTGTGCTTGAACTCTCACAAAATTCTAAATATTTTATACTTTTGAGGTAATATGAAGTGATAATGTTGTGAATCAGACAAATTGAAATTAATGTGAAGTCTCATTTTTATAGAAAACCGAAAGGCACCATTGAATGGATACAACTTTGGAAAGGCATCTGTTCGCGTAAACGTTCCCGCGAATCATCACCAATGAACCTTAATGTCTATTCATTGGTGCTGATTTAAAATTAACTGTTAAGATGTTAATTAACTACTTAACTGCTACTTAATTAAAGTTTAAATTGTTCTGGAAGGTCAAGATTCTATTCGATCTGGATCCGAACCGAACCTGACCCAGATCTTACCTAAACTCGATCCAAATTTGGATCAGAATGACTGTACCCAAACCCAACCGAGACCCTGACGCGACTCGATTCGAGTTTAAATGTTTGTTACTTAATGGTTTGCCTTTATTCCCAACTTATAAGTTGATACAAGCCTATGTTTTTTTCTCCACAACCAATGTGGGATAACTTACAACTTACAACATAACTTATATCATAACAAGGTGCTCAAGTTATCCATTCACAAGTGATATTGGATACCTCATCCATTATAGTCTTCAACTAATATCAAGTGGGTTCCTTTGGGAATTAAAATCTCATTCAAAACGTAATCATTTTTAGCATATAAATATACTATGTCGATCTTCAAACAACGAGGAACGCAATGGAATACTAATCCAATAATTTAATTAATGGGTCTCCCTTTAATTAATCAATTAAAGTAGCCAAAAATTCAAATAATCCCCCACATGAATGAAATGATTGAATATATGTGCATATACAATGCTGACACACTATAGAGAGTTCAAATAGAAAGTAACATCGATATAGGCAGCTTTTGGCCTTGAACCTTCTTTAATAAAAGACTATAAGATTTTCTTAGCTAACCAGTGAACGATGTATTGAGCTATTCAGTTGTTTGTGTAAACCAAGACAATAAAAATTCATACAGATACTTCCTAACACAGTCAGTTCTCTGGTTGTGTTCATTTTGGCCTTTAACATCCTGGTGTTTCGATGAGTGATTTGGAGAATTTAGCCTTTTCATTATCATGGAACTGGCCTTGTTCTTTACTCATCTAGGAGATTAACCTATGAATATAATCCTATATACCCTACTTGAATTTTTCAAGCTATAGGAATTATTAAAAGCAAAGCTTGTCCTTAATACTTATATTTATCACTAGTTCACCGTTGGAATGGGTAAAAGACTTACGACTCGTTTGGTTGGACGGAATGGAATGAAGGTGGAATGGAATGGAAGAAGTAATGGAATGAAAAAAGGAATGGAATAGAATTGTTAATAGAATCACTATTCCATTATCTTGTTTGGTTGGTATGGAATGAGGAAATGAATGGAATACTGAAATATAGTAAAATTCCCATTATGCCCTTATGAAATTATTATTCCATTATCTTGTTTGGTTGGTATGAAATGAGTGAAGGAATGAAATGAAATATAATAAAATTCTCATTATGCTCTTATTACAAAATTTTATTATATTTCACTATTCCAAATCTTCCCTCATTTTATTATATTTCATTATTCCATTCAATTTTAAATTTTTGTTCTCTAATTTCTGATTCTATTCTCAATTTTCAGTTTCTATTCTCTAATTTTTGTTTCTGTTCGTAATTTTCAGTTTATATTCTCAATTTTTTGTTTCTGTTCTCAATTTTCTGTTTCTGTTCTTAATTTTCAGTTTTTGTTCTCAATTTTCAGTTTTTGTTCTCAATTTTTTGCTCTCTAAATTTCTGTTTTTGTTCTCAATTTTTAGTTTATATTCTCATTTTCTGTTATCAATTTTCTGTTTTTATTCTTAATTTTCATTTTTTGTTCTCAATTTTCAGTTTCTATTCTCAATTTTATGTTCTATAATTTTATGTTTTTGTTCTCAATTTTCAGTTTATGTTCACAATTTTGTATTTCTGTTATCAATTTTCTGTTTCTATTCCTAATTTTCTGTTATCTAATTTCTATTTATGTTATCTACTATTTGTTTCTGTTCTTAATTTTTAATTTTTGTTCTCAATTTTCAAGGGCTTAAATACAAGGGTTATTATGTAATTTAGGATGTTGATTCCATTGGGTTGGAATCCCATTCTACCCCATCTCAAATGGAATCCTATTCCATCCTATTTCATTCCAATGGAATCACAAAAGTGATTCCATTAGAGAACTAAACAACGGAATAGGAATCGAGGGCGGAATGCGATTCAATTCCGCCCCCTATTCCGTCCAACCAAACATGCCGTTAGAGTTTTCCAGCGATTACTTAGTCCACACATAATTTGGTTATCCCTTTAAACCTAGATCTTGGGTTCTCTAGTTAGCTAAGTTGGGCTTCCATTAAGGTAACTATTTAGTCGTAGACTTTAAGCCCATTCTCCTCGATGAGTGATATACTCTCTCTCTCTCTTTAGTTAATCCTTTGGTTAGCGGATCTGTAATGTTATCTTTTGACTATACGTAGTCAATTGTGATAACTCCATTTGAGGGTAACTGTCTAACGGTATTATGTTTACGTTGCATGTGTTGAGACTTACTGTTATACATATTACTATGTGCCCTACCAATTGCAGATTGGCTATCACAATATATACAAATAGTTGACACAGGTTTCTTTCACATTTGAATATTGTCTAAAATTTGATGAAGTCATTCTGCTTTTTCACTTGCTTCGTCTAAAGTAATAAACTTAGGCCCCGTTTGGTAACCCATCCCATCCCAGAAATTCCCAGATTTTTGGGAATTCTGTTTGGGAATAGCGTTTGGTAATTTTTGTTTCCATTTCCATTTCATTCCCATTTGAGAATTGTGCCCACTTTTTTCTTAAGAAATGAGAAACAAAAAAAAGTTGTTTCTCATTATTCCCATTCCATTCCCAAAACACATGGTTACTATTCACCTACCGGCCGACCACCCCCCGCCGTCGCCGGCCACCATCCGGCCGGAAAATTCCCGGCCACTTCCGGCCGTCACCGGCGACGGTGCCATTGTCTTCCGGCCGGCGTTGCCGGCGCCACCGCCGGCGGGGGCACCGCCGTCTCCGACGCCGGAGCACCGCCGGCGGCCGTTGCTCAGAGCACCCCCGTCGCCGGCGCCACCGCCGTCAGGCCAAAACAGAAAAAAAAAAAAAAAAAAAGATTTTAGGATAAAATGGTTACCAAACACAATTCCCTTCCCAAAACAAAAAAAAAATTATCGTTACCAAACGCGATTCTACTCCCAAAAAGAAAACAAAATTCCCATCCCATCCCATTCCATTCCCATCCCACTGCTGGAATGGAAACAGAAACGGTTACCAAACGCCACCTTAGATTCCATTGTAGACCTTGCAATACATGTCTGTCTGGATTTAGTTTCTTTACAATTGTTTATCCAATTAGTATCACTATAACCTTCAAGTACATTTGGATATCTGGTGTAAAGTAATCTATAGTTATGGGTATACCTTAAATATCTAAGAACCCTAACTATCGCATTTTAGTATTCGTGTCCTGGGTTGCTAGTATATCTACTTAGTCTACTTACCATGTAAGCAATATCAGGTCTAGTACAATTCATTAAGTACATTAGACTGCCTATTATTCGAGCATACTCTAACTAAGAGATACGTTCAACAATATTATTAATCAGATGACAAGTCACATCAATAGGTGTTTTAACTAGGCTAGTATCATAGTTGTTGAATTTCATTTCTCAAGTATCTTTTCACTATAATGGGATTGTGACAATACTTGTCCTTCAATAAATCTTGAAATTTTAATTCCAGCAACACCTAAATCATTCATATTAAACTTACTAGTTAACATTTGTGGTAGACATTGTTGCTACCAATAATTAACATGTCATCTACATAAAAGCATACAATGATATACCTGGATTCATTGTCACATTCATTGATTTTAAATCCATTTGACATCATAACTTTGTCAAATTTCTCATGCCACTCTTCGGTGCTTGTTTAAGTCCATATAAGGACTTAATAAGTCTACAGACTTTGTTCTCTTTGCCAGAAAAAACGAACCTTTCAAGTTGTTCCATGTAGATTTCTTCATCTAGTTCACCATTTAGGAAAGTTGTATTAGCATCCATTCGATGTATTTCAAGATTATGTATAACTGTTATGGCTATCAACATTTTAATGAATGTTATTCTATTAACCGGTGAGTACGTGTCAAAGTAATCAACACCTCCTCTTTCCTTATAACTTTTTAGCTATAAGTCAAGCTTTATATTTATCAATTGATTCATCTGCTTTAATCTTCTTTTCGAAGATCCACTTATACGCAAGGGGTTTAGAATCGGATAGAAGATCCACTATTTACCATATATGGTTTTGCAAGATGGATTCTATTTCACTATTTACAGTTTCTTTCCAAAATGGTGCTACAGGAGTTGACATCGCCTCCTTAAAACTCTTAGGATCACTTTCTACCATATAGGTAAGAAAGTCATGACCAAATAACTTTATTGTCTTAGCTTTCTTACTACGTCTAGGTTTATTATCTTCCAAAGATATTTCATTTTGGACTTTACCAATCGTAGTATCAAACGTTTTTTTTGAAGAACCCGACTCACGAGAAGTCTTACAAGGAAATATATTCTCATAAAAGAATGCATTTCTGGATTCTATTATTGTATTCTCATGTACATCTTCAATCTAAGACTTGTAAACTAAAATTTTGGGTCCTATTTTAGTCATTTTAGGAATAAAAACCACCATATTAGCAAGACACCCCTATACTTTCAAGAATTTATAATTAGGAGTCTTACATTTCCACATTTCATATGCAGTTTTATCCAATTTCTTATGTGGCAACTGGTTAAGAATATAGTTGGCGGTAAGCAATACTTCTTCCCACATGTTCTGGGTTAGACTAGAACTTATCAACATAGCCTTCATCATTTCCTTTAAAGTTTTATTCTTCCTTTTAGCAACTTCATTTTGCTAAGATGAATAAGTATAGTTGTTTGATGAATTATTCGTTGTTGAGCACATAATTCCACAAATGGTGATTCATATTCACTACCTTTATCACTTTGAAGAACTTTAATCGTTTTACTTAGTTGATTCTCAATTTTGTTCTTGTATTGCACAAACTTTTCTAAGCCTTCATCCTTACTCCTTAGAAGATAAACATAATTGTATCTCGTGCAATCATAATAAAAGTAATAAAATACTTCTTACTACCTTTAGTTTGTACAAATTTTAAATCAAAAATATTAGTGTGAATTAACTCTAGAGGTTTAGTACTTCTTTCGATGGATTGGAAAGAAGTTCTAGTCAACATGGACTCCATACAAGTCTCATATTTATGATTTGAACCAATTTTTTATTTTGGTAATAAATCTATACTAATCAATATACGTAAAGAATCATAATCAACATGTCCTAATCTAGCATGCCAAACATCAATTGACTCAATTATATACAGAAGATGTAGTTTTATTAGCTTTTGGAATCACAATCATTACATTCAATTTGAAGAGGTCTTCATTCATGTAGCCCCTTCCCACATAAACTCCACTTTTGTTTATTACAACCTTTTCAGCCTCAAAGACCATGCTAAAGCCCTTCTTAATCATTAATGATCCGGAGACTAGATTCTTGTGAATGTCTGGCATATGAAGCACATCATTAAGAGTAAGCTCTTTCTTGGAAATCATTTTTTACACAATCCTTCCTTGTCCTTTAACTTTGGAATTCGAGGAGTTTACCATATATAGTTGTTCATTTTGATCCACTGGTTGATAGGTGTCAAACCTTCTCTTGTTTGAGCAGATATGACGTGTATCCCTAGTGTGCATGTACTATTCTTTCGAGTTTCCAACTAGGTTAACTTCAGACACCACTACTGAAGTATTCATTTCGGAAACATATGAAGTACGGTACTTGACTTTAGTTACATTAGCTTGATGTGTGGGATTTTTTCCATTATTTTTCACACGACATTCACTTGCACGGTGTCCAGCCTTTCCATACGAGAAACAATTCCCCTTGAATTTCTTCATTTTCTTTATTTTGGGACCAAGGCTTTGACTAGTTCCAAGTCTTTGAAACTTTCATTTTTTATTCATTTTGTGAATCTCCACATCATTTTCCTTTAAGTTCATGGAATGACGACCATCAGGATTATCAGCAAAACGATGTCCCTATTTAATTCTAAGCCTTACAATCAAATCTTCAATATTCATCTCTTTGCGTTTATACTTGGGATAATTTTTGAAACCACTCCAGGTCGATGGTAACTTATTAATGATAGAAGCCACTTGAAATAATTCACTCAATGACATTCCCTTAGTGAGCATGTCATGTACAATGACTTAAAGATCTTCGGCTTGATTGACAACTGATTTGGAATCTACCATAACATAATCAAGGAACTTCTCGACTACAAATTGTTTTGATACAATGTCCTTCGTTTTGTATTTTTTTATCCAAGGATTCCCACAGTTATTTAATAGTTGATATCCCACCATATACTTTATACAGACAGTTGCTGAGAGCATTGGAGATATAGTTTCAACAAAAATAATCAGAATCATTCCATGCTTCCACCACAGCCTTTGTCTGAGCATCAACATTCTCAGTCAAATTTAGATAATCTTCTTTGAGAAAATGAGCCAATCTCAAAGTCTTAAGGTAGAAGATCATCTTTTGTTTCCACCTCTTAAAGTTTCTTTCATCGAACTTGTCAAGATTTTCAGCCTTAGGCAATAGAGTAGACACCGTAGTGATAATGGTATGAGTTACAGGAGGTATCACATTTGACGTCTCAATTAGCGTATTGTTCTCACTTGGCATCACAGAGTAGTATGTCTACAATTTAACAAAGGTATAATAAACACTAAGATAATTTAACAGTAAATACTTTACAACCTAAGCACAAACTAAAGATTCAAACGTTTCACAAACTAGAAGCTGGATGTTAACGTTGACACAAAAATCATAAATCAAATCAGAATGTGAATGTTCATACAACAAATTCAGTACATGAATGTTCACGGAATAGATTTAAAACATGAACATTTACTAATCTTTATAATAACTAATTTCTTGTTCATACATACAATATTACTGAAACAATGCTCAAGAATTATTTTGGATAAAATTTAAATGACCAATAAAAAGGTATTGTTCCAACAGTATTCTAACTAAGTAATTAGGATAATCAAATATCATTTTAGAATCTAAGTAATCAAGAATTTCCAAATTTAAAACTACACAATTTCAGAAAATTATTTATTTTTAAATTTCAAAATATAAAAAGTGATTATGCTTTAAGATTGTTGGTGATAATTACTGAAATTTGGAAATAAATTCATGGAATAAAACTAATAATAGTTAAATAGTATTAATGAGAATAGTAACTAATTATGTATGGCAACAAAATCAGAATATAAAATTATGTGAAAGATTTAAAGTGTATATATATAACCAGAAACATGACGTGAGCAATTACATAACAGAAACGAAGGCAACAACAGAGAAGGGAAACAAGTATTTATGTAACAGAAATATAAGACAAAGTAGAAACGGAATGTGAACGATTACGTAACTGAAACAATGCATTTAATATTAAATAAAGACTTACCCAGATATTTAAATAATGAATAAAGTTGAAGTATATCGAGGCTACAATTTGACTTTATGTCCTTAAAGAATATTTGTGCTCCTACATTGGTGCTAATGGTTGAATGAACATCTACCTCGCAGGGTACAATGATCTTCAAGTTTTTGGTATAAGCACTTGAAATCTAAAACTTCAGTGAACTAAACTTTGTGATTGAACTCTTACAAAATTCTAAATGTTTTGTGCTTTGGTGGTAATATGAAACGATAATGTTGTGAATCAGATAAATTAAAATGAATATGAAATCTCCTATTTATAGAAGACCAAAAGACACCATTGAATGGATGTAACTTCGAAAAACCATCTGTTCGGGTGAACGTTCACGCGAATCATCACTAATGAACCTTCATGTCTATTTATTGGTGTTAATTCAAAATTAACTGTGAAAAAGTTACCTAACTGCCACTTAATTAAAGTTTAAACTGTTTTGGCAAGTCAAGATCCAACGTGACCCAGATTCGACACAAACTCGACCCAAATCCAGCCCAAACTAGATCCAAATCTAGATCAGGTTTGACCTGATTCAAAGTTGACTCAGACCCCGACCCAAGCTGATTCGAGTTTAAATATTTTTTGCTCAGTGGCTTGCCTTTATTCCCAACTTATAACTTGATACAAGCTTAAGTCTTTTGCTCCACAACCATTGTAGGATAACTTACAACTTAAACTTAACTTATAGCTTGACAAGATACTCAAGTTCTCCCTTCACAAACAATATGTAATATCTCATCCATTATAGTTTTCAAACAATCTCAAGTGAGTTCCTTTGAGAATTAAAATCGCATTCAAAACTTAATCATTTTTGGCATATAAAGATACTATGTCGATCCTCAAATGACGAGGAACGCAACAGAATACTAATCCGATTAATTTAATTAATGGGTCTCACTTTAATTAGTCAATTAAAGTAATAAAAAATTTTAACAGTATTTTCTAATTTGTCTAATATTTTTTTATGATTACTTTACCTGTTATCGCTTTTAATTTCATTATGCTTTTATGATTACTTTAAGTTGTTTTGTTTTAAGATTATGTGGAATACTCGTTTATATAATTATAAATAAAATGCTTATAACAATTAAATATAAAATATTTTATTATTTAAATATATTTCAAAACAATGGTTACATATGATAAATATATTAATTCTTAAAATTACTTTTTTAATTCAAAATTAGAACTTTGAAAAATAGCCAAATTTAAAAAAATTAAATATAAATATTCTATTTTTAAAAATTTAAAATTTATCTAAGAATTAAATATACTAAGTCTTAAAAAATTAATTTTTTATGTACATATGAAATGGAAAAAAAATTTGAAGGGGGCCCAAATGCTAAGCCGGAGAACAAAAATCTCCAGCTTTAATGTGAGAGCAGGAGATACAATTTTCGACTCTCAAAAGGCCCCAAAATTGAGGCCTTGGGAGAGCCGGTTAAGTGATATTCGACTCTCAGTTAAAGCCGAACTTGGGAAGACTAGCTTTTAAGTGAAAGTCGAACTTCCCAAGTCCGACTTTTAAGTGAAAGCTGGACTTCCCATGTCTGGCTATTTGTTTATAAAAATAAAATAAAATAAAATAAAATAAAATTAACCATACAACTAGAGCATTTGTTTATAAAGAGAATAAATAAATAAATTTTATCGTATAGCTGGCTATTTAAGGTTAATAGTCCTATTTTTAGAGTGTAATTTGTTATTTATCCTATTCAAAACATAAGTTTAGATTTAGTCCCTGCAACTGGTTTTTGGTTCCATGTTAGTCCCACGTGTGATCATGCATTGTATGTGGAGGGCAGAGAGAGCTTGGTGAGTGAATCTGTATTAGAGTGAATATTAGTTACATATAATTAAAATGAATTACAAGTCAATAATAACGAATTACATGTAATTATTACATGTACTTTTGTAATATTTGTTAAATCTAACAAATATATTACGCACAAGTTAAACACATATAACAAATATTTATGTTCGGTAAGCTGCGAGGGTGTAGGCACATCTATTGGGTTTTCTATAAATACGTGGGACTAAAACACCACAAGTTGCAATTGGGTAGAGATTTAAAAAAACATTTAAGGTTAAAACAAGGGACCTGCCACCGAAACACGCGTGACATCTACATAAAATAAGGGAAGTTTACATAGAAGGATTAGTAGCTAATGGAAAAGAAGACGTGACGTCTACATAAATTTTAGATGACTATCCATAGTTTTATCTATAACAACCTAGTTTCCTAGGGCCGCCACACGATTTATCCCAAAGAGAATTAAAATTAAAAATTTTAAATAATGATTATTTTATTACCCATAAATTTGAGAAATTTTACACATTAATGCGAGGATTGTAATTGCCAATTTATGAAATCAATTTTACAACAATAACAATAAATAAAATATTACAAAAAAATAAATTTAATTTAAATCCATTTATAATTCCTGGTCTAGTTCTATTTTTAGCGACCTTGCAATAAAATACTGTGGGGTTGTGAGCTAAAATTCAATAGAATTTTAACCCTTTTAATACGTGTATCCAACCAGTCCACAAATAACACATAAGCATTTATTTCACATAAAACAAATTGTGAATATTTTATTGAAAATCAACAATTATAATTAAATAATAATTATAGCATGAACAACACAATAAATGGAAAGGCTAATTTCAAATATTAACAAGATTAAGAATTCTACCTAAAATCCGAACCGAAATCAACGTATAACTTTTTTTCTCCTTTTCTCGCTGATAAATACATGCGCGCACGCGCGCGCGCGCGCGCGCGCACACACACACACACACACACACACACACACATATATATATATATATATATATATATATATATATTTATAGATGAGGCTGAGCTGTTAAATTCACAACCTCTTCAAAATTTTACTTTATTTTATTTATTTTTTATTAAGGTGATGTGTTGTCCGTTTTTAGACAACACACCTGGTCTTTATATATATATATATATAGTTAAAATAAAATATATATATATATATATATATATATATATATATATATATATATATATATATATATATCCCATTTAATTTATGAGACTATATATACGAGCATGTATACATGTATATTTATATGCCAAAAAAATATATATACATGGGCTCAAAAAATATAGTGGATATATTTATATATATAGATATATCTAATTTGTGAAAAAGTTAATTTAAAATAAAAATTGTAAATTTTATTAAAATGATAATTTTTAATACTTCGTTGACTAATAACATTATTAACAGTTGATTAATATTTTTTTGTAGATTAAATTATTAATAAGAAAATTTTGTAATTATTATTATAATATTTTTGTACAGTTAATATTGACTTAAGAGATTGAGTGTTTAATAATTTCGTAAAATCACGAAAATTTGGGAATGCAAATTTTTTTATTTTAGTGTTACGCATTGTATATTATATTTATTTAAATAAATTATTAATTTACGCCTTGTCGTTATTAGGTTCACAGGTGACACCTGCTACGGTAGTATTTCGGTGGTAGCATAATAATGGTACAAATATCGAGGTGAGTGTACTGTCTTCTATGTAAATTATGAAATTATATTTTCATTTTAAATTGTGAAAAATAAAATATTTATTAAAATTGACTGTTTTATAACGTTAGATGGATCAAGTAAAATGTTGAATGTGGGAACTGGTTTTTAGTGTTATACCTATATGCTATAGTGTGATTCCGATAGAAGGGCATGTCCTACGAGATGTTGTTGGTCCTAACAGGAAAGCATATCCTGTAGGACACTGTGTTGTGACTTGACATGAGGGTAAATCCTGCAGGTGGTTGTTATAGTTGTTGTTGTTGTTGAAGATGATGATTATCATCCTGATATGGTGGTTTATACCACGTGTTAGCTTCCACCATTAAAAATATTGAATAGACCTGACACTAATGGTAGTCTTAGATTTTACAGTTGTACAGGTTATGGTACCGTTATAACTTCCTATCGTGACGTAGAACGATCTCATGGCTAGTAGAAAAATAGATTTCTGGTATTTTATTATATAGAAGTGATTTGATTGCTTGATTTATATTCAATTATTATATCTTGATAATAACTGTGAATTTTAATACTGTTATGCAGTTATGTTTTGTTTTGGAAAATATTACTGTGGGCATATTCCATTTGAAAAGTGAATTTTTCTAAATGCACTTCTTCCATAAATTATTTTTATATTATGACGACTGTATACCGATAAAATATTTTATCTCAGGTACCTCTGCTAGAGACGGGTCCACTACTGGAACTAGGTAGAGTTAAAGGGTAGTGTCGTTTTTGAGGTTAGTAGAACAGGTATGAACCGCGAAGGGTTCAATATTTTTTTTTTGTAGTTTTGTTATGAGATATTTAACACATGTGTATCTCTGAATTTTGAGTTGATAAATATTTTTTTTTTGAAAATCTATATCTGTACATAGTTTATAAATACTTGTAGTTGGTCGAGTAACACCAAGTCAAGGTCACGCTTGGCCTCGTGAAGTTGGGACCCGGGGTGGGGCGTGACATTATCAATTGATTTGATTGTATGATTCTTTAGTTTTATTCTATATGTATTTATCTTCTCATCATTTAATCATCAGTAACAGGTTACTTTTTTTTTTTTTTTTTTAAATAACAATAAGGTCTGTCCGGGATAGCTTACGGGCACCTTGATTAATCACCTTCTCTGACAATTGGTATACTCCCCCATATCGACTTTTTACGTTTAGGATTAAATTCAAGATTTAATTCTTGGAGTACTCCTCAAGAGAGTTAAACTTTGGTTGACAAGGAAGGGGGCACATCCTCTTACCAACCGGACTAACACCTCTTTGGTATAGTAATAATAATAAACTAAACAAGTTCAAATTAAACATTCATCCATTAAATCTATCAATATTATACTTTCTTCAGCTGTTAATTTTGTTGTTGGGAAAATCCAATATAAAACACAAGCAAGAAAGAAAAAAACTTAACAATGTCATAAAAATATGTGTTTAATATTATACCTAATATCACATAAGATCAATGGAATTTTACTTTTGTATGACCAATTCTTGGACAATCAGGAGTACTTTGTGGTTTTTTAAGGACAATAAGTAGAGATAATGAACAAAATAATGAGCAGTAGCTGCAAAATCTTTGTATCAACTACTTCGACCTACACTTCATAAAAAACAATAAAAGGCAAAATCAATGTAGAAAAGAATATGAAATTTTATTATTAGAATAACTAAGAGGTGGAATGTTGAGAGAACATAAGAGAATTGTATTGATATATGAGAAAGGTTGATTTAGATATACAAATAGTTTATATATAGGGAGTGACTAAGTTTTTCCTTGTAGGGTTATGATTTGATTTCTCAGTGAGACTAAGGTTTAATATAATGGGACAAGGCCCATATACATGTATTAATATTTATAATTAATCAAGAGCTCATAATGTAAGCGATTCTCAGTGGAATCTTTATCTTTACTTTTGTTATTTGATTTATGTCATGATCTCCAATGTTTTTTTTTTTTTTTTTTTTTTTTTTGTCTCTGCATAAGGATAAGTGTAATGAGGTGATAACTACCTCATTTCTAATGGAATTTTAGCTTTCCTAGTTTGAAATTAATGTTCTATACTTCTATTCTCACAGTAAAGAGTGAAACTTCAAGAAGTGAGGAAGAAGAAGAAGATGCAAAAGATGTAATCCAAATCTTTATTCAATGATTAAATTATTCATTTACATTTGAGGAATATAACTACTATATACAGAGTTTTTAATACAAATAAAGGCCCAGAGAGTTACTTATTGTAACTAACTTTTTAACAATATAGTTATACAGATGTTAGTTAAAAGTCCTTCTAGAGGCTTTTCTTATGGGAATTGAATTTGGCTTGTTTGTTCCTGATCTTGATATTTGACTTCCTTTCTATTATCTCCCATCAAATTAATGGCGGAATCAACCATTTATTTGCACCAAAACAAAAGGATATAGGAGAAATAAGAAAAATACAATTGATAATTGTTTTACATACATAATGGGTTCTATTTTCCTAATTATATAGCCACAGAAGCGGGCTCAGTTAGGAAGAATATCACCAAAATAAATGGGCTAATAAAGTCTTATAATAATGATAATAAAAAAATGCCTAAATATTATATTTCAACACTCTCCCTCAAGTTGGGGGCAAAAATATTGATGAGTCCTAACTTGCCAATAGCTGACTGAAGAAGAGATGGTCTTGTAGACTTGGTGAACATATCAGTAGCTTGTTCGGAAGATGGGACGAAGGTATGTGTGATGATTCCTGATCGAACTTTCTTATAAATGAAGTGGATATCCACCTCGATTTGTTTTGTCCTTTCATGGAGAATTGAGTCCAAGGATAGCATTATGGTGGACTTGTTGTCACATAATAGCTTAGATGAGTCTCTCACAGGAAGTCTCAGCTCACTTAGAAGGGAACGAAGCTAAAGTAGTTCAAAAGTTCCTTGAGCCATGGCGCGATACTCAGCTTCAGCAGGAGATTGAGAGACTACACATTGCTTCTTAATCTTCCACAAGATTAGGTATTTTCCATGAAAAGTGCATAGAACAGAGGTAAAATGTTTATCGTCCTTTGATCGCATCTGTAAAGCAGTAGAATCCCTCTTGTGTTTCTATCACATAAAAACGGCTAAGACCAGGGCACGTTTTGAGGTACCAAAGGACATGGTAGACAGCATCCAGGTGTGGTGTACGAGATGAGTGCATAAACGAGCTCACAACACTGACAACATATGTATGATCTGGCCTTATATTAGTCAGATATATGAGGAGACCTACAAGTCGTTGGTATATCGATGGATCCGATAATAATTCTCTCAAGTTTACTGTTAACTTATGGTTTGGATCCATAGGAGTGGAAGCCGGTCTACATCCAAGCATCCTAGTGTCTTAAAGAAGATCAAAGGCGTATTTTCACTGGGATCGAGAGATGCCTTGCCGAGACCGAACAACCTCAATACTAAGAAAGTAGCGGAGATGGATTAAATCTTTAATATAAAAAATTTGTCTGAGATCCTTCTTTAATTGCTAAATACTAGGTGTATTATCTCCTGTTATAATAATGTCATCCGCATAAACTGAGATAATGATGCACTATCCTTGGTGCTGGCGACAGATAAAGCAAGTATGATCTGAGTGATACTTGGAAAACCCATAATGAGGATGGCTTCATTGAATCATCAGAACCATGCACAAGAAGACAACTTAAGTCCATATAGGGATTTTCGAAGTCGATAGACTTTACCCGAATACTCCTCCTGGGTCCGAACTCCAGGTGGATGCTCTATATAAATAGTCTCACTTAGGTTGCCATTAAAAAATGCATTCTTGACATCTAACTGGTGCAAAGGCCAAACATAGTAGGCAGCCAAGGGAACAAGAAGACGGACAATAGTCAACTTAGAAACAGGGACAAAGGTGGCTCCAAAGTCTTTTCCTGGGATGTATGTATAGCCCTTAGCAACAAGGCAAGCTTTATATCGATCAATGGACCAGTCAATAAGATATTTGACATTGAAGATCCACTTACAACCAACTGGCCTTTCACCTAGAAGAAAGTCAACCAATTCCCAAGTATGATTCTACTGCTGGGCATCCATTTTTGCTTACATAACGACTACCCACTTTGGATTTTAGAGGCCTTATGTACTAAGCGAGGAATGACAGTTGTATCAATCTATCCAAGGAAGGATTTGTATTGATCTAAGAGGTCTTGAAAAGGAAAATATTTGGAAATAGAATGATTATTAGAACAAGATAGAAGGTGGCAAGATGGTGGACCAATATCTTGAGTAGGGTAACGAGGATGAACGGGGTCAGAAATGATGGAAAATAGAGAGATACCCGATTCTAGAGAAGAAGTCACAAAGACTGTGAAACATGTGGATGGCGAGAGTAAACCCATAACCGTGTAGGGTTAGGTAGTAAAGGCAGTATGGGTGGTGAAGATATATCAAAGATAGGAACAGGACGTGGAAGGAAGGCATTATCTGCGGTAGTGATTTTCTTGACAAGTGAGGATGGTAAACAAAGACACAGTTACCCAACCATACAATAAACAGAAAAAATGGTCGTGTATTTAAAATATTCAGAATACCAACGAATGTAGAGCAATGGCGACGAGCAACAGAGATGTACGGATAACGAACTATCCGCAACTTGCAGCAGTCGACAACCTACAATGTGTGGTTATTAGTAGCACAAGACAAGCACTGGATGATAGCATTTGATAGGCTAAGTTTGCAAATAGAGCTGAAGGTGGTTCACAAAGCTGCTGAAGGTGGGAAATACAACAGGCTCAACGTGGGGTCATACTTGCTGGATTCAAATCAAGCAAGTTTATAACATTAATAGCGACTAATATTGTTGCACGGGGTTCGGACATCAACGATTTTCAGTTGATCATTCAGTGAGCACCTCTAAAATATGGTGAAACATATATTCATCGAACTAGACGTATAGGGAATGGCTGGGAGCGTGTGTTTTACATGGTCCGCGAAGGTGCAACAGTTGGGCTAGGGTTAGGGTTTCGCTATTTGGTTCGCGATGGTACAATGACGACAGCAGTTGGGAAAGGGTTAGGGTTCGCTAGTTCTTTTGCGAGTTCGCGGTTATGAGAAGTTCGGGTGGGTTGCGATATGGTCGCAGTGGGACAACAGCGATGGCGATTGAGCTAGGGTTAGGTTTCACGAGTTCGCAGATGGGTTAGTGTTGACCCAATAGAATACCCAAGAGGGGGGGGGGGGTGAATTGGGTAATTAAAAAAATATCAGAATAAAATTCAATAAATCAAATAATTAATTTTAAGCCTAAATTAATTATCATCTTTATAATACAGCGGAATAATATAATCAATTAAGTGCACACCCAAACAACAAAAATAGCAAAGTAAATATAGTAGCATACAAAAGATTTATACTGGTTCACCAAGCTACTCTTGGCTAATCCAGTCCCTTGAGTTCTACGGAGGTCGCACCCACTAAAATCAAGATTCCTTTAAAGCTAGGAACCAAACCCGCACACCGATTCTTTTACAGGCTCGGAATCAACCTTTACAATATCATTTTCTCAGGCTAAGGAAGAACCTCTATTGTTTTACAAGCTAAAGAATAACCTAATTCTTTTTAACACTAAGGCACAAGAATTAAAACCTCTCAAAACACTCCAAATGTCCTTTTCACAAGTAAGGATGGAACCTTTACAAATCACTCACAACGTAATTCTTATATAGGAAGAATCACTACCTCAATCTTTTTACAGGAAGAGACTGAAACTCAACTACCTTTGATTAAATACCCCCAATGGTATTTAACCCGTCACAACTCACCAATACAAAAATTGATGAGAAGTAAATCTTACTCGGAGCTTCTACCACCCCAGATAAACAATAGCTCAATTAATATCCCAACTAGTGATAGAAATACATGAGATACAAAAATCTGATTTTAACAAGATATGGGTAGCAAATTGGAGCACGTAATCAAATTCAAGAATTTGTTTGTAAAAATATTTTCTTCAAAAATCAGAAACAATTTCTAAGATCAATTTCCAAACGATAAACAAATAATGCAATGAAAATTAATTGGAAAGATCTCACCTGGAATCCACAGAAGTAATGATTTGAACGATGTAACTTCAAATCCGGTAGCAGCAAATATAAATCACAATTGATCTTCAAGATTGTCTCTCAGAAAAGCTTACAATATCTTAGAATGATGACTATTATAAAAGCTCACAAATGATATGATGTGATTTCTCTCTTGTTTACTGCTTAATGATATATGAAATTCGCAGGTCT
Source organism: Eucommia ulmoides (assembly GCA_016647705.1). Classification (NCBI taxonomy): domain Eukaryota; kingdom Viridiplantae; phylum Streptophyta; class Magnoliopsida; order Garryales; family Eucommiaceae; genus Eucommia; species Eucommia ulmoides. The sequence goes on along the minus strand of CM028334.1, from coordinate 37,612,792 downwards.
ATTTAAAGGAGTATGAAATCAGCCTTCTAACGGCTAGTTTACATGTGTCATGACAATTAATAGCACTTATAGACCCCTTATAACATAATGGCTTTATTTGGGTTCAATTCCACTTAAAAACATCTTTCAAATATCTCAATTAAACCCCCAAAGTATTTCTCAATTTCAATTAACAAGAATGTAATCTATTTCAAGTACTAAATTGAGAAACATTAATATTTAATGAACCATATTAATATGATTTAATTAGTAAATGAACCATATCTTAAATATAGATAATATCCCCAAATCTCTCTCAAATCCCAACAAACAACGACTACTTTTGGATATAATCTCAGATCAAACAGTATCCTGAAACAGTGCATTCGGTCGACTGCAGTCGACTGCCCAACTCAGGTTGTAGCCAAGCTATCGCTGCTGCATGCGTAGATCGACCGCCCGGTTGACTCACAGATTCAAAGAGTTCAACACTACTTCACCGGTCGACCTATCGATCGACTTGTTGATTCAGAGAGTTCAGCCCTTCTTGGCCGGTCGACCTGTCGGTCGACTCAGAAATACAAGATGTTACAGCTTCTATGTCCAGTCGACTCACCAGTCGACTGCTGTGCTTGGATCTCTTCTCTGAATACGTTTTTAACTTATTTTCTTTTACAATTTCGCCCCTTAATCCATTTTCTTCTCTTAACAAGCTCCACTAATATTCTTATATTCTATTTTAGTAATTCAAAATTATTTCTTCTTATTTCACATAAGAGCAAATAATTTAACTTAATCATACACACATAAATGATAAAATACATTTTGTGCCATGTGTGTGTTCCTAAATGGGATATTAAGAGTTAAGATTCACCTGAGTTGTTTTTTCTAATTTCTTCAAACTCTTAATTCTTTTTCATCACCTTGACATCTTCATTTCTCATCCATTTAATTTGACATCTTCATTACTAGAGCTTTAAATCACTGAAACACTCAATTAAACATTAATTCCATCAAAACATCAATACTTAATTGTTCATCAAAATCTTAGGATCAACACTTAGGGTTAGGGTTTTCACAATTTTGTGGCGGTGCTAAGATTGGTTCGTGGTGGTGGTATAAAGACTAGTTTACGGTGGTGACTTGGCTAGGGTTGCGGGGCTGGTGGCGGCGAAAACTTGGTGGTGGTGGCTTTTAGGGTTTTGATGGGATAAAAAACTTGGCTCTAGTTACTGAAAATGATATAGGAGAAAGTGGAAAAATATAATTGATAATTTTTGTACATACAGAATGGGCTCTATTCCCCAGCCACAAGAGCAGGCTAAATAGGAAGAATATCACTAAAATAAATGAGCTAATAAACCCCTACAATAATGATATTAAAAAGAAATGCCTGAATATTATATTTCAACAAAAACCATTAAAGTTTAGCAGTATGGACTTATTGGAAATAACCTCCATTTCGTCATTAGTAGAGATGGAATGAACTTGAATTTTCTTATTTTGATCACTTTCTCGAATAAGATGATAGTCAACATGTATGAGTTCATCTTCGAGTGAACAATTCAATTAAAGGATAAGTATATAGCAAAGATATTGTTACAATAAATAAGAGGAACAAATGGAATGGGTTGGTTTAGGTCCTTACGTAGAATTTAATTAAAGACAACATACTTGAGTTGCAGCAATAGCTAGAGCCCTGTATTCTGCTTTTGTTGATGATTTAGACCGAGTCATTTGTTTCTTAGCATACCAAGCTAATGGATAATCACCCATGAACACACCACACCCAATTGTAGACCTTTTATCCATAGCATCACCAACCCAATCAAAATTGAAAAACACCCTTAGGTTTTATTTAGGTAAGGGAATTGATAAATCCATGGAATTTGTAAATGATGAGATTTCAAATTTTTGGATTTTGAAATTCCATCATTTACAAATTTCTTGTTTGTATAACTTTTTTAAATGAAGAATTTGATTATGCAATTTGATAATCCCCTTGTTGGATAGACAAATATTTGTACGCAAAATTTTGAAATGTATTAAATTTGAATAATAATAAAAAGTAAAAATATATTTCATAATATAATTTTTATTTAATACTTTAATAATATAATTTTTACAATATAACTTTAAATATACATAATTATTTTAGTAATATGATTTTATTATATAATATATAGAGAGAATAGAGAATTTTAAAATTCATAAAATTACAAAGCAAAGGATTGAATATGGATGAGGAATTGAAAAAAAAAAAACAAATTTCCTTCTAGAAAGATTTAGAAATAACATGCTTTAAAGGGATTTGAAAATTCCTAAACAGAATTTGTAAAATCCATTGCTCAAGTAAAATTCTTCTTTGAATACCAAACACAACCATAGATGTAAAGAACATGGTCTTAGAGAAAGGCCTAAATTCTTTGTAACTTTTAAGTACCTTAGACTTTCTTAACAACAACAAAATTAGTAGAGATGGGAGATTGCATTGCCTAACAGACCGAAGTTACAACAAATGAAATCTATGGCTAGATTATGGTAATGTAATATAAAGATACCACTAGGGTTCTATAAAGGGAAACATCATCAAAGAGAGTAGAATTTTGTATTTTTGGCTTTGTGGATAATATTGAATCCAAGATTTTGATGAACAATTAAGTATTTATGTTTTTTGTGGAATTAATGATTTTATCAAGTGTTATAGATTTATAAGTTCAAGGCATGTGATTAAGAAGAAGACCTCATGAAGAAAACATATAGGGTGCAAGATAGAAATGATGAAGACGTGAAGAGTTTTCAAGACATTGGAGACAATTAGGTGAAAACAACTCTTTACCTATATACTCTTAATGCAACCCGAATTAGGATCACACACGACACTTAAAATGATTTAATTTTATGTGTGTTAGTAAGAAACGATAAATTTAAGATCCTAACATTTGAATTATTATGTGCTACTTATGTGAAATGAATTTGATAATTGACTTAATTGAAAAATACGTTTTAAAGTATAAAAAGTTAAGTTTTCAAATAATTTCGGTCAACCGAGAGAAGCAATCGGTTAACTAAATCAGAGAGTGAGTTTTGGAGTTCAAACGAGGTGCTACTGATCCAGTCGGTCAAATGAATGAAGATGGTCAGTTAACCATTTGGAACAGTGGCTAAAATGAATGAGAAAGTTAGCACTTTGATCAATTCGGTCAACTGAATAAATAGGGTTGATAAACCGTTTGATTCAGTGAATTAAATGGGCAAAAAAAGGAAAACCCACTAATCTAGTTGGTCAACCATTTGGGTGCAGTCGGTTAACAAACTGGTGTAGTTAGTCAACCAATTGCTAAAGTGAAATCAACAACTGGTTTGTTATTTTGGTTAAAACTATCCATTTTTTTTATTTATTCCAAGAGAGATTTTTGAGGGATTTGAGTATAATTCAAATATGCATGACTTATTATATGATCCCTATTAAGTTGGTCCATTTAATTAAATTTTCTTTTAATTAAAGTGTCTTAATACTTTCTATTTTGATGGATTTCGATTTTAAAATGTTTTAAGGACCAAAATGAGATTTCCCAAGAATATTTTTAAATGAAAATTATCTATTTTGAACATATTTGATATATGGAGTCTTAGGGTGTAATTTAATGACAAATTATTTGAAAAGTAGTCGTTATAAGATATCTTTGAAATACCTATTATTAAAGCTGGGAATTTTGAATATTGCTATCTTTGTGAAGAATATTTGGGGTCAAAGATATGAGATATATTTGTGGGATTTTATTTGACCTTACGATTTAGTCTATATACTTAAATGTAATTCTATCTACATTTTCATTGACTAAAATCAAATTATTTTTGGGACTAAATTGAGAGCTTTAAAAGTTACATTGTTGGTTAAATATAGCCGTTATGAATCTATATGATATATAGGGTCCATATGTGTCATTTATTGACATAACATTTGAAAATTAGCCATTAGAGAGCTAGTTCTAGGCCTATTAATATTGACCTGCAGGAATCGAGTTCAATACATCAAGAACAATCAGTTTGAGCTATTCTAAGAGTAATATTTACGTTGATATTTTTGTGAGATATTTATTCTAAGTTCTTGATCTAAAGAGCTTGTGGTTTGGCGTTACCGACTTGAGTACTATTGCTGTTCTATCATTATCTTCGGTGTTTCCCAATAAGATCTATCTAGGCTTTATTATTTACTTTGAAGTTATATTTTTATTGATTGCTTGGTATGGGGTTGATTATAAAATCATTTAAACTTAAGAGCTTGAAATTCTTTTTAAACGATTTTTGTTTGATTATCTGATTACGTGCTTAAATTGTGCTACCCATTTTATTAATTAATCAAATTTGAATTGCCTCACATTATATCTATCATGTAGTAATTATTCTGGACATTAATCGAGTATATTTGTATTGAGGTGGGAGAAGCTCATTGTGGGAAGAAACTTATATTTTTTTTGTATTTGTGGGTTTGAGCGGATTAAACACGTTTGGGACGGTGTCTAGTCAGGGTAGTTAGGTTTTGATCTTTTTTCTGTGATAAAGGTTAGGGTTTAATCTTTATCCTGCAAAAAGGTTAGGTTATTCTTTTTTCTTGAAAAGAATTAGGTTTTGATTCCCCCTGTAATAGAATTGAGTGATTGTAAAGGTTCTTCTTAAATTTGAGAAACGGATAAGTGTAAAAATATGAGAGAATGGTAGGTTTAATCTTTAGCCTGTTAAAAGGATTAAGTTTTGATTCTTCTTCTAATAGAATTAGGTTAGTCTTGAGCCTCGTAAAAAGATAGGGTTCTTCCTGAGCCTGTGAAAATGATAATTTGTAAAGGTTGATTTTGTGCCCATAAAAGAATCATTGTAAGATTTTGGTTCCTACCTGGTAAATGAATCAAAGGGGTTTAGTAGATTGTGAATCTCCATGGAGCTTGGGGGATTGGATGTAAGCAAAACTATCTTGAGGATATATCGTTGTGTGCTGTATTGTTTATTTTCTTATATTTTGCGTTTGAGTGTGAATTTAGTATTAAACACATATTCGCTGTATAACTAAGATAATAATAAATTTAGAAAAATTGATTATTTGATATTAAGTGTTTAAAAGAATTAATTATTGATATTTGTAACTACCCAATTCACCTTCCTCTTGGGTAGCTCTTTGGGCTAACATATAATATAGGAGTAGGCAAAAGTTTGTACTGGTCTATTCCTACTCTGTGTAGGACCTTGTGATATACTTGCTTTGTGATATTATAAGAACATTCCTTACCTTAGTAATAAATGTAAAATTTGTTTGCCCCTAACTTCCCCTACTAAAAACCGCTACGTGTACGATGACCCTGAATGGGGCCCAGATGGCTCGACAGGGTCCTTGAAGACTTCGTCGGTCAGTGCCCCAAACTCAGCTCTAGTTGGCTATAACCAAGTAGGGACTATGGACGCCATCGGTTGAACCTCCCCACTAAGCTGAGGGTATCCTGTTGGGCTCAAGGCGCTGAGCTTAGGCTACCAAATCATTCTGGGCTGAGCTTTGGGAGAGGAAGATGCTTAAATGCTCTTCCAAACAAGGAAGTTTAGCAATAAATACCTCTCTCCTAGCAAAAACACTATACTATCTTTAGTTCATCCCATCACGGGAAGAATCAATGGAAGGCATCCTTAGTCTCAGGCATTACTATCAACCCCCTAGTCATTCTCAGATCGGCTATCTTTATGTCAGTCATCTTTTCAGGTCTGTAGTTACCAGGTCGAAAATCCCCTGGCTATGAATTCCTTAGGTCAGCAACCCAATTTGGCAGACTCATGTCTTATTTGTCCCCTTGTTGGCTCAGGCTACTGGGCAGAGCTAGGACGACTCTCATTCACCTCTGAAGACAAAAGAAGCTCTCCTCAGTACTGTGGGTCAGACCACCTCTCCTCATTCGTGTATGATTGGCCCATGGGCTTATCTTTAAAGGGCTAAAAAGCCCAGGCCCAAGAGCCTAATCCCTCAACGCGCCCGCACATTGGCTACGTGCCAAGTTAAGATAATTAACCGAGCTTAGGCCCACCTGATTTTACGGAGCTAATTGACCTCCTCTCCTATAAAAGTAAGGGTATTCAATATCTAAAAGTAATGCTCAGCTACTCTCTTAAAGCATATTTATTGCTATTTCCCCCGAGCTCTTACTATCATATCGAAGGGGTTTCATCGAGCAACACGTGGGTTGATGAGTACTTTATTTACAAACAAATCAAGTACTTTTAGATTCAAAATTTTTTGTGTCAAACACTTTTGTTAGTTAAATGTGTTTTTGCAGTGTTTTATAGGTTTTTTGAATAAATGGGTGAAAAGAGGTAAAGTTAGTACAGGTGCAGTAACTTCAAGGCCAATTTGGAATATGATTCAATTCAATTTTGGAAAAATTCAAAACATTGAAGTTATAGATCTTTTTCTTATCTTTCCATAGGTTTTTTAATCACCTCAATCGGAGTTTGGATAATAACATTACAGAAAAATTACCAATGGTATCACCGTCGCAGCGGTGATACCACTGCCGCGACGGTCAAAATGTAGAATAGGCAGACTTTTCTCTGCATTTACACCGCCGCGACGGTCACCCTGCAGCTATAAAGTGAACTTTTAGATCTTTTTAGATATTTTGAGCCCTTATCTTCTATTTCCTTCCTCATTTTCGGTAATTAGACTTAGTTTAGGATATTTTTGAGAGGTTTTTGAGGGAGAGATCACAACCCAAAGAAGAAGAACATCAACGTGAAGAAGGAGGAAGCGATCGTTTAATGGTTTTAGCGGTGGATCTTCGGATAACGGTTAAGTCTTTCATTTCTTTCTTTATTTTCTTATCTTTGGTAGTTGTTGAGCATGTTTAGCTCGTTTTTCATTGTATAAATGGTTATGACCATTGGTTAAACATGAATTGTTTAGGGATTAATATAAATTTATGAATATGTTGTTTATTTGAAATCGGTGTTTCGTTAATGGTTGTTCTAAATTGTTTGATTGTGTTTGCTGTTATTCTATGATTATATGCTTGTTTAGATATATTGAGAATACGGGGTTTGACACTTGAGAGAGGTAACTCCGGATTCGGACTAGGGTTAAATACATCATGGCGATCTAACGACTCGGGAGGGCATTAGAAAGTATGCAATCAATGACGTTGGGGGAAAGATGCATGTTACCATGTGTTTTAAAAGACGCTCGAGGGGGACTTCGACGTTAACGCAAAGTCATATATTCGTTCGCTTTACACTCGGAAGAGTGAGCGAGCGAGTTTTCGATACAGAGATTGTCAAATAGGTTGAACACCGTTAATGTAAGTCAACCGAGATCAAACATGTACTTGTAAATGAAGTTAATCCCTAGATAATCTATTCCCCTAAATATATCATATTAATATTATAGGTTAATTAGTATAATTAATTAACTAGATTAGTATTTATTAATTATAAACTATTTTTTTATCGCCTAAATAAAATTAGGTTATGATAATTACGGTACTCAGCGATAATCTCAACCAATCCCTGTGGACACGATAACCCTAACTCTCATGAACTATACTAAAACTTGACCCGTATGCTTGAGGTGAAAGTGGCATGCGTAAATACGCGCCACCAAGTTTTTGGCGCCGTTGCCGGGGATTGTGTTTTAGATTATTGTTGATATTGTGAGTAAATAACCCGATTTTGATTTGGGCATTTGTTTTGTGTATAATTTTTGTTTGTAGTTTTGTTTTCTACTTCTCTTGCAGGGTACTTGAAGATGTTAGATCGACAAGTATTGATGCATTTCTTTCAACAAGATTCTGAGCCGTTTTATAGTGCTTGGGATCGATACAAGGAATTGTTGTTCCGGTTTCTGAACCATCGTTTCCTAAGAGAGTGTCAACTATTGAACTTTCTCGTTGGGTTATTAGCCGTAACCAGAACGTGGGTTGAAAGAGGAAATGGTAGCACCGACCAACTAACCGCGGATGAAGCCTATCGGATATTGAAGAAAATAGTGGCCTATGATTATCAGAGTTGGAATTATTTACCAAGTCACCAAAGTTTGGGGGATGGTTTCAACATTATGGCACCATGGATTGACATTCCAGATCAAGATGAGGAGTCTTCCCCTGCCTTAGAAGACGTGTTCGCTACAGTTATGGGAAAAACTCAGAGATTCTTGAAGGAGACGAATGACCGAATCAACGAGCATGAGGATCATCTTGATTATATTGAGATGGTTTGCGTCGACATCGATGCGACCATAACATCTTTGCAGATGCAAATCGATCAGCTAATCTGCTTTGTTGAGGCCGAGTCAAACGCGGTGGCCCTGGGAGATACAAACGCCATATGCAATGAAAGCCACCGTGAGGAACTGGAAACGAGCGGGAGGAGCTTGGGAGAATTCATTGATGAAACTGAAGAAGAGAGAACTCAAGTGAGGATTAGCAATGAAAATTCACATATTAATTGTTGTGAATTTTCACCATTTGAATTCAAACTGGTGATGCAGCAATCGATCCATGACAATCCCATCTACGAGGATCCGATGTGGCTCACTTTTCCTTCGTCGCCGTTAGCAACGTCCTTTCATGCCCACCAAGTACAAGAGCTGGTGAGGCGTGTTGTTGAAAGATCGAGCCATCTAAAGCAATATCTTGCCAGTCTTGAGGGCATTGATAATCAAGATCTGTATGTAGTGTTGTACGACACGTACTACGGGCGGAAGCTGCTGTTTGACGAGCACTTTGGCGTGTTAGGCTAACGACCATAAACCAAGCGCTTCTAGGAAGGCAACCCAAGGCAAAAAACAATTATATCCATCTCTGCCGACATGATTCGGAGGCGAGATTCTCTCATCTACCAAGGTACGTGTTCTAAATCCCCGTCTTTATTATAATGCTTTATGTTTCCATTGGGATTGCTGATTGGTTCGTTGAGGGCACTGTCCGTTTTAAGTTTGGGGGTGATGTATAGTATGTTAGTATTTTTATTGTTGTTAGTTATGTTTTATTGTTTAATTGTGTGCATGTTTGTTTAGTGTAGTTTGTGTTTATGTTTGTTGTTGTTGTTGCATGCCAAGTTTTGCGTTCATCTGGGCCATTACTCGATGATGAAACTATCCCCTAGTTGTTTTTCGAGGTCAAGGGTAATGCCCATTCATGTGTGTTCTGTGGGCTTGACATGTCGTTTTGGTAAAAGTTATTGTGGATCCTAAATTGCATGAGCACGTAGACTCAATATATAACTATTCAATTTATTTGAGGACGATTATCCATTAGCCAAATTCATGACAAGTAAGAGATTCTAAAACTTGATTGGGGGAAACTTGAGGCTAAATCCTAGGCGAGGTAGTTTAGGAGACATGATTTAGGTATTCATTTGATTCGCTTGAGCCTTTGAAGCTTACCATGTTAAATGTTTATCTCTCGTTACCCTATTGAAGCCAATTTTCCATTTCAATTCTAAACGCATAACAAAAATAACCTGGCCAATTGAATTCTTTCCAAACCTTTATAGATAAACCAATGGCACAATTAGAGCGAATCAAGTTAGCAGTTGCAAATGCCACTTGAAGCGAGCAGTTAGGTTTAGGGCGAACTTTTACATTAGTTCGGTATTCTATGTACTCATTTGCATTTTTCTTTCATTTTGACCACACTCGTGAAATTGTAAAAATCGAATAAGTTTGGGGGTGTGGTTCATAAAATAAAAATAAAAATATGTAAATATAGTTTATTTTTGTTTCTTTTTTACAAGTGAGTACGATGTTCTTAAAAGATGTCCAGAGTTGGTTTGAATTAATCTGTGGGGGTTCGAGTGTTATTGTGCCAAGCTTTGTGCCTCGAGTATCGTTAAGTTAATGACATTAATCTGTTTTACATTTATGATATACCTTTGGCCAAATGTTCCTAAAACCAAGCCAAGACCTATTGATCTTTTTGAACCTCCGCACCTACATTAGTGGAGAGTAGAACCCAATCAGTCCTATGGATATCCTAATCTTTTATGGTTAAAGTTGTGAGCTTCGTTGGTGGATAATCCAATCCGGTCGTTGAATAGTTATATTATTGAGTTTAGCTTACACACGTTGAAAGGATCGAGAATGGCGTTTACCATTATTGAATGTTGAAATTCTAGAATATCACATGGTGTGTTTTACTCCTAAACTCGATAATATTTAGGGGTTGTTGAGGGAAAATATTTTGGTTGGTAGAGGAATTCAAAACTCGCATATCGTTATGTTTAGATTGTTTTGTGTTTAGGTTGTTTATGCCTTTTATTCGTTTTTAGTATTTGTGTTTGTTAATTTGTTGTGATAGTTTATTTTCTTGTTTGTGTGTTTTTTCTTGAGGACAAGCAAACCTTTGAGTTTGGGGGTATTAATCCCACCGCCTTGGCGGTCACCCTGCAGCTATAAAGTGCAATTTTAGATCTTTTTAGATATTTTAAGCCCTTATCTTCTCATTCCTTCCTCATTTTTGGTAATTAGACTTAGTGTAGGAGTGTAGGATATTTTTGAGTGGTTTTTGAGGGAAAACTCGCAACCCAAAGAAGAAGAACATCAACGCGAAGAATGAGGAAGTGATCGTTTAACAGTTTTAGCGGCGGATCTTCCGATATCGGCTAAGTCTTTCGTTTCTTTATTTATTTTCTTATCTTTGGTAGTTGTTGAGCATGTTTAGCTCATTTTTCATTGTATAAATGGTTATGGCCATTGGCTAAACATGGATTGTTTAGGAATTAATATAAATTTATGAATATGTTGTTTATTTGAAATCGGTATTTCGTTAATGGTTGTTCTTCATTGTTTGATTGTGTTTTCCGTTATTCTACAATTATATGCTTGTTTAGATATATTGAGAATACGGGGTTTGATACTCGGGAGAGGTAACCCCAGATTCGGACTAGGGTTAAACACATCGCGACGATCTAACGACCCGGGAGAGCATTAGAAAGTATGCAATCAATGACGTTGAGGCAAGATTCATGTGACTATGTGTTCTAAAAGAAGCTTGAGGGGGACTTCGACGTCAATGTGAAGTCACATATTCGCTCGCTTTACACTAGGAAGAGGGAGCGAGCGAGTTTTCGATACCGAGATTGTTAAATAGGTTGAACACCGTTAACATAAGTCAAACGAGATCAAACACGTATTGGTAAACGAAGTTAATCCCTAGATAATCCATTCCCCTAAACATCTCATATTAATATTATAGGTTAATTAGTATAATTAATTAAATAGATTAGTATTTATTAATTATAAACTAATTTTTTATCGTCTAAATAAAATTAGGTTATGATAATTACGGTACTCAGCTATAATCTCAACCAATCCCTATGGACAAGATAACCCTAACTCTCCTGAACTATACTAAAACTTGACCCGTACGCTTGCAGTGAAAGTGGCGTGCATAAAAACGCGCTACCATGGGTCCTTGTGTAGGTACAAGCTTGGAGCTCAGCTTGGATTGGACATGCAATGACTTCGAACCTTAGACATCTTTGTACCATTTGACTAAAAAAAGACTAGATTTAGGACCTGTTCACCTCCAACCCAACAAGGAAAATCCACGTGTCCTATGGATGGACCAACTAAAGGTATTAACCAATTTTGATATCAACAGTTTGGTGTCATCTATGTGAAGTGCACAAAAAGCCTTCCTTAGGTCATCAACTCCCTACTCGGCTAAGACTTGATTATCACAAGGTCTGGTTAGATCATTCATCGAAGAGATCAAACTCCTGCAACGAATACCAACACGAATGCCCTCCCCTTCAGAGGAATACTGAGGGTCCCCAGATCGGATGTCAGGGCCCTTGTCCTTGCCGAGGAAGATAACTTACCCCCATAAGGCAGACGGGCCCTTCTACATTGCCCTCTGAAGCCTTTGTGGGGGAAGACTTCTAGAGCCATCGATGCTTCTCAAATCAACAACTTGGAACACCGCCTCGATGAGTTCCAAAGTTATTTCCAAGTTCTCTTCTCTTGCCTGCCATTGACCCCCGCTCAAAGATGATCGACTCTTCAGACTATAGGGAGAGAGGAGTAGCCTCAAGAATCAGAAGATCGCGTGATCCATTCCTATGGACACGCTCCAAGAACTCGACCTCGGCCTTGTAACTAGGGAGCGATGTAGCAAGGGAATGAGGCCTGGATCCCCTTGTTGTCTCGGGCTTACCATCGCTACCCTCACAAAAGCATTGGATTGAGGACCAATCAGGGTCTCCATTGGATAGAGCACCTAGCTGTGTCGTGTGGTCTGAGCATAGGGTTCGTCGCGTGTAGGAGGTGGACTCCTATTCTCCATCGACCAGAAGACAAGTTGCCCAAGCAGCGGCTAGCTAGGTAAGGGAGCTGCCCGGGGGTAAAACCGTCATGGAGCGTCGCCTCACCAATGTAGAAGCGGTTCTCTACAAGATACAACACATGAGGGGAGCCGCAAGAGTCCTTACTGAGGTGAGGTTCCTTTTTATAAAGGACATCTTGGATGAGGTGATGCTTTATAGATTTACCCATCCCCATATGACTTCTTATAACATAACCACATACCTAGTTGACCACCTCTCCATCTTTAAATCCCACATGGGTATGCACACAGCCTCCATGGCTCTGAGGTGCAAGTCTTTCCTGCTTACTCTCGTCGGAGCTGCTCGTTCATGGTTCTAATACCTAACCTCGGCCTCAATCTCCACTTTCTTCCAATTCGAGCAACTTTTGCTTACTCGGTTCAGTTGCTCCCGACGAAGGCCAAAGATCATGACACACATCCTCATACTCCAACAATAACTTGGCAAGAACCTTAGCGACTATATGGAGAGGTTTGAGAGAAAGTCCATTGCTTGTGAGGACCTCTCAAATGCCATGGATTTGAATGACTTTATCGAAAAACTTAGGCATCAGAGGTTGTCCTATGACATCTACTAAAACCCCGCCCCAATCTCTGTGCTACCCTAGATAGGGGCACGCGGTTCTACGAGGTTGATCGGAGAGATAACATGAAGAGGAACCGAGAAGGGGTCCAAAAAAATAAAGGTCTAGTTAAGGAAGCTCCTAGCAGAGTTCAGGGTTCACGTAGGCTTCAAGCGGATGGGAGGTTGGGACCTCTGCCCATTGATCGGAGACCTTTTCTACCCCTAGGGCCTCGCCAGTAAAGGTTCACCCCCTGACAGCATCTGTGGCTACGATCTTTGCAAAGAACTCTAGAAGGGGATTTTTTCCTCTTGCTCCTCCCCCGAGGGAGAAACCCATATGGAGATTCGTCCACAAGTATTGTGAGTTTTATCACGATCGAGTCCACTCTACCAAGGATTACTTCCAACTCAAGGAAGAGAAAGAGGCCCTCATTCAGAAGGAATACCTCGGAAACTATGTCTAGAAGGAGAAGAGAGAATCGAGTTTTAAAGTGAATGACTACCGAGAAGAGTACAGAGGTCAGAAGAGAAGAGAAAATCATAAATGTTATCCGCCTAAAGAGGACAAGGTGGGGGATGACGACAACCAGCGCGTGGATGGTGAGATAAGAATAATCCACAAAGGGATTGGTTTAGGAGGGGAGACATCCTCCTCTAGGAAGAGGCACGAGCAAAAGGCTAAGAGGAAGGCCAACGAAGAAAAGTAAGAGGTGAGCACGGTCGATGCCGCCTCGCATAATGTCATCTCCTTCAGTGAGGTCGACATCTGCAAAGTGTATACGCCCCATGATGTCGTTTTGGTCGTTAGCACCCTCATCAATCATTATAAGATGAGGCATATTCTAGTGGACGGGGAAAGCTCCGCTGACATTATATTAAAATAGGCCTTCGATACGATGAAGGTAAAGCCAAATGCCGTGCAACCCACCCGGTCCCCCCTCATTAGCTTCGGGGGAGGGGGTTGTTAATTTGCTTGGATGGGTTTCTCTGTCTGTCACGATAGGAACTAAGCCCAGGTCGGTAATGGTGTAGACTAAATTCCTAATTGTAGACTAGCCCTACAATGCTATAATGGGTCGACCAACCATTTCTACCCTGAGAGCTATCTACTCTCCTTATCACCAAATAATGAAGTTCTTCCATCGGGTAGGGGATAGGAGAGGTTAAGGGAGATTAAGAGTCAGTAAGGGTATATGCCAGGAGGGCACTTGAAAAGAAGATATAGAAATTAGTGGTCGAGCCCGAGTCCATAAGGGCCAAGCTCATGCCCTTAATTGAGTAGGGGGCCATGCCCATTGACGATCCCCTACCTCACGAAGAGTTGGTGGAGTTTCCTATCCATCTGACGATTGAGGGGAGGACGGTCGAGATTTATGCTAAGCTTATCCCTAGTTAGTGAGCTGAGCTCATCAACCTCCTCCAGAGGAACTACGATGTGTTTGCATGGTCACATGACGAGATCCTAGGGATTGATCCCAGCGTAGCCATGCACCGACTTCACATTGACCCGCACCATCCCCATGTGAGGCAAAACCAGAGGAAGTTCCACCTTAACCACCAAAAAATCATCGAGCAAGAAATGGACAAGTTGATGAAATCGGTCATGGTGGAGAAGGTCAAGTTTCTAGACTAGATCTCTAAGGTCGTCATCACACCCAATGCTGAAAACAAATGGCACCTCTGCGTGGACTTTAAACATTTGAACAAGGCATGCTCTAAGGACTTCCTCCCCTTGCCGATGATAGATCTCTTCATCGACGCCATGATGGAGCTTGAGGTCTTGAGCTTTCTTGATACTTAGGCTACAATCAAATCCTGATGTTCTCCCTAGACAAGAGCAATACATCGTTCATCATGGACAGGGGGACATATTGTTATAAAGTCATGCCCTTTGGCCTCTACAACACCGGAGCTACCTACCAGAGGTTGGAGAACACGATGTTAAAATAGGAGATCTACTTGACAATGGATATGTACATAGACAACATATTCGGGAAGAGCTCCCAAGCCTTTACTATTATCTCTCACCTCCAAGGCTACTTCGATAAGCACCGGGCTCACCGAATGAAGTTCAACCCCAACAAGTGCATATTCGGGGTCTCAGTGGGGAAAGTTTTTGGTTACATGATCTCCCAGTACGGTATTGATGCTAACCCTGACTAGATAAGTGCCGTGTTTGGCATGGACTCTTCCCCCATAAAGAAAGAAGCTAAGATGCTCACCAAGAGGTTGGTCACCCTCAATCTCTTCATCTCACGCTCCTTGGAAAAGTGTCTTTCTTTCTTCAAGGTATTCTGAGGTAACAAGAACTTTGAGTGGATGACAGAGTGTGAGATTTTCTTTCAGGAACTTTAGATATTCCTCTCCTCGACTTCCTTGATCAGTACTCCGAGGGAGGGGAAAGAGTCATACCTGTACATCTTTGCCTCAGCCACGGCGGTGAGTGTAGCCTTAGTGAGGGAGGAAAGTGGCCCTCAGAGCCTGATTTACTACTCTAGTAGGGTTTTTACAGATGTTTAGATAAGGTATTCCAGGTTAGAGAAGCTCACCTATGCCTTCCTCATCACGTCGCAGAAGCTGAGGCAATACTTCCAAGCACATGCGATTATCGTCCTTACCGACCAGCCTCTCAGGAAAGTCCTCTACTCTCCTGATATCTTTGGAAGTCTTATGAAGTATAACCTCGAGCTTAGGTATATCCACATAGAGTACTGACCGAGGACGGCCATCAAGGGACAATTCCCTGTGGACTTCATAGCCGAACTTACTTTTTCCGAGGAGCTTGAAGTACTCGGCCAGAACCAAGGTTCCCCTACCTCTGAGGGGGGAGATCTACAGCCCCGCTTGGCTATCTATGTTCTTGAGTGGATTGAGTCCCTGCCCATCTCAGTCACCGACCTCAGACTAGACGTGTGGCAACTCTTCATGGACGGATCCTCTAATAAGAGCAAATGTGAGGCCGGGATGGTTCTCATAGCTCCGAACAGAGAATAAGTGGAGTACTCCCTTAGATTAGTCTTTTGGGCTACCAAAAATGAGGCCGAGTTTGAGGCCTTACTTCCCGGGCTCTGCTTGGCAAGGGAATTAAACGCAAAAACCCTCTAGGTCTTCGTGACTCCTAGTTCATCGTCAACCAAGTCAATAAGGAGTACATGGCTAAGAACCCGAGCATGACCACTTACCATGGAAGGGTAAAGGCAATTATAGAAAATTTTGAAATATTTTAAGTGACCCAGATCCCCCCAGAAGAGAACCGACATGCCGATGCACTAGCAAACTTGGCCTCCGTAGTGGAGTTCACCTTGAAGATGATCGTACCCATCAAATATTTGGATGCCCTGAGCACAGTAACGTCTGACCAGGTGGCCATGATCTATGCTCTCACGGATGAGCCAACCTGGAAAGATCCTATCAAAAACTTTTTGTAGCATGAACCCTTTAGGGTGACTATGCTGATGCTAGGAGAATGCGCCACTGGGTAGCGAGATACACACTCACTGATGAAGTTCTACATCGCAAATTGTTCTCGGGCTCGTACTCTCGATGCCTTTGTCCAGAAGAAGTTGTGTACATACTGAGAGAGGTCTACGAGAGGGTGTGCGACAACCATTCGGAGGGGAAGGCCCTTGTCCTCAAGTTACTCTGCTATGGATATTGTTGATCCTAAGATTTTGATGGACAATTAAACGTTGATGTTTTTTTTGGGACTAATGGTTTATTTAAGTGTTTCAGTTTATTAGTTCCGAATGATGAAGATTTGATGATAGAGATGATGAAGGATTAAGAGGTTGAAGAATTTGAAAAACCTAAGGAAAACAACTCAGGTTTAAATTTAAACTCTTAATATCCCAATTAGGATCACACACGACACAAAAATATTTTTAAATGATTTTTATAAATATGTGTGTTTTTAATATGATCCTAATTAGTAAAATTATTTGCTCCTATGTGTAATTGAAAAAAAAATATTTATAATTGATTAAAATTGGAGTTAAGTATTTAGTGGAGATAATTAAGAAAAGAAAATGGTTAAAGGGGCGAAAACGTCAGTGAGAATGAATTAAAAACGAGTTTAGAAAAGAGATCCAATATCCTTAAGTCGACGGGTCAATCGACCAGACAAAACAGGTGAACTCTCTGTATCTCTAAGTCAACAGATAAGTCGACCGGTTAAGAGAAATAAAATTTTCTGAATCTCTAAGTCGATAGATAGGTCGACTGATGGGCAGAGAATCATTGGCTTGGCTACATCCTGAATCGAGCAGACGACTGCTGATCTTAGTCGGTCGACTGGTGTGTCAATTTCAGGATATTGTGGAATTTCGAATTTATATCTAAAAGTAGTTGTTTTTTGGTTGGTATTTATGAGAGATTTTTGGAATTTTATGATATTTAAGATATGCTACACCTATTATTTAATTCCTATTGATTTGGTTTATTAAGTTTGAATATTTCTCACTTTAGTACATATAATTGTTTCTATTCTATTTAGTTGAGATTGAGAAATATTTGGGGGACTTAATTGCGAGATTTAAAAGTTATAATTAAGTGAATTGAACCAAAATGAAGTCATAATGATATAAGGGGTCTAAGAGAGCAATTAAGTGTCATGATAAATGGGAACTAGCCATTAGAGAGCTGTTTCTAATCCCATATATAAAGACCTGCGTTTTGTTCATATAAAAAAGAGAGATTAAGAGATCAGGAGATCATATTGAGCTTTTCTAAGAGATATCATACTGAGTTTTTGTGAGAACTTTTCTAAGAGACTATCTTGAGAATCATTGGTTGTTAATCATTGCTGCTACCGAATCTGAAGTAACATACCTCTAATTATTTTTCGGTGAATTCTGGGTGAGATCTTTCCAATTACTTTCTATATTGTATTAATTGATTAATTTTTGGAATTTGATCTTTAGAAATTATTTCTGATTTTTTATTGAAGAAAATATTTTATAAATAATTTCTTGAATTTGATTGCGTACTCAATTACGTGCTACCCATTTTTTTTTTTGTTAAAAATTAAATTTTGAGTATCTCACATTTCTATCATTAGTTTTTGGATATCAATTATGTTTTAATTTATCTAGGGTGGTAGAAACTCCGAGTGAGAAAAATCACTTGTCAATTTTTATTGGTAAGTTGAGTGACGGATTAAATACTGTTGGGTGTATTTAATCAGAGGGTAGCCGGTTTCAATCTCTTCCTGTAAAGAGATTGAGGAAGTAATTCTTCCTAAATTGAATTATTTTGTGTGAATTTTGTAACGGTTTAATCCTTACCGGATAAAAGGATATTTGGAGTGTTGGTGAGGTTTTGATTCTTTTGCCTTTGTGTTAAAAAGAATTAGGTTATTCTTGAGTCTGTAAAAAGTAGAGGACTTTCCTTAGCCTGTGAAAAGGATTTTGTAAAGGTTGATTCAGAGCCTGTAAAAGAATGGTTGTGAGGGTTTGGTTCCTTTCTTTAAAGGAATCTTGAGTTTAGTGAGTGCGACTCTCTGTGGGGCTCGGAGGACTGGATCAGCCAAGAGTAGCTTGGTGAACCAGTATAAATTTCTGGTGTGCTGCAATATTTATTTTATTTACTTTTGTTGTTTGGTGTGCACCTAGTTAATTTTATAATTCTGCTGTGATATAAAAATAATAATTAATTCAGGATTAAAATTAATTATTTGATTTATTAAAGTATTTTCTCTCTGATATTTTTAATTACCCAATTCACCCCCTCTTGGGTATTCCACTAGGCCAACAATTGACATTAGAGCTGGTTTTAGCTCAATATACTTCACAGTATAGCTAAACACGATCACATGGAGTGTCTTGATTCTGAAGTTATGTGTACTACTATTAATTCTTCTTCTTCTAATAGTCATTGTTCTGATCGTGAGACTGATATAATTTGCAATGATGAAAATGCCGATAAGACTATTGAGATGCTTATTTCTCTTACGTATGTTTTTAGAAAAGGGAATTTTAAACTAGGGCAAAAAATTGCAACTTTTGAAAATAAGAAGTTTAGTACTGTCAAATCTCTCAAGAAAAAGAATTTGGACAAATATTTTGAAACTGTTGAGTTTAAAAATGCTTTATCTGAAATTAGTAAGTTGTGTGATAAAATTGAGTCTCTTGAGAATGAGTTTGAGGTTTTGAAAAATGATTTTTATGATCTTCAACAGAATGAATTTAAAAGAAAAAATCTTGAAACCTTGAATAAGGCCTTGAGTATTGAATTAGACAATACAAGGTGTGAGCTTGATAGAGCTCGTGTGAAAATTCATTCTGTTGAAAATGAGTGCCTCATTCTTAAGAATGATCTTGAATTTTGCAGAAAAGAATTTTGGTCTAAAGGTAAATATTAGCACCAATGAACGGTTACTTGAGAAGACTCAAAAGGAGCTTAACAAAGCATTAGATAAATTCAAGGATACTGAGAGTACTAAGTCTATTGAAAAACCAATGGTTACTAAAGTTGTTTCACAAAATCGCAGACAATATTATGCTCCTGTAAGAAACACTAACTATTCGAAGAGGCGTGTTAACATTATTAAGTGTTTTTAATGTGGTAAATTTGGTCATTATGAAAACTCTTGTTATTTATTACATGGTTACCTTGTCAGATCCAAAAATAACTGGATACCAAAAAAAGAAAATTTTAATGCAGGTACAAATCAGAGATTTAGACAAAGGAATAATGAATACTACGTGCCGACAAGGAAATTTGAACAAATAAGAAGGTACATTGAATATGCCCTGTCAAAGAGGGAACTAAGGTTCAATGCACCTAATAAGAAGAATCAACACATGCCAAATATAAGAGTACAGAAGCAACAAGATCAATATGTAAGAGCTAACAAAGCTTATCCACATCCAATGACAAGATACCAGTACAAGAAAAAGTTCAATTACAAAGTTGTGCCAAAGGAGCATGAAGCAGCGAACAAAGGCAAAAAAGTTCTTACTGAATCAGTTCAAAGAATTGTTGTTCCTAAAAAGGAAGAAATTAAGGTGAAAAATCAAGCATTGGTGGAGTCAAAGGATACCAAATCAGAAATTAGTAATCCACCAAAGGTACACACACTACTTGCTCCCAAAGATGATCTAGGTATGTCAAATTTTTTTAAATTTAAGTTTATTAATTTTGTTAGGGAGACTGAGCCTGTTTATTTTGAAATTTAGATGTTTGAAATACATGTGTGTGTGTTTAAATGTGTGAGTAATTTAAAAAAAAATATATGTGTGGATCAAAATAAGAGGTAAAAATTGAGCTAACTTGATCAAATTAGGTTTAAATGCACAAAATCAAACAACTCAGAATGAGCAGTCGACTTATGAGTCAACCGATAGTTTCAAGTTGGAATATCGAGCGTCACGTTGCATTTATCTATCGATTGCCTCTACAATGGCTGTCGATCGATCATATCAGGATATAAATACCCTCTCTTGTTTATTTCATTTCATCCGAAACTAAGAACCCTTTTCTCTAAAACCCTTCATCTCCCAAGTTTGTTCAAGCATAAATCTCACGAAATCAGTTCATTTCGTCTTGGATTAGAAGATTTTTTGGTTGAATCAAAAGGTCTAAGGCTTGGATCTGAGTGTTGGAGGCTGATTACTGGCGAAAATCAAGGTTGGTCTTCTCTAAATTCTAGGGTTTCGGTTGGTTCTTGGTTTACACTTAATTTCTTGAGATATTTTGGTTGAGTTATTCTAGATTTGTGAAAAATACCTAGATTCAAGAATCGTGCTAATAGGGCTACATTTGACAATGTATTTTTTCGAAAGAAAGAGGATGAGAAAAAAATATAATGAGGAGTTTTTCAGCTAAAAGGTTTTAGGTTGCAAACCTATAGATTTTGTTGGATTGAAAGAGAAAAATATTGATCTTGAAGGATATTTTAGGAATTTGGGGTGGGTTGATTTTGTCACCCAAAGGAATGAGTGGATGCCGATATGGGTGAGAATGTTCTACAACAATCTCACTTACAATAATATTACAGTTTCATCCTATGTTAAAGGAAAAGAAATTCAGTTTGATAGGGGGTTATTATGTGATATTTTGGAAATATCTAGAGGAGACATAGTTCCGTACAATACCTCTCACTGGCTTTCGATAAATTTCAATAGAATAACAATTGTTGAGAAATTTGATTTAGAGGGAGACAAAGTTCCGTTTTATCAGCAAATGACTCCAGGACCAATTGTTCAGCCAGGAGTTCCGTATCCTCAGCAGCCAGCTACTAGTCCGACAGGACTTTATTATCACTTTTCTGGACAGAGCCCTCACTAGACCTTTTTTTTTTTTTTTTTTTTAATTTAATTTTGTTATTCAAACAAGTTCCACATTTACTATTTTGGTCTGTGATAGCTAATTTAGGATTGTGGTGAAACTTGATTTCTAGTGTATCAATTTTGATGAATTAACTAGACTTGATCTACTTAGTTAAATTTCTATCTCTAATGATGATCCACATGGTATTTGTTAAAAATAATCTTAATACATAAAATTGAATTTATGAATTAATTCAATGTGTTTGCCTAAAATAGAATTATCATGTGTGTACCTCCCCCCCTCCCTAAATTTTGTTTTTGAAGATGACAAAGGGGGAGAATTAGTTGATGTTTTATTGAATATCTTAAGGATGAGTTTATTTTTATATTAGTGCTTTATTAATTGTTTTTTGTTTTTTAATATCTTCATTATGATGCTTAAATGAGTTATAAAACCCGTCCTCAGATTCAGGGGGAGTGTGGTTATATTATTATTTTGAATAAAATATCAAAGTTAATTGTTATCATAAAAAATTGGGAGATTATTGATCCTAAGATTTTGATGGACAATTAAACGTTGATGTTTTTG
This sequence comes from Eucommia ulmoides, assembly GCA_016647705.1. Taxonomy (NCBI): domain Eukaryota; kingdom Viridiplantae; phylum Streptophyta; class Magnoliopsida; order Garryales; family Eucommiaceae; genus Eucommia; species Eucommia ulmoides. The sequence goes on along the minus strand of CM028334.1, from coordinate 37,591,036 downwards.
GTGGGACTAATTGTTTGTTTAAGTGTTTCAGTTTATTAGTTCCAAATGATGAAGATTTGATGATAAAGATGACGGAGAATTAAGAGATTGAAGAATTTGAAGAACTTGGGAAAAACAACTCAAGTTTAAATTTTAACTCTTAATATTCCAATTAGGATCACACACGATACAAAAATAATTTTATAAAAATGTGTGTTTTTAATAGGATCCTAATTAGTTGAATTATTTGCTCCTATGTGTAATTGAAAAATAAATATTTATAATTGATTAAAATTGGAGTTAAGTATTTAGTGGAGATAATTAAGAAAAAAAAATGGTTAAAGGGGTGAAAACGTCAATGAGAATGAATTAAAAACAATTTTGGAAATGAGATTTAGAATCGTCAATTGGTAAGTCGACCGGACAAAACAGGTGAACTCTTTGTATCTCTAAGTCGACAGGTAAGTCGACCGGTGAAGAGAAATGGAACTCTCTGAATCTCTAAGTTCATAGGTAAGTCAACCAATGAAGAGAAATAGAACTCTCTGAATCTCTAAGTTGACAGACAGGTCAACCGATGGGCACAAAATCTTTGGCTTGGCTACATCCTGAATCGAGCGGTCGACTGCTGATCTTGGTCGGTCGACTGGTGTGTAAGTTTCATGATATTGTGGAATTCTGAATTTATATCTAAAAGTAGGCCTTTTTTGGTTGGGATTTATGAGATATTTTAGAGATTTTATGATATTTAAGATATGCTACACCTATTATTTAATTCCTATTGATTTGGTTAATTAAGTTTAAATATTTCTCACTTTGGTACATATAATTGTTTCTATTCTATTTAATTGAGATTGAGAAATATTTGGGGGACTTAATTAAGAGTTTTAAAAGCTATAATTAAGTGAATTAAACCAAAATGAAGTCATATAATATAAGGTGTCTATGAGAGCAATTTAGTGTCATGATAAATGGGAACTAACCGTTAGAGAGTTGTTTCTAATCCCATATATAAAGACCTATGTTTTTTTCATATAAAAAAGAGATATTAAGAGATCGAGAGATCATATTGAGTTTTTCTAAGAGATATCATACTGAGTTTTTGTGAGAGCTTTTCTAAGAAACTATCTTGAGAATCATTGGCTGTTAATCATTGCTGCTACCAAATCTGAAGTAACATCGCTCTAATTATTTTTTCGAAGGATTCCAGAGATCTTTCCAATTACTTTTTATATTGTATTACTTGATTAATTTTTGGAATTTGATCTTTAGAAATTGTTTCTAATTTTTTATTGAAGAAAATATTTTATAAACAATTTCTTGAATCTGATTATGTGCTCAATGACGTCTTACCCATTTTTTTTTGTTAAAAATTAGATTTTGAGTATCTCACATTTCTATCACTAATTTTGGGATATTAATTGAGTTTTAATTTATATGGGGTGGTAGAAGCTCTGAGTGATAAAAATCACTTGTCAATTTTTTTTGGTAAGTTAAGTGACAGATTAAATACTGTTGGGTGTATTTAATCAGAGGGTAGCCGATTTCAGTCTCTTCCTGTAAAGAGATTGAGGTAGTAATTCTTCCTGAATTGAATTATTTTGTGTGAATTTTGTAACGGTTCAATCCTTACTGGGTAAAAGGATCTTGGAGTGTTGGTAAGGTTTTGATTCTTTTGCCTTTGTGTTAAAAAGAATTAGGTTATTTTTTAGCCTGTAAAAAGTAGAGATTTTTCCTTAGCTTGTGAAAAGGATTTTGTAAAGGTTGATTTTGAGCCTGTAAAAGAATCGTAGTGAGGGTTTGGTTTCTACCTTTAACGGGATTTTGAGTTTAGTGGGTGTGACTCTCCGTGGGGCTCGGAGGACTGGATTAACCAATAGTAACTTGGTGAACCAGTATAAATTTTGGTATGCTGCAATATTTACTTTATTTATTTTTGTTGTTTGGTGTACACCTAGTTGATTTTATAATTCCGCTGTGATATAAAAATAATAATTAATTTAGGATATTTGATTTGTTAAACTATTTTTTCTTTGATATTTTAATTACTTAATTCACCCCCCTTCTTGGGTATTCCACTGGGCTAACATATATTTTTGGCCGAAGATGAGCAAAGATGCCGTGGAGTTCGCTAATAAATGCAACAAGTGCCGAAGGTTTGCACCTCAGCCCCAGCTCCTTCTACCGTCCTCATTCTAATGACGAGCCCGTGACCCTTCACACAATGGGGCATTGACCTTCTCAGGCCGTTCCCTTATGGAATTGGACAGAGGAAGTTTATAGTTTTGCCATTGACTACTTAATGAAATGGGTAGAGGCCGAGCCCCTAGCACAGATCATGAAGGACAAGATCAAAGACTTCGTGTGGAGGAGCACGATCAGACGTTTGGGCATACCTAAGGACATTGTGTCTGACAACGGGAAGCAATTCGACAATGACCTCTTCTTGGAATTTTGTGCCGGGCTGGAGATCTGTACCAACTTTTCCTCTCCAGGGCACCCACAAGCAAACGAACAGGTAGAGGTCACCAACTGAATGGTCTTGTAAAGCCTAAAGCTCAGACTTGACAAATCAAAAGGGAGATGGGTTGAGGACTTGTACCTTATCCTCTGGGTATATCACAAGACCAGGAGAACCCCTATGGGGAGACACTATTCGCGATGATGTTTGGCTCCGAGTCTGTAATCCATGCTGAGATCGATATGTCTTTACCTAGATTGGCCATGGCCTTTAACCCTGTAGAGAACGACACGACTTTGGCTCTAAACCTCAATCTTCTTGAGAAGAGAAGGGAATGAGCCCGAGTGCAGCAAGTGGTATACTAGCAAATGGAAGCCAGGTACTACGATAGGAGGGTCCGACCGTGATCTTTTGACGTAAGCGACCTCGTCCTAAAAAAGGTTACTCTGGCCACCAAGGAGCTAAATGCCAGAAAGCTTGACCCACCTTGGGAGTGGCCGTATAGAGTCAATCTAATTACAAGACAAGACACATACGAGCTCACGAATGAGGAGGGAGTTTCGCTGAGGCATCTCTGGAATGTCGAGCACCTGAAGCGCTATTTTGTGACGGGGAGGAAAATTTTGTAAAAGCTTAAATTTTTTTAAGTGTAAAGAAATTCCCCTTCAATGAAAAAAGGTGTTCGGTAAAAAATATGTCAAAGAGTCGTGCGTGTATCTATAAGAGTGACATCCCGGTGCACAATATCGAGGGTGATAATCGGACCCCCTACATATGTCGATAGTCTGAACTCAGGGATTGACCAAGGTTATCCATTGAAGATGGGGCATCGATCGGGTCTGAGGACCTATGGCTAAGCATCTAACCCCTCATAGTTGACTAGAGATCAGGCGACATAAAAGGATGGTGCTCACATAAGGACTAAATTAGGATAACCCGAAAAGGCTCAAGGATGAGCCTCACTAAGAAAAACCTACCTATAAGCGGACACAGGGGATGGGCCATAGTATTGCACTCTTGGAGGGTAGAGAAGGTATGGATCTGGTGAGAACACAACCTAACCTACTTAGAAAAAAGTGGGTGAGGGAGTCAACAGAAAATGTTAAGATTTTTTTGGCAAAACGACACAATTTCCTAAAAAACGGCCGACCAAAGACCTAGTCTTGCTGAGCTCCAAACCTGAGCTTCAAGACAGAGAAAAGTCTGGAAAAAAAAAAGAGACATTAAGTAGGTTAGCAGAGCATAAGAATACTGACCAAGATCGGTTAGCCGAGCTATAAGGAATACATCTACGCTAAGACAAGAAAGAAGTATTGTGCTCTGATACCGGGCAAAGTTCATAAGTAAAATTATGGGACTAGAATTTGGTCGGTCGAGCTAGGCTGAGACTCACGGCGATATAAGATATATCGGTGGTCCTCTCCTCTGCTAAAGTCATACTAAATTAAAAAGCTTCTCAAAATGGAAAAAAAAGGTTCGAGTCTGTGAAAAAGATTATGCTGAGCTTAAGGCTCATGCCAAGCTCAGACACCATTTTGAGATAAGGCACAAAGCTGAGCTTAGTTATCATATCAAACTCAGGCTTCTGACCTTGTTCATTCAAACTAGGGTAGGGAATCCATCCTGTTTTGGAAGGCATACAAACAGACAATTAAAAGAGAGAAAAAAATTCAAAACTCAAAGAATTTGACCGAACTGAGAAAAATGTTCATTTCACTGTTCAAAAAATGGTTGTACAAATGAGGGGTTATTGTTTATCACAAAATCCTGTTTTGAGCAGAGAAAAAAGAAGAAAAGAAAATACTAAGAAAAGAGGAAAAACTACAAAGTGTTCAAAAAATTCTGGATTGGGAGGAGTACAAGCGTAAATCGCCCCTTACGGAACAAGGAACAAGTGTTCTCCTCCATCGAGCTGAGGAACCCTTATTGTACCCTGGAGGGCCTGGCCTCATCACCATCGACCTCATTCGCCCCATCCTCAGCACCGGCCTCTTCTCCTTGCTCCTGGTCGACTTTCCTTTCCTCTTTGGAGTTAGAGAGCTCCATCTCGATGTTCTCGTAGGGGAATTTAGGGTATTGGTGGCAAAGAGAGCAAATGGATACGTTGAGGTCGTCAACTATCACCTCGGTGTCGATCTGATTCTTCATATTCTTGTACTTCTCACTGGCCATCCACTTGGCGACTACTTCGCTTTCAGCCCGGAGTAGAGATGTCTCTCTACCTCTCCTCAGTGGCCTGAAAAATGGTCGGCCAGGTCAACTTCTAGTTTACTGATCTGGGAGGTGAGCTAAGCCTTGTTATTTTTTAGCCCCTCCACCTCAACTTTGTACTACTCTTCGCTAGCGCATAGCTCCCTCACCTTCTTGTGGAAGTCGTTTAGGTTGGTCAGTATCTTGGTCTTCTTATCCAGTAGTGCCTTCTCACGCTCATTTACCCTGTTGAGGTGCATCCCCACCGTGGCTGCCTTGAAGAAAGTGTGTGTTGGTCTAGTGAACAACCCAAGAGGGGGAGTGAATTGGGTAGTATTAAAAAATATCGTAATATAACACTTCAAAACATCAAATAATTAATTGTCTCCTAAAATTAATTATTATCTTTTATAACAGTGGATTATGTATAATCAACTAGGTGCATACCCAAACAACAAATTATAAACAATGTAAATAATATAGTACACAGAAATTTATATGGTTCATGAAGCTACTCTTAGCTAATCTAATCCCTCGAGTTCTGCGGAGAGTCGCACCCACTAAACTCAAGATTCCTTTAAAGGTAGGAACTGAACCCTCACAATGATTCTTTTCACAGGCTCAGAATCAACCTTTACAATTTCTTTTCACAGGCTAAGGAATTACATCTATCTTTTAACCACGTAGAAGATTAACCTAATTCTATTACAGGGAGAATCACGATCTAATTCTTTTTATATCTTAGGCTCAAGAATTAAACCTCACACAAATACGCTCCAAATATCCTTTTACTCCGTAAGGATTGAACTGATACAATTCACCTACAAATTCAATCAAGGAATAATTAACACCTAATATTTTTATACTCTAGGCAAAGATCAAAACCTCAATCTCTTCACCGGAAGAGATTGAAACCAGCTACCCTTGATTAGACACTCGTAGCAGTATCTAATTCGACACTCAACTCACCAATTACAAATAATTAATAAGTGATTTTCCCAATCGGAGCTTCTACCACCCCAGATAAATTCAAACTCAATTAATATCCCGATTCTAGTGATATAAAAATGAGAATTTCAAATTCTGATAAATAAAGATGGGTAGCAAGCAATTAAACATGTAATCAGATTTTTTCAAGATTTTTTTTTCAAAAATAATTTTCAATAAAAAATCCGAAAAATAATTTCAAAGATCAAATTCCAAATAATAAATAATATAATCAAGCAACAATTAATCGTAAGTACCAAGATTCCACCTGATGAGAATCAATGAACACCATTCGAGGATCCGTTACATGTTCCAATTGGGCCTATTATTAGGAAAAGATCAAAGAAAAATCAATGCAGCACTTAATAGGCTAATTCAAGAGACTTGACCCATATCTACAATAGTTAAGCCTAAATTAGGCCCATCGGACAGTCAAGGTCTAGTCCACCTCATCAAGGTAAATGAATGGGCTTAAAGCGTGATCCTAAACGGGCCAAGAATGAGACCCACGAATTTTATTTTATTTATTTTATTATTTTAAGTCTTTTAATTATTTTTAGCCTGATTTGTAAGGCTTGATTACCAAGTAATCATTTCCTTTTCCAACTAGGAATGTAAAGCAAATTATGAAGCTTCCTTATTCTTATTTAGCAATTAAATTTTAGGGTTTTCTTTTTCCTCCATGTAGACCCACGAATTTCTAAGTGTACTAGGGTTTTTTTCTTATTCTCTTGGCTGCCTATTTAAGAGGCTTTATAGACCTACAAATTTCACACTTTTGATATTGATTAATATATTTTAGGAGAGTTTTCTCTTGAGTTCTTCAAAGAACTTTTCTGAACTTACCAAGTTTTCTTGTGGCATTCAACATCTTTGGTTCGTGATTCTCTTGTAATAATTGGGTCAAGGATTCTCTTATACCTTTGGTTTGCGTTTCATTCATAAACGCCGGATCAAGAAAATCTATCTATCAACTTTCTGTATTTTCTTGTGTTCTTCGTTTTCAAATTTAAATTTAGATTCGATCCTTTGCGAAAAAACCCTAAATTGGTTTCGGGTCTCACTAATCCTTGGTGAGATTCGCATAATTTGGTAATCAGAGCAAGGTCTAAATCAGGTTTCATCTATCCTTTTTATATTTTTTTTCCTTCCTTCAATGTAATCGGCTCATTCCTATGTTAAAATTTTCTTGGCCGAACTATATAATCAAATCTGGTTAATTTTCATTTTTTCTTAGTGTGCATCTTCAAATCTTAATTTAAAATTGCTATATTTCAAAAAAAAAAAAAAAGATAGATAGAAAAAAAATAAAAATAAAAATTCAGCAGCCACCCCCCCCCCCAAAAAACAAAATTTGAGAATTATTTCTTCTTGTTTTATGCCATAAACTTTTCTTTGTGCTCTTCTTGTTCTCTTTGTTTTCGTTCCTAAAATCTTATTCTTAGTAAATCAATTCATTGAGTTTGGATTGCTACAAGGAAAATTCTGATTGAGATTCATTAAGTTCAATAAAGAACTAAAAGAGTGAACTAAAGAGTAAAAAAAAGCAAAAGAGTATCAGCTCATAAGAGGGTAAAAGCCGAATTTGAGTGATACACGAGTGGAGTGACATCGTTTGAGTGTAAACATGTGAGGGAGTGTTTGTGAGGTTTGCTAACTTTGTTTTGAATGTTACTAAACATGTCCCGAGAAACAAACAAAAGCTCGTTTGATGAAGCACTGGAAAGGATGGACGTCATGGACGTAAAAGTTTTTTACAAGGCCTTGGAGCAAACGCTTCAACGGTTGAACTTGCGGTTTGATGAAGTGCATGAGCGACTAAACAAAGTTGAGTCTAGTGCACAAAAGGGGCACCCACTGAGAGCTCCTAATGTGCAAAGAAGAGAGAGGAATCAGTCGGTTTGAATATGAAGATGATTATGGGAATGACCTAGATAAAGACGATCGCGCCTCTAATGCGAGCTTGGGCAGATTTGGGCATGGATATGGAAATAGAGGACATAGATATGGGGAGCGACTTGATAATAACTTGGAAAGCATCAAGGTAAAGATACCATCATTCCAAGGAAAAAACGACCCTGGAGTATACTTGGAGTGAGAGAAGAAGATGGAATTGAACTTTGAGTGCCACAACTACTCTGAGCATAAAAAGGTAAAACTCATTGTAATTGAATTTGTTGATTATGCTATAATATGATGGGATCAACTTGTGATGAACAGAAGGCGAAACCATGAGAGGCCTATTGAGACGTGGGCTGAAATGAAGGCTATAATGAGAATGAGGTTTGTCCCTAGTCACTACTATAGGGATTTGTACTAGAAGTTACAAAGTCTTACTCAAGTCTATTGGAGCGTGGATGATTACTACAAGGAGATGGAGATCGCTTTGATCCGGGCTAATATCGAGGAAGATAGAGAAACAACAATGGCAAGGTTCTTTAATGGGCTGAATCGGGAGATTACCAACGTGGTGGAGTTGCAACATTATGTAGAGTTGAAGGACATGGTGCATATGGAAATAAAGGTGGAACGACAACTTAACATAAAGGGAACTTGGTTATTTCAAAACCCGGGCTCTTCTACTTCATGGAGGCTGAATAGGAGGAAAGACGAAAGGGTTGTTTCAAAGTCCAAAACCGAACCACGAAAAATGAGAGACGATTTGCCTAATGTCAACAAAGCATATGTTGATGGAGAGAAGGAAACCGACAGCGAGAGTGATGATGACCATATGCTACCGCATAAAGATGCTTGTAATGGTGATGTGGAGTACCTGGTGGAGGGTGAGTTACTTGTGGATTGGCGTGCTCTAAGTGCTCAAGTTGTAGAGGATGACATGGAACCACAAAGGGATAATGAGGATCAAATGAAATTGAAAAGAGATAATGAGTTGAAAAAAACTTGTGAGACCAAGAGTTTAAAAAAAGATGAGAAAGAGGAAGGTGAAAAGAGAAAATAGAGTGAAAAAGAGTGAAAAAAATGAGAGAAAAACAAAAAAACAAGTGAGTTTTTATACTAAGATGAGTGATGTCAAGAGGTTTTTTTTATACAAATCAGCCCATATTTGTACTCTTGTACAAAGAGGCTTGTTTTACTACTAACGAAATTGACAAATCTTTACCTAGTGTTGTTGTTTATTTGTTGTAGGAATATAAGGACATGTTTCATAATGACGTGCATAACGGATGTCTTCCTAATAGAAGGATCGGGCATCAAATCGATTTTGTGGCCAGCGTAATGATTCCTAACCAACCAGCCAATAGGCATAATTCGGAGGAGACAAAAGAACTTCAAAAGCAAGTTGAGGAGTTGATGGCCAAAGGATACTTACGAGAAAGCATGAGTGGTGGTACGAGTACTACTTATGCCTAGGAAGGATGGGACTTAGCGAATGTTTGATGATTGCAGAACTGTTAACAACACTATGGTGAAGATTCGAGGACAAATCCTTTTCAAGAGAGGGTGAATGATGAGAATCAATGAGCACCATCCGAGGATCCGTTACATGTTCCAATTAGGCCTATTATTAGGACAAGATTAAAGAAAAATAAATGCAACACTTAATGGGCTAATTCAAGAGACTTGACCCACATCTACAATAGTTAAGCCAAAATTAGGCCCATCGGACAGTCAAGGCCTAGTCCACCTCATCAAGGCAAACGAATGAGCTTAAAGCGTGATCCTAAACGGGCCAAGAATGAGACCCACGAATATTATTTTATTTATTTTATTATTTTTCAGTCTTTTAATTATTTTTAGGCTGATTTGTAAGGCTTAATTGCCAAGTAAATCATTTCATTTTCCAACTAGAAATGTAAGGCAAATTAGCAAGCTTCCTTATTCTTATTTAGCAATTAGATTTTAGGGTTTCCTTTTTCCTCCATGTAGACCCACGAATTTCCAAGTGTACTAGGGTTTCTTTGTTATTCTCTTGGCCGCCTATTTAAGGGGCTTTGTAAACCTACGAATTTCACACTTTTGATATTGATTAATATATTTTGGGATAATTTTCTCTTGAGTTCTTCAAAAAACGTTTCTGAACTTATCAAGTTTTCTTGTGGCGTTCAACCTCTTTGGTTCATGATTCTCTTGTAATCATTGGGTCAAGGATTTTCTTATACCTTTAATTCGCGTTTCATTCATAAACGTCGGGTCAAGGTAATCTATCTTTCAATTTCTATATTTTTAGTTCACTCAAAATATGATTTAGTTTCGATCCTCGCGAAGAAACTCTAAGTTGGTTTCAGGTCTCACTAATCCTTGGTGAGTTTTGCATCACCACCGAAAAAATAATGATTAGAATAGCAATGAAACTTCAGATCGGTAGTTGCAATAATCCACAATAAATATTTCTCAAGAACAACTCTCAAAAAATATCTAACAATTCACTCAGTATGATTACTCTTAGAAAGCACAAGAGTTGAATAACTCAGAATGGTTTTGATTCTCTTGATTTTTGATCTTTTTATATGTGAAATCCGCAAGTCCATTTAAAGTCACTTGAAACAAGCCCTATAAATCATGACATTTAATTACACCAATAAACTCTCTATATCATAATGATTTATTCCTAGTATAATTCACTTAAAATATCTCTTAAAATATTCAATTAAGTCCCTTAAACTTTTACTCAAACTCAATTAGATAAGATTGAAAGAATTACATGTACCAAATTGAGAAATATCAAAACTACTTGAACCATATCTATAGGGATAATTAAATATTAATTAAATAACTCAAAACATATCATATCCCTAAGATATCTCACATATCTTAACCCATAAAACGGCTAGTAACGACTTCTTTTTGAATAAAATTCGAAATTCCATAAATCCTGAAACAGTTCCATCTGTTGACCGGCCAAGACCCATCAGTCGACCGCCCAATTCAGGATGTAGCCAAGCTAAAAACTCTTCGCCCATCGGTCAATTGCCCATCCATCACCTGTCGACTGAACTATTCAGAGAGTTTCATAAGTCAACCTATCTGTCGACGTAGAGATTCAGAAAGTTGATTCTCTGATCACAAGTCGACTCATCTGTCGACCTAGAGATTCAGAGACTTTTTGTTTTAAGCTCAGGTCGACCTACCTGTCGACCGAGAGATTCAGCAACTTCATTTATTGATCACCGGTCGACTTACCTATCGATTGAGAGATGCTGGAATCCTCTCCAAAATTCGTTTTAAATCCTATTTCATCGACATTTTTGCCTCTTTAACCGATTTTTTCTCTCGGTTAGCTCCACTATATCTTAAATTCAATTTTAGTCAATTATCTTTATTTCTTTTTCAATTACACATAGGAGCAAATAATTTAACTAATTAGGATCCTATAAAAATACACATAATTTTGAAAAATATTTTGTGTCGTGTTATATCCTAATCGGGATATATTAAGAGTTAGAATTTAACCTGAGTTGTTTTCCCTAGGTTCTTCAATTTCTTCAAGCTCTTAATATTCCATCATCTTTGTCATCATCTTTAGCATTTCCACAATATCTTCATGATCATTTTCATAACTGGAATTAATAAACTGAAATACTCAATAAAATCGTTAGTTCTACCAAAAATATCAACATTTAATTATCCATTAAAATCTTAGGATCAACAGTCTGCACAGAGAACGAAAAATATGTTAAACTTGTAAAAGAAAGTAAAGGAATGGAAGGGCCTGAGAAGAGACTTACCGACATAGAATCCTTGTAAAGCTCCGAGATGAGCTTCATGTTATTATTTGCCTCGATCTTCTGGAGGGGTGATTCTGTGCCCAAAGCTGGGCTACAACTCATGGCTCTCCAGGATTCGACGATCAAGGGAGAGGCCCATGTTCTGTACGCTGAAGTACCCCTGTACAGTAACTGACCTAGGCTGGGGGGGCAGCTTCCGCCCTCACCTATTTTGGTCTCTACTTGGCTTCCACTTCGACCACCCTCATTTTTCTTTTTCCTAGACGATATTCAAGGTTCAGGCTAATGATCTCCACATGGGAGGCAAACTTCTACCAATGCGAGGACTCCTTCCTTAGGGCTCTAGATCAGACAGGGGTCTAGAAGGGTGTCATCTGGACAACGGTGGGCTTTCTCTCCTCGACAGCGGTGACCTTGGGCTGGGACCCCTACCTGGACGTTTTGGCTACCTTAGCCAGCTTTTGCTTCATCAACTTCTTCAAAGACGCCCTGTCCATCGCTGCCCAGGGAATATAAAAAACAAATAACCATTAACAAAAATTGAATAAACAACAAAGTATAGAGATCTGGTCGAGCAGAGATGGGGATCACCGTTATCAGAAACAGGGTCAAGCATGGGCAGAGGCAAGGAGGGTCGAGCATGGGCAGATGCTCGGTAAAAATACAAGTTGTACAGCATCGACTTGAGCAGCTCCCTCATGTCGGTGAAGACCGTCCTGAGGATGGTGTCTCTCTCCTCGACGATTCTTGGGCTTGGGCCAACCTTCTCCCTCTTTGTCTCCTTCTCGGGTTCTACAAAACATTAAAAGAGAACAAGTTAGGAATGTTGACCGATCAGAGGACCCTTCCCGGTGCTCGGGAGATGATCTTTCTAACTTTCCCCCAGTTGGGTTAATACTACTTACACTTATTCAACTCTTTTGATATTCCACACAAAACTACCACGAGAACCCCTCATCGAAGCTTTTTTTTTAATAAACTGAACATTTTACCTTTACTAATTCAGGCCATAAAAATACTAAAATAATCTAATATAGTAAATGACCAAATTGCCCTTAGTCCATTTCCTTTACTTTTTTCTTTTATTTTTCTTTTTCTTTTACCTTTCTTCATCATCGACTATCGCTCTTTATTTATCATCCTTTTTTTTATCATCGCTTTGATCCATTTATCGCCACCATTATCTTCACCAAACCAGCATCACCATCGGACCAACATTGCCACTAGACCAACACCACCACCATCGTCTTTACCAGACCACCATCGCCAGCATTGTCTTCACCATTTCCAGAAAAAAAATCCACGCCACCATCATCTTCACCAAATCTATGCCAAAACAAAATAAATCCACGCCACCATCCATAAACAAATCCATGCAAAATCCAACAAATCCAAAACAAAATTCAATAGATCCAACATAATTATTGAATAAATCCACACAAGTTCACCAAATTAAAAGCAAAATCCAACAAATCCAAAATAGATCAACCAAATCCAAAACATACCTTCTGTTCGTCGATCGTTGTTTGAGATTACCCACAATCGATCATTCCAAAACAAATTAGGGCTCACTCCTGCTATCAGAAAAATATACTTCTTGCAGCATTCTTCGAAAAAATTTCAAACTCAGAGGTGACAGGAGAAAGAAATTCTCCCAATTCCAGACGAAAGAAGCTTGGGAGTGAGTATGTTGGTGGTGGCGGCGTCAGAAATCTGGGATGAGTTTTTCTATTTCTTTTGTTCCTAGCAACCCTAACTTTGTTGGACGAAACGTCCTCATCCTGCTCTATCGATACCCCGCTACCTCCTCATCTTTTGCTTTCGACTTCGTTGAATTATAGCTCTGGCCGGTTCCAATTATCTTCGATCTCCCAGCAGTTGTTAAGGAGTGTTGTGGTGTTTGGTGATCATGGTGTTCACTCTTCAATATCCTAGGCGAGTTGATAGAAGGATTTGTGGTCATCAATTTAGGGCTAGAACAGGAAAAGGGCAAAATAGTATACCTCTATTTACAATATGTACCCAGTGATGGTGGTGTTCACTCTTCGATATCCCAGGCGAGTTGATGGAAAGATTTATGGTAATCAATTTGGGGCTGGAACAGGGAAAGGCCAAAATGGCATACCTCTATTTACAATATGTATGCCACAAGTTTTATTAATTTTTATTTTAAACCCTCTATTTACAAGGATTATTTGGTATGATATGGGTAATATAGTCATTTTGCTTGAGAATAAAACGGTCAACATGGCCAAAAATTAAAAATTTGACTTTCAAAGGGTATTTTCGAAATAAAAAATGAACAGAAGGTCTCAGTGTCTTTTGACCAAATAATTTAAAGGATCTTCCAAGGATTGTTAAAGTTGAAGGGATTCTCGTGGTTCTAGTTAATAATTAAGGGGGTGTAAATAGTATTAACCCTCCCATAATTCATCTGAATGGGGTTCACCATCTCCTCTCTTGGGCTGAACTCCCAACCGCTCCCCGAGAGGTAAAATAATTTGGGTTTCCAACCCTAGATGGACGATTCCAGGCCATTGAGGAATTGAAACCTAGAGACGAGATAGCACCAACCCTTATCCTGAGGCATCGATTTAGTTAAGAATAGAGCCCAAAAAAGCTCAATGGACGGCTCAATCCCCTCCGTATAAAAAATCACGAAGGAGGTTATTGGCCTAGTGAGCTACCCAAGATGGGGTGAATTAGGTAGTTGATGAGTCAATTTTTTTACCAGCAAATTAAGTACTTTTGACCTCAAATATTTGTATGTTTTCAAGTATTTTTATTAGTTTAATGTATTTTTGTGTTGTTTGGTAAGAATATAAATAAATAGGAGAAAAGGTGTAAAATCAGTGCAGGTGTTGTAACTTTAATGCCAGTTTTTAGCACTATGCAATCCAATTTTGGAAAATCTCAAAACATGGAAGTTGTATATCTACGTCTTAGATTTTCATAGGTTTGTGAATCACTTTAATTGAAATTTCTACGAGAAAGTTACAGAAAAAATACAAAATAGTGGTCTGTACCGCCCAACGCGCGCTCCCATCAATGGGTTTCTGCCCTTGTCGCGTTGCAGCATGCGAAAACGGGCGCTGCAGTGTCGTCTGTCATATCTTAACCCTAAAATAGGGCATTTAATCTCATTTTGACCAAAGGAGAAAGGGAGACGAAAGGGAACAGAGGATAGGCAATTTTGGGAGCTATTGGAGGCGATTTTGTATGAGAAAACACATGGTAATGGCATTTCGATGCGAGATCGATGAAGAAAACATCATTGGTGGCACATGTAGTTGAAGATCCAGAGCCCAAACCCACAATAAGCATTTTCTCTTCCTTTCTCTCTCCCTAATCTTTTGTTTAAGTTTGTACTTATAATATTGTGTTGAACATACTACATTTATAAATTTATTGAGAAGATTAGCTATGGATATATCTATGTTGTGTTCGTAATCTAGATCTAGGGCTTGATGTAGTCCCGTTTAAACCGTGTTGTGAATATTTTATTAATTGTTAGATTTAATTCCATTTTGTGCATTCCCTAGACCTAATGTGTTTGATTCATGTGGCAATGAGTTAAACGAGTTTAGGTTATGAATTTTATACTTGAAAGAGGTTGAATTCGTAACCGAAATTAAGAGTGCCTAACTTAGGTTGTTGTGAATTCAGGAGAAAATCAACACATAAGTATTCGAGTTGAGAATTTAGGATCTTGTGAAACCGAGAGGTAATCGAGTTCTAGATTTATTAATTAGAATTGTCATTCAATTGTGTTTATCATTATAATGCTTCCAATGTATGCTTTTACATAATATTTTGGTTGAATTGAGAACTTGGGATTTGACACTCGGGAGAAGTAATCTCTGGTTCAAACTTAGGTTAAAAACAACATAAACTTTAATTGATCGGGAGGTATTTAGAGCTTGCATAATCTATAAGGTCGGGTATAGCGAATGTTTTCACCTAAATACGGGATAGGGATATCGGTATTGAAGTGATTACATATTCTCTCACTTGACGCTTGGGAGAGGTAGTTGATAGGTGTAAAATACCTATCTAATTCTAAACCGAATTTGCCAGTTTTCGAGTACTTTATTTAAGTTTGAATATCATTTTAGCTATTTTTATTAGTCAGGAGCAGGGAAGTAAACAATCGGCAAACCGAGCAAAATGGTGCAAAAAAGGGTAGCCAAAAAGATGAAAAAAAGAGGTTTCAAATAACAGAGAAAGTCCGCCTAGGCTAAGTTTCCACCGCCTAGGCTGAAATTCAGCAGAAAGATGCAAAAACTGAAAAATTTGAAATCCGCTTAGGCGAAGTTTCCATTGCCTAGGCGGAAATTCAGCAGAAAGATACAAAAACTAAAGATTTGAAATCCGCCTAGGCGAAGTTTCCACCGCCTAGGCGGAAATCCATTAGAATGCTGGATTGACTGAACTGCTGGATTGAGCTGTACTGCTGTAAATCCGCCTAGGCGAAGTAGCTACCGCTTAGGCGGAATTCCGTCAGAAAGATAAGAAGCCAAGAAGTTATTCCTCCGCCTAAGCGAAGATTCTACCGCTTAGGCGGAATTCTAACCGACTTAAGCACCGCCTAAGCGGAGTTTCCACCACTTAGGCAGAAATCGCAGAACAGGTCAAAATATCTGTTTAGATATTTTTGAACCCCTAAGCCTATAAATACCCCTTGGCCATGTCTGAAACTTTGTTGTTGAAGAACCCTAACCCTAGTAAAGAGCTCTTAAGTTATATTTTGAAGATCAAGAAGGAGGTTCAT
This sequence comes from Eucommia ulmoides, assembly GCA_016647705.1. Taxonomy (NCBI): domain Eukaryota; kingdom Viridiplantae; phylum Streptophyta; class Magnoliopsida; order Garryales; family Eucommiaceae; genus Eucommia; species Eucommia ulmoides. The sequence goes on along the minus strand of CM028334.1, from coordinate 37,574,961 downwards.
CATTCGGATAAAAAAGGATAACTTGTGGATCGATCATTAGCGACAGTGAATCGTTTCACTTCCAGATTTGATCGTTTCTCTCTTGTTTTATTCTTTGTAATCACTTTTTCATATCTAAGAATATTGAATCCCTCTTATTTTGCATGGTATATGGCTAAGATCTTGTAGTAGTAGTTAAATGTTACTTAGGAGTAGTCGAAATCATATAACCGTTTAGTTGAGTAAATTTATGTTACTTTAACGTGTTGTTTATCTAATTCCGATTGTGTTTATCGTTATTCTTAATTTTATGCTTGTATTGATAAACCAAGAATACGGGGTTTGACACTCGGGAGAGGTAACCCCGGATTCAGACTAGGGTAAATACAACGTGACGTTCTAACGACCCGGGAGGGCGTTAGAACGTATGCAACCCATGACGTTGGCTCAAAACTCACGTGACTTAGGGTCATTTATGCGTTGAAGGGGACTTCTTCGTTGACACGAAGTCATGCAATCCCTCGTTTTACACTCGGAAGAGGTAGCGGAGGAGTTATTGATACAGAGGTTGTCGGATTAGATAAAAAACAGTTATAGTTAACTAAATGAAATCGATTATGCATTATATGAAAAAGATTTATACCTAAGTAATTAGTGTAATTAAAACTAACTTTATAGTTGTTATTTATCTTAGTATAGTAATTAGAAAACAAACAAAATTTGATTAGTTGAGATAATATGAAACTATTAAAATCGCAATACTCAACTGAATGACCTGCCCTTCCCAGTGGAACGATATCCGATCCTAAAAAAATCCATTATATTAAAACCAAACCTTGTATACTTGCGAGTAGTCCAACTACCACGAGGAGGAAACATGTGTGAATCTGAGCGTGTAGCAGTAGTGAGAGAGCAATAGCACAAGGACCTTGATTATTGAATGAACGGAATTAACTAATAATTACTAAATAGGAAAACACGGGAATAACAAGATGAAATCAAGCCCCTAGAACATTTGTGCGTAGATAATCCATCTTTTATTTTATTATTGTATTTATATTTATTTTAGTTGTTTTAGATTTATTAATTTAAAAACCAAATATTTGATCGCCTAAATAAAGTTGGGTTACGATAATCGCGGTACTTAACGACAATTTAAATCAATCCATGTGGATATGACAACCCTACGTTTCCTATTTTATTAAAACTTAATCTGTACACTTGCTGTATAGTAGCGACGATATAATTCGCAACTAAGTTTTTGGCTCTGTTGCCGATAATTGTTGTTTTAGATTGTTGTTAATATTATGAATAAGTAACTTAATTTTTATTTAGGCATTTTTTTTTTCTAAATTTTGTTTTTGAGTTTGTTTGTTTTGCGAGGTACTCGGAGATAACTTATCAACAAGTCCTCTTGAGATTTTCTCAACAAAATTCTGAGCCATTTTATTGTGTTTGGGATAGATACAAAAAGTTGCTCGTTCGGTTCTCCAATCATGATTTCCCAAAGGAGTGTCGACTACTGAATTTCCTCGACGGGTTACAAGTCGCAACAAAAACATGGGTAGAAAGAGAATTTAGTACCATCTCTTTTTACGAGTTAACCACGGACGAAGCCTATTTGTCGTTAGAAGACATGGTCGATTTTGACTATCAAAATTGGAATTATTCAACAAGTCACCAAAACTTGGGGGATAATTCCAACATTTCAGCGCCATGGATTGACACCCCAGACCAACCTGTGGAGTCTTCTCCCATCTTGGAAGAAATGTTCGCTGCAATCATGGGGAAAACTCAAATTTTCTTGAGGGAAACACATAACCGTCTCAATGAGCATGAGGATCGTTTTGATAATATTGAGATGACCTGCGCTGAAATCGACACAACCCTAAAGTCTCTTGAGATGCAAATCGGTCAACTAGTTTGCTACATTGAGATTGAGTCGGGAATGGTGGCATTGAGAGACGCACAAACCACATCCATATGTGAAAGCCACCATGAGGAACCGAATACAAGCGGGAGGAACTTGGGTGTATTTGATGACGATAATTCGAATGAGGAGGAAACCCAAGAATTGATCAACGATGAAGAATCACAAGATGACAATTGTGATTCTTCACCGTTTGAGATCCAAATAGTGATGCTACCCCCGATCGACGATGATTACATCTAAAAAGATCTAATATGGCTCTTATGTCCTCCCCTACCTTTAACTTTGTTTTGTTCATGCCCACCAAGCACATGAGCTGGAGTGGAATCAAGTTGAGAGCACGTGCCGATTATTTCCATATCTCGCCAAGCTTGCGGGTGTTCTGAACAAAGAACCATTTATTGTATTGTATGACACATATTATGAGCAGAAGCTGCTCTTTGATGAGCCCTTTTCCATGTCAAGATAAGGACATTCAACTAAGCACTTCTTGAGAGGCAACCCAAGTTTTCAAATAACGGAGTCTGAAGATGCATGCTATGGGAAAAATCCCCACACCGGTCACCTTGCCTGAAGCATCACCGCTGACCTCACTCGGAGGCGAGATTGTCTCGCCTCCTAGGTACGTGTCTTATTCCCTTGTGTTTAATTTGAATATATGTTTGAATTTAGGTTTAGGGGTGAGATACATGTTGGCATTTATGTGTTGGGTTAGGAAATGATTGTGTGTATGATTTTTGTCCTATATCTTATGTTTTTTTGGCTATATTTTTAGTTTTTTTTCCCTTTTGTTAGTTTGTTTGAATAAATTGTGAGTTTTGTCTAGATGAAATAACTTAAAATAGATGATGAATAAAGGCACTTGATGTTTTCTTAGGTCGTTTGAAATGTACTGCATTGAGATTTCTGTGTGCTTGACTAGTGTTAATTGACATTCACTCTCGACTCATTCAATTGAGCACTATAAATCACAATCACATGGCCTTTTGAGTACTTTAAGACCATTTATGTGCTTTTGGTAGGTTTTGACATCTTATGAATGCTAGAACCTATTTGAGTGAAACTCGAGGCGAAATACTAGGTTATGTGTTATTAAATAGATGATTTAAGCTGTCGTTTTGGATCGTTTGGGCCTTTGAATCTAACCCTGAAAAAATTGTTTACCTCTCGTTATCCTTATTGAGCCTCATTGCCTAATTCTTTCATTACCCACTTTTGTGCATCTGACCAGCTACATGTTTTTCCACTTCCTAAACCTATCCCTAATTGGCATTGTTGCATGGATCATTGAGTGTTAGGGTGAGTTTCGGTTGTGTTTGGAAAGTCGTTGGCGGATTGGGTTGTATGTTTCATTTTGTTTATGACTTGTTTTTGTAAAAAAAAAAAAAACAAATCGTTGTAGTATAATGGTGAGTATTTTCGCCTATCGTCTTATTCCCTGCAACATTGGGGATAATGTTAATTTTGAGTTTGGGGTGTGGTTCTCACCTATTTTGAAAAAAAAACAAATATTTTTTTATTTTATTTTTTTGTTTTTGTTTTGGTGTGTTTTGTGAATAATACATTGTGAGATTGATTGAAAGAAGATATTTGATAAAATGGGGAGTCGGTGAAACTTTTTCTCTGTAATTGTGCAAGATCTATGAGTTGTGATATATACTTAAGGTGATTTGAGCCTAAACATGACATTTTCATCTACCTTTTACCCTATCCATACATTACAACCCACAAAGTCCTCTTGATCTCAAATGATATATATACCTACACGATTAGTGGAGAGTGACACAAAAAATGGGCTTATGGTTGTTCTTGCATTCACCATCTAGAGAGTGTTCATTGTCTCCTCAGTACATAGTAGGTTTTTGAATCACCTCAATTGGAGTTTGGATGATAACATTACGGCAAAACTATGAAACAATGGTCTGTACTGCCCAATGCATGTTGCAATGCGAAAATGCGCACTGCAGCGCACTTCTGTCTGTGGGTTTATGCCCTTGTCGCACTGTAACGTGCTAAAACACATGTTGCAGCACTGTCTGTCGCATATGAACCCAAAAATAGGGTATTTAAGCTCATTTTGACCAAAGGGGAGAGAGAGACAAAAAGGAACAGAGGAGAGGCGATTTTGGGAACTATTGGAGGCGATTTTAGGTGAGAAAACATATGGTGATGGCATTTTGATGCAAGATCGACGAAGAAAACATCATTGGTGGCACATGTAGTCGAAGATCCAGAGCCCAAACCCACAATAAGCATTTTCTCTTTCTTTCTCTCTCCCTAATCTTTTGTTTTAAGTTTATACTTGTAATATTGTGTTGAACATACTACATTTATGAATTTATTGAGAATATTAGCTTTGGATCAATGTATGTTGTGTTCGTAATCTAGATCTAAGGCTTGACATAGTCTCGTTTAAACCGTGTTGTGAATATTTTGTCAATTGTTAGATTTAATTTCATTTTGTGCATTCCCTAGGCCTAATGTGTTTGATTCATGTTCCAATGAGTTAAATGAGTTTAGGTTATGAATTTTATACTCGAAAGAGGTTGAATTCGTAACAGGAATTGGGAGTGCATAACTTAGGTTGTTGTGAATCTGAGAGGAAATCAACACCTAAGTATTTGAGTTGAGAATTTAGGATCATGTGAAACCGGGAGGTATTTGAGTTCTAGATTTATCAATTAGAATCTCCATTCAATTATGTTTATCTTTATAATGCTTCCAATGTATGCTTTCACATGATATTTTGGTTAAATTGAGAACTTGGGATTTAACACTCGGGAGAGGTAATCTCAGGTTTGGATTTAGGTTAAACACAATGTAAACTTTAATTGATCAGGAGATATTTAGACCTTGCATAATCTATAAGGTCGGGTATAGCGAATGTTTTCACCTAAATACAGGATAGGGATATCGGTATTGAAGTGATTACATATTCTCTCACTTAATACTCGGGAGAGGTAGTGAGAGAACAATAGCATGAGGACCTTGATTATTGAATGAACGAAATTAACTAATAATCACTAAATAGGAAAACGCGGGAATAACGAGATGAAATCAAACCCCTAGAACATTTGTGCATAGATAATCCATATTTTATTTTATTGTTGAATTTATATTTATTTTAGTCGTTTTAGATTTATTAATTTAAAAACCAAAAAATTGATCGCTTAAATAAAGTTAGGTTATGATAATTATGGTACTTAATGACAATTTAAATAAATCCCTGTGGATACGACAACCCTACTTTTTATATTATATTAAAACTTGACCCCGTACACTTGCGGTATAGTAGAGACGAAATAATTCGCTATCAGTAGTTATAAAATATTTAAACAATTTAAATCTTTCAACACTTTATTGATCAAATAATCAATTATTATCTTTGTTATACAGTGGATAAGTTTTAAATTTTAGGTGCAAATCCAAACAAAATATAAAGAAAGTCGATACTGCAACACACTAAGATATATCTTGGTTCAACAAGCTAATCGTGCGTAATCTAGTCCCTCGAGCTCTACGGAGATTCGCAACCTCGAAACCCTTGATTCATTTAATGGTAGGAACCAAACCCTTACAATGATTCTTTTCCCAAACTTAGAATCAACCTTTATAATTTTCCTTTTCCCAGGGTAAGGAATAACCTTATGAGTTTCTTCCCACTCGGAGCTTCTACCACCTCAAAACAATTATACACAATTAATGTCTCGAAATTTATTAATTGATAGAATTAAAGTGAGGCAAATTAATACATGTTTATAAATAAGTGTGGGTATCACCAAATTAAGCACGGAATCAGATAATATCACAAAATCGTTTTAAATTTTTTTTTATACTCTTAAGTTTGAAAACAAATTTTCAATGATCTTAAATCCAAGTAATCAACAATAATATGAAATCAAATTTAAGAAAAATAACTTGGAAATATCTTACCAAGAAAACACTAAAGTATAAAAACAGTATTACAAAACAGTACAAATCGGTGACGTCAATTCAACAACGCTTTAGCTCAAGAACTATGATTGCAAAAAGTTCTCTCTCAAAATAATCTCAGCAGAATGATGACTCTCATAAAAGTGTAGGAACTGATAGTTCTTGATGATTTGATCTAAATTCACAGGTCTATTTAAACAGATTTTGAACAAGCCTTCCAACGACTAGTTTTCAAATGATAAGCCTTTAAAATACACCTATAGACCCCATATATCATATATTTTCAATTCTTTTGTATTTCATTTAAAAATAGCTTTTAAATCTCTCAATTGAGTCCGTAAAATATTTCTTAAACATCAATCACAAACATAGGAACTATTTAGTTGCTAAAATTGAGAATATCTTTAATTATATGTACCAAATCAATAGAGATATTAAAATAGATGTACCATATCTTTAGTAGTTTTAAATCCCTTGAAATACTCCATTGGAATAGGAAAAAGGGCTAACAACGGCTAGTTTTTTTTTTATCAAAACCATAAAATCCTCGAAATCTCAACCAAAATTGTTGGTTGACCAAACCCTACCCAGTCGATTGACTAATTGATTTAGTGTGTAAGCTAGGCTAAACCTATACAGGCAGTCGATTGACCGAACCTCCCATGGTTGGTTGACCAATTGATTCAGGATATTTTCCAAGCCAAAACAACACCACAGTTGGTTAACCAATTGACCCACAATTGTTTGACCGATCGATTCAGAGAGTTTTACCTTCCATCCGCCTACGCCCATTGGTTGACCGATCCTCTCCTAGTAAGTTAACCGATCGATGCAGGATCTCTCCAATTTTCTCTAAATCCTTATTGTTTCAATCAGTTGACCCATTCTCCTCGGATCAGTTGACTGGTTGATGCTGGTTAGTCACTTTCTCACATATTTTAGCTCCAAAACCCCACATTTAAACCCATTAATCGATTGCATTTCTCGGTTAACTCAATTGACTTTAAAATTCAATTTTAAACATTATTCTCACTTAAGTCAATTTTTACTTTTCAATTTCACATAGAAGCACATATTTTAACACTAATTAGGATCCTAAAATTCATCAAATAAAACGCACAAAAATACAATTCATTTAATAGTGTCGTGTGTGATCTTAATTTGGGTTGCATTAAGAGTATAAGAGTATTGAGTTGTTTTCACCTAATTTCTTCAAGATCTTAAATACTCTTCATTTCTTCAATGTCCATCTTTGAACCTTTGATAATTTGTTCATGATTCAATCTCTAATTGGAACTTTTTTACTAAAACACCCAACATACACATTAGTTCCACAAAAAATATCAACTTTTAATTGTCCATCAAAACCTCAGGATCAACAATATCCCCCTTTTTGATAATAACAATTACCTTTGATGTTTTCATAAAACAAAAATGTAACCACGCTCCCCCTAAATCTGAGGACAGGTATTTAACTTATTTAAGCACAATCATAAAGATAATTTGAAACAATTCAATAGATATTCAACATAAGCATAATATCATTAATTCACTATAGTTTTAGTGCAATGATTAGGAAAACAAATTCCTAAACATCAATTAACTCGTTTAAAGCTCAATATCTCAATTTAATCATGATTTCCCCCTTTGTCAAACAATTCAAACGATAAACATCAAACAAATTACCCCCTTTGTAATCTCAAAAAGTGGGGGCGAGGAACCAAAAAAATCACTCTAAAAAAACATCATTATGCCTAGCCATACCTAAACCTCAAATAATTTTCATAAAATGATCTTTCGCTAAAGGTTTAGTAAATATATCAACAAGCTAATTGGAGATATCAATATATTCAATAGTAACGTCCATTTTCTGAATGTGATCACAAATGAAATGATGTCTAATTTTTATATGCTTAGTTCATGAGTACTGTGTTGGATTCTTAATTAAACATATAACACTTTTATTATCACCATAATCGGGACTTCCTCCATATACACTCTAAAATCATTCAATTGTTGCTTAATATATAAAATTTGAGCGCAAGAATTTCCAACTGCCATATACTCAACCTCAGTAGCGGATAAGGCTATAGAATTCTATTTCTTGCTAGACCAAGAAACTAAGGCATGTTCTAAAAAATGACATGACCCGCTTGTGCTTTTTCGCTCGACTTTGCATCTGGCAAAATCAACGTCAGAGTAACTAGTTAACTTTAAGTCACTCCCCCTAGGATACCATAATCCTAGCTTACTTGTCCCTGTCAAATATCGAAAGATCCGCTTAACCGCAGTTAAATGTGATTATTTAGAACAAGACCGAAATCTTGCACACAAGCAGACACTAAACATAATATCAAGTCTACTAGCAGTAAAATACAACAAGCTACCAATCATACCTCGATATATTTTCTCATTTACATTTTTACCCATATCATCTTTGTCTATTCTTTCTCGGCATTAGGGCCTGGGGGAAACTAATGAATGTAAAATTTGTTTACCCTTGACTTCATCTACTAAAGACCGCCATATGTACAAGACCCTAAATGGGGCCCAGCTGGCTCGGAAGGGTCCTTGAAGACTTTGTCAGTCAGAGGTCAAAACTTAGCTCTAGCCGGCTATGACCAAGCAGGGACCACAGACACTGCCGGTTGAACCTCCCCACTAAGCTGAGGGCACTATGCAGGGCTCAAGGCGCCGATCTCAAACCACCAAACCACTCTAAGCTGAGTTTTAAGAGAGGAAGGGGCCTAAATGCTCTTCTAGACAAAGAAGGTCGGCGACAAAGACGTATTTTAGAGCAGGAATGCTTTACTATCTTTAGTTTAGCCCGTCACAAGAAGAATCAACATAAGGCATCCCCAGTCTCAGGCATTAACATCAACCCCCCAATCATTCTCGGATTGGCTATTTCTTATCGATCGTCTCCTCAAGTTAGTAGTCCTTAGGGCGAAAATCCCTTGGCCAGCATTTTCTCAGGTCGGCAACCCAATTTGGCAGACTCATGTTATATTTATCCCCTCTTCAGCTTCAGCTACTAGGTAGAGCTGGGATGACTCTCTTTCACCTTCAAAGACAAAATATGCTCTCCTCAGTGCCGTGGGTCAGGCCGTCTCTTCTAGTCCATGTATAGCCAACCCATGAGCTTCTCCTTAAAAGGCTAAAAAGCCCAGGCCCAAGAGCTTAATCCTCCTTAAATTTTGTGGAACTAATCGCCCTTCTCGCCTATAAAAGAAAAGGCATTCAATTCCCAAAGGTAATGCTCAACTACCTTCCTGAAGCATATTTATTGCATTTCCTCCGAGCTCTTACTCTCATGCTGGAGAGGCTTTACGTGGAAACACCCCGGTGGGTCCTTTTGCAGGTACAAGCTTGGAGCTTAGCTTGGATTGGACATGCAGCGACCTCATGCCTCAAACATCTTTGTACCATTTGCCTAAAAAGGACTAGATTTAAGACCTCTCCACCTCCACTTCAGCAAGGAAAATCTATGTGTCATTTGGTCGGACCAACTGGAGGTGTTAACCAATATTTGACATTAACATAAAGTATTAGACTCAAGGTCACTGAATTTTTCCAACTTTAGAAAATAATACCTAGCAATAAGAAATAATTAACTAAATATAATTCAACAAATTTAGCATTGACTTTGTTATTGAATTTAATAATTGTGTGCAATTACTTAAAAAGTTAGATATATGAGTATTGTTTTGTATCTCTCAATTTGACGAATTATATTTTGATATTTATTTCATACACATTACCATCTATTTCTTGTTTTGGTGAAAATTATGGAAGTTGTTAAAAGATGTTAGTGGCTTCCAATTTTTCGAATTTAGAAAATTTTGAAGTTGTATTTTACATTCACCTTTTTTTTTTTTTTTTTTTTTTTTTTTCATTTAGATTCAAATAAACATTTTATTTTATGATTCAAAATATAAAAAGAATCACGATTATATTTTTAATTTATTTTTTTCATAGTTAGAATATATACAATAAAATCAATTATTGTTGTAGACTTCAACAATCTTTTTAAATAAATTCCACAATAAATTTATTGTTGAATATTAACGCTCCTTGAATTTAGTGAAATAAATTTTAATGTAAATAATATTAGCATAATTATTGAACCAACAGATGGAGAACAATAGAAACAGTGTATAGGGTTTGTAGGGTGGTTCGCGATCGCGGCAACTAGGGTTTGTAGAGAGTGGTTCGCGACTATTTAGGGTTTGTAGCTTTCTGAGCTTGTGACGGCTATTGGTGGTGGCTGGTAGGGTTGGGGTGGGAAGAAAAAAACTTACCTCTTGATACCAAAAATGATATAGGAGAAAGAGAAAAAATGTAATTGATAACTTTTGTATGTACTGAATGTGTTCTATTCCCCTACTTAAATAGTCACAAGAGAAGGCTAAATTAGGAAGAATAACAGCACAATAAATGGGCTAATAAAGCCCTATAACAACGATATCAAAACAAATGCATAAATATAATATTTCAACATCTACCAAATAGATATGATCTTTGAGATCAAAAGTCGCATCCATTCAGATGGTGAGTATTTATGGAACTTGGGGTCCATGTGAACACTCCACGAATAGACTCGATCCTCTCCATAATCCAACAAGATAAATATGTCTAAAGTTCAATAATAATAAACTAAACAAGTTCAAATTAAATACAGTCATCCATTAAATCAATCAATATTAAACGTTATTCTGCTGTAAATTTTGTTGCCAGTAAAATCCGATATAAAACAAAAGCTAGAAAGAAACTTAACAATGTTACAAAAACATGTGTTTAATATTATACCCAATATAGCATAAAGATCAATGGAATTTTACTTCTATATGACCAATTCTTGGACAGTCATGCTAAGTAGTGATAATCAAGAAAATAATGAGCAGCAGCTGCAACATCTTTGTATCAACCATTCCAACCTGCACATTATAGAAAATAAATAAAAGGAAAAATCAATGTAGAAAATAATATGAAATTTTACAATTAATCAGGATCTAATAATGGAAACAATTCTCAATGGAATCTTCATCTCTACTTTTTTATTTATTTGATTTATGTCATGATCTCCAATTGTTTCTTTTTTATTTTTATTTTTTTCTCTCTCTATATACAAGCATAACCTTAATCAGGTGATAGGTACCTTATTTCTAATGGCATTTGAGTTTTAATGTGTTATACTTCTATTCTCATAGTAAAAAGTGAAACTTCAAGAAGAGAGGAAGAAGAAGATGTAAAAGTGGTAATCCAAATCTTTATTCATTGATTAAAAAGAATTCAAAGCCATCTGACTTCAGTTGCAGCAAAGGCTAGAGCCCTGTATTCTGCTTTTGTTGATAATTTACCCCTAGTCGTTTGTTTCTAAGCATACCAAGCTATTGGATAATCATCTATCAACACAATACACCTAGTTGTAGACCTTCTATTCAAAATATCGCTATTAGGTCCCAAGTCTTTCATAGAGAAAGTAGAACTCATTTGAGTGACAAGGGAGGTAGTGAAGTTATCATCACTCACTATGATTACAATTTCATCCACATAGAGTTGTATGATAGTAATAATAGATTTTGAGTTGTACATGAAGATAAAATTACCTGCAAAGTCATTTCTAACCTTTGGACCTTAGGAAGTTGGATATGTTGAGATTTTATTCCCTATAGATCTAAATTTTTAATACTTTAATCAACATGTCAAATCACCAAGAGTTCTAATATATACATAAATTACGTACCTAGATCCATTACGATCAATTGACTTCTGATGCGGAATCTTGTGACAATTGATCATGAGAAGAACACAGATCGGGCTGGTACGTGGTCTTCCTAAACTAAATCTCCAGAGTTCCTCAATAGGATTCGCGATTCACTTCCAGATGAAGAGAAGTGAGCTGTCAAGACGATTTGGTATTATTGGGGACCATAACCCTAGAATTACCTTTTTATATGGTGTGATTAGGATTCCCATAATCCTCTAATCACCCCAACAGTTTTCGGTATCTACTCATTTAAACCCACATTCTTTTGAGTAGTCTATGGGTTTACCCAAATTAATTCGATCACTTAATTTTAGCCCATTAAATTTAAATAGCAAATATAATTTTATTAATAATACGTTTCTCAAAATTAGATTAGAAAATAAAATTTCCTAACAATTACTTGGGCTACATATTTTTCCTGAAACAATTATATCACAAAATTCCTTAGATGCGCATCCGTATGCTATTTATCCTTAGATTTCTCTTTAAACAATTTGGTTCATCTCATATATTAGCAATGGAATTACCGCAACTTATATCACAATATAATCGTGACTAAACCACGATGATCATCATACTAATACACTCAATGACATAGATCAAATGTGGATGAGTAGCATGGAAATTACATGCAATGTGATCTCAAATATGCCTATTTCCAACGGGTCCAACTTTAGTTTTTAATGAGATCAATCCTTAGTCTTTCTATCCTTATGTTAATCCACAATTAGAAAAAATATATTTAGAGTAAATAAAATTTAATCCATCAACTTTATTCTGCAGAAATCAAATATACGTATCTAATAAAAAACATTTAACAAACACAAACTCCCACTAAACCAACACATCATTAAATAAAATCACACCCATACAAGTAGTGTGCTCATGAAATACCTTAGGTGACAAACCTTTAGTGAGCAGATCCGCATGATGGAGTTTGTTCCCATATGTTCTATAGACACTATCCTACTCGGAATTCTCTTTTCAACAACTAGAAATTTGATCAAAATCAGAATATCCAACGATCTCCAAATGATCTATCTTCTGATAAGTGAGCATGTCATTTTATGTTTTTTCTAAATACCTTATAACCTGTTTGGCTATTTTCCAACGATCCATTCTAGGGTTGCTTAAGTATCTGCAAACATTCCAAATATGAACACTAAATTCGGACGCGTACATACTTGAATATACACAAGACTCCCTATTACCAACACAAAAGGAATCTTTTGCATCTCTTTCTTTTCCAATCTCATTCTTGGGGCATTGAGTGAGATTAAACATGTCTCCTTTAGCAACAAGAGTATTTCTTAGTGCACAATCTTTCATGCCAAATCTAGCAAGCACCTTATCGATATAACCCTTTTGTGATAACCCAAGGATACCCCGAAAACGATCTTGGTGTATCTTTATTCCTAATACAAAATAGGCGTCCCCATGATAATTCTAAGTTAGAAATCTCTTGGTTTCACTCAAAAATATCGTTGCTAGCCATCTGTATGTTATCGACATATAGCATTAGAAAAAAGGAATTTACTTCCACTAAACTTGTGGTATACACAATCATCAATTGTATTTACCTCAAAAACCATATGAGACAATGATTTGATGAAATTTGTGACACCATTTGACGAAAATATTTTTTGAGACCATAGATGGATTTCTTCAGCTTGCAAACTATAGACTTTTGATTGCCTGATACAAAGTTTTCTGGTTGCACCGTATATATCGTTTCGTTAATGTCTCCATTAAAAACGCAGTCATGACATCCATCTAATGTAGCTCTAGATCAAAATGAGCCACCAATTCCATTTAAGTTCTAAAAGAGTCTTTCGAAGATACCGTAGAAAAAGTCTCTTTGCAGTCTATGCCTTCCTTTTGAGTAAAGCCTTTGGTGGATAGGCGAGCTTTATATCTCTCGATGTTACTATACGATGAGCGTTTGTTACTCGCTCGCGTATTGACTACTTGCAAGTGTACGAGGTCAAAGTTTTAGTATAATGTGATCTTTAAGATCGGGTATCGTATCCAAAGGGATTGGTTGTCATTATTATCGAGTACCATAATTGTCATGACCTAACTTTATCTAGGCTAAAAATAATGATTTTAAATTAATTAATACTAATACTAATATAACCTAATTTAATCTATACTAATTATACTAATACGAGATGGTTAGGGGATAGATTATCTAGGGATTAACTTTATTTACTTAAACGCATTTGATTTCATTTAGTTTACAATAATGGTGTTCGACCTATTTAACAATCTCAGTTCGTAAACTCCCCCGCCACCCCTTCCAAGTGTAAGACGAGGGAATACGCGACTTCGTGTCAATGAAGAAGTCCCCCTCAATGTCTTAACGACCCTAGGTCATGTGAGTCTCTCCCCAATATCATTTATTGCACACAATCCAACTCTCTCTCGGGTTATTAGATCGTCGTGTTGTGTTTGCCCTATCGACAATCTCAGTTCGTAAACTCCCCCGCTACCTCTCCCGAGTGTAAGATGAGGGAATATGTGACTTCATTTCAATAAATAAGTCCTCCTCAATGTCTTAACGACCCTAGGTCAGGTGAGTTTTGGCCCCAACGTCATTGATTGCCCACAATCCAACTCTCTCCCGGGTTATTGGATTATCGCGTTATGTTTACCCTAGTCTGAATCCTGGGTTACCTCTTCCAAGTATCAAACCCTGAATTCTAGATATATCTATTTAAGCATAATAAACATAACAATACGATAAACACAATCAAAATATCGAAAAACATTAATTAAAGAAACACAACTCAAACAAAATTACGTTTCCATAAATAATATTAATCCCATATATAATCCACGTTTAACTCGTGGTCATAACCATTTATATAATTAAAATTGAGCTAAACATGCTCAAAAAACTATCCAAGTTAAGAAATAAAAGGAAAAACGGATGAACTTAGCCGTAGTCCGAAGATTAGCCGCTAAAACCGTCCACCGATCTCTTCTCCTTCTCCGCGTGGTAATCTTCTCCTTCGGAATTGTTTGAGCACTCCCCATACTCTCTCTCTATTCTAAACTAATCCTTAAGGGCTCTAATGGCTGGAGAGAGCTAGAGGAGAGGGGATTAAATAGGCAAAATATCTCAAAAAATATCTAATCTGGTGTAGAGATTACCGTCTAGGCGGTGGGTATGTCGGTTTATTGATCGTCGTAGTGGTAAATACAGCGGTGGATTTGGTGGCCATTCTGTAGTTTCATCGCCTAGGCGGTGAGCTTCCAGTAAGAATTGGATCTCTCTGCATTTTCACCGCCTAGGTGGTGGGCTTCTTTTCAGAATCTTGCCTCCGTGTTTATTTTTCCACTGTTCTTCAACCGTTCTTGGTTCGATCTGATCGTTTACGCTCCGTTTTCTTACCTTTTCACCCTAAACACCTGATTTATACAAAAAGAATTAAAAATAATTAAAACATATTAAAAACGCTATAAAACACACTCTAAAACTAACAAAACCAGTTTGGAAAAATATAGGTAGATCACACCTATATAAATCAGGTGTTCGGGGTAAAAATATAGGAAAACTAAGCGTAAACGATCAGATCAAACCAAGAACGTTTGAAGAACAGTGAAAAAACGAGCACGGAGGTAAGATTTTGAAAAGAAGCCCACCGCCTAGGCGTCTAGACCACCTCCTAGGCGATGAAAATGCAGAGAGGTTTAATTCTTGCTGGAAGCTCATCGTCTCGGTGGTAAAACTGCAGGATGGTTACTAAATTTACCGCTGTCTTCACCGCTGTGGCAATCAATGAACTGACATACCCACCGCCTAGGCGGTGACCTCTGCACCATATTAGATATTTTTTGATATATTTTGCCTATTTAATCCCCTCTCCTCTCCTCTCCTCTCCTCTAGCTCTCTTCGGCCATTAGAGCCCTTAGGGATTTTTTTTAGAATAGAGAGAGAGTATGGGGAGTGCTCAAACAATTACGAAGGAGAAGATTACCACACGGAGAAGGAGAAGCGATCGGTGGATGGTTTTAGCGGCTAATCTTCGGACTACGGCTAAGTTCATCCATTTTTCCTTTTATTTCTTAACTTCAATAGTTGTTTGAGCATGTTTAGCTCAATTTTAATTGTATAAATGGTTATGACCATGAGTTAAACGTGGATTATATATGGGATTAATATTATTTATGAAAACGTAATTTTGTTTGAGTTGTGTTTCTTTAATGAATATTCTTTCATATTTTGATTGTGTTTATCGTATTGTTATGTTTATTATGCTTAGATAGATATATCAAGAATTTGGGGATTGACACTTGGAAGAGGTAACCCCGGATTCGGATTAGGGTAAACATAACGTGATGATCCAATAACCCAGGAAAGAGTTGGATTGTAGGCAATCGATGATGTTAGGGTAAGACTCACGTGACCTAGGGTCGTTAAGACATTGAGGGGGACTTCTTTGTTAACACGAAGTCACATATTCCCCCGTCTTACACTCGGGAGAGGTGGCGGGGGAGTTTACGAACTGAGATTGTCGAATAGGTCGAATGCCATTATTGTAAACTATACGAAATCAAATGCGTTTAAGTAAATAAAGTTAATCCCTAGATAATCTATCCCCTAATCATCTTGTATTAGTATAATTAGTATAGATTAAATTAGGTTATATTAGTATTAGTATTAATTAATTTAAAATCATTCTTTTTTAGCCTAGATAAAGTTAGGTCATGACAATTACGATACTCAATAATAATAACAACCAATCCTTGTGGATACGCGATCTTAAAGATCACATGATACTAAAACTTTGACCTCGTATACTTGCGAGTAGTCAATACGCAAGCGTGTAATAAACGCACGTCGTACAAGTTTATGGCACCATTGCCGGGATTGTGTTTGTCTTTTATTATTGATATTGTGAGTAAATGACTCGATTTTACTTTAAGCATTTCTTTTGTATATAATTTTTTTTTGTAGTTTTGTTTTTATTTCTTATGCAGGGTACTTGGAGATGTTAGATCGTCAGGTATTGATACATTCTTTTCAGTGGGATTTCGATCCATTTTATAGTGTGTGGCCACGCACATAAGCCGGTGAGGCGTGTCGTTAAAAGATCGAGCCGAACAAAGCAAAACCTCGCTAAGCTTAAGGGCGTTCGAAATATGTCGGGCCGTGGATATTAAACCACGCACTTTTTGGGAGGCAACCCAAGGTCAAAAATAAATTAAATCCGTTACAGCCAAATTTATTCGGAGGCGAGATTCTCTCGCCTCCCAGGTATGTGTTCTAAATCCCCTTCGTCAGCATGCTTTAATTTTATATGTTAAGAATGATGATTGGGCTACTGAGAATACTATCCGTTTTAAGTTCATAAGTGATGTGTAGTATGTAGTATGTTAGTTATGTGTTATTGTTTTCTTGTGTGCATGTTTGTTTAGGTTAGTTTGTGTTTATTTGTTGTTGTTGTGTGCATGCTGAGTTTTGCGTTCATTTGGGCCGTTACCCGATGATGATATTACCCCCTGGTTATTTTCAAGGTCAAGGGTAATACCTATGCATGTGTGTTCTATGTGCTTGAAAATGCGTTTTGATGAAAATTATTGTAGATCCTAATTTGCATGAGCACATAGACTCAATGTATTTCTATTCAATTGATTTGAGGACAATTATCAATTAGCCAAACTCATGAAAAATTAAGGATTCTAGAACCTAAGTGAAGGGAAGCTTGAGGTGAAATCCTAGGCGAGGTAGTTCAGGAGACGTGATTTTGGTATTCTTTTTATCGCTTGAGCCTTTTAAGCCTACCATGTAACATGTTTATCTCTCGTTACCCGGACGAAGCCTTAATGCCAATTCAATTTTGAACACATGAACAAATACCCTGGCTAGTTGATCTTTTTCCAAACCTAAATCGCTAAATTAAAGGCACATTTGAGTGAATCAAATTAGCAGTTGCAAATGCTTTTTGATGTGAGCGGTTGGGTTTAGAGCGAACTTAAGATTGGTTCGGTATTTGAGTACTCACTTGTAGTTTTTCTTTCGTTTAAACCATACTCGTGAAATCATATTAATCGAATAAGTTTGGGGGTGTAGTAGTTCATTAAAAAAAAAACTATGTAAATATTGTTTTTTATGTTTCTTTTGACAAGTGAGTACGACGGTCTAAAATATTTGTTTGGAATTGTTTACAATTTTTTTATGGGGGGTTCGAGAGTGAATGTGCCAAGCGTTGAGCCTTGGGTACTGTTAAGTTAACAACGTTAACCCGTTTTCTATTCTGAAATACCCTTGGCCAAATAAACCAAAACCGAACCAAGTCCTTCTAATCTTTATGAACTTCCAAGCCTACATTAGTGGAGAGTGGGCCCCAATCAGGCATATGGAAATCCTAGTCCTATACAATCTAAGTCGTGAGTTTTGTTGGTGGATAATCCAATTCGGTCGTTGTATAGTTATATTATTGAGTCTCGCACAAATACGTTTACAGGATCTAGAATGGCATTCACCATTATTGCATGTCGAAATTCTAGAACACCATATGATGTGTTTTACCGCCTAAACTCAAAATGATTGGCGATTGTTGAGGAAAAAATGACTTAGTCGTTAGAAGGATTCAAAACTCACATATCGTTATGTTTAGATTGTTTTTTGGTTGTTTGTTATTTAATTTAGTTGTGTTCTTTCATTTTCGTGTGTGTGTTTTGCTCGAGGACTAGCAAAATTCTAAGTTTGAGGGTATTTGATAGGTGTGATCTACCTATATATTTCCAAACCGGTTTTGTTAGTTTTAGAGTATTTTTATAAAGTTTTTATTATGTTTTAATTAGTTTATATTCTTTTTGTATAAATCAGGTGTTTGGGGTGAAAAGGTAGGAAAACGGAGCGTAAACGATCAGATCGAATCAAGAACGGTTGAAGAACGATGGAAAAATGAGCACGGAGGCAAGATTCTGAAAAGAAGCCCACCGCCTAGGCTTCCAGACCACCGCCTAGGCGGTGAAAATGCAGAGAGGGCCAATTCTTGCTGGAAGCTCATCGCTTAGGCGGTGATATTCACCGCCGAGGTGGTGAAAATGCAGGATGGTTACCAAATCCACCGCTGCGGTGATCAATGAACCGACATACCCACCACCTTGGCGGTGAATCCCATCGTCTAGGCGGTGACCTCTGCACCAGATTAGATATTTTTTTAGATATTTTGCCTATTTAATCCCCTCTCCTCTCCTTTTATCTGGCTCTCTCCTGCCATTAGAGCCCTTAGGGCTTAGTTTAGAATAAAGAGATAGTATAGAGAGTGCTCAAAAAATTTCGAATGAGAAGATTACCACGCCGAGAATGAGAAGCGATCGGTGGATGGTTTTAATAGCTAATCTTCGGACTACGGCTAAGTTCATCCGTTTTTCCTTTTATTTCTTAACTTCAATAGTTGTTTGAGCATGTTTAGCTTGATTTTAATTGTATAAACGGTTATGACCATGAGTTAAACGTGGATTATATATGGGATTAATATTATTTATGAAAACGTAGTTTTGTTTGAGTTGTGTTTCTTTAATGAATGTTCTTTGATATTTTGATTGTGTTTATCATATTGTTATGTTTATTATGCTTAGATAGATATATTAAGAATTTGGGGTTTGACAACATTAAAAAAACTATTGAAGTATTACAGACTCAAGGTAAATTTGGCCAACATTAAAAAAGCTTACCTAGCAATAAGAAATAATTAACTAAAAATAATTCAACAAATTTATATAGCATTGACTTTGTGATTGAATTCAATAATTGGGTGCAATTACTTAAAAAGTTCGATATATGAATATTGTTTTGTAGCTTTCAATTTGACGAATTATATTTTGATATTTATTTCATACACATTATCATCTATTTTTCGGTTTCTTGGTGAAAATTATGAAAGTTGTTAAAAGATGTTAGTGGCTTCCAAATTTTCGAATTTAGAAGATTTTAAAGGTGTGTTTTACATTCTCCTTATTGTTTCATTTAGATTCAAATAAATATTTCATTCTATGATTCAGAATATAAAAAGAATCACAATTATATTTTTAATTTATTATTTTCATAGTTAGAATATGTACAATAAAATCTATTATTGTTGAAGATTTCAACAATATCTCTAAATAAATTTTGTACTGAATTTATTGTTGAATATTAATGCAGCTTGAATTTAGTAAAACAAAATTTAATAAAAGTAATATTAGTGTAGTTATTGAACTCAACAAAATAAGTTTTAACGAACACTTGTTAAACGTAATTGAATTTACTAAACAGTTTTCAAAATAAGTTTTAGCATATGCAAGCACTTGTTAAACTTAATCAAATTAAGTAAACAATTTTCAATAGAATAATATTTTTACTATAACTAATTCAACATAGCAAGAGCCCTTTTAATAACAAATTAGATTCACTTTGCGTATGATGGGACATTTTTAATCCCACGTTGATGTTGGACCTCTCGATATTTGTTTGCAGTAGTTTCACAAAGTCCACCCTACACGTGAGGGGGCGTGTTCAATCCCACATCGCTTGTGCTACCTAATCTTAAGCTATATATAAAACTTAGGGCAATCCTCTCCTATCAAGGTGTCTTTTGAGAGTGAGCTAGACCCATTGAATTTTTACGGCATTACAAGAACTACCATTATTTATTCAGCAGAAATTTTGAAATTTAATTCATCTAAATATGGTTCACGAAATATCCATCCAACTTTTAATTCCAACAAATAATTTATTTATTTTTCAGTCAAAATGAGTACTTAATCGTAAAAGTCGAACAAAATTAAAGTTTAGCAATAAATACTACTCCCGTATAAAATGGCATTATATTAAGAGAAACGAGAGAGAAGTGGTACTGACAACTTTGTTAGGCAGGAATCGAATCGAGTATCGTCATCATGCGGAGGAGAGTGTTGACGATCTAACGAAAATGCAAATGCGGCATTGTTGTTGAAGACGAGAAGTGGATGGAGGTTTTCGACAGACGTGTGGGGCGAAAACAGAGGAGATGGAGATGGAGATGGCGACGAAGAGAAGACATAGCCTTGAAAACCAGGTCCCACACTCACCGGAAGTGGTGATGATGGAGGAGATGAACAAGGAGATGCATAACTATTGTTCTTCATCTCTCTCTTTCTTTCTATTTGTGATTTTTGTTTGTGTGTGAGATTTGGCTCATGAGCAATCCCGGGCGGTCCATGTTTTTTTTTTTTGAATTGCAGGTATCACCTAACAGTCACAAAGCTCTGCCGTTCGTCGCATGTGCATGCTTGCGTTCTTTGAAGGAAGACCATGTATTCTAATTCAACTACCACTACTTTCTCACCGAAGATGTCCTGCAAATTGAACTCTCCAGTCTACAATTGGGGTCTAGCCGCGAATCAGCCCTTCATTAGCATTTATATATATATATATATATATATATTTAAGTATTTACCACTTACTTTCCTTATCATTTTGGCAAAAATTACAAATCTCCCATGTGGTTTGGAAAATTTCGGTTACCTCCTTTAATTATTTTTCTATAAAATGACATAAGTCATCTTCTCTTATTTAAAAAAATATATTTGTTATTATTTTATTTTAAAAAAATCACTAAAACCCCTATTAAAAAATAAAATTTAGACCTAATTTTCTAAACAATCATATTTATCCCCCACCCCACCTTCCCACCGTCAACGCCCCCTCCCCACCGAAATCCTCTTATCCTTCTCCTCTTCTCTCTCTCTCTCTCTCTCTCGACAGATCTACACAGATGTGTTGTGATATGACGCGACATCATGATAGATCTGCATAAATCGATTGCAATGTCGCTATGCAGATTTGTCGCGATGTCCGGTGGGTTGTGGTGGTTGTTTCGATGGGGTGGGGGAATTTTTTTTTTTAAAATAAAATGGTAAAAGAAATATTTTCCCCCAATTGGGATGTTAGTGTAAAAAGATAACGGGTAAATATATATATATATATATATATATTTGATCCTAAGATTTTGATGAACAATTGAGTAATGATATTTTGGTAGAATTAATGTTTTAATTGAGTGTTTCAGTTATTTAAAGTTCCAGTGATGAAGATGACAAACTAAATGGATGCTAAACGATGATGTTGAAGATATTGAAGATTTAAGAGTTTGAAAAAATTAGAAAAAACAACCCAGGTAAATTTCAACTCTTAATATCCCAATTAGGAACACACACATAGCACAAATTGTATTTTATTATTTATGTGTGTTTTGATTAAGTAAAATTATTTGCTCCTATATGTGATTTGAAAATAAATATTTTTTGATTGACTAAAATGGAATATAAGAAGATTACTGGAGCTAATTTAGATGAGAAAATGGTTAAAGGGGCGAAAATGTAAAAAAAAAAAGAAGAAGTTAAAAACGTGTTCAGAGAAGAGATCCAGAAGATATCAGTCGACTGATAAGTCGACTGGACCAAGCAGCTGAAAGATCCTGTATCTCTAAGTCGACCGGCCAAGTGGGCTGAACTCTCTGAATCTACAAGTCGACCAACAGGTCGACCGGTGAAGTAAAAGCAAACTCTCTGAATCTATAGGTCGACAGGCAGGTCGACCGATGCACGCAGCAGCGATAGCTTGGCTACAGCCTGAATTGCGCAGTCGACCGAATGCACAGTTTTAGGATATTGTTTTATCCGAGATTATATCCAAAAGTAATAATTTTTTGTTAGGATTAGAGAAAGATTTCAGGGATATTTTCTATATTTAAGATATGGTTCATATATTAATTAAATCCTATTAATATGGTTCATTAAATAGTAATGTTTCCTAATTTAGTACTTGAAATAGATTCGATTCTTATTAATTGAGATTGAGAAATACTTTGGGAGTTTAATTGAGAGATTTGAAAGTTGTTATTAAGTGAATTGAAGCTAAATGAAGTCATTTTCATATAATGGGTCTATATGTGCTATTAATTATCATGACACATGTAAACTAACCGTTAGAAGACTGATTTCATACTCATATATATAGATCTACGAATTTCTTATGTCATTACCCATATATTATCAAGAGAGATCAGAATATATCATTAAGTGAGCTTTTCTAAGAGATATCTTATTGAGAATTGAATGAGCTTTTCTAAGAGAATCAATTGCTGATCATTGCTATTATCGGATTTGAAGTTACATTGTTCTAATCATTTTTTTTTTGTGGATTCCGAGTAAATTTTTCCAATTATATTATTTCATTGCATTATTGATTATTATTTGGAAATTGATCTTAGAAATTGTTTCTGATTTTTGAAGAAAATATTTTTACAAACAATTTCTTGAATCTGATTACGTGCTCAAATTTGCTACCCATATCTTGTTAAAATTAGATTTTTTTTATCTCACATTTTTCTATCACTAGTTGAGATATTAATTGAGTTATTATTTATCTGGGGTGGTAGAATCTCTGAGTGAGATTTACTTCTTATCAATTTTTGTATTGGTGAGTTGTGATGGATTAAATACTATTGGGGGTATTTAATCAATGGTAGCCGGGTTTCAGTCTCTTCCTGTAAAGAGATTGAGGCAGTGATTCTTCCTGGATAGAATTGCGATTTGAGTTATTTGTAACGATTTCATCCTTACCTGTGAAAATGATAGTTGGAGTATTTTGAGAGGTTTTGATTCTTGTGCCTTAGTGTTAAAAAGAATTAGGTTATTCTTTAACCGGTAAAAAGTAGAGGTTATTCCTTAGCTTGAGAAAAATGATATTGTAAAGGTTGATTCTGAGCCTGTAAAAATATCGGTGTGAGGGTTTGATTCCTACCTTTAAAAGGATCTTGGTTTTAGTGGGTGCGACCTCCGTGGAGCTCAGGGGACTAGATTAGTCAAGAGTAACTTGGTGAACCAGTATAAATCTTTGTTGTGCTGCTATATTTACTTTGTTATTTTTGTTGTTTGGGTGTGCATTTAGTTGATTATATTATTCCGCTGTGTTATAAAGATAATAATTAATTTAGGATTAAAATTAATTATTTGATTTATTAAATTTTATTCTGATAATTTTTAATTACCCAATTCGCCCCCCCTCTTGGGTATTCTACTGGGCCAACATATATATATATATATATATATATATTTAAATTAAAGTGATATTTATGTAATTTAATTTTTAATTATTTAATTATTTTAAAATTGTTAAGGGTCACTACAACAAAAACTATATATTATGACAACATGTTTAGAGACAATTTGTAAACAACGTCCTTTTAAATACTTATTGAAACACTTAATCATAATATTCTTATAATATTTATTTAATAGGATACATTTAAAAAAAAATCTATATAATAAATCAAGACGGGTATATTCATGACCGTCGGATGAGAGACAAAAGTCTAGACATTTTATAGCCATTAGATCAAATTTATTAGAATTAGGGTTACCAACTGCTGTTGCATCTCTCTCTCCTTCATTCAGGAAATCCATCATCTCTTTCTGCTCCATTTTACGCTCATCGCCATGGCCATTACAACCAACACTGTTGCGGCCACCAACTCTCCCTCTTACTGATTCTGCTACGCCTTCCCAAATGATTCACCTTATTTTGAGCCATCTCCATGTCGATTTTCCATATGTACGATCCCATCCCCAAATCTGCGATATGCGATTGCCAAGCCCTTCCTCCCACCTCCCGATCTGCAGTATGTCCCCACCCTTCTATCCCAGATCTATGATGAAAAGCCTTCTCTCCCTCTCCCGATTTGCGATCCGTACCCATTCCTCTCCTTATGATCGGCGATTTGCAATTGTGAAGCCCTAACTGATTTGTGGTGTACGCAATTATAAAGCCCTCTTTGTCTCTCTCCCTTCTCAAATTTTCTCGATTTAGTTGTACGAATTTCTCAGGTACGCATTGAGTAGGCAGACTGTGGCGATTATCGGTGATATCATCTCAGGTAACCCTATATTTCTCAGATCAGGCTACAAACATAAAACACCACCGTCGCTGAACCTATTGCCGTCCACGTCGGTGATGTTATCTTCGCCAGAAATGCAGGGTAAAGAAGGTGAGTACCAATTAATTTCTATCTTTGTGAAAGTTGAATCTCCTTTGGTAATTCTTCTTCTTTCCTCTGAGGAAAGGGTGTGTGTGTGATATTTTTATGACATTCGAAAGTGTTCATTCGATATTTTCCCTGACATTTGTTTAGTAAAATATTTAAGCTTTTCCCTTTTTTTTCTTGATAGGAAGACCGATGATGGAGATCACTTTTGTTTGAAAGTTCAACTATTTGGTAAATCACTTTTAGATTGCTTTTGTTTTCTGGTTCTTTGATCAATGGGGTAGTATTCAATAGTTTTTTGTATTTCTGGTTATTGTTTCATTTTTAGAACAAATTTCATGGATCAAAAGAGGAACATATGGGGGCGAAGTGATCATTGGTCAGTAGGTGATGAAATACGAGCCCACATGACATAAGAATGCGATGCATCCCATCTAGGTATGAATTTCATGGTTTGAATTTAGTGAATATTTTGAAAATATTTTCTTTTGTTGATTTCTGTTATATATTGCAGCAATTAATTTTTTGAACTCTAATGTGTTTTTTTCACCCCTTAAATAAGTTTTGCTTGGTTAAATCAAAGAAATAAATTAAATTTATTTTTTTGTAGTTTTTTCTAGGCATGGTATTGGCTCTTAAAATGGTAAATGCTCAATTGTTTGCTCCAAAGTCCTAACATATGTGCATGTATTTTATTTTTGTGGTTGATTTTTGTTTTCAAGTGAATATGAGATTTGAACTAAGTTTGATCTGATTATTCATTAGTTTTCACTTTTGATTATCTTTTGAGCAGTCCCGCCCCTTCCCATTCTGAACCATTGTTTGGGTTACTTTTTAAATTGCTTTAGCTCCTTATAATTTAATACTAGTTATTAGATAATCAAAGAAATAAACCTCAAATGGTCACTGATAGTTTGAATAACCTATCTACTTCTAAGTTGGATTTGATAGTTTTCAAGTGAATTAGTAATATTCAATTGTGTTTTTGTTAGTCTTTATGTAATTCAGGTGTAGGGACGCAAACAAGCGACAAATGAGCGAAAATGGTGGGAAAACGATGAAGAAATGTTGAAAGAACAAGGTTTCAAAGGCACAAGACCCACCGTCGCGGTGGTGAGAATGCAGAGAATGCTGAAAATGAGCAAAGTTCCACTACCTAGGCGGTGAAAATGCAGAGAGTTGGGAGCCAATCCCACGGCCTAGGCGGTGATTCCACCGCCTAGGTGGTGAAAGATCAGAGAGCAGCCGACATACCCCCGCCTAGGCGGTCACTCTGCAACAGAAAAGAAGACATTTTCAGATATTTTGAAGCCTTACACGTATAAATACCTATTCTCCCACTTCCATTAGAAAAGTTCAATGTCCCTAACCCTTAGGAGGTGATCCTTGGCCATTCTTGAAGAGCTCAAAGATGAGATTCATCATTTGGAGAAGAGGAAACACTAGTGGATCGATCGTTGGCGAAAGTGGACTACTCTACTTTAAGATTTGATCTTTCTCTGTTTGTTTTTCTCTTTGTAATTTAATGTTTTATTGTGAATGATGATGAATCCCTCTTGGTTTAATATTTCAATGGCCAAGATCATGTTAGATTAGATAAATATTACCTAGGGATCGATGTAGTTGTGTAAATACTTGTTTGATGGAGTATATGTTTATTTAACGGTTGTTTATTTTTAATTCTGATTGTGTTTATCATTTTTTGACAATCTTAGTATGCTTGTTAAGGTATTAGGGTTGGATTTGAGAATACAGGGTTTGACACATAAAAGAGGTAACCCTGGATTCGGATTAGGGTAAACACATCGTTATGATTTAACAACCCGGGAAGACGTTAGTGAGTGTGCAATAGATGACGTTGGGGGCAAGACTCACGCTACCTAAAGTCGTTAATATGTTGAGGGGGACTTTTTCGTTGACACGAAATCACGTATTCCCCTGTCTTACACTTGGAAGAAGTGGCGGAGGAGTTTACGAACTGAGATTGTCGGATACCTAAACTCCGCTATTGTTAACTAAATAAAATCAAACATGTATTAAGTGAACAAAATCAATCCCTAGGTAATAAATTTAGTTAGGATTAACCCACTAATTGTAGTTTAGCTTAATTTTAATTAGTTTAATTTTAAAATATTTCTTGAACTGCCTAGATAATATAAGACTATGCAAATTGTGGTATTCAATTATTCACACCATCCCTGTGGAACGATATCCGATCTTAAAGATCCACTATATTAAAATTGGACCTCGTATACTTGCGAGTAGTCAATACGCAAGGGTAAAAACCTCGTTGTACAGTTACACCCATGCCATGTGTTCCTCTGAACATGGTTTTTCAATGGTAGCTTTATAATTTTTGTATCTAGGCACATGTTTGATGCCTCTATAGTTATGGATACATGTCTCTCAAAACTCTTGGTTTGCATTATTGTATTTATAATTTTGGTGATCTCCAACGATGATAGACTAAATGCTTTCTTTGTGCCTAATCATCTTTAGACATTGAATATATTGCATCAGTGTATCGTGACATCAATTTGGTAGTGTACTTTGTTTATTAGTTTATTTTTTCATTTAGTAGCATACTTCTGACAGAATTTTGACCTCGAATTTCATTATATTTTAGTTCTATTTTCGTGATGAGAGCATATTGGATTAGTTTTTATTCCTTGACGGTAAGTCAAAATTTAGCCGCACAATCTGATAGATTTGGTTGTGGTTGCTAATTATTATTCAATTGACCGGGACCACAATTTTCGTTTCCTCAACTAAGTCTTTTGTGAACTCAAATTTTATTTTCACTAATTATTATTTTAATCGACCGAGACCACAATTTTTATTTCCTCAGCTAAGTCTTTTGTTAACTCAAATTTTATTTTCATATATCTTATTGCACATTGGATTCTGAAATTTCGATTATCTCTTTGATAATGATTTTGTTTTTATTTCAATTAGTACATTCATGGGTTTAGAAATTTAGGATTTGTTATCTAGATTGATGCATGAATTTTTGCAATTTCGATTTACGGATTTCATGTTAAACTCTACTTATCCACAATTCAATCTCTTTGAATTTTTGGGTTTGTTATCCACCTCTTACAAACTATCCACAAACAGAGATCCACCCCATCTCATTCTCTTACCTATTCATAGTCATCTTGTAAAAACTATATTTTTCTCTTGTTACCATTGAAATGGGAATTCTTTGTAAGGTAACAAAAATTCCACTTGATTTCCTCATCAAGTTTTTAAGATTTTATTATACATTTAGTTAGATTTCAGTTTATTGTCTATTGCTGAAGAAAAATTTATATCTATAACTACGATGTTTTAATGTGAATCCTTTTATTTTGGTCATTTTTCTTATGTTTCATTTTTTTTTCTTTTCTTATTTCATATTGAGGGAAATAAAATCATGGAGGAAACAATAACTTTATTTTTCTTTTTTTTTTCATTGATTTTTTTCTTTTCACTGATTTCTTGCGTTGTTAGATGATTAAAAATTATTCGGAGCAACTTTGACACTGGTATTTGGTAGATAATCATGTGTTTCTGTTACCATGAATCTAATATTTGGATTTGTTATTTTCGTATGTATTAAATCTTAGTTTATGATTTGGATTTGTCATTGCGGGTAACATTCATTTATATATTTTATTTGAAGTTAAATAATTTGTTTTATTTTTTAGAGTATGTGTTGGCTATATGAGTTCTATAATGACTCTGCCAATGTTCTTCCTGTAGGGTCTTCAGTCGTGTAGTCGACATTCAAGGAGGACTAATAGTTGAGTTTTTCAATAGCATAGACCTTCAACAGTTACGTGGGGATGCTAAAGAATTACCTTTGATGAATCCAACTTTTTCTACCACATACTATCTCTCTTTTCAGTCACTTTAAACCATATATCAAATTGCAACATTTGATAAGGTAAAATTAAGACACTATTAGATTTCTGTATTTTTTTTTTATTTATTTTGAAATGTTTCTCCAAGTGTTGTAATTGTTGATTTTATTTTCATATTGTTCTTTATTTAGAAAAACAAAATAGTTATAGTTCAATTAATGTTGTCATAATTCTTTATTTGTTAATATGATATATTAATATAATGTTAAGCATTTTATTCATGATTGTTGTAAGATAGAATATAATGTATTGGTTTGGTCTTATTTTTCATTTGCTAAAGTAGTTAAAGAACATTTTTTTAATTTTATTGATCTCCACAAGCGATCAATTTATAACCTCAAGTGGTTATCTTTTATTGTGAGTTATCAATATTTGAGAATTATTTGAGGTATTTTCAATGAGTTATTTTTCTTTTCTTTCCGTGTAATTTTTTATGTCTAAATTTCTTTCTTTTGTATTTTGTTTCTTTTTTAGGGTGTAGATGAAGCAGAAATATAATTTATTGGAAGCTCTTTATAATTCGTGTGTATTGATAAATGTCTTCTTCTTCTTTTTTAATTGGGAATTAATAATGTGTGAAATGATGTTTGGTATCAATTGTTAGTTATTATTGATACTCAGCTGTTATTATAATTAATGTTCAAATTAAATAGGTATGAAATGTTGTATAAACATAAGTGATTTTAACCAAAAAAAAATGTAAACAATATTTTTTGTGTGTTTTTGTTGTTTTACGCTCTTGCCTTTAGGCATGGGTTATACACTAGTATATAATAAATAATGAAAAATTATCCTAATAAATATATACTAATGCAACAAAATAATTATCCCTATAAGTTATTGGGATAACTTTTTATGGTTCACTTTTTAATTATCTCAATACTTAATTCATCCCAAAATTATATATGTTAGAACAAATTTAGTGTCTTTAAAAGTGAATTTTGTTGTAGTGGATAAAATTTTCATTACAATAATTTTTTTAGTGAAGAGAACTAAATGGTGTTCCACCAAAATGATAAGGGAATAATATGTATTTTTCAAATGACATGAGAGTTTTGTGGTTTAAAACAAAATGACAGGAGAAGTGAATGGTAAATGTGTAAGTATACTTCTTATTTTTTCTTGGGTTCTTACTATATGAAATATTTTTTAGTCTTATATTTATAGCAAATTATTAAGTCTTATAGTTAAAGCAATATATTTTTTGTTTATATATTTATTAAATGGATTCAAACAACTACTTGATATAAATTGAAGGATTATTGCAGGGATTCAACTATTTGTTGATAATAACAAGATGTTAAAATTATTCGAAAAACTAATTAAATAATAAAGAAACGAAATGCAACGTGAAATAATAAGTAAGTTACTTGAGAGACAATATAATAAATTTTCATTTACACCCAAGGTATAGAGAAGTGTATGTGTGTAACACGCTATTGTTATCCCATAGGTAATATAATAATTTTAATTCAATATAGTAATCCTAAATATGATATAATTAGTTCGAACGTATTAATCGTAAAAACACATTTTGTTAAGATTTTAGTTTCTCAACAAAATTTAAATCATTGATTAAAAATGTTTCTAATTATCCAATGATAAAAAATATCTCAAATGTAGATATGTCATGATTTATAGAATAGACTAATATATATCCCCTGCCTAAAGGCACTAATTTTTTTCAAAACATTCATATTGAATATTTTCAAATACATTTGTTAGATTATAGTACAGGTCAGATTGACCCACAGTGTCCACATGGGCCCTATGTTTCATGGAGAGTTACCATGTGAATGGGTGCACTTCTTGGTCTTAAGGATCATGTCTATTCGATAGACACCTATTGGAACGAATATACCCTTTCGGTAGACACCCATTGGAATGGACACATCCTTTAGGATTTTCTCTATAAATATGCGTTGATACCTCTAAGGTTTCTATTCCCATCAGATTACAAAAATTTTGAGTGGCCTTGGTTAATGAGTGTGTGGATATTATCAAAAAATATTATAGTAATATTTTTCTTGCCGACGAGAGAAAAAATGAGAAACGGGTTGTAAACGAGTCTTCCGAATCTGAAAGGCACTCTTTCGTTTTAATGTTTTCGCATTTGTTTACAACATCAATTATGAAAAGATATTTTATTGAGAGTTTGTTATTTAATTTCTCAACAAAATCTAAATCAATGCTTGGAAATATATCCAATCATTCAATGACGTAAAATGCCTCAAATGTAAAATATGTCATGATTTATTATATAGATTTTAACTATATGCATTAATCTTGAATATTCTATAGTTAGTTTAAATATATTCATCATGAAAATAATTTTGTTGAGAGTTTGTTATTTAATTTTTTGACAAAATCTGTTTCAATGGTTGAACATATCTCTAACCATTTGTTAGACAGAATCCCTATGGTCAATCTGGTTAATTCATGTTGGTAGCCTTTCTTGTAAATGACAATCTCAAGTATTCATTAATAAAGGAGCATTTTGGATATTTTACATAATTTTATTATATTGATATTATATACTATAAATGAGTTTTTCACCAAATAATTGTTTTTTAAATAAATAAATTCGAAAAAATTATATACATAAACTTATTTACCGAAAGATGATAAAAGACAGATTGGTATTGTGTTTTACCTAAAAATGCAATTCCAATTTGCGTTTCAAAAAAAAAAGCCCTAAAACACGGAAAATAAATACGTTTATACGGTATTTTTATTGTTTTTTTTTATACGCAAATGCGATTTACGTTTCCCTATGAGAAACACAAATCACATATGCGTTTCTCAAGGGAAACGCAAATCGTATTTGCGTTTTTTTTACTCCGATCAATAGAGACAATGAAGAAGGAAATTGAATGGGAAAGAGGGTCTGAAACGGCTTGGGAGTTCTATTTTTTAACTTAATATTACACTTTCAACCCCTAAATATGGATTGAGTGGCACTCTATACCATGATAATTTATTTTCATAACATTGTTACCTATAAATTACTTAAATATTTATGAAATATTTAAGGGGATTTTATTATTTAGTTATTTGTAGAGTACTTGTTTAGGATTCAAACCTGAGTACTGTTTTTCTTCACCCACAAATTGTTTAGAAAAAAGTTCCTGCATTTTGCCCACTCTGTCAGCAATATCTACAAATATGTCATTTTATTTTGTGTAACAAGACAAAAATTGTACAGCAGTGCATTAACGTTAATGTAAACTGTTCAAACACTATATTACAAAATCACATTTTGAATTCATGTTAACGTTGTTGAATCCATTTTTTTTTATGTCAATACATCTCCCTCAATCTATCTATTTGTGTGTGTTATGTTAATGTTAACCCAATTTCATCACATTACGTATTTTTGTTTTTTTTTTCTTGAATATTTAGCTTATTTTATGTGTTTACGTTAATGCATCTTGCCCATCCGTTTTGTGTGTGTTATCCATGTTACAAAACTACGATTTGAATTTTACATTAACGTTAACTCAATTTTATTTATTTATTTATTTTTTATTTTTTTGTGTATTCCATTTTACCACATTTTTTTTGTCTGTTTTGTGCATTAACATTAACACATTTTAACCATCGGACTGTAGTTTTATCGTTAACGTATTTTGGTTTTTTCACTTGAATATTTAACGTATTTTGCTTCAATATTTATGTTAACGCCATGCTCCATACTGTTGTCTTGTGCGCGTTAACATTAAACTACTGTATGTGGTATTTTGTCCTTTTAACTTGATGTGTGTTTGGGTTGGGTTTTTGTTAACGTTAATGCATATTTTTTTATTTTCTTCTGTGTTAAAATGTCAAAGCATTCTGGTTTGCGTTAATGTTAACACACATTTTTCTGGGCTCCCTATGTTAACGTTAACTAATTCATGTTGTCTGGACCCCAAAAATGTGAGAAATCAAAAAAGAAAAACACTGACGTTAACGTTAAAAAATACACATTTTTTGGGTCTCTTTTGTGTTAACATTAACACATTCATGTTGTCCAGAAAAACATGTGTGCAAAAAAATCACAGACACTAACGTTAACATAAAAAATAAACCACCCCATCCACGTTAATATACATTTTCTTAGGTTTCCGGTGTTAACGTTAACGCATTCATATTGTCGGGAAAACTCATATATGATAAATGAAAAACAAAATACTGACATTAACGTTAAAAAATAGACATTTCTGGGGGTCTCGTATGTGTTAACGTTAACACACCAAGCATTGTCCAGAAAAACATGTGTGCAAAATTAAAAATTGGTGTACGTTAATGTTAATGTTAGCGTTATTGCATTTTATGATTTTTTTTTTTGTCACGTTAACGTTAACACACACATGTCCTTGTTTTAAATCCATTTTTTTTTCATGTTAACACATCTCCCCATCTGTTTTGTGTGTTACATTAACGTTAACTTATTATACCTCATCTATTTTTGTGTGCGTTAACGTTTACTAATTTTCAACAATAACTCTGTTTGTGTTTTTTTTTTTTTTTTTTTTTGAGCTTTTTATTGAGCGCGTTAACGTTTACCCATTGTTAAACCTTACTTATATTACAAAACTACGATTTGAAAATTCACGTTAACATTAACGCATTTTTCATATTTGTTTGGTGGTCGACGGTTGTCCGAATCGAAAATGAACATCACCACCAGCGAACAACACCGCCGAATCGAACATCAATACCGCCAAAAAATACCACCAATGTGAACAACTCCGTCGAATTGAATATAAAAAAAATAAAAAAAAAATAAGAATACCATGAACTAGAGAGAGAAAGAGAGTGGGGGAGGTTCGGATCTGGCTGGTGGCCTACAGTGGTTTCTGGATCTGGTTGGTGGCCTACAGTGGTTTCCGGATCTGGCTAGTGGTGGCCGATGGTTGTCTGAAACAAAAATGAACATCACCACCGCCAATAACACTGTCGAATTGAACATCAACACCGCCAAAGAAGACCACTAAAACGAACAACATCCATCACCACCAAGAATTAGATAGATAGAGAGAGAAACTATCAGAATATTACATCCCACAACTGTGAGCAGCGAACTGTGTGTGTGATTGTGTGAGAAAGAGAGGGGGATAATCAATTGGTTCAGAGAGAAAATTTCGAAAGAAAACTCACCGATTTTAGGATTCTTCTCTCTAGATCCATTCCACTCGAAGACGCGGCCGGATCTATGTGGAGTTGCAAGTCGAGAGAGAAAAACTAAATCCAAATCACATGGAGAGAGAGATTGAGAGAGGGTACCGATGAAATTTGAACCAAATAGAATGGCAGAGAGAGAAGTATAAACAACCCCCTCAACAGCAAGAACTGTGTGTGTGATTGTGTGAAAGAGAGAAGGGTATCAATTGGTTCATGGAGAATATTTCGAAAGAAAACTCACCGATTTCAGGATTCTTCTCTCTCGATCCATTCCACTTGAAGACGTAGCCAGATCTACGTGGAGTTTGAGGTGGAGAGAGAAAAACTAAATCCAAATCACACGAAAAGAGAGATATGGAGAGGGTACTGACGGAATCTGAACCAAATAGAATGACAGAGAAAGAGAGGTATGAACAACCGCCTCACCGACAAGAACAGCCCCCCACCAGATTTGGGTTTTTTGTCTCCGCTGCCAAGAACAGAACTCGCACCGACACTCTAATGGAATGTTCACCACTCACCAAAGAATCTTACCGATGATAATGACGATGCACGATGGAGATGGTAGAGGAGTGGTCGGCGATGGAGATTGATTGGATCTCCCAAAGTTGTTCTTGGTATGGTGAGTAGTTGCTCCAATCGATCCAATCGATCTCACATGCTGTTCATGGTATGGGTCATGGTTTAGAGAGAGAAACAGAAGAGAGAGAGAGAGAGGGGTTAGGGTTTTCCATCGGCTGAAAATGGAGGATGTAGCGACGACGAATTCGTACCAGAAAAGTATGAATTTGAAGAGGGTT
Source organism: Eucommia ulmoides (assembly GCA_016647705.1). Classification (NCBI taxonomy): domain Eukaryota; kingdom Viridiplantae; phylum Streptophyta; class Magnoliopsida; order Garryales; family Eucommiaceae; genus Eucommia; species Eucommia ulmoides. Next base: position 37,540,456 of record CM028334.1, on the reverse strand, counting down.
TAGAGAGAGAAAGTGAACATGGGTAAGGTTTTTAGAGAGAGTGAGGATTGTGAATCAGAAATAAAAAAAGTGGATAGTTAACGTAAATATGAGAGAGAAGGGTATATGTGTCTTTTCACATCCTATTTTGTCTACCCAAGGACTCAAAACTTAATTGATGTCTGAATGCCAAGTGAACAGTTCAAAAAGGTCTGAATCCTACATGGTCTCTTAAATAGAGACTAAATAATAAAAAATTCAATATTTAAGTAATATTAAGTTAAATTTTACTCTTTTGAGCAAAAAATAAAATAAATATTTTTTTTGGGGGACATTCTCAATTTTTTTGATTTTTTAATATTTATTTTTTATTTTTTCATATGAAAATTATCAATATCAAAATAAAGAGAGTGAAATCTATATTATAGCAGAGATGGAAACGCCAATGAGATCACGATGGCAATAGAGTACAGGATTTGAAATAAAAACCTTAATATATAATAAATAAAGACATGGGATTTATTTAAGGGGAATGAAGGATTGATCATAAAAAAGAAATTGGGAAAAAAAAAATTCAACAGAATAAATTTATATTCGCAATTTTAAGTGGTCAAATTAAATAATATTTTATTTTTTAAAATTTTGTTCAATTAGATATTATTATTATTTTTTTTTATTTTTTATAAATTAAAAAATTAATACAATATTTTTAGGCACAAGGAAATTATATTGTCCACAAGAAAAATGTCAATATTTGGGTCAAATCTCAAAAGAAAGTGAAAACTTTTAAGATTATCAAAATATTACTAATATTAGATTCATAAAATATGTCACAAATAGATGTGATTTCATAAAATGTAATGTAATACATAAAAATATTTTTATAGATAACAATGCTACGAAAACGATTTATGTTTTTCTTCTTTTTTTTTCTTCTTATTAATCTAGTTAGTATTCATTTTAATTTGAGAGCTAACTCTATTTAAAAATAAAAATAATTATATTTCTTTAATTTTTGTTTATCATTTGATGATAAAATTATTTTTTATCATTATTTTGTTTTTCAATTAAAATATTCAAATACTAATTAGAATACAAATTCCCTGTAGTCTACATTAGCGAACATTGATGACTTAGATTTTGACTCATATCTGATGACACTTTCTAGATTGTCAAAAAGTGACCAAAAATGATATTGGATTTGGATAGGGAAGAAAAATAAACAGATAACGAACTTTTTTGAAAGCAATACAAGAGATTATGCAATAGGGCTTCAAAAAATTGTTGTTCTAACCTAGATAGATGTCAATTTAAAATTAAAAGTGATAAGAAATACAAGTAGTAATCATAAAAGACAAAAAATTAAACATTACATAAATTAGAAAATACTACCCATAATTGAACTTTTTTAGCATCGATAACTAATTAGTTTTATCAAACCATTCGTAGTGAATCTCTCCGTCTTCGTAATCGGATAGTTCTGGGTCATTGATGTATTTGGAATCGGTAAAATACTTCAGTGTCTGCTCGTTTGCATTTGGGGCATTGGTTTTTCGAATCTGGTGAAGTCTCTGTTTGACATGAATTCGTTTTTCCATTTGTTTTATTTTTTATTTTAATGCATGGAAAATTTTGCCGATGTTACCCGATTCATTTTTCAAAATTTTGAAAGACCATAATTTTGGAATCTTGAGGTGGTACATATGAGACCTTCCCTCATTAAGGTTCCTTTTTACCAATTAGCATTGGCCATTATAAATTCTTTGTCTCTTCACTATCCTTGCCCCATTCGCTATAGTTGTAACTGTAAGACCCCGACTTTGGACATACGTATAATTTAAGTTGCGTTTAAAATATTTCGAAAATAATGGGGTTGATGGTATTAATTTATAATTTGATTGTGAATGTGAGGGGTTAATTCGTAAATTTTCAAAACATTAAAATTGAAGTTGAGTTTAATTAAAATCTTAACAAATCATGAAGGGGATAAATTGCAATTTTCATAAACATTAAAATTTAGAATGGGTTTAAATTATTATTCTAACTAAAATAGCAGAGCGGATTTTGAAATTTAATATGTGATTTAAAAGTTTAGGGGGCCAAAGTGTAAATCTGGCCAAAGTGTAAATCTTCAAAATATAAAAATAAAAACATGAAACTTAACAAAAATGAGGGGGCTTAAGAGAAAATATATATATTATATATATATAGAGAGAGAGAGAGAGGCAGTGAAAGAATGAACGGTAGAGGGCCAGTCACTTGTCCGTCCGGCCATTTGATCATATATATATATATATATATATATATATATATATATATATATAGTCAAATGGAGAGAAAAATGAGAGAAGAATAGCGAAGAAGAGCGAAAGTTTGGGAAGGAGAGAGGAGATCCGAAGAGAGAGAGAGCGGTCCAACGGTGGTTGGTCGTGTGGTGTCGTCGGCGCAGGTTTGTATGTATGTGTGTGTTTCTGTTTATGTTTGTGTGTGTGATTGTGTTCTGCTTAACTGTTCTGGTGTATGTGTATGTCGTTCGTGTGTGTTTGAGCGTCGGCTATGTGTGTGTTGCTGCTGCGGTGTGGGTATGTGTAGCCGTCAGTTAGTTCGCTAGCGGTGAGTTTGTGTATTCTGTTGCCGGTGGGGATGATGATCAATGTGTGTTGTATGTGTGGGCGTATTTGATCAGACGTGGGTGTCCAAATTTGCTATGTGTGTGTGGGTCGTTCCAGTCATAGGTGAGTCGCTAGAGTTTGCCGACAGTGAATTAGAGAAAGAGAGAGAGTGGGTTCGGCCTTGTGTGTGTGTTCTGCTATGAGCTACTGTGTGTGTGTATGTGTTCAAGTGGGTGTGTTCTATGTGTGTACTATGTTTATGGACGTCCAGTAGGGGGGTTGCCGGAGTTAGTAAGAGGAAAGAGAGAGAGAGAGTGAGAGAAAAGAGAGAGAGAGAGAGAGAATGGTCAGCTGAAGCCAGATGTGAGTTGGAGAAGATGATCGTCGGCCTAGGCGGTGACAGCTTCGCCTAGGCGGTGGAATATCAGGAACCAAATTTGCGCGAGTTCACCTAGGCGGTGGCCGTTTCGCCTAGGCGGTGGGCAGCAGTAAACAAAATTAAGGAATTCGTGAGGAGATCGACAACCGATTCAGAGCGGGTAACGTTTCTCGTTAAAATTTCATGATTTGTTAATTTAATTACTAGCGTCGAAATTGTCAAAATGATGAAAAATAAATAATGAGACCGTTTATATGAACAAAGTTTATATAGTAAACCATAACGGAGCGATGTTAATTAAATGATAATATTCCAAAAGAAAACGCGGGGAATAGGAAATTACGAAAATTAGGATTTCATGACATGGTTAGGCTATTTCTACATAAAATATTAATTTAGGCCCTGTCACTATTAGGTTCGTAGGCACCGGAGTACCAGTAGAGAATAGGCGGTCAAAGTCTTCAAAAACGGATAATCAGGTGAGTGTATTGTCTTTTTGCAAAAATCTATTTTCATATATATATATATATATATATGATGAAATATGTGTTACTTAAAACGAGACAATTTTATAAATGATATGAATCAAGTAGGTTTTGGGTGAGTTGGTAAAGTAGATTTTCGTTGAATTATGTTGATTTTAAAAGAACGTTGAAAAATGATTAATTGAATTTGGGTGATTTTAAAGGAGAGTGGAACAATGCCTAGTTTTCTAAAACTAAAGGTGGAAAAATGGTTTTTACTGAAATCAGTGGGTAGTTTTAAAAGAAAGTGAAAAACATGATTTTGGATATTCTTCCCGTAAGGGGTGTGGATTTTTGGACAATATTGTTGTGGATATTTCTTCTCGTAAAGGATGTGGATTTTTGACGATATTGTTGATTTGGATGATGCCATAATTTTCTTCCCGAAAGGGAAGTGGATATTCTTCCCGTAAGGGGTGTGGATTATATTTCTCCCCGTAAGGGGTGCGGATTTCTTCCCGTATGAGATGTGGATATTCTCCTTGTAAGGGATGTGGATTATATTTCTCCCCGAAAGGGGTGTAGATTATACTGCACAATTTATTCCGCTAGGAAGGTATATCCTAACGGATGGTACGGTACCGTTGTAAATCCTGATCGTGAGGTTAAACAATCACTATGGCTAGCCAGAGAGTGGTGTGGTGATGTGGTGTTTTATTATATCATCTTTGGTGTTTTATCATATTATTTTATGCTGATGATTTGGATGGATTTCATATATTTGATATATATATATATAGATGATGATTCTGAATGGTAGGAAGAATGAGTTTTCTCGTGGTATATGATTTTTATACTACTGTTCAAAATGTATTTGTTTATACGCGTTATGCTTGATCCATTTAAATGTTGCATTATTTAGAATGTATTATTATTTTAAAATATTTTTATTAAGAAGGCAGTACACTCGCAGGTGAAACAGCTAGGAGTCAATCCCCTATTAGCACTAGGTAGAATCCGGTGATGCTGTAGTGAGGGAGTAGTTTGGAGCAGCTGTTGGAAGCGAATCCATGAGAGGTTCTTAGTTATTTTATCTTTATTATTATTATACGTTTGTAGGGACGAGTGTGTCCCCAAATGAGAGTGTGTATGTGTATATATATGTCGGCTTTAGTGGTTGCATATTTAAAATGTAATTATTCTCGTATTCTAGATTGGTTTGGCGTTCAGGTGATATCGTGTCAACGTCACGCCGGCCCCAAGATGATGGGTGTCCGGTATGGGGTGTGACAGTAACTCTCGTGGTAACGACGATTGACCCTTCGAACAGTTTGTTTGAAAGGATCACCGTGTACTAAGAAAGTTTGTTTATTCGTGATAGGATTCAGTCATGCGCCAGAGAGATCTAGTTGTCACTGACCACCAATGATATTTGTAATAACATCCCATGAACCGCACATGTCTTGTGGGTAACACAACCTTTCTTGAGTGTCACACCATAGTTGTGGGCTGCGCAATTTGTTTTTACTCCAATGTATGACCTTTGACCCGCGTATCTAGATTCAATACCACGTACTTATCTCATCTTGGTACTTGGAATGGTCCTTTGTCCCTGAACCCTCACTAGTGCAATAGATCTTCATTTTTTTCTTACCTTTGCCCTTAGCCTTATCATTTGCTAACCCACTTGCCATTTGAACTGATTTTTTTAGTAATAAAAATGGAGAATAGGAATTAATGTGTGTGAATGATAATTATGAAAATATAGATGTATATATAGGCAATTTTTGGCATCTTCCTCATTTCTCACCAGCCATTATCCTGCCAAAAAAAAAAATCTATTTATTTTTTTCCCGCCAAAATATTTTTCATCATTTTGTTCCCCAATTTCCCGCCAATTTGTTGTTGATTTCCCTCCTTAGTTTTTTCTATAAATAGGAACAACCTCAGTTCCTAATAAGCAATGTGTATTGTTTAAATCCATCTTTATTTCATTTTATTCCCAGAGACGATGAATAGAATTTCTGAAGAAGATCATGGTGAATGTTTTTCGATATATATTGATTTTTTTTACAATTGGATTAAATCAATCTTTGTTTTTGACAATTGGTTATTTTGCAGGGAAGTATTTGGTGAATGTCAGTGGCTACATAACTGGTCAGCATGTCGCTGCATTAGGGGGGCTAATTAGAATGAGAACAGGTAACTGGTATAGTGGTTTTGCAGAGACAGAGTTGGTATGCGGTGACACTTTACCCAAACGTCAAAAAGATACTGGCATACGAAGTATTCGACAAAGCCTTTTAATATTAAATCAAACAATGTTCACAAACTGCATAATTTATTGTGACTGTAAGGCAGGTTTGAACGACTCGTAAATGAGACAGGTAGCATGGTGAAGTACTTACCGAAAACGATAAACAACTTGGCAGTTATGATGGCGTCAAAGGGTTGAGTCTATTTATTTGAATTTAATGAGTTTGTAGAATTTTCTGATGGTCTATTCATGGAATATCTGACTGCCCTTGAAGATATCCGAGCACAAAAGTGTACTGATCCATCTGTCTAACAATACTCTGTTCCAAACTTATATTTTATAGTAGTTGTGATTGTAATGGACTATGTGGTTCTTTCTACATATTATCGTAGTGTTGTAAACATTTCTTATCGTATATGTGTTTTTGGAATTTAAATAAAGAGAAAACGTATGTTGTTTAGTAGAAGTAGTGCTATTATAATTTAACGCAGATACGATACATTAGACTTGAAAAGAAATACATAGTTAAACTGCAATTGACTAATGCTAAAATATTAAACATTACTCTCATCATCAGACATTTCAATATCTGATTGATATTCATGTTCCCTTGAGCATCGCATGAAAATACAAGTTTCATCAACCAAACCGTCTTATAGATACTCACATGCTGTCATTTGAAGCTCTGTCAAAGAATTTGAATTTGCATTCGGTTATTTTTTTCGCGGTAGCAATGCAACACCATTTGAAGATCATGTGGTATGTCTATTGGCATTGTTCTGGCCAATTGACGCACTATTGGTATATTGTATTGCTTGCATCCATCGATAATAGTATCTACTTAGTTCACACGAAAAGTGTATTCCTCCCGCATCCTTGCAACCGAATGTGGAGAGTAATGAACTCTTGGATCTAAAGAGTATGAGAATTCATCCTCCAAAACCTAGTGGCGTCCCATTGAACGATATACTAGGTTTCCTATTGAACGATATAGATATAGTATCGTGTATATTTGCAATCGATCGAAATGTGCTTGAAGATTGATATAGTGCTCTGTGTGTGTGTGTGTGTGTGTCTATATGTATGTATGTATGTATATGTATATGTATGTATGTATGTATGTATGTGTGTTTGCATTAATGATAAACAATTGCTTGAATGGTCAAATCTGTCGTACTAAAGTTGAATAGTCGATTAGTATTAATAACACTGAAAAACAACCACTGATTTGTCAAATCAAATTTGATAATGGTTGTATCGATGACAAATAGTGGAAAAGGCTGAAAACACGTCACCCAATACTTTATTCAACAGTGAAAAAAGAAGCTAGAAAATGTTGAATTAGGTTGAAAAAAATTGACGAAAGTTGACATGTCAAGACAAAAGCTGAAAAAGATTGACGAAGCCTGGAAAAGACATCAAAAGGCTATTAAAAAAGTTAAAATATGCGTGGCCCAAAATTGTCAATAAAAAGTCACTAAAAGCTTAAAAGGCTTATTTTTTATTCAATTCAAGTTTATTTAATTTGAAGTCTGGGGTCTGTATAAGATTCTCTTATGTCATTGAAAAAAACATATAGAAATATTAATTTCACTATAACATTAGTGAAATGTCTTCAAACATTAATTCGAGTGAAGAAAGCTCATATGGTATTTCAAGTGAGGAAAATTCATATGGTGTTTGGGGTTGGCCTGGACCCTGAGATCACTATAGACGATGGGTTTTACAACCATATTATGATGACTACTGGACCGATCAAAACACCAATCCGATCGAGTATCGTGTCGGCTTACGGCAAGAGTTGGGAATATAGGATAAGAGAGGCTAACAATCTTGTAAATTCTTTGAGAGCTCTTAATGCACCTGTTCCACATCGTCAAAGTCTTCAGATACCTTGCAGATGTCAAATTGATGACACAAGTAAGATAGAAGATGCTATTACATGAATTTCCCTAGAGAATAATTGTTGTTGTTGCGAAGGAGTCGATATTATCTACTTCAACTAGCTAATGAGATGGCCATATCAAGTAACAGAAGACTCTCTCAAAACGAATACAATAACGTGATGACGAACAATGATTACTTGTCTCAGGGATATATATCGAACAAAGAATAAATATATTTAGCTACTTGTATGGTATTTGTTATGTGTTTTCATGTGACTACTTTTGTGATGTTACGTACTGTATTTATTATGTATTGTATTTGTTATTTGTTTTCATGTTACTACTTTCATGATGTTACATACTATACGTTCTAGAAAGTTCTTTGTCTAGCGTAGATCAACAACTTTCTAAAGAACTCCATAAGTTAATACATAATGTACATATTAAATTTTATATATTTCTACAAATTATAATACATATCATTGGGTTCTATGTACCACACCCCCTATGTTTGATGTTTCTCCGTTGCTATTGTAGAGGAAGTGGAAGTTCCTCTATCTCATCTGCCTAAAGATGATCGACTTGAGTCACGTGTCCCAAATCCATGGTAGATGGATACGATGGTTCCTCTATGATCGGTATCGCATGTTCGTCATCTGGCGCCCAAGGGACTGACGACACTTATCTTTGAATTCCACTGGGTACACCATGTGTTACACTAGGAATGGGTGTTGAGCTCGTTGATGAATACTCCATCATCGGGGTGGCAAATGTGCTACCCAGTAACAGTCTGCAACTAATACCCAGGTCGGTACCACACTCTGAAAAGAAATCGCTCATCATGTAAGTAGATGGTCTGACATTAGCATCCTCCATCACTGCATTGCCTTCTCGGTACACGTCATCATCCTGGTTTACGGCAAACCCGAAAGACGACTCCGAAGCAATGTCACCCAACATCTGGTATGGCAGCTGCCGGTGCAAGGCCTGGGAACAAGTGTCGTGCATTAATTGTACAACCTGTTCAAAGTCACCTGGTTGTCTTGTTCGCAATGCAAGGTCGCTCATACACAGTAAGGCTGAAATATTTGGTTCCTGCAACATAAAGTTGATTGCACCTAAGTAAATAAATATTAATAGAAATATAAAATAACAAATATATGTTCTAATTAAATTATACCTCTATCGTTGGACGACCTCCTACTACATGATAGCCAAAGTTTGATCGGTAAGACAGGTTCACTATGAACCGTCTAGTGACTCCCCAGTACTACGACACGTAATCATTAAGGACCCATGTCCCAACCTGGAAGTTACTCAAATCAGGTGGTCATCAGCTATCCCACGCCCGTATATGTCCCGCGTGCACTATCGACCAGTTTATACCAAATTTTCCTTTCCGTTTATTTAAATGCAATTCTTTGTACGTGTCGCTTAGCCGTGGAATCCCTTGGCGAAATCCAAATTGTCGTAGCGTACGATGAGGATAATGGTACTCCACGATTTCGTAGCAAATTAGGGGCACGGACGCCATCCAAATGGCTTGGCCATCTCTATAGTATGCTGGTAATTGCTTCAAGAGATCGGCTGGATACGGCATCCAAATCACATGTGCAAACAACATACAAATAAATTAATTAAATAATAAATATGAAAATCAATAAATAAATAAACATCAGTAACATCTTGCGTAAATCTATAACTGACCTCGTTATCCAGTAAATGATCTAACTGATCATGATACACAATCAAAACGTGCATCGGCTCGCTATCTAGATTAAAATATACTTTCCAACTGTACACGAAAACAAAAATTAATTATTACTAAATGAAATGAAATATTTGAAATACGTACACATTAATTATATAATAACATATCGTGACCCTCTAGGGGCTCCTGGGAACCTCAAGTCCCTAATCTATAGGTCACCCATCCGATCAGTAGTCGTAGATAGAGACATATGGCGTAGTCTCCAGAGTTGTTCCCATACCCAACATTGTAACAAAAAGAGGGGTCTGGACAGACATCTTTTTTGTCTCCTTACAACATGCCTGGCATAGCTCCCGGTACAGCACCGCCAGCGTGGCACTGCTCCAGCTATATGTATGCGACCCAGACAAATCGCACAGTAGTGGTAAGTAGCCTAACTTGACCAAATTATTTGATTTATCCAACATCAACACTATGCTGATCAATATCAAGCAGTACGCATGCGCATAACACTGCATAATGCTCTCATCAACGTCGTCAGGTACACGATAGAAAGTGGACTTTAGCCATTTTAGTTTCAGGTAGCCGCACTTGATTTTGTCTTCTGAAGGTGTGTGGCTGAGGAGGTCGTGGCACGTTCCTATCAATCTGAGACCAGTAACGTGTCCTGAGGCCCGGTAACTGCTCGTCCATTCACGGGCAGCCTGAAAAATACTGCTATGCCTTGTAGTATCACCATCATCTTTCCAGTCAAAAGATGAAACGTATACATCTCCTGATGCCATCTCTCGACCAACGCGGTAATTAATGTGTGGTGTAACTACTTCTTCCTTAACCGAAAATCTCCATATAGCCCAACAACTTGTATCAATTGTACCACTCGACTGGGTACATGTTCCGTCTATTGGCCTGGAAAACGTCCCGCTCTGAAACAGTTAAGCCGAGAAGAATGCTAAAATATAAATCAAAACACGATCAATTTAAAAAATACAAAATGTAAAAAGTAAATAATTGAATACAATGCTAAAATATTTATTTAGTACAACCTGTACTCCGTGTTCTTCCCAAAATGCTATAAATTTGTGATCTTTCTGCAAATAAAGCAACGATTGATCCACAGGCCTAGGCTCAGCCATAACTGCAAGAATCTGTAAAAAAAAATATTGGGGCGTCTACAAATTGTCCAAAATTTAAATTAGATTTTCAGTGTTAAAAAATTAGATTTTTAGTGTCAAAAATATTAGATTTTCAATGCAAAAATATTAAATTTAAATTAGATTTTCAGTATCCAAAATTTAATTCTCATTCTCTTAGGGTTTTTTTTTTTTTCCATTTACATTTCCAATAAAAAATCTAAAACTAGTGTAAAAAATATTAGTCCGAAACAAAAATTTCATGAACTAGTACTATACGAAATAAATATTAGATTTATGAACTAAATGACAATAGAATACAACACAATACGAATGTTGTTACAACCATAAACTAAATTAAAAATAAAAATTGTTATCTCAATTACAATGAAACAAACTATTGAGAATACTCATTGGGGTCAAGATAGACATGTCTGCCTATCATGACCAGTTTGAGAACACAACCCACACCAATTTGTCATTATCCGCTGCGACACATCCCTCTTGTTTCGAATGCCAATGGATTATGGTCGCCCGTGCTTCACAACTCAAAGTCTTTTCTTGTTAGGAAGAAGGATCGATAAATTAACCACCGGGCAATAGTCCTCGTGAACGATCGGTTCAAACGTTGACTCTCAAACTTTCAACAAGTTCACTATTGTGTACTCGGGCGCGATATAGCGAAACGCATATATGCCACAATACTCGGTCGCCGCAAGCATGTGTGAGCATGGATCTCTAAAAGCCTTATATTTCCCACAAGTACAATCAGAGTTATCACCTAAAGTAACTTTGTGTGTAACAATACCACCAGCCAAAGTCTTTCTTGTTTTCACGTGATAACGTGCATTCTCCCTATTGTTGAATATATTTATACATCAAATTAGATGATAAGTTAAATCATTTGTATTATAAATATTAAAAAATTAAGTAATTAACAAATTGTAAGTTAAAAAAACCTTACTGATTGAATATTTGGACGTCGTATGTTTTGGACTTAGCTTGAGGTTTATGAATTTTCTCAACGACGTGTTTTAAGTACCCCAAACCCATAAACATGTCCGTTAGAGATTCTTGTCAACCGAGATTGAAGTATTTCACCAACCTATAGAAAGTTATGGAAACGGCTGTTGCAATTGGGACATTCCTTGTACCTTTCAAACAATTGTTAAACACTTCGGCATAGTTGGTTGTCAGCATGCCCCAATGTTTACCATCATCGTGTGATCTAGTCCATTTCTCTTTGATTACGTTATCCAACCTCGTATATGCCCTCGCTTTTATTTTTTTGATCTCTTCCAAGATGGCATTGTACTTTCAAACTTGTATTGTAACACTCGCGTTCCAAGCAAGATTTTTTAGTTGTTGATTTTTAAACATGTTGTTAAAATTACTACAAAGGTGTCGCAGACAAAATCGATTATACTAAGTGGGCTCGTTCGGTTGATTAAAGCATAAAGTTTTGATCGCACTCATAATGCCCATGTGTCTGTTAAATATCAACGTGACCTCCGAACGATCTTTAACAATATGGCGCTTCATCATCGAAATAAACCAGGACCAATAGGGGTGGTCCTTTGTCGGTACGACCGCGAACGCCAAAGGATAACACTTACTAGATGGTGTCATCCTAATAGTGATCAAGATCTTTCCCTCGTACTTACCGTATTGATGGGTCCCATCAATCGTGAAGATAGGCCGATAATATCTCCTTCCAACCACAGAAGGTTGGAATTCCCAAAAGACCATGTCGAACATCGCATAACCAGGTTGAGCGGTCAAAATGATACTCCATTTGACAATCGTCCCAAGATTAAAGTGTTGCAACGTGGACATGAATTTCAGCAACTTCCGATACAATTTGTTCCAGTTGCCGAATAATGTCTCGATGGCTTTAGATCTAGCCAACCAAGCCTTTCGACAGGAGATGGTGAATCCCCAAGACTCCTTCACGGAGGCAACGATAACACCCATCTTCACTTCTGGATCATCTTTGACCTGTCCAAGTATCATGTCAAAAATGACACCCGAATCCAAGTTTCGATGATTTAAAGCTGTATGATTGTAGAAAAACGTGTGTGGCCCATTGTACTTCGTAATCTGGAACATTCCGTTACTCTTTTTTAGAGTCGCCCGCATCCTTCACCCGTAACCGTGCTTGCATTTAATCAACCAAACTTTAGGATGCATCTCTGCCACACAAAACTCTTTATTTTTCATAACATAGTAATACTTCATGGAATTTTGGATATGTTTCTTGTCCTTAAATACCATGCCGCTACAAAATTCGTCCATTTTTGGTTTCTATAAATTCTTTCACAACTTTGGCTCATACTTTTCCATGTCATCGTCATCACCCCATTCCAACTCATTATAGAATGAAGGAACCCTGTGCAATGACAACTGTTTACTCCCTTGCTTGCTCGGCTCGACATCCATATCTTCATCTCGATCCCTACCATTCTCATCTTCTTCCAACGCAATAGCATCTTCTAAATCTGTATGTTTGTTGTTGTGGAAACTATCGACTGTAACTGGCCCACCCTCCACGTTCCCATCATACCTACCACAATTGTTGTCGTGCGGTAGACTAATTGGCGAATGATGGTGATGTGGAGTGGCAGAACTGATGCCTGCATCATGGTTAATCACTGTATAGGGATGATATTTTTTAGGAATGTAGGGCGATCGGTGAGTGTAACTGGATTGAACAACTTGGGGATCGAACATAGGAATGTTATACAAAGAAAATTATTCGGATAACGCGGTAACATGAGGATTGAAAATCTGACTTAAAAATTGGGTAAAAGGACCAGGTTGGGAAGAAAATATTAGAGCGTGATCAAATGCTCACTCTACCTCAACATAATCCTCAACACCAAGTAGTAAGGGTACTTTACGAGGTAACTGAAGCACATGGTCTAATATTACATCGTCAATAATTAAAAACATGTGTCTATAATTCCCCGCCCTAATAGTAGCTATCGGCTACCTACACTTTAATTTCAAAGTTCCATCAACTCTATCCTCAAGAATATAAGGTCGTAACATGGCAATCAATTCGTTTAGTGTAATCCCCCGATAAACATTCCACGATTTAACCGCAGACATACTATACGACACCCCAAACTCAGTTCCTTCCAATATCCTACCATCCCAATACAAATATAATGTAACGGTCTCCATTTCAAATAACTACAATGTCACAAATCAAAACAAAACAAAGACAATATTATTATCATTATCATTAAAAAAAATTGAAATTGTCCAATTTTTTCTCAATAAATATTGTTAAAATTAATTGTCATTCATGAAATCTTAAGTTATATATACACAATTACTTATTGAAATGCACTTTTTAGTGTTCACTTGATTTATGAATGTTGTAATATCAACAGCTAACTATAGGGTTGAATTTAACTACAAAATTAAACTTAAACACATAACTTTGGGTTGAAAACAACTAACTTATTCAAAATTAGCGAAGCACGTGTTCAAATCTATACTCTTAATTATTTTCTAAAAAATAATTTAAAACCTATATCCTAAACTTTTCTATATACAACCGAGATGTTCAAACTATTCTACATAAAATAAGATCTAAAACCTAGATCTACACAAATACAAAACAAAAATCCAAAATAGTAAAAACAAAAACGCAGATTCCTCCTGCATTTTATGAGAGTTTGGTAAATAAGTTGTTGAACATCATTTTTTAGATTATTTTTTTTCCATATATAATTATTCCGTAAAGAACTCTACCATAAATATTTAGTTAAAATTATTAACTTTTAATTGTGATTAAAAGATGTGAGATCATATATCCTGAATATTCGAGTTGCTTCGAATTGTTGGCATTCCAGGAGAAGACAACATCTATCATAATTAAAAAAAAAAGTGATAAAATTGTTTTCATCACCTTTTCTTTTTTCCTAAACTGACCGTCATAAATGGAGGGATAACAAAAAGTATAATACTTATCATCACGTTTGCCAATTGTGATAAATAATATAAAAGAATTGTGAAGGTAATGAAAATGCAAGATCATTTAATTACTTATAATCTCGCTTGTGCATCATAAAATGAGATGGTTAGTCTATTTAATTTTTTAGTTTTTTCATGTGATTAAAGTGGTAATATGTGTGTTTGTGTGATCAAAGTAAAAGGTTGTGATCATTTGGGTAATATATATATATATATATATATATATATATATATATATATATATATATATATATATTATTTTTGTATTAAATTGAGATATCTATTTTGTTTTCCATCATAATTTTTAACTATGAAGAAAAAAAATTAGCTACCATGATTATATTGTTAGCCCAGTGAGCTACCCAAGAGGGGAGTGAATTGGGTAGTAATAAAAATTATCAAATAAATAACACTTGAAAATCCAAATAATTAATTTCATCCTAAATTAATTATTATCTTTATAGCACTGGATATGTGTTATCAAACTAGGTGCATACCCAAACAACTGAAAATAAATAAAGTAAAAATTGCAGCACACCAAAATTTATACTAGTTCATCAAGCTACTCTCGGATAATCCAATCCTCCGAGCTCCACGGAGAGTCGTACCCACTAATCACTATAATTCCTTTAATCAGGTAGGAACCAAACCCTTACAAAGTGATTCTTTTCACAGGCACAGAATCAACCTTTATAATTTTCCTTCTCACAGGCTAAGGAAGAACCTCTATCTTTTTCATAGGCTAAAGATTAACCTAATTCTTTTATACTTAGGCTAAGAATCAAACGTCACCAAATCACTCCAAGTATCCTTTTACCCGGTAAGGATTGAACCATTACAAATTTACTCAAAATTAATTCAAGTCAGGAATAATTACGCCTATCTCTTTTCACGGGAAAAGAGTAACATAATCTTTTTATATACTAGGTAAAGATCAAACCTCAATATTGTTACCGGAAGGGATTGAAACCCAAAGCTACCCCTGGTTAGATATTCCTAATAATATCTAATCCGCACACAACTCATCAATTACAAAATTAATAAGTTTTTTCCCACTCGGAGCTTCTACCATCCCAGATTAATTTGAACTCAATTAATGTCCTGATACTAGTAATAGAAAGCGAGAATTTCAAAATCTGATTTTAATGAAAATAGGTAGCACGTAATTAGATTTTCACAGGAAATCGTTTCAAAATATTTTTCAAGCAATTTAAAGTTAGAAAAATTATATCAAAGATAAAAATTCCAAGTAACAAATAATAATATCAAATATCAATTAAGAGCAAAGGTTTGGAATGATCTCACCAGGATACCACTGAAATAAATGTAAATGAAACACAGTGAAACTCTAGATCGGTGACAGCAATAACAAATTTCTCAAGAGCAATTCTTAAGAAAAATCTCATAATACTCTCAGTATGAATTCAAAATAATCACTCTAAAAAAGCTTAGGAACTAAATAGCTCTTGAAAATTGATTGATTGGGATCACCCATAAGTGAAAAACGCAGGTTTATTTATATGAATTTAAAACAAACCCTTCAACGGCTAGTTTCTACTTGTCATTACACTTAATTGCTCTTATAGACCCTTTATATCGATATGACTCAATCCTGGTTCAATTCACTCAATTATGACTTTTAAAACATTCAATTTAATCCCTCAAATATTTCTCAATCTCAATTAGATAGGATAGAAAGAATTAAACGTACCAATTTGAGAAATAATCAGATTATATGAACCATATCTATAGGGATATCAAAATATTAATCACATATTTCAAATAACATCAAATCCTTAAGATATCTCTCTAATCTTAACCATAAAACGGCTAGTAACGGCTACTTTTTGAAAAAAAAATCTACGAAATCCTCCAAACCTAAAACAGTCCTGTCGGTTGACTGACCAAAATCCATAGGTCGACCAATTTATTCAAGTTATAGCCCAAGCCAAAACTTCTCGCCAATCGGTCGACCGCTACTCCATGGTCTGTCGATTGATCGATTCAAGATGCTCTCCAAGCTAATTTTCAGCTATGGTCGGTCGATCAATTATCTTAGGTCTGTCGACCGATTGATTCAGAGAGTTTAGATTTTGGCCTAGGTCGACCGATCTCTCTTTGGTCGGTTGACCGATCGATCCAGAGACTGCACCATTCCCAGCCACTTCTTCATCAGTTGACCGATCCTTATTGGTCGGTTGACCGATCCTGCTAGAACACTTCTTCCTTAATTAGTTTTTAACTCAAATCTTCGACCTTTTTGCCCCTTTAACCGATTTTTTTTCTCGATTAACTTAATTAACACTTTAAATCAATTTTAATTACTAATCTTTCTTAAATCAATATTTCTTCTTCAATTTTACATAGGAACAAATATGTTTAACTAATTAAGATCCTAATAAAAACACACATAAACATAAATTCATTTTTGTGTCGTGTGTGATCCTAATCGGGATACATTAAGAGTTAAAATTAACTTGAGTTGTTTTCTCCTAAATTCTTCAAAGTCTTCAATCTCTCAATGCTTATCTCATTATCAGCCTCTTGCATCCTTAACCATGTTCAATCATTTCTTCATGATAAAATCATCAATAGAACTTTTACGCTGAAACACTCAATAAACTCGTTAATTCCACAAAAAACATCAACATTTAATTGTTCATCAAAATCTTAGGATCAACATATATTATTACGTATAATCACAAATAGTGTTCAAGCTGGCATGTTTATAATTTATGTTATCTCGGATATGAATATATGATAATAACAAATTATACAACCACAAAAATGTCTTGAACTCTAATTCTCAACAATACAATTACATTATAATTCCATACATAAATCCACAAACACCAAAATTCAAGATTACATAATTCAACATAAATAAAATAATTTCAATATCAGTTTTATATATCAAAAACATTTCCAACGTATACCTACAAAAGGTAGTACTAGATCATATAAATCCTTCGATTCACATCCAAATAAGTTATAAACTAGCTAACTTTTATTCCTTGTCGATTACCTAAACCAAAGTAAAAGAAAAAAATTATTATAAATTAACAAATCCATTTACCAAAATAAAAATTTGCTCGCAGTCAAATCCAAGAAATCGTTTTAGAAGGGTAGCCTAAAATAAACAAAAATATTAAGGAATCAAAAAAATTGTGCCCACATGACGACCACAAACAAAGACCACCAAACATATTTTTGCATACCCACATATATGTTTGGCCATGTAAAATTTGCACAAAAAGAAAAAACACAATCCGAACAAGAGAACCGTGATTTATGATAGTAGACACCGTATTTTGTCCCGCCCAATCAATGTTGAATCGAGATTACAAGTTCAGATAAATTTTAAATTTAGGTTTAAATGGATGAATTTATACTTTGGATCACATTGAATACTAAGAAAAGAAAAACAAAAAGCATAAGAAATCATAAAAACTGTTGAATTTAATTGAATTTTGTAAAGTAAACATTTCGGGTCAATCTCAAAATTCTTAAAATTAAAGGAGGACTAAGATGACATTATCAAGGGTTGATTTTCATTAAATCACTTTTGATATGAATAAAAAATAGTTACTACCATTTAATTATAAATTTTTTTACCAATTACCTTTGTTACCTACTTTGAACCTGAAACATTTACTATCACCAGTTTCATCTATTCAACACTAAAAATACTTATTTAAATACATGTTTAAAGTTATAATATCCATAAATCCAATCCAAAAGGATTAAATCAAGGTTTGGAATTTTCATGACAAATCTAAGTTACCAAAGTAACTAAGAATTAAGACCCAGTTTGAAATCGACCAAATCGAAGTCATTTGATTAACAATCAAAGCTCATCCAACTAAGGGCCCAACCAAGAAATAATGACTCATTAGAATGAGCATTAAAATCCTACAGGAAGCTTTCTAGAAATTGCCTACAAAATATCTAAGGAAAGAAATAAGTTACTTAGAAAGTAACTAACCATTATCGAAACTAAACCGATCTGGTTCGCCACCTTGCATACACTTAATCAAGACATTAAATGTCCATCCCATCAAGTATTAAATGTTTGGGATGACATGGATAGGCCACATTCAAGGAATGAAAATATTTTGTTCAAAATATCTTAAGGTTAACCGAAATCCTTGAAATGTGAATACTCGTTACCCGACAAACTAATCCAATTCGATTCAAATCCAACTAATTCAAAGCCCATCAAATCAAGGGTCTCAATAAAGAATTAAATTCCAAATGACTCATCAAGGCCAAATCAATAGAACCTTGGAAGTATTAATAGCAACCAAACCGAAAGAGTGAATGTAACTGGTATTTAGCCCCTAAACCAAATCAGAAATGTCACTTCAAGCCATAAATGCTCACATGTTCAACCAATTATATCCAAGATTATGTAATAATGACTAATGATTGCTCATTATTGCAAATGATTTGCAATGATTGTCAATCATTGAACCTAGACGAGTAATCATTACCAAATCTTTGGAAGATCTTTGACAATCTTACACAATCTCCTACATTCGTTTAAATATATTCAAGATCAAGACAAGATGATATGACTCTAAGCCAAATAGACCCTAAGGAAGGCCCTGGGATGGCCTGTGTATTGGCCAATGCGCATGCCCCCAGGCCTATAAATATAAGGGTTTGTTTTTATTTTTTCAAGAGTTGGAACCTAGACTTTCTCTCTCTTAACTTGAGCAGTTCTCTTGGGGTCTAGGGTTTCCAACCAATTTCTTCACTAGACGGCAACCGATCGAGGACGACCAAGAAAATCAAAAAAGAGAAGAAGGTATTGTGTTTTGGGAAAGACCACTCCCCTAAATTAGGTATGTTTCTTGAGAACCATTCGATCTTGTCTTAAATATGTGTATAATGCTTATGCATAGCTTGTTCATTTAGTTTTCATATACATATTCCATGTACATATCATATCTAATCAAGTAATTAACTAAAAAGATGATAAAATAATGTCACAATTATCAAACCATGTCAAAATCATACAAAATCATGTTAAGAACATCAAGAACGTCCAAGAACATGTTAAGAACATATGAGGACTCAAAGCATCTAAGAACATGTTAAGAACATGTGAGGATCATACATAAAACATCTATCACACCATGAGTTGTGCATAGTCTCTACGATTCTCTCATGAACACGTCAAACCGAACTCTATTAACTATTAATATAGCCATATACCATTAATAACTGACTTATTTCATGTTAAACGTCAAGATCACAACCTTACCCTAAGTTTTCAAGCTAGTGGACTGGCACCTTATATACATATCTATCTATATACTACACCGTCAGACCCTTGTGGCTAAAAAAATGTGATAAAGAGGAGACCTCTATTCTTTTAGGGATATGTGTGCACTTCTTCAGAAACGTTCTCGTCTTTCTTAGTTACAAGTAGGACTGGCATATATATATATATATGAGTTCAGTTGAGGTGTTCTTGACAAAATCATAGAGATTATCCATATATCATAGTATGATTTATGTTTTGTTTAATAATAAAATCAACTAAAATCAATTCATTTTGCAAAAAAGAACTACGTGATGAACTGATTCTTATTGATCTGAGATACGTAGGCAACTCACGTGCGGGTTCGATCACCTATCTAAATAAATTAGTCGTGTATCTTGAATGTTGGAACTACATTTCGACCTGATTTCCTGTGAACACAAGGATATGTAGCAACCTTTATAAGGTTCAGTCATTAAAAAATACAAATCATTTTCATTTCATATATCTGGCATGTTGGAACTACATATCAACTTGATTCCCTATGAAAATAGGGATATGTAGGCAACCTTTATAAGGTTTAGTCGGTTTAAAAATACCAAAAATATTTATTTTTTTCATTCTTATTTACTATCATTGGGTTTTTGTTGCTTAGTTTAGTTTGCTTGCTTTTATTACATAAAAAAAATACATAAATATTTTTATTTTCAGTCTGCTTTATTTGTTGTTGCAAGATAGATAGTTAACCTTTACTAGCTTTTCATTACATTAAAATGCGTAAAAAATGTAAAAACTTTTAAAAAGTGAATTATTTTGTTAACAAAAACCAAACAAAACTTCTTAGATCTTGTTTAAATGTAAATATTTATTTAGATTGAGGTACCTTCTTCGGACGTGTGTCTTAGGTTGCGTAAAACCTTCCCTAAGCATAATTGACCCCCGAACTTAAACAAATCTTTTGTACAAGACCTTTACGAGTTAACATGGAACATTTCAAAACAAAAAATAAAATTTTAAAATTTCCATGACCTAGCACACAATTTAACCCATGCTAGGTAGCGACTCCATTTTCAAATCAAATCCAGGCCAAGAAATTTTTAAAACCAACACCTAGAAAAACCCTTAAAAACCATTTTCAAAATGAACAGATTTAGAGGACTCAGAGGGAGAGGAATAGAATTTTTTTTTTCTCTCCTCCCTGATCTCTACTTCCTCTTACTTTTAAATAAAATCTGGGGGGTGTCAATGATTCCCCCTAGTTTTACACATACATGATATTCCACTAGTTACAAATAGTACTATCAAAAACAAAAAAAATAGACAACAAGAACTGAAGAAAAAATGAGGACAAAAACTGAAATTGGGAACTAAATCATTTTTATCTTATAAAATATTTTCACACATACACACACACACATACCACAAATAAACTAATTTAAAAAATGCGAAGTATCTGTCTCTCTAACAAAATTAACATATTGAAATTTCAGAAAATTCGACATATCTGGTTCATCCTTGGGAGCAATTTGTGCCTTTGGTGGACTTTCAATTTCAAGCTTGTTATCCTTTGAATTTGCCATTTTTTCTTTTGCTTGATTTACCTTTTCGATTTCTTCCTTACACACAACGACTTTCTTCTGTATTGGTTCAGTGATGATCTTCTTGCATTTATCCGTTACTTTAGGTTGTTTTCTCTCGTTGTAATTTGTCACTACCTTATATGTTGTCTTTTTCTGATATTGATTTCTTACCATTCTTTGAGGATAAGCATCAGTTGATCCCTTATATTGAACTTATTGCTTTTTGAACTTTACATTTTGCATATTTTTATTCATCCTCATTGGTGCATTGAATTTATAATCTTTTCTCGGTATGTAATATTCATTGTATGTTCTTGATTGACCAAATCTATCATTTATACCTGTATAAAAAATTTCTTTCCTTGTTATCCAATTATTTCTGGATTCAACTGGGTAACCATGCAACAAATAATACATTTTCTCAAAATGACCATGCTTCCCACAATAAAAATATCTAGTATTGTTAGTACGTTTCCTAGGATAATCATTATTCAGTACGGGAGCACGATATTGATGGTGATATTGAAGAGTTGCGTTAGCAACTATTGGCTTTTCAACAAGTTTAGTTCTTCTAATAGCCTCGAATTTATCCACTGCTTCGTTAAGTTCCTTTTGAGTCTTTTCAAGTGATCGCTCCAATGAATTAACGTTCATTTGTAGACTGAAATTATTCTTATGCATAAATTCAAGATCATTATTAAGAATTCGACAATAATTTTTAACAGAATAAATTTTCAAACGAGTTATATCAAGCTCACACTTTATATTATCCAACTCAATGTTCAAGACCTCATTAAAGTTTCAAGATTTTTCTTTTTAAAATCACTTTGTTGAAAATCATAAATATTATTTTTCAAAACTTCGTTCTCTTCTTCAAGAGAATCGATTTTTTCAAGCAACTTACTGATTTCAGATAAAATATTTAAAAATTTAGTCATTTTAAAATACTTGTCCAAATTCTTCTTCTTAAGCAATTTAGTGATACTAAATTTTTTATTCTCAATAATCACAATCTTTTGCCCGAGTTTCAATTTTTTTTTTTCCTAAAAACATATGTAATGGCAATCAGCATCTCAATAGCCTTATATGCAACCTCATTATCACAATTTTTGTTATTCTCACCAATAAAACCATGATTATCATAGAAAGTAAGAGATTCACTAATAGCATCAAGACATGCAGAAGATTCACATACAACATTATTGTTAGTGCAATCCATGTGATCGTGTTTAGGTAGGATGTTAAGCTTAATTGAGTTAAAACCAGCGCTGATGCCAATTGTTGACCTAAAGAGCTACCCAAGAGGGGGATGAATTGGGTAGTTACAAAAATTTAACAATTAAACTCTTAAACACAAATAATTAATTTTTCTAAATCAATTATTATCTTGATACGTAATGAATATGTGTTTAATACTAAGTGCACAACCAAGCACAATATTGATAATAAATTAATATAGCGCACAAGAATGTATCCTGGTTCAGTCAAGCTAATTTTGCATACGTCTAGTCTCCCGAGCTCCACAGAGATTTGTAATCAACTAACCATTTGATTCGTTCACCAAGTAAGAACCAAACCCTTACAACTCACAATTATTTTACAGACACAGAATTAACCTTTACAATTTACCCTTTTCATAGATGAAGGATGAACCCTATCATTTTACCAAGCTAAAAATAAACCTAACACTCTCTCACTTATACTTTTCATAGAGAATGATGAACCTTTACAAATCATTCAAAATAATTCAATTGTATGATGAATCAAAACCTAATTCTTTTCAAGAGAAAATAATAATCTAATCTTTTTACCAGAACAAAGATCAAACTCTATTTTTTTAATAGGAAAAAGATCGAAACCTAGCTACCCTGACTAGACACCATCCCAAATGTGTTTAATTTACTCAAACTCACAAATACACAAAAAAAAATAATTAAGTTTCTTATGATGACACACATAAAATTAACTCATTTTAAGTGTCGTGCGTGATCCTAATTCGGGTTGTATTAAAAGTATATAAGTAAAGAGTTGTTTCGGCCTATTTTTCTTCAACGTCTTCAAAACTCGTCATACTCTTTTCTTCAACGTCTTCAAAACTCCTCATATCTTCATTATGTCCATTTTGCGCCCTTTATATTTTCTTCATCAAATCTTCTTCTTAATCAAATGCATGGAATTATAAATCTGAAACACTCGACAAAACTATTAGTTCCACAAAAAATATCAATACTTAATTCTTCATCAAAATCTTGGATTCAATAGGTTAGTTTCTATACCTTATCCAATTCTTATAGAAAATGATATTATCAATCATTACAATTTTGTCACCATGCTTAATTCCTATGGTTGAGGGGGTGAGACTAACAGCATAAATAATTTCTAAAGTAATTCTGTATGATAAACCAGACAGTTAATGAGTAGAAGAAATTAAAGTACAGATATTGTACCTAGAGTTAGATAAATAAATTATTATTAGTGAACTTCTTCATCCCTTAGGACAAAAAAAAATTTGTGCTTGTATTGCCAAGAAATCACCATTTTCTTGAAATAAAGATTTATGCAGCACGAATATACTTACCAAACTAGGCATTCAATATTTGTGAAACCAAACAACTTAATTTGTGTTTTAGAAGTTTTTGAGATTGCTAAACTAAATTGGGAACCAAGAGTTCAAAACAAAATTACTTTAAAATTTTTAGAGATTGTTAAATTAAATTAGGAAACAAGGGTCCAAGACCATAAAAACAAATTTTGTTTCCAAACAATTGAGACACTAAGCAAATTTTCTATAGACTTTGTATTGTTTTGTTTTACAAAATTCAAATTAGTTATGCATGTATGGGTTTTAGACTTTTAAAACTGGATACGTGTGTGACACTTAGATCATGCTTTAAAACTTCTTGAAAAAGAAGATGTTGCTAAACTTATTTGGTAGGTTAATTCAACCTATCTGGCTTGCAATTTCTTTGATTATATATTGGAAGAAGTCACAAAAAGTAGTAATTTAATTAGTGCCAAGTGTTTTTTTTAAGAAGGTAAATGTTTTATAGAGAAACAAGGAAACCAATACAAAGCAGAGGAACATAAAGAATGTGGGAATAAACCAAGGAAATGATAGCCTTTAAGATCCAATGCTTTGAATGAAGAAAAGTTTCCAATTGAATGAGGTAAATGACCTGAGAGATTGTTATTGTCCCCTAAGTTAAGGGTCATCATGTTTCGTATCTTGGAAAATGGTCAAGGGAATAGTTTCATATAATCCACAGTTTTTGCGAAGCAAATTTGTTAGTGAAAACATGTTTGCTAATATATTTGGTATTGTGGAAGATATGTTTACCATTTGAAGATGAAGAATCTTAAGTCTAGAAAGGTTCAGGGTGAGGTTTCTAAAAGTGGGCTTATCAAGTGTTAGGAGACCATTAGACTTTTCAAGATATATACCACCTAAAGGATCATGGATCCAAAAATTTTCTGACGACCAAAACTCCACATTGTCAGATATATCAAGAGAAAGTAATTTGAAAAGGTATGAAAATTCTTAAGGGATTTGACCTGAAAATGCAAACCGTGATAGGTTGAGACCTGTCAAATGAGAGAGCCAGGCAATTCCAAATGGTATGTGTTAGCGAATCATTTGTCGCTACGATACCGCAAGTGTACGAGTCAAGTTTTCATAGTATAGGAAGAGTAAGGATTATCGTATCCACAGGAATTGGTTTAGATCGTCGTTAAATACCGCAATTGTCGTAACTTAACTTTATTTGGGTGTCCAAATTTTGGGTTTTTATAAAAATAAAATAAAAACAAATAAAAATACAAAAATAAAATAAAGTATGGATTCTTTATGCACAAAGGTTCTAGGAGCTTGATTTCATCTCGTTATTTCCATGTTATCCTATTAAGTAATTATTAGTTAATTCCGTTCATTCAATAATTAAGGTCCCGGTGCTATTATTTTCTCACTACCTCTCCTGAACATCAAGTGAGAGAATATGTAATCACTTCAATACCGATATCCATATCTTGTATTTAGATGAAAACATTCATTTTACTTGACCTTATAGATTACACAAGCTTTAAATATCTCTCAATCTATTAAAACTTGCGTTGTGTTTAACCCAAGTTCGAACCCGGGATTACCTCTCCCGAATGTCAAATCTCAACTTCTCAATTCAACCAAAATATCATGTGAAAGCATACATTGGAAGCATTATAAAGATAAACACAATTGAATGGTAATTCTAATTGATAAATCTAGAACTCGATTACCTCCCAGTTTCACAAGATCCTAAATTCTCAACTAGAATACTTTAGGAAGGCAACAATTCCTAACCATGTAATTTTTTTATATTATTTATTTATTTATTTATTTACACTAATCATCTATTTTGAAATAAAGAAAATATTAATTATATCCCAAAACGTTTCAAATTATATTTTAAATAACACAATAGTCCCAAAACTTTTAAAAGTCGATTTAAAATTAACATTTAACCCTAAAATTATCAAATATATATTTATTCCAAAAATTTACAAAACCGTCTAAAAAAATATTAAACCTATATAAAATAATATTTTCAAAAATATAAATTTTCGGGGTATTACAATTGGAGTCGTTGGTAAGGGCAGATAAGTAGAATGAATTGGAGAGGAAAAAACTCAGATTGACTTGTAAACCAAATTAAGAGAAATTAGGGTTTTTACTAAGGTGAAAGCAAGATTTTGCAGGATACGATGTAGGGAGCTGAAAAGTTGCATTTGTTAGGGCTTGACATAGAGAAGAAGAGATGACATCAATGTATGAGCTTCTCCTTTTTCGATCTTTGACTCGGCACTGTAGTGACACCATCCTCGACAATTTACAGGATATGGGAAGCAGTTGTTTTGGTGAAAGCTGAGATAAAAGTGAAAGGATTAGGTAATGATTTGGTGAAGAAAATTCCTCTTTGCGTGGGAAGCTTGTCTTGCGTTAAAGAAGGAGAGAAAACTAGTGGATAGTATAAGAAAAGTCAAAATATTTTGTTGTGGATAAGAAAAGAAATGAAATAGAACTGGGTTCATGGTAATGAACGAATACATGGAAATGGGTGAGTGAAAATACTGAGTGAGATACAATCAGTTCATGGAAAATATCTATATATATTAAGGATATTTTTGTAAATTTAATGAAATCTTTATATAAGAGCAAGGATAAGGTTGAGGATTCACACCCAATCTCAAATCTTAGAAAAATAAAGTCAAATTTGATTATTTTTATTATGGAGTTCAAAAATTTTATCATACCACAATCGGACAAATTAATTATAATTTATTCACCAAAATTGAATTGGGATTATTTTTGCCCATATTGACCATTAATCCACTAAGGGTGATTTTATGGCCTTTTTTTTTTTTTTTTTTTTTTACCGTAGTCAGGTGCCAATGGTAGTGTTTGTTTGAGAAGAATGATGGGAGGACCGCAGACCGGAGGAGGTGAGGGTGAAGGTGAAGGTGCTGCTTAAACGATTAGGTCTCAATTGGAGCTCCATTCTATAGAGATTTCATAATGTTATAGAAGGATATTTTCCACTGGTTTCAGTTTGGGGTGGTGAAAGTTCAGGTAATTGTGCTTCATCCTTCAATTTGTTTTTATAGTTGTAACTTGTGTACGAAGGTCAAATGATCGCTGTTCATTGCCGTTAGAAAATAGCAGTTCGTCAACCCAATCGCCTCTGTTTCTTCTTCCCTCCTGAATACGCATCTTCCTCTTCTCGCTTCATATGAAATGCAATTTGCATCCTCAATCTAACAAGATGAAAACTGTGTCCTCCCTTGTAACTGAACTGGAGTGGAAAATTTTGAAAAGAGTGGACAATTTGGATCCATTTTTATAAGTAATAATGAAGTACAGTATTCATATAATTAATTGGAAAAAAAATTGCTGAAAAGAACTCCGCGATAGAATCTTAATTGTAACTTTGAATCACAAAAACAAGGAAAATATAATTATTATTGTAAAAAATGTTCTTTTGGAATAGATCTGGCCTCGGTTTGAATTGCTACTTTCGACCTCATAGTATAATCAGCCGGCCCTGTTAATTGTTGTACCCCTCTGATCATCTTTTGACTATTTGATTGGTTTAAGATGACAATTGAGCTCCTGATTTCTTGGTAAAGTTAATCATAGGAAAACCCTTAGTTTATTTTTCTCAAGTATTGATGATGTTTGAGTTCTTTATCAGTCCTTCGTGTTCAATTACAATATATTTTGGTAGCAGTAAATACCGGAGGTGATATTCGATTTGAATTTGGCACAAGAGGAGTACATCTATACAACACAATCTGATGCAGACCTTCATTGATGGTGTCTTTATTATTTTTTCTCTTTTTAATTGTTGCATAGTCCTGTCACCTATGCAATACTAAATCATGCTGCAAATTTGTACCTGGTACATACCAAACCCTTTTCATGCTAGATGCTTTTAAATCTCAATTTTCAATCTTATTTATATATTTTTCAAAAGATCATTTCTTGACCCTTCTGCTGTTATACTAAATTGATATGCTTCATGCTTATTACTGAAATAATTTCTATAGCTATTTGTAGGTCCCTGAGTTTACCTGCTTTGTTATGAATATTTTGCATTTATTTTCCCACATTGATATCATAGCCCTGATAATCTTGACTTGTGCCACTTCTGGTGAATAAAGAGGCAGACAAGAGGATGTTGCTTCATGAGGTTTCTCCTCACAGGAGCTTGGAGTAAATTTTATACTAGCCAATGAGGTAGCGTCGAAACCTGCAACATTTTCAGCTACAACATCAGCAATCTGATTTGTTTCTATGGAGCAAGATTAGATCCTACACAGTCATTGCCATTCAAATCTCTGTTTTGGAAATTCTGTAGAAAGGGAACTGTGTCCCTGGTCTCAATGGTCTTCTGGTGCCAATATGATTAGTGGAATGGTTACAAGAAGTTTGCGAGTTTGTTGGTATGTTTACTGTATTTTTGAACTGTGAGTTTTCTGGCAATTTCTATGCAAAAAAAGAAAAATAAATAAATAAAAAGGAAGTGGGTGAAAAATGCACATATTTCTGGAACAAACAAACAAACAAAAAATATTGAATTTGGTTACTTTTTATTTAGTTGCTCCCTCTTTTAATTCAATTCGGTCATTTATCAAGGAAGCAACTGCCAAAATGCAATTTGGGACTTCTGATCACTTGAGTGCCGTTATTTTAGTCATCAGTGGATTCTGTTGATTTAATGTAGCAAGCAGGATTTATAACCGTATTTGAACAAAATATCAATGGAACTTCGTTCAGTCTTACCTTTATTTCAATGTAATAATCATGATTGTGGGTAAAACATGGGTACAACCTAACTTTGTCTTTGTTTATAGCACGGCACAATTTGAGAAAATAAGCAGTATCTTTTTTCTCATATTTGGTGGTTTGGATGAATGATGACTCATTTTAATTGTGTTTTTTTCTAGCTATGACTGTGGGGGAGGGGTAGGTGGTTTATGCACACTGGATTTGAAATTGGTCTTTATTTGTTTAATCCAAACAGAGCATTTGAATAACATATTCTGAGTCTTGTCATAAATAATGATTCTTCAGTGATCATTGTTTATATTTCAGTTTTCTTTCTCAATATCTTATTAGATATGTAATGTAAGTATATTGAAATGCTCAGTAATATGTCACTACTTCGAAGCTTTCAAAATCTTTTATTGCTATTTATATGCTCCTTTTTAGATATTGGTTTCAATTGCAGAAGATTGGCAGTTCATTTCTTTTTTGTTGACTGGCTATGAATGATGATGTACATGTTCTCAAGGAAGTTCTATACTCTACTCTAGTTTTACTGAAAAAAAAAAAACTATTAGTGGCATGTTGATTTTAGAGAGATCAATAGAAGGCTCGCTAGCCTCCATCTTGTCTGTCTTATACATCATATTCACTCTGCTTTAATAGAAAAATGTTTTGGGTACAATATGGGCAAACATGGTTGAAGATGATAATTGAACCATTTTCCTTGGGAGTATCAAACTTCCTCTGGCTTGAAGTTTTATTGCGGGATTGGATAACAATAGTCCTGATGACAATTTGGATGACATTGTACCTCATTTTTAACTTTGCTATATTGAGCTTTTCATATTTGTACTTTTATGTGTTCTAGGAGTGGATGGCATATCACTTTCTTATCAACACATAGATTTTAATGTATATATTTTTTTTAGCTTCTGCTTTGTACTGGAGGATTAATAGTTTTATGTGAAATGATATGCCTTCTGGTAATAACTTTTGCAGTTCTATCCTGATTCAACATTTTTCGAGATGCAATTAGTATCAAATGATAGTCAAGCAAAAGATAGTTCAGAAACCGAACCCATCTTATCTCAATGTGATAATCTGGAAATACATAATGAGTCTGCATCTACAATTGAGATAAGAACCGAGGATGGAGAGTGTTCTGCAACTGCTGACCGAAATATTGACATTGAGGAAACTTGCTGCCTGGTAAATGCAGACCAACCACAGTGCCGTATATGCCTTGATACTGGAGGTCTTTGCTATATTTTTTTGATATCTATGCTTGTTTCTTCTCTCTTTTACCAGTGTTCTGTTTCTAGTTGTCTAGTCAAGGTTATGTTTCTTTACATCATTTTTCTTTTCTTTTGATAGGGGGAACTTCTTAATTATGTGTGTGTAATTACTTTGTCTTTAAATTGATACAGTTTTACTGAAAACTTTTGGTTACTATTTTTTTCTTAATCCAGGGGAGGATTTGATTGCGCCATGTCATTGTAAAGGAACCCAGAAATATGTCCACAGATTATGTCTTGATAATTGGAGGTCAACTAAGGTTAACCACCGTTTTAAATCTCTTATTAATTTTTATTACTTGATTACATGATAATGTTTCTTTATGCTGTTAACAAGAGTCGAGGCATGTTCAATGAAAATTGTAGTCTCAATTAGGTTTCAAGTCGTCAGTTTCGTCTAGTCCTCATATCGAAGCACACAGGAAGATAATTTTTTCTTCATATTTTCCAATAATTTATTTGTTTCCTGCCCCGGGGTGGTTGGGGGGGGGGGGGTTACAACTTCCATCTGATACAGGGGGTTCACATAGACAATCTACTCATTTAAAAATAATTATACAATAAAAGAACATATCTTAATGTTTGCATAGCGGCATATTAAATTGGAAATAGCAGATATATAAGCATATCTTTGTTAAGTGTCCTGAATGAAGCGTGTAACCTTCTCTTTTTTAGCGACATATTTAGCGTCACTTGTGTCATATTACTTGAGGGAAATATTTCTTGCCCTCCCACGAGGTTTGTCCATATTTCACTCTGTCTGCCTCTTTATTGTCCAACTTCTGTACCCCCCCACCCCACCCCCAATTTGGATATTGGTGATAGGCTCCCCTTTTACTAATGGGCCATTAAATAAACCTTAAAAATTTGATGACTGAGCAAAGTCAATTTCAAATTTACCCTTTGAATTTGGTCAACTTCAGTTTTTTCAAACTCGCAAAGGTATTAATGGCATTGCCCTTAAATGTTACTTAAGAGAGGCTACTGACTCTCCAAAAGCTTTGCTTGCTCTCTAAAATCGCTGTTGACCTATTACAAGAATACTATAATTGGAGTAGGAGTAAAATTTTGGTAGTGCAAATAGCATTTCCGGTAGTTCATTCTCTTTCTTTGTCTACTCTATTTCTCTCTATCCTTGGTCTTTTCTCACTCATTTCTCTTTCCTCTCAACTCTTCTGGGTATTTGTTAGAAGCCATCTCTTCCTAATTTGCTAGAAATCATGGAAGAATGATCATTTCATAATTGAATACAAACCAACAAAATGAACCCATCCTCCCAAAATTCTATCATTATTGCCAACACGTTTTCTAATATGCTTGCATTGGATAGACAAGCAACCACACGTTTCATCAATGTTATGACCCCTACATTAAAATCTGAAAAACTCCTGACCCTCCCACCCCCCCAAAAAAGAAAAAAAGAAAAAAAGAAAGAGAAATTCCACCCAAATCCAAACCCAGACTGTGTAGATTCAATTCAATTCTGATTTGGAACCAATTTTACTTGTTCTCCTTGACCATCGATTAGATATGGAAAGCAAATTCCGGTCAGCAAAGCCGCACGGGCTAGGGCAATGGCCGATTTTGTGATAAGCTTGTTCCTATCCGCAGTTAGAACCCGTCTCTATCTCTCTCTCGCTCCTTGTATTCTGATTTTGTGGTGATTTTGATCTAAATTTCTGATCTTTCTCTGAAACTCGGTGATTTTTTATTTTTCTCTATCATTAATGCAAAGGAGTAACTATATGACGACACCAAACAAAAGCTGAATGAAAATGCAATATGTGTATGAAGATGTAATGGGAACATAAGAAGATTAAATGGGATTTGGGTGTCTGAAGATCTCAAAAAGCTAAAAACCATCTCCTTTTGGGTATTTCTATTAGTTGGTATTAATGGTGGTGGAGGGATTTTGTTGAGGTAGTGGCTGCTCTGTGGCTATTCGCAGTGGATAGATTGTAGGAATAAAAGGTGGAGGTAGGTGGTGGCATCCAGAGGAGGCTTGCGAGGCTCTGACTGAGGGATGTTGGTGTCTTGGAGCCAGAATTTGCGGGGCCAATTAGGGTTTGGCAAGGGGGCGATGGGTGACTCTTTCAACTCTCAGCCTTTGGAAGAAGAAGCAAGGAGATAAGAAGAAAATAAAACTAGAAGGAAAAATAACGCAGAGAAAGTAACTAAAAAAAGTTTATAAACAATAAAGTTGGAAGGCATGCATGTCAGTTTCCTTTTTGGTTATATTTTCTTCAATGACCATCGGTCACAGGGGAGGCCAATGCAATTGGACAATTAAGAGAGGTTGAGTGAAATATGGATAACACTTCAGGAGGCAAGTGAAATGCCCTAGTATTAAAGAAAGTTTCTAATAAAATTAGCATCATTGATCTGAACCATTTCACTCATGGTCGATGTATTCTTTTGGTTCAGGAGGGCTTTGCCTTTTCTCACTGCACTGAATGCAGAGCAGTCTTCATATTACGTGCGAATGTACCACCTGATCGGTGGTGGTTGAGATTGAAATTTCAGTTCCTTGTGGCAAGGGACCATGCATTCATTTTTGTTGTTGTTCAGCTGGTATGACAATATCTAATTGCAATCTCAGCATTTTGATTCTTTTTCTTCTTAGTATCAAAGCAAAAAGAAAAAGAAAGAGAATTTATCCTTGTTTTGACCAGGGCACTGATTCTGTCATTAAATCAGAAAGGTGCACGGTGTCAATGTGAATGCATGCCTATGTAGTGTAAATCCAAACCTTCTCTTCTTGCATATGTTTTTGTGTGTTTTCTCAATAGGTTTATTTTATTTTATTTTTTTGATAAGCTTCTCAATCGGTTTAGTTGGTTATAGGTTGAACTAGTTTGCATTGGTTTTTTTTGCAAAATACCTGATTTTATAATAGGATCAGATTTAAATCAGTTGGCAGTCAGTTAAAGTTTGGTTGGAACATTGATCGCGTGACTAAGTTTGATTTTCATTCTTCTAGATTATGATGTGAATGAGTTCTCTTACTGAAGTTATGTGTTGCCTAGCCTGTTCTTCACTTATAACCTTTCCATCTTGTTCTGTTTATAATTGTTGGGATATTACAATTACCGTGTGAAGTGTTAACATTAGAATACTATTTAAAACACTTTCTTGAATTTTGTCATTCTGAGTTCTTTAACTAAAAGCCATTTTAATTGTCCCCTATCTTTTGTAATCTGTCAGGGGCATTAATAGTGTTGGTCAGAGTATATATTGAATTGGGCAAAAGGGGAATCATTGACCTTTGAAATTGAATTTCATACACCAATGTAATTATGCCGGATGCATTGTTAATTGTCATTTCTAACTTAGAATGCAAAGAGCGTTTTGCCAATCCAATTTACTGATAGAAATTGCATAACTTTGGCAATCAAACTCACTAATGGAAATTATAGGTATGGGATGATATTTTATGCAGTTGTATTAGGCTGGCTCTTTATTGGCATGATTGTTACAAGGATTTCTTAATCTTGCTTATGAAATATTAAGATTGATGCCATGTTCTCTAGTTTCGTTCATCTAGGTGGCCGGATCAATTATCTTCTTTGATTCTTCTAAATTTTCTGATGCCTTCATTTCCATTTCAACAATCTTTTTCTTGTCCTGCGCCATTGTGGCTCGTGAACTCTTACAATTACATCCATGTTTCTTGGTTATCTTGATTTGTTTGTTTGCATTTTCCAAACACTTTAATTAACTTTTAAGTAGCATTATTTTGCTCAAGTACTGGTGTAGTTAGATTTAGTTTCACACCTGTGGAATCTATCATAATTTGATTTTTTCTGTAACTTATGTATGTTATACCATGAGCATTGGTTTATTTGGAGATATTAGATATTCTTTATTTAAATTAATTTCATGCTAATGTTTCATCTTGTATTATGTTGGGGGAATGTTCATTAATTCCTTTTTTGATTGCTTGAAAAACTCTAGGACTATTGACCAAGTTAATGTGCCAAAACTTCATTTTTATTTTAGTTTTTGCTCCTAGGTTCCTCATGATGTGGCCAATTTTTTTTTAATCCCGATTAAACATCAAATATGTAATTCACCTCCAAAGTTTTTCCATGCCTTGTTTTATGTAGCCGCCTCTCTCTCTCTCTCTCTCTCTCTCTCTCTCTCTCTCTCAGGAAAAGTGATGATATATGCTCTTTGGCTCGGCTATTAAAAACCTCGTCAGTCCTAAGCTCTTTTGCCATTGGCTACTGCATCCCCCGTTGTAACCTTGTCACCACCGCCACCATGCATTGACTGACACTACCTCCGGTAGGCATTGAATTGATTTACATCATTTGGTCAGGTCAAATGCAGCCAGATGATCCAGATCTAAAACAATTAGCAGAGTCTAGTCTTGTCTTTTGCTAGTTGAAAGCTCATCAGAAGGTTGCCTAAAGTATGGAAATTGCAGAGCGTTGCTTGCCAAGTCATCTTCTGAATTCCTTTGCTTTGTTTTGGATTTGCAAGGCACTGGTTCTAACTTTGTAGATCATCTTTTTAATTAATTTACTCTACTAGTCCCAAAGTATTTAATTAGGTTTAATTTGATCCTCTTAGGCTCTAATTCAATTAGTTCTACTATTTTTTTTATTCATATTTTTTTCTTTCTAAGGCATTGCTTGTTAACATTTTTTTAATTTTTTTTTTCTCCTTTTAAGCAAAAAAGTACTTAACTTTAAAATCATAATTTATTTTGCACTTAAAAAAAGTACTTTTAAAAAAAATTATATGATTTTAAGTACTTTTTTCAATAAGTAAAGAATAGTTGCTTTTTGTTTTTTTGAGTTTTATATCATAAAATATTGATGGCCTAGGACCTCTTTGCCGATTTGTTTCAATCATTTATGATTTTTTTTTATTTTTTATTTTTGGAATAAGAGATCATTTATTGGGATAATACTAAGATATTATCTCTACACTATCAAACAAACTTTTAATTTTTGGTTTTGCTTTTAAGTAAAAATACTTTTTTTTTTTTCAAATTCATTTTTTTATATTTTAAAAGGTAATTAGCGTTACTAAACAGCGACTAAGTATTTTGTTTAATCGCATTTAATGTCCTAAGTAATTTTCTGCATAATATATGGAAAACTATGTTATGATAATAGGAATTCATTATATATATATGTTTTTATGAAACATTATTCAATAGTTTTTTTTAATTGCATCGCGTAGAACACTTAGTGGAGTTCTACTGAAAATGAGGGACGGTTGTTAATTTACTATTAACTGTTTTTTTTTTTTTTTTTAATTATATTCCAATGAAATTAGTTGAATCGACTAAGTTTGTTTCATATTTTTCAATGAATTAACTTTTGAGTGATTTATATGAAGTTGGGTTAATGGAATATCTAATTTTTTTTTTTTTGATTAATATCCACTCAAACTAACGGGATGTCCATTTAAATCATTTGAGTTGATATCTGCTGATATTCCATTTTTTTTTTTTTTTTTTTTTGAGAAAAACGTGTAACAAGGATCTTGTTTGAAAGTATTCGGCGAGCAGATTTCAGTGATACATGTTTATTGAAGGACTTAAGGATTGGAAATTAAGAGGTTTTTGAAACTTAATCTATCATAGAACCTGGAAAATCATGCAGAATGAGGTTGAACATTCTTAGAGGGGTGAAAATGAAAAGTGTCCTATAGTGACAATTTTTTTTTTGGAAAGGGCAATAGGATTTACTCAAACTAAATTACACTAATAGGACTTGATGTCCCTTAATTTTTCTCTCTGTGTTTTCCCTGTTCTTCTGTTCTAGGGGACTACCATTTGATCATTTTTTTGCTAAGTGATTCAGGCATTTTTTATGAATCAGCAATTATTTTTGTTGAAAACTTTTGGCAGATTGTAGCATTATTAGGCGTGCTGGTGTACAAATTTTATGGGGAGGAACTTAGAGAAATGTTTGGTTATGAGGAACACCCATATGGATTTTATACTATGGCCGGTAAGTTCATCCAGGTTGTTTACTAAATATCTGGCCTTTTTTACAGTTCTAACTTCTAACAGTGTGCATAATTGTCAGTCTTCTATCTAATTCCACATGATCTGATTTTTCATCCTCTTATCTTATCCTCAGTTTGTGCCACCTTCTCTAATATGCACTAGTATTTCTTAAGGCTTATACTGAAGAATCTTTCCTGAAATGTTCATGAAGCACCTTCCCAATTTAGAATCACCAAAAAAAAAAAAAAAAAAAATTAGAATCACACGAAATAAAAAGAAAAGAAAAGAAAGGGGAAAAAAATCATTAAGGTAAAATTGCATATTTGTCCCTTTAACTTCACATGTACCCAAGAGGGGATGAACTGGGTAGAAGCAATTTATTTTTGAAATTGACATAAAACAAAAACAAATACCTGAAATAAAAGAGCAGCCGAAAATTAAATAAACAGTGTGTGTATTGGAAAGTGTGTAAATAATGGTAGGTAAAAGAGGCACTGAATTCACACAGGTTTGGTAAAACCTTTGCCTATGTCTTGTCCTGGGAGTTCTCACTAGGAATTCACTCAATAATCACTTTCCTTACTGGTGGACAACCAAATTCTTACAATCTTGATTTCACTTTTGGGCAGAGATCCTCACCTTATTCTCCCAATTTAGAATTAACCATATCTCAAAGACCTAACAGGAAAATCTGCTCCATTTTTAAATATCCTAGGTAAAAAAGGGGGTGAGGTGGGGTTGAATAGGCAAATAAAATTTTCAACCCTCGAGATCTCTAAGCCACTACCAAAATATCTCTGATTTTCATCTTGCTTAGAATATGCAAGTGATTATAGGAAGAGTAAAATAAGTCACAGCTCCACAAAATTAATGCAGAAGCATAAAGAGAGTGACAAACATTTTTACGTGGAAAACCCTAGGGTCAAAGACAACAGTGTTACTTTGCGACACAAGCCTATCCACTAGTGAAGTTTATAGGTGATACACACGACGTAACACTACACTTCTAGTCTTACATTGCAACTGCTACCCTGGAGATCTTATGCTTATGCTCACATTGCTTCCTTTGTGTCAAGCAAGAGCCCGCTCCAACACGCCGGCCTCCTCTCTCAGATCACATCCTCAACGACTTCCAAACAGTCCATAGATTTCCTCAACCTCAAGCCAGTCAGTGCCTGGGCACTTCCACTAGGCTGCTTGTGTTTCACATATCACGCACAATTCTGATGTCTACACGTTGGTAGTTGATCAAGTGCAATTTCAGATATGATCCTCGGTTAAGAAGATAGTTAGTGGTGGTAGTTTTCAAAACACTTGAATAAATATAAAATATTAAAGCTCCCAACAGACCACAAAAAACAAAGGGAGGCTAGGGTGGTACACCTTTGGAAAAAAAATCTAGCTCTAAAGAGAACCCTAAAGAAACGCTTTTAGGTTAAAATCCCGCAAAATAATAGAGAAAGCGTTTCATCATCCGGACAGTCTGCTTGATTATTCTGATGGTGGTCCTCTAGAGGACTGATAGTCTGGACGATGAATCCCACCATCCAGATGGTCTCCTTCTGGTAAACAGCCTTGTGGACGGTAAAAACAAACGTTTGGATGCTCGGACACGTTTTCTGCAAAACTCTATTTTATTTTTTTTGCAATTTTTAGATTTTGAAAACGTGCAGGGCTGAGTAGGTGGTGTGATGTATGTGCAACTCTGAAAATTACCTCTTCAAACTGGAATGCAGGAAGTTTGAACTCTGAAGCTGACGGCATTTGGCGAGCAGATCTTTGAAGGGAGCAAGTGCAGATCTTCTCCTTAGGCTTGAATGGTAATTGAAAGATTAATTGGGAGAGATAGGAGGGATATAACCCTCTTGAAACCTAGCTCTTAGAGTAGCATTTGGAAAACAAGACTTTTTCCTCCCCGTATGGATACTGGCCCTACGACCAAGAATCAGGAGAAACCTGTCATTGATAATCACTTTTGTCATTCCGGATGGAGATTCTGGTCTGGTGCAGGGGAGACCTTCATGATCTAGGGGTTAATTGTAGTCTGCACTAAGCAGGGAAAGCTCCTCTTTGGTTCCATCTTTCCACATTCTTCCCTTCCGTCCAAGGTCTTCATTGTTCTATATAATTGATTTGGCTCAGTACCCTCCATGAATAGAGTCCATGAGCTAAGGAAGAAAAGCAGGGCTTTCGGTCAACCAAGAG
Source organism: Eucommia ulmoides (assembly GCA_016647705.1). Classification (NCBI taxonomy): domain Eukaryota; kingdom Viridiplantae; phylum Streptophyta; class Magnoliopsida; order Garryales; family Eucommiaceae; genus Eucommia; species Eucommia ulmoides. Next base: position 37,502,437 of record CM028334.1, on the reverse strand, counting down.
AGGGCTGGCACAACAAAAACGTCATGTATCTAAGCGCTAGGGTTTCTTCCTATTTTGCCATCGATCCTGACACCATCTGGCATATATATTGAGTAAATGCCTCACTCTGGCCTATTCAGCAAAGTGACTCCCGTAGAAGACAGCTTCATTTTTGAACTTCAGGATCTTGTTTGCCAAACTATCTCCCCGGTATATCTATCCATAATTTAGAAAACATCTCTATCCACAATTGCTTGGTGGTCTCGCATTCTTTTTTCAACTTTTACCTTCCCCCTCCCGTTGGTCGAGTGTAGGCTAGCTTACCAACTCTTAGTTCTTTCTTCTAACAAAACTTTCAATGGGAATCCTAGGTGGCGTTTGGTTAGTGTCTCCACTTTTCTCATCCCACTTGGGATGAGATAGAATAAGAATTATGTTTCCTTCTGGGAACAGAATCGCGTTTGGTAACGATAGAATTCTGTCTTTCTGGAAACAGAATCACATTTGCTAATGACATATTAAAGGTAAACACCGTACATATTTTACAACAGATGTCCAATATGAGTAAATATGATTTTTCGCGACAAAAGTACAATTGTATAGCGAAATCCTTTTGTCGAAGGTGACAAATAGTGTTTCATAGCCAATAGTTTACCTTTTAATTGCAAAATCTTTTTGGAGAAAAATTCATGTTCTCTCTATATACTAAAAATTATTACATGATTTATATTTGTGTATGTTTTCAAAACTAAAAGCATAATTAATCAATATAAAATAAAGAAATAAAAAATATAAATAATTTATTTCTCAAATTAATTATACAACTATACTAAAAACAATCGTGATAAGGGGAAAAGTGAAAAAAAATTCTTCTTATGAGCCTTACAAAAGTTGAACAAGGGACTTCATTAACAATTTCTTTAATTCCTAGCTTGTCCTTTTATTGGGATGAGTTTTTTGGGAATGAAAAAAATCAAACTTTTTTTGTTTCTTACTTCTTTAAGGATTTCAAGAATCAATCCCAAAATTTTGGGATGAAATGGAAACGGAAATGAGTTTGCCAAACGCGTTCCCAAACATCAATTCCAAAAATTTGGGGATGGGATGGAATGGGAACAGTAACCAAACGGGGCCTTGGTATGCATGAATTCCATACAAATATGAAAATGGGAGTGTCAATACCACTGAGTGTCAAATCTAAACAACAATTTAGCTTTGGTTACTTCCTTCTCTACCACACAACCCTAGTGCTTAGACATACATAATGTTCTATTAGCTAAACTAAGTCAATTATCTTGAGCCACAATGCATTACTTTGGGCTAACCTAAAAAATATATTTTAAAAAATTAGTCATTGATGGCCCTCCATGGATTCACCTATGTGCGCTGGCTAGGGTTGCAAAACTAAGAGCTTCAATACCACTTGTAAATAATCCTAGAAACATGAGGGGCATAGGAATCAATGAAGGTACCAAAGGAACAAGAACAAAACTAGTAATTCATTGGGTAATATATTCCCAAAAAAGTCGAAAACTAAGTGATAAAGGCGTTGTGAAATCTTCTGAGATATTAATGGGTAATAGAATAGGAGTTGGTGGGTGAAACATTCATCCCCAGATCGGTCAAAAGGGAACCTAATGCATGGAATCAATAGGTGAAATTGAGAATAACTAGGATTAAAATCCATTGGATGTCCGTCTTTGAGGCTACCGGAAATAGCATGGGCCCTGGCCTTGGGATCCGCTCCATATAATGGGCACACCATTTTAAGTACAATACGACTATTACTATAGGAAGGGGTTAACGTTTTGGTTAATAGAACCATTAGATTAGGAAGGAAAATTTGTTTTTTGGCACTAGAGATGCAAGGAATAGAAAAGCATCCCACATTCCCATTACGCGGTAATATAGGGACTAATCTTTCCACAAGTAAGAGGAGCATCGATGGCTTTGCACCTTATCAAGCGCGACACCCATTGGAAGGGATCCAGGGAGTGGTAAGAAGACTTCCTTTCTGTCTCGCGTTAACAAGAGTTAGTTGCATACCTGGTTAGCTTGAAGAGTGAAAATCCTTACATGGTCGACGAATGGAAGTGAAATCGTAAGTCTAATTGAGATAGATTCTCATAGCGATGTGCTTTGAGTTAGCGAAGCAATGTATGTAGTAGCACCAATAGCACTGAATGTTGAGGGATCAAATTGACCCCTCTGAATAGTTACATGATCAAAAACATGTATTGCTCGATCATTCAGTTCCTCTCGCTCCAGATTGTTTTTGTTTGTTATCAATAAAGTTCTCCATGTGCGATCTAGGTTTCCAAAAAAATTGGCACCACGTTACAAACTTTGGCAAGTAGCAAGTAAGTTATGATTTGTTTGGGTACGATTTAGTACACCCCCCTCTGTCCTGTGCTATTTTTGATTTTGTTATCTAAGAAGTTTTGTGTGCCGTGGGGCTCCCGTTAATGTTACCAATTTTTTTCTTCTTTTATTTTTATTTTTTTATACAATATCATGTGGTAATCCTAATACATTGGTGTGACTGTATCCTCCACAATTCTTTTTATATTTTTTTTTTTGCTTACATGACATCTTGTGGTAATCCTAATGCATTCGCATAATTGTATTCTAACAATCTAATGTAATTTGGAAGACATTGAACTGCCTATTGTATTTATGCCTTGATTTACAGAACATATGTTTGATTCATCTTGCCATTTTTGTTAATGGCACAGTCTTAGCAATTGTCTTGGTTGGCTTGCTCTATGGTTTCTTTATTGCAATAATTTGTGGACAGAGGATCAGTGAACGCCACTACCATGTTCTTGCCAAACAAGAGCTTACGAAGGTTTGTGTTTCTTCCTTACAGCCTATTGAAATTTGTACGTGCAGTCACAGTTGAATCGAATTGGATGCTACTTCAACTAGAAAGAGGAAAATCATTTCATGTGATGATAAACTATTAAATTTAGTAAGATTATTGAATGTTACATGTATTGAGGAGGTCTTAAAAGGGCATTTAGCCATTTGCAGTTTACATATATTTTGGGTTTCCTATATTGCTCTGCTTCTCATTATGAATAAGGGAGACGCTCACTGCTCACAATGGTATTGAAGATGTCCATTCTTCCTATTCTCCATTTACTTCAATATGGTATCAAGAGTAGGTTTGAAAGGATAAATAATTTCATTATTTTGTTCTGTCAATACAATATAAACACACACATATATGTATATATTCACCTCGCGTTCAACCAAAAACAATACAAAAACGCGCACAAACCCAAACACTACTCATTGGCCTTTATCGACACAAATCTAGACCAGCCCCACCTTTGTCGAAACTTGTTGTAAGCAGGCCCAACCCAGTTTCACTGTCGTGCAGTCCTCGTTGGCACATATCTAACCCAAGACACCTTTGCCGGACCTCGATGACCCTTACTTTCGCTGCCTCCAGTCCTCACAGGCCTTGTCCAGCCACCAACAGGTCCTATGGCTAAAACCCTAGCAACTCTGTGTAATTTTTTTAGGAAAAAAAAGAAACAAACAATGTTTCTCTGTGCTTTCAATTTCTTTGTTATGTTTTTGATGCGGATTATTCCAAGTTTCTATGGTGCAAGGCATCACATCATGTATTTCTCTCCATTGCATCTTTTACCCAACAAGGTAGGGGCTATGGCTTTTCTTTACTATATTTCTTCTTCTTTTTAACCTTGGGTCATAGATTCCAACTACCACTTATCATATATCGGGTATATAATCAAATGCCTACTCACTATCAATCCTCTTCTCTTTACCATTTGTCACTTTAGCAGAATCATCCTTCTCTTTGTCATCTGTACTGTATGTTCCTTTTTTTTTTTTTCCATGTAACTTAATATGTGCAGTAAATTTACCAAAGATTAGAATTGCTCAGTTTCTTTCCTTACTAAACTGTAATTATTCAGTGTTTGAGGACATGAAGACAGATAGTTAAGGGCATGAGTACGGTAACCTTTACTCTTTGATAATTGGGTAATCCCACTGCCTCACCTACGGCATGTCCTGCTATAGCTTTTTCCTTACCAAATTCAATGCCGGCTTAGTCATCCATCCCAGCCATTTTGAAACTTCTTGTCCCCAATTTGAGTCATTTGCCTTTTTAGATTATGAATCTTGTCACTTGAAATTTTTTCATCACGTGTTGTATACTTCCCGGTTAAAGAAAGAAAACTAAGTCATTTTATGTTAGTCCATTTTGATGTTCAAGTCTTTCTTGTCTCTCTTCTGCACTCAGTTTTCAATACCTTGTCACTTTTGTGGATAGTTTCTCATTAGTCACTTGGCTTTACCTAATGAGAGACCGTCTAATTTTTTTTTTTTTTTTGGTGCCTTTCGTGTTGACGTCAAAGCTAAATGTGATGTTGTTGTGCGTATACTTCAGATTGATACTGTCGAAGAATATTTTTTGCGCTCCATTATTCATTCATGACTCAATTAGGTTTAGTTCGTCAATTATCATGTGCTCACACTACAACAAATTGGAGTTGTCGAAAGAAAGAATGAGCATCTTCTCGAGATTACTTGCATGTTTTAGATGAAGGTTATTGAGAGTTTTTGGGTGGCAGAGTATTCCAGGCTTTAATCAATCGCATGCCATCTTCTCCCTGCATGGTAACACACCAAATTATGTTCTTTTCTCCCTATAGCTCCTTTCTATTTTATTTATTTATTTATTTATTTTTTACCTTATTGTGTTTTTCGTTTTGTGTTTTGTTTATCTTGCACCCAAATGAGTATTCTTGAGTTATTCTCAGACTCGAAAGGGATATCGTTGTTAAAATCTATTATGATTTTTCCTTGTGTGTGCCGATGTAATTTCTTTGATTCTACATCGTATGCTTCGTATTATAAAGAGAATCTCATGATGACCTTGCCACTGTACTTCTTCCTTGTAACTATATGTTTAGTCACCTCCCTCCCCTACCCCATCCCACATATTTGTTTGTCTCTTCTTGTCTTTGTAGGTTTTCGCACATCAAAATGTGGAGGCTGCGCTACCCATCTTAACTATTTAATCAATACTTCCATTGTCCTCTGACCCTACTCAATCTGTCCCTGGTTCGTCTAATTTGGACATCCCTATTGTGTTTGGAAGAGGAAGTGCTCTTGCACTTCATATTCTATATTTAACTTTGTATCATATGCGCATTTGTTCCCTTCATATTTTTCCTTTTGTTACTTATTTGTCACCTTTTTCTCTTTGTAAGTCTGTTTTAGAGGATCTTTCTCACTATGCTGGGGGAAGACTGCAATAAAGGAGGAGATAGTGTTTTACATGAGCTTGGGACCATATGGCAGTAAATGGAGTAAAACCATGTTAGGAGGTTCCAACCTAAAACCATATGGCATTAAATGGAGTAACTCCTTTCATATATGGACTACTTTGGGAAGCCTCAAATTCAATGTGGGATCCTAACACTTACAATCCATTATCCTATAGAAGTTTCCATTGTTTTACTAGTAACTTAACATAATTCTTTATACATGTTTTTTTTCCCATTTTACACATTCTGTTATTATTATTTGTTGGTAATTTCTAGACACTATATATTTTAAAAATATTAAAAAAACATATTTCATGGAGCTTACGCCCCACGCCTCGGGGCTTATACCCTACCCTTGAGGGGTTAAAATGCCTTGCCTCGGGCCCCATGCCCACGCCTTTTACAACACTGATATCACCAAGTCAATGCCAAAAAGGCATTAGACACATCTCCCAAAACCAGATGTAAGCGGTTGAAAACTCCACTTTTGAGCACTAATTCATGCAATAAGCTGATATTCTTTTTTTCTAGTAATAATCTGGTACACTTTTTTTCTGCTACCCTGCAATGTGCAAAAACAGCATTCAGCTGGTGAAAATTCTGGTAATTTGCACTAGCTTTCTATATGAGGAGTATTTTCCATATTGTTTGCTCTCATAGTCTATGGCTTCAATATCATTGGTATTATAGCTTCAAAGTTTTACTATGATGCACTTCCCTCTTTAGGTTTTCACTTTTTTTGTGACCCACTTTTGTGGATAAAATCCCAGGAGTACGTGGTGGAAGACCGAGAAGCTAGTAAAAATGTCCCAGAACTCGAACCAAGCCATGTTACAGAGCTAAGAATGCTGGGGCTATATTAAACTGACAATTTGTTTCTGGCCTTGAAGCCTTGGGTAAGCTGCTACCTTCTAGTTTTCCTTTCAATATGCCATTTTTTAAAATAAAAATTATAATTATTTTTCCTCTTAAACTATGTAGTCTCAACATGAATTGATGAAGTTTCTATGTTACATGTTCATTATTTATTCTGTTCCTTTGTCTTCGTCATATACATAATCATACACTTATTGAGAAACGGAGGGCCAAAAGTGAAGTCTATTGGTGAAAATAATCATTGGGCTGTATCACTAATTGGGAAAGATGTGCAAAGTCTGCAATAAACTCAAATTCCAGATATTTCTGGATGCAAGAGCACTCAACAGCAAATTCTATTGTGGTTTTAGATGGCCATCCAAAACAGGCCTTGATTTTAATTGATTCTGTCTCCAAATCTATTTTAAGTAGGATTTTCATGACCTTCGATCCATGAAGTGGGGGTGGGGTGGGATAGCATCGTGGGCAAGAGAGGAGTCGTTGAACTCTGGAAGGTTCAAAGGTATAATGTATTTATTAGTGAAAAGAGTTTTCGTTTGAAATTATATATTTGACAATGCAATACTTTTGTGCGAAGTCCTATTACAAGTTTTTCTATATAAGAATAATTTTGTCGATTTAAATATTTGAAAAACAGTTATTTTGATGTTATAGTCATGATAGGAGCATAGTAGGAGCAAGGTTCTATCATGATTGGAGCATGGTGGGAGCAAGATTCTAACATGATAGGAGAGAATTTGGTGTGAGGTTCTCAGTAAGATGCGCGCAATCGCAAGTTTGACATGAGCATGAACATTTTTAGAGAACCTTGCAGATAAGTCCATGATGCATCAAGTAATTATGTCTTGTGCTTCCCCGAATAAGATGGGCATTTTTTTATGAAGTACAGAATAAGTGAAGATTAAATACTGAACATTATTTTGCCTTCAAAATGAATGAAACATATATCTAAATAAACTACTATTCTTTTAATGTCCTGGTGTCATTATATTTGGAGATCATTGATTTTAAACTCACAGAATTAATAATTTGTACCAGAAAATGAGCGCTGGAGCACCTGAATTGATGGGAAAATATATCTTCCTCATGTATTAAAAAGTCAATTTCCAGGTCTCGATAGCAGGGCCAACCACGATGAGTTTTTGTCACTTCACTGTTAAAATGTGAGCATTAGTACGTGGAATAGATACAGTGACATGTTGGGGGTAGATATATATTTGTTACACAAACATTTAATGACATCTGTATGACAAGGTGCGTTTTATCGGAAATGTTTCATTTCTGGGGTGGAGATTGATTCATCTGCAAACTAATGGTCAGATTTATTTCAGATTTTTTTTTTTTTTTTTTCATTCCAAATTTTCTCTTCTCTTATACATTATTGGACCTCTGTATTCATCAAGGAGACAAAGAACAAGGGTCAAATTTATCAATTTGTTTTTCCCCTCTGCAATTCCCCCCTTCTCTTCCTCATCTTTTCACCGACAACGCCTAGAATTTTTCACATTCGAGACCACTGGTCTTCCACATGAATAGACACCTTTGAAAGCTTGACATGTCTGTCTCCATCGAACAACACACTTGATTTCAAAGAGAACAATCGTTCTATAAATCCTGATCTTGGTGCCTCCATTTTTATTTTGTTGATCTTGATTCCAATAAAATTGTCGATCATGACGATCATGTTCCCTTGTTTGTCAACACGAAGCACCTTTTGATATCAGGTACTAAGCTATTCCCTTTGGGTTTGATTTCCTACAGTAAGAGTTCAAATGTACCGGACCGATCAGTTAAACTGTCAAAACTGTATACTCGAGTTAATTTATTTTGCAAGCATAGACACAAGGGAACCAATTTTGTAGTGGTTGACATGAGACTTGTCATGTCCATGTGTTGGTTGCTGCACACTTTTTGATCTATTTACTTTTTTAGCCGTTCTGTTTTATCTAGTTACTCGGAAAGTGGTGCAGTTCAAACCAGGTTAGTTCAATCTATAATGTAAACGATCTGATAACATTCCCTGACCAGTAGACCAATTATAGTGGCCCACTTCAAAACGATAGGAATGGCCAGGCACTCAATACTGGTGTTTTGTGTTTTATGCAACTGCACTTTTGAATTGTGTTTGTGAAAAAACATAAAATGAAAATTAGTTTGCTAATTAATTTAGTTTGTTGAAATTTCAAAATTTGTAGTGAACCTAGCGGTAATTGGGGGATGTGAACAAGTGTGGACCACATTTACAAAGTGTCATCAGGTATTAGGTATTGTGTAGTACCTAAGTTATTGTGGTAACTCTGAGCTACATGAACAATGGTTGATAACTGTAGAGGTACATGGGACCACCCACCTCTTCCAAATGCTCTGTTTCTAATCCTTTTCTATGCGGCAATCTTGAAACTTCTAGGTCTGGCATGTTTATTGTCTTGTAAATTTGAAATTCTAGTAAAATGTTGACTTAAGCTTAAATATTTGGTGTTTGCACATCCTTTAGTGTAACAAAGAAATTATGGAAACAAAATTCTCTTTCCTTTACTTCGATAGGACTAATAACCATCTTCCATGTCGGTTTTAATCAATGTTTTAAAATGGAGTTTGCTCTGCGATAGTCCAAAAACACCTCATGCCTCTTGAGGAAGGCTAACATATTTGTTTTTACCTTGTTGTAGCCTGAGGCATTGAAGACATGACTTTTGTACTTCTATCTACCAGGCTTATAATTTAAAAGGAATAGTTAATTTTACCCATTTTCCGACAAAGAAAAGAGGAGTAACTTCAGTATCTATCATTACTATATTTATGTGTCTAAACAGGCTAGATCGTGTTAAAACTTTTCGTTGTCTATTTTCTGAGATAGCCATTTGATATTTCACAAATGCAACATTAATGGTAATGGGAGTTTATATATATCTTCCTTTTGTTTGTTGTCGACATGATTCACGGATTTAGAGCCTGGCATTTTCTTTTCTGTTGGTACATTGATCCAACACTACTTTTCAGTACTGCTTCAACAAATATTAACTTGTTTTTCAAGATAATGTAGCATTTGCATAATTATTTTATTCTCAATTATTTTTGGTAAAAAATAAGAGAATTACGCCCGACACCTTTCTGTTTACGCTTTGCCTTATATACGTAAAAACACCTTGCCTTATACCTTATTTTTTGTAATCTTGGCTATATTTAATCCTTTTTCCAAGTCCCCTTATAAGTGAAATTTGTATTTTCTCCCGTCACTTGGATGGTTTTCACGTACATTTTCTGATGCTTGAATTCATTTTAATGCTTCCTGCAAATAGTTCAATGCTCCATGATGTGCCTCAAGCGTGTTAAAAAATTCCTGAAGATCGAGGATCGTATCAAGAATCTGCAATTTTGTGTTCAATGGTCGTGTTGTGAGTTTACGTAAGTTTATTTTTATATTCGTCCTTTGGCATAGCGGAAATGGATATATTGTGTTTAGAGAAAAGTGATTTATGTTAATTTTTTCCACCGGAAACAGACTCAAATAATTACATATTGTTAATACATCTAAATTTCAATTGTATAAATTTGACATTGTGTTGTAACGAGTTGGTTTGTATTTACTCGTAGGGGAACTTTCTTAGTAAATAACGTACATAAAAATTGTTTAGCAATTGATTAAATTTCTACACATTTCTTATGGGGTGCATGCTGTGGGAGTTTTTAGTGGTTAAATGTCTATTTTGCATTCTATGCGAAATGGTAAAAACAAACCAACAAAAAAAAAGATATTAGACTACTAATTTTATGCTATAAAAAAAATACATTTTATTTCTCCCTTTTTTTTTGGTCCTATTCTTGTTCTCATCTCATGTTTGTTTTTTACTTTTCTTTTTTACAACCCAATTGATTATCTGCCTTGTCCCTCCCTTCCCCTATCACTCGCCACCATGACCACCACCAATGCCACCCCATTTTTCTTCACCCATTTTGAAAGAGATGAGGGTAGAGAAGGAGATCAGACACAGAGAGGAGAGGAGAGGTGAAAATGAAACCATTTTTTTGAACAAAAATTTGCAAAAATGGAAAATCTTTGTTGTTGCTATTCGGGTTTTGTTGTTGCTCCAAGGGGTGACTGTGGTAAACGGGGGGAGGTGGGCGGAGGTGAGCATGGGTGATTTGCGATGGAATTGTAGCTGGTGGTGGCAATGACAAGGGATGGCGGTGATTTTTTTGGTGGGACCACACACAAAGGTAGGTGGTGACGGCATTGGCGGTTGTGTTTTTGCATTTTGAAGAGATTGAATTGGACAAAAAGAGAGAGAAGAAAAAAATAATTTTTTTTTTTTTTTTTTGGGGGGGGGGGGGGGGGGGGGGCGGATAAACTAGGGGTGGTTGAATATATTTATTGTTCAATAGAAGGTTAATTTTGTCTAAAAATATTGTCCAATTTATTGAAGTTCAAATTTATTAATAAAATAATGTCAATAATTTATGATATAAAGGAGGTACTTTGTAGTATTTGATCAAATATGATAAAGTTGTAAAATTATGATGGGAGTTTCGTTGTTAGTTGTAAAAGGATACAAAAGGTAAGTGGTGTAAATTATATTTTTATTATTTTTATGCATTTTTTTTTTTTTTCCAATTTGTAAAGACACCAAAATAGCTTGAATAAATTCACTAGATTGAGATAAAACTTTGGTATTCGACATTGTTATCAATAACGTAATTTCTTATTATTGAATATAGAAATTATATCTTGACGACTTTCAAATAAGTTCGACCGTTAAAGATTTGGCACATTTATGTTAAATAGTATCTTTGTTTTTTAAATCAAAGTAACCCTTCTCACACTTTTATTTTAAATAGTGTATATGCTTTTACATCAAAGTAGAAAGGGTCAAGTACGTTGGGCTCCATGGGACTAATTTTATCACCTCATACTTTGGAAATATACCTTTTCTCCTGTATTGAAGTGCAAAAAGGCAACGTTAAATGATATATATGTTTTTGCATCAAATTAAGGAGGACTAATTACATTAGAGCCCATGCACTTAGGCTCACTTTAGCCACCTCGCACTTTAAAAATAGACATTTTATTATTTTGGATTAAAATACAACTATTACAACTTGAAATGAAGAATTTTGAAAAAAAATATATTATGATTTAACACCCAAATCACTCACCTTTTTTAGAAAAAAAACAAAAACAATAATCGTTTTACATAGAACTTCAAAATTTTAAAACAACAAATTGATCTTATTTTATGTTCATTTTTAATAATCTAATTACACTTTTCTCTGTTTTAAGGGATATAGAATCCAATATTTCTTTTTTTCTTTTTTTTTTAGAATTTTACATGCTAGATTTGTATCAAAATTAATTTTATCTAAAGTCTCCAAGATTAAATTTTTAATACATATTAAATGTCCAAATTAATCAAAAAAACATATTCTTTACCCTTTAAAACATAGAAAATATAGTTAGATTATTAAAAAAAAATATGATTTTTATATAAAACAATTATTTTTTTGAAAGCGATCAGTGATTTGAGTGTCAATTTTTTTTATTTTTTTTTGTCAAATTCTTGATTCCAAATTATAGTAATATATGAGAAAAAATCGTTTATATATGGATCATAAAAAATCGATTTCGTTTGAATAGTCAATTTGTGTTCTAAAGTTTATGATTTGATCTATGGTAGGAGCAATTTAGTATTTCTACTAATTTCATTAGATTGAACATGGAATTATCATTTTCCCCACAATATCAAAGTTAGAGGGGTTAAAGTGCCGATGTTCGAAGTACATGTGTTCAACCAAAAATATCCAAACGAGACTACAACCGTAAAACATTAAGGGTATGTTTGGTTGGGAGAATGAAAAAGAGAAATGAAAATGAAAAGCAAGAATAATATTATTATTCATTGTAAAAAAAAAATATTTTTCCTAGTGTTGTTCGGTTAATAAAGAAAAATAAAAGGAAGAAAAATAAGTCACTTCAATGTAATTTACTATTTGACCCTCATATATTATAAAGAAAAATTTAAAATTCTACTATCAAGTGTATAATTGTAATTTTGCTCTATTCTTGAAAAACTCTCCTTCATTTCCCTTCATTTTCATCCCAAATTGATGTGGAAAAAAAATTGCTTCGAAAATTATGCATTTTCCTTTCAAATTTCTTTTTCCTCCCACATTTTCTCCATACCAAACAAGGTTTTTATTTATTTTATTTTATTTTATTTTCATTTTCATTTTCTCACCCATCATTTTTTCTACCCAAAACGATGCACCCTAAGTTAATCGTGCAAATTCACATGTGAAAGCAAATGACGAGCATGCAATAGACAGTGAGGAATAAAAGAAACAAACAAACAAATAAATAAAATACTAAACTTGCACAGTGGATAACAAAAAATTGAAACCAATTATATCTTTACAATTATTCCTAGTCTTGAATCAATACGTGAAACATAAAATAAATAAGATTCTATTCTAATAAATAGATTGTGTACTTTTGCTGCGTGCTTTAACCTCTTTACTTGTTAGTTCTTGAACTGTGATGTCTTTTTTTTTTTTTTTCTTGATGAATCTATGAAATCTGATCTCTGAAATAGTGGTACAAGTATCCCATCTTTTGCAGCAGTATCCACATAAAGAATTTCATTCTAGCATTCTTTGATCTTTTTAGCATTGGAATGCTAAATCTAATAATACTCGGGGTAGACTTGAATAGATTCAATGTGATAACTAAAAAAAAGAAGTCAAATGTCTGGAAGAGAAAGAGGGAGAAAGAGAGAGAGCGAGCGAGTGAGAGAGAATCTTGTACTACCTTAGGGTTGAATTTAGGAACTTTAAATAGAACCTAAGATTTTTTTTACCCTAGTTACCTTTCTCCTATTTATGTTTTGACTCCTAACCTTTTGAAGTTGTTCGACATTCCTACCGATTCTTTCTAAAAGACGATCTTGACTTTCATTCTCCATTTGTGTGTAACTCATTAGGCTGATATAAAAATCTGGACAATAAAAATTAATTATTTAATTATTATTTAAATAATTCCAATTTTGCTCCTATAATGAAATAGTTTCTTTACAGCATTCCCACTAACTAAGGTTGAAGTCTACCAACATGTCATAGTCATATCCAGTTAATAGAAATTTCATCTAGAGAATTCTTTAAGTTCTAATTACCGTGCTATTTGATTTCTCTACCTTTGTGATCCCAAAAGAACTAACATAGTATGGATAAAGTCAAGATTTTTTGTTTAATCACATGTAGTTGATTAATACTATTATCTTATGATACTTATTGGAATCTCATTCCAATCATCGTACTATGCTGGTAAGAGACCACATTTGAGTTATTAGTAAATTTAATCACATTAGACACATCCCTCTTTGTTGAGAGCGATGCATTCTTTCTTGTATACTCGAATCTTCACATTTATGTTTCACTATAGCCAATTAGAAAGTTTAGAGTTTTGATGTTAGAATATACTATCAAATTATAGTGACCCATTTATGTGACTATTTAGTACCTCAAGTCTAAAGACTACAAGTATCATCACAACTCAAATATTTCACTTTGACGTTAAGAATATTACCATGATAGAATATAAAGGATGATTACGTTTAGGCCCTTACTATAGATTAGTAAGTGCCCGTATGGTTGTTCAGATGTCTCACATTAATGATTTTAACATTCACAACTTTAAAAATAGAAAATAACCCACAAGCTGTCGGATGTAAGCCCTTTAGTCAATCTTATATTCATACATTCGGTGGCTTTTATATGTAAAATGTTATAATTGGAGGTTTAAATATGTAATTTGATGCTATTCTTGAAATGTATCAATGTTGTTGTAGACCTTGGATATAAAATTAAAAGGTCTCATCTCTTTAATGTGATTTAAAGAAGAAGACCAAATACATTTGGTTGTATTCTAAATTGTTCCTAATCGGTATTGAATTGTTAAAACATGTCTTTAACAATATGGACTAGTTTGTTGGGGTATTTTTTCTTTTGAAAATGATAAGTATCAAACCATTAGTATGAGATACTAGAACAACCACAGGGAGACTTATTAAGTGTAGTACGAGACTGAACATGATCATCCTTGATATTCTACATAGTAGCTTTGCTCAATGTCAAAGTAGGATATTTGATTTATGATTGTACCTATGATCTTTTGACTTGAGGTACTATATATTAAAAGTATGGGTTGCTATATTTGATATTACTAAGTATTGTATTCTAATCACAAAACTTCAAAGATATTTATTGGGTATAGTGGGACATACATGTAAATTACGAGTATGAAAGATATGATTTATCATTCTCAGAAAAGAGAAACGTGTCCTACACGATTTGATCTAATATAATTCAACCAAACCTTTGGGCAGAGTAGTGTGGCGATTAGGATGAGTTTCCAATTGGTGTTACAAGGGATTATTATCAATCAATATATATATGATCGGATTAGGGATTTTGACTTATTTATACCCTCTTGGTCCTTTAGGGAGAACAAGATAGAGAGATCATATAGTATTAGGGATGGTCATGGGCCCAGAGGCCCGCCCGGCCCGACCCTATTTTTTTAGGGCATGGGCTTAGTGTTTGAGCCCATGGGCCGGGCTAGGGCCTAAAGACTAAGGCCCATTCATTTTTAGGGCCGGATTAGGGCTTGATTATTTTTATTTAGGGCCGGCCCGGCCCGGCCCGAACTATTTTAAAATATAAAATATATATATATATATATATATATATATATATATATATCCATAGAGAAAGAGTTGAGGGGCCATTTTGTAATTTATAATTTTGGCTAGATAATTTAACAAACTCTAGTTTCATTCTTCTCATAGAGAGAAAATTGAGGGGTCATTTTGTAATTTTAGTATTTAGTTTTTAAATTTTTTAAAAAATAAATTATAGGGCCGGGCCTGGGCTTAATTTTTTTTGTAAGGCCGGGCTTGGGCATAAAATTAGGGCCTGATCATAGGGCCGGGCCGGGCTAAGGCCTAACATTTTTGTATAATACCCTAGTCAAAACCCGGCTCGGCCTGACCCATGACCATCCCTATATAGTATGATAATCATAACTGAGGAGGTTCTCTTAGTAAAATTCCTAACAACTGGATGTGCTTATGATATGTGGGTAAACATTACTAACAATTGGAGGAGATGTCTTGCAGAAAGTGTTTCTCTTAAACAGGTGTAATATGAATTGTTTAATTTTATTTATTTAATTATTTCTGAACCTAACAGATCACGCACAATTGGAAATGAAAGTTCAAAAAGTCCTTTAAAAATGAATGGTTAGTAATACTGAATGGTTTAGAAATTCGGGAGTCAAAGTGCAATTAAAGAAATAAGGGATCTATGGTTTTGAACCCAGAACAATGCTTCTAAATAAGGGAGCCCATAGTGCCCTTCCCTACCAAATAAATTTGTCCAAACCAAAAATTTATGCCACCTCATTCTTTTTTTGTTATATTGTTTTGATTCTTACTACCATCTAGAATCAGAATGGAACTATCTTAGTTTCTTGAGATTAGAATTAGATTCTTAGAGATATCAAGAATATTGTCCCTACAGAGTATCCTGTGTGGATCCTGTTAGAGGTAGACATTTGTTTTTCTTCTAGGAGAACGATTCTCATTAACCGAATCAGAATTAGATCTAGGCTTTCTTTGAAGAGCTTTCTCAAATGATAGCTCGATAACTAACGACATTGAGGCTGAAGCACCGAAAGAGGAATAATGATTAAACTTGATTTACGATTTTATTTGTTATATGTTGATACAGATAAATTCGACTTTGAGGAACCGAGTTTATTAAATGTGATTTAAATTTTTTATATTTTACTGCGCAAATCTAGTAATTTTAATATTCGGTTCCTTCAAGTAGTATGAGATTTAGGTCCATAATTTAAACAAATTTATTTTGGTTATATTTTACTGAATATTAAATCGTAATAATATTGATCAAATATTATTTTTGGATCTTCTTGAAAACAATATCGATGACATGTGAATCAAAAAGAGATTTTAACTAATTTAAAGAAATATTTTTAAAATCTCAATTCAAATTGGAAATTGAGGAATTCAAAGGAATGTCACAATGGCAAAAACTACGATGCATGTGGGAATCCACATCATACGAAGGCAGCAACATTAACACCACTACTGTATGCCATTGCAAGCAATGGTGTTGCCCACTAACGGCACTACCATGGCACCGTATAGTAGGTGGTGGCTTGACGCTGCCCTAGTGATTCTTCCATCGCGGCAGCGTGGCAGTGGTGGCCATAGCACATTTTCGTTCCTGCGAATTTCGGTTGCCTGTGATTCTTTTAGAGTTTGCAAGATTTGTTCATTCAGATATTTAAGAAAAAAATTCAAAACTTGATTAGACTATCAAATTTAAATTTTTGTTCTTGCCTAAATTAGATTTGATTTCTTGTAAAATATCTTCTGAAAAATCTTATCAAATCATATTTAGTATCTTATCCAAAACTTAAATTTTAAACTTCCTAAATTAAGTTTTTAGTAAATAATTTTAAATTATTACGAGATAATAATTTATAGAAAATGATTATTTTTTATTTAAGTTTGATATTATCTATGTTTAAATTTAAAACACGTTTAAATTTTATTTAATAGATAATGGCTTTAAATTTAAGAAATGAGATAATTTTAAAATTATACATATTTTTGATTAATTTTATTTTGAGATTATGAGATAATTTTAATGAACATAGAATTTGAAAAATTCAAATTCAAAATTAAATTTTATTTGAATTATTATGAGATCATTTTTAATTGTTATAGAATTTTAATTAATATTTTTATGAGATAATAATTATTTCCTAATTAAATTCAGAAACATCAAAATTTATTAATCCAATTAGAGTTCATAATCTGATCAGTTAGCTTTTTATATTTTACATGAGATGTATTATATATGGGATGATCACGGACTAAATCGTTTGAGCATTGTGAGTGTTTTGTACATTGGTTTTAATCTTGGATATTGGATGGTTTAGTCCAATCTGATTGTAATTTTTATTGAGGGGTTTTCGAGGGCTCCTATGCTTTGACTTATTTTTCTTTTCATTGTATTGATCCCTTTCTTGATACCTCTTTCTTCCTCTTAAACGTATCCCCCTTATTTTATGATATTTTTTGTATTTATAATTTGAAAAGACAAAGGGGAGAACCAACGATGATAGAGAAAAAAATGAGCTCAATCAACAGCATAGAGCGATAGAGGCTGGTACATTGGAAGCCAAATAAGGTGATCTATGAGATGTATCAACTTTGGATAAATAATTAATTATACATCTTAATTAAACCTATATTTGTCATAAAGGCTCAAGTCAAATCGAAACGCAAGTTTATGATCATCCTAGTCTATTTATATACTTTTATGGGACAATTATTTTATATTGCTTCATATTTGTCCCAATTAGCATGCATGCATGGGGAATTTATTTATTTTGTTATATGTATGATATTCACGATAAACAAACTAAATAAGTAAACGATGATATCTAAATAAATATCCCTTAAATAAAATATTAAGTTGAAATGAGGAGCATACATGATATGCATCACCATGGTCTTCCATTAAGGGATTTGTTCAGGTCAGAGTTCCCTAGGTCTAAAGTTGATCAACATACTAATGATAAGAGATCATGTCCAGGAAGTCGAGCTCTTGCATGAACTTATCTTTATTTTATAACATTCAAAGAGTAAACTGATGAACTTCAATATGTTGATTATGTGAAGGGCTCATTAGGACCAGTATGGCAAAGTTAAAGAGTTATATTTCTTGCTTAACCAAGAAACTAGTGCATGTCCTATAAAGTGGTACATGCAACTTACGCTTTTGCGCTCAAACTTGTTATTGACAAAGTAAGTGCGAGAGTAACTAAGCATGTGCATCTCACTATTTTTAAGATACCAACAAGCTAAGTTATACAACCAAATTAAATACCTAAATATACTTTTACCAGTTGTTATCTATGACTTCTTAGGGCATGATTGTAAACGTGCACATAAAGAGACACAAAACATAATATCAGGTCTACTTACAATAAGATATAGAACTGATCATACCTCGATAAAAATTTTCACTTACACTTTTGCCTTTCACGTCTTTGTCCTGTGTTTTTGAGTGCCCATTGATGTAGTGTATGCTTTTCTATTTTCCATTATGTATTTCTTTAACATGTAATTCACATACTTGGCTTGGTTGATGAAAATCCTATCATTGGTTTGCTTGATTTCTAGTACAAGAAAGAACGTGAGCTCTCCCATCAGGCTCATCTTGAACTCTTCCTACATATTCTTGTAAACTCTTCGCAAAGCTCCTCGTTAGTAGCACCAAAGATTTATCATCAACATATATTTGTATAAGTAGTATTTCAAAACCAGATTATTTAATAAACAATGTAATGTCTCTAACCTATCTTTTGAAACATTTCTGTATTAGGAAACCACTAAGCCTCTTATACCAAGCTCAAGGGACTTGTTTGAGATCATAAAGAGTTTTAGATAATTTAAACACATGATCAGAGAAATACTCATTTTCAAAATTCGAGGGTTGTTCCACATATACATCTTCCATAATATAACCATTGAGGAATGCACTTTTGACATCCATTTAAAATAGTCTAAAGCTACATGTGCAAGCAAAAGTTAACCATTAAGGAATGCACTTTTGACATTCATTTGAAATAGTGTAAAGTTACATGCGCATCAAAAGTTAAAAGCATCCTAATGGATTTTAATCTAGCTATTGGGGCATAAGTCTCTCATAGTCAATTCCTTTATCTTAATTATATTCTTGAGCAACTAATCTCGCTTTATTTATGGTAATAATACCAAATTCATCTTTCGTATTTCTAAAGATCCAATTAGTATAATTACAGGATGGTCGTTAGCTTAGGTACGCAGGTCCACATATTATTACACTCAAATTGGTTAAGCTCTTCTTGCATTACTGAAGCTCAAGATTCATCATCTATTGATTCTTTAACATTTTTTGGCTCAATTTGAGGAAGAAATGAAACATTAACTAAGTTATGTAATGTAGAGCGAGTACTTACCCCATAGTGAATATCACTGATGATTAGCTCCAGAGGATGCTCGATTACATTCTTCATGGATCTGGGCAATTATACATTCACCTCTATCATACCAACATCAAGTGAGTATTCCTTTCCATCAATGGTTTCAACATTGTGATATTGTGGGAGTTATATAACACTTGTATCATCCTCATCCAAACACTTTCTTGAAACAAAGAGACTAACTCTTCAAATACAACATGCATAGATTCTTCAACAATAAGATTCATTTTATTATACACCCTATATGCCTTACTCTTTGATGCATAACCAAGAAAATTACCCTCGTCAGATTTGGCATTGAATTTATTTATTTATTTATTTTTTAATTTTTCCCTTAAGAATAAAGCATTTACACTCAAACACTCTAAAGTAGGAAATAATGGGAATTTTTCCCTCCCAAAGTTCATATAGGATTTTCCTAGTGCCTCGAAGGGTAGAAACCCTATTTAAGATATAGCATGCAGTGTTAATGGCTTCCTCCCAAAAATAGTTAAGACTGAGTGCTAATTCAACATAGTCCTACCCATACCTTAAAGTGATCCATTTTTACGCTCAATACCCCCGTTGTGTTGGGGAGTCCTAGGTGTAGAAAAATTATGACTAAAACTGGGTGTATCACAATAAGCTATAATTTTCTCATTTTTAAACTCACCTTCTCTATCACTCCTAATGTGCTTAATGCTCAACTCCTTTTCACTTTTCACTCACTTGTAGAATTTTATGAATTCACATATAGAATCACTTTTCTTAGCTAAAAACATAGCCCAGGTAAAATGAGAAAAGTTACCCATAAGCACAAATGCGCAATGTTTCCACCCAAACTAGTAATGGGGTTGAAACCAATTAGATCTAAGTACAGGAGTTCTAAAAGTCTAGATGTGCAAGTATGCAATTTTGAATGAAAAGACGATCTAGAGTGTTTTCCTAACTTACATACATCACAAATAATATCTCTAATGAATTTTGTGTCATGCAAACCTTGAACTGGTTTTCTTTTAGAGACATTACATATTACATCTACACTAGCATGTCTTAGGCGTATATTCCATATCCAACTAAATTCAAAAAGTGCACTTAAATATGTATGGTTTTGAGATTCAATATCGTTAAATGAGGATTATACACATTTTGAAATGTGGCTGGAACAAATAAGACTTTATGACCATCTATGGTTTCTATTTTTGCATATATCAAAATTGGCTAATACTAAGTACATTATGTAAGGCCATTAACAAGTAAATCATCTTTGATAATAGTTTCATAGTTACCTATATTACCGATGCCAATGACCTTTCCTTTGTCATTGTCTCTGAACGCTACTTGACCTCCATCTTTAGGTGTTAAAGATGAGAATTTTCTTTTGTCACCTGTCATGTACCGCGAACACCCATTGCCCAGGAACCGCTTGTCCTTGCATAATGATGTTTTTAGTTTAACCTACAAGACACACCTCAAATGATTCCCACGTGATACCCATACTAATTTTGTCCAGGAGTATTTGCATGCAAAATTAGGGTCCCTTTAGGTACTCAAATCTTTTTGACTTATTTGGATTTATTCAGGCATGCTTTAATAGAATGGGCAATTTTAAAATGCTGAAAGATTTAATCATTTTATTGGTTTTAGAAAAGAATTTTAGAAAATATTTTTGTTTTGAATTTTTTTCATTACCACTAGAAAACTATAAATGACATACCTCATCTCCATGTTCCATTGAGGTAAGTATGGTTGTTTTTTCCTCGGTGGATGAGCTATCTGAACTGTTGCTTTCTGTGTCGTCTCAAGTGTCCTTCATGGCCTTATTATTCCCTTTTCAAAAATTTCGTTTCTCCTTGCATATTTGCTCTTTCTTGGGCATCGGGTAGTTGGCTTGGAAATGTCCCTATCTTGTGACAGTTGAAACACTCTACCTTAAGCGCATCAGGTTGTTTCTATCCTCTAAATGCTCCTTTAGCAAACTAGAGAAAGTTCCTTGCAACTAGTGTCAAGATTTTCACTTGGTCATTATCAAGGCTCTGATCATCATCATCTTGATAATATTCACAAATTACTTTGAATGCTATCAATTTTGTTCTATTGTTGATCAAATCCTCCTCGTATGTTTTGATTGATGGTTCGTGCATTGTGAGGTTTCCAATCAGTGCCTCCATGTAATATGTGTTCAAGTCCTTTACTTCCTGAATCGTGGTTATTTTTAGTTCCCATGACTTGGGAAGTCACCAAAGTTTTTTCTTACTCGTTCCAATAGAGAGTAAGGCTTCTTGAGAGCATCAAACCAATAAATATTTTGTTTAACTGGGTGTACATATGTTGAATGCTTTTATTGTCCTTAATTTTGAGCAGCTCATATTAATGTATTAGAGTTTTTTATTTGATATGTTCACTTAATTGGTGCCCTCATGCGTAACCTCAAGCATGTCTTATATTTATTTTACTAACTGACATTTGGATATTTCGTCATATTCATTCAAGTCTAATGCATAGAAAAACAAATTAGTAGGTTGAGCATTTAAGATAGTTTATGTCTTGCAAAAAGAAAATCATTTTAGCCTTCCAAAATACAGAGTTGTCTTTGGTGAACAAAGTTAGCCTATGCATGGATTGGCCTTTGGGTAAGGTAAATCCAGAGTTATTTTTCATGGATTGGATTGCTATGATTTTTAAGCCTATAAGCAACTAAGCTTTGGTGCCAATTGTTGGTCCAAGTTTACCCAAGAGGGGGGTGAATTGGATAATGTAAATATCTTGATAGGTTTTACTATCTTTTAAGTTTATCTTTAAAACACATTTCATCAAATTTACTATAAAGTATAAGTGTTAAAGGGGTGTAGCGGAATATGTAAAAGAAATGTAAACACAAGCACACACAAGAGATAAAGATAGCAACAATATAGATATAAAGATTTATAGTAGTTCAGCAAGACCCCGTCTTACCTACTGTTAGTCTAAGTCTAGCCAAGAGGGGGGTGAGTTGGGTAGTGCAAATAACTATATCATTTTCACTCACTTTTAAGTTTACTCTTTAAAACAACCTTAATCAAATATAAAATAAATTATAATTGTAAAAGAGGTGCAGTAGAATATGTAAAAACAATTAGCACAAACACGCAAAAGAGATAAATATCGAGACAATGTACACATAAAGATTTATAGTAATTCAGTAAGAGCCCTCCTTACCTACTCTACTCCTACGAGCTCCTTCGGAGATTTCTAATCCACTATATTCGGATCTTCTTTTCTGATAAAGACCAAATCGTTACACTCTCACAAGATAAGACACGTTTATATCTTAATACAATCTTTCATAAGTCAAGCTACGTTTATGACATGCTACACTCTCTCAAAAGGTAAGATATGTTTGTACTTTGGTACAATCTCTTACAATACAATCTATATTTATGTTTTGCTATAGACTCTTACTAGACAAGATACGTTTATGTATAGTAAAAATCTCTCACTTAAACTAACAACTTGGTCTAAGTTATAGTTTATACCCTCATAGGTTGAATTTATCTTGTTAGTTTTAACGAGTCTAACCCTTGGAGATTCTATACACACTATATTGACTCTCTAGGTTCTTGTAGAAGCTTGTGTACAAATAATATGGAATGTAGTAAAATATACATAAACAATCACATATGAGAGATATGTTCAATGTAGATCATAATTAATTAATCCAATTAAGCTCAATGTATAACATGTATGATTCTTTCGCAATTCAAGCTGAGATAAATTTCAAGATAGTAATAAGCTCTTAGAAAGTTCCATGAAATTGTCTAATTAGTCCACCTCTTGTTATATTGGTAGACGGGGGATTTAAAATCCCGATGAGTAAATTAATCCCGCCAGCGATGCAAGTTCTTTCCATATTGAATATAAAAAATCTAAGGAATTTGTGATATAGGTAGAAAACACTTTTGATTAGTTTAGCAAATCTCTTTTGGTTTTCTCAAAAATGAAGGATTTCAAGTGTATGTAAAATATCTCTTTAAGCAAAATATTAAAATCCAATTTGTTTATCATTATTCAAGAAATTATAAATTCACACAATCTTGAGTGATGATATAAACAAATTAAGCAAGTCTAGATGTATATTTATATGCAAATAACACACACAAAGATAATTAAGCATAAGTAATGTTCACATAATGTTGAACAAACTCACCGGTATGGATATGTACGTATATAATGTAGATAATATTGTAATAAGAATGACATCAACTTGCTTCTTCCAAGAATGCACCAATTTGATATGCACAAATCTCTTATAAGGCTCACTGTGGTGATTTTCACAAATTCACACTCTTTTTAATAATATAGTATTATATGAACACTATTTCACTAAATATGGATATGAGAGTATTATACACATAAGAATATATCCCTAAGAATGTAAAAAGTAAGTTGAATTAGAGGAATTTTTAAGTTATTTCGCTTCTGTTTATTTTTCTGAACAAAAGTATTCAAGACATCCTTTTACAGGTCCTAAATCTGAGCAATTGAGTTTCTTTTTGAATAAATCTATTGTAGTTATTTATATGAACATTAAGCATAATTAATTTGATATTATCTCACCCTCCCAATGTTTCAATTCATCCAATTTGATCAATTTACCGTTGGACGACAAGTAGTAAGGAAAAATGCTACATTTTAGGGCATGAAAAATAAAAACCTTAGATTTTTTTTATATTTTTTTTATTAATCTTGTCTCTTAATTCAAAATAATTAATTCAATTCAAAGATAAAAGATTAATTGATAATCTAAACTCATTTGAATCAATATGGTGTTCTATTCAAGCTCAAATTCATGTTTTTGCTCAACGTATCCAAATATCCCCATCAATCGGTTGATCCATGTTCTTGGTTGGCTATTCTGGAAAACTCACTAGTGTAATTGGTCGATTGACTAGGTTAGTTGATTGACTGGTTGCTCTGAATCAATATAGATCAAAACCTACTTCCATAATTGGTTGACCGAAAATGCCTATCGGTCGACCGATTCAGGCTGGTTTTTAGTACTTTAAGGCTACCGGTTAAATTTGTTGACCAGTTTTGGGTATCGATCGACCTAGTTCTGCAAATTCTCAATTTTAGCCAATTTTTCAATCAATTCATGTTTGTTCTTAATTCTTATTGTTGTATAATCAATTATACATATCCATAAGCAATCCAAATATATAAATCACAGTAATAATATGCCACATAAGAAAGTAACAATGATTCGTTAGTAGAGTCAATTTATATTGAACTATAGGGAAGAAGTTATCTTATCTTTGGATATACAATGGAATTTGTTCTAAACCCTCTCAAGCCTTTGCATATTCCTCTTGATTTTTCTCATATTATATCTTCAATCTTGATCATCGGGTCATCAATATGTTCAATATTTTTACCCTTCATATCTTTGATCATCTCCTCTTAATTCTTTATTTCTATTTTTCATTCTTCGTGATGTTATTTCTTCAATGCAATATTTCTTGTTCTAACATACTTAACATGCATATTAAATACAAATCCACAAATATCTTGTTATAATCAAAATCCCAATCTTAGGGGTTCACATCCTTGGGGTCAACATCTACGTCTATTCCCCCTAAATTCTACGAAGATTTCTAATCCATGATATTTAGATCTTTTTCCCCGGTAAAGACCAAATCGTTACACTCTCACATGATAAGGTAAGTTCATATCTTTCTATATTATATCTTTCTACTATCTCACAAGGTAAGGTATGTTTATACTTTACCACTCTCTTACAAAGTAAGACGCATTCATACTTTCTTACATTCTCTCACAAAACAAGCTACGTTTATGTCTTGCTACAGTATCTTACTTAAACCAACAACGTCTTCTAATTTACAATTTAGATCCTCGCAGGTGAAATTTATCCTTTGTTAGTTTTAACGAGTCTAACCCTTATAATTTCTTTCAATCACCTATAATTCATTATACTCTATATCGACTCATTAGGTTCTTGTAGAAGTGTGTGTCCAAATGATGTGACAAATAGTAGCACACATACAGAAAATCACATATGAGAGAAATATATATTCAATATAGTTCACGTGATACAAAAAGACTAAATTAATCAAGTTAAACTCAATGTATAAGAAGTATGATTCTTTACCAAATACAGATAAGACAATTTTCAGGATAATGTTATTCTCTTAGAAAAGTTTAATGAGAATGTCCATTTAGCTTACCTCTTGTCAGATTGATATTTTCGGGGGGATTTAAGATCTTAATTAATAACTTAATCTTGTTGGTGGTGCAAGTTATTCCCGTATCCAATAAACCAAATCTAATGAATTCATGATATATGTTGAAAACACTTTTGATTCTATTACAAAAGATCTTATGTTTTATAAAGAAAAATGATAGATTTTAAATATATATAAAATTCTTCCTATAAAGCACAATAAGAAATGTCAATTTGTTTATCATGATTTCAAAAATTAACAATTTACACAATTTAGAGTGATAATATAAACAAGTTGAGTGAGCCTAGATATATGTATATATGCAAGCAATCCACATAAATACAATTAAGCTCAAGTAATATTCAAATAGATGTGGAATAAACACAAAGATAAGGATTCGAATGTGTAGGATTTAGATAATATCGTAATATGAATGACCTCAAATAGGATCCTCAAATAATTCACCAATTTTTTATGAAAATATCTCTTTGGAAAACTTCACTTTGGCAACTCTCTAATTTTTGCACTCTTTTGAAGAATGTACTGTTATAGAAACACTATAAAACTTGATATAGCTATAATATTGTTTAACACACAATAATATAGCTCTAAGAATGTTTAAGATGTGTTAAATTAGTGAAATTTTCATATTCTATCTCTTGAAAACAAAGTTATTCAAGATAACCTTTTGTAGGCCTTGAATCTGAAAAATTGAGCTTGTTTACTGGAATGAAGCTGTTGTAGTTACTGATATCAATGTTAGGGACAATTAATCTGATAATATATTATTCTCACAATTTTCCAATTTATCCAATTTGATTGAGAGATAAATAGCTATAAAAAATGCTACATTTTAGGAATTGAAAAATGGAAACTTTATTTTCTATGATTTTCCCATTGATCTTGTCTCTTACTTCAAAATAATTGATTCATTTCGAAGATAAAAATTGAATTAATATTATAAACACATTTTCATCAATTTGGCAATCAATTCAAGTTTAAATCCGTGTTTTATCTCAATGTATTCAAACAACGCCAACAATTGGTTGACCAATTTGAATAATCGATTGGCTGATGTTCTTGGTTGGCTATTCTGAAGAACCTTCTAGTCTAGTCGGTCGACATTCTAAGGTGATTGGTTGACAGTTTCTAAACTTTAATACAGATTATAATCTATGTCATGATTGGTTGACTGGGACTACCTATCAGTCAACTAATTCAGGCTAGTTTCTAGTGCTCATAGGGTACTGTCAAAATTGGACGACTAGTGCTGGGGGTCGGTGAACTTGTTCCAGCAGGATTTTATTTTTGGCCTATTTTCTAATCTACTCTTATTTGAAGACGGTACCTTAGTTTAAATAAATATTTAATTTTAAACAAAGTCCAAGAAGTTTTCTTTGGTTTCATTAAACAAAATAATTCCCCATTTTGTAAGTTTTTTGTCTTTTTTACATGATGTAATGAAATACAAGTAAATACTATGACAACCCAATAGCAATATTTAATAAACAGAAATATTTATGACCAAACCTTATAAAGGTTTCCTACATATCCCTATTTTCACAGGGAATCAGGTCGACATGTAGTTCTAATATGCAAAATGATATGAAATGACTATGTTTTTTGTATTTTTTTAACGACCAAACATTATAAAGGTTGCTTACATATCCTTGTTTTCACAAGGAATCAGGT
Source organism: Eucommia ulmoides (assembly GCA_016647705.1). Lineage (NCBI taxonomy): Eukaryota > Viridiplantae > Streptophyta > Magnoliopsida > Garryales > Eucommiaceae > Eucommia > Eucommia ulmoides. The sequence continues at coordinate 37,475,273 of CM028334.1, read as the reverse complement.
TGACATTTAGTTCCAAGCAAACAATATGATATGGTTTTATTCTTAAAGGTGACCGAACCCTTATGTGTTCATTCAAGTTTGATTTCATGTTCTTGATGTTCTTGGATGTTTTTGACATAGTTTGATTATTTTTACATTTTTTCGACGTTTTTGTCTTGATTACTTGTTACGCATGCTATGTACTTGAAATTTAAGTATGAATACTACATGATCATGCTATGTACAAACATAATACACAAATTTAAGACAAAATCAAAGGGTGTTTCAAGAAGACATGCCTACTTAGGAGAAGTAGTATTCCCTAAGTGATTACCTTATTTTCTTTCTTGATCTTCTTTAGTTTTTCTCTGTCTTCAAATCCTTGAGTTCTTCCTCCAGGGAAAAATTTCAGCAAAATTTTGAGGTGTTATTGAAGATAATTTCTCAAAAACCCTAGAACCCGAGAGCTTTGCTCGAACCTAGAGAGAGAAGGATTAGTTTCCAAGTCTTGAAATTATGAAAACAGGCACCCTGTATTTATAGGGTAGGGGCCTGCGCATTCATCCATGCGTAGGCTATTCTAGTTCCTTTCTTAGGGCCTGTTTGGCCCAGGGGACATGTCCTCTTGTCTTGATCTTGATCACCTTTGGACGAATTTTAAAGATTGTGGAAATTTCTTTATGATTTGGTAATGATTACGGAATTTTTCCAAGATTCTTATAATGATTGGCAATCATTAGTAATGATTGGAAATTATTTTCAATCATTACACAATCTTTGATTTAATTGGTTGCACATGGGTGCGTTTAGTTGCCAAATATGCTTCCAAGGTGCATTGAACTTAGTCTTGATGAGTCAATGTGAATTTAATGCTTTATGATGACTCATGTTTTGATGGGATCTAATTCGGTTGGTTTTGGATCGAACCAACTCAGTTTTCCTTGTAACGAGTAGTTACATTTCAAGACTACTAGTTAACCTTAAGATATTTTTGTGAAAATATCTAGGTTCTTTAAATCCACCCCTTCCATATCATCCCACCCAAAAAATTCTTGATGGTATGTGCATTTAATGAACATTAAATTATTTGGCTAGGTGGCAAACCGGATTGGTTTAGTTTCGATAACAGGTAGTCACATTTTAAGGCTTTCGGTTAACTCTAAGATATTTTGATCAAAATATCTTGATTCCTTGAATGTGGTCTATCCATGTCATCCCAAGAATTCAATGCTTGATGGGATGGGAATTTAATGCATATTAAATGCCTTGCTTAGGTGGCACACCGAATCGGTTTAGTTTTGATAACGGTTGGTTACCTCCTAAGTGATTTGGTTTCTTCCTTAGATATCTTGAGTGGAGAATATGTTAGGGCTTCTTGGTAATTTCAATGATCATTTATGAGTTATTATTTTATGGTTTTGGGGCTTAATTAATTGGGCCTTGATGATTAATCAGGATAACTTCAGGTTTGGTCGATTTCAACCAAAGTCTTATTCTTTTTTTACATTGTGTAACTTGCTCATGGAATTTGCATGCCTTGATTTAGATCTTTTGGATTTATTTTAAGGATATTAGTACTTTAAAAAATAATTTAAACAAGTATTTTTGGTGTCGAATAGATGAAACCGGTGATAATAAATGTTTTAGGGGTCAAAGTGGGTAACCGAGGTAATTTGGTGAAATTTCCTATAATTAAAGAGTAGTAACTAATATTTATTAATATTATAGGTGATTTAATAAAAATAAACTTTAAATAATGTCATCTTAGTCCCTCTTTAATTTTAGAAATTTTGAGGTTTACCCGAAATTTTTACTTTACCGAATTTAGTCAAATTCACAGTTTTTATGGGTTTTTCTTATTATATAATATTTTTGAACGTATAAATTTAGTCCCTTTAAAACTATGTTTAAAGTTTATTTGAACTTGTACTTTCAATTCAACACTAATTGGGCGCGACAAAATACGGTATCTATAGCTACCCCTCTTTGTCATGCAAGTTTACTTGTAATAACAAAGAAGGAGACACATATATTTTGTTCTTCTAGACATGATATTTAAAAGACATAAATTTAAATTTTACTTTAATCAAAGTTTAGGAGCATACTTGAACATTGTTGTATCTACCTTTTGGAAGCGGTAAAAGATTTTGTCTAAGAAAGCTTAAATGACCGGTCCTTAATGATCTCAGAGTAGGCTGAATGACCTGTCCTTGAGGCTTTATATTTGGATCTTCTCAGTGGATGCTTAATGAACGGACCTTGAGGCTTTATGGTTAGATCTTCTCAACAAAAGTTGAATGATCTGTTCTTGAGGATCTTTAAGGTGGTTGAATGACCATTTTTGAGGATTCTCTAAGGTGGCTGAATGACCATCCTTGAGTACTTACCACTGGATCCTCTCAAAGGAGGGTGAATAACCTATCCTTGAGGGATATGGAATCCTCTCAAAGTAGGTTGAATGACCTATCCTTGAGGGATGTTACGGACCTTCTTCGAAGGTGGCTAAATGACCAGTCCTTGAAGCTCTTAAGGGAGGCTAAATGACCTGTCCTTGAGTACTTCTGGGATTTCTTAAAAGGAGGCTGAATGACCTAACATTAAGGATCTACACCGTATTTTTCTTCATAGAAGGCTGAATAAACTGTCCTTGAAGAATCTCATAGGTGGCTGAATGACCATCTTGGTGTAATATCACAGGAGGCTGAATGACCATCCTGGCGTAATATCACATGAGGCTAAATGACCATCCTGGCGTATACTAATAGAACATCTTCAAAGAAGGCTAAATGATTGGTCCTTGAAAAATCTCGAAGATGGCTGAATGACCTATCTTTGAGGATCTATTCCATAGTATTAGGAGAATGACGACTCATTACCATTTTCGTAGTTTCTTGGGAAAGCCAATGCCAGGAACATACAAATGGGTTCCTTGTTCATCGCTGCATCATCCTTCAGGAGCACTACACTCCTTGCCAAATGGTGGGGAATCTTCTCAAAGGAGGCTGAATGACCAGTCCTTGAGGACCTCAAATGAGGCTAAATGACCTAACTTTGAGTATCTATAGGATCTCTTCAACAGAGGCTAAATGACTATCCTCAGAGATTACCGTAGTCCTTCCTAAATAGTGAGGTATATTCTCAAAGGAAGCTGAATGACCATCCTTGAGAATTTCTACAAACTTTCTCAAATACGGCTAAATGACCATTCTTGAGGATCCTAAATGAGGCTAAATAACCTATACTAGAGGATTACCACATTTTTGATGATTTATTGCCACCATTGATGACTTATTGCTACCTTTGATAACTTATTTTCACCTTTGATGACTTATTATCTTCTTTGGTTCTGACCGCGCCATTTAGGAGCTTTCCTACATATCTAAGATTTAACTAAGAATCAGACCAAATGTAGTTTTAACAAGTAAAGTAAATCAAGATTAGGCTGAATGGTTCTGGTTTAGAGAAACCAACTCTGAGGTGTCTTGTTAATATGATATTGAGGTCGACGGTAAATTTAGAGCTGGCATGACCGAACCCCATTAGGGTGCCTACATATCTTAGACTTAACTGAGAATTAGGTCAAATATAGTTCATCCATATAATTTAGATCGATATTTGGTGGAAAAAGTATTTGGTTAGAGAAATCAATTCCTGGGTCGTCATATCAATACATGATTGAAAATGACTCGGAGAATTTTCACCGATGAAACTCTAGGGGAAACTCGACACCTAGTAGAGTTTCTTGGCCACATCTCATTTCGGAGTGCCTAATAAGGACTTGAAAACTTTCAGGGAAAAATTTAACCTCGAATAAAATGTGCCCTAGTCGTAGACTAGGGCTTGATGATGCTTGTTTATTTTAGGGATTATAGATTTATTCTTAAATTTTTTGGATTTTTCCTTCAATCATAACTGGTGATTTTATCAAGAATTCTCAACAGAGAAATCTGATATAATGTGGCCTAGCTCTAGCTGGGACAAATCCTATCCCAATATCTCAACGCAGAAACTAGATATAATGTGTCCCAGCTCTTGCTGAGGCACATGATTATTTCCTGAGCGTTCAGAGAATGCAATAGAGCCCATATGGGTTGTCCATATATCCTAAACTAAGCGTGTGACTTTTAATGTCCGTTTGAGACTAGGGACCTCTTTGGGTTGTTTATGTATTTTGATTCTACAATTTATTGTTTAGCCATTTGTTTTTTTGTTTTTTTAGACAATGGTCATTAGATGGCTGAAACCCATATGGATTATCTACATACACTAATTTCCTAGGTCAGGAATCAAGTCGAAATGTAGTTCGACCCTCCTTATGTTGATTTATCGACCGTACCCACAAGGGTTTCCTACGTACCTTGATTACTTACCAAGGATTTGGTCGAAGTGTAGTTCATACACAGGTGTCCTTTGTTGTTCTACCTAACAACAGGATTGACAATGAATTCTCAGGGAAGTCTAGGGACTTTTTGGATATGCGCTCTAGTACAGGGCTTGAGAGATGTCGTGAAGCTGACATCTCTCAGACTTCGACTAGGCCCATTTCGGTTTCTTCTGTACCTTGGTAATCTACCAAAGACAAGCCAAAGTGAAGTCCATTGGGGATGAAGGAATTAAATTGACTATCGAACCTATAAAGATTTTATGTGTCCTAGTACTTACCAAGACTCATGTCGACACCTAGTTCATCCTTGATTGGAGCACTGATTTTTAAGTTGACGTAATTTAATCCTGATTGATAGAATATTTTTAATTTAATGGAGACCGTACCCATATATGGGTTTTCTATGTATCTTGGTATTCACCAAGAATCAGGTCGAAACGTAGTTCACCATCTTTGAGTTGTCAACCGAACCCACAAGGGTTTCCTACGTATCTCGGACTTTACCGAGAATCAGGTTGACACACAGTTCATGGTCTGATGAAAGTTTTTTTTTTTTAGGTCATCAGCTGAACCCACAAGGGTTTCCTACGTATCCCAGACTTTACAGAGAATCAGGTCGAGTCACCCTTTTTCAGTTTTCAACTGAACCTACAAGGGTTTCCTATGCATCCTGGACTTCGCTGAGAATCATGTTGAGGCATAGTTCTTCCCTTAGGTTTAATGAATTTAATTGAGTTCATTATGATTTGGGCATTTTATTTCACGTCATGACACAAAATGAATGATTTTTCCATCAAGAAAACACAAATAGAATGAAATGTGCCCCAGTCTCTAACTAGGGTGGCGACTAGATAAGTTCCATTAGGGAATCTAATCTAACACTTCCTATTATGCGATTCATGATTACTGACAGGGTAAAATATGCCCCAGCCTGCGGGCTAGGGAGGAGACTAATTAGTTACTAGATTAATAACCTAAATCGGTTTGTCTCGATATTTGTTGGGGGTAATGAATTCAGGATTTTGTTGATTTAAATCCCCGAATATACTCGCTGATGCATTTATTATTGATAAAAAGTGCTTTTTAAGAATTAATCTTTATGGATTGGCCCGTTGGTGTAACATATGGGCCATGCAAATTATTTATCCTCACTAGACATGAATTGATAAAAGAGATTACCTATAGCGCCAAGGCTTGCATATTGTTTGTTGGAACTTGGGATGGCGAACCTCTTCCTTTCCATTTAGTCTTTTTTTGCTTCAAATGATTTTCTTTAAATGCCAATATCTAGGCAACTTGTGTATATTTCCTTTATTTTTGAGAGTCAAAGTATTGTCAAAAGCAAAATGAAACCCCTATCTCATTTCCTTAGTCTTGTCGCATGAACGGTGTACACTGGCTTCCTTTTTTGGAAGTTGGAAAACTTTCATCTATCGATGGCCTTCTTCTCTTGTCAAAAGTTCCATTGTTAATGTGACTCCAAAGTGTACCATACTTGCTCAAAATAAAAAAACAAGGTATTCTATGGTGCACGATGGTTTTTCTGGTTTTACAGCCTTTTAATGAGTTCGAACACAAGATGGTATTTAATAAGGCTGTATTGTTGATTTATTGGGGAGGGGGGGGGGAATCATGGGAATTTTTGTATTGTTGGTTCAGTGATGACATCGTACATCCTTAAATAGAATTGTGTTAAGGGTGATTTGCAAGGTTTTGTCTTGCTTCCATCTCTTTGCTCCTATGCCATTTGTCTTTTCTACTTATCTGTATTGAAATATTAGTCATGAAAGAAGCATAACACATAAATAATCAGAAGTTATAGTTACTAAACAAATCCTGCATAGTTAAGTGTATTATCCATTTTTAGAAAAAAATTCTTCTTTAGGAGTACAAACTTAGACTTAGTTATTTATCGGAGGCTTGTAGATCTCCAGCAGCTTCCGACCTGTCTTCCTTTGAATCCCAAAGTAGGTAGAATTACCAGTCAAATTCTTCGATTTACTCGACCCAATCATAGTACGGTGGTTTCTAGATGAATCTAAACTCTACAGATAAACGATATAATGGCCGAAATCCAATGTCTCATGTTTTTATTTATTTATTATATGTTTTCCATTTTTGCCCTTAGCGCCCTTTCAGGTTTTCACTAAGGGCGACTAACATATTTTTGCACCTCAGTGCCCTCTTGGGTTTTCACTGGGTTGGTGGTTTTGTATCTTGCTACGATCCCTAATTTCTTGCCCGCAACGTACTTTCGGGTTTTCATTATATCCTCAGGTCGTACAATTTTTATACCCTTTTGTGCCCTCATTTCCTTCCAATTGTGAGTCTGAGTTTATATCTTATTTCTAAGTGTATAACCTCTTGATCGAATCAGAATTAATGAGCTTCGGGAACTCTTCTCCGTCCATCTCTTGAAGTATTAAGGCCACATGCCCTAACACTTTCTTGACAACGTATGGTCCTTCTCAGTTTGGCGCTAACTTTCCCCTGGCTTCATCTTGGAATGAGAAGATCGTCTTTAATACAAATTCACCCACAGTGTAGATTCATGGACGAACATTCTTGTTGTGAGCTCTAGCCATCATCTTTCGGTAAAATTGCCCATAACATATAGCAGTGAGTATTTTTTCATCTATTAGACACAACTAATCGAGTCTTTATTGTACCCATTCAACTTTTTCCAACTTGGCTTCCACTAGAATCCTAAGATAGGGGATTTCTACCTCTAATAGGATTACGACTTTCGTTCCATACACTAACAAATACGGCATGGATCCGATCGATGTTCAGACTGATGTTCAATAGGCCCATTTGCATCTTATCCCATTCCTTGTGGTTATCTATCATCTTCCTCAGGATCTTCTTAATATCCTTGTTAGCGGTGTCTATTGCTCCATTTATTTTCGGATGGTAGGGTGTAAAATTCTTTTGTTCTACATTGAATTGGGCACAAATGGCTTTCATCATACTTCCTTTGCAATTTTGGGCATTGTCTATGATCAGGGCTTGGGGTACTCCATAGTGTGATAGAATATGCTCCTTGAAGAACCAGGTTACAATCTTCTGAGTAATGTGAGTAAACGAAACCGCCTCTACCCATTTTGTGAAGTAGTTTATAGCTACTAGGATGAATCGACGTCCGCTTGGCCCCATTGGCGTGATTAGACCTATGACATCAATTCCCCACATTGAGAAAGGATACAAGACCACTAAGCAATGCAATTCTATAGGAGATAGGTGGATCTGATCATCGTGTACTTGGCATTTTTTATATTTTCTCACGAAGTTTATGCTTCACCCTCTTTGGTTAACCAAAAGTGGCCAGTTCATAGGATTTTCATGGACAACATGAATCTGCTCATGTGTGGTTTGTAGACTCTACTATGAACCTTCTTCATGAGTTGTATTGCTTCTTGAGTGCCCACACACCTTAAGAGACCCAAATCTGGTGATCTCTTATATAAGGTGTTACCGCTAAGAAAGAACTAATCCGCTAGCCTTTGCAAGGTTTTTCGACTTAGGCTATTGGCTCCCTCAGGATATTCTTGACTATTCAAAAACCTTTGGATACCTACGTACCAAGGTTCCCTGTCTTCTTCAGCTTCCACCTGATTACAATAAGCTGGTTGTCTGTATATCTTGACGGTTACGAGAATCTCCTCATCTTCTTCTTTGATTACTGATATCATAGATGCTAACGTTCAAGGGCATCGACAAAATCATTCCTTAGCCGTGGTACGTGCTTGAACTTGATCTTTGAGAAAGCTTTACAAAGGTCAAGTAGGTGATTATTTACTAGATAAGCTTGGCATCTTCCGTCGCATATTTAGCGGTGATCTGATTTATAATCAGCTCTGAATCCCCGTATACTATTAACTTATTGATTTTCATGCTTATGGCCAACTCCAAGCCCATGATACAAGCTTTGTACTCGGTGTTGGTGTTGGTGTTGGTGAACGTTAGCTTAGCTACAACTGGAAAGTACTGACCTTACGGAGAGATTAGGACAACACCGATGCTGGCCCCTTTCGAGTTGCTAGCTCCATCGAAATATATTTTTTCACGTTCGGTCATCCTTATCACCAATTAACAGTGTGATAGGCTCATAAAAAAACTCAGTCTCCATGGACCTTTCATCAACTCTTGGGTTATTAGCAAGTTGGTCACCAATGGCTTGGCCTTTAACTGCCTTTCAAGTCACATATACAATGTCGAACTCAGTAAGCAGTATTTTCCACTTGGATATTCTTCTGGTGAGCACAGGCTTTTCGAATATGTAATTTAGAGGATCCATTTTAGCAATCAAATGGGTAGTAAAATACTGCAGGTAGTGACATAACCTTTGAGCAGTCCAGGATAACGCATATCAGGTTTTCTTTAGTACCGAGTATTTTTCTTCGTACGAAGAAAATCTCTTGCTGACGTAGTAAATGACTTGCTCCTTCTTGCCTGAGACATCATGTTGTCCCAACATTGCCCCCATAAAAGTTTCTAGGACGGTGAGTTATAGAAACAATAATTGTCCTTGTTTGGGTGGTACCAAGACAAGAGGGTTCATTAGGTAAGCCTTGACTTTATCTACGGTGGCTTGACATTCTTTATTCCATTTCCTATTTGATTCATTTATCATTAGCTTAAAGATTGGCTCACAAGTTGCTGCTAGTTGTGAAATGAAGTGGGTGATGAAATTTACTCTTCCAAGGAACCCACAAATTTCTTTTTCCGTTCTAGGTGCAGGCATTTTGATTTTGTCTTTAATATTGGTAGGATCAATTTTGATACCTCGGAGATTAACTATGAATCCGAGTAGCTTCCCAGATACTACTTCAAATGCACAATTGGTCGAGTTAAGATTCAACTGCAACTTCCAAAGTCGATTGAATTTTTTTTAAGTTTTCTAACTAGTCTTCGTCTTCCCTTGATTTCTCTATCATTTCATCCACATATACCTCTATTTCTTTGTGGATCATGTCATGAAATAAGTTTTTCATAGCTCTCTGATAAGTTGTCCCAGGATTCTTGATTCCAAATAGCATGGATTGGTAGCAGAATACGCCCAAGGGCGTGGTGAATCCATCCACAAAGAATGAAATCCTACACCTAGTAGTGTTGTCTAGGATGATGTGGATATTTGGTAGTGGGAAGTCATCTTTCGGACTTACCCTATTGAGGCCCCTATAGTCAACACAGACTCGAATGCTTCCGTTTTTCTTGGACACTGGCACTATGTTACTCAACCACTCATAGTAAGTATAGATTTCGATTAGGAGAGCTTTTAATTGTTTTACGATCTTTTCCTTGACTTTTAGACCAATTTCGGGTCGAATTTTCTGGAGCTTCTGCTTGATAGGTTTGATTCCTTCCTTGATAGGAAGCTTGTGTGTCACGATGTCGGTTGATAGTCCTACCATGCAAAAACATCCTGATATTCTTTTAGTAGGAATATCAGGTCTTCTTTCTCTTGGCTACTGATCAACTTTCCAATCTTTGTTTCCCTTGGATTTTTCGGATCTTCTTGGTTCACTATTTCGGTATCGTCTTGACTTGGAATAGGTTGTTCTTCGAATCATTCTAAGGCTCTTTGGACTTTCTCGGTGTTCTCGAGAATAGAGTCATCTTCCATTTTGATTTCCATTAACTCTTGGTTTCTTTTCTTATCTATATTGTACTCGATAGGAAAAAGTATTTCATTATTATATGGATTATATATAAGATTATTTGGGCACCTGAAAAGTAAACACAAAATCTGATTTTAAATATGTTCTTTTCTTAGCATAACTATTACTACAATACAAAAAGAGAGAATTCAAAAAGTCAAAAGAGCCTAGAGATAGTATAATCTCTACAATCTAGTGGCTAATCCAATAGGAGATGTTGTGGTCGTTTATCGATTACCAAAGTCCTTGTCACACTAGCATTGGACGAGCTTCCCAATTGCTAAGGCTGCTAGCTGGCTTTACTGCTCCGACGTCATTCCCTTCTTTGTTAATTATACAAACTAATTCTTCTGACCATTGTACTGGATGGTTAGGCTTGGTATGGTAAGGGATTATCACGAAGTTGGGCTTGTCTTTATTTTTTTCTTTCTTGGCTTGGAATATGCCAGAAGTGAACGAAAAGCTGACTCAGATATGTGGTATTATCCTCAGTTTTTTGTTCTTCCCCGATATTTTGCTGAATCCCCTATTCTATCTTGGAACAAGCCCCAATCCATAGGTGTCTAGTTTCTTTCTGATCTTAAACAGGGATTGCTTTCTTACTTCATTTTTGCTGACTTGAATATTTGGGTCAAAGTTCATGATGTTCATGTGAGTGGACAACATAATGGTAGCAGGGGAAAGTCTAGGTGTTGGTGGTAGACTTCTTTCTCGAACATATGTAGCATTAGCTATGTCGGAGGCTTGGAAAAAAAATGCCTGGTCGATATGATCGACTACTATTATAGGCCCAGTAGGGGTAAGGTAGATGGCATGATCTTCCTCAGCACAGACAGTGATGATACTATCCTCGAAGACAAACTTCATCTTCTGATGGAATGATACGGGAACTGCCCCGGCCGAGTGTATCCAAGGTCTTCTGAGGAGTAGGTTATACGTAGCTAGTATGTTTAAGACATGCAGGTCCACTTGAAAAGTGACCAGGCCTATAATGATTGCTAGTGTAATTTCTCCCATAGACTTTCTCTTCTCACCATTGAAAGCCCGAATGGTGATAGCAGTAGTTTGAATTCGGTCCACGTTTACCCCTATCTTCTTCAACGTACTTAGAGGACATATGTTAAGCGAGGATCTACTGTCTACTAAAACTCTAGAGAGGATGAAATCTCGTTATTGCACCGATATGTTGAGTGGTTTGATATACCTAGTTCGTTCAGAAGGTATCTCTTCGTCGGTAAAGGTTACGAGATTGGTGCTGAAGATATTCTTGACTATATTTATGAAGTGATCCAGTGATATGGAGCTAGGTACATGGGCCTCGTTCAGGACTTTCAACAGCGCATTTTGGTATACTTTGGAGGTCATTAGCAGTGATAGTATCAAGATCAGTGTCGGTGCTTTGCTCAGTTATTCGATGATCTTGTACTCAGTATTCTTTACTGTCTTTAGGAATTCTTGTATTTATTACTCAGTGACAGTCTTCTTAGGGATACCCTTCGGTTCTTTGTGTGGCACCGTTAGCAAGTTTGGGACTACAAAGATTTTTCCATTCCAAGTGATACTTTCGATCTCATCTACTTGGTCTTCTGTCCTTACGACATTGGTTTAATTATCTTAGAATAGTTCCAAGGCACCTCTTTAAGGTCTTTCACCAATTCTTGCTTTGGCGTCTCAAAGGTTAGAACAGTTTTTGGTCAGATCATTATCAGATTCTAAAATACTTGCGGTTATACGGTAAACTGAGAAACTTTTGAGCCCCATTCCTGGTCGAGGTTCAATTTCATGAAACCGCAATCAAGCATGTTAATCCTGGAATCATCCTGGATTGGATAGCTTGGTTGTCTACTCAGGGAGCTAGAATTCTCCTTGGTGTGGGGATTATTTTGCTAAAATGTCTCTCAGTTAGATTCGTACCCTTGGTCATCTTAACCTAGGTAATTAAGGTCAAATCTCTTCTTAGGCAGGAGTACCATTGTGTTTCACAAAAACTCTTTCTTGGATGGTTGATATACCTTCAGGACTTGTCCAGCTATGATAGCTATATCAATGACATTCTTGTGCAATGTACCAATTTCTCCCCACATTTGGTCTAACTATTTTCTGTATTGAGAGGCTCCTCCTTCTCCATTTATTAGTTCTGGATTCTTGTCTATCTTAGGTCCCTTTCCTTTATTATCTTCTTCCTCGAATTCAAGTCCCCAACCAGTAGGAGAAATAGGTCTATCATTTATTCCTAAAGCTGAGACCGACATATCTATCCAATAGGCTTTAGGGTAAGTTCAATCTTCGACCCATACTACTCCAGGTGGTTTGGGATTAGTTTTTCATACTTCACTATAGTTTCTCGAATCGGTCTCCAAATCTCGTCCGACCATGTTGACAGTTGGAGCTAAGTTATCATGCTTGGGAAAAGGGTTTTGCTGACAGTTAGGCTAAAATGTCTCCCCTTCTTTTGGGAAACATACTTGGTTTGTATAAAATCCTCTATCTTGTTTCTCAAGGTGTAGCAAATGTCAATATAGTGACCCGATACTCCAGAATAGTAAGCGCAAAATTGGTTTGGCTAGAACAAAGGGTTTTAGGGATTTTCGTGATTTGGGGGTATAGGTGCAAGCATTTTGTTCTTAACACATTCCTTAAAGATTCGAGAAAGGGTTATAGGGAAATAGGTAAATTACCTTACTTTTCTAAATGGCTAATCGGGCCTATAATTTTGTTGGTAGTTAAATGGGTTTGGAGGTCGTGGCAGAACTTTATAAGGAGGTTGATATGGATATGGGTTGAATGTTGGAGCTACAAATTATGTAAACTGAGGCGGTGGTGTGAATTGAGGTGGTTGCTTTTGGAAGGCTTGGTTTTGGTATTTAGGAGGATTTAGCTGCTAAGGTTTGTACTGAGGTTGAATGTTCTGTTGGTTTCTTTGACCCTAGCCTACCATTGCTACTTAGGGATCTTTATTTTTAGGTGGCGCTCTCTTATGCTCGTGCTCAATTGGCTTTTGAATTATGTCGGTCCTAACACCTTCTTTTATGTATCCCCCTCAAAGGATTATATTGGAGAATAGACCATTTAGTGTGTTTAGTAAAGGCTCGTAGTAAGGGTGAGACTGAGCCTAGACAAACATTTGGACCATCTCGGCCTCTTTCATTAGTGTTACGACTTGTGCGGTTCAAAATCTCACTTTAAACCTTGATTAAAAAAAAGTATAAAATTGTCAATAACACTGAATTCGGTATATGTAAAAGTTTTGGGTCAACCTCGGAATGGGGACTAAAATGACATTACTAAAGATTGATTTTCATAAAATCACTTTTAATATGAATAAAAATTAGTTATTACCCTTTAAATTGAAGAAATTTCACCAATTACCATTATTTTCCGCTGGTTTCGCCTTTTGACACCAAAAATACTTCTTTGATTTTTTTGTTTAAAGTACTAATCCTCAAGAAATCAAGCCAAAAGCCTTGATTAAACGAAAGAATCTATCATGACAAATCTAAGTACTCAAAGTAACTAATGCTTAAGACATGGTTCAAAACCAACTATACCAAATGTCATCATGACAAGTATTTATGGCCCGTTACATCAAGGTCTAGTCAAGCATTAATGCCTCATTAATAAGGATTTAATGATGAGATCTTTTCAATATCTTTCTAGCAACATATCTTAGAGGAAACTTAGTTACTTCAAACGGAACTAACGATTATAAGGCTAACCAGATCAATTCTCACCCTATCAAGGCATTAAATGCCCATCAAATCAACATCAAATCATTGGATTAAATGCATGAATGATATGTAGAGACTACATTCATTGAACACATTAAATGCAAGGAGATATTTTCAAGGAAAGTAACTAGATTACTTCGAGTAACTAGTATTTAGTAAGCAAATCGAACCAGAAAACATCACATCAACCATTTAGTGACCCATGTGTAAACACATGATGACCAATGATGAGCAATGATGAGAAATCATTGCTTAGATATTTATAAGATTTTGCAATCATTACAAATCTAATAATTACTTAGAGAATCTAGGTAAATCTTAAATATTTGGCTTTAACCCTAAAAGTGAAAGACATCAAAGGGTCACACCTAAACAAAACACAGTCTGAGGAACAGGCTGGGTATGCTTGTGCATTCCCCAATGCGTAAGGTATCCATCCTCTATAAATAGCAGCCTATTTTCATTCCGAATAAGGCTTGAACACACACATTCCCTCTCTAGTCTCAAAAATATCTCTCAGGTCTTGGGAATTCTTAATCTTTCTACTTCAAAAACACTCCCAAATCTTGTCAAAAAGGATTCAAAAGGTGTTTTTGAGATTTTTAGAACAATATCTCAAGAAGTTGTTGAGGAACGATTAAGAACTATCAAGAAGATCAAAGAAGGAGAATAAGGAAAAGCAATTAGGGAAAGACCACTCCCCTAAATGAGGTAAGTCCTCTTAAACCGCTCTTTGGTTTCATTTAAATACCGTTATATTGCTTGCACATAGCATATTTGGCTAGTTCTTAGATGCATAGATCATGTACATTGTGTAGATATAAAAAAAATGTCAAGAACTTGAAGAACATATCAAAAACATCAATTTCATATCAAGAACATGTCAAGAACATTATGAGTTGTGCATAGTATCTTTGATTCTATTAAGAATGCATGAAACTAAACTCCTATGAACTCAAAACAAATTTTTGACAAAGGACTACTAACTACTGACTACTAACAACTGACATTTACTTTTCCACACTAGTCTATATCACAGCCTGGCACTAAGTCATGGGCTTGTGAGCTGGAACCTTATATATATGTATATGTATACTACTCTATCGAGGCCCTTGTAAATAAAATTTGGAATAAAGGAAAGACCTTTATTCCTTTGGAGATAAGTGTGCACCTTTTTCAGAAATGTTTCCATTTTCTTAGTTATGAGTAGGATTGACACATATATGATATATTTTCTTTCTTTTTGAACTAATAACCAAAACCTTAACACTAAACTTTTCTAAGCAAGTAAGTTCGGTTGGAGTGTTCTTGACAAAATTAAATATGCATATACACTTACCATTGGTGCTATTTATGTTTGTGTTTTGAATAAACAAAAAAAGAAAAAAAAATTATCTCGAGATGAACTACGTATTGACCAAATTCTCAACTACCTGAGATACGTAGATAATCCACACACGGGTTCAATCACTTGTTTAAACAAAATCAATCACGAAATAGAGAACTACGTTTTGACCTGATTCCTCGTGAAAACTGGGATACGTAGGAAACCTTTACATGTTCGGCTGTCACTAAAAAAAATTATTTAATCTGTTTTATCTGTTGCTACTGTTAGATAGTAAATTTTTCTTATTTCCTTACATGAAAATGCATAAAAAAGATGAAAAGATTGAAAAAAAAAAGAATTATTGTGTTAAACAAAACCAAAGGAAATTACTTGGACTTGTCTAAACTTGAAAGATTTATTTAGACTTAGGTATCGTTTTCGGACGGGTGTCTTGGGGGTGTCTAATACCTTCCCTGAGTATAACCAACTTCCGAACTTAAAAAGAAATATCTAGTAAAGACCAAGTATTTTTGAGACAAAATTTGGACAATTTTTTTAAAAAATAATTTTCTAAAAAACCCGGTGGCCTAGCACACCATTTAACTCAATGTTAGGTGACAACTCTATTTTTAAATAAATCCAAGCCCATAAAACGTTTTCAAAACCAGCGCCTAGAAAATTTTCTGAAACTAGTTTTCTAAAATGAACGGATTTTTTGAAGATTTTGAAGAAGAGGAAATGAAACTTTGTTTTCCTCTTCTTCCTGTCCTCTTCTTCCTCTGTTCCCAAAAATTCGAGGTGCGTCAATATCATGTGTATATGCTTGAAATAGTCTACCGAGATGTTTGTAGAGATTAATGTACACTAAAAGTGTTAAAATCATCTTGATGGAAAAACAAGGACGCTTTATCTTTCCTATACAGTCTAATGTTAGTTTCCTTTGGTGTGAGGATTTTGAATATATCTTTGACTTTTCCTCGTTGCGCATTTGAGATCTATTGGGCTAGAGATTAACTAAATAGGGGGTGAATTGGGTTTATAAACTTTTGTTCCATTTAAATCTATCTAAGTAAACTCTTAACAAAAACTTGTTTGGTAATGTTAGTGTATACAGTAGATTAATGAACTAAACAGTAGAAAACAATATAAATGGTATAGAAAATATAGAGAGTGAGAAAAAGAAGAATGCAAACAACATGACACAAGAGATTTATTATAGTTTGGCAATACTACTTTCTTATATCTACTCTTTCGAGCTCTCGCAAAGAGATCCAATTAACTATCTCAATGATCCACTCACAATAGTGAATGAAACCTTTCACAACAACTAAAGATAACTTCCTTGTTTCTCCAATCTCATTTATTGGCAGAGATTAAACTGATCCACTGCTTGAGAATAACCCTTCTCAATATTTCCTTTGAATCTTGTACCTAGTAAGATCACACCTTCTAGAAATCTTCATGGCAAGATAAAACCTTTTGAATTTCTACGCGACATGATCAAACCTTTAATTCTCTTAACCATCATCCTTTGATTCTTCTAATCTCTTGTTGCAATGGAAAACTTCTTAAATATCTTGAGTAACTTTCTACTTAAGATATTTAAATGAGTATACATGAAACTCTAAAAATATCTCTCTTCTTGAGTTAACACACTTACTCAAGCATAATAATTGTTTTGATGTCTCAAATACAAAACACACAAAATTGGTCTTCTAATCTAACTAAATCACAATAAATTATCCCAAAATTAATACATGATTAGAATAAACTTCTAACGTATATTTTGATTTAATTCTAACAATTATGGATACGTATTTTTAGTCAAAAGGAAAAAATACATCCAGTTATCATGATATAGATAATTAAAGAACATTTTTTACATAAATTTAAATCTAAAAATCCTTTAAACAATCATACAAAATTATTTCTTAATAGCTCTATAATGTTTATAGATGAATTAATTGTTTAAACAAGCTGAAAATCAAGTTAGATTGATAAAACATGAAATAGTATTCGAAACACTATGCAGAAAATGATTAAAATATTTTGTCGACCCAAAATGGTTGACTTGATTCCTTAATTAGTCAGACATAAAATTCTTAGTTGGTTAACCATTTTAAATTGGATCAAAACAATTGAATTTTCTAGGAAAACCAGTTAACTTGTTTATCATGGGGGGTCGACTATTTTATCACGAGAACTCTTTTTGACTTAGTAGAAAGGCTAGTTGACCATTTTGAAATTTGGTAGATTATTTCAGCTGGGAAACAATTCTCGATTCGTTGCAAAGCTTAGTCGTCTGTTTTATGAAACATGATCAATTGTTTTAGCACAAAAATGGGTCTAAGGCTTGCTAAAAAGATCAATCAACCAATTTTGTCAAACTGCTTGACCATTTTTCCTAAACTCTATTTTATTGCACTTTTAAAATTGTTCCTAGGTTCTAAAACTTTGTACATCTATCATAAGTAAATTTGACACATGTTAAAATCATTTTAGTTAACACTAATTTATTTTTGAAAAATATTTTTATGGACCGATTTGAATTATCATGATTATATATTATATGAGTGTGTGTGAACCCTAATGAGCCAATATATATATATATATATATATATATATATATATATATATATATATATATATATATATATATATATATATATATATATATATATATATAGATTATTTGTAATGACATTGTTATACCAACTAAAAGAAACATTTTCATCTCTAGAATTCTTAAACTCTTAATCATTTCATTAAAGTTACACATATTTTCTTGGCTTCCCTTTAGGATACAAAATCATTTAAAACTAAAAATTGGTTACCACAAGAATAATGTAAATGCCTAGAATAACAATTACCAGTCATCGAAGAACCAGGAATAAAAACATTATTAATTATCATTTCTTATAATATTTCAATTCATTAACAAATCAACGTATAAGAAATATCTAATGTTGTGATTATCATACAATCAATTTAAGATCAATTTTTCGATTTAGAACATATCTAATATTATGCTTATCTTATTGTAGATGTTAATCCAACAAATAGAAAATATGTAAGCGACACATAATGTATTTTTTTTTTTACATGATTGTCTAATTCATATAGGTAATACATTATTGGATAGTATTTTTACAAAAGGTATATCAATATGTAGTTCATGCACTAGCTATTTTATAAAAGATCACATCATGTACAACATATAAAACATACAAACATGCATATTATGTCACATATATGATGTAATCAACATATTAGTACATTATAATATATCAAAACCTACCATGTATATCACATACAACATGAAAACATTCATATCATATCACATAATGTGCAAGTTACAAAATGTAATAAAGGATTAAGACTCGGGTTGAAATCGACCGAAACCGAAGTTATCCTAATTAATCAAGGCCCAATGAATTAAAGGCCCAACCCATCAAATAATGAATCATAAATGAGAATTGAAATGATCAAGAATCCCTAAGATATTCTCTACACAAACTATCTAAGGAAGAAACCAAATCAATTAGGAGGTAACTAACCGTTATCGAAACTAAACCCAATCAGTTCTTCAACTAAGCAAGGCATTTAATATGCATTAAATGCCCATACCATCAAGCGTTAAATGATTGGGATGACATGGATAGTCCACATTCAAGGAATCAATATATTTTGATCAAAATATCTTAGAGTTAACCGAAAGCCTTGAAATGTGACTACCCGTTATCGAAACCAAACCAATCCAGTTTGCCACCTAGACAAAGCATTTAATAGTCATTGAATGCACATCCCATAAATAATTTATTTCTTGGGATGACATGGATGGGGTGGATTCAAAGAACCTAGATATTTTCACCAAAATATCTTAGGGTTAACTAGAAGTCTTGAAATGTAACTACCTGTTACAAGGCAAACTGAGTCGATTCGATCCAAATCCAACCGAATTAAATCCCATCAAATAATGAGTCATCATCATGCATTAAATTCAAATTGACTCACAAAGACTAAATACAATGCATCTTAGAAGCATTTATGGCAACTAAACCGAAATAGTGAAACTAACCAGTACTTAGCCCCTAAACCGAACCTAAAGTGTCACTTCATGCCATAAATTCACCCATGTGAAACCAATGAAATCAAAGATTGTGTGATGATTGCAAATGATTTCCAATCATTACAAGAATCTTGGAAAGATATGTGATCAAGATGAAGACAAGATGACATGTCCCCTAGGCCAAACAAACCCTAAGGAAGGGATTGGAATGGCCTGAGCATGGATGAATGCGCAGGCTCCTGGCCTATAAATACAGGGTACCTGTTTTCATAATTTCAAGACTTGGAAACCACTCATTCTCTCTCTAAGTTCGAGAAAAGCTCTCGGGGTTCTAGGGTTTCCAAGAAATTCAACACCTCAAAATTCTACTAAAATTTTTCCCTGGGGGAAGTTCTTGAGGTACTTGGAGGAAGAACTCAAGGATTTCACAACTGATCGAGGACAACCAAAGAAAATAAAAAAGGAAATGAATGTAATCACTTAAGGAAGATTACTTTCCCTAAGTAGGTAAGTCTTCTTGAAACACCCTTTGATTTTGTCTTAAATATTTGTATTATGTTTGTACATAGCATGATCATGTAGTATTCATACCTGCATTTCATATACATAGCATGTGTAACAAGTAATCAAGACAAAAACGTTAAAACATGTCAAAATCATCAAACTATGTTAAAAACATCCAAGAACGTCAAAAACACATCAAGAACACATAAAACCAAACTTGAATGAATTATGTGATGACATGATCTTTGGTTACTTGCCAAATTACGTAGGCAACCCACGTAAGGGTTCGGTCACCTTTAATAATAAAATCATATCATATTGCATGCTTGAAACTATATTTTGACCTATTTCCTTGTTAAAACAAGGATATGTAGGCAACCTTTATAAAGTTTGGTCGTTAAAAAATACAAAAACAAAAATAGTCATTTCATATCATTTTAGATGTTGGAATTATATGTTGACCTGATTCCCTGTGAAAATAGAGATATGTAAGAAACTTTTATAAGGTTGGGTCATTAATATTTCTATTTAATATATATTTCTATTGGGTTGTCACAACTAGTTTAGTTGTAGTATTTACTTGCTTTTCATTACATCGTGTCAAAAATGCATAAAAAAGACAAAAAACTTAAAAATGGGGAATTATTTTGTTCAATGAAACTAAATAAAACTTCTTGGACTTTGTTTAAAAGTGAATATTTATTTAGATTAATGTACCATCTTCAAAAAGGTGCCTTGGAATGCGTAAAACCTTTCCTGAGCATAATTGACCCCCGAACTTAAATAAATCTCTGGTACAAGACTTTTACAAGTAAAAACACAGGACATTTCAAAACAAAAAATGAATTTCTAAAATCCCAGTGATCTAGCACACCATTTAACCCATGCAAGGTGGCGACTTCGTTTTCAAATAAATTCCCGACCCAATATGTTTTTCAAAACCGACGCCTAGAAAAGCCTTTGAAAAACCATTTTCAAAATGAACGGATTTGGAGAATTTCAAGAGGGAGAAATGGAAACTTTTTTTTTCTCTTCTTATGGATCTACTTTCTCTGCTTTCACAAAATTCGGGGTGCGTCAGTTGGCGACTCCGTTGGGGACCATTAGAGGGTTAAGCGTAGTTAGAGTCTAAATTTATATTCACAGTTAAACAAAACCCAAGAAATACGTCTTTGATTTTTAAACATAAATAATTCCCTTCCAAAAATAATGAATGAATAGTAATAAATAATAATGCTAAGTAATAATAAAGTACATAAAAATTAAGGTAAAACAATAATAAATAAAAAAATAAAGATAATAATAAAATAAAATAATAATAATAATAATAATAATAATAATAATAATAAATAAATAAATAAATAAAAATTAAAGATTAAAATTTATTTTTACATATCTTGTTTATACTAGCATGCATGCATTTATTGTCTTTAGTTACTGCATTTACATTACTGTTTTTCAATATTACATTTCAATTACTCTCTTTAAATTTCCTTATTTCATTTATATACACTATCTCTAATGCATGAGCACTCACTTTGCATTGTATATCATGATGACAAACCCAAGCCGTAACTCTCTTAGGGATAAAGAGGCCGGCAAGAGGGGTTGAAGTCGGCAAGGTCATGACACCGATCTAAGCTCTAAAAATCTTAGGATAGAAAGAGGAGTTAGTAGAAGCAAGGTTGGGTAGGTTTCTCCCCCAGGATCCAGTACGAAACATGACTCGCTCAGACCACCAACTAATGATGGATGTTCCCCTAAAGAGGACAACGGAGGTTCAAAGGTCTGGGAACCGAAGCTTTCTAGGATGCGCTAAAAGAAAATCCATAGCAAGCCTAGGATAGAGAATAACCAAAACCCTCATGTACTTAGGACACTATCTTAGAGAGAGATATTTATCTTGTTGTTAGTATATAATTACCCTGAGACCATACAAAAGAGTACCTCTAGGACTAATAAGATCGGAATAGCCTGTTAAGAATTTTCATTCTTCTTTCCCTATGAGCATGGTCACAATCTAGAATTGTATAAAAAAATTGACTGTTGAACATGCCAAGGGAAACGATAAAGAGAGTCCTTATTATAACTATACGAGGCTTTATTAGACTTGGCAACTTCATTTTGTTCGAATTCAGGTCTTGCTTTAGTTTGAGGTCGACAATGACAAGGAGTTGATTCGAGATTTCCATGTGTCCAAATAAAAGTGTCAATCGAGTCTATAACTAAAAGTGTCAAAATCCAATGTGATTTGTAAAATTTGGAAGTAGTAGAAATCTCATCTCAAACTGAGTCATAGTTAGACCCCCAAGCGCCTGTGTAAGTAAATAATCCTGACACAACTATTGTCTAAGTTAGGAAGATTACTCCGAGTAAGAAAACACCTATCTCCTATTCACCAGTTCACACTCGCGCGCAAGCATGACAACCTATCCTAATGGAAGACATAGAAGATCCGTTGAATGAACCTATCGAGGTAGTCCAACTAAAAGAAGACATGGTATTGCTGAAATAGTCCGTTAGCCAAATTTTCAAACTTCTGCAACAACTTCACTAGTCTCAACAGAACCTTGTAACCCCTGTTCAAACCCCAAACCTAATGGAACCAGTAACCAACCATTAGCCCTCCAGTTCCCAAGGCCCTATCCTAGCCACTGGAGAAACAATCCATGTTGAACCTCAGCTACAAGTCACTCCGACTGTGATTGACCCAAACCTAGTACTATCTTAGCTAAACCAAATACTAGCCTAGTTATAATACAAACCAATGACCGATTCAAAAAGAGGTAAAAGAGCAATCTGAGAAGACATCCTTACTGAGCGAAAAACTATTACAAATGGAAAGGGAACTCCAAAAAGTAAATAAAGAATTTGGAACTAATGCCCGATATCTTGACCTATCTTTTATACCTCAAGTGAAGTTCCCTGACAAGTTTACCATGCCCACATTCATAAAGTACGACGGATGACGGTGTCTAGACTGACACATCCAATGATACAAGAATGAGATGAGGATTTATATCCACAATGAGGCATTAGCCATTCAGCTCTTCCTACAATCGTTAGACGGACATGCCATTCTCTGGCACCATACAATAAAACATTCGAAAGTGAATACGTTCCTTAACATAGTCAAGATATTCTGTGAGTAATACGGTTACAATCAGGAGGTTTTGCCAAACAAAATCTCACTTCAAACCTTAATTAGAAAGAGTAGGGAAAGTTCCCTTTAAATCTCAATTTAAAATTTGTCCAAATTTGTACTTTAGATCTGATACTAAATAGACGGGACAAAATGCGGTGTCTACAGATATGTTTGTTCATGTATATTTTTTATTACTATACATGTGTGAATGCTAAGTTATTTAAGTCATCTTATTTTTTAAAAAAAAAAAATCTGCTTTACCGTGATCCATCAATTTCTATGAAGTTGTGATTTTGAATTGATAAATTGTGTGTTTTGATGGTAAAAACAATTTTGAGAGGTATCTGGATAGGTGATAGAGCATTTGAACATTGAGATTAATTGTTAGAATGTTGAAGCCTTTACTTGATAAGAGTTTGGACAGTTTCATATTGCGTCCAGATGTCGCCTATAATAAAAATTGGTAACCCAACTTCACCTTGAACTAGGTTTTAAACATCTAGGTTGCTGGAATAGATCTTCCACTACTTATATAAATTAAAGTATGTTTTATTTATTTATCATTTTATCTTTGTTTACCTTGAGTTCCTTACATGGATATATATCCGAATATAATATTCTTCGTTCAAAGAACATTATCTCTCATGACCTATCTTAATAGATTTTGGAATAGTCGTAAAGAAAAATCTAGAGAATTGCCTACCATATCAGTTGATCGCCTGTGTTGTTTGAGAGATTTAGAATTGGTTATCCTCTTATTGGTCAAAAGTTTTACTCCAATCTTATAGTTAGTGATTGGTTGAAGGTAAAGTTATCAAAATCTCTCTAAAAATAATCTTTTATGTCTTGAATGTTTCAATAATAAATAAAGTTATACGCTTGGAAGAGACACCCCCATTATTTGTTTTGAAGTATGATTATGAATTTATTCTCCTTTATTATCCTTAAGTTCCAAATTCTTTATTCTTTATTTGGGTCGTGACGACCCTAGAAAAAAAGACAACACAACGATGACGATGACGAGATGTTGAAAAATTGCTTAGTTTTTTTAAATTCTCTTGGATAAGTTTATTTTTTGAATAATTTATTTTTATAAACCAGGATTTTTGAAAAGATGTTTTAAGTTTTAAACGGACCAAATTTGACTCAAAAGTTTAGGTCTAACTAGCAAATTCAAAAGTTCGGGGGGTAGGTTATGCTCGGGGAAGTTTTGGGCACCCCAAGGCACCTGTCCGAGAAAGATACCTTTGTCTATATATATATATATATATATATATATATATTTAAATTTAAATAAATCTAATAGATTTTTAAGTTCGGTAAAAATGATATCCCCTTTATTCTCTTATTATTATTATTATTATTATTATTATTATTATTATTATTATTATTTCAAACAAAACAAAAAACAAGAAGGAGTAAAAATGTTCCTTTATAGACCATATATTGATTATGAATGGAATCGACAAGTTTGACCCCCCGGGGAGCTTTAGCATCTTTTTTTTTTTTTTTTTTTTTTTTTTTTTTTAGTTTGGGTTATTTTGGCAAAACTAAAACATTTAAATTCATGTGGAATTCTTGGATGTAATAGGAGAAAAAAAATAAAATGTAAAATACTTGAATATTTTTTTAAGGATCTTTATTATGAAGAAACTCACGTTTAATTTTTTGGGATGCTTATTATGAAGAAATCAATTTTTATATTTTCAAAGGATCCTTATTCTGAAGAAATCATTTTTATTTGAAAAATAAAGATACGTTTGTGAATAAACAAAGAAAAGGGTCTTTCTTGAACCCTTGAAACATTTAAATCGAAGACATTTTTTTTAGGATCCTTATTATGAAGAAATTCATTTTTATATTTTAAAGGATCTTATTATGAAGAACTCCATTTTTGAAAATGAAGAGAAGTTTATAAAAAAAAAAAAAAAAAAATACACAAGTTTTGGGATCCTTATTATGAAGAAAATCCACTTTCTAAAAAATGAAGAAAAGTTTTATGAAAAACAAGTAAAAAAAAATATTTTTTGGGATCCTTATTATAGAGAAATTTATTTTTGTTATTAGGGAATACTCATTTTGAAGAAAACCACTTTTGAAAAATTAAGAGAAATTTATAAAAAAAAAAAAAAAAAAAAACACATTTTTTAGGATTTTTATTATAAAGAAGTCCTTTTTGAGCTTTTGTTTGAATCCTTATTACGAAGAAAAATCCTTTTTTCAAAACAAAATGAGGAGAATCTTGTGAAGAAAACAAAGAAATGGATTGTTTTTTTAAACCATCAGAAAACAACCGTAAAAAAAAAATTAGCAATGATATTTTTAGGATCCTTATTATGAAGAAATCCATTTTACTTCTTAAGAATCCTTATTATGATGATATTCCTTGTAAGAGTAAGAAAACTTTGATGAACAATGCAATGCAAAGTTTGTAGAATTTATTTGCCAATTTAATCTAACTTAAAAAATCATCTTCGGGAAAGGCCTACCTCAATCCACCATTTAAAGTTTTGCACAAGTTGGGAAAGCACAAGCAGGAAATATTACTTTTTAGGAGATATTTTGGTTTCTTGGTCTAGCAAGAAACAGAACTCAATTGCCTTATATACAATTAAGGCTAAGTATATAACAGTTGTCAATTGTTGCATTCAAATTCTATATATTAAGCAACAATTATATGATTTTGGAATATTTATGGAGAAAATCCCTATTTATTGAGATAATAAAAGTGTTATATGCTTAAGTAAGAATCCGATTAGCTTACCAATATCTTTACCAAACCTCTAGTAGAAGATCAATTCATAAAAATTATTCGAGATATAGGTATGACTAGGCACAGTGATGTATGCCTAGAGTGATATTTTTGGGTATTCCCCCCACTTTTTGAGATGACAAATGAGGAGAAGTTGATGTTTAAATGAGTTAGTTGATATTTAGGAATTTGTTCACCTAAGCATTGTATTGATTAAAGATAGACGTTAGTTATTGGGCTTGATGTTGAATATCATTATTGATTAAATTGGTTAAATTGAGCTTATATTATATATTTTTATCATTGTTTGCTTATGCTTTTATAATTATGCTTAAATGAGTTTAAATACCCATCCTCGGATTTAGGGAGAGCGTGGTCACATTCTTTATTGAAGAAAATATCAAAATTAATTGTCATCATAAAAAAGGGAAGATTGTTGCACCCTAGGTTTTGATAAACAATTAAGTATTGATGTTTTTTTTTATGAAACTAATGATTTTATTGAGAGTTTCATAAAATAGTTCCATACAGTTGATTAAGAAGAAGATCTCATCAAGAAAATATAAAGGGTGCAAGATGGACACAATGAAAATATGAAGAGTTTTGAAGACCTTGAAAAAAATTAGGTGAAAACAATTCTCTACTTATATACTCTTAATGAGACCCGGATTAGGATCACACACGACACTTTAAATGAGTTATTTTTATATGTGTCTTGATATGAAATGATAGAATCTAAGATCTTAATTTAAAGATTTATATATGATCTTTATGTGAAATGAAAGTGATAATTGACCTAAATAGAAAACGTGTTTTAAAGTATAAAAAGTTGTATTTTCGGGTCAATTCGGTCAACCGAGAAAAATAATCGGTCAACTGAATCAAACAGTGAGTTTTGGAGCAGAATTGAGGTGCTACTGATCCAGTCGGTCAACCAAATTAAAGAGGTCAATCAACCGTTTGAAATCGTGGATAAATTAGCAAAGGGAGTGAACAACCTTAACCAATCGATCAACCGTTTGAGGGCAATCAGTCAATCGATTGAGTCATTGGGTAAATTGAAGAGAAACTTGAGCATCCTGAAGGAATCGGTCAACTGATTGGTGACAGTTGGTTAATAGACTGGCCTATAAGCTCAAGCTGTGTTTCGGCTCTGGACTGGTCGGTTAACAAACAAGTGCGGATTAATCAACACATTGTGTCGGTTGAGGTTTTGTGTGACTTGGTTTCTTTGTCAAAATCTATCCGTTTTTTAGGATTCCAATGGAGAGATTTGGGAGATTTGAACTTAGTTAAGATATCGTCCACCTATTCTATTATCTCTATTGATTTGGTCGATATAGTTTAATATTCTCCTAATTTAAATGGATTAATACTTCCTATCTTTATGATTTTAAATTGAGAATAATTTTATGGATTTATTTGAGAGAATTGATAGATATTTTAATGTGGAATACACCTGAAATGAAAGGTAATCTTATATGGAGTTTAAGTGTGTCACTTATTGACACAATATTTGAAAATCAGCCGTTCGAGGTCTAGTTCTAGGTTTATTTAAAAAGACCTGTGGGAATGATTTAAAACACATCAAGAACAATCAATTCAAGTTTTTCTAAGATTTATATTTATGTTGAGATTTTTGTGATAGATTCATTATTCGTTCTTGATCTAAAGCGTTGTTGATTTGGCGTCACCGATTTTTGTTCTATTGCGTTCCTATCATTATCTTCAGTGTTTCCCGGTGAGATCTTTCCAAACTTTGTTATTTATTTTGAATTCATATATTTATTGATTGTTTTGTTTAAGATTTTTTAGAAAATCATTTTAAACGTAAAAGCCTGAAAATCTATTTTAAACAATTTTATTTGATTATTTGATTATGTGTTTAAAATTGTGCTACCCACTTTGTTGTTTAATCAGATTTTGTTTGCCTCACATTATATGTATCAAGTAGTAATTATTTGCGATATTATTGGAGTATATTTGTATTGAGGTAGTAGAAACTCCTTGTGGGAAGAAACTCATATTTTTTATATTTATGAGTTTGAGTGGATTAGACACATTTGGACAGTGTCTAGTCAAGGTAGTTAGGTTTCGATTTTTTTTTCCTTTGAAAAAGCTTAGGGTTTGATATATGTCTTACAAAAAGGTTAGGTTATTATTTTTCCTTGAAAATAATTAGGTTTTGATTTTTCCTACAATTAAGTTATTATTTTGAGTGATTTGTAAACGTTCTTCCTATACCTGTGAAAAGGATAAAGTGAGATAGTGTTAGGTTAGTCTTTAACTTGGTAGAAACATAGGGTTCATCCTTGGTCTAGGAAAAGGGTAAATTTGTAAAGGTTTATTATGTGCCTAGAAAAGAAGCATTGTAAATGTTTAGTTCCTTCCTGATAAAGGAATCAGAGGCTTAGTGGTTACAAATCTCCGTGGAGCGTGAGGGACTAGAGTGAGTAAGAGTAGCCTACCGAACAAGGATATATCATTGTGTGCTGTATTGATTTATTATTTATATTGTGTTTAGGTGTGCACTTAGTATTAAACACTTATCCGTTGCGTAACTATGATAATAATTATTTTAGGAAAATTAATTATTTGATATTAATTGTTTAAAGAATTCATTATTTAAATTTGAAAACTACACAATTCACCCCCTTTCTTAAGTAGCTCTTTAGGCCAACGATTGGTACCAGAGTTGGTTTGGCTCGTTTGGCTCAAAATCCTAGCGAAGAAAAATCATATGGCGTATTACATGAGCTTTATCAGCGAGGGGCAATCTATGCACCGTCTACCTCTGTTTACTGGTAGTAATTATGCTTTTTGGAAGAACATGATAATTGCATTTCTTCAAGCCACTAATTATGAGGTATGGTTAGTTATTGACGATGGTCCATAAATTCCTAAAGAGAATGGAGTAATTAAGGGGAAGGAACAACTAAGTTCCTTTGATAAACAGAAACTGTCTATTAACTCTCAAGCTATTAACATTTTGCTTTGTTCCGTAGATGAAAATGAGTAAAGTAGAGTTTCAGGTTGTGTTTCTGCGAAATAAATGTGGGATGCATTTAAAACCATATATGAAGGAATTGATCAAGTGAAGCAATCCAAAATCAATGCCCACACTCATCAATTTGAAGTGTTCAGAATAGGTCACGCAGAAATAATCTCAGAAATGTTTGTGAGATTTACCAATATATGCAGCAATCTTTATTAGCTTGGAAAGCCGTATTCCATGGAGCAGAAAGTATAAAAGATTTTGATATCATTAACCCAAATCTGGGAATCAAAAGTAATTGCAATAAAGGAGGCCAAAGATCTCACCAAATTCACTATCGATGAACTCATCAGTGATTTGATAACCCACAAGATGGCTATGTGACAATATGATGTTGGATCAAAAAGAAAGCAAAAGAGGACAAAGAGATCCATGAAAGAAACATGGGATGACATAGATTCCAGTAGTTTCAAAGCATTAAGTGAAGATAAGAGGAACTTCGACGTTCGGCCTTATTGCCAATGAGGTTGAGCTAACTGAATGTTCTAGTTCTTGTCCTTTGGATTATGATGAATTATTTTATATCTTTCAAGAATTATTGCATGAGTATAAGGATCAATGTTCTACAAAATACAATGATTACATTAAATAAACGCATTGAAAATTTCAAGGCCGAAAACACTGACCTTAAAAAACAAATTTCAAAAATTGTTTCATGTGATTAAGAAAGAAAAAACAATGAGTTAAGGTCCAAAGTTATGGATTTAGATTATATTATTCTTAAGTTTACAAATGGGGAAAATAATTTCAAACTATTTTTGGGAAACTCTAAAGGTGTTTTCGACAAAGCTGGTCTTAGCTTTCAGAAAAATATCAAGCAAAAAACATTGAAAAAATTCTTTTCAGAAACTAAAAAAGTATTGAAATGCTTTAACTGTAATATTATGGGGCATACCTTTAGTGAATGTTTTTTGAAGAGATCTAAATGTAAGCAGATATGGGTTCCCAAAAAAACAAAGGAGGATCCAACTAACAAAATTGGACCCACGTAGAATGGGTACCATCTAGGAACGTTTTGAGGTACTTCTTGTAGATTATCAAATAAACATCTATGAGCAAGGACAAATTGTTCCTAGGAAAACGATGTTCTTAGCACGTGACGGGAGATAAACGCTAATATTACGTCTTTTACACCTAAAGATGACGGTTATTTGAGTGATAAAGAATATGCCAAAGAACACCACAACAAAATGGTATTGTGGAGAGAAAGAACAAGGACGCTTTAGGAAATAGTCAGAACAATGATAAATGAGAATCGTCTTCTTAAATATTTTTTGGGGCGAAGTCGTACACAAAATATATCCTATTTTGGGGCGAAGTCGTACACAATATACCATATTTTAAAGTTTTTGGTTGCAAATGTTTTATCTTGTATGATAAGAATAATTTGGATAAATTTGACGCTAAATCTAATTATGGTATTCTTCTTGGGTAAGCTTGTATGGTAATTAGAAATAAAGCATGATTAGTAGCACAAGGCTATAATCATGAAGAAGAAATTGATTAGGATAAGACTTATGCTCCTGTATCTAGATTAGAAGCTATTAGAATGTTACTCGCCTTTACATGTCCATAGAATTTTAAATTATATCAAATGGATGTAAAGAGTGCATTCTTCTATCAGAAGAAGTTTATGTCGAATAACCACTGAAATTTGATAGTGATAAACTTCTCAATTATGTGTTTAAACTTTCGAAGGCTTTGTATGGGCTCAAAAAAGCTCCAAGAGCTTGGTATAAGAGACTTAGCCGATATTTGATCGGAAATGGATTTCAACGAGGTCCTAGCGATATAACTTTATTTATCAAGCAAAATGATTCAGAAATCCTATTAGTAGAGATATAAGTTGATGATATTATATTCAATTCTACTAATGAGGATTTTTTACAAGAGTTTGCCAAGATTATGCAGGTTGAATATGATAGGAGAGTTAACATTCTTTCTTGGGTTGCAAATCAATCAAACCAAAGAAGGGATTTTTATTAATCAAGTCAAGTACGCTAAAGAGTTATTGAAAAAGTATGGCTTGAATGATGCTAAAAAGTACAAAACTCCCATGGCAACAACTACGAAAATAGACAAAGACGATACGGGTAAAAACGTAAATGAGAAAATGTATCGAGGTATGATTGGTATCTTGTTGTATCTTATTGCTAATAGACCTAACATAATATTTAGTGTATGCTTGTGTGCTAGATTTCAGTCTTATCCTAAATAATCGCATTTAACTGCAGTTAAGCGAATCTTTCAATATTTGAAAGGGACGAGTGACCTAAGATTATGATATCCTAAGGGGAGTGACTTTAAGTTAACTAGTTACTCCGACGCAGATTTTGCCAGATGCAAAGTTGAGCATAAAAGCACAAGCAGGTCATGTCACTTTTTAGGACATGATTTGGTTTCTTGGTCTAACAAGAAAGAAAACTCAATTGCCTTATCTACTACTGAGGCTGAGTATATGGCAGCTGGGAATTGTTGCGCTCGAATTCTATATATTAAGTAATAATTATATGATTTTGGAATATGTATGGAGGAAGTCCCAATTTATTGCGATAATAAAAGTGCTATATGCTTAAGTATGAATCCAACACAACACTTACAAACTAAGCATATTGATAGGTGTAAATTACCTATCTATTTCCAAACCGAACTTTATTAGTTTTCGAG
The DNA here is from genome assembly GCA_016647705.1 of Eucommia ulmoides. Taxonomy (NCBI): domain Eukaryota; kingdom Viridiplantae; phylum Streptophyta; class Magnoliopsida; order Garryales; family Eucommiaceae; genus Eucommia; species Eucommia ulmoides. The sequence continues at coordinate 37,444,003 of CM028334.1, read as the reverse complement.
TACGTTTAGTACATTTTAATATGTTTTTATGTGTTTTTGTATAAATCAAGTGTTTTAGGTGAAAACTCATGAAAACATATCAATAATGATAAAATCAGATAAAAAATGGTGGGAAAACAAGCACAAGGGCAATATTCAGAATAGAAGCCCACCTCCTTCGCTTCCAGACCACCGCCGAGACGGTGAAAATGCAGAGAGGGCCTTAAGTTGCTATAAACTCACCGCCACAGCGGTGAGATCCACTACCGCGATGGTAAAACTGCAGTAAGGGTCCTGGATCCACTGCCTCCTCCACCGCTGCGGCGAACACTGTGCCGACATGCCCACTGCCGCGGCGGTCACCTCTGCACAGATTTAGGATATTTTTGGCTCCCTATTTCTTCTTCTCTCCTCTCCTCCGGCCAAGAAAGCTCCATTAGGGTCTAATATTTTAGAGAGCGGTTTTGGGAGTGTTCAACCAATTCCGAAGGAGAATAACACTTTGCGAAGAATGAGAAGTGATCCCGAAGTGTTTTTAGCGGCAAATCTTCAGACTACGGATAAGTTTATTTCGTTTCTTCTTTATTTTCTTAACTTCGATAGTTAGTTGAACATGTTTAGATCCATTTTCATTGTATAAACAACTATGGACATACGCTAAACGGATTTTGTCTAGAGATTAATATAATTTATGAAATTGTTGTTTGTTTGAGTTTTTATTTCGTTAATGGATGTTCTTCGCTCTCTTGATTGTGTTTTCCATGTTGTCATGATTATTATACTTAGATAGATATAGTGAGAATATGGGGTTTGACACTTGAGAGAGGTAACCCCGGATTCGGACTAGGGTAAACACAACGCGACAATCCAATAACCCGGGAGAGAGTTAGAAAGTGTGCAATCAATGACATTGGGCCGAGACTCACATGACCTAGGGTCGTTAAGACGTTGAAGAGAACTTATTTGTTGACGCAAAGTCACGTATTCACTCGTATTACACTCGGGAGAGGTGGCGAGTGAGTTTACGAACCGAGATTATCGGATAGGTCAAACGCAGTTAACGTAAATCAAAATGAGATCAAACACGTTTTTGTAAACAAAGTTAATCCCTAGGAAATATTTTACCTAAAACATCTCAATATTAGTATTAGTATAGTTAATTAGTATTTTAATATTAGTATTAATTAATTATAAATATATTTTTATTTCCTAGATAAAGTTAGGTCATGATAAACAAGGTACTCTATAATAATCTCAACCAATCCCCGTGAACACAGTACCCTTACTCTCTCTACCTATACTAAAACTTGACCCATACACTTATGGTGTAAGTAGCGACATAATATTTACACGCTACCAAGTTTTTGGCGCCGTTGCTGGGGCTTGTGTTTTTTTATTATTATTGATATTGTGAGTAAATGACCCGATTTTACTTTAGGCATTTATTTTGTTTATAACTTTTTTGTTTTGTAGTTTTGTTTTTGTTTTTCTTGCAGGTTGCTTGAAGATGTTAGATTGACAGGTACTTTTGCATTTCTTTTAACGTGATTCCGAGCCATTTTACTGTGCTTGGGATCAATACAAGGATTTGCTACTCCGGTTTCTAAACCATAGTTTCCTAAGGGAGTGTCAACTACTGAACTTCCTTGATAGGTTATTAGCCGCAATTAGAATATGGGTGGAATAAGAAAATTCTATCACCTCTTTCTACCAACTAATCGCGGATGATGCCTATTGGTTGTTGGAAGACATGACAACCTTTGATTTTCAAAGTTTCAACACTACAGCACCAAGGATTGATACTCTGGACTAGGATGATGATTCTTCCCCCAATTTGGAAGAAATATTCGCTACTATCATGGGGGAGACTCAAAGAGTCTTGAGGAAAACAAATGACCAAATCAACGAGCATGAGGATCGTCTTGATTATATCGAGACGGTCTGCGCCGACATCGATGTGATCATAACGCATTTGCAGACATAAATCCGTTAGCTCATCTGCTGGATTGAGACCGAGTCAGATGTGGTAGCACTGGAAGATACACAAGCCACATTCATTGAAAACCACCACGAGGAATCGGAAACAAACGAGAGGTACATGGGTGAGATCGAAGACGATCATGATGATGCAACACCTCAAGTGTAGAGTGGCGATGAAAATTCATATATTAATCGTTGTGAATTTTCACCGTTTTGAATTCCAGCTAGTGACGCCGCAGTCGATCCAAGACTATCATATCTACGAAGATTCGATGTGGCTCACTTGTCCTTCGTCGCCTTTAGCAATGTTCTTGCATGCCCACCAAGTACATGAGTCGGTGAGGTGTGATGTTGAAAGATTGAACCATTCAGAGCCTTATCTCGCCAATCTTGAGGGTGTTTTAAACCAAGACCCGTACATGGTGTTATTTGACACGTACTATGGGCGAAAGCCGCTCTTTGACGAGCACTTCGGTGTGTCAGGCTGATGACCATAAACCAAGCTCTTCTTGGGAGGCAACCCAAGGAAAAAAAAGTTAGATCCATCTTCGCCGATTTGAGTCGGAGGCAATATTCTCTCGCCTCCCAGATACGTGTTTTAAACCCCCGTCTTCATTATCATGTTATATACTATTATTGGGATCGCTGACAGATTGTTTTAGGCATTGCCTGTGTTAAGTTGGTGGTGATTGGTTAGTATGTTTAGTATATGTTTTAGTTGTAGTTTAAGTTTTATTATTTTTATTGTGTGCATGTTTGTTTAGGTTAGTTATTTTCATGTGCTGAGTTTTGACGTCATCCGGGCCATTACCCGATAATGAGTCTGCCCCTGATTATTTATTGAGGTCGAGCGTAAATGTCACACCCCACCCTGGGCCCCCACCGCCCAAGGCCTGGCGTGACGTCGGCATGACACTTCCTAACCAATCAACCAAATAATACATACATATATATAGGTATTCAGACGCATGCGTACCGCTATCAATATGTTTTTCCATAGATAATATCTATTTACTCATTTTCACAAATATGGGAACACACCCGTCCCAAATATATAAAACAAAAATCACAAAATCACGAACCTTCCACGGCTCGCCTCCGACCGGCCCACTCCCAAAATGTCACTACCTCCGGACTCTACCTAGTGCCAGTAGTGGACCCCTCCTAGCAGCGGCACCTGAAACCAAATAATTTTATCGGTGTACTATCTTCATAATATAATAACATTTTTTTTATGGATTAAGCATAAGTATTAAATACCATGCTTCAAAATATAATATAATATAACCGCATACCTTGTTGAAAATCACGTTCCACTGCCACCAATGAAATGGAGTAATATATTTTAACACCCAATCCAAATATTTTAAGTCAACCAATGCCATAAAATAATATATTTACATCAACCAATTTAAAATAATATATTTAAGTCAATCAATCCAGGCAGTTTATCATATAACAAAATACCCCACCCCTCGTTTCCTACTAGCCATAAGATCATTTTTACCTCACGATCGGGAGTTACAACAGTACCGTAACCTGTACAACTGTGTCATCTAACGTGACTATCAGCGCCAGGGTCATTTATTATCCCCAATGGTAGGGGTACCACCTGCAGGATTTGCACTCCTAACGGGTCAATCAACCACCTACAGGACTAATCTTCCTGACAGGTCATAATAATTAACCACCTGTGGGGCTAATCCTCCTGACAAATCATAATATCAACAACCACCTGCAGGACTAATCCTCCTGATAGGTCATAATATCAATAACCACCTGCAGGACTAATCCTCCTGACAGGTCATAATATAATCAACCACATGTAGGACTGACACTCCTGACAGGTCACAATATCAACAACCACATGCCAGACTAATCCTCCGGATAGGTCATAATAATCAACCACCTGTAGGACCGACACTCTTGACAGGTCAATAACATATAGTCAACCACCTGTAGAACGTGCCCTCCTAATAGGTCAATAACCATCTCGCATGTTATATCCTCCTGAAGGGATCAAAACTATGGCATAGTCGGACAAAAATCACCTCCTACATTTAAAATCTACTTAATTCACATAAGTCATAAAATCGTCTAATTTTAATAAACATTTTTTTCCCACAATTTATACGAAAATAGAATTTGTAAATTTACATAGAAGACAGTACACTCACCCCGTTTTCCACACTACAAAAATATCATTGTAAAAAACTAACAGGACGTTGACGCCTGTGAACCTGCTCCGAATTTTTTCGCCTGCCGAGAGGTTGATTTTTGAATTTTAGTTTTTGTTTGATTTTTCTCTTTTTTTTTTCTTTTTTTTTGGTTTTTTTTTTTTTTCTTCTTCTTTTCCTTTTCTTTTCATTTTCTTTTTCTTTCTTCTCTGTTTTGGGTTCATGGTTCAACCAATCAGCGCCAATGCTACTCTCACTCCGCGCTCAGCCGACCCGCGACCACGCACGGCCGAACAACGCCACACTATTGGCGTACCGAACTCACACCACCGCCACCGTCGTTGATCGCCGACTGACCGAACCCCTCCTCTCACACACACGCCACCACCGGTGATCGCCTACTACCCGAACCCCGCCCACACACCCCGGCCAAGCTGACAATCAGACGACACACCCCACGATAATCATCGATCACCCCCACACCGTCTGCACACCGCCGATGAATGACAATACCTCATCGTCGACGAACCACCCCATTAGCCGAACCTAACGACAACAACCCACGATGAAACAGTGATGATTACCCCATCGGCACCCTACACCATCGACAACGAACAGGACATCACACCGTCAGTACCACCAATAATTGTCAATCAACCAAACCTGCTCACACCCACGAAATGTGACGATCACACTGCCGGCTGAACAATGGACAACCAAAACCCACACTGGTGATGAAAACAGTGACGATCACCCACCGCCCACGTCTCTCTTTTCCTTTTCTCTTTTTCTGTTTTTTTTTTTTTTTTTTTTTTTCTGTTGTTTGTTTGTTTTTTTTTTCTCGGCTGTATACATGTGTGAATATATATATATATATATATATATATATATATATATATTTAAATTACATTAATCTCCCATAATTAAAAATTTTGTAATCATTTGAGTCCAAAAGTTTAAAATTAATATTTTTTAAAATTGCTAATTGACCCCTAAAATTTTAAATTAAATAATAAATGTCACAATCTACCCCGTTATTTTTAAATGTTCTAAAATGCATCTAATGATTATGCATACGCGAAAATTAGGGTCTTACAACTCTTCCCTCCTAAAAGAAATTTCGTCCCGAAATTTTAGTTACCTTAATCGAACAAGTACGGATATTCATCTCTCATCTCATCTTCTCGCTCCCACGTCACTTCCTCTACGGAATGATTGCGCCATAACCCTTTTATTAATGGAATCGTTTTCGTTCGTAACACCTGATCTCTATGATTTAGAATCTGGGTTGGCTCCCCAACATACGTCAAGTCCTCTTCCAATTCGATTGGTTGAGAAGTCAACACATGCGAAAGATCTGGCACATATTTCCTAAGCATCGACACGTGGAAAATGTCGTATAATCTGGATAATTCTGGAGGTAAGGCAAGTCGATAAGCTATCGTGTCGACCCGTTCTAAAATCTTGTATGACTCGATATATCTCGGACTTAACTCTCATTCCTTCCCAAATCTCATTATGCCCTCCCACGAGGGTATACGCAAAAACACATGATCCCCCATTTCAAATTCCCACTCCAGCCTATGCTTGTCAGCAAACTCTTTTGCCGACTCTGAACAATCTTCAATTTTTTCTGAATCATTTTCACCTTGTCTGCCATCATTTGAGCTATATTCGGTATCAAAAAAAAATTCTCTCACTTTAGTCCAATCTATAGGACTGGAGTCCTACATCTCCTGCCATACAACGCTTCATACGGTGCCATGTTGATTGCTGAATAGTAGCTGTTATTATAGGCAAATCCCGTCAATGTCAAATATTTATCCCAGCTACCAGGAAATTCCAAAACATAATCTCTTAACATATCCTCCAACGTCTGAATCGTACGCTCTGATTGATCGTCAGTCTGAGGATAAAAAACGGTACTAAATTTCAGCTTGGTACCTAAAGCAACTGGGAGACTTAGCCATAACTTTGAAATAAATCTCGGATCTTTGTCCGACACTATGGAAATCGGTGCACCATATAGTCTAACAATCTCGTCAATATATAATTGGGTATACCTATCAAGAGAGTACATCGTCTTTACGGCCAGAAAATGAACAGGATTAGTAAGCCTATCAATAATCACCCAGATAGAATTATACCCCTTTTTGGGTGCGGGGTAATCCCGAAACGAAATCCATCGTGATAGGTTCCCATTTGCACTCTGGAATAGGTAGAGGTTGTAGTAATCCACCTGGACGTTGGTGCTCAATCTTAACTTGCTGACGAATGAGACACCTGGCAACAAATTCAACAATTTCTCTTTTCATTCCATTCCACCAATAGTGTTCTCGCAAATCTTGATACATTTTGGTACTAGCTGGGTACATTGCGTATGCTGAGCTGTGCGCTTCCTCCAAGATATCATTCTTCAGATTGGCATTATCAGGCACACATAGTCTATTTCCAACCATCAAAGCCTCATCGTTATCCCTGATGCGATAGTCGGCTCTGTGTCTATTTTCACTTCATTTCGGATCTTCTCCAATTAGGCATCCGACTTCTGCGTTTCTATAATACGGTCGATCAATGTTGGTCTCAAAGTTAAAGTCGTAACATTGCCGTTGTCACACCCCACCCTAGGGCACCCATCATTCGAGGCCGGGCATGACGTCGACCTGATGTTACCTGACCAATCCACGAATATCCCAACATACAAATATACATACACACTTGTGCTATTGTAAAATTTTTCCCTCAAATATATATATACCTGTTCCCAGAATTTGGGAGCACTCCTGTCCCGAAAATCCACAACCAAAAATACCAAAATACCTGAATTTTCTGCGGTTCACGTCCAACCGACTCACCTCCAACACGACACAACCTCTGGACACTCTCTAATGCCAGTAGTGAACCAACTCCTAATCGCGGTACCTGAAACCAAAATTTTTTATCGGTGTACTGTCTTCATAATAAAAATATTTCATGGATCAAGTATAAATAAATAACACCACGTTTGAAATATAATATTAAAAAATCACATACCCGATTCCACTGCCACCAATGAAATAATATAACATAATACCGTATATCACACACCATATTCGAAACCAGTTCCCCATGTCACCAATGTAAAGAAATAATGTGTTTTAAAAACACCCAATACAAATATAATATAATCTCATACCGTACGGAAATCCAGTTTCCCCATCACCAATGAAATAAACTAATATATATTTAAAAGACCCAATCCAAACATTTTAAATCAACCACAACCAACCATTTTAAATCCACCAATTGAAATATTTTAAATCCACCCAATCCAAATGTTTTAAATCAACCAGAATACTATATCTATTCAAGTAGTGTAAATCGACCGAAATAATAAATATATTTATACGCCAACCATTTTATAGTATATATATATATATATATATATATATATATATATATATATATATATATATATATATATATATATATATATATCCAGATAATTCATCGTATACCAACAATACATCACACCATCCTCCGACTAGCTATATGATCATTTTCACCTCACGATTGGGAGTTGCAATGGTACTGTACCACCCGTAGGATTTGCCTTCCTAACGGGTCATAAACAACGCTCTGTCGGACTACGCCTAGCAGGTAAACAACGCTCTATCGGACTATGCCTAGCTGATAATCAACGCTTTGCCGGATTATGCTTAGTAGATAAACAACGCTCTCCAGGACTATGCCTAGCAGATAATCAACGCTCTGCCGGACTATGCCTAGCAGATAAACAACGCTCTACCTTACTATGCCTAGCAGATAAACAACGCTTTGTCGGACTTTACCTAATAGATAATCCACATTCCTGGCATAATCGGACCCAACATCAACTTCCACCTAAAAAAAAATGACTGGGTCCACAATCATTTTCCACCATTTTAGAAACCAACTAGATTCAACAAATCATTTTCCACCCTTTTAGAAACCAACTAGATTCAACAAATCATTTTCCACCCTTTTAAAACCAACGTAATCCATAAAATATTTTTCACACCCAAAACCACTTGATCCATATAAGTTGCAAATTTGTCTATTTTTAAATAAACACATTTTCCATAATATATACGAAAATACAATTTGTAATTTACATAGAAGATAGTACACTCATCTGGTTATCCGCTCCGCAAAATTTTTACTGACTACACTCTACCGAGACTCCGGTGCCTGCGAACCTAATAGTGATAGGGCCTAAATTAATATTTTACTCAACATAATCTAATCATGCAATGCAAGCCCTAAATTTCACCAATTTCCCATTCCCCGAATTTCATTAGGAAAAATTATTATTTACCTCAATTTACTATATTAAAATTCACTGTACCAAACTATTAAAATTAACAGTTATAAAAATATTATCACGACTACAAAAATTTTAATGTTAGTAATTTAATTTAACGGAAATAGTAATCGACCGAAATTTTACCTGTCTCCGAATCACTCACAGGCCAAGAAATTAGATTTCCGAATTTTGATTTTTATGTGATTTTTTTTTTCTCCTATTTTTGGTTTAGCCCGACGCTCTCATTGTCTTTTTTCACCGCCGAAGACACTTTCTTCTCACTGGTTCTCACTTGCCACCGGCCAAACGATCGACTCTAACCACCTACACTGCTGACGATTGCTGACGGAACAGCTCACACGCACCAAACACAAGATCGATGACCATCGACGAACCACCCCACCGGCCGAACCACCTTTTCTCTCTCCTGAAATTGACAACGACACCCACGCGATCACAAACCCACATAACAGCGACGACAACGGCCACCGGAAGCTCACCGTCGACCCAGCACACCACCGCTGGCTGCTGAACAGCCCACTGTCAAACTGACCGATGGCAACCCACGGCGAAACAGTGACGATCACTCCATCGGCATTCCATACCATCGACAACGAACGGGACATCACACTGTCGGCACCACCAACGATCGACCAATGACCGAACGAACCCGCTCACACCCACGCTCATTGGATTTCACCACCCTCTTACCACCGGGCCCACCTCTCTCCCTCATCTGGTTCTTTTTTTTTTCCCTTTTTGGTTCCTGGTTCAGCCGACCGTCGGCGGCTTCTCTCTCTTTTCTTTACTGTCGGCGACCTCACTCCCCCCACACAACGATGATCACACCTTCTTACACCCACAACGAGGATAGGAAGCAAAACACACACACACACACACCCCGAACGGCGACCCTGCGATATAGTCGACACCCACCACTGCCATTTCTCTCTCTCTCTATTTTCTGTTTCCAGATTCTTCTCCTTTTTTCTTGATCCTTCCGTGTTTCCCTACTTCTGATTTTTGTGTAGTTAGATACACACACACACACACATATATAGTTAAATTATATTCATCCCTCCTTAAGTTTCTTTAAGTTTTTAATTAAAACCAAAACAAAATTTCAGTTTTGTAAAAATTCCAGATTAACCCCTAAAATTTTCAATTAGATTTTATGTACAAAATCGACCCCGTTATTTTCTACATGCTTCTACAATGTAGCTAAAATTATGTGTATACAAAAATTCGAGTCTTATAGCCTTGTAACCAACCGTCAACTGGACTCGCAAAGATCTCAACTCAACATACAGATTAGTATGAACAATTTGAATGTGTGTAACCGAACCCACCGATTTCTGACTCAGCGTATCCGCTACAACATTGGGCTTCCCAAGATGATTGTGGATAGTACAATCATAGTCCTTGATCAATTCTATACAACGTCTCTGCCTCAGATTTAGTTCCTTCTGGGTAAACAAGTATTTCAAACTCTGGTGGTCGGTGTATATCTCACACGTCTCTCCATATAATGTCTCTAAATCTTCAGGGCAAACACAATCGTCGCCAACTCTAAATCATGCGTCGGGTAATTACGCTCATGATTCTTTAATTGTCGGGAGGCCTATGCAATCACGTGACCATGTTGCATCAGTACACACCCTAGCCCTTGGTGTGATGTATCACTGTAGATCACAAAGCCACCACCTTCAGTTGGAAGGGAAAGTATTTGCGCAGATATCAGTCTACTCTTCAGTTCTTGGAAACTCTGCTCACATTTGTTTGTCCACTCGAATTTGGACTCTTTGCGGGTCAATCGAGTCAACGGGGCAGCTATAACAAAAAATCTCTGCATAAACTGACGATAATAACCCGCCAATCTCAATAAGTTACGAACTTCGGTCACACTTTTCAGCCTTTCCCATTGAACCACAACTTCGACTTTCTTTGGATCTACTTGAACACCACTCTATCCAACCAAAACTCATATTTACTGAATTTTTCATACAACTGCTTCCCTCTCAAAGTCTGCAACACAATCTGGAAGTGCTCTACATGCTCCTCTTTATTTTGAAAAGAGATTAATATATCATCAATAAACACGATAATAAACTGATCTAAATAGGGTTGGAAGATCCGATTCATCAAATCCATAAAGGCAGCAGGGGCATTCATCAATCTGAATGGCATGACTAGAAATTCGTAATGTCCATACCTTGTACGGAATGTCGTTTTCTCCATGTCACTGTCTCTGACTTTTAGCCAATGATATCCTAATTGAAGATTTATTTTGGAAAATACCCTGACCTTTTGCAGTTGGTCGAACAGATCATCAATCCTAAGCAACAGGTATTTATTACGAACCGTCACCTTATTCAATTGTCGGTAATCAATACACATCCTCAGCGTGCCATCCTTCTTCTTTACGAATAACACTAGAGCTCCCCGCGGAGAAACGCTAAGTCTGATAAACCCACGGTCTAACAGATCTTGCAACTGAATCTTCAGTTCCTTTAACTCGGTAGGCGCCACATGCTAGGGTGGAATTGATATAGGAGCAGTTCCTGGAAGTAACTTGATAGTGAATTCAATTTTCCTATCCACTGGCAACCCTGGAAATTCTTCTGGAAACACATCGAAAAAATTCCTGACCATTGGGATATCCGCCACCTGAACTCCATTCTGACTAGTATCAACCGCATGCGTGAGGCATCCCTGACATCTCTTATTTAATAATTTCCTGGTCTCTAGAATTGAAATCAAACTAACAGGGGTAATGATTACGTCTCCCAAAAATACAAACTTTGCCTCACCTAAGATCTGGAAAGTAACTTCTTCTTTTTTTAAATAATCCACCGTAGCATGATAGCCGGATAGCAAAACCATACCAAGTATCACATCAAGATTGTGAATACTCAGGGGTAATAGATCCACCGACAATTCTCTATCACCAATATGAAGCAGACTGTCTTTATACACACTATCTATCAACACGGACTCACAGTTCTCAGTTGCTTCCCACACATCATTCTCTACTAATTCCGCATAATTTTTTATCTGCCTGCCCATCAACCTAGAACGTATTTCTAAATCAAATCATTTATGGAATCGTCTACATCTTGCTTCTTCGATTTTCACCAAATCAGGAGCGAATTGGGACATGGCATCGAATTTAATTTCATATTGCCAAACGGTCATCTTCTCCTATTTCAAAAATATGAACTCTTCCTCTAATAAAATTACAAGGCTGCTTTAGTTTTGCCTAGAAAACAGTTTTATGCACACCCTTGGATGTTGTACGCTATGATAAAATCCATGAATATCAAATAGTAGCGCAACATGTTATGTAGTCCCATAATATAAGTAAGGTGTTGTCTAGCAATCCAACTTAAGTATGCTATGTCACACTATTGGTTTAACAACTAAAATATTAAGTGCTACCGATAGTGAATTCCAATGTCAAGTAATATGAATATGATTACTTATCAGTTATAATTTAACATTTAAAACCACCAGCACCCCCCACAATCGTAAACCATCCATCACCACTACCAACAACACTACCCAATCTACCAACTAGCAGTATCACAATTTTATCGCACCACCAATTGCCAACTTTATAGTTATTCCTGTTGGCCCAGTAGAATACCCAAGAGGGCAGGTGAATTGGGTAATTAAACAAATAATCAGAATATACTTGAATAAATCAAATAATTAATTTTATGCCTAAATTAATTATTATGTTTATACCACAGCGGAATTATAATAAATCTAAGTATACACCCAAACAATAAAAATAACCAAAATAGTAATGCAGCACACAAAAGATTTATACTGGTTCACCAAGTTACTCTTGGCTAATCCAGTCTCCCAAACTCCACGAAGGTCGCACCCACTAAAACCAAGATCCCTTTAAAGGTAGGAACCAAACCCACACAATAATTCTTTTCAAAAGCTCAAAATCAACCTCTATTTTTTATAGGCTCAAGAATGACCTTTACAACTTTCTTTTCCCAGGCTCAGGAATAACCTCTACTTTTTCAAGGCTCAAGAATAACCTATCTTTTTACAGGCTAAAGATTAACCTAATTCTTTTTATCACTACGGCTCAAGAATCAAAACCTCTCAAAACACTTCAAGTATTATTTTCACAGGTAAGGATGAAATATTTACAATTCACTCACACTAATTCTATTCAGGAAGAATTAATATCTCAATTTCTTTACAAGAAGAGACTGAAACCCAACTACCCTTGATTAAATATCCCCAAAGATATTTAATCCGTCACAACTCACCAATACATAAATTGATAAGTAAATCTCACTTGGAACTTCTACTACCCCAGACAAATAAAAACTCAATTAAAATCCCAACTAGTGATAAAAATATGTGAGATACAAAAATCTAATTTTAACAAGAATATGGGTAGCAAATTGGAGCACGTAATCAGATTCAAGAAATTGTTTAAAAAAAATATTTTCTTCAAAAATCAAAAATAATTTCTAAGATCAATTTTCAAATATAAAATAATAAACAAGCAATAATCAGTATAGAAAGATCTCACCCGGAATCCACAATATTAATGATTAGAACAATGTAGCTTCAATTCGCGTATCAGCAAAAATTGATCGCAGTTAATTATCAAAATCACTCTTAGAATAGCTCATAATGACTTAGAATGATAACTCTTATAAAAACTCTCTCAAAATGATATAAAGTGATTATCTCTCTTAGAATTATTAGTTTATCTAATAAAATTCGCAGGTCTATATAAAGGCACATGTAATCAGCTTCCTAACGGCTAGTTTACAAGTGTCATGACAATAAAAAGCTCTTATAGACTCCTTATAATATAAGGACTTCTTTTAGGTTCAATTTCACTTAAAAACATCTTTCGAATCTTTTAATTAAACCCCCAAAGTTTTTCTCAATCAAAATAAATAAGTATAGAATCTATTTCAAGTACCAAATTGAGAAACATTAACATTTAATGAAGGAATGAACCATATCTTAAATATAGAGAATATCCCTTAAATCTCTCTCAAATCCTTACAAAAAACGGCTACTTTTGGATTTAAACTCGGATCAAAATATATCCTAAAACAGCACATTCGATTGACTGCCCAATCGACTGCCCAACTCAGCTTGTAGCCAAACCATCGCCGCAGCGAGCATAGGTCGACCGCTCGGTCGACTCACAGATTCAGAGAGTTTGTCACGCTTCCACCGGTCAACCGCTCGGTCTACTCACAGATTCAGTGAGTTTAGATGTTTTCACATGTTGACCGGTCAGTCGACTCTTCAATTCAAAATGTTTCATCTTCTTTCTCTGGTCGACTCCTCAATCGACTACCTCCTTCTGAATCACTTCTCTGATCTCGTTTTTAACCTACTTTCTTTTACGATTTCGCCCTTTTATCCATTTTTATATTTAAATAAGCGACACTAATACTCTTATATTCCATTTTAGTTATTCAAAAATATTTATTTTTAATTCATATAGGAGCAAATAAATATACTTAACAAAAACACACATAAAAGATAAAATTCATTTTGTCCCATGTGTGTGTTCTTAAATGGGATATTAAGAGTTAATATTTACTTGGGTTATTTTCCCTAATGTCTTCAAACTCTTAATACTTCTTCATCATCTTGATATCTTCATTTAGCATCTATTCACTTTGACATCTTCATTACTGTAACTTTAAATCACTGAAATACTTGATCAAACATTAGTTCCACCAAAACATCAATACTTAATTGTTCATCAAAATCTTAGGATCAACAATCTCTCCCCTTTTTGATGATGACAATTAACTTTGATGTTTTCTTTAAAATAAAATATAACCACACTCCCCCTGAATCCGAGAACAAGTTTTATAACTTATTTAAGCATTATAATGAAGATATTATAAAACATAATCAATAAGGCACAATAAACATATTAATAAAACTCCCCCTTAATCATACATCAACTAATTTCTCCCTATTAATAAAATATCAACTAATTCTCTCCCTTTATCATCTTCAAAAACAAATTTAAGTAGGAGGGGAACACACAAGTAATTCACTCTAGGCAAACATCATAAAAAGCTCATTGGATCAACAATAAAAATAAGACTCATTTGAATAAATAACTTTTTAAGCACTAAACATCAACACTAAGTGAATCTTTTTAATAGATAAATATCAAGTCTACTCAATCCAACAAGATCCACACCAAAAACATCTTTCTAAGTATGGAATCTTCTTCTATCAAATTGTAAATGAATAATCATAGCATTTCAGTAATATAGCATGATATTAATTAATATCTTCCTAGAATTTAGAAACATGTAATCATTAATACAATAAGATAAGAAAAGTATTTCACTAATAATTCATGAAATTTTCGATCATAAATCTAATGCATGTATTTATCACAAATTCGTCAAATAATATATTTATCACTTAGATAATATCAGGAAATCATGCAATAATTCTAAGACAACCTAGGAATATGTAAAGCACAAGTCTTAGAAATTTTTACCATCTCATTTAGGCTTAACTTTTTACTCATGGCCTTGTCTCCAGAAATCACATGACTTTCGTCTTTAGGTGTGAAAGACATAAGTTTCTCTTTATTCTCTGTCACGTGTTGAGAACAGCCAATTCTTACTAGGAACAATTTATCCTTGCAAATAGATGTTTAGTAAGAACCTGAAAAAAGCACCTCAAAGAGTTCCTAGATGGTACCCAATCTAAGTGGGTCCGATCTTGTTAGTCGGGACAATTTTAGTTCCTTTTGGAACCCAAACTTGCCTGCAGTTAGATATTCTTGAAAAACAACTACGAATAGTATGCCCCCACAATGTTACATTTAAAACATCTAACAAGATCCTTAGTTTCAGAAAAAAAATTTATAAAAACATTTTTGCTTAAGATTTTTCTGAAATCCAATACCGGCTTTATCAAAGATAACTCGTGAATTTCCCAAAAGCATTTTCAAATTATTTTCACCGCCAGTGAATTTGAGAACAATTGAATGTAAATCCGACATCTTGGATTTCAATTCAACATTTTCATATTCTTAATCCAAAACTTGTTTGTTCAATGTATTAATTGTACTTTGAAGGGCATTAATTTTATAACACTGAATTTTATAATCATGCGAAAGTTCTTGATAAACATCAAATAATTCATCAAAATCTAAAGGATAAGAACTTGAACATTTAGGTACCTCAAATTCAGTGGCCATCAAAGAAAGCATAGATGAGTTATCACTACTTGAGTTTTCTGAGCTACTCGACTCTGAGTCATCCCATGTGACTTTTGTTGACTTCTTCGTACTTTTATTTACTTTATTTTTCTCCTTTCTTTTCTTTTCTTTTTCATTGTCTTTCTTTAGCTTGGGACATTCGGTTTGAAGGTGGCCTATCTTATAGCAGTTGTAGCATTCAACTTTGGACATGTTGAGATTTCTTTTTCCACGGAATGTGCGCCGAGTCATTATTCTAAAATTATTTGTGAGAAGTGATACATTCTTCTCTTACTCACTATCAAGGCTTTCATCATCACTGTCATCATCTTCTTCAATTTTTTACACTTTCAGCACTAATGATTTCCACTTGCCATTTCCGGTATCATCCTCATAGCTTTTGATCGTTGATTCATGAGTCATCAAATTACCAATTAGAGCATCGATGTCATATTTGCCCATAACCTTGGCTTCCTCGATTATCGTTACCTTTGACTCCTATATTTTCGTCAAGGACCTTAGGACTTTTCGTACTCTATCCTCCATGGAGTACGGATTTTTTAGTTGGTTCATACTGTTGCATATGTTGTTAAAACGAGTGCACATCTCATGAATCGATTCATTTTCCTCCGTCCTGAACAACTCAAATTTTCTCATGAGTGCATTAATCTTTGACTGCTTCACTTGACTTGTCCCTTCATGGGTAACTTGTAGCTTATCTCACATTTCTTATGAGAATTTACAACCTGAAACTCTAGAATACTCATTAGCATCTAAAGAACAAAAGAGAATATTGATAGCTTGAGAATTTATATAGAGTTTCTGCTTATCGGAAGCAGTAAGTTGTCTCTTCTTCTTCTCAACTCCGTTTTCCATTGGAATAAATGGACCATCCTCGATTGTTAGCCACATGTCATAATTTGTAGCCTGAAGAAGGGCTATCATCCTGTTTTTCCAAAATGAGTAACTTTCACTTGCAAACAAGGGTGGTCAGTGCATAGACTGCCCTTCACCTAGTGTGCCAACTATGTGTGCCATGTGATCTTTGTTAGCAAAATAGATTCGAGCTAAACCAGCTCTGATGCCAATTGTTGGCCCAGTAGAATACCCAAGAGGGGGGTGAATTGGGTAATTAAACAAATAATCAGAATATACTTCAATAAATCAAATAATTAATTTTATGCCTAAATTAATTATTATCTTTATACCACAGCGGAATTATAATAAATCTAAGCGCATACTCAAACAACAAAAATAACCAAAATAGTAATGCAGCACACAAAAGATTTATACTGGTTCACCAAGCTCTACGAAGGTCGCACCTACTAAAACCAAGATCCCTTTAAAGGTAGGAACCAAACCCGCACAATGATTCTTTTCAAAGGCTCAAAATCAACCTCTACTTTTTACAAGCTCAAGAATAACCTTACAACTTTCTTTTCCCAAGCTCAGGAATAACCTCTACTTTTTCAAGGCTCAAGAATAACCTATCTTTTTACAGGCTAAAGATTAACCTAATTTTTTTTTTTAACGATGTCTCAAGAATCAAAACCTCTCAAACCACTCCAAGTATCATTTTCACAGGTAAAGATGGAACATTTATAATTCACTCAAACTAATTCTATTAAGGAAGAATTAATACCTCAATCTCTTTACAAGAAGAGACTGAAACCCGGCTACCCTTGATTAAATATCCCCAATGATATTTAATCCACCACAATTCACCAATACACAAATTGATAAGTAAATCTCACTCGGAGCTTCTACCACCCCAGACAAATAAAAACTCAATTAATATCCCAACTAGTGATAGAAATATGTGAGATACAGAAATCTGATTTTGACAAGAATATGGGTAGCAAATTGGAGCACGTAATCAGATTCAAGAAATTATTTAAAAAAAAAAATTCTTCAAAAAGCAAAAATAATTTCTAAGATCAATTTCCAAATATAAAATAATAAACAAGCAATAATCAGTATGGAAAGATCTCTCTCTTAGAATTATTAGATTATCTAATAAAATTCGCAGGTCTATATAAAGGCACATGTAATCAGCCTCCTAATAGCTAGTTTACAAGTGTCATAATAATAAAAAGCTCTTATAGACCCCTTATAACATAAGGACTTCTTTTAGGTTCAATTTCACTTAAAAACATCTTTCGAACCTTCCAATTAAACCCCCAAAGTTTTTCCCAATCAAAATAAATAAATATAGAATATATTTCAAGTACCAAATTGAAAAACATTAACATTTAATGAAAGAATGAACCATATCTTAAATATAGAGAATATCCTTTAAATCTCTCTCAAATCTTAACAAAAAATGGCTACTTTTGGATTCAAACTCGAATCAAACTATATCCTGAAACAGCACATTCGGTGGACTGCCCAACTCAGCTTGCAGCCAAACTGTCGTCGCAACGAGCATAGGTCGACCGCTCAATCGACTCACAGATTTAGAGAGTTTGTCATGCTTTCACCGATCGATCGCTCGGTCGACTCGCAGATTCAGAGAGTTTAAATGTTTTCACAAGTCGACCGGTTGGTCGACTCTTCAATTCAGGATGTTTTATCTTCTTTCTCCGGTCGACTCCTCAGTCGACTGCCTCATTCTGAATCACTTCTCTGATCTCATTTTTAACCTACTTTCTTTTACAATTTCACCCCTTTATCCATTTTTATATTTAAATAAGCTCCATTAATACTCTTATATTTCATTTAGTCATTCAAAAATATTTCTTTTTAATTCACATAAGAGCAAATAAATATACTTAACAAAAACACACATAAAAGATAAAATTCATTTTGTGTCATGTGTGTGTTCCTAAATGGGATATTAAAAGTTAATATTTACCTGGATTGTTTTCTCTAATATCTTCAAACTCTTAATACTTCTTCATCATCTTGATATCTTCATTTGGCATCCATTCACTTTAACATCTTCATTATTGGAACTTTAAATCACTGAAACACTTGATTAAATATTAGTTCCACCAAAACATCTATACTTAATGGTTCATCAACATTTTAGGATCAACAATTCCTATTAACGGAAAACGAGACTAGGAAAAGAGTGCAACAACTTTAACCAGTGGTTTGGCTGTCCTATTTATTTATTACTAATTTACTATACATTAAGAGAGGGCCAACAGGGCAAATAACAACGCACGATACCAATGTGCTATCTAATGCAATGCAACAACTATCACTCACGTGCCGAACCCACCTATCGACACCCTATCTCATAGTCCACCACTGACTCGACAATCTGACACGTCTACTGAACTTATAACCTAAGCTCTGATACCACAATTGTCATACCCCACCTCGAGCCCCCACCGCCCGAGGCCGGGCGTAATGTCGGCATAACACTTCCTGACCAATTAACCAAATAATACATACATAATATACTTATTCAGACGCACGCGTACCGCTATCAATATTTTTTTTTCCACAGATAATATCTATTTACTCATTTTCACAAATATAGGAATCCACCCGTCCCAAATATATACAACAAAAATCACAAAATCACGAACCTTCCACGGTCCGCCTCCTACCGGCCCACTCCCAAAATGATACTACCTCTGGACTCTACCTAGTGCCAGTAGTAGACCCCTTCCTAGCAGCGACACCTAAAACCAAATAATTTTATCAGTGTACTGTCTTTATAATATAAAATATTTTTTTATGGATTAAGCATAAGTATTAAACACCACGCTTCAAAATATAATATAATATAATATAACCGCATACCTTGTTTAAAATCCCATTCCACTGCCACCAATTAAATAGAATAATATATTTAACACCCAATCCAAATATTTTTAGTAAACCAATGCCATAAAATAATATATATACGTCAACCCATTTAAAATAATATATTTATGTTAATCAATCCAAGCAGTTTATCGTATAACAAAATACCCTAACCCTCATTTCCTACTAGCCATAGGATCGTTTTTACCTCACGATCGGGTGTTACAACAGTACCGTAACCTGTACAACTGTGTCATCTAGCGTGACTATCAGTGCTAGGGCCATTTATTATCCCCAATGGTAGGGGTACTATCCTCAAGATTTGCACTCCTAACGGGTCAATCAACCACCTGCAGGATTAATCCTTCTGACAAATCATAATAATCAACCACTTGCAGGGCTAATCCTCCTGACAAGTCATAATATCAACAACTACCTACAGGACTAATCCTCCTAACAGGTCATAATATCAACAACCACCTGCAAGAATAATCCTCCTGACAGGTCATAATATAATCAACCATCTGTAGAACTGACACTCCTGACAGGTTATAATATCAACAACCATCTGCCGGACTAATCCTCCGGACAGGTCATAATAATCAACCACCTGTAGGACCGACACTCCTGACAGGTCAATAACATATAGTCAACCACCTGCAGGACGTGCCCTCCTAACAGGTCAAAATCGTCATGCATATCATATCCTCCTGACGGGATCAAAACTATGGCATAGTCAGACAAAAATCACATTCTACATTTAAAATCTACTTGATCCACATAAGTCATAAAATCATCCAATTTTAATAAATACTTTTTTCTTTCACAATTTATACGAAAATAGAATTTGTAAATTTACATAGAAGACAATACATTTACCTTATTTTGGCACTGCAAAAATATCACCGTAAAAACTACCGGGACCCTGGCGCCTGTGAACTTGCTCCGAATTTTTTCGCCTACCGAGAGGTTGATTTTTGAATTTTGGTTTTTGTTTGATTTTTCTCTTTTTTTTTTTTTTTTTTTTTCCTTTTTTTTTCTTTTCATTTTCTTCTTCTTTCTTTTCTGTTTTTGGTTTCTCATTCAACCGACCGGCGCTAACGCCACTCTCATTCCTCGCTCAGCCAACCCCCAACAACCCATGGCCGAACAACCCCACACTTTTGGCGCACCGAACTCATGCCACCGCCACTGTTGTTGATTGCCGACTGACCAAACCTACACACACTCTCACTCCTCGCTCAGCCAACCCCCAACAACCCATTGCCGAATAACCCCACACTGTTGGCGCACCGAACTCATGCCACCACCACCATCGTTGATTGTCGACTGACCAAACCTACACACATACATACGCCACCACCGGTGATCACCGACTGCCCGAACCCCCCCACACACCGGCTAAGCTAACAACCAGAGGACACACCCCACGACAATCATCGATCACCCCCACACCGTCTGCACACCGCCAATGAACGACAATACCTCACCGTCAACGAACCACCCTACTGGCAAAACTGACCGACAACAACCCACGACGAAACAGTGACGATTACCCCCATTGGCACCCTACACCATCGACAACGAAAAGGATATCACACCGTCGGCGCCACCAACGATCGTCAATCACCGAACCCGCTCACACCCACGAAACGTGACGATCACACTGCCGGCTGGACGACGGACAACCGAAACCCACACCGGCGATGAAAACAGTGACGATCACCCACCGCCCACATCTCTCTTTTTCTGTTTTTTTTTTTTTTTTCTACTTTTTTTTTTTTTTTGTTTTTTTTTTTTTCCTCAGCTGTATACATGTGTGAATATATATATATATATGCATGAAATAAGTGGTTTGGTTTTGATCACCTTGATGCCACGTTTATATATATATATATATATATTATTTTTTTAAAAAAAAATTACATTAATCTCCTCTAATTAACAATTTTGTAATCATTTGAGTCCAAAAGTTTAAAATTAATATTTTTTAAAATTGCTAATTGACCCCTAAAATTTTAAATTAAATAATAAATGCCAAAATCTACCCCGTTATTTCTAAATGTTCTAAAATGCAGTTAATGATTATGCATGCGCAAAAATTAGGGTTTTACAGTAAAACTCATGCTTGTGTGTTCTGTGTGCTCAATATTACGTCTTAATAAAAGTTATTGTAAATCCTAAATGGATGAACACGTAAACAATATGGCACTATCTAATTGATTTGAAAACAATTATCCTTCACTCAATTACATGGCAATAGGGATTCTAGAACTTGATTTGGGGGAAATTCGAGGCGAAATCCTAGGCGAGGTAGTTCAGGAGATATGATTTAGGCAGTTATTTTGTTGCTTGAGTCTTTTAAGCTTATCTTGATATATCATTATCCCTCGTTATCCTATCGAAGCCTTTAAACCGTTTCAATTCTGAACACTTAACCAATACCACGTGACCGATTAAACTTCTTTCCAATCCTATATCATTGAACCGAAGGCACAAATTTGAGATAATCAAGTTAGCAGCTGCAAATGCTATTTAAAGTGCGCGATTGGGTTTAGGGCGAATTTTATATTGGTTCAGTATTCGAGTACTCACTTGTCATTTTTGTTCATTTTTCACACACCCCTTAAATTGTAATAATCGAATAAGTTTGGGGGTGTGTTCGTAAAAAAAAAAAAAAATCAATTGTATATACGGTTTTTATTTTCCATTTCTTTTAGATAAGTGAGTACAAAATTCTTAAATTTATGTTCGGGGTTGTTTCAATTATATCTATAGGGTTTCAAGAGTGAGAAAAGAGCCAAGCATATGCCTCGGGTATTGTCACGTTAACGATGATTAACCTGTTTTGTATTTCTGATATACCCGTGGCCATTATTCCAAAACCGAACCAAACCCTAATGATCTTTATGAACTTCCAAGCCTACATTAGTGGAGAATAGATCCCGGGTCAAGCGTATGGATTCCCTATACCTAAAAAGTTTTAGTCATGAACTTTATTGAGGGATAATCCCATCTAATCAACGGATAGTTGTATATTTGAGTTTAATCGCACATATTTTAACAAGATCTAGAATGGCGCTTACTATTATTGAACGTTGAAATTCTAGAACACCACATGGTGTGATTTATGCTTGAACTTGATAGGATTGGGGGCCGATAAGGAAAATTTTGTTTGGCCGGTAGATGACTGGTAGGGGCACATTTGTGCACGCCTACGTACGCTCGCAAGTATACGAGGTCAAAAGTTTTAATATAGTGGATCTTTGAAGATTGGATATCGTTCCCATAGAGAAAAGAGTGAATAATTGAATTGAATACCGCAATTTGCATAGTCTCGTGTTATCCTGACGACGGAAGACGTGAATTGAAATTAAACTAAGCTAAACTAAAATTACTAGGTTAATTCTAACTAGGTTGATTAATTAGGGATTGATTTTGTTCACTTAATACATGTTTGATTTCGTTCGGTTAAAAATAATGGAGTTTAGGTATCTAACAATCTCGATTCGTAAACTCCTCCACCACCTCTTCCGAGTGTAAGACGAGGGAATACGCAACTTCGCGTCGACGAAGAGGTCCCCCTCAATGTCTTAATGACTCTAGGCTGCGTGAGTCTTGACCCAACGTCATCGATTGCACACTAACTAACACCTTCCCGGGTCGTTAGGTCATAACGATGTGTTTACCCTAGTCCGAATCTAGGGTTACCTTTCCCGAGTGTCAAACCCTAGATTCTCAAATCCAACCCTAATACAATTGCAAGCATATTAAGATCGTCATCAAATGATAAACACAATCGGACTTAAAACAACAACTGTTAAAGAAACGTATATTGAACCAAACGAGTATTTACACAACTACACCTTTCCCTAACTAATCTCTAAATTACACTAACATGTTCTTAGCCAATACAACATTTAATCAAGAGGAGATCATCATCATAAACAATAAACATGAAATACAAAGATGGAAACAAGGGAAGAAAAGCCGAATCTCAAAGTGGAGTAGTCCACTTTCGCTAAAGAACAGTCCTCCCGAGCTTCCTCTTCTCCTTTGATGAACTTCCTCTTCTAGCTCTTCAAGGATTGTCCAAGAACACTCTTTACAACTAATCTAATCTACTTATTAAACTAATCTAATCTAACTAAGGTGGAAGAGAGCTCTCAAGAACAACCAAGCCATCTCTCACATCTAAGGAGTGTCTAAGGTCTTTTAAGGTTTGGTGGAGAAAAGGGTTAAATAGGTAAGGTTTGGAAATATCTTCAAAATATTCGAAAATAGATATTTCTGTGCAGAGTGTCACCGCCTAAGCAGTGGTTCACCGCTTAGGCGGTGGACTTAAGTCGGTTATCTTCTGTCGGTAACTTCGCCTAAGCGGTGGTTTTTCCACTTAGGCGGTGGCTGCTGGTATATCATTCTGTCATTTTCTCGCCTAGACGGTGGTTCAGCCCTTCAGCACTCCAACATTCTACCTCTTTTTCACCTAGGCGGTGATCTTCATTCACCGAAACCCTGTTTTGCACATTTACTTCACCGTTTCTCCACCTTTTTCACTTGTTTCTCGCCCTTTGACGTCCTTTCACCTGTTCTACACTAAAACACACTAAAACACAATTAAATATAACTCAAATGCTTGAAAACTAACAAATCCAGTTTAGAAATAGATTGGTTTTTCACACCTATCAATACCTCCAAACTTAGAATTTTGCTAGTCCTCGAGCAAAACAATAACGCTAAACTAAACTAACAAACAAACTAACCAACTAAAAATGAAAAATTAAACTAACACAAAAGAAGTATATGCATGTAAATATAAAGTTCAATCGTAATGACCAATTGGTTCCTCCCTCAACATCCCTAAATTGGATCAAGTTCGGGAAGTAACCCACACCAAGTAGTGTTATAGAATTTCAACGATCAATATCAATAAAAACCATTCTAGATCCATTTGAAGTGTGTGTGTGAGAACTCAACTGTATAACTAGTCAAATGCTGGATTCGATTATTCAATTGTTAAGCTCATAATTTAAATCATTGAAGGATTCAGGATAACCATACGCATGATTGGAGTCTACTATCCACTAATGTAGGCTCAGATATTCACAGAAATCAATAGGGCTTGGTTTGGCTTTGGAGAACGACCACGGGTATCACTGGAATAAAAATAGCAAATCGGTTTAATCGATCGATACCCGAAGGAAAATCGCTTGTCGCTATCCTCTCTTATGACCCCACATTTAAAGTACAACTCTGAATAAGAAACAAAAATCTTGGTATTCACTTGTCGAAAGAGAAGAAAATAAAAACTATATATATATATATATATATATATATATATATATATATATATATATATATATTTTAACATATTCCTAATTTAACTCAAATGATTACAGTTTTAGGAGAGTGCAAAAAGAAGTTAGAGAAACACACCCCCAAACTTTATTCGAATTTATAAAATTTTAGGAATGTGTAAAAAGAAATGATAGAAACACACCCCCAAACTTATTTTAGGAGCATGCAAAAAGAAATACTAAAGTGACAAGTGAATACACTAATACCGAATCAATAAAAATTTATCAAAAACCCGACCGCTCACTTGATTTCACTCAATTTTTAAAATTAGGCTTAGCGACATTGGGTTAGGAAAAATTTAATTGAAAGGAGTATTTGAACGTTTTGAGAATTTGATTACGTTATCGGCTTCGACATGGGAAATAAGGAATTAACATTTTCAGGTTAGCTATAACGATTCAAGCGAAAAATTGACGGCCTAAATCACGTCTCCAGAATTACCTTACCTAGGATTCCACCTCAAGTTTTTCCCAAATCAAGTTCTAGTTTCCTCATTTTCTATCATGAGCTTAATATCGAATAATCAACGTCTAATCGTTCAGATAATTATATATTGAGTTCAAATGTCGTGCAATTTTCGGATCGAGATAATTTTTACCCAATCGACATGTTAAGCACACAAAACACACAAGGAAGGTATTACCCCCGACCTCAATATGCAATTTGGGGATAATTCTCATCATCGGGTCTTGGCTCAAATGAACTCAATAACTAAACATGCTAATACAACTTTATACATACACAATACTAAACTAATTCTAATACTAACATACATAAATTAATCTAACACTAAACATGCAAAAACAAAAATTAAACTAACTAAACTAAAAATTTAAAATTAAATATTCATAATTAAAATATATATAAACTTAAATTTGTACATAAAAAATTTTGCATTCTGTTCAAAAAATAATAATTGTTCATCCTTTTCTACAAAAAGTCAAAATGGATGAACATCCACTAAACTATCATCCAATCCATACCATTTAGGCCTGAACATGGCAGTGTTCCAATATCAGCG
The DNA here is from genome assembly GCA_016647705.1 of Eucommia ulmoides. Taxonomy (NCBI): domain Eukaryota; kingdom Viridiplantae; phylum Streptophyta; class Magnoliopsida; order Garryales; family Eucommiaceae; genus Eucommia; species Eucommia ulmoides. The sequence goes on along the minus strand of CM028334.1, from coordinate 37,418,171 downwards.
AACCCAATAAACATATAGCATGCTTGCACACAAAATGGATTGAACACATACCTAGGGAATAAGACTTATTCCCTACTGTTCACCTGAAGACGAATCATCACCATCATCACTTTAGGAAGGAAAGTGTGGTCTCTGGAGTAGATGTGGTGGCATAGATGTTATCGGAGGGTAATCGTCCATCTCAAGGCCAAGGCCCTCCCAAATCTTCCGTTGGACTCGATCTTGTTGCCTCGAAAATTGGTCCAGGAAAGAAGCAATCTCGTATTGGTTCTGGAGGACGGTCTGAAGCTTGTTGTCTATCTTCTCTTGGGAGTTTTCATCTCGGGCTCCAGAAGGTCCAGCCATCTCGTCTGCTTGCTCTTCCCCTTCCTCAGGCTCAGGCTCGGGTGCCTCTTGCGCCCCAGTCTTCCACAACCAATTTATCGCTGACAGAGTGAGTGGAGAGATAGGGTCACACTAGCTTCCCCCAGATACAGTCACATCAGCTAATCTGAAAATATGGGTCAATAGTGATGGAAACAGGAGCCCACCCTTTACCGTCTTTGTAGCATGAATGATCGATGAATAGATCAGAAATCTAACGTTGATTGGTTGTCCGGTCTAAATCTTATAGATCAAAAAGGCCTTGTCCTTTGAGACGTCTGACAGATGTGACGTCGGGAGGAGGCTTCCGCAGATGAAGTGGTACCAGATTTTTTAAACTGGCTTGAGGCAACTCACCGAAAAGGTAGCGATGTTCGGCCCTTAGTGTTTCCACTTTACCGTGCCAGATGTAATCTTTTGGATGACCCTATGCAAAGTAGGGTCTTGGCTTTTAAGTGACTCCGGTGCCGACAGCCCAAAGAGATGGTTAATGAAGTCGGGGCTGAAGATAATAGGTTGGTTCCGAACCCTTGCTAGGTTATCAATGGCCTCTATAGCATTTTCATAGAATTCTTTGACCAAAGCAATCTCTCCTGGGGATAGCGATTTGCAAAATTGCTCCCAGTGGCGGCTTCCAATTTCATTTTGAAATTCCACCGGGAGGTCTTCAATCAGACCGAAACCCCATTGACGTATGCAGGCACGATATTTTTCGTGTTCTTTAAAGTGCATCTCCACTTGTTTTGACACAAAGCGGGTGGCATTGTAGTCAACGTCGGTCAACACCCTAGGGTTTGAACTCGACCCTTCTCCTCTGGCCCTCTTCTTTGTTGTTCTTTCCGGCATTTCCTACAATCACAATCACAAAAACCCAATACAACCTCATCATATATGAATATTTCAAAAACATAAACCTCTCTAATCACTTTGTCATAAACACATCCATCCCAAAACGAATACCTATTTGAATTTTTCAAACAAATTTCACAAATGTGACATCCTATATTAGTCCACACACTCAACCAATCCAATTAAACATGTGTATCATCAAGAATCAAACTAAAAACCCATTGAACTTCGGAATCGCGAAACTAGGGTTAAGGGTTTTGGGGCAAAGTTTCAAAATCCATTGATTTCTTTGATATAATCATGTAAAACAACCAATAATTTCAACAACTAGACTAAATGTAATGTAAACGAAACTTACTTGTTGAGAATTAATGGTCCAATCAAAAGAGAATGAAGAAATCGCACCTTTCACACAAAACCCTAAATTTTCGGAAATAGGGGTGGAAATCCGATTCTTGGAGGTTGAATCGTGATGGAAATGAATAATTTTGGTAGTGGACGGATGATTTTTGAGGATTGGAATGGTTTGGGAGTGAGGTTTTAGAGAGAAGGTGGAGGATTTGGGGAGGGAACCTTGCGTTTTTAATTTTTGAGCGACGGATTGTTTTTAACAGCAGAAGGTTCACCGCTTAAGCGGTGGAACTCTTTTCTTTAAAACAAACCTTTTGACGAAAATCCACCTAGGCGGTGGTTTCTCCGCCTAAGCGGTGTAGCATATTTTGAAAATTTGGTGCATCCTGTATTTTTACCGCCTAAGCGGTGGGCTGTTTTTACCCACTCTGTATTTTTACCGCCTAAATGGTGGTTCACCGCTTGGGCGGTGGGCCTGAAGCTCCCACTTTCATGTTTTTCTCAAATTTTCAAATTACGGCTCCACCCCGTATGTTTTCAATTCGCTTGTTCAACGTGTTTAAACTTAAAATACTTCCCCAAATTTCCATACTCCTAATTTCACTTCCGAACACGTTCCGAAGCCATGCCGGCTTCCAAAAAGAATAAATAATCAAATAAATAGTAACAAAAATCGGGTAATTTGATACCTTAAGTTTCATTTCAAAAAAAAATAGCGCTTGAGTTACCGTCCCAGTTGGACTATCGTGTCACTAAGTATTTTTCACCAAAATTCCCCATAGACAAGGAATTTGGGCTCAAATGCTTAGTCTGATCAAGATCATGGCTTGAAGTCGGCTTCTCCTCTCAGTCCTTAACATTTGCAATAAGCTCGATCTCAGGATTGAGAATTAACCTTCTTCATCTGTTCTCGCTCTGCTTGATCTCATTAACACAATGAAACAAAAATAAAAATTAAAAACAAAACAAAAATAAATGTCAGGATTAACACTCGACTACTTAGTCGCAATATCAACTTAGAATTCACACTAATCCCACGTCAACAATGCCAAACACTTGGTGCATTGACAGAACTAGGATACGATACATTTGCTTTTCCTATTTAAAACTTAAGTTCTGAGCCGATACTACGTTTCCTTTGCAATATTCAAATAAAATTCAAACTAATCCCCGACAACGGCGCCAAAAACTTGGTAGGGGCACATTTGTGCACGCCTACGTACGCTCGCAAGTATACGAGGTCAAAATTTTTAATATAGTGGATCTTTGAAGATCGGATATTGTTCCCATAGAGAAAAAAGTGAATAATTGAATTGAATACCGTAATTTGCATAGTCTCGTGTTATCCTGACGACGAAAGACGTGAATTGAAATTAAACTAAGCTAAACTAAAATTAGTAGGTTAATTCTAACTAGGTTGATTAATTAGGGATTGATTTCGTTCACTTAGTACACGTTTGATTTCGTTCAGTTAACAATAATGGAGTTTAGGTATCCGACAATCTCGGTTCGTAAACTCCTCCGCCACCTCTTCTGAGTGTAAGACAAGGGAATACGTGACTTCGCGTCGACGAAGAGGTCCCCCTCAATGTATTAACGACTCTAGGCCGTGTGAGTCTTAACCCAACGTCATTGATTGCACACTAACTAACGCCCTCCCTGGTCGTTAGGTCGTAACGATGTGTTTACCCTAGTCCGAATCCAGGGTTACTTCTCCCGAGTGTCAAACCCTAGATTCTCAAATCCAACCCTAATACAGTTGCAAGCATATTAAGATCATCATCAAATGATAAACACAATCAGACTTAAAACAACAATCGTTAAAGAAACGTATATTGAACCAAACGAGTATTTACACAACTACGCATTTTCCTAATTAATCTCTAAATCACACTAACATGTTCTTAGCCAATACAACATTTAATCAAGAGGAGATCATCATCATCAACAATAAACATGAAATACAAAGATGGAAACAAGAGAAGAAAAGCCAAATCTCAAAGTAGAGTAGTCCACTTTCGCCAAAGAACAGTCCTCCCGAGCTTCATCTTCTCCTTTGATGAACTTCCTCTTCTAGCTCTTCAAGGATTGGCCAAGAACACTCTTTACAACTAATCTAATCTACTTCCTAAACTAATCTAATCTAACTAAGGTGGAAGAGAGCTCTCAAGAACAACCAAGCCCTCTCCCACGTCTGAGGAGTGTCTAAGGTCTTTTAAGGTTTGATGGAGAAAAGGGTTAAATAGGTAAGGTTTCGAAATATCTTCAAAATATCTGAAAATAGATATTTCTGTGCATAGTGTCACCGCCTAAGCGGTGGTTCACCGCTTAGGCGGTGGACTTAAGTCGGTTATATTCTGTCGGTAACTTCGCCTAAGCGATGGTTTTTCCACTTAGGCGGTGGCTGCTGGCATATCATTCTGTTGTTTTCTCGCCTAGATGGTGGTTCATCCCTTCAGCACTCCAACATTCTGCCTCTTTTCTGCCTAAGCGGTGGAACTTCCGCCTAGGCGGTGATCTTCATTCACCGAAACCCTGTTTTGCACATTTACTTCACCGTTTCTCCACCTTTTTCACTTGTTTCTCACCCTTTGACGTCCTTTCACCTATTCTACACTAAAACACACTAAAACACAATTAAATATAACTAAAATGCTTGAAAACTAACAAATCCGATTTAGAAATAGATAGATTTTTCACACCTATCAATGACACTCAAAACTTGCACATTTTTGTTTTAAGTGTTTTTTTTAGTTATTATTTAGTAATTAGTTGTTATATTTTCTTGTATTGTGTGGGTGTTTTGCTCAAGGACTAGTAAAATTCCGAGTTTGGAGGTATTTGATAGGTGTAAACTACCTATCTATTTCCAAACCGAACATTGTTAGTTTTCGAGTGCGTTTAGTACATTTTAATACGTTTTTATGTGTTTTTATATAAATCAGGTGTTTGAGGTGAAAACGCATGAAAACGGATCAATAACGATGAAATCATATCAAGAACGGTGGGAAAATAAACACGAGGGCAATATTCAGAACAGAAGCCCACCACCTCGGCCTCCAGACCATCGCTGAGGCGGTGAAAATGCAGAGACTGCCTTAAGTTGTTGTAAACTCACCACCGCAGCGGTGAGATCCACCACCGCGACGGTAAAACTGCAGCAAGGGGCTTGAATCCACTGCCTCCTCCACCGCTGCGATGAATACTTTGTCGACATACCCACCGCCGCGGTGGTCACCTCTACACAAATTTAGGATATTTTTGGCTCTCTATTTCTTCTCCTCCCATCTCCTCCAGCCAAGAAAGCTCCATTAGGGTCCTAATATTTTAGAGAGAGGTTTTGGGAGTGTTTAACCAATTCTGAAGGAGAAGAACACGTTACGAAGAAGAAGAAGCGATCCCGAATTATTTTTAGCGGCAAATTTTCGGACTACGGCTAAGTTTCTTTCATTTCTTCTTTATTTCCTTAACTTCGGTAGTTAGTTGAGCATGTTTAGCTCCATTTTCAATGTATAAATGGCTATGGCCATAAGCTAAACGTATTTTGTCTAGGAATTAATATAATTTATGAAATTGTTGTTTGTTTGAGTTTTTGTTTCGTTAATGGATGTTCTTCTCTATCTTGATTGTGTTTGCCGTATTGTCATGATTATTATGCTTAGATAGATATAGTGAGAATATGGGGTTTGACACTCAGGAGAGGTAACCCCAGATTCGGACTAGGGTAAACACAACGCGATGATCTAATAACCTGGGAGGGAGTTGGAAAGTGTGCAATCAATGACGTTGAGGCGAGACTCACGTGACCTAGGGTCGTTAAGATATTGAGGAAGACTTTTTCATTGATGCGAAGTCACGTATTCACTCGTCTTACACTCGAGAGAGGTGGCGAGTGAGTTTACGAACCGAGATTGTCGGATAGGTTGAATATTGTTAACGTAAACTAAAACGAGATCAAACATGTTTTTGTAAACAAAGTTAATTCCTAGGCAATATTTTCCCTAAAACATCTCAATATTAGTATTAATATAGTTTAATTAGTATTTTAGTATTAGTATTAATTAATTATAAACATATTTTTATCGCCTAGATAAAGTTAGGTCATGATAAACATGGTACTCGATAATAATCTTAACCAATCCCTGTAAACACGATACCCTTACTCTCTCTACCTATACTAAAACTTGACCTGTACACTTGTGGTGTAAGTAGTGACGTAATATTTACGGGCTACCATATATAGAGATTATACGTCTTTCTATTGTTGATCACATTCAGAAAAGAAATGTAACTATTGATTATGTTGATACCTCCAATCAACTTGCTGATATCTTTACCAAACCTCTAGCAGAAGATTAATTCATAAAAATTATTGGAGATTTAGGTATGGCTAGGCATAACGATATATGCCTAGAGTGATATTTTTGGGTCTCTACCCCCACTTTTTGAGATGACAAAGAGGGAGAAGTTGATGTTTAGGAATTTATTCGTCTAAGCATTGTATTGATTAAAGAGCGACATTAGTTATTGGGCTTAATGTTGAATATCATTATTGATTAAATTGGGCTTATATTGTATATTTTTATCATTGTTTGCTTATGTTTTCATAATTATGCTTAAATAAGTTTAAATACTTGTCCTCGGATTTAAGGGAAGCGTGGTTACATTCTTTGTTGAAGAAAATATTAAAATTAATTGTCATCATAAAAAAGGGAGAGATTATTGCACCGTAGGTTTTGATGAACAATTAAATATTAATATTTTTGGTAGAACTAATGATTTTGTTGAGTGTTTCAGAAAAGAGTTCCATACAGTTGATTAAGAAGAAAACCTCATGAAGAAAACATAAAGGGTGCAAGATGGATACAATGAAGATATGAAGAGTTTTTAAGACTTTGAAGAAAATTATGTGAAAACAACTCTCTACTTATATACTCTTAATGCAACATGAATTAGAATCAGACGCGACACTTTAGATGAGTTATTTTTATGTGTGTCTTGATATGAAATGATAGAGTCCAAGATCTTAATTTAAGATTTTGTAAGTGCTCATTATGCGAAATGAAAGTAATAATTGGCCTAAATAGAAAACATGTTTTAAAATATAAAAAGTTGTATTTTCGGGTCAATTCGGTCAATCGATAAAAGTAATCGGTCAACCAAATCAAACAGTGAGTTTTGGAGTAGAAATGAGGTACTACTAATCCATTCGATCAATTGTTTGAAATAGTGGTTTAATTGGTGAAGAGAGTGAACAATCTGAACCAATTAATCAACTATTTGAGGGCAGTCGGTCAACCGTTTGACTCAGTGGGTCGATTGAAGAGAAAGTAGAGCATTCTAAAGCAATCGGTCAACCGATTGGTGGCAGTCGGTTAACTGACTGGCCTGTAAGCTCAGGCTGTGTTTCGGCACTGGATTGGTCGATCAACGGACTAGTAGTGATCGGTCAACCGATTGTGTCGATTGAGGTTTCGAGTGACTTGGTCTCCTGGTAAAAGTCTATCCATTTTTTAGGATTCCAAGAGAGAGATTTGAGGAATTTGAACTTAATTAAGATATGATCCACCTATTCTATTATCCCGATTGATTTGGTCCATATAGTTTGAGATTCTCTTAATTTAAATGGATTAAGACTTCATATCTTGATGGTTCTAAATTGAGAATTGTTTTATGGAATTATTGGAGAGAATTGAAAGATATTTTAATGTGGAATAAACTTGAAATGAAATGTGATGTTATATGGGATTTAAATGTGTCATTTATTGACACAATATTTGAAAACTAGTTGTTTAAGGTCTAATTATAGGTCTTTTTAAAGAGACCTACGAGAATGAGTTAAAACACTTCAAGAACAATCAATTCAAGCTTTTCTAAGAGTTATATTTACGTTGAGATTTTTGTGAGAGATTTATTCTTCGTTCTTGCTCTAAAGCGCTATTGATTTGGCGTCACCGACTTGTGTTCTATTGCGATTCTATCATTATTTTCGGTGTTTCCCGATGAGATCTTTCCAAACTTTGTTCCTTATTTTGAATTCATATATTTATTGATTGCTTGGTTTAAGATTGTTTAGAAAATCGTTTCAAACGTAAAAGTCTGAAAATCTATTTTAAATGATTTTATTTGATTATTTCATTACGTGCTTAAAATAATGCTACTCACTTTGTTGTTTGATCAGATTTTGTTTGCCTCACATTGTATCTATCAAATAGTAATTATTCGGGACATTAATCGAGTATATATGTATTGAGGTGATAGAATTTCCTTGTAGGAAGAAACTCATATTTTTTGTATTTGTGAATTTGAATAGATTAGACACGTTTGAACGGTGTCTAGTCAAGGTAGTTAGGTTTATATTTTTTCCCTGTAAAAAAAATTAGGGTTTGATTTTTGTCCTGCAAAAAGATTGAGTTATTTTTTTTCCTTGAAAAGAATTAGGTTTTGATTTTTCCTATAGTTGAATTATTATTTTAAGTTATTTGTAAATGTTCTTTCTAAACCTGTAAAAAGGATAAAGTGAGAGTGTTAGGTTATTCTTTAACATAGTAAAAGGATAAGGTTTATCCTTGGCCTGAGAAAACGGTAAATTTGTAAAGGTTAATTATATGCCTATAAAAGAATCATTGTAAAGATTTGATTCCTACCTAGTAAAGGAATAAGGGGTTTAGTGGTTGTGAATCTCCGTGGAGCTCGGAGGACTAGAGTAGGTAAGAGTAGTTTACCAAATCAGGATATATCATTATGTGCTACATTGATTTATTCTTTATATTATGTTTGGGTATGCATTTAGTATTATACATTTATCTACTGTGTAACTAAGATAATAATTCATTTAAGGAGATTGATTATTTAATATTAAGTGTTTAAAGAATTGATTATTTAAATTTTGTAATTACCCAATTCACTCCTTATTGGATAGCTTTTGGACCAACAATTATAATAAATGAGGTGAGGAGCTTAATTGATGGCAATTGTGTAATATTTTTTTCCAATTCGTTCTTTTTGTTTGCAATTTACACTTCTTTACTCAATATTACAAGTAAACCCTTAAAAAGTTTAGGTAGATTTATATTTTTCTCTCTAACTTTTAATATTCACATATTATCTGTTAATAGACACAATTTTAACAAAAAAAATACACTTTTTTTTTTTGGTACTTTACATTATCTATTTTTATTAATTTTTAAATTGAAAGAAAAAAAAAAGAAAAAAAAAAGACCTAAATTGACATTCCACCTCAATTTTTAAATTGAATAAATTATTAATTTCACTCTTAAAATTTGAGTTTAGTTGGCCTTTATTTCCTAATGTTTTAATATTCACATATTGGAAAACGAGCAGTCATTTATCGAATTACTTGTTCAATTTTTAAGTAAAATATTATAAATTTTATCCTTAAAATTTGATTGTAGTTACATTTTACTTCTTAATATTTAATATTTTCATTTATTATTCGTTTATAGTCTATAATAATAGAAACAAAAAAAAAAAACATGAAAAATAAAAATAAAAATGAATAAATAAAAACTCAAAAAATAAATAAAAGAAATATTGACCAATGAAAAACAAAAACAAAAATAAAAACAATAACAAAATGATAATATAATACTCAAAAATAAAAAATCAAATATAAAAAATTAACAACTATAAATTGAAAGTAAAGAACAAAAATAAAACACAAACCAAAACCCAAAATATATAAAATAAAATATTAAAGACACAAAAAAGATAAAAAATCTAAAGTGAGGAAAAATAATCATGCCATTCGATATGTCTTTTTTTTGCATCATTTTTTTATTCTTTCATCAAATTACTATAATTAAACTATTGTATTGTAATGTCAATTAGAATTCGAAACATTATCAATATATAGAGATGAAGTGAGGTGAGAAATTTAAAACATGTTGACATTGAGTTTGAGTTGTGATCTTTAAATTCGTATTTGTTATTATTTTTAGATGCATTTCATGCATTTTCATCAAGTTTACTGAAAAAAAAAAAAAAAAAATCGTCTGTAGCATTATCCACGTGCCACGTGACCCATCCCTAATAATCAAAAGGGATATCGATTAGGTTTTGAGTAGCTTTAGTACATGGCATGACTAGTGCATCAATCGAAGCGCTAATCTTTTTTCATATTCATCTCCCTCTATTTTATCCAAGTCTAGCATTCCTCACATGGCTCGATCTCTCTCTCAAACCCTAATACGGACCTCTCACCCGGCATTCTTTGCCTCCACGAATGGAAGTCCTCCTCAAACCCTTCGACACGCTTCTCGCTTCTTGTCCCTTCGGAATCAATCAAGCCAATCGGACAACGCTCGGCTTGTAGATCCCTCCGATTCGGATCAGCGAGAGGCTCTGGTGGTGCAGAAAATCGAGGACGTCATACATCGCATCATCGTCCGGAAGTCCGCCCCCGATTGGCTGCCTTTCCGCCCCGGGTCTTCGTACTGGGTCCCGCCACGGAGAAAATCGTATGGGATTGCCGAATTGGTTAAGAAGATGGCCAACACTCTTACGGAAGAGGAGGCTATGTCACTCACAAGTGGTCGTGGTTGGCCTGCCTCTGCCTTTTTTTTAGATGGTATGATGTGATTTAGCTCGTTTTAGACATGACTTTGGCGGCTACACGGACATGTTGACACATTTTCGCAAATTCAATTCAAACATGCATTGGCCGAAACCAAATGGTGCCCCCCCCCTTTACTTTTTCCGTACTCCTAATTTTTATGTAGAGAAACATGAGGAAAGTTTAGTTCGCACATAGCAATGGCGTATGACAGACCATGATGGTTTGTTAAAGATATTATGGCGCCAACATTATCGAAATTGTTAAGCTGACCGCCTTAAGTTTATATATAGGTGGAGCCTTTTGATCCTCTATGAGAAAGTTGTACATTGATTGGGATTTACAAGTTGCACAAGGATTATGTTTATACAAATTGAGAGATAATGTTGATAATTGTGAAGTTCTTACCAGGTAGAGGGGCGAAGGGGTTAGGACTTATGGAGGGGGAGAGAGAGGTCATAATGTAATGTAATGTATATGCAGCATGTGAAACTTCTTTACGTCAAGAGAACTTTCAATCTGTGTAAGGCCACCATTCTTCTTTTCTCAATGTAACATAGATGGTCAACTTAATTCGGTCCCTTCCTTCTTCTTCTTCCATCATTTCTTTTCTGTTTTTTTTTTTTTTTCTGCTAAATACACAAACATTGATTAAGTCAAGCCATTGTTAAGTGCGGAGAAGCACAAAAGGAAGTTGGGTGGACAAGGAGTTGCTGCTAGGGACTTGTGGATTCATTTTACATTGAAGAGAAAATTTCCTCCTTTGCCAGAAACTCTTATCATATATGGACAATGTTAAAAGGTGTAAGGTATTGACTGTTAGGTTGCCATTTGGCTTTCTATCTTGGTCATTTTTGAATTTGTGGTTTCTTTTTGAAGAGTTAGGATGAAGGTGGTTGAGTAGGCCAATTTCAGAAAGCATAAGTGTAGAATCACTTCGGACTTCTATGGTATTAGAGGTATTAGTTTAAACGTTCAAGCAATACTTGTTACGATTGTTTACAGAACAGAGTTAGAAGTTGAAAGAAAAAGAGAGTTGGTTAGAAGTGAAATGGTCAAAATGACTAAAACACGATGTTTCAGTTCTGTTTGGTTGTTGAGGAAAGGAAGAATGAAGGATATCGAAAAAATGGAGAGATGCTTTTGGGTGGACAACAGTTCTGGTTGTTGTTCTTCATTGTCTTTGATTTTTTTTTTGCCGAGGATCATTTATTTATGGAAGATTGGAGAAGATAGAAAATAGAATTTTTTAATCATACTTCTTATGTTATTTTCACTGCCAAAAGGGATACTGCAAAAACTTAGGAAGAAATTGTAGCCTAGCTGTCTAAACCTTAATGTTTCACCTAATACATTTCCTAAGACTCAATTGGGAATTTGAATGCCAGTTATGTTGATAATATGTTGGGATGGGCTAGTTTAGTCCCCTTGCCGGTAGTTGTGCATTTTCGGACCACAATTTGTAATGTATAGTACTAATATTTTTCAGTTCATTTGTTGGAATGTTAAAGCAACTGGTGGTTCTGATATACTCCTACATTCTTAGGTTCTCTAGGTCTTTATTTTGATAAGCACATTTGATATTTCCTGTCCTATGGTATCCTTCCACTGGTTCTTCAGATTACATGAAATTTAAATATGACATCAATACTATGAATACTATGTGTTATGGGATACTACATATTCAAATTGACTAATTTTGTTCATGAAACGTAGGAACACTTCCTCTGGAGGGGGTAGAAGCAACATCCGGAAAAGACATTGGACTTTGAGGATCAGGGAGAATGAAACAGTTTATGTAAATAGAATTGGCATCAATGGTTGGTAAGAGATTGTACAGTTATTTATTAAAAAGAAAGTCTAGGAGTGATTTTAATTCATTTATCTATATTTATTTTATAAATAGATGCACAGAGGTTGGACCTAGCTGTGCACTTGATACAAAAAAATTAAGTGGGGGTTTTCCTTCCAATTTACCTTTCAAAATCTAGTTGATGGGTATTAACGTTGGTCACAATGTTTTGAATATGCTAGCTTAGTTTCTTCATAAAATCATTTGTTTTTCTAAGCAATTTAAATTGGATTTCTATTTATTATTGTTATAGGTTTTTTTCGAGGACTCTCAAAGCCCAACAAATAACATTTTCAAGGACTAGCAAAATTTGGCCCAATGCCAAAAGTACCATAAAAACCATTCTTACTAAGTTGCCCCTCCTTTTATATATTTAATAATTTTAGTAACAAATTACACTGAATGTATTGTTGATAACAAAGACTTTGGAAGCATAGCAAAAGTATCAGAGTATTACATTTCCCACAAACCAAAATCTTTCCAAGCCAATTTATAGATGTTTTATTTCTCCAAATATTAAAATTAATGTCAGATTTTGGTTTGCCTCTAGCTCACGATTTTGTTTTTACTAAAAAATCCACTAAATTTTATTTTCAGTCAAAATCTACAGAATAACCAAAGTACACCAATGTTAGAAATGTCAAAAAATACCCATGTTAATAGATCCACTGAATTTTTGTAAGGACAATTCCCCTGATTTTTTTAGTTACAGTTCCTCAGAATTTTTTTATGATGTTTTTAGCAAAAATATCCACTGAATGTATCAAAATTTCACTAAATATTATTTTTAGTGATATTCCACTGAATTATTAATTTTGTAAATTCTGCTTAGACTTTAAAATACGAAAATTACGCCTCAGTGACATTTCATTAAGAATTTCAAACAAAAAGGATACCACTTAGATAATCAAGTGTAATACCAGCTTCAAAATTTGTAACTAAATGGATTCGAAAGCCCTACTTCTTGATTGAGAGGAATCCGTATAGATAAATAAATGAAATATACTAAAAATGCACAGATAAATTTTACCATCCACTTCAAATTGAAATTTACTGGAAATCCACAAATAATGAAAATCCATCAATAATCAATCAAAATTCACTAGTATAGACTTTTTAACATAAGAACATAAGTATTGAGTAATACGATCTATCACCATCCAAGGGAATTGACGGAGACAAATTAATCAAATCAATTGTTGTATACGTTGCCTTACCTCAAAATGACTTGGGCGACTTTGTGTGAGGAAACATGCACTTGATTCGTTCACAAATGGTTGCTTGATTATCTCCGCAACTCCATTTTGTTGAGGGATCTTAAGAACACTTTTCTCAAGTTTGATGCCTTATTTCCTACAGTATTTCTCAAATGGACCTCCGTATTAGCCACCATTATCTGCACGCACACCCTTGAGTTGTCTTCTTGTTTTTCTTCCAACTTTGGTGTGAAAATGCTTGAACACTTCCAATACTTGATCTTTAGTTTTTAAAGAATAGACAAACAATTTTCAAGAAAAATCATTAATAAATGTAACAAAATGTAAAGTAACACCAAGTGTTTTATCTTTAATGAAACAAACATCTGTATGCACCAAATCTAAATCATAATATCTTTTAGATGGATTAAATTTTGAAGTGCAGCTCTATGTTTTTTACTAGCTAAACAGTGCATGCAAGTTTTAAGAGATGTAATTTTATACATGTCAAGAGTTGTTTTTGGCAAGCATGTGAAGGTCGTTTTCAATCAAGTAACCTTATTGTCGATTCTGTTACTCCATAGAAGAGTCTTTAACTGCATTAAACTCTCATTTACCCTATCTCGTTTGCATCACATGCAAACTTCTTAGTTTATTACTTTTGGTCAACACTAAAGAACCTTTGGTGAGTTTCCAATTTCCTTCACCGTAATGATTACTATTGCCTTCATCGTCTAGATTTCCGGTGGAGATCAAATTTAGTCAAATATTTGGAACATGTTTGACATCTTTAAGTAACAATTTGCAGCCGATATTGCTTTTTAGGTAAATGCCTCACATGCTAATGATTTTGGATACACCATCATTACTCATCTTTACATAGCCAAAGTGTCTGCTAGTATTGCTAGTATGAGACGAGAAGAAATCACCACGAGAAGTAACATGAAATGGGTCATTCGAATCGATCACCCAACAGTTGTCCTAGCATGCAAGGTTAACACAACCATCTTCATATATAATAGTATTGCCATCAGCAACAACTCCAATAGTCTCCTTAGTCTTTATCCTCTTTGTCTTTGTCATTTCAGTCTCTAAATTGTTTCCTTTTCTATATTCTGCAATCTTGGATTTTGTGTCTTGGTTTGTTGAAGTGGACGCACTTGAAATCTATTTTTTTTTTTTTGATTGACCCTTTGATTTGTTAGACTCGCCATTATTATGAATTTTTTTTTTCTTTTTTCTTCTTCTCCGTCTTTCGTGATTTTCAGTAACCAGTGCCTGTGATTCATAGGATAAATCTTGCTTTTTCCTCTTTGCTTCATTAGTGAGGTTGTCTTTGACCATGTCCATCATCAATTTTCCATATGGCGCCAAATTGCGGAGTGATACTCTTAATGTTTTCCTACCATAGGGAATGTGCTGAGAAGTAATGCATGCACTTCATCGTCCAAAATAAGTTTCATAGTAATCAATTGATAAATAAGGTCTTTAAAATTATTGATGTGATCAACTATATTTTGCCCCTTTTTGTAGTTCAAATGAAAAATTCTCTTAATCAAATTAGACTTATTTAATCCAATTTTTTTGCTCATGCAAAGACACTATTTTTTCCCACAATTCATCAGTTTTGATTTCATTAATAACATGTCAGTACACACACTGATTAATCTATTGATGAATGTAACCAATTGTTTTTCCATGCATTATCTCCTATTGTTCATTAATTTTGTCACTTAGTTTACCCGCTTCTCTTTTTAAAGGCCAAGATGTTCTATCATTCTTGTGTTCCAAATAGTATAATTAGTGGATGTTAATTTTACCATGGCCCCACTACTACCATCCATTTCAACACACGCATATAAGTTTTGCCCCAATAAACCTAAAGCTCTGATACCATTTTGTTGGAAAAATCTATTAATTAATTAATTTTATTTTCCCACTCTATGTGATTAAAATAGGATTAGCTAATTTCAATATCCACAAATATCCAACTAAATATAAAGCAACTAACAAATAAATGGGAGACATGTTTTTTCCATGGAAAATCTCA
Organism: Eucommia ulmoides; assembly: GCA_016647705.1. NCBI lineage: Eukaryota > Viridiplantae > Streptophyta > Magnoliopsida > Garryales > Eucommiaceae > Eucommia > Eucommia ulmoides. The sequence goes on along the minus strand of CM028334.1, from coordinate 37,402,935 downwards.
AGGTTGGGAAAGAAACGATTGGACTGAAATTCTATATCAACTTCCGCTATTACAAAAATAATGAGACTACAATTGTTCACAACTTCAAAAGAATAACTCTTGGATCACCACATAAATATCACATAAAAAGGTGGATTCAATAAGAAACAATAAATATGGGTTTAGAAAGGAATACTAAATAACCAAATAAGAAAAGGGTAACCAATGATTAAGACTGATAGAAACGAAGTACTTGTACCAAGAACAATGCTCTAAAATTGCAGCCCAAACGAAATTCGGATGACCTTTCGATCGTCAGGCAGAATCCTCAAATATCTCCTCTTCCCTTCTCGCTAAAGCTGCCTCACACCACATGAAAAACCTCAAAAAAGCTACTACTTCTTCCCGCAGGTTTCACCCAAAAAGACCTAATGGTCTTTGTTTTAATTTTTCCTTCTTTTTATTAAATGCCCAAAGGGCATTTAGGTCCACCCACATGGGCTGGACGCCTGGACCTGCCCAACATGTTATAATTGAAATGTAATCTTGTGTATTTTTGTGACACTCGTCAAATATCGGTTAAGCACACGACTTGCATTGTACCTGTCATTTAGGCTCCGAAGAGACATTGTCATCTTGATGCTCCTTAAAATACTATACGTAGAGGGTATTATTAAGTTTTAAGCTAGAGACAATTGGAGACCAAACTTCTCTCTCCCTTTATTTACAGTTTGCAAGTAGCAAGAGAAAATGATTTATGTAGTTTGTACTTTTCTTCTCTTTTATACTGATTTACTGTGCATGAGGAAGCAAACAGAAGATACCGCCAAATGTTAACATGACCGTTCACACTTGTAAGTACACAATTTGAACCACTGCTTTGAATGGTGCGCCAAACAGGTCTGATTTAGCAGAATAGGAGAACTTGAAACGGTGCAATGCTTCCAATGCGGCACTGCATCGACTTCCCTTAATGTTGTAGAAAATATTCAGCGCCCTCACATCAGAAACGCGCTAGTATTTAAAACAGTGAAGTTGTCAGTGTTTCAGATCTATATTTGCTGAAACAATAAATTCTGACCTATTTGGCAGACTATTTTTCTTTTTGGATGTGTACCCTGACGTGCTGGGTGAAACGTAGTAAATGTTGTAGTTTTTGCAGCTTCCTCTTCTTTCTCTCTTTCTAACCTTGCTTTCCAATTTGACGTCTAAATGAACGAAGGTAGTGTTTGGTTGAAAGGAATTGGTGCCTCGGAATAGGAATTAGAAATGAAAGCACGGAAATTTTCAAGCTTTTGCATGCATTTATTTCCAATTCCAAGTCCGAGGCTCCAATTCCGTGAAACCAAATGCTACCAAAGGAAATTTCAAGATGGATTACGGACGTTGGTACAGTTGGGTAACACATTTGGTTCCTGTAACATTTTTGGTAACAGCGGAAGTTTTTGGATTTGCAGGTTAATTGATGCTTGTAAATAATGTGGCATAGCAATCAATGGTAAAAGAAGGGCATGAAGTAAACACAGGAAGACACTGCATAGTTGTGGCCAGCCAATATAAGGGAGATTGTTTATATTGCGTTATGATTATGAGCCTCAATATATCAGCGCACCGAAGTGTTGTTGCCTGTGATATAGTTTTTGGGATATTTCCTCAAGTATTCTATTTTTATTTTTTTTGGAGTTATTTTCTCTCTTTTCTTTAGGGGTGGGTTGGGATTGACTTCAGTTATTTTATGTTTGTTCTTTTGTTTTCATGTAACCAATGAAAATGCAACTTCATGTCTGGTGGAATTGGTAAGCAATTTGGTGGCTTCAGGTTTGAGATGCTCCATGTTTAAGAGACCAAATCTCGAGTACCTTCCTCCTATCATTTTTTCCTTTTTAATTGTTTTTTATTTTGCATTAGAGTGGCATACAATGAGGTAGCAGTGGACGGGCATCATCCGACATGTTCATGGAGAAGCAAAAGGTTCTGGTAAGGGTGACTTTTTTCTGCTTTGTTAAATGAGAGAAAAGTGGAGGGAGAGGAAAAACCATTCACGCCGCCAAAATTTGCCATCCAAATTTTGGCAGAAAATCAATGAAACGTGATGCGTTTGAAAGGTCTTGGAAAATTACTATTGTGCCATTGCCTTTTTATAATCTACAAAAATACCCATTTATAAATGTAGGGTAAGTTGAATTTCTCTCTTGTAGTTTGTCTTAGTTGTACCGATGTGGTATTTGGGCTACTATTTTGTTTTTTGTTTGGTCCACAAATCTAAGGGGTGAATTAGATAGTGATAAAAATTTAAATAATTAAATATCAAATACACAAATTATCAATTTTTTTAATTGATTGTTATCTTATATTTTAGTAAAAACGTATTTAACTAAGTGTACAACTAAACAACAGAAATAAACAAGCATAACAGAATGATTTATCTTAGTTTGGTAAGTTACTCTTACTTATGTCCAATTTTTCAAGTTTTATAGGATTTTCACAATCTACTAATCGCTGATTCTTTTTTCAAGTAGGAACTAAATCTTTGCAATTTTTTTTCATAAATTCAGGACTAAATTATTTTCACAGGCTCAAAATTAAACTTTTACATTTATTTTTTTTCGCAGGCTATGGAAAACCCGATTTTTTTTATCAAGTTAATGACTAACATAATTCTATTACAGATAAAATTAAGCCTAATCATTTTAACAAGTTAAAGATCAAACCTGACTACCATAATTATATACGATCTCAAATATGTCTTCTACTCGCACTAAAAAAAAAAAAAACAATTTCTTCCCACATGAACTTCTACCACTTCAATACAAATTATGCTCAATTAATATCTCAAAACTACGTGAGTAAACAAATCTAATTTAACTCAATTTAAGTACACAGTAATACGTAATCAGATTTCGTAGGCAAAAATCGTTTCTTAAGATATGCAAGATATTCAAATTAGAAAAACGATTTTTCAATCAGAAATATTCAAATTACCAATTGGATCGTATAAGAAAAGTATTTTATCGGGATTTCTTGAAAATAGATAAGATAAATAAGTGTAGTACAAAATCAGTGATGAAAACTTTTGCACGCTTCGATCAAGAACACTCTTAGAATCACTCTTTTAAAAATATTTTAGCAAAATCTCACTCTTTTAAGCAAAGGCTAATTTAATCTCTTTGTTCTTGATTATTTAATTGAAATCCGCAAGTTTTATTATATAGATTTCAAACAGTGCTTATAACAGCTATTTTTCGAAACATAAGACCATAAATGACACTTTAAAATCCCATATATAATATAATTTCATAATAGATATATTTTATTTCAAAATACTCTTTGGAAAGATCAATTTGGTTCCAAAAACTTCGTTGACTCAGAATTCTTAAATATAGAAAGTAGTTTTACCAATTCAACTCATACAATTAATTAATATAAGGACCAATTAATATGATCTTAAAAATATGTGATATACATTTGAAATATAATCAAATCCCCATAAAATTTGATTTTCCAACATTCAAAACCATAGATTTGGGTAGAAGATCACGAAAATTGAAACAATCAAAGTTGCCTAAATCTGCCTCAGTCGGTCGACCGCCCTTATGTCGGTTAACCGGCCGTCTGCAACAGTCACAATTCAGATTTTTTTAGCTTATGTCGGTCGATTGCCTCATTCGACGGTTGACCGATCTGGCTAGTAACTTCCACCCACATTTTCTCTCAAGCTATTGTTTCTGTTAGTTGACCGACTCTTTTTATGGTTGACTGAATTGAACAAAAACTTTTCATTTCATGTTTTAAAACCATTTTCTTAAAAAAAATATTTTCATGATTTTAACAGTTTATAAAAATCATTTAGGATCTTAAACTTACCATTTCTTATTATGTCACACATAAGATTACTCATTTTAAAGTGTTCGTGCGTGATCCTAATTGGGTTGTATTAAGAATATAAGAATATTGAGTTGTTTTTACCTAAGAATACAAAAAATGTTTAGTGCTCCAAAAATTTCTTCAACGTCTTTGTTTGCAATCATCTTGAAAATATTGTCTTGTAAATCTTCAACGATTAAAAATCTTTTTCAATTTAATCATTTTCTCATTTGAACAATTGGAATTCTAATCTGAAATCACTCAATAAACGCATTAGCTCCATAAATATCAATGTTCAATTGTTAAACATCTAGGGACAACGATCTCTATTTTTTCGATGATGATAATAAACTTTAATGTTTTCTCAATAAAAATATGTAACCACATTCCCTCTGAATATGATGACGGATTTTTAACTCGTTCAAGAACTGTAATAAGAATTTTTTTTTTTTTTTTTTTTTTTAAAAAGTCAATATAAACCACGAAACACTATTGCTCACCCTTTCTAATTATACTCATGAATTCATGCCAGAAGAACACATATTCTTTTAAAAACATGACATAACTTGTCTCCCTTCGTCATCTTAAAAGATAGGGATGAAGGATCAAAACATCTATTCTAAGCATACATCATTATGCCTAACCATACCTAAACCTCAAATACTTTTCACAAACTGATATTTAGCTAAAGGTTTAGTAAAAATACCAACAATTTGGTTGGAAATATCAACATATTCAATAGAAACATCTTTCTGAATGTGATCACAAATAAAATGATGACGTATCTCTTTAGTTCGCGCGTGTTGTGTTGAATTCTTACTTAGACATATGACACTTTTATTATCACAATAGGTAGGAACTTCCTTCATACAAATACCAAAATCATGCAATTGTTGTTTAATGTATATAATTTGTGCACAATATTTATCAGTTGCCACATACTCTGCCTCTGTCGTAGATAGGGCAATAGAATTTTATTTCTCGTTAGACCAAGAAACTAGTTCATGTTATACGAAATGACATGGCCCACTTGTGCTTTTACACTCAACTTTGCATCCGACAAAATTAGCGATGAAGTAACTAATCAAGATAAAATCACTTCCCCTAAGATATCATAATCCTAGATCGCAAGTTTCTTTTAGATATCGAAAGATCCACTTGACAGCAGTTAAATGCGACTCTTTCAAGCAAGATTGAAATCTTGTGTAAGACCCGATGTTGTGCATATGCATAATTTCGAGTCTTACAACGTTTTTGGTATCAGAACTTAAGTTATAGGTTCTGTAGACATGCCAGATTGTCTAATCAGTAGTGGGCTATGAGATAAGGTGTCGATAGATGGGTTCGGCATGTGAGTGGTAGTTATTTTTTTGGATTAAATAATACATTTTCGTCATGCACTGTCGTTTGTCTATTGGCCCTGTTGCTTATTAAATTTTGTTTCAGATCTTGAGTATGGAGCGTGAAAATGAGAATATTGGGAGTATTGGATCCCAGAAGAAGAGGGATAGGACGCAGGAAAGCTTGGATGCTGTTGAGTGAATTTTACAGGCTGCTGCGTAACTGACAGAGCAGCAGGCAAAAATGATGGAATGTTAGAAGGCCCAAACCGAAATAGTCACTTCTCAGGCGGTACTCTTAAAGAGATTCAAAGAATTGGACTCCCCAACTTTTACGGGAACTGCGGGTCCTGCTGATGCTGAAAATTGGTTGAGGAGCATAGGGCACATATTTGAGGCCATGAGAATTACCGATGACAGCCGAGTTCTTCTTGCCACCTTCCAGTTAAAAGGAGAGGCCAAACATTGGTAGGAAGAAATGAGGAGGTTAATTTCAGTTCCAGGCGAGGAGATTTCTTGGGATCGATTTGTTGCAGTGTTTAATGAAAAATATTTCTCTGAATCCTGTCGGTTCTAGATGGAAGAGGAATTTATATTACTGAAACAGGAAAAGATGACCATTTTGCAGTACGAGATCAAATTTGATGCCTTATCCTGATTTGCTCCTAACTTGGTGAAAACCAAAGAGGCAAGGTGTAGGCGATTCCAGAAAGGACTGGATCTAGAAATACATTCTAGGTTGACGGGCAGGCAGATCAAGAAATATGCAGAATTGGTAATACAACAAAATTAATAGAGCAAGATGTCCGGGAAGCAGTTGAGAACCGTGAGCAATATAAAAAGAGTAGATTCAAGTTATTTGGTAGATATCCAGGTGGCACTTCTCGAGGAGCTGTAGTTCAACCGCCACTTGCTTGGGCCCCAACAACCGATCAATCCGCTAGGAGCCGAGGTCCGCGGGAATCATATTCTGGGCGACAGCAGAATGTGTCCGGACCGAGTGTTGGCTAGTGAGGACAGGGTAGGAGCCAGATGGTTAGTCGAGTCGGGACACCCGTATGCTACCAATGCGGATCACCGAATCATTTTGCTAGGGACTGTCACATGGAAGGCCCAATATGTTTTCGTTGTCATGAGTCGGGTCACATATCTCCGAATTGTTCGAAATTCGTTGTTAAATCTGTACCCTCTATGAGCAATGTGGGTAGTGTTGGCCCTAGCAATGTTCAGGGGTGTGATAGAAGATCGATTGGTAGACCTCCGACTCGAGGTCGTGTATTTGCTACTGCCAGGCAGGATGCCCAAGCTACCCCGGATGTGGTTACAGGTATCATGTCTTTATATGATAGAGATGCACGTATACTTATTGATCCCAGTTCTACTCATTTATTTGTTTCGACGACTTTTATGATGAATTTAGACAAATTTCCTACTTCTCTGTCATATAATATTATTATCTCTACCCCTATGGGCGAGTTCGTGTTGATAGATAGTGCATATAAAGACAGTTTGCTTCGTATTGGTGATAGAGAATTGTTGGTGGATCTATTACCCCTGAGTATTTACGATTTTGATGTGATATTGGGTATAGATTTGCTATCCGGTTATCATGCCACGGTGGATTGTTTTAAAAAGGAAGTTAACTTTCGAGTCGCAGGCGAGCGGAGTTCGTATTTTCGGGGGACAGAATTATTACCCCTATCTGTTTGATTTTAGTTCTAGAGGCCAGGAAATTATTAAAGAAGGGATGTTAGGGATACCTCACTCATGTGATTGACACCAGTTGGAATGAGGTGCAAGTGACGGATATTCTAGTGGTCGGGGATTTTCCCGATGTATTTCCAGAAGAATTATTAGGGTTGCCAGTAGATAGGAAAATTGAATTCACTATCGAGTTATTTCCAGGAACTTCTTCTATATCAATTCCACCCTATCGTATGGCGCCTACCAAGCTAAAGGAATTGAAGATTCAGTTGCAAGATCTATTGGACCACGAGTTTATTAGACCTAGTGTTTCTTCGTGAGGAGCCCCAGTGTTATTCGTAAAGAAAAAGGACGACACGCTAAGGATGTGTATTTATTACAGGCAGTTGAATAAGGTGACGGTTCGTAATAAATAGCCGTTGCCTAGAATTGATGATCTGTTTGACCAATTACAGAAGGTCAAGGTGTTTTCCAAAATAGATCTTCGATCGGGATATTATCAACTGCAAGTCAGAGATAGTGATGTGTCGAAGACTGCGTTTCGTACGAGGTATGGGCATTATAAATTTCTAGTTATGCTATTTGGGTTGACGAATGCCCCTGCTTCCTTGGTTACCAAGTTGAAATTTAGCACAGCCTTTCATCCTGAGACTAACGGACAATCAGAGCGTACAATTCAAATGTTGGAGGATATGTTGAGGGGTTGTTTTTTAGAATTTCCTGGTAGCTGAGATGATCATTTAACGTTGATGGAATTTGCCTATAATAACAGCTACCATTCGATAATCGAGATGGCACCATATGAAGCGTTGTATAGCAGGAGATGTAGAACTCTAGTCTGTTGGACTGAAGTAGGAGAACAAAAATTATTGATGCCGGATATAGCCCAGATGACGGCGAACAAAACAAAAGTGATTCAGGAAAGACTGAAAACTGCTTAAAGTCAGCAAAAGAGTTATGCTGACAAGCGTAGGCGGGAGTTGGAATTTGAAGTGGGTGATCATGTGTTTTTACGTATATCCCCGTGGAAGAGCATAATGAGATTTGGGAAGAAAGGGAAGCTAAGTCCGAGGTATATCGGGCCATACGAGATATTAGAACGAGTTGGCACGGTGGCATATCGACTAGCCCTACCGCCAGAATTGTCCAGGTTATACGACGTTTTCCATGTGTCGATACTTAGGAAATATGTGTCAAACCCTTCGCATGTGTTGACTTCTCAACCAATCGAATTGAAAGAGGATTTAATATACGTTGAGGAACCAGTCCAAATTCTCAACCATAAAGATCAAGTGTTGCGGATGAAAACGATTCCATTGGTGAAAGTGTTATGGCATAGTCACTCGGTAGAGGAAGCGACGTGGGAGCGAGAAGATGAGATGAGGAATAAATACCTGCATTTATTCGTCCAAGGTAACTAAAATTTCGGGACGAAATTTCTTTTAGGGGGGATGGGTTGTAAGACCTAATGTTGTGCATATGCATAATTTTTAATTGCATTTTAGAACATTTAGAAAAATAACGGGGTGCATTATGTCATTTAATATTTATTTTAAAATTTTAGGGGTCAATTAGAAATTTTAGAATATTAATTTAAGATTTTGGCCTTAAATGATATTTTTAAAGATAGTCGAGGGAGATTAATGTAATTTAAAAAAATAATATATATATATATATATATAAAATAATAATAATTAAAAAATAAAAAATAAAATAAGTTGTGATCTTATCCGTGTGGATAAGATCACAACAACAAAGCAGTGTTTCCCTTTTTATTGTATTTTGACATAATGAAAGCAGTAAATACTATGCTAATCTAAGAAGCGACAACCCAATAGCATTATATAATAAACATAATTATTAATGACCGAACCTTATAGAGGTTGCCTACATATCCTTGTTTTCATAGGGAATCAGGTCGACATGTAGTTCCAAACATACAATATGATATGGTTTTATTATTAAAGTTGACCGAACCCTTATGTGGGTTGCTCGCATACTTTAGCGAGTAACCAAAGATCAGGTCATCATGTAGTTCAGTAAGTTTAGTTTCTTGTGTTCTTCATGTTTTTGATGTGTTCTTTATGTTCTTGACATGGCCTTGAACAATTTTAACATAGTTATTTTGACATGTTTTCTAGTTTTTTGTCTCGATTACTTGCTATACATGCTATATATATGAAATTTAAGTATGAATACTACATGATTCTACAATGTACAGGCAATATATATGAAATTTAAAACAAGAACAAAGGATATTCATGACATATACCCAGTTTAGGGGAGTGATCTTTCCCTAAACAAGTAACCTTCGTATCCTTCTTGATCTTCTTAGCTTGAACTTGATCACCGTAACTTCTTGAGTTCTTGCTCCAAGAACCTCAAGAACACCCTCCGGGATCGAATTTCAATAGAATAATGACGTGTTATTCAAGAGAAATGTTTGAAAATCCCAGTACCGGAGAGAGTTGTTCGATTTTAGAGAGAAAATTTAGGGTTCCAAGACTTAAAAAATGAGAAACGAAGCCCCTGTATTTATAGTCTAGGGGCCTACGCTAGACCATTTCAGACCCTTCTTTAGGGTCTGTTTGGCATAGGGGACATGTCCTATTATCTTGATCTTGATCACCTTTAGACGAATTTGATGGATTGTGAAAGATTCTCTAAGATTTAGTAATGATTACCAAAATCTTCCAAGATTCTTGTAATTATTGGCAATAATTTTCAATCATTACACTCTCTTGAATATGATTGGTTGCACATGGGTGCATTAATGGCATGAAGTGAAACTTCTGGTTCGGTTCAGAGGCCAAGTATTAGTTAGTTTCACCATTTCGGTTTGGTTGCCATTAATGTTTTCAAGGTGTAATGTATTTGGTCTTGATGTGTTATCTTGAATTTAATGCTTGATGATGACTTATGATTTGATGGGCACTCATTCAGTTGGTTTTGGATCGAACCGACTCAGTGTGCTTGTAACGGGTAGTTACATTTCAAGGTTTTAGTTAACCAAAAGATATTTTGATGAAAATATCTTGATTCATTGCTTCCACCCCTTCCATTTCATCCCAAGAAATAATTCTTGATGGGATGTTCATATAATGCTTTGTCTTGGTGGCAAACTGGATTGGTTTGGTTTCGATAACAGGTGGTAACATTTTAGGGATTTCGGTTAAACCTAAGATATTTTGATCAAAATATATACATCCCTTGAATATGACTTATCCATATCATCCCAAGCATTTAATGTTTTATGGTATGGGCATTTAATGCACACATTAAATGGCTAACCTAGGTGGCGAACCAAATCGGTTTAGTTTTGATAACGGTTGGTTATCTCCTAAGTGTTTTGGTTTCTTCCATAGATATTTTGTGCAGAGAATATCTAGGGGTTTATTGGTCATTTAAGTGTTCCTTTGTGATCCTTTTAATGATGGGCCCTTGATTCAATGGGCCTAGGTGGTTATGTAAAAATAACTTTGGTTTATTTAATTCCAAACCAAGCCCAATCTTTAATCACTTTGGTGATTTAGGGGTTGTCATGAAATTTTCAAGCCTTTATCATGATCTCTTGGATTTTATCTTGATGGTATTTGAATGTAATATGAACAAATAAAACAGATAATTTTTGTGATAAAGTAACAAAACTAGTGATAGTAAATGTTTTAGGGGGTAAGGTAGGTAACTGAGGTAAATTGTTGAAGTATACTATAATTGAAGGGTAGTGGCTAATTTTTATTCATACTAAAGGTGATTTAATGAAAATCAACTTTTAATAATATCATTTTAGACCCCCTTAAATTATAATATTTTTGAGGTTGACTCAAAACTTTTACTTAGGTTAATTCAGTCAAATTTAACAGTTTCCGTGTTTTCTTATATTTTTTGTTCTTTTTCTGTATTATATAGTGTGATTCAAAATAGAAATTCATTCCTTTTAGACATAAGTTTAATATTTATCTGAACTTATACTTGATTCGACACTAACTGGGCGAGACAAAATGTGGTGTCTACAAAAGTCAGGTCTAGAAACTAGAGGCCAAATTTTATTTCTCTCAAATTAAAGTAACTCTTCTTTCATAGTCGAGATTCAAGATTCATTACTTAAAGCTTCGTTAACAGTTTTAGGTTCAATTTGAGATAGAAATGCAATATTAACAATATCTCCAAGGGAGGACATAGTACTTACACATCTTTCGAAATTATGAATAATTATTTTACCGAATGTTCGGAAATTTTCCTTATAGCTTGTAGTGTAGTCGTCTCATCATTTTGTTGTACCTTTTCTTGAGGATTTGATGATTACTTTCCTAATTCAGCTTTTTTATTCTTTTGCTTTATTATTATATCTGCATCATTATCATCTAAATCCTTTCTCGACACAAATAGATTAGATTCTTCAAATACCATATGCATAGATTCTTCAACAACTAAAGATTGTTTATTATAAACTTTATATGCTTTTTTATCCGAAGCATACCAAAGGAAACACCTTGATTAAATTTGGTATCAAGCTTTCTCAAATTATTCTTATCATTTAAAATAAAGTATTTGCATAAAAAAAAACTTTGAAATACGATATATTTGGGGGTTTTCCGTCCAAATCTCATATGGGGTTTTATTAAAATCTCTTCGGATAGATCTCAATTAATAACATGACATGCAGTACTTACCAATTCGGCCTAGAAGTATTTAGGAAAGTTATTCTCGATCACTACGAATGTTTACAATGCATGATTGTATCTCATTTTGCACACGCTTAAAAAACTTATAAATGTAGATGCCACATCACTTTTCTTAAATAAAGAAAATACCTATGTAAATCTAGAATAGTAATCAACAATCACAAATGCATAAAATTTTCCTCCTAATCTAACAATAACACTAGGGTCAACTAAATCTAGATGCCATAGTTTAAGACATTTTGATGTATATGTATGCAACTTCTTTTTGAAGGATGATCTAAACGGCTTACCAAATTGACACGCATCACATACTTTATCCTTAACATATTTGAGAGCAGGTAATCCATGTACAAGACTTTTCTTAGATAAATTATAAATAAAATCTATGATTGCATGCGCAAAATGTCTATGCCATAACCAACTATGTTCAGGTAAACCTTTTAAACTGGATAGATTTTGCAAAGAAAAATCTTTAAATGAACAAGTGTAAACATTTTCAACACATGATGCCACAAGTAAGATATTATTATCATGACCATTCTTAATGATGCATTTATTATTATCAAAGATAACGTTATTCCCCTTATCACATAATTGACTTATACTAAGAAAATTGTGTTTAAGACCATCTACTAATAAAAGATCCTTAAGAGTAGTAGAACCATTACCGATATTACCTATATCAATAATCTTACCCTCGGCGTTGTCTCTAAAAGTCACATGACCTCCGTCTTTCGGTGTTAAAGACGTAAATGACCGGTAATAAATACCGGGACTTTGCAATATTTGATTGATCACAATTCTATAGAGTCTATTGACTATAAAAGTTTCCAGAGCATTCATTGGAGGAATTTAGATTTGTTTGTTGTTTCGTCAAAAAAGAATTTTCGAAATTTCTTTTACTTAACATTTTTCTGAAAATCGATTCCAATTTTATCAAATACTTATCTTGAACTTTCCAAATGCATTTTTAAGTTATTCTAACCACTTGTAATTTTGAGAATAATAGAACTTAAATCCAAAATTTTGGATTTCAATTCATTGTTTTCTGATTCAAAGTTAGCACTCGTTTTTTTTTCTTCTAACGTGTTAGTTGTACTTTGTAGTGCATTTGTCTAAGAACACTAGTTTTTATAATCATGTAATAGTTCTTGATAAACATCAAATAATTCATCGAAGTTTAAAAAATAAGAACTAGAACATTGAGGTACCTCATCTGTAGTGGCCTTTAGAGAAAACATAGATGAATCGTCTCTACTGGACTTCTCGGAGCTACTTGATTCCGAGTTGTCCCATGTGACTTTAAGGGACTTCTTCTTTCCCTTTTCACTTTATTCTTTTCTTTCTTCGGCTAGAGACAATCAGATTGAAATTTACCAGTTTTATGACAATTGTAGAACTCAATATTATTCATATTAAAATTCTTCTTTCCTTTGAATGTTCTTCGGGTTATCCTTAAGAAATTATTGGTGAGAAGAGCCACATCCTTTTCTTGTTCATTGTCAAGACTTACATCATCATTGTCCTCATTCTCCTCAACCTTTTGAGCTTGCAATGCCAAAGACTTCCTTTTACTATTTCTAACTCCTTCTTCATATTCACGAATAGTTGACTCATGGGTCATTAGAATGCCAATGAGTTCATTGAGCGTATATTTGGTGAGATCTTTAGATTCCTCAATTGCTATCACTTTGGGTTCTCGTGCTTTGGTTAATGATCGCAGAATTTTTTGTACTTTATCCTGCATGGTATATGGCTTTCCAAGTGCTCCAAGATTGTTACAGATGTTAGGGAATCGAGTATACATCTCCTGAATTGATTCCTCATCACCTATTCTAAACAATTCAAATTGATGAACCAAGGCATGGATTTTGGGTTCTTTCACTTGATTTGCTCCCTCATGTATGATTTGAAATGTATCCTACATCGCTTTTGGCAATTCATAATCTAAAATCTTGTTGTACTCATTTGTATCTAAAGAACAAAATAAGATATCTAATAGTTTAAGCATTAATGGATAACTCTTTAATATCCTCCGAATCATATTTTTTCTTTCCTCTTAACAATACCATTAGCTTTGGGAATATAAAGACCATATTCAAAAACTAACCAAGCTTCATAGTTAGTTGCTTATAAGAAAATAGTCATTCTGGTCTTTCAGAATTAATAATTATCACATGTAAACCATGGATGACGATGCATGGATTGCCCCTCAAATAGTATGTTCATGTGGTGTGTCATGTGATCGTTTTTACTAGGATTTTAAGCCTATCAAGTTAAATTAGCTCTGACGCGAATTGTTAGCCCACGAATCTACCCAAGAGGGGGTGAATTGGGTAGTGATAAAAATTGAAACAATTAAACATCAAATAAACAAGTTATCAATTTCCCTAATTGATTATTAGCTTATATTTCAACATAAACGTATTTAACTTAGAGCACAACTAAACAACATAAATAAACAAGCAACACACAACGATTTATCCTTTCTTTAAGCTACTCTTACTTACGTCCAATCCCCTTCATAGGGATTTCACAATCCACTAATCTCTGATTCCTTACCTAGGTAGGAACCAAACCATTAGAATCATTTTAATAGGTTCAGGACTAATCTAACTCTTTTCATAGGCTCAAAATGAAACTTTTACACTTTTCCCTTTTCACAAGCTAAAAAAGAACCTTATCTTTTTTCCTAGATAAAGTCTAACCTAACTATATCACAGGCAGGATCAAATCTAATCTTCTTTTCACAAGCTAAATATCAAACCTAACTACCCTGATTAGATACAATTCCAAATATGTCTAGTCTACTCATAATCATAAATACCAAAAAACACAAGTTTCATCCCACATGAGATTTTATCACCTCAATACAAATTATGCTCAATTAATGTCTCGAAACTACGTGATAGAACTATATGAGAAAACAAAACTGATTTAACTCAATTTAATATGTAATCAGATTTCGTAGGCAAAAATTGTTTCTTAGGATATGCAAGATATTGAGATTAGAAAATAAATTTTTAATCACAAATATTCCAAGTTACCAATTAGATCATATAAGAAAAGCACATAAATTAATTTGGAAAGATCTCATTGGGATTTCTTGAAAACAGATAAGATAGATCAGTGTTTTAAAAAATCGGTGATGAAAACTTCTACGTGCTTCGATCAAGAACACTCTTAGAATCACTCTTTTAGAAATTTTTCAGCAGAATCATATTCTCTATTAAACAAAAACTAATATAATCTCTTTGTTCTTGATTTTTTAATTGAAATCTGTAGGTCTTATTATATAGATTTTAAATAATGCCAATAGTGGCTAGTTTTCAAAACATAAGACCATGAATGACACTTTAAGACCCCATATATAATATACTTTCAAAATAGATACATTTAATTTAAAACAAATCTTTGAAAACCTCAATTTGGTTCCCAAATCTTCTTTGATTCAAAATCTTTAAATACAAAAAGTAGTTTTACAAATTTAACTCATAGAATCAATTAATATAAAGACTAATTAATAGGAACTTCAAAATATGTGATATATATTTGAAATACACCCCAATCCCCTTAAAATCTGATTTTTCAACATTCAAAACCATAGGATTTGGGTAGGAGATCAATCGGTCGACCGCCCATAAGTCGATTAACCGGTCGTATGTAACGGTTACAATTCAGACCATTTTCATCTTGTGTCGGTCGACCGCCTCTGTCGTCAGTTGACTAATTTGTCCAATAGCTTCCTCCCACATTTTCTCTCAAGCAATTGTCTTACTTAGTTGACTAAATTTTTTCGTCGGGTGACCAAATTGACTTAAAATTTCTGATATCATATGTTAAAAACATTTTCTTAATCCAACATTTTTTTTTTTATATTTTTGTGATTTTAACACTTCATAAAAATCATTTAAGATATTAAACTTGTCACTTCTTATCATGTCACACATAAGATTATTCATTTTAAAGTGTCTTGCATGATCCTAATTGGGTTATATTAAAAGCATAAGAGTATTGAGTTTTTTTTACCTAATAATACAAAAAATGTTCAATGCTCCAAAAATATCTTCAATGTCTTCGTTTACAACCATCTTGAAAATCTTGTCTTGTAAATCTTCAACGATTAATATCTTTTCGATTCAATCTTTTTCTCAATTGAAAAATTGGAACTCTAATCTAAAATCACTTAATAAACACAATAGTTCCATAAACATCAATGTTCAATTGTTCATCAAAACATCTAGGGTCAATAATTTTTCCCTTTTTTGATGATGACAATTAACTTTGATGTTTTCTCAATAAAAAAATGTAACCATACTCTGCATGAATATGAGGATGGATTTTTAACTCTTTTAAGAACTGTAATCGAAATATATTTTTTTAAAAGAAAATTCAATATAAACTACAAAACATTATTGCTCCCCCTTTTTAATTATACTCATGAATTCATGCCAAGAGAACACATATCATTTTAAAAATATCACATAACTTCTTCCCCTTTGTCATCTCAAAAAGGGGGATAGAGGATCAAAACATCTATTCTAAGCATACATCACTATGTCTAGCCATACCTAAATCTCAAATGATTTTCACAAATTGATCTTCAGCTAGAGGTTTAGTTAGAATATTAGCACGTTGGTCGGAAGCATCAACATATTCAATAAAAATATATCATTTTTAAATGTGATCATGAATAAAATGATGACGTATCTCTATATACTTAGTTCGTGAGTGTTGTGTTAGATTCTTACTTAGACATATAGCACTTTTTTATCACAATAGATAGGAACTCACTCCATGCAAATACCAAAATCATGAAATTGTTGTTTAATTTATAAATATTGTGCACAATAATTACCAACCACCTTATAGTCCCCATTAGTCGTAGATAAGGATATAAAATTCTTTTTCTTGATAGACCAAGAAACTGTGGACACACTATTTTGTCATGTCCAATCAGTGTCAGATTAAGTACACATTTAGATAAACTTTAAACTTAGGTTTAAAGCAAATGAATTTATACTTGTGATTATACTATATAATATACAAAAACATGACAAAAGCACAAAACTATTAAATTTGACAAAATGCAGTTAAGTAAACGTTTTGGGTCAACCTCGAAATTCCCTTCATTTATGGAGGTCTAAAATGACTTTATTAAAGTTTGATTTTCATTAAATCATATTTAGTATATATAATAATTAACCACTACCCTTAAATTATATAATATTTCAAACAATTAACTCAGTTACCTATCTCGACCTTGAAACATTTACAACCATTGAATCTTGTCGGTTTAACAACAAAAATAATTTTTTCATTTATGCATACCACATCAAATACTACCTACAAACAATACAATAGACCATGTTAAAGGTTTTGAAAGGTCATGACAAAGCCCAAAATCACCAAGGTAATTTAAGAATTGGGCTTGATTTGGATTTACACCAATCCAAGATGACTTGACCAACCACCCTAGGCCTAATGCATTAAGAGTCTAGCCATAATTAAAGGACCACAAAAGAGTCCTTGAAATAACCAAAGAACTTTCCTAGAAGCTTCCTACCAAATTTCTAAGAAAGGGAACCAAGACACTTAGGGTGTGACCAATCGTTATCGAAACTAAATTGATTCACTTTGCCACCTAAGTTAGGTATTTAATGTCCATTAAATGACCATTCCATCAAGCATTAAATGCTTGAGATGACATGGATAGGCTACATTCAAGGTATCTAAATATTTTGACCAAAATATCTTAGGTGTAACCGAAAACCTTGAATCGTGACTACCCGTTACTAAAACGAAATCAAATTAGTTTGCCACGTAGCCAATGCATTAAATGCACATACCATCAGGAAATAAATGCTTGGGATGACATGGAATGTCTAGGTTCAATGGATGTAGATATTTTCACCAAAATATATTTGGGTTAATTAGGAACTTGAAAACCAACCGTTGGTTACATGGTAAGTTAACCCGATTCCATCCGAAACCAACCGTATGAGTACCCACCAAGCAATGACTCATCAAAGAGAATTAAATGCAATGGTGACACGTCAAGACTAGGTTCAATGCATTTGGAAAGCATTAATGGTAACTAAACCGAAATAGTAAAAACTAATCGGTACTTAGCCCCAAAACCGAACTAGATGTGTCATATCGAGCCATTAATGCACCCATGTGCAAGGAATATGATTGGAGGGAGGGTAATGATTTCCAATCATTAGTAATGATTACCAAATATTTGAGAATCTTCCATTCCATCCTAAATTCGTGCAATACAAAAAAAAAAAAAAAAAAAAAAAAAAAAAGAAAGAAACCCAAAGCATTACAACATGTCCTCTAGGGAAAACACACCTCAAGTAAAAGGCTAGGATACTCTACGCATGGATGAATGTGCAGGTTCCCAGCCAATAAATATGGGTGCCCTGGTGTTCATTTCCCAAGCCTTGAATACCTAACTTTTCTCTCTAAACTCAAGCAACTCACTCGGGTGTTGGGATTTTCAAGCAAGTTTCTCAAATAACATGCCGTTATTCTGATGAAATTCGGTCCCAGAAGGTGATCTTGAAGTTTTTGAAACAGGAACTCGAGAAATTGACGATCACCGATCAACATCGAGCTAAGAGGTTCAAGGAAGAAGGGAGATAGCTACTTAGGGATGACCATATCCCCTAAGTAGGACGTTCTTGAGGTTCTTGGAGCAAGAACTCAAGGGATCAGCGATCACCGATCACCTTTCATCCAAGAAGATCAAAGAGGAAAATAAGGTACCACATCCTCTAAGTAGGCATGTTTCTTAAAAAAAAAAAACCATGATCTTGGTTTAAACTTGTATATGTTGCTTGTACATAGCATAACCATGTAGTTAACACATTTTAATTTCATGTATATAACGCATAAAACCCACAAACAACCAAACAAACACCTAATTTTGTCATAACAACCAAACAAACACTTGATTTTGTTATAACAACCAAACAGACACTTAATTTTTGCCATAACAACCAAATTATGTCCAAATCATACAAAACTATTTCAAGAACATCAAGATTGTTTGTGAACATGTTAAGAATATATGAGGACTCAAATCATCCAAGAACATGTTAAGAAAATGTGAGGATTTAAACAAAACTTCAATCACACTTTGAGTTGTACATACTCTCTACAATTCTCTCAAGGACTTTACACCGAGTCTTTACTAATGATTAATACTAACTATAACTACTAATAAATAGATTTACTTTCTACTAAACGACAAGATCATAGCCAGGTTGGCTTGTGGACTTTCACACACACACACACACATATATATATATATACATACATACATACATACATATACTTATATACTACACTGACAGACCCTTATGGCAGAGAATACAGATAGAGGGAGGGCCACTATTTCTTCGGGGATATGTGTGATTCTTCTTCAACAACCTTCCCATTTTTCTTATTTACGAGTAGTACTAGCACAAATATATGGTATTTCTTTCATTTTTTAATTAACAACTCACACACTAACACTAATTAACCAAAACAAAAGAGTTCATTTAAGGTGTTCTTTACAAAATCTTAGAGTGTTATGTACATGTCATGTTGTGATTCAGGTTGTTCAAATCTTAAAAACAAATAATAATAAACATAGTTAAGGTTGTGATTTAGGATGTTTACAACTTTAAAAAACTGTTAATAATAACTAACTAAGGTTGTGTTTTAGGTTTTTGACAACTAAAATTAACTACAACAAACCAGTTTTATAATAAAACAAACAAGTTTTATAACTAAAACCAAACCAGCCTTTAACTAAAACCAACCTAGCTTTTAAACGTAAGAAGAATGAACTACGTTTGACCTAATCTCTAGTAACCATCCAACTACGTAGGCAGCCCTTGATACATGTTCGGTCGCCATAAACAATAAAAAAATAGTTTTACCCTAACCATAATGAACTACGTAAAGACCTGATTCTCATTCGAGATATGTAGGCAACCCACGTGCATGTTTGATTGCATATCCCAACAATTTAGTCTTAGTTTGCATTTCATTTAATATAGCTTGCATATTTACATTTATGTCTATATATATAAACTGTTATTGGGTGTCGTTAACTAGTATTAGCTATAGTATTTACGTGCTTTCCTTTATGTCAATCAAAATACCATAAAAAGAGTAAAAACTTTAAAAAAGAAATTATTATTGTTTAAAGTAAATCAAAGAAAACTGTGTGCATAGTGTTTAACAACAAATATCTATTTAGACCAAGGTACCATTTACAAACGTGTGTCTTGGGGTGCATAAAACCTTTCCCAAGCATAACCAAATCCTAAACTTAAAGAATATTTGGTACATAGACCTTTGGATGTCAAAACACGGGCTCTTTAAAAAGAAAAAATGAATTTTCGAAATCCCGGTGACGTAGCACACCATTTAACCCTACACTAGGTGGCGACTCCATTTTTTTAACAAAATCTCGGCCCAATAAGTTTTTCAAAATCGACGCCTAGAGAAGCCCTTGAAAAACCATTTTTAAAATTAAGGGATTTGGACGACTTAGAGAGGAAGGGATGAAACTTATTTTCATCCTCTTCCCGATTCTCTACTTCTTCCGCTATCAAAATTCGGGGTACGTTAGCTAATGACTCCATTGGGGACTATAAGAGAGTCAGGCCTAGTTGGAGTCTAAGTCTATATTCACTGTTTAATAACATCCAAGCATTATGTCTTTGATTTCAAGTATAAACATTTCTCTAACAAAAATACAATAGTAACAACAACAACAACAACAACAACAACAACAACCACCACAACAACAACAATAAACAATAATAAACATATCATTTCATGAGTATATATCAGCATACATGCATATCTATTGTCTTTATTTACTGCATTTACATTTATTATCTTTAAATACCTCATTTAAATACTATCTTTGCATTTCTGCATTTACACTGTATACTCTCTCCAACGCACGAGCACTCACTTTGCATTGCATATCATTTATGGAAAACCCAAGCCGTAACTCTCTTAGGGATAGAGAGGCTAGCAGTAGGGGCTAAAGTCGGTGATTTTATCACGTCGACCTAAGCCCTGAAAACCCTTAAGTTACAAAGAAAAATTAGTAGAAATAAGGTCGGGGGGTTCCTCCCCCGGGATCCGGCTATGAACATCTTCTCGCTCGGACCACCAACCAGAGATGGATGTCTCTCTGGGAGGATGTCGGAGGTTTGAAGGTCTGGGAGCCAAGCTTTTTAGGATGCGTTAGAAGAAAACACAAAACCACATATAGTGAGCCTAGGATAGAGGACAGCCAAAATCATGTTCTACTTAAGACACAATATTGGAGAGAGACATTTAATTTTTTTGTCAGTATATCATTACCTTGAAACCTTACAAAAAGAAGTAACTCTAGGATTAATAAAGAACATAATAGCCAATTAAGAATTTTCATTCCTCTTTACCTATGAGCCTACTCATAGTCTGGAATTGTATCCTAATAAATTGACTGTTGAACAAGCCATGGGAAAGAGTGAAAAGAATCTTTATTATGATTATACGAGGCTTTATTAGACTTCAAAACTTTTTTTTTGTTCAAATTCAGATCTTGCTTCAGTTTGAGGTCGATATTGACTAAGAATTGATATGATATTTTCATTAAAATAAAATAAAAGTGTCAAATCAAGTCTGTAAATATAAGCAAAGTACACTATGGAGTAGGCGTGAAAAAATTCGATATGGTTGTAAATTATAAAACTTGGAACTAATGCAAATCTCGTCTCAAATTAAGTCATAGTCAAACCACAAAAGCCTATGTAAGAAAAACATTGACACATCCATCGTCTAAGTAGGAAACATTGTTTCACGTAAGAAAACACTCGTCTTCCATTTGCTAATTCACACTCGGCCGTAAGTAGTACAACCGTATAGAAGAGTGGCCGAGTGAACCTATTGGGGTAGTCCAACTAAAAGAAGACATGGTTATGTTGAAACAGTCCGTGGGTCAGATCTCTGAACTGCTGCAGTAACTCTACTACTCTCAATAGAACCCTATAACCCTTGTTCAAACCCTGAACCCAATGGAATTAATAACAAACCATAAGCCCTCTAGTTCCCAAGGCCCTAGCCTAGTTATCGAAGAAACAATCCTTGTTGAACCTCAGCCACAAGTCACGCCGACTGTGACTAACCTAAACCCAAGTAGCACCTCAACTAAACCAAATACTAGCCCAGTTATATCAGAAACTAAAGACCAATTCAAAAGAGAGGTAAAAGAACAATTTGAGAAGACATCCCTACTGACAAATAAAGTACTGCAAATGGAAAGGAAACTCTAGGAAGTATAGAAGGGAGAATCGGGAACCAATGCCCGATATATTTGCCCCTCTTGGTTATGTGAGTTTCACTTGCTTGAAAAAGATAGGAGACTACGTCATTTTGATCATCTCATTTTTTGGATTTTTCAAAGCACATTTTTTACAACAGAATAAACAAAACATAAAAAATGGCTCCTAATGATGCTCATGACGAACAAGTATCTGTTTAGAGAACCACTAAGAATAATTAAAAAAAATGACCCATGATGATACTCATGATCAACACGTGTCTGTTTAGAGAATCGTTTAGAATAATAAAAAAATGACTTATGAAGATACTCATGACGAACGTGTGTCCATTTAGATGATCGTTTATAGTAATGAAAAATTACTCATAATGATACTCTTGACAAATGTGTGTCCGTTTAGAGGATCGTTTAGAGTAATGAAAAATGACTTATGATGATATTCATGACGAATGCATGTCCATTTAGAGTAATAAAAAATGACCCATGATGATAGTTATGACGAACGTGTGTCCGTTTAGAAGATCGTTTAGTGTAATGAAAAATGACATTGATGCGACACAAATCTCTTGGCTGGGGGGGCAAAAGAAAGCCCAAAGGTAAAAAATATGCCCCAGCCTATGGTTGGGCAAAAATGAGAGATCAAAGACACAAAATGTGTCGCAGCCTACGGTTGGGACTAACTCTCAGATAACCGAACCTTAACAGGTTGCCTACGTACCTTAGCATTACGCTGATGATCAGGTTTAGCGCAGTTCATGGGATACCCTTTTCAGGGCAAAGCACATACTCGGATGCTCATTTAGAGCTTCTGAATTTTCATCAACAAGAGTTTTCAATTTGAGTCAGCGGGAATGTGAGGAAACCCAGTGATAAGGAAATCCATACTTTTGGCCTTTTGAGACCCCTGTAATGAACAAGAAAACACTTCCAAAATAAAATATTTAGTTTAAAAAAATTGGTAAACCTTGATGACTCGCAATTTGATAGGTGTAAATTACCTATCTATTTCAAATCCGAACGTTATTAGATTTCGAGTATGCTTAGTATGTTTTAATATGTTTTTATGTGTTTTCATCTAAATCAGGTGTTTGAGGTGAAAAGGTATGTAAACGGATAAAAAACGATCAAATCGGATCAAGAACGGTGGAAAATGGGTGAAAACGTGCAAAGCTAGTATAGGTGCTGTAACTTCAAGGCTATTTTTTACTACGATTCAATCCGATTTTGGAATAACTCAAAACATAGAAGTTGTAGATATTTCTCTTATATTTCCATAAGTTTTTGAATCACCTTAATCGGAGTTCGGACGAAGAATTTACAGCAAAATAAGAAAATGTGTCACCGCCTAGGCGGAAATTCCACCGCCTAGGAGGTAAAAGTGCATAATCAAGCATAAATTCACTGTTGTTCCACCGCCTAGGCAGTCACCCTGCACCTGTAAAGTGTTTTTTTAGATATTTTAGGATATTTGTTGGCC
Source organism: Eucommia ulmoides (assembly GCA_016647705.1). NCBI lineage: Eukaryota > Viridiplantae > Streptophyta > Magnoliopsida > Garryales > Eucommiaceae > Eucommia > Eucommia ulmoides. Next base: position 37,379,541 of record CM028334.1, on the reverse strand, counting down.
CTTATCCTTCCTCCCCTCTCCATTTTCGTGTAGAACACTTAGGAGAGCCATTAGGGCATATTTTGGAGTGTTTTGGAGGGAGAGCTTACAATCCGAAGGAACGTTGAAGAAGGAAGTGATCATTCTACTGCATAATCTTCGGACTTGGCTAAGTTATTTCGTTTTCTCTTTTATTTCTTTAACTTAGGTATTTGTTGAGCATGTTTAGCTCGTTCTTATTGTAAATATGGTTATGGCCGCTAGCTAAACGTGGATTGTTTAGGGATTAACAATACATTTATAAATATGTGGTTATTTTGATTTTGGTGTTTCGTTAATTTGTGTTTTATAATAATTTCAATTGGGTTTGCCGTGTTGTCATGCTATTATGCTTGTTTAGATAATTAAAGAATACGGGGTTTAATACTCGGGAGAGGTAATCCCAGATTCGAATTAGGGTAAACACAACACGATAATCTAACGACCCAGGAAGGCGTTAGAAAGTGTGCAATCAATGACGTTGGGGTGAGACTCACGTGACCTAGTGTCATTAAGAAGTTGAGGGGGACTTCTTCGTTGACGCGAAGTCATGTATTCACTCGTCTTACACTTAGGAGAGATGGCGAGTGAGTTTACGAATCGAGATTGTCGGATACCCGAACACCATTAACATAAACTAAAACAAGATCGAACACGTATTTATAAACAACATTCATCCCTAGACAATTCTTTCCCCGAAAACTTCTCATTATATTAGTATAGATAATTTAGTTAATTAGTTTAGTTTAATATAAATTTTATTCACATTTATTTTCGCCTAGATAAAGTTAGGTCATGATAAACGTGGTAATCAATAATAATCACAACCAATCCCTGTGGACACGATACCCCTACTCTTTCGATCCATACTAAAACTTGACTTCGTATACTTGCGAGTGAAAATAGCAACGTATTCACGCACTACCACAATTCCATTCCCTCATTTTCTATCATGGTCACTTGGTTTACGACGCTTTGTCTCAGGGTGATTCATTAAGATTCTTTTATTTGAATTTAGAAACCTCACTTTCCAGCTCAGGGGAAGGGCCCAACATGCCTCAAGGTGGTTCAATAAGAGTCATTTTTTGTTTTTAAGAGATTTCGCTTTCCAACTTAGGGTAAGGCCTAACATGCCTCATCCAAGTCTCCATGGCTTGCTCAACCGGATTCCTTTCCTTTCAAATTTCTAGGTACTTTGATACTTGGGGTTCTAATACTCCTGTATACTCTGTGTTTTCTCAAGTCTTGCAAAACTAATTTAGTAAAAAAAAAAAAAGTTAAAATGTCAAAAATTACTAAAATGAGAACCTTCAATGCCTTATATGATTTTCTGTGAGATCCTGAGTCAGATTACAAAAGGAATATGTTCCAATACATTTCCAGACCATGACCAATGTTTCTTTTCATAAATTCTGATTCCATTAAAATCCATCAAGTTCTGATCCAGAGATCTATCGTTTGTCCTCCAAATTGACCCGAAGCGGAAACCTTGAGAAAACTAATCTATTATTTTTTTTTTCTTTTCAAATCTCTCCCATATTTATACCAACATCTCTTATTTGGTTAGTGGTTTGACTATTTTACCCATTTTTCTCCATTTTTCCTTTTTTTTTTCCCTTTCTTTTGTTCTTTTTTCTCTCTCTCTCTTTTTTTTTTTTTTTTTTACTATTTTTTTCCTGAAATAGATGATTGAACTTACAATGGTTTGGAGGCAGTTGTGCTTAGAGATGAACTTTATCTTCTTTGCAAATTGTGACCTTCTTGTAACAATTGAGAGCTTCTTCATTAGGATTATTGGCTGGGAATGATTGTGTTCCCTTTTTGCCATTGGGCCAAACAGTAGGCGAACCAAGATATTTACACCTGGTTTTATCAAATCACTAAAGGACCACCGGTGACAGCTTAATCAGCTTTCAGTAATATATCATAAGCATAATTAGAGCAATGGATGCCAATTTTGACTTTCGAATCCTCCGATACTCCGGAATTACTGTCGGATTTGGTCAAAGGTGTTTTGGATCTTACCATCGTTTGGTAGAACAAAATCTTCTTTTATTTCTATTCTCATTGGATCGTGGCCTAGCTTTATATTGAAATTATATCTCTACATCCACGCTCAGTCATATCACATACACCATATGTCGACAATTTTAGGTACTTGTACGACGAGCGTTTGTTACACGCTCGCGTATTGACTACTCGCAAGTGTACGAAGTCAAGTTTTAGTATAATGTGATCTTTAAGATCGGGTATCGTATCCATAGGGATTGGTTGTCGTTATTATCGAGTACCGTAATTGTCATGACCTAACTTTATCTAGGCTAAAAAGAATGATTTTAAATTAATTAATACTAATACTAATATAACCTAATTTAATCTATACTAATTATACTAATACGATATGGTTAGGGAATGGATTATCTAGGGATTAACTTTATTTACTTAAACGCGTTTGATTTCGTTTAGTTTACAATAATAGTGTTTGACCTATTCAACAATCTCAGTTGGTAAACTCCCCCACCACCTCTCCCGAGTGTAAGACGAGTGAATACGCGACTTCGTATCAATGAAGAAGTCCCCCTCAACGCCTTAACGACCCTAGGTCACGTGAGTCTCGCCCCAACGTCATTGATTGCACATAATCCAACTCCCTCCTGGGTTATTGGATCGTCGCATTGTGTTTACCCTATTGACAATCTCAGTTCGTAAACTCCCCCGCCACGTCTCCCGGGTATAAGACAAGGGAATACGTGACTTCGTGTCAACGAAGAAGTCTCCCTCAACATCTTAACAACCCTAGGTCATGTGAGTCTTGCCCCAACGTCATCGATTGCCCACAATCCAACTCCCTCTCGGGTTATTGGATCGTCGCGTTGTGTTTACCCTAATCCGAATCCGGGGTTACCTCTTCCGAGTGTCAAATCCCGAATTCTCGATATATCTATCTAAGTAGAATAAACAAACAATACGGCAAACATAATCAAAATAGCAAAAAACAATCATTAAAGAAACAAAAACTCAAACAAAACTACGTTTTTATAAATAATATTAATCCCATAGATAATCCACGTTTAACTCGTAGTCCTAACCATTTATACATTAAAAACTGACCTAAACATGCTCAAATAATTATTGAAGTTAAGAAATAAAAGGAGAAACGAATGAACTTAGCTAATATCCGAAGATTAGCCGCTAAAATCGTCCACTGATCGTTTCTCCTTCTCTGTGTGGCAATCTTCTCATTCAGAATTGTTTGAGCACTCCTCATACTCTCTCTCTCTCTCTCTCTATTCTAAACTAAGCCCTAAGGGCTTTAATGGCCGGAGGTCCTCAAAGAAGATGAGAGGATAGGGGATTAAATAGAGAAAATATATCAAAAAATATCTAAATCTGTGTAAAGGTCACCGCTGCGGCGGTGAGTAGGTCGGTTGGTTAATCCCCTAGGCGGTGAAGACAGCGGTGGACTTGGTGACCATCCTGCATTTTCACTGCCATGGCAGTGGATATTACTGCTGCGGCGGTAGACATCCAGCAAGAAATTACCCTCTCTGCATTTTCACCGCCCCGGCAGAGGTCTGGACTCCGCGACGGTGGGCCTTTTTTCAGAATATTGCCTCCTTGCTCATTTTTCTCCCATTCTTCGACCGTTCTTGGTTCGATTTAATCGTTTACGCTCCGTTTTCTTATCTTTTCACCCCAAACACCTGATTTATACAAAAAGAATAAAAACTAATTAAAACATAATAAAATAACTATAAAAAATATTCTAAAACTAACAAAAGTGGTTTGGTAATATATAAGTATATCACACCTATCAGTACCTAAAAGAGTAAGATTCAAACATTAGACCATAATTTGGATAAAACAATATTGCATTTATTGAAATTTAAAATCCATTACAGAGCAAATCCTTTTCCATCCAAAATATCAACGGGATGGAAAGGTGAGTACATGAAAATGTTCCAATTTTATCAACATACCTAGCAAATGGAAAGTAAACAAGGATCCCAGTTTTGCAGCCTTTAGATTTTTTAACTCGAGCCTAGGGTAAATGACTCGCCCCCATCTCTGCCAATGTTTCGGTAAGGATCGACTTCACCACTCCCTGAATGTATATGCTTAGGCAGCAGATTCAGTTGCCAATTTGGAATATCGATATCAATCTTTTTGGGAAATGTGATGGCTCCTATCCTTATGAACTCTTGGATTTTGTCTTTTAGCTGAAAGCACTGCTCAGTCACGTGTCCTTTGGATCCCGAGTGGTATTCACAAAAAGTGTTCGAAAAAATGACTTCACATCCAAACTTAGGCTCATAGGATAAAAGAGGTGTCAGCATCCCCTTCTTCAAAAAAATTCAGTACAACTCGGTGACTGAGACCGAAAGGTCTAGTATTTTCTTTTCATTAGTTTGAAAGTTTTTCCCAGTAGCACAAGGTAGATAGCCCGGGTGGTATTAGGTTCCTGGCTTTAAGGTGTAATTAGGAATTTTAGGTGGATGATTTTGGTTAGGCTGAGATGAGGGCGTATGGTAAGCGGGTGTTTGGTAGGCTTGAGAGTAGTATTGCGAAGTGCAATTTTGGTAAGGGGGAGGTACATTCCGGTAGTAGCGTTGACGACTTTGGGAATATGACTTGTTCTGGGGGTAATTTTGGTTTTGGAGATTTTGAGGGAGAGGGTTGCGGTATTAGTTGTTTGGGTTTAGGTAGTTTCGGGCATAGGAAGCTTAGAGGTTTTGGTGAAAGATTTGACGGGGGAAACAACGATAGCTACCTCATTTTCTTTTTTCTTTCGTGGAGCTGACCTCTTTATCGAATTAGGCAAGGCCCCTTCAATCTTTTTGCTTATTATTCCTTCTTCTGTCACCTCGGCTTGCCTCATCGTATCGTCGAAGGAAACCACTGCTATGCTCGAGAGATTCTGAAAGAACGATAACGTCTGAATTAAATTAAAAATCTCTAACTAAGCCTCCTCGCTCTATTTGGGGATGACTTTGGCAGCCTCCTCTCTCCAGCGAGCGGTGTACCTTCGAAAATTTGCATCATTTCTCTTTAGTATCTAGTACAGGATATTATGGTCCAACACAATATCTTTGTTGTTCCCATACTTCTCACTGAAGGCCTCGACTAGATCCTCAAAGGTCTTGGTCAATGATAGGTCCAAGGTCATATACCTGCTAAGAACCAGTCCCTTCAATGATCGACGAAACATCTTTAGGCAAAGATCTTTGTTTAGAGCATAGACTCCCAATTCCTCTTTATAGATGCTAAGGTGCAATTCTTGGGCGCCAATACCATCATTTTCGTGAATTTTGGGACTACAAAGTTTTCGGATACACTACTTGAGATAGTGCTGATAGCTCCTTATACGTTGCTTTTCTGGATGGCTTCTCCATTTTTAATTCTTCCACAATTTTATCCAATTCCTCCATTTTCAAAACCTATGATGGAGGGGGTCCATTCTATTCTTTCCTATTTTCGGTTTCGATGGTCGGGGCTAGTTGATTGGCATTCAGATTACTGGGTGGAGTAACAACCATCTCTAGGTAAATAAAGATCTGTGGTGCAGAGGGGTTCGAGCCTTCGGGTGAGGCCGGATAGATATGTCAGTGATCTAGAGGTGAAGGGATGAGGGCCCATCTGAGGTCCATAGTAGACCCACACCACGAAATTCGAGCCAGCATAATTCAGATTCATCACTAAGTTTTCCATCTCGAAACTTGAAATATTTCTATTGGCGATTTAGTCACCAAAGTTCCATTGGACGGGAGAACGGGCACCCCCTGAGGTCGTTGACCTTTTCCATTAGCATTTCGATGGTCTCTTGCATCCAAGCTATCTGGGCTATGCGGGAAGATTCGGTATTGCCTTCGAATGTCATCCTGGAATGATTTTGGGCCCAACTGCGAGTAAAAACTAGACTTTGGATTGGGGGGGGGGGGAACCGGAATTGCTTTTCTAGGATCAATTTTTCTGTCTCGTCCTGTTCTTACAACATGCCAATTTATTAGTCCACGTGGGTCTTAGGTAGTCTTAAAATCCATTCAAGTTCGAAATTTTCAATTCCGATAATGACTGATCAAAACAAATAATGATTTATGAAAATTCCTTCATAATTCTCATCGGTATTAGAAACTTTAAACTTGTTTGGTTTTTAAGGCTTCCTAAAATATTATCAATCCGTCAAGTATAAAAAAAACCCTTCCACGTCTTGTATCACAGAATCCCAAAGGGACAATATGATATAAGAAGACCGTACTTGTGGCGGAGGATTTATAACAATATAAGAGCCCGAGAGAAAAGAAAGAAAAACAAAAATAACCATCACAACTTATATACAAAATGGAAATAAAAGATAACAAAATAAAATATAACATTCGGATATGGAATGGTTGGACTTATTTGAACATATTAGGCTCAACCCTTTAATTTTTCCTAGTGGAGTCGCCAGCTAACACGCCCCGATTTTCTAAAAGGAAATGATATAAAATTATAATAGCTTACAAGAGAAAGGGTTTTTAAAGCCCCAATTTTCTCAAAAAAGTACTTAGGCCATTTTTTAAGAAAAATAAGAAGTTGCCACCTGGCATTGGATTTAAATGGTATGTTAGGTCACCGAATTTTAGAAAACAAATTTAAAAAGCCTAAATAAAAATTGTCTTAAAAAACATGGTCAAACCAAATATTCATTTAAAGACTCGAGGGTCGGTTATGCTTGGGAAAAGTGTTAGGCACCCCAAGACACCCGTCCGAAGACGGTACCTTATATCCAATTAGTTTAGTCTGGATTTTCTATTTTATTTTGAAATCATTTCCTTCTTATGAAATCTTTTTGGTATTTTCAAAAATAAGGTGCGACGAGTTTATGTATTTTTGGGAATGTTCTTCCGGTATGACCTCTTATCAAATATTAAGAATTCGACAATGATGGTCCCTAAGGGGTGGTTTTATGTATGTTTCCGAGAGATTTAAATGGACAAACTAAAATAGGTGAATAAGTATGAAAATATGAATGCAAAAACTAACATTATATGAATTCTATTTTTTTATGTAAAAGTGACCTAAAAAACTAAAGGGTTTAATTTAAATATGCCAATGCAAAATTATATGAATACGGGAATTAAACATGGAACACTACATGAATTAACGTGGTTATGCGTGGCAATGATTTAATTATATGAAAAATGCAAGTAGTGTATGTGTCATAACTAAATGTGAAGAAGTAACATGAATTATGAATTTAAAAAAAAAAACTGTAAGTGGTAAAAGTGTCTTAAACATGTCGTCTAAATAATACGAGAAATAAATATGCGATATGGATGCAAATTGATGTTTCCAAAAAATCTCTGGTATGTGATACACCTCCTCACGTGTTGGAAACCTTCGCAACCTGTAATCCGACCTGCAAAACCAGTTAGTTCTATGAGGGGGACATCGATGTGATGTCGGCCAAAGAACCTCTAGCATGAGAGTAAGATTAGATTTCTCTAAGAGAGAATAAAAGCTTTAGAGTATTATGAATGTAATGTTGAGAGTTGTGTGTTATACCTCCTTCCCTTTTGCATATATAGACTGTACCCCTGGTAACAGTCCCCGCTATGATCTCCTCCATATTCCATACTTAACTACCGTGAATGTTGCCTGAGCTCCCATTACGGGATGTTATGTTAATCACGTTCATGCAAAGGGAGGATGGTAGGTGAGATAATGGCTACCTTTGATCTACCATCCTTGGATCTGATGATCGGGCCTTCAATAGGAAGCCTTATCTTGTATTGGATAAGCCCATGTGTGGCTGAGCTTCATTAGCAGGCCGGATACCCCATTTTTTTTGGGTTGTTAGAGCAGTCGACCCATAAATAATCACTTGATCACTTTTCCTGGGTCGGGCCTCATCGAAAGCCCCAACCCGATGTTTCAGCTTCAATTGCTCCAACTCATGGGAAGGAATTATCCCCACATCATTTGTCTTCCTAACGTTTGTGGTAGTTCACTGAAGCGAGACAAAAGGTCATCTCTTACCTATAAGTTCTCCTCTTATCCTATTTTGTTGCTTGATTTCTTTACCGCATTATGTTCTCTTGCACTCCCCCAAGCTTTTGATTCCAGTAATGGCTTCTACCCCATTGCCTAGTCCAGTCAAGGCCGGTTCTTCGTCTATAGCCCTCTCTGATAGGGCGTTGACGATTAGGGCTTGCACATTTACCGATTTTCCAGTGAACTATAGTGACATGGGGCAAGCGTTTTCAGAAAGAAATGGCTTTGTTTTGAGATACATTTGAAATCCTTTCCTCGATTGAAACTAGGTTTCCTTCAGAAAACGAACACCCATATTCCTGTAAAGAAGATGGAATATGTTTCTTTGTTCAGATTTTTGAATATGGTCTCCAGCTTTATTTTATCCCGTTTCTTCATGATTTGTTCCGCCAACTGGAAATCACACCAGCCCAGTTGGTTCTTAAAGGGTTTCGCTAAATTATGGGTGCTCTTGTGCTGTCCCATTTAAAAAAAATATAGAAATGATAAGAAGTGTGTGTCATCTGAAATTCCATAATGACTCTAGGAGATTCTATTATTTTGCAATTAAACAGTATACCTTTCTTACTGACCTTCCACGAGCCGTCAAGGATTAGCAGAATTGTTATCTATTTTTCCAAGGGAATTGGGAATTTTCCTCCGAGCAAATAAAACGGCCCCTGGTCGTACTACCATATTTCAATTACCGGAGTAATATTTTTCCCTATCTTTGTAATTTTTTAGCTTTGTTTCCTTTCTGGCGTTCTCACTCTTTTGTAAATTGTTTTGCATAGGTAGGAGCACCTGTTAAAGATTTCGTTTAACGCAGAAGGTCATCGATCAATTGGAAAAACTCTTGATACCGGAAGATCGACCTTGCCAAGAGCTCGCTTACAAGCTGTTTATGCCCCCAAAGATGAAGATCGATAAAACTCATGTCTCCAAATTGCATGATTTGGCTTTGGGAAAGAAAAAGATAGTGCATAAGAAAACCTCACAATCTATCATGTCTACCACAGCCATCCAACCCGCTGTGATTCCTCCCAGACCTGCTCAACCTCAAGAACCTTAATCTATCATTCCTATATCGCTGGACTCTAATGAGGACTCGTAGCTTTTGTGTATAAAGCAGCATGGACTGGTGTCCATCCATGTTCCAAGTACCCATGTCCCAGTCCCTAATGAAATTCGTGGATTGGAATCGGCTACTCGAGCAGCTAGGATTTCTATAGTTCGAACTTCTGAGGCTACATAAGTTTGTGCTCAACCCATTCCACCTACTCCAGGGTCTGGATTTGGTACTTCTGCAGCCCCAAGCTTGCCAGGGGCTTCTAAAGAATAGATGTGTCAACTGTTGAAAGAGGTAAGTCGATCAGTTTTGAATCATCAAGAAATATTTGAGAATACCATTCAGTTTCTCAATGCACAGTCCAGGGAGAAACGTCGTTCTAGAGTTGAGAAGCGAAGTCGAGCAGAGCAATTTCGATCTCTCATCTGCGTGCTCCTTCAGGTAATCTTGAATTTGTTTTCGTAATTCATCTGATGTACTGAATGAGATTCTGAGTAAGTCTAGGTATATTGCAGAGTATTCACCTATCCTCTACCTTGACTGGGAGTTTAGATAATACAATTGAACTGGACACTCAGCTCTTGCATCAACTAAACGAGTTCAATCGGCTGGAAGAAGATCTTCGAACTCTGTAGGAGAATAAAGTTTCCCTTGAAACTAAACTAGCGTTGGAGAGGTCTTCAAAAGAATAATGTGAGACTAATTTACAAATCGCTCGTGCTTAGTGTGAATTCTTTCAAAGTAGCAATCAGTATCTGATCAGTGAAAACTCTAGGCTCCTATCTAAGGTTAAAAGATTGTCGGCTGAGAACTCTTCATTAGGAGAGAAGCTCAACAAGTAACAATCTGAGCTTGATCTGAAGAAGACGGAGTTAGATGCCAAAGTAGATGCCTTCCAGAAGTCAGAGACAGGGAAAAAACTGGTCTCCGATGAACTAAGATTTGAGAAGATTAAGAGCACAACGCTTGAAGCTAAATTAGCATCCTTAGAGGTAAAGTCTGTGGAGCAGGATAAGGCTTTAGTAGATCTGACTACAACGGCAGAGAAAAAAGGGATCGAGCATGAAGAGGGGGTTAAGGAACTCTTGGAACACTTTGAATAGCTCAAAGAGAGCATTCAACTGCTTGGTTTTCAGTTCTGTCGAACATAGGAGCAATAGGCATATCCTGAGATAGATCTTGCCTTTTTGGACCAATTTGTCCCTAAAGACGAGGAGGGTCCCAATTATACTATGGCACAACTGCCGAGTATAGAACTCCCAAGTGTTGGCGCAACAGATCCATCTCTTCCTCAAGGTTTGGTTTCCACTGATCAAGCCCAGTCGGACCCTGACCAAGTGAAGCTTGGTTGTGAATTGGTTCAACCTATCTTTGATCAAGCCTAACCTGCTCCTGAACTCGCTCAACCTATTTATGTCCAAGCTTAGCCCATCCTTGATCCAGTCCAGCTCAACTCCATTCAAGCCTGTTCCGTTTCCGACCCAAGTCAGCCTGTTTTTGTCCAAGCTAAGCCCATCTCTGAAATAGTTTAGCTCAACTCCAATCTGGCTCTGGTCTCTTATGACAAAGTTCAACTTCTACTCAGAGAATCAATTTTAGTCACTACCGATGTTCGTGTCGTACATCTGCTAGATGATGTGGATTAGCTAGGCATTGTTTAATTGCTCGCCTCTCTTTTTAGTTCATATTTTCATCAGTTTTGTAATGGTGGTACTTTGTAATTAGGACCAGCTTTAAACATTCGATGTATTTAGTCTTGAGAATCATCGACTTTTTCCTTCGATATTGGTTATCGTCGTTTCGTATTTGACGTCATAAATGCTTCGATGATTTGGTTTCTCCTTTTTTGTTATTTAGTGGACGTTGATTTGGTTATTTAAAGCCAACCTTTCTTTCTTGAGGTTTCTTTATGTTTTCTCCCAATGTCATTTCTTCTTCTTCCTTCTATTTTCTTCTGTCTCATATTAGCTATGGCCTCATCATCCTCAACATCAGACATCTTTAATGCCGTTCAGGCCGACAGGAAGAAGGAGGTTGAACTAGGGCAACGGTTTCGAGAGCTTATGATGATGGCCAAGGTTCTCGATGAAGAGCATCCACGGCTTCGCGCTCTCGAAGGTGCATATGCTGCCTTCGTCTCCCTTGATGCTACCCATATTTGTACGGTGTCTCAAATCCACAAGCTCCGTGATCTCTTGAAGTTGGCAGAAAAGGAGATCGACGAACTGCGGGCCCAAGTTTACATCCACAAATCCTGCAACGGCATGCTAAAAATGAAAAGGGACAAGCTTTCAGAGAAAAATGATTAGAAGAAAGAGAAGATACGCTGTCTAATTCGAGCGTTGAATCAGTACGAAGAACATGACTTCTACTATTCAAACTCAGATTCTGAGAGCTTAGGTCTTGTGTCTTCTCCCAGATCGGATTAGCTCATTCCCTTTCTTTTCTCTTTTCTTTCTTTTTTGTGTATTTTATTTTTTGTGGAAAAGCCTCAAAAGTATTTTTTGAATAGTATGGGCTTATCAGTCACTAAATAAGCTCCTATAATGCTCTTGTAATAGATCCATCAAATATGGAATGTTCATTGGTAGGATTCATATGATGGTAAAATCTGGATCAACTAAATCAATCGGTGTGTTTTGGAGCAGAATTGATGAAGAAAGTAGGCATCCTGAACCAATCGGTCAACCGATTAAGAGCAGTCAGTCAACTGATGGAGTCAGTGAGTTGGTCAAAGCAAATATCAATTGGTCAACCCTTCGAGTCAGTGTGTTTTTCGGTCAACCGAATAGTGAGATTCGGTTAATCGACTGGGCTTAAGATTTTGGCAAGGTTTTGGCTCTGTATCATTCAGTTAGCCTAATGGGAAATTCAGTCAACCGATTAGGATGTGAATTTGGCTTGGTTTTGGTTCAGATTCATTCAGTCAACCGACAATGTCGGTTGTGATTTTATGTGAGCTGGTCTCTTGGTAAAAAATTATCCATTTTTTAGGATTCCAAGGGAAAGATTTGGGGAATTTGAACTGATTTAAGATATGGTACATCTATTTGATTATCCCTATTGATTTACTACACATAATTTAAGATTCTCTTAATTTAAGTTAATTAATACTTCTTGTCTTTATAATTGTAAATTAAGAAAAATATTTCATGGACTTATTTGAGAGATTTAAAAGATATTTTTAAGTGGATTACCCCCAAAAAAGAAAGAAAATACTATATGGGTCTAAGAGTGCCTTTTAGAGGCATATCTTTTGAAAAGTAGTCGTTAGAGGGCTTAATATCTGTCTATAAAAATAGATCTGCGGGATTGAGAGAAAATATATCAAGAACAATCAGTTTTGAGCTTTTCTAAGAGTGATTTTTACGCTGAGATTTCTGTGAGAGATTTGTGCTAAGTTCTTGATCTAAAGAGCTACTAATTTGGCATCACCGATTTGTTCACTATTGCGTTCTGTTTCCATCTTCGGTGTTTTTCTTGTGAAATCTTTCCAATATTTTGTTCTTTATTTTGAATTCATATTATTATTGATTGCTTGGTTGTAAGATTGTTAAAAAATTGTTTTCAAAATTAAAAGCCTGAAAATTGTTTTAAAATGATTTTGTTTGATTATCTGATTACGTGTTCTAAATTATACTATCCACTCATTTAATTAATCAGATATTATTTGTCTCACATTGTATCTATCATGTAGTAATTTTGGGGATATTAATCGAGTATATTTGTATTGAGGTGGTAGAAACTCCTTGTGGGAAGAAACTCATATTTTTCTGTAATTGTGGGTTTGATAGGATTAGATACATTTGGGACAGTGTCTAATCAGGGTAACTAGGTTTCGATCTTTTTCCTATGAAAAAATTAGGATTTGATCTTTATTCTGCAAAAAAGTTAGGTTATTTTTTTTTTCTTGAAAAGAATTAGGTTTTGATTATTCCTGCAATTGAATTGTGTTTTTTAAGTGAATTGTAAAGGTTCAATTCTTACTTGTAAAAATGATACTTGAAAGAGTGGTGAGGTTAACCTTTAGCCTGGTTAAAATATAGGATTCATCATTTGCTTGAGAAAAAGGTAAAATTATAAAGGTTGATTCCATGTATGTAAAAGAATCATTGTAAGAGTTTGGTTCCTACCAGTAAAGGAATCAGAGGTTCAGTTATTGCGAATCTCCATGGAGTTCGGGGAACTGGATTAGGCAAGGTTAGCTTGTTGAACCAAGATATATCTTGTTGTGCTGCATTGTTTGCTTTTCTTTATATTGTGTTTAGGTGTGCACTTAGCCTTAACACTTATTCGTTGCGTAACTAAGATAATAATCAATTTAGGAAAATTGAATAGTTAATAAATAAGTGTTTAAAGAATTATTTGTTTAAATTATGTAACTACCCAATTCACCCCCCTCTTAGGTAGCCCTTTGGGCCAACACTATGTATCCTGGTTTATACAGGGAATCAGATCGAAATGTTGTTCATCTATTCAAGATAAAATGATTTTATTGGATAGGTAACCGAACCCGCACGTGGGTTGCCTATGTATCTTAGATTGTTAATAATCAGATCAGCAGGTAGTTGGTTTATGCAAAATGATTGGTTTTTATTTGATTTTAGTTATGAGACAAGACATGAATCATACTATGATATGTAAATAATCTCTTTGATTTTTTTTAAGAACACCGTAACCGAACTCATTTTTTTAGGCAAAATTAGTGTTTATATTTGAGTTGTTAGTTAAAAAAGAAAGAAAATACATAGTATATATATCAATCCTACTCGTAACTGAGAAAGAGAGGAACGTATCTGAAGAAGGTGCACACATATCCCTGAAGGAACAGAGGTCTTCCCTTTATCCCGAATTTTTAGCCACACCGATCTTGACGGTGTAATATGTATATATATATATATAGTGATTTAGCAGTTAATAGAGTTCGGTTTGATGTGTTCATGAGAGAATCACGTAGACTATGCACAACTCATGGTGTGATAGATGTTTTGTTAGAATTCTCACATATTCTTAACATGTTCTCAGATGTTTTTGGTCCTCACATGTTCTTAACATGTTCTCAGACATTTTTTATGTTTATGAACCATTTTTAACATGGTTTGATGATTTTGTCATGATTTGATTTTTTTTGCTTGATTATAGGTTGTATATGTTATGTATATGAAATATAAGTATATAAACTATGGGGACATGATATGTACAAGCAAAATAGATATATTTAAGACAAGATCAAAGGATATTCAAGAAACATACATAGTTTAGGGGAGTGATCTTTCCCTAAACTATTACCTTTTTCTTCTTGCGATCTTCTCGGCAAAGTTTTAAAAATCGAACCGGATTGCCCGATTTGACCGATTGAACCGACACCCGGGCTTGTTTCCTGTCCGGTTAACCGTTCAAACCCGTTTTTCCCTTGGAACCATTGAATCGGCCGGTTCAGACCGATTGAACCGAAACGGTTCTTGACGAAACGGCCGGTTTTTTCATTTTCACAAATTATACGATTTCGTACCCTAATTACTCTAATTTCACTCTTGCTCTTTCTATGTCTCTCAGTTCAGCCGTCTATAGCTCTCCGCTCCCCTCTGCTCTCTATTTCTGTTTCAATCTCTCTCTGTCGTTCTCAATGTTTGATCATCTCTGTGTGTGTGCGCGCGACTCTCCTCTCTCCTCCAACGGTGATCGCTCTCCCTCTGATATTGAGCTTGAATTCCACACTTGGGTCTTGAAAAAATCGATAAAATCGATTTGTACATTAAGTCGCGTCTTGAAATTAGTTCTGGGTTGATCCGATTTGGAGTTTCAGTTTTTACTGTTTTAAAATATTTGATTCTTGCGAAATGTGTGCGGAACAAAGTGATTCGAACATCAAAAGGGCCATTAAGAGCCTCTGCTACAGTAATGGATGGTCTCATAGTGTTTTTGGGGGTTTCCATAAGAGAAGATCACTTTCTCTCTAGAAAATGCCTGCAAATTGTTTTGTTAAACTCTTAAGCTGCAATGAATTTTTTATGTAAAGAATAAGCTTGAAATGCATAATTTTTTGATTTCTTGTGTTTTGATTTTTTTTTTTTTTTAATTTTAAAGAAAATATTTTATTTTTTTAATGACATAATTATGACATCACGATTCGCCTACTAGTTGAACCGGTGACCCGTGATCCAATGACTTTATCGGTTCGATGTCCGGTTCAGTTTTTAAAACATTGCTTTTTGGTTGTTCTCAATCGATTGTCGTCAACCTCTTGAGATCTTCCTCCAAGATCCTCAAGAACTCCTTCGGGATGGTATTTTGGCAGAATTTTGAGGTGTTTATTGAATAAAAAGCTTGAAAACCCTAGAGACCTGAGAGTGAAATTCGAGCCTAGAGAGAGAAATGATTAGTTCAAGCTCCTCTAAAATAAAAAACAGACCCTTATATTTATAGGCTGGGGGGTCTGCGCATTAGCCAATGCGCAGGCCATCCCAGACTGTATCTTAGGGTCTGTTTAGCTTAGGGGTCCTCCCTCCTTATCTTGATGTTGAATGGTTTTGAACGAATTTGCAAGATTTGGAAAGATTCTCAAAGATTTGGTAATGATTACCAAATCTTCAAATATCTTTGTGTAATGATTGGTAATGATTGGAAATCATTAGACATCATTACTCTTCCTTGGATATGATTGGTTGCACATGGGGTCATTTATGGCTTGAAGTGACATTTTCGGTTTGGTTTAGAGGCTAAGTACCAGTTACTTTCACCGTTTCAGTTTGGTTACCATAAATGTTGGTTCAATGTATTTAGTATTAATGTGTCATTTGGTATTTAATAATTGATAGAGACACTTGATGTGATGGGCCTTGAATTGGTTGGATTTGGATTGAATCGCTTCAGTTTGCCTTATAACAGTAGTCACATTTCAAGTATTTCAGTTATCCCTAAAATATTTTGATCAAAATATCTTAATACTTTGAATGTGGTCCATCCATGTCATTCCAAGCATTAAATGTTTGATGGGATGGACATTTAATGTCTTGATTAAGTGTATGCTTAGGTGACAAACCGAATCGGTTTAGTTTCGATAACGATTAGTTACTTCTTAAGTAACTTGGTTCCTTCCTTAAATATTTTGGTAGAGAATATATTAGGAATATCTTGGGCATTTAATGATCATTAATGAGACATTAAATGTTGGGTAGGGCCCTTCATTCAATGGGCTTTAATGGCTAGTCAAGATGACTTTGGTTTGGTCGATTTCAAACTGAGTCCTAATCCTTAGTTAATTTGGTAACTTGGACTAGTCATAACAATTCCATGACTTGATTTAGGTCTTTTGGATTTGATTTATGAATTTTAGAACCTTAAACAAATATTTGAAGTAGTTTTGGTGTTGAATAGACGAAACCGTTGATAATAAATGTTTCGGTATCTAAGTAGGTGACAGTGGTAAATTGGTGAAATTTTCGATAATTAAAGGGTAGTCACTAATTTTTATTCATATTAATGGTGATAAAACCATCCTTTAATAAAGTCATCTTAGTCCCCTTAACTTTAGGAATTTCAAGATCAACCCGAAACTTTTACTTAACCGAATTCAGTCAAATTTGACAGTTTTATATTTTTTCTATTATCCAGTTTTATTTAAGGTAGAAATTCATTCCTTTTAAACCTCAGTTTAAAGTTTATATGATCTTATACTTTTAATTCGACACTGATTGGGCGAGACAAAATACGATGTCTACAACTGCTCCTCTTTGTCATACGAGTTTACTCATAATGACAAAGAATGAGAAATCGACATTTTGTTCTGCTAGACATGAAAAGTAAAGAGAAGAATTTAAATTTGACAAAGCAAAGTCGGGAATGTTCCTAAACATTGCCGCATCTACGCTATGGAAAGGGTAAAGAATTTCCTAAAGGATGACAACATACTTGATCCTAGAGGATTGGTAAGGATGATGATCGATTAATCCTACCGTTCTATATTTCCTAAAGGATGACGAATGATCAATCCTAGAGGATTACTACTGAGAGGATGGCCATATACCGATCCTACCTATCTATCTTCCTAAAGGACGGTGACATACCTGATCTTAGAGGATTTTCCTTGAAGGCGACAGATAAAGCCTTATCCTACAAGGATTGTTGTCGAAGGCGATTGTCCAAAGACTTGGCCGGCGAGTTTATTTTCTCAAAGGCAACTGAATAAAGCCTTGTCCTATGAGAAGGTCCCTCGAAGGCGACTATATAAAGCCTGGTCCAACAAGGACGAATTTCTCAAAGGCGACTGTATAAAGCCTTGTCCTGTGAGAAATTTTACCTTAGATAAAATGTGCCCCCAGTCAGCTTAGTGATGCTAAATTCTAGATGTTCTTAGAGATGATGATTTTTTTGAATTTTTCCCTAGCTCTAGGTGAGGCGAGTCTTATCACAGAATCAGGACAGAGAAACTCGATATAATGTACCCCATCTCTAGCTAGGGTGTAAGAGTATGTCCTGGGTGTTTAGGAGAATGATTTCTAAGGTCTCCGGCATTTTGGTGTAGGTGAATGATGGTACAGCTCTTCAACCAGTTAGGGTGGGATGGTATTATTGGAATTTCTGACCAATCAAAGTAGGACAATAGGTATTCTTTGATGAGGATGGTATGTAGATTCTCCGACCACTTAAGGTAGGATAGTAGGTTTTCTTCTCCGACCATTTAAGGTAGGAATGATCGTCTAATTCTCCGACTAATTAAGAAATGGTAGGTTGTACTTCACTGACCCGTGTGAGGTAGGTATGGATTGTCTAATTCTCCTACCAACTAAGGTAGGATAGGATGTACTTCACCGACCCGTGTGAGGTAGGTATGGATTGTCTAATTCTCTTACCAACTATAGTATGATAGGATGTACTTCACCGACCCGTGTGAGGTAGGTATGGATTGTCTAATTCTTTGACCAACTATAGTATGATAGGATGTACTTCACCAACCCGTGTGAGGTAGGTATGAATCGTCTAATTTTCAGACCAACTAAGGTAGTATAGGATGTACTTCATCGACCCCCTCTGACTAATTAAGGTAGCATAGGATGTACTTCACCAACCCGTGTGAGGTAGGTATGGATTATCTAATTCTCTAACCAACTAAGGTAGGATAGGATGTACTTCACCGCCCCGTGTGAGGTAGGTATGGATTGTCTAATTCTTTGACCAACTAAGGTAAGATAAGATGTACTTCGCCGATCATCGTGGGGTAGGCATGGATTGTCTAACTCTCCGACCAATTACTATTGGATGGGATGTGCATTCTCCAACCACATAAGGTTAGACAGTAGGTAGATTCTCTAACCACTTAAAGTTGGACAATATGGTTCTTGCCTCTCCCATTTTCCTTATGCCATTTGTTTTTTCGACTATCGACCCTAAGATATAAGTTATGGAAGTTATAGTTTGCTATACATGTTTGCTAGATTTTTAGCAGTTTTTAACCTTTATTCTCCATGAATTCGGAATTACTAGTTGAATTTTGTCAGTATTATTTTAGAATTTCCGCCTTTAGATAGCTGGTGTAAATATTATCAAGAAATCTCGATAGAGAGATCTGATATAATGAGCCCCAACTCTAGCTGAGGCAAAGCTTATCACAAAATATCGACAGAGAAACTGGATATAATGTACCCCAGCTCTAGCTGGGGCGCTAGATTATGTCTTGAGCGTTCAGAAAATGTGATAGGCCCGCATGGGTTGCCCATATATCTTGAACTGAGCGTGTGATTTTAATGTTTGATTTGGTATAGAAACGTCATTGGGTTACTTTTGTATATTGATATCGATGCTTTGGATAATGATTGTTAAATGACCAAACTCACCTCGATTATCTACATACCCTGATTTCCTAGGTCAGGAATCCAGTCGAAATGTAGTTCAACCCTCATTGTGCTAAATTTTAGATTGTCAACCATACCCACAAGGGTTACCTAGGTACCTTGGTGATCTACCAAGGATAAGGTCGAAGCGTACTTTGTGCACATGTATCCTTTGTTGTTTACCTAACAAAAGGATTGCAATCGACTTCTCAGGGAAGTCGTGGGACTTCTTCGGAGATATGCCCTGATACAAGGCTGAGAGAATGTGATAAGACTAATACCTCTCTAATTTTGATTAGACCTGCTCGAGTTTCCTTTGTACTTTGGTAATCTAGGATCAGGTCGTAATGTAGTTCCCAACTTGATTGAGGTTTTTATTGAAGATGACGACCGAAACCATATGTGGGTAGCATATGTATCTCAGGTAACTAAGAATCAGGTCGGTATGTAGTTCGTCATTAATGAATAATTTGATTTAATTTCATATGATTTGCACATTTTTATTTTAAGTCGTGAGATGGAAATGAAGGTTGTTTCTATCAGGAAACCTTGAATAGGATGAAATGTGCACCAGTCTCTAACTGAAGCAGTAATTGGATAAGTTCCTTGGGGAATCTAATCTGACACTTCCTATTGTGTGATTTGTGATAATTGACAGTGTAAAATATGCCTCAGCTTGTGGGCTGGGGGGAGACTAATTAGCTACTGGGTTAAGAAGCTAAGTCGATTCGTCTCGCTAGAGTTTTTTTGTTCAAACATTAGCCAGGTAAAATTGATCGTTGTCCTGATTGGTAGTTTGTTTAAGTCTTTGAATGACACTATTCCATTTTGGGCTACTGGAGGCTTGGTACTTAGAATACTTTTAACGACTCTAGGACTTGCTCAATTCTAGGAAGATTGTGTTAGATCCTGGTGAGGTCGACTTTCTAATGACATTCTACTATACCTCAATGCTTCTAAGTAATGAGTAAGGTCTGACGCAATTCATATAAGGTCGAATTCTTATCTAACTTATGATTTGGTTAGAACTACTATCAGAGATGGACAATGGTACGGTGACTGGTGAAGTAGCTTAACTAGGTTACATATTCGAGGATTACCTCCTAGCCTACTAGAGCTTCCAAATGAGGTATATGGGTGCAAGTGTTATATCGATGATGGCCTATGGATGCAAAATGATATGCAGGATGCCACATGTTCTTGTGGAGTGTGATGTCTAATTTTTCTCATGTGTTTGAAGGTTATGCATGCCTAAGTGAAGCGCATGCATAGTGCTTGTGTAGTATTTCGATACAGACTTATGTACTGTATGATTTTATGAAGCCCAAATCTAGAATGTTTTCCTAGGGAATACATCGTCTCTCTAGAGATGCTAGTTTTTCTCTTGGAATGTTTCCTAGAATATTTGCATTATGTACCTTTTTCCTATTAGCCATCTCCCATGGGTATTTCCATATCGTTTCTGATACGAAAAGCTGACTGATGCTTCTAAGAGGCTTTCTGCTCCTTTGCTCCTTCTTGCGTTGCAACTAGAATTCTAATCGGGATTTCTCTTTGAACATTTTATAGGTTTCAATTATGAGATGGAAAGGTTTGGACAGGAATGATGGAAGGTTATTTCATGTTGATTGGTTGAACTCAGGATATCCCATAATAGGAAAATTTGGCTCGAAATTGAGATCATTGTTAATTTGGCTCGGGCTTTGAATAACTTTTTGGATGATTTTTTAGAGAGGGTTCGAATGAATGTCTTTTTTTATTGAGGCTTCTTCTCTTCATTTCTTGTACTTTCCCAAGTCCATTTCTAATGTTTTAGCCATTATACCTATACGTGCCCTGTATATTTCCTATATAATCCATGAGCGAGCTTTGGGTAGCGATCCTGGTCTAGTTGGCCCAAGTTACTAGGTGAGACACCCCTACGACTTAATACTCATATTGTATAGAGAGCGTATTCACCTGATTGTTTTCGTGTAACCACTCAGTGTTTAAAACTTTTTTGAGACCAGTCTTTATTTTATTTTTTTCTTTTCTCTTAACACATATTTTTAGGATTTTACATTTTAGAGAATCATGGTAGTTTGAGTCAATCTCGAGGTCTTTGTTGCATTCGCCCCTATCCCGGATATTTATCTAGTAAAGTCTTATTGTCTTCTTCCAATTGATCCCTTTCTTCTTTGGACAAAAGATTCTTCTAGTTACCTGCCTTACTCCTTTTGGGAACTTTGGGTAAGTCTAGGTCTTGCAAATTTCTAAGGACATTCTTTGATCGAATCTTCCAATTTTTTGTTCGGGAACACAACCTAGGATATTGATAGGTATGTTGACTACAATTCTCCTTAGTTTTCTTCTCAACTCCCAGGCTGGAACATATGTATTGATTCCACCTCGGGGCTCTTAGGTTTTCTTTCTAACTTTCTCAGATTTTTTGTCAATATCTCACAACGTTTGGTTGAAATAAGACATTTCTTTTAACATTTTTCTTCGGATGATGGTCTAATTTAGTATGGAAATTATACTTTCATAAATTTTGATTATTTGTAGTGTGTGAATTACGACAAGCAAATTAATTTATGAAAGTTAGAGTATAAAGACCTTAGTCGACCTTAGATAAAATAAGCCCGCATTTAGTGATACGTAGATCTAGTGCATAGGCATACAAGATAACATCTAATTCATTAGAAGGGGTTTAAGAAGTTAAAAGAAAGGCAGAGATAGATATGATCTTCTTTTTCTCTTTTCTTGGAATGGTAAGGCTGGGTTCATCTGGCTCAAGCATTTGTTTCAGAGAGGTAATGTTTTCTTAGATCATCAACATCTTGGAGTCGTTTTGAGTACTTCCAACAGAAAGAGGGATCGGGTCCATTTTGTGATCTTACGAGCGGATCTAGAATGGATTTTAGCAAAAGTCACCTAGAGCAAATTTTCTAAATTTGTTATGTGATTAAGACCCTAGACCTTGAACTTTAAGGATGCGAATTATCCTATCTTTATATATGATTGTATTCTTCGCCTATGTATGAATATGTCTATATGAATTAATGATTATGTTCGTGCTTTATGTAATGCGATCCTAGGAAGATGTATCTCTAGCAGGCAACTCTTACATATGTTTTGGACAGACCTCGGTTTGGACTTAGTTTCGTAAGATCAGGGTAACTTGCAATTTTCAGTTTATCCTCAAATTTAGAAGCTATAGTCATCATAGGAATATGGCATGATTAACCTTTTATCCTCAAGATATGGATCATTCGTCCTAGGACTCTATAGCAAAATTGTCATTTTTCTTCCTCAAGGCATGGATCATTGTTCTTAGGACCTAATGACAGAATTGTCCTATTTCTCTCTCGAAACATGGATAGTTGCTCCTAGGACTTAATATATAGATCATTGTTCCTAGGACTCGATGAAGGGTTTAACATACATTTGAGTTCACGATGTCTCTCTGAGGGTGAATCTATTTTAACAATCTAACTGGAAAATCTTAGGTGGCTTCTTATCAGGACAAGTTTTAACCTTATTAAGGTGTTTTGAACCTAAACAAAATGTCTTCCTAATGGTGCGTAATTCCTACTATATAGGCTTTACAACAAAGGACATGAAATGTATCTCCTAGGGAAATGTGACCCAAGGTATGTTTACTATTGGATCGCACAATTTTGATTCGACTATGCGATGAAAATTTCTTACGTCTTGGTAAGCTTGCCACGATTTTGCGCGATTAAAGGAGATTCTTTCATGCTATCTTAGCAACTTTAGACAGCTTTGTTTAGCAAAGGCTATTTTTAGATGTTTATTCGAGGTGGGATTTTTGTGTATTATTTGAAGGCAAATGTATTTATGATTTTATTAGAGTAAGTTTTATGAGTCTTATCAGGACGAAAGGGGCATTAATGATTTCATGTTTGTATTTGAAGGTTTATTGTATCAAGTAAAGGAAGGATTCTTGTTCTTTCCTGCAACTTGCTCCATATTCTAATTTTTGAAAATGTTTTTTGATGTTGACCAAGCTAACAGTGCATAGGATAGAATGAGAATTCTTACACTGACTATTATGCCCCTATTTATCTTAGAAATTTTATTCTACCTACCTAGTATAACAATTACATAAACAATTGTACACAAGATAAAAAATAAAAAAATAAAATAAAAAATCTATCTCCAAGATGGTGTCCTAAATAAAACAGGATTTTGGATATCCTCTATCCTAAGCTCACTATATGTGGTTATGAATTTTCTACTGACGCATCCTAGAAAGCTTCGGTTCCCAGATCTTCAAACCTCTGGCGTCCTCCCCGAGAGAACATCCATCTTTGGTTGGTGATCCGAGTGAGGCAAATTTAATAGCCGCATCCCATGGAATAAACTGTCTGACCTTACTTCTACTAACTCCTATTTCTATCCTACAGGGTTTCGGAGCTTAGGTCGACGTGATCAAATCGCACAACTTCAACCCCTCATGTCGTCCTCTTTATCCCTAAGAGATTTTCAGCTTTGGTTTTTCTCATCATGATATGCAATGCAAAGTGGTGCTCTTGCGTTAGAGAAAGTATAGAGAAAGTAACTGTGGAAATTTAAAGACAGTAAATTATATGCAGATATTTAAAGACAGTAAAGTAAATGCAAACATGTAAAGACAGTAAATACATGCAAGTATAAACAGAGTATGTAAAAAAAAAATTGTTTTATTATTATTTTTATTTATTTATTTATTATTATTATTATTTAAAAATGAATTATTTATGTTTAAAATCAAAGATATATTTTTTGGATTTTATTTAATCGTGAAAATAGATTTTAGACTCCAACTAGGCTTGACCCTCAAAGGTCCCCAACAGAGTCGCCAACTAATGCTCCTCAAATTTAGTGAAAGCAGAGGAAGTAGAGATCGGGACGAAGAGGGAAACAAGTTTCATTCCTTCCTCTCAAAATCCTCAAAATTCGTTCATTTTTAAAAATGGTTTTCAATGGCTTTTTTAAGCGTTGGTTTTGAAAACTTTCTTTGGGCCAGGATTTATGTTTGAAAATGAGTCGTCACCTAGCACGGGTGAAACGGTGTGATAGGTCACCAATGATTTTAGAAATTCATTTTTTATTTTGAAATAGCCTGAGTTTTGACTCGTAAAGGTCTTATACCAGAGATTTCTCTAAATTCGAGGGTTGGTTATGCACAAGGAAGGTTTTATGCACCCCAAGACATCCGTCTAAAGATGGTGCCTCAGTATAAATAGATGTTCACGTTTAAATAAAGTCCAAGTAATTTTCTTTGGTTTAGTTTAACAAAGTAATTCCCATTTTTAAGTTTTTGTCTTTTTTATGCATTTTTTATGTATGGAAAGCAAGTAAACTAACTATCTATCACAAACAATAGATAAAACAGATTGAAATGAAAATATTTTTGGTATTTTTTGACGATCGAACCTTATAAAGGTTTCTTACTTATCCCGATTAACATAGGGAATTAGGTCGAAACGTAGTTCATCTATTCAAGATGACCTGATTTTATTAGATACATGACTAAACCTGTATATAGGTTACCTATGTATCTCATATCGTTGAGAATCAGGTCAGCACATAGTTCCTTTATGCAAAATGATTGGTTTTTAATTGATTTTAGTTATGAGACAAGACATGAATCATAATATCATATGTGAATAATCTCTTTGATTTTGTTAAGAATACCACAACAGAACTCACTTTGTTTAGGCAAGATTATATTTGAGTTGTTAGTTTAAAAAAAATTACATAGTACATATGTCAGTCCTACTCGTTCTAAAGAATATGCACACATATCACCTGAATAAATAGAGGTCATCCATTTATCCCGAATTTTTAGCCACAAGAATCTCGACGGTATAATATATATATAAGGTGCCAATCCACAAGCCTGAAGACTTAGTGCCAGGCTATGATCTTAACGTGTAGCAGCAAAGTAAAGTCAGTTATTAACAGTATATGTTTAGTGATTTAGTAGTTAATAGAGTTTGGTTTGATGTGTTCATTAGAGAATCACAGAGATTGTGCACAACTCATGGTGTGATAGTTGTTTTGTCAAAATCCTCACATGTTCTTAACATATTCTCGGATGTTTTTGTTCCTCACATGCTCTTAACATGTTCTCAGACTTTCGTGATGTTCTTGATGTTTTTGAACCATTTTTTATACGTTATGTACAATCAAAATAGACATATTTAAGATAAGATCAAGGGATATTCAAGAAACCTACCTAGTTTAAGGGAGTGGTCTTTCTCTAAACTATTACCTTCTTCTCTTTCTTGTGATCTTCATGGTTATTCTCGATTGATTGCCCACCAACCTCTTGAGATCTTCCTCCAAGATCCTCAAGAACTCCTTCGGGATGGTATTTTGGCAAAATTTCGAGGTGTTTTGAATAAAAAGCTTGAAAATCATAGAGACCCAAGAGTGGAATTCGAGCCTAGAGAGAGAAATGATTGGTTCAAGCTCATTTGAAATGAAAAACAGACCCTTGTATTTATAGGTTGAGCAATCTATGCATTGGCCAATGCGCAAGCCATCCCAGCCTGTTCCTTAGGGTCTGTTTGGCATAGGGGTCCTCCCTTCTTATATTGATGTTGAATTTTTTTAATGAATTTCCAAGATTGGTAAGATTCTCAAAGATTTGGTAATGATTACCAAATATTTATATATCTTTCTGTAGTGATTGGAAATCATTGGTAATGATTGACAATCATTAGTCATAATTACCCTTCCTTGGATATGATTGGTTGCACATGGGGTCATTTATGGCATGAAGTGACATTTCTAACTTTGCTTAGAGGCTAAGTACCAGTTACTTTCACTATTTCGATTCGGTTGCCATAAATGCTTTGGAGGTTCAATGTATTTAGTCTTGATGTGTCATTTGGCATTTAATTCTTGATGGTGACACTTGATGTGATGGGCCTGGAATCGTTTGGATTTGGATTAAATCGGTTATGTTTGCCTTGTAACAAGTAGTCATATTTCAAGTATTCCGGTTATCCCTAAGATATTTTAATCAAAATATCTTAATACTTTGAATGTGGTTCATCCATGTCATCCCAAGCATTAATTGTTTGATGGGATGGACATTTAATGTCTTGATTAAGTGTATGCTTAGGTGGCGAACCAGATCGATTTAGTTTCGATAACGGTTATAACTTCTTAAGTAACTTGGTTCCTTCCTTAGATATTTTGGTAGAGAATATGTTAGGAATATCTTGGGCATTTAATGATCATTAATGAGTCATTAAATGGATGGCAGGGTCCTTGATTCAATGGGCATTGATGGCTTGTCAAGATGACTTCGGTTTGGTCGATTTCGAACTGAGTCCTAATCCTTAGTTACTTTGGTAACTTGGACTTGTCATGAGAATTCTATGCATTTATTTAGGGATTTTTGGATTTGATTTATGGATATTATAAATTTAGACAAATATTTGAAGAAGTATTTTTTATGTCGAATGGACAAAATCGATGATAGTAAATGTTTTGGGATTAGAGTAGGTAACAAAGGTAAATTGGTGAAATTTTCTATAATTAAAGGGTAGTAACTAATTTTTATTTATATTAAAGGTGATAAAATCATCCTTTAATAAAGTCATCTTAGTCCCCTTTAACTTTAGAAATTTTGAGGTTGACCCGAAACTTTTACTTAACCGAATTCAATCAAATTTGACAATTTTATGTTTTTTCTAATTTTTTTGAGTTTTTTCTATATTATCCAGTGTGATCTCGAGTAGAAATTCAATCCCTTTAAACCTCAGTTTAAAGTTTATTTTAACTTGTACTTTCGATTCAACACTGACTAGGCGAGGCAAAATGCGGTGTCTACAGTATTTAGATGTTTGGGTCAATCACCAACAGGTCTGTGTGTGACCAAGCAAATGCATTATTATTCACCCGAAGTAAGTTGATAAGTCATTCTTTCAGCTCATCGAATAGAATTAAGCCAATTTGTACTATTTTATCTTTGATGATCGGATGAATCTAAAGCCCGATTAATTCTTCATTAGGCCAAGGCCAAATCTGCTTCGGTTGTTCAACTCTTGGATACATTATCTTCCCTTATCCCGGGTACTTAATCATATCTCTAGGAAGAGCATTCTCGTCGTCTTTTTGAATCTATAATTGCTATTTGGGAACCTCTATCTTAATCATGAAGCATTCTCTAGCCATACTTTGGCTACCACGTACTTCTCCAACTCTATTCTTAGTCCGGAATTTCATAGCCAGGTGGTACGTCGATGCGATTGCCTTCAAAGAATTTATGCATAGTCGTTTTATAATGGCATTGTAGGCGGAAGGGCAGTTAACCACCATAAACCTGACGCCTACAGTGGCATGCCTAGGTTCGATTCCTACAGTGACTTACAACATGACCCATATCAATGGTTTCACAATCTCGCCACTGCGATCGACTAGGGGTGTCATCATGGGCTTAAGCTTGTTGAGAATAATCTTCATCTTGTCGAAAGCTATAAGGTAGATTATTTATACTGAGCTCCTACAATCGAACAACACTCGCCCGACATTGTAGTAGGTGATCTACAAAATAATGACCAGTGCATCATTGTGTGGGACATGGACCCCTCTAAGGTCTTGCTTGGTTAATGTGATGGCTTCACGCTCAGCAATTAGAGCCTTGGTTACTTGGAAGACGCATTCTTCTATTTTCTTTTTACCTTTCTGAGTATGGGCCTTGTGCCCAGCCTTGGAAATTTCTCTCGAGGCAAAACCTCCATAGATGGTTAGTATTTTACCTCTGAGCTCAAGTCTGTTTTGGGCTTCTTCTTTTCTTCGGTCATCCCGCTCTTGGTTCTTCATGAACCTTTCTAGGTATTCCCTCTTAATAAGCACTTCGATCTCATTCTTGGGATCTTAATAGTTCTCTTTGTGTGATTGTGATCTCAATGGAAATCACATCACTTACAAAGTTAGTGGTGTTTCCCCTATTCCTCAGGGTTTGAGAATACCTTATTAACCTTTTATCCATTGTATGTATCAGTGTTGTTCCTTATGAAATATTTAAGGGGAGAAATTCGTGTAGTGGAGAGGAGATCTCGACCTCCCCAGCACTTTATGAGACCCCTCCCTGATCTCTATTTCTTTTATTCTTCTTTGATCTAGCCACGTCTCGGCTAGAATTATTATTGCTTGACTCCTCGGTATTGTGCCCGTCTTTCCAATCATCCTCTTCATTTCTTTCCCGATTAAACATCTTCCTCCAAGATGAATTCGGTAAATAAGGTGAAGGTCGGGGCTAACGTCTTCAGTGGGGCCTGGACCATTTCGTAAAGGAAAGGGACCTTCTATCGAAGTTGCAACTGCTATTCCATCGCTTAAATATACCACTTGGTCAAATTCCTACCAAAATCTATCCAAGAAGGTTGCGAGCCTCTCGCCATTTCTTTGTCAAAGTACCATCAGGTGGGACGGGTTTTAAGTGCATCTTTCGTTGCTGATAAATATGTCTACAAACGTCGTGCTTTGGGATTCAATAGAATTGAACACATCAAGCTTCAAGCCCTTGTACCACTTCCTGGCCATTCCAACTAGGGTTTCCTAGAAAGTCTGGCACCGAGTTCGACATCCCTCGTAAGTCCATATGGTCGTGAGAGGTGTCCAAGTACTCGAAAGGGTTGATATTTCCTTAATAGGTCCCAATCTGGGACAATAGCTTGAAATTGATTGAGACCTTATCCCACAATACCCAAGTAGTGAACACCTAGACGTTCTTCGTCACTATATCCTAGATGTTGGGCTCTCGCTTCCCAATTTGTCCAAGCTTCTTGTTAATCAAATTTATTTGGTTTCGGAGATCGTTGTTGGATTGGCGATCCCTTGTGGATTGGTGAGTCATCGATTGCGTTCCCAAGTTGTTTTCGTCGAGTAAGGAACATTATCGGAAGACAACTATGTTGTTTTACGATTGGCTCGGCGTTCAGTATTGCCATCATCGAAGTTGGCACTATGTTTCTTCTCATTGCCAACCGAGCAAGCTGTACCCTGGGCCCGAGCCTAAAATGAACGTTGGTAATTTGTTTGGGAGGTCGAACGTCGTTCCCTGCTTGGGACCCATTATCTATGCGTCACTCTATAGCTCCAACTCCTTTAAGAGTTCTTGTCATTCACTCTGTAGGTTTTTCCCCCAACGTCGTTTCTGCAAGATTCTACATCCCTTATCAATAACGGCACGCACCTCACTATAGGGAGGCACAAAGCCCCTCTTGATTGGTGGTGGTAGTGGTGTTGGTGGCGGCAGCTGGTTTTAACCAGCCAACCTCTGCATGTCTTGGGAGAGGTCATAGACCTCTCTCATCAAGTCCATTGGCAACAACAATGATTTTTTTACGGTCCAAACTCCTGCAAATGGGTTACCTTTTGTTCTCTTGCTCGTTAGTGATGACTTCAGATCTAAACGTAACCATAAACGTTTTACAAAAATTGTGAAAAAGACAATATTTATCCACAGACAGCAACAAACTGACGATGTCAAAAACTAGATTGCCAGATATGGTGCTTAAGATTCGCAATGTGATCATCCTTAAGCTGGGGTTATTGTAAAACAATGCACCATGAGTAGATTTGTCGACGTTGCACCTCTGGTGTGAGAATCAAAAGGGGATTCTAAGTGAAATTTGGTAGAGTAAAAGCTAGTAAAATTGCATGTACCTAAGTAGACCCCCTTGTAGTATTTATTGGAGATGGAATTTTTATTAGGCAAGTATTTTCAAGAATCGTGGCCAATTCCCCCATTAACGCTCTGGATTTTGTGGGATCATGGGATTAATGGTCATTAATGTTAATATAAACGGCTTTTTCCTTATATGTAGTGGAAAACTGCAACGACTTTCGAACTCAGGTCATGGCTCAAGCCAGTGCACCATAGATCGTCCTTGGGAACGAGATTGTAGGCATACCGAGCAAGGATGTTTGCTCGGGATATGTTGAATTCAGCCCATCAAACCCTTGCCGGTCTCCTTGATATCGAGTAGTGTCCTTGGTTACCTAATAGTTTGGAGCAAATCTTTTGGCGCGTGGCTTTAGTCCACATGTAGGTCACATGGGATTATTTCTCCACGTGGCAGTTTTTTGAGCTAATCGGGAAAATCCCTTGTAATTTGGATGGTGGCTAAGGAAGTTGACCAATGGGAAGGTAAGCTTTTGAAGGATTTTAAGATCCCGGTGTGTGTGTGGGGGGGGGGGGGGGGGGGGGGTGCGTCTTAGTCTTTGACAGGAAATTTGTTGGGGATGGCTGCCACCTGCTGGAGACAACAACATAGTTTGTGGAAAAAAAATTAGGTGGAGGCGGAGGTGGAGAGAAGAGAGATGACTATATATATATATATATATATATATATACATACATATAAAGAAAATATAAGGATGAAGATAGAAGAGGAATTTGAAGAGCTTCTCAAAGAATGTTGATATCATTTCGTAAAGCTAGTTTGAGCAATAAGAAGTCACCAGAGAAAAATGATTTTCCCAAAATCAAACGGAGAAAGATGAAGAAATTGGAAGAACAAGAAATGGCTTGTGAGAGAGAGAGAGAGAGAGAGAGACTGGATTTAGTTTATGCTTTATAGTGGAATTTAGAGAAGAACGGAGCATGAATTTATTCAACTCCAATTCAAGGCAACTGTTTTAGCAAAACATAGATATTTTTCCATTTATTTCGGTGGAAAGATGAGCTCACCCAATTGGAAAACCTCCATTAACAAACATTTAACCAACACCATCATCCCAAAGTAATACGTTATCAGCAGGGGTGCCACTACGGTTTTATGCCAAGACAAACACAAAACGAGGGTAACAGCCACACCGATTCTTTAGAAACATAGGATACCACCCCCATTTTGTGCAGCATTAAAAGCGTGGTTACCACACTCATTTTATAAGAATTTTTTAATTTTTTCAAAATACATCATACGGTAAAAAAAAAAAAAATAAATAAATAAAATAAAATAAAATAAAATAAAAAATAACACTTTTTTTACTAATTATATGGTGAAGAACTCGGGATTGTATGCATAAAAAGAATAATGCACGTAAATTATAGTGATTTGTTGTAGAAATGAAACAAAAGAATAAGAAGATTTAAGACAAAAGATAATACAATACAATACAATATTTAAAATAAATAAAATAAGATTCAGAAGCGCGAATTTGGAACCTTGAAACTAGAGTTAGAAATGAACACACATACGAATTTAAAAATTTATATTCGTTCATTTGCTAGTGGTACTTAATATTTTAAGTGGTGATATTTTAAAAGCGCAACCCAATGCATGAGACTCCCATCATTTCATGGTCTGGGGAATATCATATACAAACTTACTCAGATAAATAATATTTAAAAAAAATACTTAACCAATTTTGCAATTTAAAATAAAATAAAATCATCACCTGATTTTTAGTTTTATGAGGCTTCAATAATAAAAGAGCATTTATTTAGTAAAGATCAGTGTTGTAAAAAGTGCGAGCGAAAGGCAGAGCGTAAGCCCTGAGATGTTTGGCATAAACCTAAGAAATATGAATTTTCAATATTAAAATAAATAAATAAATAAATAAAAATCAAAATAAAAAATCAAAAAATAATAGTAGGAAAAAATATAAAATGGCAAAGGAAAAATTATGGACAGCATATATAAAAAAATTATTCTAAGTTATAAAAAAAGTAAAACAATGATAAATTCCATAGAATAATAAACTGTAAATAAGCAAAGTTACAAGTTCAATTCCCGTTACAAATATTTTTTTAATCACCCAATAAGATATAAGGGATTACAAGCACTTTTAATATTATTTTAGGATTATTTTTCTAATAGCTATTTGACTTATGTTAAATGTTAACCATAGTTAAAACCTAAAAATAACTTAATTTTAATTAACTTTTATTTTATTGAAATAAAATAAATAAATAAAAGAACTGAAAAAGAATATTAGGGTTACGCCACAAACAGGACCCTGGGCTTTGCGCAATTTTTATGTCAGAGCTCCGCGCCCAAAAGTCTAGGGCATATGCCCAAGGAGCATTTCGCGCTACCCATACCCCAAGGGCATATTTCTACTATGTCTTATCTCTGGGCTCGCCTAAGAAACACCTTTTGCAAGATAATTAGATTATTCTAATGGAAGACAACTCGAATAAACTCATCAAAGGTTTGACATCAATTCAGTTAGTTTAATAACTTGAACACAAAGTCAAACCAACCGTGTTGCACTCGAAAATTAGTGTAATTAAAGGAACTAATGTTTCACACTTACTACTCGAACCAACTCAACTTGTTTACCAACCTTGATGAATGGATTATTAAATTGAACCACGTAAATCCTTTGCCATTGATTATATTATTAGAATTTACAACAACAACTAAGCCTTTGTCCCACTTATATAGGGTCGGCTACATGAATCTATTTACGCCATAGAGATCGATCAAGGGTCATCCCCTCCGTCAGATTTAATGTCGCCAAATCATTTCTAATAGTCTCGTCCAACGTCTTCTTAGGTCTACCTCTCCTTCTAGTAGTCCCTTGAACTTGAACTAAATCACATTTTCTCATTGATGCTTCCATGAGTCTTTTATGCACATATTTAAACCATCGTAAATGATTTTCTCTAATTTTCTCTTCGATGGGTGCTATTCCTAATTTCTCTCTAATAGTTTCATTCTTAATTTTATCTATTCTCGTCTTCCCACTCATTCACCGCAACATCCTCATTTCTGTCACCCCAATTTTCTGAACATAATTCGTTTTTACCACCCAATATTTTGAACAATAAAGAAGCGTTGGTCTTATAGCAATTTTGTAGAATTATCCTTTAAGTTTCAACGAAATCCTACTATCACAAATCACCCCAACTGTACTTCTCCACTTTAACCAACCTGTCTTGATTTTATGCGTAATATCCTATTCGATTTCGTCATTCTCTGAATCATTGAACCTAAATATCTAAAATAATCAACCTTCGACAGCTCCTCGTCTCCAATTTTGGCCGCACCACTGTCTCTCTAGGCATTTCTAAAATTGCAATGCATGTATTCCGTTTTACTTCTGCTAACCTTCAAACCTTTAGACTCTAACGCTTCTCTCCATCTTTCTAACTTAGTATTAAGACCTATTCTACTTTCGTCCACTAATACGATTTCATCCGCCAACAACATACTCTAAGATACTCCATCTTGAATATGTTTTGTGAGTTCATCCATCACTAGAACGAAGAGGTAAGAGCTTAAAGATTATCCTTGATATAAGCCTATATTAATAGGAAATACACAAGTATTACATCCTCCTGTTCGAACACTAATAACTATACATTCATACATATCCTTAATTACCTCGATGTACATATTGGATATATGTTTCTTTTCTAGCACCCACCACAAAACTTCTCTTGGTATCCTATCATAAGCCTTTTTCAAGTCCACAAATATCATATGTAAATCTCTCTTCTTTTTTCTATATTTTTCCATTAATCTCCTAAGTAAATAGATAGCTTCAGTGGCTGATCGGCTGGGCATAAATTCAAATTGGTTCTTTTCTATACTCGTTTCATATCTTATTCTATATTCTTTCATTCTCTCTCAAAGTTTCATAGTATCACTTATAAGTTTTATACCCCGATAGTTTGTGCAACTTTAAACATCCCATTTATTTTTATAGATGAGTACTAAGATACTCCTCCTCCAGTTGTCAGGCATTCTCTTAGTCGTCAAAATATCATTGAAAAGTCTAGTCAAACTTTTCTACACCTCTATAGGGATTTCATCTGGCCCTATTGCTTTTCCAATTCGCATATTCCTTAGTGTTGTTCTAGCTTCCGAAACCCTAATTCTTCTATGAAACCTATAAATCTTATACGAAGATAAACTAGGCAACTCTAGTCTAGATTCCCCAACGTCATTCTCATTAAATAAATTATAAAAATAACGTCTCTATCATTCTATAGTCTCCTCATTCTTCACCAGTATTTTTTCATCAGTGTCTTTGATGCATCTGACACTTCCAATATCTCTAGTCTTTCGTTCACGTCGCCTAACAAGTTTAAATATATCCTTCTCTCCCTCTTTTGTATCTAACTTCTGATATAAATTATCATATGCCTTAAATTTTGATTCCTTAACTACTTTTTTCAACTTTGTTTTTGCATATTTATACTTCTCCAAACTCTTCCGATTTCGATATTTTTGTCATTCTTTATAAGCTATTTTCTTATCCTGAACGATTTTATAAACCTCCTTATTCCACTATCAACGTTCTTTATATCGTGGTCCTCCTCCTCCTCCTCTACAAACTCCTAAAACTTCTCTTCCTATCTATAATACGAGTCGTCATATCAATCCACATTTTGTTCACATCCTCATGTCTCTTCCATAACTCATCATTGTTAATTTTATCCTTAAACAACTCCATTTTTTCATCTCTTAGATCTCTCCAACACATCATTGCATGCCTACTTATCTTAGACTCCCGTTTTCACTCTTGAAACTTGAGATCTGTTACCATTAGTCTATGTTGGGTAGTAATACTCTCTTCGGGTACGACTTTATAGTCCTTACATATTAAACGATCACTCGTCCTAGTAAGGACAAAATCTATCCGATTATTCCTCTAACTACTCTTAAATGTGATAAGATGTTCATTCTTTTTCCTGAAGTATATACTTAGAAGAACTAAATCATACGTCATAGTAAAATCTAAAATCATCTCGCCCATTGCATTCTTCTCAAATCCATAACCACTATGTACTTTCTCGAAAGTCTCTCTTTTCTTCCCGACATGTCCATTCAAGTCTCCCCCAATAAATATTTTTTCTTGGTTAGGTATACTTTGAACGACTTGGTCCATCTTCTCTCAAAATTCTCGTCTAACATTTTCTTGCAGTCCAATTTGAGGAGCGTACACACTAATAACGTTAATCATCTCCCCTCCAATCACCAGCTTCATAACCATCAACCTATCGCCAATTCTCATAATATCAACAATGATATCCTTCAAATCCCTATCTATCATGATGTTCACCCCATTCCTATGTTTGTCATTCCTCGTATATCATAATTTATATGCCGTATTCTCAATTTCTCTAGACCTCTCTCCAACCCACTTAGTTTCCTGCAAGCATAGAATATTAATCACCATCTTACACATCATCCACCAATTCTCGAGTCTTACCCGTCAGTGTTCCTATATTCCAAGTTGTCAACCTAAGCCTATTCTCATGAACTAATTTCTTTATCTGCACCCGGCCACCATAATGCGGCAACCCTCGTTCATTTGACACCGAATCCAGACGAAAACACGACATGCCGCATCCGGGCGACACCCTAACCCATTATTCACTACATTCAGGCTGTGGAAATATAGCACGTTACTTATAGAGAATGCCCCAACGTTTAATATCTTTAGATTCATGTCATAAAAGTTCAGACAAAGTTTTTCGCTGGCTGTCAGTTACCTAACACAACTCTCGTCACAAATTATGCTTCTACCAAATAGCTAATAAGAGAGGTTTGTGCACATAGGATATATGAGGGCCTTTGTTTGTAACAAGGGACATCAATTTGGTCTATTATTAAAATTGTGATAAACGCAAAAGCGCAAGGTGATTAACGTAGATCGCATATAGCACTGCCCTTAGTTTAACAGCGCCAATACCTGTGCTATCCAAAAGAAAGGAAAAAAGAAAACCAAACACAAGCTCTTCATCTTATTTAGCTATGTAAAATTAGGAGGATTCAAGCCTCACATAAATGCCAAAGCTCAAAAACAATCTAAGCAGCCGTGCAGACAGGCACGACTCCCAAATAAGGAAATTCATTTACCCAAAGTTGATTCCTTGTGCCAGTGGCAATTCATTCCCATAGTTGATCGTACTGCAAAAGTCATGAAATCGTGTTATTGAGACAAAAAAAAAATTATAAAATTGAGAAATGGAATAAAATGTAAGTATTACCAAGTTGAACGCCTCATGTACTGTTTCCAAGAGTCACTTCCTGCCTCACGTCCACCCCCTGTAGCTTTTTCGCCACCAAAAGCACCACCAATTTCTGCACCGTTTGTTGGTATGTTAACGTTTACGATTCCACAATCACTTCCCTGGGGCCTGCATCAAATGATCAACGACCTAAAATTAGCCAAAGGTAAACACAAACAAAAGGAAAATTGTGCACCAACACAAGTGACCTAAAAATATTTTCTACCTCACCAGCAAAAGAAGAGCTGAAGAACAAACAAATGAAAGACGTCAAGAAATTTGCATTTCATGCTAAAGAATGTCAAAAAGTAAGGTCAAAAGACTCACCCAGTCCATTTGAATATAACTTCGGGTTTGCTAGTGAAGATAGAACTACTCAACCCTTGAGGTACAGAGTTGTTTATTTCAATTGCTTCTTGCAAAGTCTGCACGGAGTTAAATGTTCAGAAATTAGAAAACAATAAGAGCATGCATGAAGCAACTCTTACCTAGTGATACTATTTGTGATTAAGGGTATTTTCCGAGAACCCACCTGAAATTTCATAACAAAAAGAACTGGAGCAAACAATTCTTCCTTGACAACATCAGAATTTGGAGAAATTTCCACTATTGTAGGCTGGACAAAATTCCCTTCTGAATTTATAACTGAACCACCAGTAAGGATCCTTCCTCCCTACAAAAACATCAAAGTGCCCTTCGAACTATCAATAAATGTATATTTAGGGTGAATGCTGGCATTTGAGAAAATTTTAGAAAGCCTTGGGAATATTCATCTTGATGGAAGCAATTTAATGAGATGTAAAATGTAGGTCTTTTCAAGATGCCGTCACTCTAGACACAATAACTATAAGCTTTATTATACTTGGTAAACTGACCATTTTATAACCATGTACCTATTTTCTTCCTTTCAGTGGAAAAATAATAGAATAATTCTCAAATGAAAAAAAAAAAAAAAAAAAAGAAAAAAAATTACTCAAAAATGCTCAGTAGAAGAGTATACAAGAAGTTATTTAAAAGAAAACAAAATTTAATGTAGATAGAGCAAATACCTGAGACTTGATGGCTGCTATTCCCTTCTCGAAGTTCTCCTTTGAAGCCTGGGTATGCAATGGCCCAAGCAATGTACCTTTCTCAAGAGGATCCCCTATTTTAACTTGTTTGTAAACATCAAGCAGTTGGCCGAGTACTTTCTCATATATACATTCATGCAAAAGCTGCACGTTGGAAGATACAGAATAAGATGGAAAACATTTAGCATTCGGAGCTCAAGGTTCCATAAACAAGGAAACTTTCCATTGAAAATGTACTATATCGTATATTACCAGCCTACGGCATGTAGTGCAGCGCTGACCAGCTGTTCCGACGGCCGCAAATAAAACAGAGCGAACGGCAAGTTGGATGTCAGCATCATCCATGACAATTATAGCATTATTTCCGCTTAATTCAAGAAGGCATTTACCAAATCTCTGATTTACTGTTTGTTGAACCATCAAGCCAACCTACATTACACTAGCACATATGAGATAAATTTAAGAAATAAATATATATCAACTAAAAGCACAATGCTTACCATAACCCTACTGAAATACATAGAGAGCACTTGAAAAGTTACTAAAAGTACCATAATTAAGGTAATAGATATTTGGTCTGCACCATTGTTTGTAGGGATAAAATCAATATAAACATGGTGTAGACTGATCAAGTTTTTCACACCCTCGTAACTTCTAGCTCCGGTTAACCTTTTCCAAGGACTAATGACTCTGGATTGTCTTAATTTTTTCTGTTGACTAAGCAAGCAAGGAATTATATAACAAAAGTCATTAATTATTCCCCTAGAAAATCTAGGAAAGCAGGATTCCCTAAAGGATAACAGTACTTCCACCAAACACATTGCATATAAAAGGACACTTCCGGAAAAAGATAAAGCAATAGCAAATTCCACATATGTGATTGTTCCTCTACATCCAAATTCCCAAAGAATACGCCAACGAAATCCAGGCCCATAAACCCTTAGTAACATCATCCGGATGACCGACTCTACAGCAGAAGGGTAACTCTCTAAGACACAGTATACACCACACAAACCCAAACAATGAGATTCCAATGCTCACAAACACACTACACAACTACTCAGAAGTTGGAAACCTTTCCTATTTAAGTAGTCTATTGAAAAGTCGCCTCACACCATGGTCCAAGTAAAAAAGGGCACTTACACCGCTGCCTTATCTCTAAATATTTTCTTCAAAGGGAACACCATCGTCACCCTAACAACAGTCAATAAAAGGGTTTGACCGAGAAAAACCCTCCCAATCAAACAATCATCTTCCACCACAAACAAGAGCCTAGAGGGTATGGACAAAATCAAATCCCTTCAACATCTCTTAATCGAACACGTCCCTCTTAGCAACAAGGCACAAGGCCGTCAAACCACCCAATTCAATAACCAACTCCTTCACCTAAATTGTTAGTTGGTTGCAACCAAAAAGAAGGGAATGAAGACTCAGCTTAGACCCCCCAAGCCAACTATCCAATGAAAATTGGACCCCCCAACAATTACCGATCAAAAAGTTGGAGGCAAGAAAGAAACTCAATTTTCGCAATGCTCTTCCACACATACACACACCCCAAAAAGGCAAAGCCACAACTCCTGTTGCACACGCACCCTTAGAAGAGCGAAACCTCTCCACAACCCATCAGGTCCCTCAAGAAAATGTAAATAGTCATTTTCTCAACAAAGCTTGAATGAACAGTCTCAAGCTTCTAATACAAAGCCATCCTTCCTCCAACAAGCAACAAACTTTCTCATGCCCCACAAAATGAATCTTCACAGATGTCAAGTCATGGATTGGTTCCTTCACCCCCTTTTCTGTGTTAGTGTTCTATATGACTGACATAAGACTCCAAGAGACAAGATGGTAAAGATCATGGTGCTCAAGGAGCGGTAGTGAGGGAACTTTTGTACTCGCCCATTGTATGAAAGTAGTAGCAAGAAAAAGGTTATTGCATTCTTTTTTCCAGAATTACAATTATCCACTGCAAAGAGTCTTCTTACAAGTAAATTTAAATACTCAAGACACAAGTAGGCTTACAAAGATGACTAGGATCAAGTTCTTTCTGCATTCCTACACAATATTGTCCATTATGTTTCTACCCTGCACGAAAGAACTGGGAAGCTACAAAGTCAAATCTTAGTAATCACCTTCTTTCAAAAGTTGCAGAGACCAAAAAGGCAGCCCAGTGCTACAAAGTTCCCGCTATGCACAAGGTCCGGGGAAAGGTCGGACCACTTAGGTCTATTCTACGCAAACAAGGGAGTGTCACATTGTGGAATTAGAGCTGTCAAAGTGCAAGTAATGCCTCAAGACAATTCGGCTCCCCCAAAGTAACAGGTTGCTCAAATCCACCTTAACGATATCCCAACAAACTGTGTAAAACATCCCAGCATATCCATCAGGACCTGGAGCACTGCCACCATCCATGTCGAAAACACCCTGTCAGATTTCCTCTAAAGTAGGCATCCTTATTAAATTATGATTATCCTCTTCTGATAGAATCCTAGGTATACACTGCAGCAGATTTGAGAACTCATTTTCAGGGTTAGTTGTTAAGTATTCTTCAAAATCCTTAACCAGAACCTCCTGAATTTGTTGATAGTCATGCACCCAATCTCCATTGAAATTCTTTTACTGTTAATGCACATCCTCACCTTTTATACCTCACAAGCATGGAAGAATCTGGTGATTTTATCACCTTCTTTGAGCCATTCCACACATTGACCAAAACCTTAAGAAGTAACGCTTCAGACACATTAAGCGTGTTTTGAGTCTCAAAAGAAAAATCTGAGATAATCTGAATTTCCAGATCAGTAACCATCCCTATGAGCTCTTTCACCTTGTCCAAGATGATTCCAGAAGTGTTAGAGCTCCAATTGTGAAGAGCTGTTTTAAACCTTTTTAATTTACTATGCCAACATCTGAACACATATCCTGGGACTGGATCTGCCCAAGCTGCAGACTTGGCCAAGCAATCTCCAGCTGCGACGCCACCACCCTCAGCCTAATTCCAGCTGTGCCACCTCCTTCCCTTCGCCGTCACGGACCTCTGGAGAGTCTCCAGCAGCGCTGCCCCATCAAAGGGCGACCTCATCAGCTGCGCTGCCCCCTCCTTTCTTTCGATTTTCCCTCCAGTAGCACCCACTAGGGCCTGGATCGGTGGATCTGGTTGTGCAGATATGGTGACCGCCAAAGATGACCAGAATACACCTCCAATCATTCAACCTCTGCCAACAAACCCTAGCATAGCTCCTTCTCTTTCAGCCAACAACTATTCAGCCCTCGTGAATCCAGTCGCAGGTATTCCTCAGGTGAACCATCTTCAGATGAATTCTAGCTCTGTCCTGTTTCCAGATCCAACCCTGCCGCTGCTGCGGATTAGAAACCATTGACTTTGCATAAAGGAGAACTGGAAATTTTCCTTTCTGATGATGAAGTCAATCAGCTTGCAACCCCCTTTCAACATGCCTTGACCAATAAGTTTTCACACGGTAGACCAGGTTTCGATGAGATACGCAAAGTTTTTCACACTAATGGGCTTAAAGCTGCTTTTGATATTTGATTTCGCGATTCCAAACATCTGCTTATCTAATAATATTCTGAATAAAAATTCCAACATCTTTGGATTAAGAATCTTTGGTATATAAAAAGATTTTCAATGAGAACTTTCACATGGACGCCAAATTTTCAAGAGAACAGGGAATCGACTTTGACACAAGTGTATATTGAATTGGAGTTACTTCGATACATCTACGTAGTAAATCAATTCTTTTCTCCATGGCTAGAGCAGTGAGATCTCCTATGAAGTTGGATGCTATAACTACTAGATTGCCAAGGCCTAGTTCTGCCGGTTTTGTGTACTAGTGGACCTTCAAAAGGATCTCCCAAATAGAGTTTGGATTGGTCAGGGTGGATCAGGGTTTTGGCACTCGATTAAATATGAAGTGCTTCAAAAGTATTGTTCTCATTACTACGGACAGGGGCACTCCGTTCAAGATTATAGACACAAGAATCACTTGGTCACCTAGGTAAAAAGGGTCGCAAAGCCTAAGGGGACAAAGAAGGTTGATGACAACTTTGATAAAGACAAAAAGATGCTGCAGATTTACAAGGTTGTTTATGATGCAGCGAAAGAATACATGCCAACAGCGGACAAAACGGTGGCACAGCAACATAGAAATACTCCCCAAGGTATTCAAAGGGAAAATGCAAACGAAGATCGAGGAGAAAAAGTAGAAGATGAATATGATGGCCAAGGAATGCTAAGTGACAAAACAAACAGACTGAAAGATATTATTATAATGGGAAATTACCACTGACACTCCCT
The DNA here is from genome assembly GCA_016647705.1 of Eucommia ulmoides. Classification (NCBI taxonomy): domain Eukaryota; kingdom Viridiplantae; phylum Streptophyta; class Magnoliopsida; order Garryales; family Eucommiaceae; genus Eucommia; species Eucommia ulmoides. Next base: position 37,338,251 of record CM028334.1, on the reverse strand, counting down.
GTATTTAAGACAATTACCACAATAATCCCTTGTCTTTTGTCAAATACCGAAGTGACCTATTGCCACAGACAAATAATGGTCAATTACCTATTTGTCCTTATCTTTGAACCAAAAATAAATAAAAAATAAAATGAAAACAATTATTATTTTACCCTTATGTATAATTAAAGTTTTCCTTTTTTTTTCTCTCTTTTTTCTTTAATTTTATTTTCTGTCTCTCTCTCTCAAACCCACCAACACCATTACCGCAACCACCACACCTCTTGAACTCTTCTTCTTCTTCAAACAAGAAGAGAGATAGAGAGGAGGAGAAGAAGATGGTCGCCAGAGAAGGATGTTGGTGGGAGGATGAAGAATGAGGGGGAAAAGAAAGAAAGAAAGAAAGAAAGAAAGAAAAAAGAAAATAGAATTAACGAAGGATAATTGTCATTTTACACATAAGATAAAGGGCAATTTAGTAATTTTAAAAATGAATTTCACATTGTGAAGGTAAAATTAAAATTTAAATATTTACATCAGCCAGTTAACTCTGATTTGGCAGTTGACTACTCCGGTTAAAAAAGATAAGGGGTCTCGGTGATATTTATTAAAAGACAGGGATTATTGTAGCATCTGTCTCAAATAAAGGGAGTGTCACTGGTAATTTCCCTTATTATAATTTATCAAAGGAAAAATAATGTTGTTGATAAGTCCCTCGTAGAAGAAGCCAACTCTTCAACAAATCATCCTAATCTTAAGGAGCAAGCAAATCTGGATGAGTCATTATAGTCCTTATGGTGAAAGAAATAGATGATGTTGTCCTGAGACTCTCCTTTTCTCCGACGGTTGTGAATCATGGTTATAATGATGCAAGGTGATGCTCCATAGCCTCAGGTGATTTGGAATGGAATACTAAGAGAAAGGGAAAATATAGGAAAATAAGTTTCGAACCTATCATTTAGACAAGATTCACAGCAAGCAAAGGTCAAGCTCAACCATCCAGCTCTTCAAATGTTTAAATAGTTCATTTGGAATGCAAGGGAAACTTCCAATTCAGCCACTAGAAGAAGAATTAAAAATTGTAGAAGAGTTTGATTTAGGTGATTTTGTGGGATCAAATTCAGTGTGGTTGTAGTTGATAAAGATCAACTGGTGTTCATGAGGATAACTCTCAGATTCTTGAGACACGATTTCGTTGTGACAATGGTTTATGCTAAGTTTAGGAGAAGAGAAAAAATGGTGTAGGAGAAGAGAAAAAATGGAGCTATGGGAGCAGCTTGGGGAGGTCACAACCTATTTTCCCTACCTTTTTAGGTGGTGGTTGATTTTAATGTTACTCTGGATAGCTCGGAGAGATTTGGGGTGTACTTGTTTTGATAGATAGGCAGCTGCAGATATGTTGGATTGTGTGGACACTTATGGTCCGTTAGAGATGCTTCTCGTGGGAACAAATACACTTGGTGCAGCTCTAAGTGCAGTTCGAGGAAGAAATGGAATAGATTGGATAGAACGTTGGTGAATAATGAGTGGCAGTTTCTCTTCCAGTCTAATGAGGCCTGCCATTTATATAAATCTCGCTCTGGTCATAGCCCTCAATTGAAAATGTGTGGTTCAGGACAGCAGCGAGGTAAGGACTCCTTTAAGTTTCTGAATTTTTGGTGTCAATACGTGGTCAAGGAATCTTGGATTCAACTGAGCACGGACAATCATTTTTCAAATTTGGCAAAGGCAATTGAAAAAGCTCCAAACGGAGCTTCATGATTGGAGATTCAACACTTTCCCGAAAAAAAAATTATATGGCAGAGGATTTGGAAGAGAGGGTGGATGTACTGCAGCATCATTTTTCTCAGCAGATCAGTGGCGACTTCTCTTCGCACCAACTGAATTGCTGAATTCGAAAATTATCAGATCACAGCATACATTTGCGTACTCTCCAACTGCTTCGCACCAATTTGTTCACTGCCTTATTGCCGTAATTGCTTCTCCGCCTCTTTGCACCAATGATCTCTGCACATTTGAAGTGTTCAGCCTCCTTCGATATCGATTGAAGGCACTTCGTTTACAGTTCTGATCGCCAGTTTTTCTTCACTTCTATGTTCTAACCTTCAATTACTGCTCGTTCAGCCTTCTCTGAATTTTGAGCCACTTGCAATCAGCTTCATAATTTACAGTTCCAGTAAACCTCTTTTCCTGGTTTACAGTTCTCAATCTTCCAATCAAGTGCTGATGTTTTTATATTGCCGCAATGGTATATAATAGGACTGAAAGTACTGAACAAAAGAAAATGATTTTCCATGAAATATGCAAAGGAAGAACGAAACACCCTAAATGTCTGTTTTTTAATCAGCAAATGAGTGGGAATGTTAACCAACGTAGACAACATTTAGCGCAGTCACAAAGCAATTAAACCATTTCTGAAAGCTCCTAGGGATGCAATTGAGTGCAAAAAATGCTGTAGCCAATGCCGAGGAAGTGAAAAATTGATAAAATGCAGTACCTCATGAAATCAGGTTGATGAATGATTCTCAACATGGGGGGCTTGTCAGTGAGGGGGGCTAGGGAATGGTGAAATTTCGGCAGACCCACAACCAAAAATTTGCCCCACAACTTATCTCACTTGGCAAGGCAGTTACAAACAAAACAAGCTTTAATATCCATGTTCTCTTCAGAAGCTTTGAGTAACCATTTGCGAGCAAGAAAGGTAGAAAGTGTAAAGATGAGCAACTGTACTGTTTAATCCAAAACTTTAGCTTCATGTGGCTTATTGTATTAAGACCGCCATTCATTTGGTTAGTGTTTTAAGAAAGGTTCATTCGGAGGACAAGCCAGATGTGAGATTTATGAGTTGATAACTAGGCAAAGAAAAAGATTGCTTTCAGCAGTGGCAGTATTTCAAGCATCTACCAATTTATACTGCAGGTGGACATGATAATATCATCACACATTACATATTGTTGGTTATTATATCTAAACCCAAAATTACCTTATGAAGCAAGCTTTTCCGATAAGAAATGAATTACGAGTGTATGGATATGATGTTGGATTATAAGGATCCCCTTAAAGCTGACCACTATTATTCCCATGCAAGAGGAGACATTGGTAATTGTGTTGCAACGAATTTTTTAGAATCCTAAAAAATTGCGTTCTCCAGATATATTTTAGAGGCTTATATTTTCTCTATTCATTAGGTTTCAACTTTATAGTTTGTCTGTACCATTAGCATTTCTTGATTTTTTAATTGATATATTTTCACCTGTTCGGGGGATACGGTCTGGTAGCAAACCGTCCAAGATGACTAAATTTGCGATATTGTTTCTTAGCCTCACTTGTAGTGCTCCCCTTCCACTGCTTGTTGCTTCCCTATACTTCGAAGCTAATAAATTGAGTTCCACTACAGAAGAAGAAAAACTCACTAGTTTTAGATCCATTGAGTTCCACTACAGAAGAAGAAAAACTCACTAGTTTTAGATCATGGAAATGGCTTTATGCAGCAAAGGCTGTGTTCGATTTCCATTTATTGGGTGCTTTTGTGGCGTTGCTTCCCAATTTTATACACAAAATGCCCAATCACTCACTGGCATATGGGTTCTACTTTCTACCTTCAACTTTCTTATCTTAAAACTGATTCTGGGGTCTTATAGGAAAGAACAGTTACTTGTGAAATCAGTGACGGTCGCAGACAATTTATGGGGCTATGGAGGTGGAAGGCAGGGGCTATGGTGGTGATGGAGTTGAGAGAGGAAGGAGAAGAAAGATTATGCATATGAGGAAGGAGACGGAAATAAAAAAAGAGAAAGTAAAGAAGAAAAAAAAGTAAAAAGACCATTATATCTCTTAAAATGGCATGTGCAATGCGCATGATTTTCTTTCCGTCAGTTTGGATGAAAATTTTAATAGAATGACCTTTTGAAACCACATTCATACTTAGAGGGTTTAAAGTGAATCACGACAAAGTTATTGGACCACATAGAAATGTATCAATACTTAAACGGCCTAAAATGGAATTTGCCCATAAAAGTAATAAAAACAATACTTTCAATTAGCTTTTGTATGTGGATGGGTGTACATGTGGATGAATCTATAAGTAAATTGCTATAGATAACGGAGTGAAGGTGGATTAGGGATTTCAATCAGTAAATAGATGAAGTTTTTGTCTGGTGGATTTGAAGAACATTTTGAAAGCTTCAAAACATGGTTTAAACTTTAAACAACGAATTGACGTGTCCTATTAATTTTTTAAATAAATATAGGGTTTTTTTTTTCTAGTACTTGTTTATTGGCAATATTTGATTTGGAATTTAAAGGATTGTGTAGTGTATGCTTTCATCCATTTATGTGTTAAGTTGATTTGTGAAATTTGCTAGTGATCTAATTAATGAGTAATAACAATTAATATATATATATATATATAGTAATAATTAATTGTCATATCTCAGCCATATTCGTAGCCTAATTTTTTGAAATTTGCAGTATCCCAGTGTCTATGTCGAACACAACACGCATGTCCGTGTCCGTGCTTCCTAGCTATAAATTCATTTATCACCTTATTTTCTTTGTATTAATTACGACTCGAACATGAAAAGATTGAATACTTTAGCTGATGTGATGAACAATATATGAATGAGAGAAAAAAAAAAGTATCAGTAGAAAATAGAATACTAAGCAATTTTATTTGTTGAGATAGGCTCTGATGATAAATGGATTTCTGAGAAAGATGATCCAATGCACTTTGGATAGAAGATGACAACTTATTTAATGTCAGTGCCCTTACTACACTGCCAAAAGCTGGATTCGTTATGGTTGACACAAGTACAATATAAGATGGGACATAATACTAAAGGAAATAAGTGAATCTACACAAAATTTATTAATCCCTCTATGTATGTGGTAATGACTTGTTCTCTTGTTTATAAATGCAAATAGAGACTTCTAATTTGCTTTTTTAAGAAAATTTGTTGTATAAGTAAACAAAAAAGGCAAGGGCAAAGACCATGCACTATGTCATTGATGAGGATTTAGAGGAAGCGGATGTTCCTGGTGGAAGACTTCCAGACTAGGATGATTTTGAGGATGAAGATTTGGAAAGATTTTGAATGAATCACTATAAGTCAATAGGGTAAAATATAGATGATTAGAATAAACCATCACCGGTGTGTCAGAGGGATTCTCTTTCGAGAAGAATCCCAAAGCAAGTGGGAAGGAGGAGTCAACCTTATAAGGCAATAGCCAATAGGGTAGAGTATAGATGATTAGACAAGGTAATTTACCACTGTTTTTCTTTCCCATTCTTTTATTGACTTCTTCATGATTCAATATTTATGTTGCTAAAAATTTGTTGCAAATGTGAAGAAAAAGGCAAGGGCAAAGAACGTTGTATAAGGTATCAAAAAAGAAGTGACCATGAAGGTAATTCCCATATTCAGTGCCTCAATTAAGGAAAGTTGAGGAAAAGGTAGCTACTAATTCAATGATTTAATTAAAGGAGATGAAATAATTATGGTGGCACGTCATCCCCGGTTCCAATTGAGCCACCACACCACCTGTGCCACACAGGTACTGAGCACAACCGCCATTGCCGACAACGGCACCGGCCACCAGCAGCCTCACCGGTGACGACACTACGTACTAGCAGACTCGTGAGCACCGTGTCCATCCTCCATTCCACAATCTCCCTAGAGTCTCGATATTATTAGATCTTTACCGAGGCCCTGCTCTCTAAGAGGTTCAATGGTGCTAGCAATTTGTGAACGGCTTGGATTTTGTACGGCTTAGGGGAGCACGTGCACTGATTTACTCGCACACAGCTTAAGAACTAAGTAATTATGAAAAAAAATTAGGTTAATGAATAAATTGAATTGGTGATAATCGGATAATGATTCTAAACCAATGGAGTTGCTCGGTGAAGTCCAGATTCGTCTTGCTTCACCAGATTCGTCTTGAATGTTGGGCATTATTGGAGACTTTTGATATGGCCCTCAGTTGGCTAAGCAACGATGATCTTGCAGCGGCACAGGTACCAGATTTGGGCAGTGGTACAGCATTGCCGAAATCGGGCATGGGGTATTTTCTTTTCTTTTTTTTTTGGGAATCGGCCATCATCTTGGATACAATGTCGGATTTTTTTTGATTTTTTTTTGCAATGAAAGAAAATAAAAATTGAATTGGATAGCAAATGGTTTTTCTGATACATATGCCTTTTCTTTATTCGCATTTATTATTCTATCTTATGTCTACATCAAGGAAGGGCACCACATGCATCGTCGGAAGTTAATCATGTTGGGAGAATAGTTGTTCATTAATGTTGTTGGGTCTGTCCGTCAACTGGATGTCGCCATCTTGGAGACGCTTGTTGAATATTTGTCAGAGAGTCCGACATTCTTTCGTATTGTGTGTTTTGTTGCAATTGAAGGAGCAATACTTCCCCGAGCTTGCTCCTCATGTGTCGGTACTCTGTCTACCGGTGGCAACATGATTTCTCCATACATGATCCAGTTAGGCAATAGTTCCTCAACTTTAGCCGTAGCGCAGGGGCTCAGGTGGTTCGTCCTGCTGGCGGTGGTTTCTGCAGCTTGCGGGCAAGTCCGCCCTTCGTTTCAACTGCACAGCCACAGCCATTACAAGCTTGTGACCGGTAGGGTTTTTCCAAGAATTATTTGTTGGTGGTGGCCGAGGAACCTAAACTATCTCATTGAGTTTGCAGGCAGCATCGGCAAAGGCAATTGAACGTTAAAAGTTCAAGGTTGATGAGATGTACTCTGTATTCTCTCAGCATGCTTTCGATGCACACACGCACTAAGAGGCTTTCTACCTTTACCTTTTAAAACACTGGCAGAAACCAAAGGAATATGACACGCAACACTTGGTACTTGCAAGCGTTATTGAGTCTCAACCTCCCCCCCCCCAATTGGTCTTCCTGATGCGAGGCGTAAGCTTTGGGGCATCAAGGCTAAAGCCTTGTACTAGTTACTAGAAAGTTTTACCCAGCCTCCCCCCCCTCCCGCGCGGGGGGGCACCAGTCCTTGTAAACAAATGTTAAGAGATAAATGTGTCGAACATCCTCCAGCATGTCTACATGCCAAAGTGACTATCTTCAAATCCCACATGGCTGGTCTCAAGAGAAAACTAATACCAGACCGGAGGAGGATATGACAGGGTCAGTTGTATGAAACAACTGGTCACCTAGCAATTATGCTGTTTCACATTGTTTAGGAAACTGTTTTGACCTCGTTTGAGCTCCTGTGACTTTCCGACTCATTTGACATGAATTGAAAACCCAAAAATGTACAATTGATTGTTCTTTCTCTAATTCTCGCTGTTAACATCCTAATCATGCCTTGAATTATAGTGTTCTCAAATAAAAATACCTTTGAACTGCCTGTAAAAGACACCAGATGAATGCGTATATCTTCAGCTATTGCTTGACCAATTTCAGCCCCACCACAAAAGGCAGTAAAAATTGCACAAGGTAAATTGTTCTTCTCTAGAACCCCAGCCACCAACTTCGTCATTGCAATGGTAACCAAGGGCGTAGTTGGAGCACCTTTCCTGCAATCATGGCATAGAAAGAATAATGTGAAGAAAATATATAATAAATATGAATACTGGCAAAAAATAATAATCAAATCTTGATCACGTAAAAAAATTGCCGCATTCCATGCCCATAGCAAAAAAGAATGTAAGAACATAGCTCAACTCCATTTCAGAATTGCATTGATAAATCAAGCAACATACATTCTTTTATCAATTTAACAGTGTTTCAAAACTAGAATCATTTAGCAATGTTTCAAAACTAGAACCATTCTCAATAAAACCATCTAACTTTTTATCATTATTATTTAAACCTATTGGAATATTAGGTTTTGAAGATGTAATGATGATGACATAATGGATTGCATAACAATGGATTAAATAATTGATACAAACTATACATGTCACTAAGATCACACATGTTAATGATAGCATGCATATGTTAAAAAGTATGTAATTACATGTCATTCAGTGAATCCTCAGCGAATGACCCATGATCATATGTTTAAATATTCAGAAATGTTTCCCACATCAATTCGGTCAATCAAACCCATGTATCCAATCAACCAAATAGACCAGAAACCTCAAATATTCACATATGCCCAACATTGGTCAATCGAACCCCTTATCCAGACCAGAAGCTCTTCAATTTGAGAAATTATGAAGTTCGGTCAACCGATCTCAGGAACCGATCAACCGAACCCCACAGATCTGTATGAAATCTAGCATTCAATTCCGAAATTGGACCTATTTTCGAATCTAAATTGTTCCAAATCTTCTCCAATATGAAATTACATATACTTGCATGTGTTTATATCAATACTCATGAATTAAAATTTGAATTTAATTACGCAATTTGTTTCTTTCTTTTTTCAGCCTCCCTACATTGCTCCAAAAATTTAGGGATTTGTCTCCTACCATGATTAGCTTTGATTCAATCTGATTTGGCTGTCAAAAACGCGCATATAGTGTCTAATTTACATGCTTCAAACATTCAATGCCATCTTGAATCGCAGATCTAATCTAAAACCCCATTCTTGAGCTGATTTAGTGCAACAGCTAGTTTCTCTTCTTCTCAACATATTCAACCATGCTCTTGCACATTTTAAACAAGAAATTCTGAGAGGATCAAAGCCATAACACTAACATTTCGTTTGCAAAAAATACACTTGCAAATCATATAGAAAAACCACATCTTTTTTAGAGAAAATCAGAGCTTAAATCTTCATCAGTTCAATATATTATTCTCTCCAATTTTCATCTCTCTGGGGCAAAGATCAACATCTCTCGGTGGGTTTGAACTTGTTTATTTCATCATTACATAAATCACGGTGAGTTTGTTCTATATTTTCTTTAAGCCTTAATAGTTGGTTATTCTATTGATCTGAAAATTGGAATTGAATATAAGTGTAATTTGTTTGTGATTATCTAGATTGATTCTTTGATTGGAATATCATTATTATTATAGATCTTTTACCGTTATATTGAGATTCATATTATAATTGCATAGATTTCTAAAATACTATCTCTTGTTTAATAAATTTCACGTTGTCCCTACACTATTTCTAAGTACAGTTTCTTGTGAAATTATTTTTTGAGCAACACTTCGATAAGATCTGGAACTATCATTTTCAAATGAACATATTATGAAAGAGTTTTCTAGAATCAAACTTATTTTAAGATTCGGTATATTGGTAAAAGGGAAAAACCCGCACTGCCTACGCGACTCGTATCACATCGAGATCTTAAATCCCCCTACTGATCTTAAAAAGATAGATTAAGTTCTTATCCATTGAATTAAAACAGATCTGTGACTTAATTGATTGTTTCTCATTATCACTCTTGAGTTGCATTATATACATGTATCATTTCTGTGAAAATTGTATTCTAGACTTGCGCGTAATCAAATCTAGAATTTGAGCTTTAAACGGTATACAAATTGAATTACAGTTTCAAATTTGTGAAATAATTGTGTGGTCTTGATTATCACTACTGTGTTGAATCATCTACACATCTATTTTAAGTTATTTGCTAGTCATTGAGATTAATTGGCCATCTTATTGAAAAAGAACTTGGCTAAAAGAAATTAGAAGAATAAGATTATACCTGACTGAGTTGAATCTGATTGTGTAAGTCATTGTAAACCATAACACATTATTGAAGCAAGATCTATCAAGTTGTTGATGGCTTGGATTATGGTGTATTATTCCTTTTGAGTGAGTTTTCATGTGAGCACAAACACTAGAGACTCAATTGTGTTATATCAATAAGAGTGTGTTTAGAAGCTCCTAAGGTTGTGTAAGTTAGATTGCAAAGTCGTTAAAATGAGTAAGACAGTTTACTAAATAGAGTTGTACTCGAGAGTTTTGATTTAACTTTTGATTGTATTGTCGTCCTTGTGTTCATGTGTTCATATCGTCCATTTATCATCAATGTTGATTTAGGACATGGGCACTTTGGTGATTTGTCGTCCATGTGTTCTGAGTTCGGCACTGACATTTCAATGTTTGAGAAGTGGATGGGGTTTGAGAGAGAGGTTCGACAATGGAGTTCCATGGCGGTGACAGTGGTGTCAGTTGGTGGTCTACGAGTTTGAGAGAGAAGAAATGATTGGATCTTCACATTTGTCAGCAGAGGAAAAGGAAAAATAAAAAGAATGAGAAAAAAAATAGAAAAGATAATTAAAAAAAAGCGAGAGAGAGAGAGAGAGAGCAAAGCAACGAAAAGACTAGGCTTAAACATTGCTTAAATAATGCAAGAGAAGTTTGGTAATTTGTTGATGAGTAATGGGGTTAATTTTGAGAAATAAAATTGTGTATCGACTTTTAAAGGTAAAATAGTGTGTGTGTCAAGATGTTTTCATCATGGTTAAATTCAATATGCGAGGGGTTCCTGAGGTTTTGCTCAAAAATGATAGGGGGATGCCAAACCTCAATCATAAAATAACTTTGCTACATGTAATTCTAGAAACTTCATAATAAATTTCAAGAAACATGCATCGTATGGGCAAAGGCTCTCACACACTCATTTTATTTTTTATTTTCCTTGCTATACTAGGTTTAGGTATTTCAATTTGATTTGTGTACACTTCTCGCTTGCCTGTAACTGGCCTCTCGATCCACTTGGAATGTGCGGTTGAATTTAATTAAGTATCCTTATTGATACTTTGGTTCTTCGTAGTCCATCTCCTCTTTTCACATTCGTACTGGCCATGCAGGTTTGGGGATAAAATTCCATCGAATTATCATGGTTAGTCAGTGTGGTCCAACCAATTCAAAGTATTTACTACTTATGATTCAATGCAAAGCCAAAATCGGAAGGCCATTAAAACAGATCCCCAACGCCAACAATACAACGCAATGTCAATTACGTTCACTAAATTGGACCTACCCAAACACAATTCGATTGAGAATACCACAAGAAAAAGGTAAATGTAAGATTTTCTCCAGCAATAGGGATGTTTTGCTTTATAGGAGAAGAAAAAAAGCAGAAAAGAAAATTGGAGCCTGATGGGGGAAAACCTTTGTATTCCACACAAACGAAAAACATATATATATATAATAGAAAAAATATCAGACGAGGCAAAAAGAAAACGTGTCCAAAGAGTTGTACGCAATACTATAATGCTTTTATTTGTCCTTGTCTAAGCGAAACAGATTAGATAGATGTAACACAATGGATAGATATTGGCATTATTTAGGAACCTTGAATAAGAAAAGTTGCATTTAAAGGGAGATAAACGTACTATTCAGACTATAAAAGTAATTGCGTGTAAGTAGATCTCCTTTCAGCTAAATCGAATCATTAATGAACAAAACAAACAGAAACTATAAGCAGTGCAAGGAAGCAAATTGAAATAGTTTTTCCCCCTCAATAGGTAACACATGGCAAAAATTATGCGTTCACATGTGGAAGTTTATGTGCATTGACTTACCAGACAACACAATTGCCACAGACCAAAGCGATGCAGGCATTCCACCCTATGGGACAAAATAGTACACAAATTCATAACATCAAAAAGTGGAACTATGTTCGTTTAATAGTTTTCCGTCATTTAAACTATGAGTAATAAAAATAAGCTATTCATCACAGCTGTTAAAGGCGTTCCTGGGTGCATTCCGCACTCAGGTGCCTCGCCTAGGTTGACATGCAAGCTATGAAGCACGGACACAAACACGCAATGCAGACACGACACCACATGGACATGGAGACACCACAATTTTACAAAATTCCTAACACAGACACAACGGGAACACATCAATAAATAAATATATATTTTTATATATGTTTGCCTAATTAACAAAAGACATGTGTCATTAAGCAAATTCATTCAACAAAACCATTAAGCCAATAATCATAAATATTCAAAGTTCAAACCAACATTCACATTTAAAGAATTCCCATAAACAAAAGCGAGAGAAAGGAAAAAAAAAATCACTCGAGGTTGATTGGTCGATTATCATCTTCACACCATTCCTTTCTTTCTCATTTCTCGTTTCTCCAATTGTTAAAGACCCATTTAAAAGGGTTATTTAATATCAAATTACAAGATACACCCCTTAAATTATTTTAAAATAATGTAATTATAATAAGTTAATTAAAAAATTACAAAATTAACCCCCAAAAAATTCACAACACGGGCTTCCGAAGTGTCCGACACGTTCATTCCACATGTCGGTGCCGTGTCAAAATATGCATAAATAAATAAAAAATAAAAAAACTTGGATGTGTTAGACACGTGTCGGAGGCGTGTCGGCCGTATATCGAACATGGACACTCAGCCTCTGGCGAATTGTCGGTGCTTCCTAGGGTTAAGGCACTCACCTTAGGGCCTGAAGCGCAAGGCTCTAGCCACACCTCGGGCTTTTCTGCTTCCTCTGTTTCTACTTCCTTCGCTTCTCCCCTTCTGTTTTTCTCTTATTTTTTTCATTTTTACTGCTCTTTCTTCATCCCAGGTTTTTCTTTTTTTCTTTTACTTCTTTTTTTTTTTTTTTTTTTTTCATTCCAATTTTCATTTTTGTTATTTTATGTTATTGTTGTTTCTAAAGATTTCAGTTTTATGCTGTAATTGGATCAATTATTTAATTTCATGCTAAAATCTCTATTTATTAGGAATCAAATTAGTTTATTTTTATTTATTGGCTCATATGGGAGTTTTTTTATTTTTAAAAATTAGATTTTAGTTCACAATTTTACTTTTTGAATGTAGATTTGCAATATACTATAAATTATTCTCTATTTTATTTTTTATTTTTGTGCCTTACTTCGTTCAAGCCCGTGCCCCACCTTAAGCCTAGGCTCCAGGGAATCTTTGCGCCTTAATGCGCCTAGAGCCTTTAACAACTATGGTGGTGTTTGGTTAGTGTTTCCACTTTTCTGAACCCAACTGGAATGGGTTGGGTTGAGTTGAATTGGGTTGGGTTGAGAATTTTGGGAACAGAATTACGTTTGGTAACGACAATTTTTGTTTTGTGCTGAGAACAGAATGTGTTTGGTAACGATTTTATCCCAAAACTACTTCTTCTTTTTTTTGAATTTTTTTTTCGTTTGGTGGCGGCCGGACGGGGGTGGCGGTGGCCGGACGACTGGCTGCGGCGGCGAGGTGGCCGGACGGCCAGCGGCGGCGGTTGCCAGCGGCGCGGACCGTCGCCGGAGGTGTCCGGAGACGGCGGCCGGCGATGGTCGCCGGACGGCGTCGGACGGCGTTGGCAGCCGGCGATGGTCGCCGGACGGCGGCGGCGAGACGGCGGCGGATGGTAGTGGTCGGCCGGCAGATGAAGTCAGAAGTTGAGAACTTTTGGTTGAGTTTTTTGGGCACAAAAAGAAATAACTTTTTTTTGTTTCTGGTTTCTTTAGGATTTTGAGAATCAATTCCTATTTTTTGGGTTGGGTTGGGTTGAGTTTTATATTTGCCAAACGCGTTCCCAAAAATCAAACCCAAAATTTTTGGATTGGGTTGGGTTTGGTTGGGAACACTAACCAAACGGGGCCTATGTTATTCATATAATAAGGCAAATTTTTAAGTACTTTTTATAATCAAAAAAGTTAGTTTTTCAAATAAATTAAAGTAAAAAATCGAAAGTATGTTTGATGTTGTAGAACTATATGAGATTTTTTCGTCCAAAGGATCTGCAAAGAGAATTTCGATAAAGTGCTCATAGTCAATTGATCACTTGTACAAAACCCAAAGAAGAAAAGAAACTATTGTTTGCTTATCAAAAATCTACTTACAATCATGTCTTTTTCTTGCATGTGTACTTTTAGAAGTACTTTCTTTAAGTGCAAAACAAAAAAAAAAAAAATTAATTTTTTTCTTAAATTTAAAAAAGTACTTTCACTGGTGCAGTGGTGCCTAAGAAATGCCTTCCCCTCCAAAAAAAAATCTAATTCAACATAACAAATAGGAGATTCCATATTAAATCTGAAGGTCCGAAATGTCTCTTCTTTACCATGGTTGAGAGATTTGTTCAAAATCCGTATCCGATAAAACCCAATCAAAGAATTTTTCAAAAAAAAAAAAAAAAAAAAGGAAGGAAGGATTCACAAACTTAAATTCAAATCACATACTCTTACAATGAAAACCATTACGCGTGCCATCTATCTCATACAGCAGCATTGGTTCAAAAAAATTACATGGTAACACTAATCAGACTAAGACCTCGATATCCCATGCTTGTTCTGTTATATCTTTTGCTTCAAATTAAAAATGAGAGGCATTGGAAAATGTTGTCAAAATAGGAGAAACTGATTACGCATTGTCATATGCCATGCCACCCCCACCTCGATATCCCATGCTTGCAATGTTATATATTTTTCTTCAAATTAAAAATGAGGGGCATTGGAAAACGTTGTCAAAATAGGAGAAACTGATTAGGCATTGTCATACCCCACCCCACCCCCCACCCCCACCTCCAATGAACTCCAGAACCCACACCCTATTTCATATATGTTGAAACTCCAAGACAGGTAAGGTTCGAGTAGTGCACACACCATATACCCAAAGATGAGAGGAAAATATACGTGCACATTTTGGAATTCATGCAGCAAGAAGTATAAAAGATTACTCAATGAACACTAAATGACAAATAATTTAATATGTGGTAATTGGATGTATGGTATAACACTCACCAAGAACAGCACACGGAAAATTGAAAGCAGTAATCACACCGACTACTCCAAGAGGATTCCACGTCTGGTGCATAGAAAATGTGTGTTAAATGCTACCAATATGAACGCAAGTATTTGTTATTTTCAAAATCCAAAGAAAAAGCATTCGCGCACCTCCAGCATCATGTGGTTTGGTCCTGTCAACAAAGCAATAACAATTATAACATACACAGATTCAGGAATGTACAAAATTAGTTGTGATGCACTATTTTGAATGTCAGTTGCTAAACAACAAACAGCAGCTGCTAAGCCTGCAGCCCTTGCTAGTCTGCGACAGTTTCTCAATTTGATGAACATAACATTTCAGAAAAGGAAAAAAAAAAAAAAAAAAAACACAATATCAAGAAAAAACAGGAGTTAAAGCTCACGTTCTGAAGGTATGATTGATCCATTCAGTTGTCGGCTTAATCCCACAGCATAGTCACACATATCTATGATTTCCTGCAATAACATTGATTTTTCAGCTATGAGCTATATGCCTTATTTTATTTATTTCTTTGCGAAATAAGTAATACACAAATAGTAAGTTCATATAGATGCAAAATAAAGAGGCAAATCACACCTCAATGATTTCCACAATAAAGTTGCCACTGTAGTCAAGATTAATACACAAATAGTACATTGATGCAAAATAAAAGGGAAAAGTTTGTGAAGCAGCACGAAAGATTTGTAAAGCCAATAATGCCACCCTCACTAGTTCTAGAAGCAAATTTTTAACCAAGAAAAGTAATTTGGTTTCCACTACTAGGCCCATCATTTCCAAATGTTCCATATCCACTTCATCATCTCATTAACAAAATAAGTTTGTAGGAAGTAGCATTATTCTGTGCACAATCACCAAAAAAATGGATCATCGATCATGGATGGAGCCATGTTTCCCTGCACAGAGATGCACATATAGCACGCATAACATACAGCTAGTCTTATTTACCCATGTATTTAAGAGATAGTAAGATGGGAATTCAATAAACGAGTTCAAATAAGGGTAGCTTTAAGCTAGGGTACATTATTTTAAGGTGTTTATGCATATAACCCGTAACACAGTATTCCAAAACAACCTAAATGATAAAATGGCATTGATATTTACAACCAAAAAATGTGAAATGCATAAGAGCATTAATCTGGTCGTGTTATCTCACAGATAAGTCAGATACTTTCAAGTGACTCCCTCCATCTATGTAAGTAAGAAGTATGCACTTGACTAAGTAAAGATGTTGACAGTTCTATTGTTAGCATTGCACAGGTATAGTACCAACTACCAAACAAAGAAATGACACTGTTAAGAGAAATGTTGCTTCAACTTTCAATATTTACTATTTAGAGACTTCAAAGTTCATATGTTATGAGCAGACTACCACGTGCTGCTAAAGAATCTCTAATGAAGATACAAGAAGAAATAGATGTACAACGAATGACATGTAAGCAACATACTTGAACCTCCCC
Source organism: Eucommia ulmoides (assembly GCA_016647705.1). Lineage (NCBI taxonomy): Eukaryota > Viridiplantae > Streptophyta > Magnoliopsida > Garryales > Eucommiaceae > Eucommia > Eucommia ulmoides. The sequence continues at coordinate 37,322,135 of CM028334.1, read as the reverse complement.
AATTCCCTCAGCAAGTATTTTTCCCATCTCAAGAGACACCAGCTGACCAAGTTGCTGGAGTTTTGCTCTCAGTGCATCACCGATCTGTCTGACAATGTCACCTCTCTTTGGGGCAGGTATCTGAACAAAATGAAACAACAACGGGAGCAGGGGAAAGAGATAAAGAATCAATCATCCAGCAGTTTTGAACTCTCTCTGTAAATTTCAGAATTGATTGCCCGATATAGGCTTCAAGAAATAAAACTCTTGCATTCAAAGAATCATAAAGAAAATTCTGTAAACAGGGAGATCAATTCACCTGCATCCATATCTTTGCAGCTTGAGAGCAGGCTTGCACACCTTCCTCATAATCATGAATAGAAGCTTCTGAAACTTCACAAATCGGCTGGAACAGCATAAGAGATGAGCATGCAATTCAAAAAAGAACAAACAAAAGGTGAGAGAGAGAGAGAGAGAGAGAGAGAGAGAGAGAGCAAACAAATAAAAAATTCTCAGCTCAGCTATGCACATTGGCACACTTCGCAGGAAGCCAACAACTTCAGGGGAGCAGTACAAGGCATAAGAATCTTCTAGGGGAGCAGTTAGCAGCGTAAGTCTAGAAACGTCGTGTCGGGTCGTGTGCCTTCATAGATCTTGCTTTCTAGTGAATTTGGTGACTGCTTAATCTTCACACTGTCCGCATGCTTGATTAATTGAAGATTAAAATAATTGATTAATTGTCTAGAGGAATTAAAAGAATTGTTTGCATAGTCACCCCCTCTAGGCCATTGACTGATAACTGATATTTCAAAATCCATAGTTTTTATGCAACTAGAATGGCTAAGTCTTGGACCTATTGGTCCTCATGATACAAAGCAACATAAATATGTGAAAAAGGTGATACAAACAAAGAAAGAAAAACAACGAGAAAGAACCATAAAAAAGGCTCAGTCTTATAAAAAAAATTAAATCCAACATCATCGAATCCACACAACCAAAAAGAAGCAACCAAAATTTATTTCAATTCCAATGTTCCATCCGTACGATATATTTTTCTTCTTTTGCCAGGAACTCCATTCCCGAATATTTATGGTAGGAATTAGTAAATCAATGTGATTGAATTTTTCATATATTAAGTATCTAACATCATGAGCACATAAAATTCAAACTGAAATACTCATTCTATCATTTGAGATAAACTTTCGGAAAGAAAATAAGTTATAGTAGAAGACTACAGTTTTACAACTATCTTCTTACAATTAATTTCCCCATCTCTTTGTGGTTGTCTCCGATCCTGCTCCAATTATTTCAATCCAAAGCCTTATTTATATGTTTTCTTGGGGGTGGGGTGTTTAAATAGCAACATAACATATCTCTCTGCTTCTATTTACCCCCTTTTTGAATCGTGCTTGTGGTTCCATTATCCTTTACTACACAGTTCCAATGCCAAATATAGGTGAAGAGTTGCCTCCCCTACCAAACATCTTGTCAATGGTTATATTCTTATGGAACATGAAATGGAAGGCTTATGAGAATGAATAGAAAGATCTCTGCAGTTATAACATAAAAATGCAAGTGTGGAAATATAAGATCACACATGGAATGCATGACCAGCATATTTCTTGTTCTTACGTAAGAAGTATTTTGCTAATGAGCTCAGGAACCCTCCCAACTGCCATTGAATGTTCAAAGACTTGAAATCAATAGAGAATAGTCTTTTTAATACAAAAATACAACAAAAAATAATAAAGGAAGAAGACAGAAACATTTCAAAATCAATAAAAAATTAGGAGGATGTCAAACAAGAGGCGTAAGTGAAAACCTGGTTGCTAGCAGGATTGACGGAGGAGACCACTGGACCGCTTCCCTTCCACTTGCCATCGACATAACAGCCCGGATTGAGAAGGCCAATACCTAATTCCTTGAGAAATTCGTACTCTTTCTTTGCAAAACTCATATCTGAAAATAACAATTTCACAATCAGACAATTTTTTAAGACGAAAATTAAATAAATGTACAAACTGATAATGAACGCCTCTGCTCTAAGTTACGATCTAGCTATGAACCAGTATGGATTTTCATCAATGACCTAGATTGATTTGGGATGAATCAATGATTGGTATGAGAAGAAGAAATTTTATGGGGGGAGGGAGAAATTCCCGGCCAAACCTAATGGCCACACCTTTTTACCTGCCACGTTATCCATAATCCAACCACAACAATAATAGTGTCACCCCTTTTTACCCAACACACTGACGTAACATAACTCAACCACACCATTGATAGTGTGTATGGCTGTTGAAGAAAGGTTGCATATATATATATATATAGAGAGAGAGAGAGAGAGAGAGTATTGGGTTATACATTCATAGATATACAGATAGAGAGAGAGTATATCGAGGCTGCACAGCGTGACCATGTCACTGCACAAACCAACCACCACCGGCACCGCCCTCCCGTCAATCGAGAGATGCGACGTACGTCTCCACCTTGAACCACCGCTCAAACGCCGTCGCGTACATCATCTTCTCCGAATCCCTCTCCATCCAGACGCTGATCGCAGGACTAAAGATCAGCGAAAACGAGATCGTGTCCCGGACGGAAATGGAGGTGAATCCGAAGACGAAGAAAGCGACGTGGTTCGTGGAGAAGCCCTGACACATCTTTACAATTTATGGCCGAGGATATTGAGAGTAGAGTCTGGTCGTTACCTTCTGCGAGGGAGAGAGAGAGTCAGAGAGAGGTTATCACTGCGGCGATTGAGAGAGATAGATCCTTTCAGATATCAATGAGGCGATTGGCCAGTTGCATAGTTCCTTGAGAGCCGATTCAAAGCTGAGGAGATTTTACCGTCAAGATTGCAATCAGCATTGCCCATGCATGAAGAGTAGACCGAGTACTATTGTATTGGGCTTGAATTTCTTACTGCTTTTGTTGCCTGGGCTTGAATTTGCTACTGCTCGTATTTTAAAAAAAAAAAAAAAAAACAGTAACAATTTAATACATTATCTACACCATCATCTCCAAATTTTGGAGATGTTGGAGACAATGGCGTAGATAATAATAATAATAATAATAATGTATTAAAATTGTTAGTTTTATTTTAGAGTTGTCAAAATATTTATAGTGTAATGAAAAAAAATATTTTTTTAAAAATAAATGGTTATGGTAATATTTTTGTAAAAAAAAAATAAAATTAATGCATAATACACACATGACTTAGTTTCCTTCTCCCTTTTGGGGTTGAAAAAAGAAAGTGTATTTTTTTAATTAACTTTTTTTGAAAAATCACAAGTGTGGCTATCTTTTTTGTTTTTTTTAGCTACTTTTAAGTGTTAGAGAAGAGTTCTTTTAAGAATCAAAAGGAGCTTTTGTTTTTCCTTTTGTAAAAATGACATAAGTGTATTTGGTAATTAATTTTTTCACAAAAGTAACAAGTGGACTTGTGTTTTTTTTTTTTTTTTTTAATTGCTATTAAAAGTTAGGAGAAGAATGTTCTTAAAAGTCAGAATGAGCTCTTTTAATTGATAAATTCTTGTATGACAAGATTACTTTCATTAAATTTCTTATTACAAAATTGTATATAATTATTCTTAAATATTTTTAGTTTTTATTTGAAACACCTAATATACTTAAAAAATTATTTTATAATATCTAAATTTTATATCTTTCCAATATATAAGATATTTTGAATTGTAAAATTTTATATTAATCATAAGTTCGTACAAGCAAATATTTCATTGCTTGATTCTTCTTTTCAATAATTACTTTTTGACAGATTTATCAAGCAGCTCACAACACATTTCCAACTGTTCTTTTTTAATAGTTTTTTTTTTTTTTTCAACAACTCATTTTGAAAAGTTACGGGAAGGCTTGTTGATCCTAAGATTTTGATGGACAATTAAATGTTGATATTTTTTGTGAAACTAATGAGTTTATTGAGTGTTTCAGTGTAAAAATTTCATTGATGATATTATCAAGAAGAAATTGTTGAATATGCTAATGATGCTAAGAAACTGTCAAAGAATTGGATATTAAGAGACTGAAGACTTTGAAGAATTTAGGTGAAAACAACTCAAGTTAATTTTTACTCTTAATGTATCTCCATTAAGATCACACATGACACAAAAATGAATTTATATTTATGTGTGTTTTTATTAGGATTCTAATTAGTTAACATATTTGCTGCAATGTGAAATTGAAGAAGAAATATTGACTTAAGAAATATTAGTGTTTAAAATTAATTAAAAGTGTTAATTAAGTCAACCGAGAAATGAAAATCGGTTAAAGGGGTAAAAATGTCGAAGGTTGGAGTTAAAATTAATTAAGGAGGAAGTGTTCTAGCAAGGATCAATCGACTGACCCAAGAGGATCGGTCAACCGACAAAAAGTGATTGGAAATTGGAAAAGTCCCTAGATCGATCGATCAACCGACCAAGAGAGATCGGCCTGTCGACAGACCAATACTTGAACTCTCTGAATCAATCAGTCGACAAACCATAGATAATCGGTTGACCGACCATGGCTGAAAAATGGTCTGGGGAGTATCCTGAATCGATCGGTCAACCGACTCATGGAGTATCGGTCGACCGACTAGCGAATAATTTTGGCTTGGGCTACAACCTGAATCGATCTATTGACTAGTGAGTTTTGATCGGTCAACCGATGGTGTTGTTTCAGGATTGGAGAATTTCATGGATTTAATAAAAAAGTAACCGTTACTAGTCATTTTATTTTTTTGTTGAAATCTGAGAGATATTCCAGGTATTTGATAATATTATAGATATATGGTTGTTATTTTGATATCCCTAAAAATATGGTACATATATTTTAAGTATTTTTCAAATTGGTACATTTAATTATTTTTATCCTATCGATTTGAGAATTTGATATTATTTAAGGGACTAAATTGAATTATTTAAAATCTATAATTAAGTGAATTGAACTATGATTGAGTCATATCAATATATAGAGTCTATATGAGCAATTAAATATCATGACATATAGAAACTAGCCGTTGGAGGGTCTGTTTCAAATAATTATTTATAGACCTTCTTTCAAGAGTTATTCAGTTCCTAGGCTTTCTGAGAGTCATTATTTTGAAAATATACTGAGAGTTTACTATGTGATTATTCTTGAGAATTGTTCTTCAGGAAAATTGTTGAAAGTTTTGTGATCACCGATCTAAAGTTCTATTGCGATTCAGGTTTTCATTTATTCGGTGGTATCCTAGTGAGATCGTTCCAAACTTTTACTTTTAATTGTTATTTGATATTGAAGTTTTGATCTTTGTAAAATCGTTTTCTGAACGTTAAATTGCTTGAAAATATTTTAAAACGATTTTTGGTAAAAATTTGAGTACGTGCTAAACTGTGTGCTACCCACTTATCTTAGAATCAGATTTAGAATTTTTCATTTTATTTCTATCACTAGTATTTCTCAGGACATTAATCGAGTTTAAATTAATCTGAGGTGGTAGAAGCTCCGAGTGGGAAAAACTTATCAATTTATTATAATTGGTGAGTTGTATACGGATTAGATGTTATTTGGAGTATCTAATCAAGGGTAACTGAGTTTCAATCTCTTTCGATAAAGAGATTGAGGTTTGATCTTTTTCTAAGGTATAAAAAGATTAGGTTACTCTTTTTTCGTGAAAAGAGATAGGCGTAATTCATCCTGATTAGAATTGAAATTGAGTGAATTTGTAACGGTTTCATCCTTATTGGTAAAAAATGATACTTGAAGTGGTTTTGGTGAGGTTTAATTCTTAAGCCTAAGGTATAAAAAGAATTAGGTTGTGATTCTCCCTGTAATAGAATTAAGTTAATCTTTAGCTCGTAAAAAAAAAAATAGAGGTTCTTCCTTAGCCTGTAAAAAAAATAAAGGTTATTCCTTAGCCTGTGAAAAGGGAATTGTAAATGTTGATTCTGAATTTGTGAAAAAAAATATTTTGTAAGGGTTTGATTCCTACCTGATTAAAGGAATCATAGTGGTTTAGTAGGTGCGAATATCTGTAGGGTTCGGAGGACTAAATTAACCAAGAGTAGCTTGGTGAGCTAGAATATATCGTGGTGTTCTACTTTGTTACTTTATTTATTTTCAATTATTTAGGTGTGTGGTAGCACGTAGATACGTCGCTACTTTCACTGCAAGTGTACGGGTCAAGTTTTAGTATAATGGAAAAAGTTAGGGTTATCGTATCCACAAGGATTGGTTGAGATTATTGTCGAGTACCATAATTATCATAACCTAATTTTATCTAGGCGATAAAAATTATAGCTTAATAATTAAATATACTAAAACTAAAATACTAATAATACTAATTAAACTATATTACTATATTGAGATGTTTAGGGGAAAAGATTATCTAGGGATTAGCTTCATTTACTTAAATGTGTTTGATTTCGTTTAGTTTACAATAACGGTGTTCATCCTATCCAACAATCTCTATATCGTAAACTCACTCACCACCTCTCCCGAGTATAAGATGAGTGAATATGAGATTTCGCGTCAACGAAGAAGTCCCCCTCAACGTCTTAATGACACTAGGTCACATGTGTCTTACCCCAACATCATGGATTGCACATTTTCTAACTCCCTCCCGAGTTATTAGATCGTCGCGTTGTGTTTACTCTAATCCGAATTCGGGGTTATCTCTCCCGAGTATCAAATCCCGATTTCTCAATATATCTAAACAAGTATATAATGGAAATATAAGAACAGTAAACACAATCGAATAGCGAAGAACAACCGTTAAAGAAACACAACTCAAATAAACAACGATTTCATAAATTTATATTAATCCTATCGATAATCCATGTTTAGCCAATGGACATAATCATATATACAATGAAAAATGAGCTAAACATGCTCAACAAACTACTGAAGTTAAGAATTGAAAGAAAGAAACGAAAGACTTAGTCGTTATCCGAAGATTTGACGCTAAAACCGTTCAACGATCGCTTCTTCTTCTTTGCGTTGTGTTCTTCTTCTTCGAGTTGTGAACTCTCCCTCAAAAACCTCTCAAAACTATCCTCCCTAAGTGTATGGAGGGTTCTCTACTCGAAAATGAGGAGGAGGAAGAAGAAATAGGACTAAAAATATCTAAAATTACACTTTACAGCTGTAGGGGTCACCGCCGCAATGGTGGGTTTCACCACTGCGGTGGTGGGTATGTCGGCATCGTCATCGTTGCAACGGTGGAAGCAAAAAGTTTCTGTTTTTTCGCCGTCGCGACGATGGCTCTTCCCGCTGTGGCGGTGGATTTGTAGAGAGTTTAGGTCCTTCTCTGTATTTTGATCGCCGCGGTTATGGGCTGCAGGTTCTAAAATTTAGTTTCTTTACTCTTTTTCCACCGTTCTATCAATGTGTGTGTGATAAAACTCAATTATACAACTATCTGTCGATCAGATTGGATTATCCATCAAATAAACTCATGAGTAAAACCAAAAAGGTATAGAGAATCCATAAGTCTAACTGGGATATATTCTCCACTAATGTAGGTTAAGCAATTCAAAAAGATCAATCGAACTTGGTTCGATTTTGGAAAATGGCTAAGGGTATATCAGAAATAGAAAACAGGTTAACGTCATTAACTTGTCAATACCCGAGGCACATGCTTGGCACTCTCACACTCGAAACCCCACAGATAAAATTGAAATAACCCTGAACAATCATTTAAGAATGTCATACTCACTTGTAAAAGGAAATGGAAAATAAAACCGTATATACATGTACTTCTCTTCTTCTTTTTTTCTTTTTTTTGAACGAACCACACCCTCAAACTTATTCGATTATTACAATTTCACGGGTGTGGTTAAAACGAAAGAAAAAATACAAGTGAGTACTCGAATACCGAACCAATTTAAAAGTTCGCCTTAAACTCAACCGCTCAAATCAAGTAGCATACACGAATGCTAACTTGATTCACTCAAATTTGTGTCTTTGGCTCAGCGATATAGATTTGGAAAGAATTCAATTGGCCATTGGTGGCGGCTAAATAAGCGCTGCCACTTTCACCGCAAGCGTACGGATCAAGTTTTAGTATAATGGACATTTCGGTCGGGTATCGTATCCATAGGGATTGGTGTTGTTACTATCGAGTATCGCGATTATCATAACCTGACTTTATCTAGGCGACAAAAATAGAATTTAATTTAATACTAATACTAAACTAAAATACTAATTAAGTTAACTATATTATAAATACTAATTTGAGATTGTTTAGGGGAGTAGATTGTCTAGGGATTAACCTTATTTACTTAAATGCGTTTGATTTTGTTTTAGTTAACATTAACGGCATTCGATGTATCCGACAATCTCGGTTCGTAAACTCTCTTGCCACCTCTTCCGAGTGTAAGACGGGGGAATACGTGACTTCGTTTCAATGCCGAAGTCCCCCTCAACATCTTAACGACTCTAGGTCACGTGAGTCTCGCCCCAACGTCATCGATTACACACTTTCTAATGCCCTCTCGGGTCGTTAGATTGTCGTGTTGCGTTAACCCTAGTTCGAATCCGGGGTTACCTCTCCTGAGTGTCAAACTCCGTATTCTCAATATATCTAAACTAGTATATAATCATAGAAAACATGACAACACAATCAAAATTATAAGGAACAACCATAAACGAAACACAAATTCAACTAAAACTACATTTTCATAAATAATACTTTAATCCCTATTACAATCCATGTTTAACTTATGGTCCTAACCATTTATACAATGTAAAACGATCTAAACATGCTCAACAACTACCAAAATGAAGAAAACAAAGAGAAGAAATGAGCGACTTAGTCGATATCCGAAGATTTGCCGCTAAAAACGTCGATCGATCGCTTCCTCGTTGATCCTCCACCTCGGGTTGAGAGCTCTCCCTCAAAAATCCTTTATCCTAACCATAAAATATAGCCTAAGGCCTTAGGAGCTCAAGAGATCGGAAGAGAGGAGGAGAGAAGGGTATTTATAGGCTCAAAAATATCAAAAAAAATATTTATTCTGCGCAGAGGCCACCGCCGCGGTGAAGGGTTCACCGCCGCAGCGGTGGTAGGTTGGTGGAATAGTAGAAGGCATCCTGAACTTTCACCGCTATGGCAGTGAATTGTTTTGCTGAAAATGGCAATCCTGTATTTTCACTGCCACGACGGTGGTGTCACCGCTGCAGCGGTGACACCCGTTGGTATTTTAGTTGTAACTTCTTCATCCAAACTCCGATTGAGATGATTTAAAAACCTATGGAAATATAAGACAAATATATACAACTTATGTGTTTTGAGTTTCCCCAAAATAGAATGGAATCATGTTCAAAAATGGTCTTGAAGTTACTATACCTGTATCGGCTTTGCAGGTTTGGTGACCGCCTAGGCGAAGAAGTAGGCGGTGGACTTGGAAATGTTCTCAGCATCTTCACTGCCTAGGCGGAGGTCTGGATGCCTAGGCGGTGGGCTTCTTTCACAATGTTGCCTCTTTGCTCATTTATCCACCGTAACTTCGTCTGTTTTGGTTCGATCACATCGTTTTCGCTCCGATTTCATACATTTTCACCACACGCACCTATTTTAATACAAAAAGAATAAAAACATATTAAAACATATAAAAATAACTATAAACGTATTCGAAAACTAACAAATTCGGATTGGAAATACATAGGTAATTTACACCTATCAACCATGGTATTAGTTAAATGTTCAGAATTGAAACAGTTTTTAGGCTTCGACGGGGTAACGAGGGATAAATGATATTACATAGTAGGTTTAAAAGGCTCAAGCAATCAAATGAATACCTAAATCATATCTCCCGAACTACCTCACCTAGGATTTTGCCTCGATTTTTCCCTAAATCAAGTTCTAAAATCCCTATTGTCATGAACTTGGCTAACGAATAATCATTTTCAAATCAATTGGATAGTTATACATTGAGTTTACATGCTCGTGCAAACAGGATCTACAATAACTTTTACTAACATGATACGTCAAGCACACAGAACACACATGAATGAGTTTTACGCTCGACCTCAATAAATAATCAAGGGATAGACTCATCATTGAGTAATAGCCCAGATGAAGTCAAAACTCAGCACACAATAACAACTAACCTAAACAAACATGCACACAATAAAAACAAAACAACATAAACTAACAATACTAACACATATTAAACATACTACATATCACCACCGACTTAAAATGGGTAATGTCCAAAACGACCTATCAGCGATCCCAATGACAGCATATAGCATGATAATGAAGATGGGGGTTTAGAACACGTACCTGGGAGGCGGACAAACTCGCCTTCAAATCAAGTTGGTTGTGACAGATTTAATTTATTTTTGACCTTGGGTTGCCTCCCAAGAAGCGCTTGATTTATTGTCTTCGGCTTGACAAGGAGAAGTGCTCGTCAAAGATCGGCTTCTGCCCGTATTATGTGTCATACAACACCACGTACGGGTCTTGGTTCAAAACGCCTTCAAGACTGGTGAGATATGGCATTGAATGGCTCGAGCTTTCAACTCGACTCAACTCCGATTTATGCGCTTGGTGAGCTTGAATGTACTAAGCTGGAAATGGAATAGGATAGATGAGCCACATCGAATCCTCGTAGATGTGATCGTCATGGCTCGAGGGTGGCATCTCCAATTGGAATTCGAACGGTGAAAACTCACAATGATTAATATGTGAATCCATCGCTAATCCACACTTGGGTTGTAGTATCTTCATGATTGTCTTCAATCTCACCCAAGTACCTTCCGTTTGCTTCCAGTTCCTTACGGTGGATTTCACATTCGGATGTGATTTGTTCGCCTCTCAGTGCCACCACGTCTGACTCGGCCTCAATAGAGCAGATAAGCTGACCGATTTACTTCTGCAGAGACGTTACGGTAGCATCGATGTCCGCACAGACCATCTCAATATAATCAAGACGACCCTCGTGCTCGTTGAGTCGATCATGCGTTTTCCTCAAGAATACCTGAGTCTCTCCCATAACAGTAGCGAGCATTTCCTCCAAGGCGGGGGAAGACTCTACGTCTTGAATTGGAGTGTTAATCCATGGCGCCATGGTGGTGAAACTATGCTCCAAACTTTGGTGACTTGGTGCATAATTCCAACAGTGATAATCATAGGCCGCCAGTTGCTCCAACGACCAAATAGCTTAATCCGCGGTTAGGATGTAGAAAGAGGAGATATCGTTTCCTCTTTCCACCTATGTTCTGGTTGCGGCTGATAACCCGTCAAGGAAATTCAGTAGTTGACACTCCCTCGGGAAACCTTAATTTGGGAACCGAAATAGCAGCTCCTTGTATTGATCTCAAGCGCAATAAAATGGCTCGAAATCTTATTGAAAGAATTGCATAAGTACTTGTTGATCTAACATCTCCAAGTACCCTGCAGGGAAAACTAAAAAAAAACAAAACTACAAAGAAAAGTTATAAACAAAATAAATGCCTAAATTAAAATCAGGTCATTTACTCACAATATCAACAATAATCTAAAACACAATCCCCAACAATGGCGCCAAAAACTTGGTAGTGCGTAGATACGTTGCTACTTTCACTGCAAGTGTACGGGTCAAGTTTTAGTATAATGGGAAAAGTTAGGATTGTCGTATCCACAGGGATTGGTTGAGATTATTATCGAGTATCGTAATTATCATAACCTAATTTTATATAGGCGATAAAAAGTGTAGTTTAATAATTAAATATACTAATACTAAAAGACTAAAATACTAATTATACTAATTAAACTATATTACTATATTGAGATGTTTAGGGAAAAAGATTATCTAGGGATTAACTTCATTTACTTAAATGCGTTTGATCTCGTTTAGTTTACAATAACGGTGTTCATCCTATTCGACAATCTCTGTATTGTATACTCACTCACCACCTCTCCTGAGTGTAAGATGAGTGAATATGCGACTTTGCGTCAACAAAGAAGTCTCTCTCAACGTCTTAACGACACTAGGTCATATGAGTCTTGCCCAACGTCATGGATTGCACACTTTCTAACTCTCTCCCAGGTTATTAGATCGTTGCGTTGTGTTTATCCTAGTCCGAATTCGGGGTTATCTCTCCCGAGTGTCAAGCCCCGATATCTCAATATATCTAAACAAGCATATAATATAAATCTAAGAATGGTAAACATAATCGAATAGCGAAGAACAACCGTTAAAGAAACACAACTCAAACAAACAACGATTTCATAAATTTATATTAATCCCATCGATAATCCATGTTTAGCCAATGACCATAACCATATATATAATGAAAATAGAGCTAAAACCGTTGTCCGAAGATTTGGCGCTAAAACCGTTCAACGATCGCTTCTCCTTCTTTGTGTTGTGTTCTTCTTCTTCAGGTTGTGAGCTCTCCCTAAAAAACCTCTCAAACTATCATTCCTAATTGTATGGAGGGTTCTTTGCTCGAAAATGAGGAAGAGGAAAAATAAATAGGGCTCAAAATATCTAAAAATATATAAAATTACACTTTACAACTGCAGGGGTCACCGCCGCGACAGTGGGTATGTCAACAGCGTCACCGCTACGGCGGTGGATGCAACGGTGGAAATAGAAAGTTTATGTTGTTTCACCATCACGTCGATGGATCTCACCGCTGCAACAGTGGATTTGCAGAGAGTTTAGGCCCTTATCTGTATTTTAAAAGCCGCGGCAGTGGGCTGCAGGTTCTAAAATTAAGCCTCTTTACTTTTTTTTCACCGTTCTTCTACCACTCTTGATCCGACTTGATTGATATTCTATCGTTTTAGCTCATTTTCATCCCAAACACCTATATAATATAAAAACACATAAAAACGTATTAAAACGTAATAAAAATACTAAAAAACTATCAGGTTCGGTTTGAAAATAGATAGGTAAATTAAAGCTATCTGTGTGCACCTAGTTTAAATAGCACATATCTGCTGCTATAAAAGATAATAATTAATTTAGAATAAAATTAATTATTTGAATTTTCAAGTATTATAGGTTGACAATTTGTTTTAATTTTTTATATCTACCAAGTTCACCCCCTCTTGGGTTGATCACTGGGCCAACAAGGCTGAGCTAAGTCTTAAAAAAATAGAGCTAACCCCATTTTCATAAAATAAATTCAAGTGGGCCACAGGCGTAAAACAAATTAAGAAAACATTATTTATAAAATATATATATATATATATATATATATATATATATATATATATATATATATAGAAAAACCCATTATTTAATTTTGATATTTCAAAATTACCCTTTTTGTAACACCCCCGCCCTATGCCCCCAACACCCGAGGCCGGATGTGACGTCGACTTGACGTTACCTGATTGATCAACAATTATATATATATATATATATATATATATATATATATATATATATATATACACATGCACCGCTATATTTTTTTTCAAAATATATTTACCCACTTCAAAATTCAGGAATACACATATCCCAAATATTCACAGCAAAACCACAAAAAAAAAAAAAAAAAAACTGAACCTTTCACGGTTCACACCTGTACAGCCAACCCTCCAAAATGACACCACCTCCTGACTCTACCTAGTGTCAGTAGTGAACCCGTTCCTAACTGCGGCACCTGAAACTAAATATTTTATCGGTGTACTATCTTTATAATATAAAAATAATTTATAGATCAAGCATAATTATCAAATACCAATTTTCAAAATATAATATAAGTATAACCGCACACCGAGCCAAAATAAAATTCAACACCCATCATTACAATAAGATAATGTATTTAAATCAATCAATCCAAACATTTCGATATATAATAAAATATCGCACACATATTTCCTTACTAGCCATAGGATCGTTTTACCTCACGATCGGGAGTTACGACGGTACCGTAACCTGTACGACTGTGCCATCTAAGGTGGATATCAGCGTCAGGGTCATTTAATATCTCTAATGGTAGGAGCAATCACCTTGCAGGACTTGCCTAACAAGGAACAACATATCCACCATGTAGGACTTGCCTAACAGGTAACAATATATATCCACCCTGCAGGACTTGCCTGATAGGTAACAACATATATCTATCATGCAGGACTTTCTTAATAGGTAACAACATATATCTACATCTCATAGAACATGTCGTCCTGACGAGAAGACAACTATGACATAGTCAGATAATAAAAACCTCTTTCCACATTTAAAAAGTTACTCAATCCACATAAGTTATAAAATCGTCTATTTTAATAAATATTTTATTTTCATAATTTATACAAAAATATAATTTATTAATTTACATAGAAGATAGAACACTCACCTTGATTTTTGTGTTATTAAAAACACTATTGTCAGAATGCTATGCGAGCGTTGTCGCATGTGAACCTAACAACCAAATGGCCTAAAATGCATTCGTGACCCTAGAATGAATTGTTTTCCATTCCTAATTTTTTATTTATTTATTTATACAAAATTATTTAATGCCTAATTTCTTAAGTTAATATTAACTGTACATAAATTATTATAACGCCGACTACAAAAAAAAATCCGTTAATAATGAAATTTGTAGAAAAATATTAATTGACCATTAAAATTTTTATTAGTCAGCGAAATACTAAAAATTGTCGTTTTAGTAAAATTTATAATTTTTATCTTAAACTTTATTCTTCACAAATTAAATATATTTGTGCATACAAATATACCCGCTACATTTCCCGAACCCACTATATTAATTGAACCTTCGTATATATATTTTTGATATATAAATATACACATGTACATATCCGTACAAATAGCCCCATAAATTAAACGCGATATATATATATATATATATATGAATGAAGAAAGGAAGAAAAGAGAAAAAAATACGAATTACTTGTTTCTATTTTTTTTTTCTTTCTGGCCGAGAGCACAATTTTTTTTTCTCGTGGTAGAAAAAAACACACACACACACACTTTTCATATATATATATATATATATATATATATATATATATATATGTGCCCTTTGATCACTGTCTCTTTTTTTTTTTTTTTTGGTGTTTGATCATGACACGTGTCGTGTCCCTTGCCCACATTTTTTTTGACTTTATCCCTTCATTTTTTTATTTAGTTTTTTAAATTATGCATATATTATAATATAATAAACACACACACACACATATATATATATATAGTCAAACAATATTCCACCGCCATTTTTGTGTAATTTTTTTTTATTTACACTAATTACCCTCTTGAAATAAAGAAAATATTAATTATATCCCAAAATTTTTAAAATCATATTCTAAATAACTTAAAAATCCCTAACTTTCAAAATTCAAAATTAAAATTAACATATTAATCCCTAAATTTTTTAAATTTAATTTTTTTAAAGTACTTATTAAACAGCACAACGCACCCCGTTATTTTTTTTCTAAATGTTCTTAAATGCAACTAGAAATATGTATGTACAGGAACTAGGCTTTACAATCCTTTCCCCCTAAAAGAAATTTCGTCTTGAAATTTTAGTTACCTTGAACGAATAAATGTGGATATTTATTCTTCATCTCTTCTTCTCTTTCCCACGTTACTTCTACCACCGAGTGACTGCGCTATAGCACTTTCACCAACAAAATCGTTTTCGTTCTCAACAATTGATCTTTACCTTTCAGAATCTGGACTAGCTCCTCAACATATGTCAAGTCTTCTTTTAATTCGATTGGTTGAGAAGACAACACATGTGAAGGGTCTGGCACATATTTTCTAAGCATCGATACGTGAAACATGTTGTGTAATCTGGACAATTCCGGAGGTAGGGCTAGTCGATAGGCCGCCATACCAACCCGTTCTAGAATCTCGTATGGCCCAATATATCTCAGACTTAGCTTTCCCTTCTTCCCAAATCTTATTATGCCCTTCCAAGGGGATATCCGTAAAAATACATAATCACCCACTTCAAATTCCAACTCTCGTTTATGCTTGTCAGCATAACACTTTTGCCGACTCTAAGCAGTCTTCAGTTTTTCCTTAATCACTTTCACTTTGTCCGCCGTCATCTGGGCTATATCCGGCATCAATAATTTTTGTTCTCCCACTTCAATCCAACAGACTGGAGTTCTGTACCTTCTACCATACAACGCTTCATATGGTGCTATCTTGATTGCCAAATGATAGTTATTATTATAGGCAAACTCTATCAACGTTAAATGATCATCCCAGCTACCGAAAAATTCTAGAACACAACCCCTCAACCATTGTTATTTTAGGAGCGAGGCGCACTGAGGCGCAATGACCCCCGAGGTGGCGAGGGAAGGCGCGGGCTTCTTTGAAGCAAGGTGCACATTTTAAATATGTGCTTTTCTATTATCATGGATACGGAAAATATTCAAATTCCAATCAAAAAATCAAAACCAATCACTTAACAAACATTAAAATCAAGTAGTTAATAAACATAAAAACCAAACAATCCAAATATAACTTTTAAAAAAACTAATCATCGTCATCGGAGATATTAAGGGAGCCACTATCACTCGAATTATCCGATTTATATCCTTTGATATTGTCTTCTTTTGTCTCATCTGATCCCACTTCTTCCTTATCTATGAGATGAACTCTGCTCAACGATGATCTTGAATTTTTTGTTGCCTTTGAACTTGATGCTGCTCTAGTGTTTTTGCTACTTTCTTCAACTCCAGCAGTTCTAGCAACATCTCCCCAAGTCAAATTGTCATCATCATAAAAAAGTTCTTCATCATCATTTGATTCTCCATCCATTCTTCCCGATAACCACTCATTGCTTGCATTAATATCATATAAAGTTATAGGATCAATAGTGTCTCTCAAACTATATTGACGTCTGAGTGCTCTATTGTATTTGACGAATACCAAATCATTCAGACGTTGGTGAGCAAATCTATTCCTTTTCTTATTATGAATCTGTAAATAAATAAATATTAATGTCTACTTTTTTTTTTAAATTACATTATAATAAGCCCTTACATGCTTGAATATGCTCCAATTTCGCTCACATTCAGATGCACAACAAGTGAGGCTAAGAACTTTAACAACAAATGTTTCTAAATTTAGAGTAGAAGAACCAAATGCAGTCCACTAGTCAGGTGTTAATTTGTAGTAAAATATAATCTTAAACAAGAGACAAACTATAGAGACTTTGAAATTTATATTTAACGAAAAAAAATTATGGGATTGGGTCCATTACCTGGTGATCTTGTAGTTCTTTGACTAATTGTCATAGACATACCAAAGAGACCTTCTTCTCTTGTATATAAATGCAATTGTTGAGAAATTTTGTCTTGCAACTCTATGTTCGGAACCAATCTTTCTATGCATTGGTATAAACCCGCCATCACTTCTTTGTCTTTCTCAATATCTTTATTTGCATAATGAAATTCCGGGTTCAAATAATAACCAACTGCATGTAATGAGCGATGCAATTGAACATCCTATCTTCGGTCAATTATTTCAAATATCGACCTATACTTCTCCTCATTTTCATTGAAAGATTTGGCAATAGTTTCTTTAGCTAGATCCATGGCCTCATAAATATATCCCATCGGGGGTTTATTTTCACCATCAACCAATCTAAGAACATGAACAAGAGGTCCAACAACCTTAAGCATACACAATTGTGTTCCAAAACGAAGGCATCAATATTATTTGTGCTGTCCTTTTACCCTGTGCCTCCTTTTTCCCATTTATTTGTTGTCCACTCCTCTGATGTAAGCAACTTCTTTAAGTTGTTCTTTTGTTTGTGCATCCTCGACAATGTGATAAACACGGAGCAAATCGAGTTTTTGTAGGCTTCAACAACTCATTCGCTTGAGTGAAGCTCCTCATCATATTCAATAATCTCATGCGATTATAAATATACCCATGTACAGAGATTACATTTTGAAATGCTTTCCTCAAGCGGGGTATTTCGAAAATGTCCTCCAATATCAAGTCCAGGCAATGGGCAGTGCAAAGAGTCCAAAATAAATGTAATCTTTTTTCTATTAGAAGTCTCCCTAAAAAGACAACGGTGACATAGAATGAGAAAAAATAAGAATGAAAAATTAGAACTTACAACCTTTACAAAAAAAAAAACATGAGAATGAAAAATATTACCCGCCAATACATTAGCCGAAGCACTATCAGTGACAACTTGAACTACACTAACTTCTCCAATACGCTCAACAAACTTATCAAGTAATTGGAACATTTTTTCTCCATCTTTTGCATAGCTTGAAGCATCAATGGACTTAATGAACATGCCTCCTCTAGGACAATTGACTAAAAAGTTAATCAATGTCCTCTCTCTCTAATCTTTCCACCCATCGACCATGATAGAACATCCTTATTTTTCCCAATCATTTTTATGACACCTCATTATGTCATTAGTGTGATTTACCTCTTTTTTTAGTAAGAGAACTCTCACCTCGTGATAAGTTGGAGGCTTCATGCCTGGATCATATTAACCAAAAGCTTCAATAACCGCTGCAAAGCTAGCGTAATTTACACAATTAAATGGTAGCCCAACATCATACATCCATCTTGCAAATGTTTGGCATGCTCGCGCTCTTAATTATTTCTTATAAGGGTTATTCTTATCAATTTTAGTTTGTTTTCCCTTAGCACGTTTTTGTACTACAATCTCTGGATCAGGTGTGAAGAATAAATTGATAGGTCCTTTTTGTTTCGATTCGTTGAACTTCTTCACTCTGTGACTATGAGTAACCATTCGTCTTTTACCTCGTTGATCAACCTCCACTATGTTATCCTCCTCCTCTACATCATCGGAGTTTATCATATCATCAAAGTCAGGCAACATATCTATTTGTTATTTCTCCATTTTTTTTCTTATTCATGTATGCCCTTATCTCTTCTTTCACATGAGGCGGACATGATTTATAGACGGTTACATTTCTAAAGCCTCTACAAAGGCGTTGCTTCAATTTATATACGTCTCCCTTCATTATTTTCCCACAAAAATTACACTTCAAATCATTAGACTTTTGGGAATGCAACGGTTGTGCATATTGCCAAGCCTGATCTTTTCAATTACCGCTATTGTGGCTACTAGACATTTGCAATTTGTTTTTTTTGCCTATTGGATTGGAAAAAAGTCAATAGATATAATTTAGGTTATAAATTCAACACATCCAAAAAAATGACAGGGGCAGGGGCTGTAACGGTGGTTAACAAAAGGGTTGTTTGTGCCCTTGTTGCTGCACAAAATAGGGGCTCATTTTTGCACAAAACAACCCTTATTTTTTGTGCAAGCTTTTTGGTGTAAACTAAATCAGGGGGTTGTTTGTGCCCCTGTTGCTGCACAAAACAGGGGGCTGTAATAGTTGTAACTTTGTGATTCTCTATGTTAGGAATTGCATATTGTTGTATTAGAAAATGAGCATGGAATTACTATAAACTAAATCACTTGCAGAAAACTGCTGTAAAAATGAAAAAAACAAATAGGGTTTACGACTGAAAAAAAAAATCAAACAAGAAGAAGAAGAATAAGAGGAGAAGGAGGAGAGAGAGAAAAGAAAAGAAAACCAACGATTTTTCCCGACAAAAAAAGAAGAAGAAAATAAATCAAATAGGGGCTTCTTCTAGAAAAACAAATCAAATAAGAAGAAGAAGAAGAGGAGAAGAAGAATAGAAGAAGAAGGAGGAGGAGAGTGACATAGCTGGAAAACTGATCCACATTTAAAAATTTACTCGATCCATATAAGTTATAAAATCGAACATTTTAATAAATATTTTCTTTTCATAATTTATACAAAAATATAATTTGTCAATTTACATAGAAGATAGTACACTTACCTTTATTTTTGCGCTACTAAAAACACTATCGTCAGAATACTATGCGGGCGGCGTCGCCTGTGAACCTAAAAACCAAAGTGCTTAAACTAAGAATTTATTTAAAATAAATTTAATATGCAATTCGTGACCCTAGAATGCATTGTTTCCCATTCCCAATTTTTTTTTATTTATACGAAATTATTTAACGCCTAATTTCTTAAGTTAATATTAATTGTATAGAAATTATTATAACAACGATTACAAAAATTTTCCCGTTAATAATGAAATTTGTAGAAAAATATTAATTGACCATTAAAATTTTTAGGGGATCACGGTGAGAGGTCTCACTCCTTCAAAACACCACTTTTTAAGGACCATCATCCATAGGTTTAAAAAACCACTTGGATGGTCCTCTATAAAGTGGTGTTTTTAAGGGGTTGGACTTTTGAAGGAATTTTCCAAAATTTTATTAGTCAGCGAAATATTAAAAATTGTCATTTTAGTAAGATTTATAATTTTTATCTTAAATTGTATTCTTCGCAAATTAGATATATATGTGCATACAAATATACCAGCTACATTTCCCAAATCAAGTATATTAATCGAAACTTAGTTTATATATTTTTGACATATAAATATACACATATACATGTCCGTACAAATAGCCCTATAAATTAAACATGATATATATATATATATATATGAATGAAGAAAGGAAGAAAAGAGAAAAAAATGCGAATTACCTGTTTCTGTTCTTTTTTTTTCTTTCTAGCCGAGAGCAATTTTTTTTTTTCGCGGTAGAAACAAAACACACACGCACTATATATATATGTGCCCTTTAATCACCATTTTTTGTGTGTGTGTGTGTTTGATCATGACACATGTCGTGTCACTTGCCCACATTTTTTTGACTTTATCCTTTCATTTTTTTTTGTTTTTGTTTTTTTTTTCTAATTATGCATATATTATAATATATATATATATAGTCAAACAATATTCCACCGCGATTCTTGTGTAAATTTTTTCTTATTTACACCAATTACCCTCTTGAAATAAAGAAAATATTAATTATATCCCAAAATTTTTAAATTATATTCTAAATAACTTAAAAATCCCTAACTTTTAAAATTCAAAATTAAAATTAACATATTAACCCCTAATTTTTTAAATTTAATTTTTTTAAAGTAAATATTAAATAGCACAACGCACCACGTTATGTTTTTCTAAATGTTCTGAAATACAACTAGAAATTTGCATGTGCATGAACTAGGCTTTACACTTTGTATAAATAAATGAATAAATCCTAATTACTTTTGGATATCTATTTTTCTCTATACTTATATCATCTCTCTTTCTCTCTCTCTCTCTCCTAGCTCCTCTTTCCCCCATTGTCGGCTGCAACTCCACATTGTTGTTGGCCTCCATACCACTAGGGCTCCGCGACATCTCCACCGGTTACCATCCCACAACATTACCACCATCAATATCAAAAGAGTCATTTTTTTTTTCTCTCTCTCTCTCACATACACACACACACACATATAACCACCACCAAATTCGGTAGTGGTCGTACACGATTGGCTATAGCCAGATCATAGTTTTGGCCTAGATCTGTCCACCTACAGGTAGATTTGATCTTGATCAGGCCATAGTCGGTTAGTTTGTGACCAACCACTAATCATTCTCAATTTTGTATCAAAATCCAACACTTGTTCTATAATTTTGTTAGTCTTTTCAGTAATTTTAATTAATAATAAAACAGTTTATTATTTTTGTAGGTATAAACTCAAAATAAAGAAAGGTAAAAAAAGAGCAAAGAAAATGGCAAAAAATGACAAAAAAATTGAGTAAAACCAGACAACCTACCAATCGGCCCAACCTGCGCCCGCGACCCGCGATTTGAGTTTGCAACAAGCTAATCGGTCCCAAAATAGACTTTAATGGGAATTAAATCCATCATATGATTCATATCAAATTCCATGTAATAGGTAGGCTTTAATGGGAATTAAAGCCTATCATTGGAACCGTTAACCTTAAACCAACTAAAGCCAACTAAGGCCATTAAAGGACATTAAATAGTTGAAATTGAAAAGGGAATTAATGGAAATTAATGGTAATTAATAATTTTTATCTTGTTTTTCGATCATATTTAAAAGAGTCGGCTTTGGAGTTTTAATTATACAAAAAAATAAATTAATTAAAATGCAATAATGATAAGTGACCGAGTTGGGGGCATGTACTTGTTCTTCGATTATTCTCATGCATTTCACTTCTTTTTATATTTGTATATTCTATATATAATGAAGTAATATAATTACAAGAAAAATTACAAAGAAAGTTTGATCATTTAATCGATATGGACTATCTTCGGGATTCAATTATTAATCTAAGGTGAACTAATCACTAAGTATAGTTAATCCTATCAAGTACATCGATTAATCGATCGTTTAATAACTATAGATTATCTTCGAGATTCGATTCCTACTAATCTACAGTGAATCAATCCCTAAGCGTAACCCGCCTTATTAAACCATATCGATTCTAATAAATACAAATTGTATAACAATTAGATCTGAACCACATGTATTAGATCAAATCCGCAAGTATCAATAATCGTTTCTAACATTTAAAAAATGATACAAACAATAATTGATTTCATAAATAATGTAATAACATTAAACTCTTGTTATACAATCTTATACAGAGATAAAATATAAGAAATTAGAACTACATAAGAAAACCTAGAATGAATACACCCTAAACCGATTTTGTTCCTTAGTCACTCATGGATTGTTCTTCCAAAATGATGTTCAACATGAGCTCTTAAAGAACCCCAAAAAGATGTCTGGCAAAAGAAAAAATGAAGAATAAAATAAAATGAAACAAGAACCAAAATAAAAAAGAAAAAGAAAAGCCACAGCCACTAGCCAAATAAAAGAGTAAAAATATCTAATGAATTGGAAAAATTCCCCTTCAGCCAAGAATCTCTCATCAAGACCGTATTGTACCATTAATTTCCATTAGTTCCCCTCCATTCTTTCCCTTTTTTAATTCCAACTATTTAATGTCTTTTAATGGCCTTGGTTGGCTTTAGTTGGCTTAAGGGTAACAGTTCCAATGATGGGCTTTAAGTCCTATTAATGCCTATTACATGGAATTTGGTATGAATCCTATGATATCATATGATGGCTTTATTCCCATTAAAGCCCATTTTGAGACCGATTAGTCTGTTGCAAACCCAAATTGGGGGTCGCGGGCGTGGGTTGGGCTGGTTCGCTGGTCATAGGGTTTTACTCCAATTTTTGTCCTGTTTTTCCATTTTCTTCGCTATTTTTTTGGCCTTCTTTATTTTCAATTATATACTAGAACTATAATAAAGTGTGTTATTATCAATTAAAATCAATAAAAAGACTAACAAATTTATAGAATAAGGGTTGGATTTTGATACAAATTGAGAATGATCACACCCCCACACTTATATTTTGTTAGTCCCCGAGCAAAACAAAAAATCTAAAAAATGAAAAATGTCACTTTCGTAGGAAACACGATTGCATTTTGCCTATACAATAAGCCTTTAAACCCCTAGATGATCCCAAGTGTATGAGTTTTAGTATTTTGAAGGTTTACAGTAATGATTTCTACAAACATTTATACTACTTATGATAGTCTATTAAGCACCGTAGACAAATTTCAAAAATATATATATTCGTTGGAATACATGTGCATCAAATGATATAACTATTTATTTCAGAAAACATCCAATTTTATTCCCAGTTTAACTTTGTTCATGAAGCTCAAGTTTAAGTTCTCAACACTCAAAATTAGCAACTTAATGAATTTCAACCTTAAAAAGACTTGATTCTTCTCTCCAATTTTTTTTTTAATATTTTATTTTTATTTTTATTTTATCTTTTCATTTTTTTTTTTATTTAGCAATTGATATGCGCAATGTTATTCCCGCAGCTCTAGGATATCCATGTAGCGATTGTTGGACCAATAATCCCGTTGGCTCAAATCATTAGATGTAGAGAAACTCAAAATGCTTAATTATTCGAGCATCCTAGGCATTAGTATTAACCAATCAATCACTTTCCTCGTACCAACTCTCACCTTTGACATGAACACTTACTGCTTGATGAGGCAAGAAACCCGATTACTTAGTAAGAATCGATGTTTGAAATGAAATAGATTTTATTCTAGTTATTTTGCATAATATTTTTTTTTAATTAGAGAGAAGAACACAAGTTCCTATTTTTAATTGTTATTCACAATTTGCTAACATTAGTTAAGATTACTACAATTAAAATTAAGGTGCATGAACAATATTGTAATTTGGAACTAACTTAGGTGTGACTTTCATATCATAACAATTTCACACTTAAGGATCTGCACGTATCAACTAATAAAATATTCCCAAAAGTGTAAATGTGCAAATTGTTTTTTATTAACATAAGATAACCATTCCCCACAGTTAGTTCTAGTATTGTCCTCAATGAAAAGAAGGAAAAACATTTAAGTCAGGGAGGGGGACAACCTAATGTTGGAGACGTTTGGACTTACTGTATAAATTCCTACAAATACCACCAAACATGTCAAATATGCACGCATGGAAACAAAAGGCGCAAGATTAGGCATATTGTATGTGTTCTTTATTTCCATAATAATTTTATTATTTTTTTTTATATATTTTAGTTTATTTTTATTTTTTATTTTTTTGTTTTTTTTCTTCAGTGGATTGCTTTCTACTTAGTGCTAAGTTTTACGTCTTCAGCCAGGTGCAAGAGGGTTACACATATCCATAATGAAGTAACATGTTGATCTTAAGATTTAGATGGACAATTAAATTTTGATATTTTTTGTGGAACTAACGAGTTTATTCAGTGTAAAAGTTCCATTGATGATGTTATTATGAAATAATTGCGAAGGATGCAAATAGACAAACAAAGAAACGAACATTAAGAGATTGGAGATTCTAAAGAATTCAGGTGAAAACAACTCAAGCCATTTTTTACTCTTAATGTATCTCGATTAGGATTACACGTGACACAAAAATCATTTATATTTATATGTGTTTTTATTAGGATCCTAATTAGTTCACATATTTGCTCCAATGTGAAATTGAAAAAGAAAAATTGACCTAAGAAAGATTAGTGTTTAAAATTGATTAATAGTGTCAATAAAGTTAACCGTGAAGAGAAATTAATTAAAGGGTTGAAAATGTTGAAGATTGGGAAGAAATATAATTAAGAATGAGTGATCCAGCATTGATCGGTCAATCGATTATAAGAGGATCGGTCAACCGAAGGGTAATGGCTGGGAATTAGAGAAGTCTCTGAATCGATCGGTTAACTGACCAAGAGAGATTGATCAACCGATGGCTAAGAAGTGAACTCTCTAAATCGATCGGTCAACCGACTAGGGCCAAAAAATGGCATGGGGAGCATCCTGAATCGATCAGTCAATCGACCCATGGGGGATTGGTCAACCGACCAGCGTATAAAAATGGCTCGGGCAATAACCAAAAACAATTGGTCAACCAAGGGTTCATTGGTCAGTCAACCGACTAGGCAGTTTCAGTGTTTGAGGGTTTTCCAGATCTAATCCAAAACTAGCCATTTTTTGGCTAATATCTTAGAGATATTCTGGGGATTTGAACATATATATATATATATATATATATATATATATATATATATATATATATCATTCTTATTTACATTTCCCTATAGATATGATAAACTTATTTTAAGTGTTTCTCAATTTAGTCCATTTCAATATTTTCTATCATTTTGATTTGAGAATGTGAAATACATTAGGGACTAAATTGAACGATTTAAAAGTCATATTTAAGTGAATTGAACCAGGATTGAGTAATGTTGATATATGGGGTCTATATGAGTATTTAAAAGTCATATTTTGTGGGAATTAGCCGTTAGAGGGTCTGTTTCAAATCTGTTCATATAGACCTACGTTTTTCACATATCAATACATCATTCTATCAAGAACTTTCAGTTTATGTGCTTTCTAAGAGTTGTTATTTTGAGATTATACCGAGAGATTATTGTGAGATCATTTTTGAGAAAAGTTTTTGAGAATAAGTGCTGATTATTTTGGCGTCACTGATCTAAGCTTTGTTGCAATTCAATTTTCATTCTTTCGCTGATATCTTGATGAGATTGTTCAAAACTTCCATTCTTTATTGTGATTATATATTATTATTCTTTCTTGGATTTTAGATGTTGTGAAATCATTTTTGAACTTTAAAGTGCATAAAAATTATTTTAAAACGATTTTTGTGGTAATTTGATTACGTGCTTAATTCTGTGCTACCCATTTATTTTATAATCACATTTTAATTTCCTCACTTAATTCTATCACTAGTAAATTCGGGATATTAATTGAGTTTAAATTGATTTGAGGTGGTAGAAGCTCTGAGTGCGAAGAAACATATTGATTTTTGTATTTGGTGAGTTTTGTTGGGATTAGATACTGTTGGGAGTATCTAATCAGGGGTAGCTGCGTTTCAATATCTTCCTGTAAAGAGATTGAGGTTTAATCTTTACCAAGAGTATAAAAAGGTTAAGTTACTCTTTTCCCTTGAAAATAGCTAGGCGTGATTTTTCCAGATTAGAATTAATTGAGTGTGATTTGTAATGGTTTCATCCTTACCGGTGAAAAGGATACTTGGAGTATTTTTTGTGAGGCTTGATTCTTAGCCTAAGTATAAAAGAATTAGGTTAATCTTTTGCTTGTTAAAAAGATAAAGGTTCTTCCTTAGCCTATGAAAAGAAAATTATAAAGGTTGATTATGAGTCTGTAAAAGAATCATTGTGTAATGGTTTGGTTCTTACTTGTTTAAAGGAATCTTAGTGGTTAGGGGGTGCGAATCTCCGTGGGATTCGGAGAACTGGATTAACCAAGAGTAGCTTGGTGAACAAGGATATATCAAGGTGTTGTGCATTATTACTTTATTTATTTAGTGTTGCTTGGGTGTACACCTAGAGCTACTTACACTTATTCGTTGCTATATAAAGATAACAATTAATTTAGGATTAAATCAATTATTTAAAAATTTAAGTGTTGAAAGATAATTATGTGCTTTAATTTTTATAACTACCTAATTTACCCATCTCTTAGGTAAATCACTAGGCCAATAATTGGTATCAGATCTTGGTTTAGCTCGATACACTAGCTAACAAAGATCACATGGCGCACTCGATAGGCACACTAGGTGAGAGGTAGTCTATGGATCGACTGCTTTTATTTGTAGGTAAAAATTATGCATTCTAGAAGGATAGGATGATTGCATTCCTTCAAGCCACAAATTTTGACGTGTGGCTAGAGATTGAGGATGGTCCGTTTGTCCCTATGGAAAACGAAATTTTGAAGAAGAAAGAGTAGCTGACTGCTTCTGATAAATAGATGCTTTCCATTAATTCTAAGGTTATTAACATTTTGTTTTACCCTTTAGATGCTAATGACTATTCCAGGGTCTTAGGTTGCGGATCGGCGAAAGAAATATGGGAGAAATTGCAAATTACCCATGAAGGGACCAGTTAAGTGAAACTGTTAAAAATCAACGCCTTAATCCGTCAATTTGAATTATTCAGAATGGGAGAAGCAGAATCAATTCAAGAGATGTACACACAGTTCAATAATATCTGCAACCATTTGAGTCAACTCGGAAAACCATACTCCACAGATGATAAAGTTTGAAGGATCTTGAGATCTTTAACTAAAGTATGGGAGCCGAAGGTGACCGCGATTGAGGAAGCTAAGGATCTTGCAAAATATGAAATTGATGATCTCATCGGCAACCTAATGACACATGAGACGGCAATTCGAGGATATGAGAATGACACCGGGAATATAAAAAGAAGTCTTTGGCATTGAAGGTTCAGAAAATTAACGAAGAATATGAAAATGATGATGTGAGTCTTGCAGTGAGCAAGAAAAAAATGTAGTGCTTCTCACAAAGAATTTTAGAAGGATGACTCGACGTACATTTTGTGGAAGGAGGAATTTCAACACGAACAACATGGAATGTTACAACTGTCACAAGACTAGCCACTTTCAAACTGATTATCCCGAACCAAAAAAAGAGAAGAAAAGAAAGGAGAAGAACAAAGGAAAGAAGAGTAAGAAGAAGTCTATGAAAGCTACTTAGGATGATACCGAATCGAGTAGTTTGGAAAAATCAAGAAGTGAATGATCGTCCATGCTTGCGCTAATGGCCACTAGTGATGAGGTAACTAAATGTTCAAGTTCTTGTCCTTTAGATTTTGATAAATGATTTGATGTATATCAAGAATTTACACATGATTATAAAAACCAGTGTTCTAAAATTAATGCCCTTCAAAGTACAATTTAACACATTAAAATAGCAAGTAATGGACTATGAATCTGAAAACATTGATTTGAAATTCAAGATGTCGGATTTACATTCAATAGTTCTCAAATTCACTGGGAGTGAGAATAATTTCAAAAAATGCTTTTGGGAAGTTCACGAGATATTTTTGATAAAGCCGGTATTGGATTTCAGAAAAATCTTAAACAAAAACACTTTTATAAATTCTTTTCTGAAATCGTAGGTCTTGTTAGATGTTTTAAATGTAACATTGTGTGGCATACTATTCGTAGATGTTTTACTAAAATATCTAACTGCAGACAAATTTGGGTTCCAAAAAGAACTAAAATTATCCCGACTAACAAGATCGGACCCACTTAGACTGGGTACCACTTAGGAACTATTTGAGGTTCTCCTTACAGGTCATTCTGAAAGCATCGATAGGCAAGGACAAATGGTTCTTGGACATTGGTTGTTTTCGGCACATGACGGGAGATAAATAAAAATTTATATATTTGACACCTGAAAATAGAGGTCATGTGACATTTAGAGATAACTATAAGGGTAAAATTATCAGTATAGGTAATATCGGTAATGGTACTACTGTTATTAAAGATGTTTTATTAGTTGATGGTGCGAAATATAACTTGCTTAGTATATGTCAATTATGTGACAAGGGTTATAATATTATGTTTGATCATGATAGATGCATTATTAAGAATGGACATGATAGTAGCATCTATTGGTTGCATCACGTTTTGAGAATGTTTAGACATGTTCATTTGATGATTTTACTTCTCAAAACTTATCTTGTTCAAATTGTTTATTTGAAAATAGTTGGTTAAGGCATAGGAGACTTGGGCATGCTAGTATGGAATTGATTTTTAACTTATCTAAGAAGAGTCTCGTATGTAGCCTACTTGATTTAAAATTTGTGAAAGATAAAGTATGTGATGCATGTCAGTTAGGCAAACAGTCTAGATCATCATGTAAGAAAAAGATGCACACGTCCATGTCTAGATGTTTTGAAATGTTGCATCTTGATTTATTTGGTCCAAATTCTATTGCTAGTCTTGGAGGTAAATTTTATGAAATTGTAATAGTTGCTGACTACTCTAGATTTACTTGGGTGTTCTTCCTTACTAAGAAAAGCAAAGTTGCTTCTGTGTTTTCTAAATTTTGTAAACGTGTTCAAAATGAGAAGCAATGCTCTATTATTAATATTCGTAGTGACAGAGGTAGAGAGTTTAAAAATGATGATGTAATCAGTTGCTGTGATGAGCATGGTTATGCTCATAACTTCTCTACACCGAGATCACCACAACAAAATGGTATTGTGGAAAGAAAGAACATGACGCTTCAGGAAATGGCCTGAACAATGCTAAATGAAAATCATTTGACAACCTACTTCAGGGCAGAAACAGTAAGTACCGCTTGCCACGTTGTAAATCGGGTATCAATTCGTAGAGGGTTTAATAAAACCCCTTATGAAATCTGGAATGGTAAGACTCCGAACATATCCCACTTCAAGGCATTTGGTTGTAAATGTTTTATTTTGAATGATAAGGATAATATTGGTAAGTTTGATGCTAAATATGACTATGGAATATTTCTTGGATATGATACTAACAATAAAGCTTATAGAGTTTATAATAAACGTACGTTAGTAGTTAATGAGTCTATGTATGTTGTTTTTTAGGAAGCTGATAAATATTTGTTGAGAAATATTTTGGATGATGATGATGCAGATACTTTAAATAACCAAAACCAAGGCGACAATGTGACAAAGGAACCTCAAAAAGAGTAGCCTAAGGGAGAGGATTCGGCATTACCATGAGCTATAAAGACAGTACCGGGATACTCCGTAAAGGAAATCATCGGTAATTTCGAAAGAGGTGTAAGTACTCGTTCCTCCCTTAGAGATACTATTAATCTTGTTTTTCTATCTCAAATTGAGCCTAAGAATGTGAATGAGGCATTAACTGGTCATTCTTGGATCTCTGCGATGCAAGAAGAGTTAGTTCAATTTGATCGAAATAAAGTGTGGTCTCTAGTTCCTAGACCGGATTTTCATCCTGTAATTGGTACTAAATGGGTTTTTCGAAATAAAAAGGATGAAACTGGTATAGTAATTAGAAACAAAGCAGGATTAGTTGCACAAGGCTATAATCAAGAGGAATGAATTGATTATGATGAAACTTATGCACCTGTGGCTAGATTAGAAGCTAGTAGAATACTACTCGCTTTTATATGCTAACATAATTTTACGCTATATCAAATGGATGTGAAGAGTGCATTTTTGAATGGCTTCCTAGCGGAAAAAGTTTATGTGGAACAACCCCCGGGATGAGAGCGATAAATTTTTGGATCACGTGTTTAAATTTTGTAAGGCTTTGTATGGACTTAAACAAGCCCTGAGAGTTTGGTATGAGAGACTTAGCAGATATTTGATCGAAAATAGTTTTCGAAGAGTTCTTAGTGATATAACGTTATTTGTTAAGCAAACTGATTCTGATATCCTATTCATACAAATTTACGTTAATGATTTTATTTTTGGATCTACTAATGAGGATCTTTGCTAAGAGTTTGCCAAGATAATGCAGGTTGAATTTGAAATGAACATGATGGGAGAACTGAATTTCTTTCTTGGGTTGCAAATCAAGAAAACCAAATAAGGGATCTTTATAAACCAAGCTAAATACATCTAGGAGTTGCTAAAGAAATATGACTTGAATGGTGCTAAAGAGTACAAAAATCCCATGACAATAGTTACAAAGATAGACAAAGATGATACAGGCAAGAACGTAAATAAAAAATTGTATCGAGGTATAATTGGTAACTTATTGTATTTAACTGCTAGTAGACCTGACATTATGTATATCGTTTGTTTATGTGCTAGATTCCAGTCTTGTCCAAAAGAATCGCACCTGACTGCGGTTAAACAAATCTTTCGATATTTAAAAGGGACGACTGACCTAAGATTATGAAATCCTAGATGGAGTGATTTTAAGTTAATAAGTTACTATGACGCTGATTTTGTCGATTACAAAGTCGAGCGAAAAAGTATAAGTGAGTCGTGTCATTTACTAGGATATGCCTTGGTTTCTTGGTCAAGCAAAAAACAAAATTCAATAGCCTTATCCACTATTGAGGCTAAGTACATGGTAACTGGTAATTGTTGCGCTCAAATTTTATACATTAAACAACAGTTGAATGATTTTGGAGTATGTATGCAAGTAGTCCCGATCTATTGTGATAATAAAAATGCAATTTATCTGAGTAAAAATCCTACATAACACACACGAACTGAGCACATAGAGATTAGACATCATGTTATTCACGATCATATTCAGAAAAGGGACGTTATTATTGAGTATATTGATACCTCCGAGCAGCTTGCTGACATTATTACCAAACCTGTAGCGGAAGATTAGTTTGCGAAAATCATCCGAGGTTTAGGTATGACTAGACATAATGATGTTTGCCTAGAGTAGTGGTGATTTTGTGGTTCCCCTTCTCCACTTTTTGAGATAACAAAAAGGGAGAATATGTTGATGATTTATTGAATATCTTAAATGAATTGAATTGATTATAGAGGAAAATATAAAGGGGAAAACTATAGTTGCGCTAAAAACGAGTTAGTTAAAGTTTAGGTTTTGTTCGCCTAAGCATTTCACTGTTATAAAGGGAGAACAATGTTGATATGATTATGTTATGCTTTATTGAAAATCTATAATTGATCATATTTTGTGCTTCGTTGAATATCTTATGAATTTTAGAAATTATCTTCATGATTATGTTTTAACGAGTTAAAAAACCCGTCCTTGAATTTAGGGGGAGCGTGGTTACATTTTTATTTTGAAGAAAACATCAAAGTTAATTGTCATCATAAAAAAATGGGGAGATTGTTGATCCCAAGATTTTGATGGACAATTAAATGTTGATGTTTTTTGTGGAACTAACGAGTTTATTGAGTATTTCAGTGTAAAAGTTCCATTGATGATGTTATCATGAAATAATTACTAAGGATACAAAGAGACAAACATTAAGAGATTGAAGATTCTGAAGAATTTGGGTAAAAACAACTCTAAGTCATTTTTTACTCTTAATGTATCCCGGTTAGGATCATACACGACACAAAAATGATTTATATTTATGTGTGTTTTTATTAGGATCCTAATTAGTTCACATATTTGCTCTAATATGAAATTGAAAAAGATAAATGGACCTGAGAAAGATCAGTGTTCAAAATTGATTAATAGTGTCAATTAAGTTAACCGAGAAAAGAAATCGGTTAAAGGGTCGAAAATGTTGAAGATTGGAGTTGAAATATAATTGAGAATGAGTGATCTAGCACTGATCGATCAATCGATCATAAGAGGATCGGTCAACTGACCGGCAATGGCTGGGAATTGGAGAAGTCTCTGAATCGATCAGTCAATCGACCAAGAGAGATCGGTCAACCGATGGCTGAGAAGTGAAATCTCTGAATAGATCGGTCCACCGACCGTCGATGATCTGTCAACCAATTAGGGCCAAAAAATGGCCTGGGGAGCATCTTGAATCGATCGGTTAACCGACCCGTGGGGATCAGTCAACCAACCAACGTATGAAAATGGCTTGGGCTACAACCTGAAATAACCAGTAGACCGATGGTTCATTGGTCTGTCAACCGACTGGACAGTTTCAGTGTTTGAGGGTTTTCAAGATCTGATCCAAAACTAGCCGTTACTAGCCATTTTTTGGCTGATATCTTGGAGATATTATGAGGATTTGAACATATTATAGATATGTCATTCTTATTTACATATCTCTATAGATTAGTCTATTTTAATACTTTCTATCCTTTGGATTTGAGAATGTGAAATAAATTGGGGACTAAATTGAACGATTTAAAAGTCATATTTAAGTGAATTGAACCAGAATTGAGTAATATTGATATATGGGGTCTATATGAGCATTTAAATGTCATATCTTGTGGGAACTAGCCGTTAGAGGACCTATTTTAAATTTGTTTAAATATACCTGCGTTTTTCAAATATCAATACATCATTCTATCAAAAACTTTCAGTTCGTGTGCTTTCTAAGAGTTGTTATTTTAAGATTATATCAAGAGATTATTGTGAGATCATTCTTGAGAATAAGTGTTTATTATTTTAACGTCACCGATCTAAGCTTTGTTGCGATTCAATTTTCATTCTTTCGGTGATATCCTATTGAGATTCTTCTAAGCTTTATTCTTTATTGTGATTATACATTATTCTACTTGCTTGAATTTTAGATGTTGTGAAATCGTTTTTGAACTTTAAAGTGCATAAAAATTATTTTAAAACGATTTTTGTGATAATCTGATTATGTGTTTGATTCTGTGCTACCCGTTTATTTTATAATCAGATTTTAATTTCCTCACTTAATTCTATTACTAGTAAATTCAGGACATTAATTAAGTTTAATTTGATTTAAGGTGGTAGAAGCTCCGAGTAGGAGGAAACTTATCGATTTTTGTAATTGGTGAGTTTTGTGCGGATTAGATATTGTTGGGAGTATCTAATCGGGGGTAGTTGAGTTTCAATCTCTTCCTGTAAAGAGATTGAGGTTTAATCTTTACCTAGAGTATAAAAATATTAGGTTACTCTTTTCCCTTGAAAAGAGCTAGGCGTGATTCTTCATGATTAGAATTAATTGAGTGTGATTTATAACGGTTTCATCATTACCGGTGAAAATGATACTTAGAGTACTTTTGGTGAGGTTTAATTATTAGTCTAAGTATAAAAGAATTAGGTTAATCTTTTGCTTGTTAAAAAGATGGAGGTTCTTCCTTATCATATGAAAAGGGAATTATAAAGGTTGATTCTGAACCTGTAAAATAATCATTGTGTAAAAGTTTGGTTCCTACCTGTTTAAAGGAATCTTAGTGGCTTAGTGGGTGTGAATCTCCATGGGGCTCAGAGAATTGGATTAGCCAAGAGTAACTTGGTGAACCAGGATATATCGAGATGTTCTGCATTGTTACTTTATTTATTTATTGTTGTTTGGGCGAGCACCTATATCTAATTACACTTATCCACTGTTATATAAAGATAATAATTAATTTAGGATTAAATCAATTATTTGAAAATTTAAGTATTGAAAGATAATTATTTCCTTTAATTTTTATAACTACCCAATTCACCCCCCTCTTGTGTGGAACAGTGGGCCAATATAACCCATTTCTCACCTTTTGCTCGATCGGCCTCCAATCTACAACTTGTGACTCGCAAATGGCGTTAAAACCCACAAATATTGAATCCCAACTCTTTTTTTTTTTAAGGCTTTTTTAGTTGTCCCATCAGTAGGAATTCCAATAATAGATAATTACCATCAAACCACTCTAATTGACGAGATTTAGCCTCAATTAGGGTTAACGATCAATCTACTACATCAATTAAATTTTATTTAATTTCAGGATGCGGTGTCTCCAGAATAATAGGTGTTTTATGCGAATGAAGGATCTCTAAATATGTGCCTAATGCTTAGATTTTATCTTCCTTATGATTTTTTACCACAACTTCATCCATATTATTACATCTAAAGTACATCCATTCTCCATCACTCTCACAACCTACCTGATTTTTCACCTCATATCCACCCTAAAGGCCATGACAGACTTATCTTGATTCTCTATCAAAGTTTGTTCATGAAAATTGGTCGTGCTTCCAACACCAACTTAGCTAATGTATCATTAAGATCTGTGATAAGAGTCGCCCCAGTTAGAGCTGGGACACATTATATCAGATCTTCTCCCTATAGAGTTTCTTGATATAAGACTTGTACCAATCCCAATCATAATCAATGCAAAAATTGAAAACTATAATTCCAAGAAATGAATAAGCATCGTCACGCCCCAGTCTATCACTGGGGCATATTTTACCCTAAGTTAAATTTTCCCCAGTAAGTTTTCTAGTCCTCATGAAGCAATCCCAGGTGGGATGTAGCCAAGAAGCTCCACTAAGTGTCGAGTTCCCCGAGGGTTTTCGCCCGTTGTGAATTCTCTCAGTCATTTTCGATCTTTTATTAACATGACGACCGAGGAATCAACTTCCCTAATTAGGAACATGTTCTACCAAATATTGATCTACATCACAAATCGGAACTATATTTGACCTAATTCTCAGTTAATTTTAAGATATGTGGGCGCCCTAATGGGGCTCGTTCAATCCAGCTAGCAAAGATCAATCGTCGACCTTAGTCTCAGACTAACTAAACACTCCAGAATTAGTTTCTCTAACCCAAAACCATTTCACCCAATCTCAATTTACTTTACATGTTAGAACTAAATGTGACCTGATTCTCATTAATTTGAGATATGTAAGAAAACCCTTTGGGGTACGGCCACAAACAGTAGCTAGATGTATTTTACGGATTCAGGATAATAGTGTAGTGTAGTAGTAGAATTTACTTTGACATGCTAGAACTACATGTGACTTGATTCTCATTAATTTGAGATATGTAGGATAACCCTTTGGGTACAGACACAACCAGGAGTCGGTTGATCCAAGTGTCGTTGATAGGTGTGATCACCTAAATCCACCACCTTGGTGAACATTAAATCGACCTACCACTGCTGTGGCAGTCAGCTCTGCACAGACTTAAGATATTTTTTGGGATATTTTACCTATTTAAACCCTTCATCTCCTTCTCTCCTCGGGTGGAATCACCCCCCCTCCCCCCAAACGCCTTAGACTATATTTTAGGGTGAGTTTGAGAGATTTTTGAGGGAGCTCTCAACCCAAGGTAGAAAATGAAGAAGGAAGCGATCAATCAATAGTTTTAGTGCCAAATCTTCGGATATCAGCTAAGTTGTTCGTTTCTTTTGTTTGTTTTCTTCATTTCGATAGTTGTAGAGCATGTTTACACCATTTTACATTGTATACATGGTTATGGTCGTTATCTAAACATAGGTTGTGTAGGGATTATTAATAAATTTATGAATACGTTGTTTAGTTGAGTTTGTGTTTTGTTTGCAGTTGTTCTTCAATGTTTGATTGTGTTTATTATTCTTGTTTATTGATTATGCTTAGATTTATATATCAAGAATTTGGGGTTTGACAAACCCCGGATTCGGACTAGGGTTAACGAACATCACGATCCAATAACCCGGGAGGGAATTGGATTGTGTACAATCGATGACGTTGGGGTAAGACTCACGTGACCCAGGGTCATTAAGATGTTGAGGGGGAATTCTTCGTTGACTTGAAGTCATGTATTCCCCCGTATTACACTCGGGAGAGGTGGCGGTGGAATTTTAGAACTGAGATTGTCGATAGGGTAAACACAACGCGACGAACCAATTACCCGGTCGAGAGTTGGATTATGTGCAATCAATGACGTTGGGGCAAGACTCACGTAACCTAGGGTCGTTAAGATATTGAGGGGGACTTCTTCGTTGACATGAAGTCGCGTTATATCCCTCGTCTTACACTCGAGAGAAGTGGCGGGGGAGTTTATGAACTGAGGTTGTCGAATAGGTCGAACACCATTATTGTAAACTAAACGAAATCAAACGCGTTTAAGTAAATAAAGTTAATCTCTGGATAATTCATCCCATAACTATCTCGTATTAGTATAGATTAAATTAGGTTATATTAGTATTAGTATTAATTAATTAAATACATTTATTTTTAGCCTAGATAAAGTTAGGACATGATAAACACGGTACTCGATAATAACGCAAGACCAATCCCTGTGGATATGATACTCGATCTTAACGATCACACTATACTAAAACTTTGACCTCGTACACTTACGAGTAGCCAATACGCGAGCGCGTAACAAACGGTAGGATGATGTATGTTACCGTTTGTCACGGTAATAGGATAGACCGCGTGTCATTCTTAGGTATAGTAGTAGATGGGCATGATGATGTATATTGCCGTCCTCGTTTCAGTAGTAGTAGATCAGCAGGATCAGGTATGTCCCTGTCCACGCTTCAGTAGTAGTAGTAATCCTCTAGGATCAGGTATGTCGCCGTCCTTTAGGAGTAGTAGATTGGTAGGATCAGGTATGCCGTCGTCCTCACTTTAATAGTAGTAGTAATCTACTAGGATCAGGTATGTTGAAAAACTTTAGGAGTAATAGATCGGTAGGATCAGGTATGTCACCATCCTTACTTCAATAGTAGTAGTAATCCTCTAGGATCAGGCATGCCACCGTCTTTTAGGAGTAGTGGATTGGCAGGATCAAGTATGTTGATGTCCTCGCTTCAATAACAGTTAATCCCCCAGGACCACGTACGTCTCCATCCTTTAGGATAGATTTAAATACTTGTATTTCAATTTTATGTCTAGCTGAATAAAATATTAGTGTCTCTTTCTTTGTTATTACAAGTAAACTCGCATGACAAAAAATGGCAGTTGTAGACATCGCATTTTGTCCTTCACAGTCAGTGTCAAATCAAGTATAAGTTCAAATAAACTTTAAACTTATATTTGAAGAGAATGAATTTCTACTGAGATCACACTATACAATATACAAAAACAACCAAAAACATGACAGAAACGCAAAAATATTAAATTTGACAAAATACAATTAAGTAAAAGTTTCGGGTCCAAATCGAAATTCTCATGATATAAGAAGGTCTAAAATGAATTTACTAAGGTTTGATTTTCATCTAGTCATACTTAGTATAGATAAATCTTCGTCACTACCCTTAAATCATAGGATGTTTCAAACAATTAACTCGGTTACCCCACCCCAACTTTAAAACATTTACTTTACACTGAATCTTGTCAAATTTAAAACCTAAAACAATTATTTATCTCACGAATACCACATCAACCGCTACCAATAAACAACCCAAGAAACGTTAATTAAGACTTGGAAGGGTCATGACAAATCCCTAAATCACAAGGTGGTTTAAGGATGGGGGCATGACTTGGATTTTCACCAAATCCAAGTAGTCTTGACAAACCACCCTAGGCCCAAGTAATAAAAGGGCCTAGCCATCATTTAAGGCCCACAAACCAAGACTTATAATGACCAAGGAGCCTTCCTATAAGTTTCCTACCAAATGGCAAAAGAAGGGGACAAGACACTTACGGTGCAACCAACCGTTATCGAAACTAAACCGATTCGATTCGCCCCCTAAGTAAGGCATTTAATGAGCATTGAATTCCCATACCATAAAGAATTAAATGCTTGGGATGACATGTCAAGACCAAATTCAAGGTATCTAGATATTTTAAGGAAAATATCATAGAAACCAACCGAAAGCCTTGAATCGTGACGACCCGTTGCTGAAACCAAACCAGATAAGTAGCCTCCAAGAAATACATTAAATTCACATCCCATAAAGAATTAAATGCTTGGGATGACATGGAATGTCTAGGTTCAAAGGATCTAGATATTTTCACAAAAATATATAAGGGTAACTAGGCAACTTGGAAACCAACTGACGATTACAAGGAAAGTTTACCCGATTCCATCCAAAATGAACTGAATGTGTGACCTTCAAGTCATAAATAATCACTTTGCATTAAATTCAAAATGACACCTAAGGAATAGATGAAATGCACCTTGGGAACATTTATGATGACTAAACCGAAATAGTAGATCTAACTGGTATTTAGCCCCCTAAACCGAACCGGATCCATCCCATCAAGTCATAATTGCACACATGTGCAAGGAATATCATTGGTGGAGAGGTAATGATTGGCAATGATTACCAAATCTTTGAAAATATTTAGTAATCATTTCCAAATCTTTAAGAATATAGCATTCTTCACTAAATTCGTTCCAAGCCAAACTAAACCAAGACAAAATAGCAAGTACCCTAGGACAAACACCCACTAAGGAAAAGACTGGATTGGCCTACGTATTGCCCAATGTGTAGGCCCCCAGCCAATGAATAGGGTTGTTGGGGTTCTCATTTTTTCAAATCTTGAAGGCCTAACTTCTCTCTCTAAACTCGAGCAACTCTCTCAGGTCCTAGGCCTCTCAAGTGGATTTTAAAAAAAACACATAGTTATTCTATCGAAATCTAGTCATGGAAGTGTTCTTGAAGTTCTAAAAATAAGAACTTCAAGGATCAATGATCACCAATCAGTACCAAGCCAAGGAGCGAAGAAGGTTAACTACTTAGGGACGATAACTAATAGGTGTAATTTACCTATCTATTTTCGAACCGAACTAGTTAGTTTTCGAGTGTTATTATAGTATTTTAATACGTTTTTATTTATTTTTGTATAAATCAAAAGTGTGGGGGTGAAAATGGATGAAAACGGATCATAAACAATCAAATCGGATCAAGAACAGTGGGAAAACAAACATAAGGGCAAAATTCCAAAAGTCAGCCCACCACTACGACGACCAGACCACCGCCGTGGCAGTCAATATGCAGAGAAGGCCTAAATGTTGTTGAATATCCACCGCCGCAGTGGTGAGATCCACCACCGCAACGGTCAAAGAACAGGAAGGTCTTTGCTTCCACCACTAAGTCTACCGCCGAGGCCGTGACCAAATCGACTTACCCACCACCGCGGTGGTCACTCTGCACACAGTTTAGATATTTATTTAGATATTTTTGAGCCCTATATCTTCATCCTCTTCTTTATTTCGGCCTAAGAGATTTCTTAGGGTTAGAATAGGGTTGAAAGGTTTTTGGGGAATGACCCACCAAATCCGAAGGAGAAGAACACGTTGTGAAGAAGGAGAAGCGATCTCGAAACAGTTTTAGGGCCAAATCTTTAGACTACAGCTAGTTTCTATTGTTTCTTTCTTTATTTCTTAACTTTGGATTATGGTTTGAGCATGTTTAGCTCGTTTATCATTGTATATACAGTTATGGCTGTTAGCTAAATGGATATTGTCTAGGGATTACTATAATTTATGAATATTTGGTTTTGAAATCGGTGTTTCGTTAATGGTTGTTCTTCACTATTTGATTGTGTTTGCTGTGCTTGTATTTCTATTATATATTTGTTTAGGTATATTAAGAAATCGGGGTTTGACACTCGGGAGAGGTAACTCCGAATTTGGATTAGGGTAAACACAATACGACGATCTAATAACCCGGGAGGAAGTTAGAAAGTGTGCAATCAATGATGTTGGGGCAAGACGCATGTGACTATGTGTTCTAAAAAATGCTAGAGGAGGACTTCGGTGTTAACGCGAAGTCACATATTCGCTCACTTTACACTCGGGAGACTGAGTTTCGAATAGGTTGAATATTGTTATTGATAACTAAACGAGATCAAACGCGTATTTGTAAATGAAGTTAATCCCTAGATAATCCATTCCCTTAAACATTTCAAAATAGTAATATAGTTTAATCAGATAAATTAGTAATTTAGTATTAGTATTAATTAATTATAAACTTCGTTTTTATCGCCTAGATAAAGTTAGGTTATGATAATCGCTTCGACGATAATCTCAACCAATCCCTGTTGATACGACAACCCCTACTCCTTCTCATCTATACTAAAACTTGACCCGTACACTTACGGTAAAAGTCGCGACGTAATATTCCCCCACCAAGTTTTTGGTGCCATTGTTGAGGATTGTGTTTTAGATTATTGTTGATATTGTGAGTAAATAACTTAATTTTAATTTAGGCATTTCTTTTGTGTATAATTTTTTATTTGTAGTTTTGTTTTTATTTCTTATGCAGGGTACTTGGAGATGTTAGATCGATAAGTATTGATGCAATTCTTTCAACAAGATTCCGAGCCGTTTTATTGTGCTTGGGATCGTTACAACGAGCTGTTATTTCGATTTCCAAATCATGGTTTCCCGAGGGAATGTCAACTCCTGAATTTCCTCGACGGGTTATCAACCGCAACCAAAACATGGATGGAAGGAAGAAACAGTACCTCCTCTTTCTAAGACCTAACCGCGGACGAAGCCCTTTGGTCGTTGGAGGAAATGGTGGCCCTTGATTATCAAAGTTGGAATCATTCACCAAGTCACCAAAGTTTAGGGGATTGTTCCAATACTACGGTGCTATGGATTGACACTCTGGTTCAAGATGAGAAGTCTTCCCCTGCCTTAGAAGACGTGTTCGCTACAGTTATGGGAGAAACTCAGAGATTCTTGAGAGAGACGAATGACCAGATCAACTTGCACGAGGATCGTCTTGATTATATTGAGATGGTCTGCGCCAACATTGATGCGACCGTAACGTCTTTGCAAAAGAAAATCGGTCATATTTTTTGCTATGTTGATTCCAAGCCAAACACGATGGCACTGAGAGACGAGCATGTCACATCCGAATGTGAACGCCACCGTGAGGAACCGGAAACAAACGGAAGGTACTTGGGTGAGATCGAAGACGATCATGAATATGCTACAACCCAAGTATGGATTAGCGGTGGAGATTCACATATTGATCGTTGTGAGTTTTCACCGTTTGAATTCCAGTTGGTGATTTCGCGCTCGATCAAAGACAATCGCATCTATAAGGATCCGATGTGGCTCACCTATCCTATCCCGTTTCCAACTCAGTACATTCATGCCAACCAAGCGCATATATCAGAGCTGAGTTGAGTTGAAAGCTTGAGCCATTCATTACAACATCTCGCCAGTCTTGAGGGCGTATTACATCAAAACCCATATGTAGTGTTATATAACACCTACTATGGGCAAAAGTCGCTCTTTGACGAGCCGTTCTCCGTGTCAGGCCGAGGACAATAAACCACACACTTCTTGGGAGGTAACCCAAAGAAAAAAATAACTTATGTAAATATTGTTAATTTTCATTTCTTTTGACAAGTGAGTACGTCGATCTTAAAAATGATTGTTCGGGATTGTTTCCAATTTATCTATGGGGGTTCAAGAGTGAGTGTGCCAAGCGTTGAGCCTTGGGTAACGTTAAGTTGACAACGTTAACTCATTTTCTATTCCAATATTCCCTTGGCCAAATGTTCCAAAACCGAACCAAGTCATTTTGATCTTTATGAACTACTCAGCCTACTTTAGTGGAGAGTGAAACCCAATCAGGCATATAGATATCCTAGTCCTTTACAGTCGTGAGTTTTGTTAGCCGATAATCCAATCCGGTATTGGATATCTATATTATTGAGTCTCGCACACACACCTTGAAAGGATCTAGAATAATGTTTATCATTATTGAATATCAAAATTCTAGAACACCACATGGTGTGTTTTACCACCTGAACTCGATATGATTGGGGGTTGTTGAGGGAAAAATGACTTGGTCGATAGAAGAATTCAAAACTCGCATATCGTTATGTTTAGATTATTTGTGTTTCAGTTGTTTATGTTATTTAATTTAGTTGTGTTTTTCAATTTAGTATGAGTGTTTTGCTCGAGGACTAGCAAAATTCCAAGTTTGGGGGTATTTGATAGGTGTAATTTACCTATCTATTTCAAAACCAAACTTGTTAGTTTTCGAGTGTTATTATAGTATTTTAATACATTTTAATACGCTTTTATTTATTTATGTATAAATCAGGTGTGTGGGGGTGAAAAAGGATGAAAACGGATCATAAACAATTAAATTGGATCAAGAATAGTGGAAGAACGGTGGGAAAACAAGCATAAGGGTAAAATTCAGAAAGGCAGCCCATTGTCTCAGCGGTTAATATGCAGAGAAGGCCTAAATGTTGTTGAATATCCACCGCCACAGTGGTGAAAGAACAGGAAGGTCTCTACTCCCACCGATGAGTCCACCGCCGAGGCCGTGACCAAACCGACTTACCTACTGCTGCAGCGGTCACTCTACACACAGTTTAGATATTTATTTAGATATCTTTGAGCCCTATATCTTCCTCATCTCCACTATTTTGGCCATAAGAGAGCTCCTAGGGTTAGAATAGGGTTAAGAGGTTTTTGGGGAATTCTCCACCAAATCCGAAGGAAAAGAACACGTTGTGAAGAAAGAGAAGCGATCTTGGAACAGTTTTAGCGCCAAATCTTCGGAGTATGGCTAGTTTCTCTCGTTTCTCTCTTTATTTCTTAACTTCGGATTATGGTTTGAGTATGTTTAGCTCATTTATATTTGTATATACGGTTATGGCCGTTAACTTAACGGATATTGTCTAGGGATTACTATAATTTATAAAAATGTGGTTTTGAAATCAATGTTTCGTTAATGGTTGTTCTTCGCTATTCGATTGTATTTTCCATGCTTGTATTTCCATTATATGCTTGTTTATGTATATTGAGAAAGCGGGGTTTGACACTCGGGAGAGGTAACCCCGAATTTGGACTAGGGTAAACACAACGCGACAATCTAATAACCCGGGAGTGAGTAAGAAAGTGTGCAATCAATGACGTTGGGGTAAGACTCATGTGACTATGTGTTCTAAAAAATGCTAGAGGAGGACTTCGGCGTTAATGCGAAGTCATATATTCACTCGCTTTACAAGCGGGAGAGGGAGTGAGCGAGTTTACGATATAGAGATTGTCGAATAGGTTGAATACCATTATTGATAACTAAACGAGATGAAATGCGTATTTCTAAACGAAGTTAATCCCTAGATAATCTATTCTCTTAAACATCTCAAAATAGTAATATAGTTTAATTAGATAAATTAGTATTTTAGTATTAGTATTAATCAATTATAAACTTCATTTTTATCGCCTAGATAA
Organism: Eucommia ulmoides; assembly: GCA_016647705.1. Classification (NCBI taxonomy): domain Eukaryota; kingdom Viridiplantae; phylum Streptophyta; class Magnoliopsida; order Garryales; family Eucommiaceae; genus Eucommia; species Eucommia ulmoides. The sequence continues at coordinate 37,278,479 of CM028334.1, read as the reverse complement.
TGTTAGGTTATAATAATCGCGGTACTCGACGAAAATCTCAACTAATCCCTGTGTATACGATAACCCCTACTCCTTCCCATCTATACTAAAACTTGACCCGTACACTTGCGGTGAAAGTGGCGACGTAATATTTCGCCACCAACTACCTTCCCTAAGTAGGTTGTCGTTCTTGGGGTCTTGGTTAGGAACTCAAAGAACCGTGACCATCGATCAACCATCTTCCAACCACCGACTAAGAAGATTAAGGAGAAGGAGGTAAACACTTCGGGAAGACCACATCCCCTAAGTAGGTATATTCCTATCAAACTCCCTATGATTCTTGGTTGATTTTGTGTATATTGCTTTGTATATAGTAGGATCATGTAAATAATACACTTAGTTTCATGTTCTTAACACATAAAATTCATAGAAGAATAAAACAAACACCAAAACAACCTAAGCCAAGAACATCAAGCAAACACCTAATCTTAACTATAACAACCAAATTAGGGTCAAATCATACAAAAATCATTCCAAGCATCTCAAGAGCATTCAAAAACATGCCAAGACATTCAAAAATGACAAATTATCCAACCATGTGGTAAAAACACGTGAGGATTCGAACAAAACGACTATTCATACCACAAGTTGTACATAGTCCATACGATACCCCCCAAAAACATCGTATTTCTTTTCTTTTTTAGATAAACAAAACACACATATATACTTATATACTACACCAACAGGCCTCTGTGGTTAAGAACTCGGGATAAAGGGATGACCTCGATTCCTTCGGGAATATGTGTGATTCTTCTTCAGAAACTTCCTATTTTTCTTAGTTACGAGTAGGAATGGCATAAATTTATGGTATTTCGTTTCACCTTTCAACTCACAACTTACACACAAACACTAAACTAACTAAAGCAAATGAGTTCGTTTAAGGTTCTTGACAAAATCAAAGGGTTTCTACTCAGGTTGCTCACAACTAAAACTAATTGATAATCAACCAAAACTTAACAAGACTAACTCAAATTTAACCAAAACCAACCCAGCTTTATAAACATAACAAGGTTGAACTACATTTGAACTGATCTTTCTTTACCACCCAAAGTGCGTAGGCAGCCCATAAGGGTTTGGTCACACCTCTAATAATGAATCCAATTTTCAAACGAGATAAGATTTAACTACGTTTGACTTGATCTTTGGTAACCACCCAAAGTACGTAGGTAGCCCATAAGGGTTCAGTCACACCTCTAATAATAAACCATACCCTTACCCTAACCAGAACAAACTATACGATGATCTGATTCTCATTCGAGATACGTAGGCAACCCATATGCGGGTTCGGTCGCATATCCAAACAACTTAGTCTTAGTTTTGCATTTCATTTAGTATAACTTGCATATTTATATATCTGTTTGTATATAAACTGTTATTGGGTGTCACTAACTAATAATAGTTGTAATATTTACCTGCTTTCCATCACATCTTGTCAAAAATACATAAAAATAATAAAAAAACTTTAAAAAATGGGAATCATTCTTATTTAAGTAATCAAAGAAAATTGTTTGGATAGTATTTAATAGTGCATATCTATTTAGATTGAGGGACCGTCTTCGGACAGGTGTCTTGGGGTATCTAACACCTTCCTCAAGCATAATCGACTCCCGAACTTAAAGATTATCTCCGGTACATAAACCTATGGAAGTAAAAAAATGGGTCATTTCAAAACGAAAAATGAATTTCCAAATACCCGGTGGCCTATAATACAATTTAACCCCATGGAAGGTGGAGACTCCATTTTTAACATCTCGGCCCAAGAAGTTTTTCAAAATCGATGCCTACAAAATCCCTTGAAAAACTATTTTCAAAATGAATAGATTTGGACGATGTAGGGAGGAAGGGATGAAACTTGTTTTCATCCTCTTCCCGATTCCCTACTTCTTCCGCCATCGAAATCTGGGGTGCGTCAATATATTTAAACAAAATTGGAACAACTTATAATGATTTAATCTGGAAAATGGGATGAATTATTTTTTGGAAAAAATGCAAAAGAAATTTTAAATTTGTGTTTACCTGTCAACTGGTTATTGTAGTCGATCGATGAGGCTTCTTAAAAATTCAAAATATATGATCCTATTATCGAGTCAGTCGATTGGATGAGCTTGGTTAATCGATCGATGGAGTAAAGTTCAGGCTATATGTTGTCCCTAGTTTAGTTAGTCAACTTGATGGAGGAATTCGATCCACCATTTCATGCTTAGAACATATCTAGGTCTTGTAATACCTTACCCCAGAAATTTATATTTTTGTAAAAATTAATATTTTATATAAGTCTAATATTTTTGGAGGGCGGTTTTGTGAATTTGCGGTACAAATATATATTTTATAATCTTTGAAATTAAATGTTAAATTTATATTTTTTGGAAAAAAATATTATTTTATATAAGTTTGATATTTTTGAGATTGTTTTATAAATTTATGGTATAAATAATATTTGAGAATTTTTGGGAGTTAAGTGTTTATTTTGGGACTAATGTGTTATTTAAAATATATTTTTAAGAGTTTTGGGGTATAGTTAATATTTTTTATATATAAAAGGGGACATTGTGTAAATAAATAAATATAATTATGGATTGAATTGATTCCTTCAATCAACTCAAACCATATATATATATATATATAGTTAGTAGAACACGTGTAATGTTAATGTTAAAAAAATAATAATAAAATAAAATAAAAAAGACAAAAAAGTTATCTTAACAATGACCAGGATTTGGCTTCTCACTCTACAAAAAAATCCTTAACTGTAGATAAAAATAACATTGATAAAGCATTCAAGGAAAAACGCAAGAGGAAACATACATATACATGTACAAGTATAAATCGAAATAGGGGATGGTATTATATATTTCGAATATTTTAGTTCGGATTTTGGCTTCGGATTTTTGGTAGAATTTCTAACTCTTTTAATACTTGTATTTAATTTATCTCTCTTGATTGTGTGATGCCAAATTTTAAACTGTTAGTTCGCATGAAATAATTAAGACTATGTGAAAAATTATGTGAAAAATATGCCAATATGTTTTATTTGTCGCATTAATTAAATGCATGTATTAGAGGGGTTGGAGTTCTACTGAGTGTTGGCTCACAACCCCACAGTTTTGAATGCAGGGCCGGTGAGAATGAGACGACGCCAAGAATTTTAATTGAATTTCTACTAAATTTGTAATAATTGTATTTGTAAATTATTGTTTCCCATTGTAAAAATTGAATCGTTAAATTCGATAATTATAATTGTCGTCGTCGCATTATAAAAAATTTCCGAATTTTTGTATAATAAATATTGGCGATCCGATTTTAGTTTGAATTCTCCAAGGGGAGAAACCGCGTGGTGGCCCTAGGAAATCGGGTCGTTACAGGTGGAATCGGAGTGGGTTTGCGACCGCTCTAGGTTTGGGTTATGGTACCTATTACTCACATTAAATGAAGTAATACTTAAAAAATAATTTTCGTATAAACCATTAATTAAAAAAAAAAACTCTCAATAATAAGGAATAGTAACTCCTTTCAACATTTTCTGTCATGCATGGAATTTCAAACTTAGGAGTAGTGATTTTCCTTTTATTTGGACTTAAATACAAGAAATCACACAATAACATATTGGCACAAAAATATTCTAGAATTTCGTTTTTCTAGTAAGTGTTAATAACAATTAGTTGGTAATGGCAACAATGTCATAGAACAAGTTTAGGCAAAAATTCCACCTTCTAGTTTCTTGCGATTTCAGATATTTCAAATTGACCATGGGAATCTTTGGTCAGTTTAGAGGTTTGAGAGAGGCAAAAAAAAATAAAAAAAAATCTAGGTATCATTATGTTAAAAAATCTAAATATTTTCTTGAATCATTGTGTTTAGCTCTTTGTCACGCATGCAACCACTTGGTACGATAGTGTCTTAAACACTAGACTGTAATACTGGGTAGCCACACACTTGTTTGAGGTTGTTTTACTTCTCTACTGCTTCAGATAGTATGATTGATTTATGTGATAGTTGCCACCTGAAATTCTAAGATTTCTTTCAAGAGAATTTGGACAATATTAAAAGCCTTTTGTGATAGTATGTTTTTGGTGGTTTAACACTTTGGACCCATGTATTGTTACAATTACGTCACTTTGGTCGCTACAAGTTCCAAATTGAACATACTAACATTTTACGTACCGTTTGATTAATAAAACTTACCAATAATAAGTTAAATAAGTCTTAGTGAGTACCGTGGTAGCCGTGGACCATAGGAATTGTCGTTGAATTGGAAATATTAATTTAAAGGTGTTTACTTTCTTCTATATAAATCATCAAATTATATTTTCGTATTAAATTATGAGAAAAAAATTGTTGATGAACATGGACAGTTTTACGATGATTAATGAATTAAGTAAAATTTTAAAGATGAAAAATGATTTTTATTATCCTACTATGCTATAGTTGTCTTCTTGTTAGGAGGACATGTCCTACGAGATGTGAATATATATTATTACCTGTCAGGTAAGTCCTACAGGGTGGATATATATATATATATATATATGTTGTTACTTATCAGGCAAGTCCTGCAGAGTGGATATATTATATATATTATTACCTATCAGGTAAGTCCTGTAGGGTGGATATATTATATATATTATATATGTTGTTACCTATCAGGCAAGTCCTACATAGTGGATATATTATATATATTGTTACCTGTCAGGTAAGTCCTGTAGGGTGGATATGATAACTTTCGATCGTGAGGTAAAACGATCCTATGGCTGGCAAGGAAGAATGTTATTTCATTTTATACAAGTGGGTTAACCAATTGATTTAAATTTAGTTGTTTTGTTACGGTGATATTTTTGTTGAGGTTTTGATACTGCCCAGTGTGGCTATATTTTATTGGAAAGTAGATTTTGATCAAAATACTTGATCCATGAAATAATTTTATATTATGAAGACAGTACACCGATAAAAATAATTAAGATAGATATTGGTCTGCTACTAACAATCGATAGAGTCGGAGTATAGAGGAAAGTGTTGAGACTTTTGGTAGATTTTATATACATTTTATGTAAGTATGAAATTCAATATTGAACTCGTTATATTCCGTGACTGTGGAGACGTAATTATGTGATTTGAAATATGTTTGATTTTTATAATTTGACACATACTTGGATCTTTGAAACATATTTGTGTGATTGAGACATATTTACATGTTTTCAGATATATTTATATGGTTTGGGATGTATTTATACATTTTGAGATGTATTTATAGAGTTAACACGTATTTATGTGTTTCCAAATATATTTATATGATTGAGACGTATTTGGATATTTTGAGATACATTTATGTAATTGAGAAGTATTTATGTGTTTCCAGACGCATTGTGAAAAAATTATTATTTAAAGTTTGGATTGTGGTAGTATTTATGAAAAGTTACCAGATTATTGGAATTTTAATGTGGATAATGGAATTGATTATTTTTAATCTCACGGGACAGTCTATAAGAAATTGGGCTATCTACTGTTTATGATGTTGGTTACGAATATGTTGGCTTTGAATGTTGGATGGAATTGGTGAATGCTGGTTATGGGATATGGCAGTACACTTGAAAAGTCATGCCAAATAAGAAAATTATTGAGGTCATAGATTTGTTGAAATCGAGATAAATCCAATCCAGTGAGACTAACGTGATATTTTAAAGATATGTTGTTATTGAATGTTATTTTTATCAGAGCAGCGTAGCGGAAGTATTTAGAAATATAAGATTCTTTAGCAATTAGTCACTTGTGCTAGGTGTTACCGACCAAAGTACACCCTATCCGTAGGTTGTTGGATATAATGTGGGTCACGACGAATGAGAAAGTCGCGATATATGGAATGGATTATAACGGTTATAAATTATGAGTGACTTTTGGTTACGGAACTCTACATAGAGGACCATTGTTCTAGAATCGAGTGTGACTAACATGATTGTGTGGTGCGTTCTGAATTATTATTGTTTTGAACGAAATTTCGAGGATGAAATTTATTTAAAGAAGGGGAGACTGTAATACCCTACTCCAGAAATTTATATTTTTGAAAAAAATATTATTTTATAAGTCTAATATTTTTGGAGGACGATTTTGTGAATTTGCAGTACAAATATATACTTGATAATTTTTGAAATTAAATGTTCAATTTATATTTTTTGAAAAAATATTATTTTATATAAGTTTGATATTTTTGAGATTGTTTTGTAAATTTATTGTATAAATAATATTTGAAAATTGGGGAGTTAAGTGTTTATTTTAAATTGATTTTAAAAGTTTTGGGACTAATGTGTTATTTAAAATATATTTTTAAGAGTTTTGGGGTATAATTAATATTTTTTTATTTAAAAGGAGACATTGTGTAAATAAATAAATATAATTATGGATTGAATTGATTCCTTCAATCAACTCAAACCATATATATATATAGTTGGCAGAACACGTGTAATGTTAATGTTAATATAATAATAATAATAAAAAAAAAAAAAAAAAAGACAAATAAGTGATCTTAAAAGTAACCAGGATTTGGCTTCTCACTCTACAAAAAAATCTTTAACTATAGATAAAAAGAACATTGATAAAGCATGCAAGGAAAAGCGCAAAAGGAAACATACATATACATGTACAAGTATAAATCGAAATAGGGGATGGTATTATATATTTCGAATATTTCAGTTGGGATTTTGGTTTCGGATTTCAAGTAGAATTTCTAACTCTTTTAATATTTGTATTTAATTTATCTCTCTTGATTGAGTGATGCTAAATTTTAAACTGTTAGTTCGCATTAAATAATTATGACTATATGAAAATCATGCCAATATATTTTATTTGTCGCATTAATTAAATGCACGTATTAAAGGGGTTGAAATTCTACTGAGCATTGGCTCACAACCTCACAGTTTTGATTGTAGGACCGGTGAGAACGATACGGCGTTAAGAAGTTTTATTAAATTTCTACTATATTTGTAATAATTGTATTTGTAAATTTTTGTTTCCCGTTGTAAAAATTGAACCGTTGAATTCGATAATTATAATTGTAATTTTTTTTCGGATTTTTGTATAATAAATATTGGCGATCCGATTTTAGTTTTAATTCTCCAAGGGGAGAAATCTCGTGGCGGTCCTGGGAAATCAAGTCGTTACAGGTCTACTCCAATCAGGCCAGTAGATCGAAATGCTCAGGATCCTCAATTAGCTATCACGGAACATATGTTCTTGAGGATTCTTAAAGCCTTTTTTATTCTAGAAAATTATCCCAATCATTTTTCACATTTAAATGATGTCACTTAACACGTAATGATAATCAATTGATAGTTCATGTAAGTGAGAATACATGTGTGATCCTAACGAGTCAAGATATACAGAATGTAAAGTGATTTTTATCTAGAAAGTGAAAACAATTTCTTTCATCTTTAAGTCTTAAATTCTTCCATCTTTAAACTCAATTCCATGACTCTTTGATTCTTCATTTATTGATTATTCGTCTTGTCATCTTAGATTGTTTTGTATGTTGATCTTCTCATGAATTGTGACATCATAGTTTTCTATCTAACATACATTCACAACCAAATCTCATTAGATGACAAAAAATGTCGAAGGAGATGTTAACATCAAAATAATCCAATTAGGGATTCTAGAGATTTAAATCCTTCAGGGCTAACAATCTCTCCCTATTTGATAATGACAACTCATTTGATTTTTTTACCAATAATTCATATTTAATACACTCTCCCTTAATATGGGAACTTTTTTTTTTACTTAATTGATAATATTAATTAAGGAAACTATAAAGAATGTGTGATCCATATAATAAATTTTCAACACAAGAACATAATATGAACTAATGCCCACTACTTATCCATTTTGATAAGTATTGGTTCATTTAAGAACTCGATGTGATCAAGTCACGCTGCTAATGTAAGTTATTACCATATCTGATATATTGAATCAAAATTAATAAAAATATGTTAAAATATAAAAACACCTTATCACTCCCCCTTTGTCATCTAAAAATGTGGGGGATCCTAAACCCAAATTTTTTCGGCAATTTAATTGATACGCCTTTTTTCAACTTACACCCATATGACCCACCCTGGATTTTCAAAAAAAAAAAAAAAAGCAAAAAGGAAAATGCAATTTGTTTCCTTCCTCTCAAATCTGTTCATTTCCTAGAAAAATAATTTTGAGGGCTTCTCTAGACGTCGATTTTTAAAACGTTCTTTGTGCCAAGATTTGTTTGAAATATGAAATTGTCACCTAGCATTGAGTTAATGGTGTGCTAGGTCATCGGGATTTTGAAACTCATTTTTATTTTAGAAATTACTCAAGTTTTGACTCGATAAAAAACAATTGATCTTAATAGAGATTTCTTTAAAATTCGGAGGTCAATTATGCTCGGGGAAGGTGTTAGGCACTCTAAGATACACATCTGAAGATGGTACCTAAATTTAAATAAATCTTTAAAGTCAAACTAGTCCAAGTAATTTTCTTCAATTTTTGTTAACACACTAATTTCCATTTTTAATATTTTTGTCTTTGTTATGTTTATTTTATGTAAAGATGAAAGAAAAACATTTAAGAAAAAACAACAACAGATAAAATAGAAAATAAATAAACAATAAATATCTCATTTTTACACCGCCTATCAATTATTGAAGAATCGACAAGTTTGGCCTAAGGGGGAATTTATATTGTTTAGTTAAAATTTGTCTTAACAAAAACTAGTATGACCTTTTAAGGAGAAGAAAAAAGGTAAAATAAATTTAAGTAATTAAGAAAAACATTTTATTAGAATGTGAAAAACCACGTTTTACATAAGAAAACATAATAGAAAAAGGCAAAATTTGTGACCATGAAAGCAAACTATTCAAAAATATTTATTATTTAAAATAAAGTAGAAAAACAAAAGATCTCAAGAATCTTCTTTTGGGAAAATCATTTAAAAGCATTTTTGTTAAGAAAGACATTTTCAATTTTTGCTAGTTTTGAAAAACAAGGGTTCAGAATAAAACAATAAAATAGTTTGGAAGAGACATAAAAAAATATTTTTTTTCATAAAACTTCTTAGAAATAAAAACATTTTTATAAAGAACTTGAGAAATGATTTTTTGTTTTTATAATGATTTATAAAAAAGGGTTCTTAAAAAACACATAATCTTTTTAAAATAGCTTGTTTTAAGAAAACTTTAAAAATCATGGTAAAAGAAGAATCTTCTTTTTCAAGAACAATTAAAAAAATGAATTTTTAGAAAAATAAGAACAAAAAGCATATTTTATGAAACAAAGTAAATATGGTTTTTGGTAAAGAACTTGTTAAAAATATCTTTAAAAAAACATAACAACTTTTTCAAAAATCATTTTTGGGAAAAAGGTTTTTAAAGACAACATGTAAAATATTTTTTAGGGAAAATAAGTTTAGGAAAATAGTTTTTAGAAGACATTAGGTTTAGTAAAATACTTTTTAAAGACATCAAGTTTAGAAAAAATATTTTTAAATGACATTTCAGTTTAGGAAAATATCTTTTAAAGACATTTCTCTTTCAAAAAGAAAGTTAAAGATCCTTTCGATGAAGTTAAATAAACTTCATTATTTTTTAGAGTAAAAGACAAAAGTCCCTTTTTGTGTAGAAAATTTTCTATGTAAAACTCATTTTTTATTTTTATTATTTTTTTTATATTTTATTTGTTTAAGAACAATAAGAACAAAGCATGAAACTAAAGGTAATGATATGCACTTTTGATTCTTGTCAAGAACAATACAACCAAACTTACTTGCTTAGACAAGATTAATGTTATTGCTTGTTTTTGTTAGTAAAATAAATAATATATATAGGGTCAATCCTACTCATAACTAAGAAGGAGGAAATGTTTATGAAGAAGGCATATACTTATCCATAAGGGATAAAGAGTCTCCCTTTATTTTGCCTTTTAGCCACATGGTTCTTGACATAGTATTATATAGGGCCAGTCAGAAGACTTGACTTACATATATATTGGGTGTCAGTCCATGACTTGAGACTTAGGGTTAGTCCAGGATGTAGGCTTAAAAATTTTAAAAAAAAGTCAGTCCATGGCCTGAGACTTAGGGCCAGTCCATGATCTAGGCTAAAGTGTGGAAAGGCGCAGAGCAGGAAGACTAAAGCATAGAAAGGCATAGAGCAAGAAAAGTTAAATAGTTAGTAGTTAGTAGTTATTTGGTTTATTTTAGGTTCTTTGAGTTTGGTTTCTTGTATTTCTTGACAAAAGACAAAAATGTTATAATCACCAAAAGCTTCTTGTAGTTCTTAACGCAAAACAAACACAATATGTACACAAAACTGAAAATAAAATAAAAATAAAGACAAACAAATGAGAGGTTTAAGAAAACTTATCTAACTTACGGATGTGGTCTTTCTCTAAGTATGTTACCTTTCTCTTTTTTTTTTTTTTTTTTTGCTTGGTTTTTCTTGTGAGGCTTCTTGAACTATTTATAAAATAGTATCAAGATGATTTTTTGAGGGATTTTTAGAAGTTTTTTTTAAGGTTTTTGCGAGATGGATTAAGGAAATCCAAGATGATATTTGTCCTTAGAGAGAGAGAGAGAGAGAGAGTAAAGAGATCGGTGTACTGCCCTTAAGAAAATAGCCCCCTTTTATAGGTAATTTGTTACCTGCGCATTCATGAATGCGCAGGTTAATCAGAAGGCATTTAATGCCATTTGATTGATGGGGGTTACTATCTTAGGGTGTAATGATGATATTCTCAAGCCTTACTATATATGGTATGGCGTGAAAATCTTCCAAAATATTCTCATTTAATGCTTGCCATTTATAGTAATGATGATATCTTAGGGTGTAATGATGATATTCCCTATATATGGTATGGCGTGAAAATCTTCCAAAATATTCTCATTTAATGCTTGCCATTTATAGTAACACTCTTGGGAAGATCCCAATTGGCTATGGACACTCCCTAGAAGTATCATATGCTTTATCCTTGTAAGACTAGATTTGTGTTTGTGTATTTTTATTTATATTTTTATTACATTTAAAAGAAAAAAAATTATTCGAGTCTAATGTGTTATTTAAAATTTTAATTTAAAATTATTGGGGATTAATATGTGAATTTTAATTTGACTTTAAAATTTTTGGGATTTATATGTAATTTAAGAATTACTTTTAAGAGCTTTAGGGTTGAGTAAATATTTATAAAATTCTCATGGGTTATATATCTATCCATCCTTCCTTATCCCTCATGAATCGGTGGAATTGATAAATAAATAAATAATATGTAAGGATGTCCCTTCTTCATCAAGCCAAAAAAAAAAAACATGTAAAGCTTGAGGCGGTGGAAGTTGTAGAAAAAAAAAAGCCTCTCTCTCTCTCTCTCTCTCTCTCTCTATATATATATATATATATATATATATATATATATATAAAATTCCTATCTTTCTCATTATTTTTTTCATTCTCTCTCCACTTTTCGCTTTCGTCTATCATGTAAGCTCCTCTCTCTTTATGTATATATGTGTATATATATAATTATTTAATTTATATGTATATGTGTGTACATGTGTACAATTAGGTGTAGTTTTTTTTTTTTTAAAACGAAAACGATCTCCATATAAATGAATTAGAAAAATTACATCCTTAGGCAGTGAAGACCCTCTTGATCCTCACGAGCAAAAGAAATTATGACATGAGGTAAAGGACTACCTAGAGGAAATAACAAAAGGCTAGACGAAACAATGTTAGCAAGACTATCAGCAACAAAATTACATTCTTGATGAACATGAGAAATCTAATTGTCAAATGATAGAATCCAAAACCGAACTGTGTTCCAAAGATGGGCAATCAATCAGATTGGACTATCCTTCTTGATTGAATGAACCAAGGCTAGCGAATCGCTTTCCACCAGCAGAGGAAGTTGGCCCAACTACAAAGCTTCCTGAATCCCCAAGAACAACCCGTGGAACTTAGCTAGGAAACTTGAACTAACAGTAAGGAGAAAGAAGAAAGCCCAACTAACAGCTCCATTACTGTCTCAAACAATACCACCACAAGAAGACGTCATGGTCTCCCTCTTCAAAGTACCGTCCACATAAAGTTTGAAACTCCCTTCGGGCGGACGGATCCAACGACAAATCAGCGGCTGACGATGAATAACCTACTTAATCGGACAACCCAACAGAACTAGAGACTGAATCCTAAAAGATGATGAAACCGACTTAAATTTAGTCAAAGGGCTCAACGCTTGAACCCAGTTCCTAACTTTGAAAATGATCCATTTATCAGATATGAAAATATTATCATGGATAGCACGATTCTGATTTAACCATATCTCCCAATAAATCAGCGATGGGATCAACGCCCCTAATTTATGAAACTGAGAACTCCCTTTTAGTCTACTCCACCACAACTTAATATGTTGTGTTAAAGGATGAGGAATAAAATGAATATTAAAAAATGAGCTAAAATACCGCTAAACCTTTGAAGCAACCTCACTTTCCAGGAAAAAAAAATGATGGATATTTTCAATGGATTGAAAAGAGTAGCATTGACAACCCGACACCAAAAACACTCCCATTTTCTGGATAATATCATCAACTGCAATTTTGTTCTTCAAAAGCCGCCACAAGAAAATCTTAATCTTCAAAGGATATCACAGGCACCAAAGATTAGAATAAAGATCAATTAGGATTACCTCACCGCTAATAGCCTTCTAAGCTAATTTATTAGAAAATGCGTCATTATCGCTAGGAAGCCAAATGAGAGAATCGGATTCCGATGACAATACTAGGAAGGAGCCCTCCAAGAAGTCCTCAGCATCATCTTCCAGATCTGGGGAGATCCATTCCTTGTCCTGCAAGCAAATTTTAACAAAATTGGTAAAATAAAGATCATTAGCAAGGATACTAAGGCCCCAATCATCATGCCAAAAACTAGTGAGCTCGCCATTCCATCTCGATAAATGCATAAAAGTATTTTTCGCCGACAATATATCTTTCTAAATTTTAGAACTCCCAAAATGATATGTCCACAGTGATAATGGGAGATGATTAGTGTATTTGGAGCGCATAAAATCACACTAGAGAGAATTCTCTTTCAGCTGAGACCAAATCCGTTTGAGAGAAAAACCACATTCATATCCTTTAGATTACGAAGACCAAGACCGTCAGTAGAGGTATCTTGACAGATTTTATGTCAAGCCACCCAATGCATTTTCTTTTCTGAATCCGAGTGGCCCCAAAAGAAATTCGTAAACATGGATTCCATATTCTCCAAAATGCTATTATGCACACAAGTGGATGCCAAAAGATGAAGAGGGAAGGAATATAAAAACATGCTTTAGAAAAACAAGTTTACCTCCACTAGATAGAAGCTTAGCCTTCCACCCATCGACTTTCGTAGACACTTTCTCGATAAGACCAGCATAGTGACTCGCTTTAAGATGACTGAGAGGTGTAAATTACCTATATATTTCTAAACCAAAATTGTTAATTTTCGAGTACGTTTATTATGTTTTAATACATTTTAATATTTTTTTTATTCTTTTTGTATTAAATCAAGTGTGTGGGGTGAATCGGTATGAAAACGGATGCTAAACGATGATATCGGATCGAGAACGATGGGAAAATAAGCACAGAGGCAATAATCAGATCAGCAGCCCACTGCCGCGGCGGTGAAAATGCAGAGAGGTGCTTATGCTGAATGTCCACCGCCGCAGCGGTGAGATCCACTACCGCGGTGGTGAAAATGCAGGATGGTCACCAATTCCACCACCTCTTCCATCGCTGCAGCGATCACTAATCGACATACCCACCGCCACGGCAGTGAATCCCACCGCCGCGGCAGTCACCTCTGCACAGACTTAAGATATTTTAGATATTTTGAGCCCTATAAAACCCCTCATCTCCTCCTCTCTTCCGATTTTATCACCCCCTAAGGCCTTTAGAATATATTTAGGGTGAGTTTGAGAGATTTTTTAGGAAGAGCTCACAACCCAAGGTGGAAGAAGAAGAAGGAAGTGATCATTCAATGGTTTTAGTACCAAATCTTCAGATATCGGCTAAGTTCTTTCATTTATTTTCTTTGTTTTCTTTATTTCGGTAGTTGTTGGGCATGTTTAGTCCATTTTACATTGTATATATAGTTATAGCCATTGGCTAAACATAAGTTGTTTAAGGATTAATAGTATATTTATGAATATGTTGTTTGATTGAGTTTATGTCTCGTTAGCGGTTGTTTTTCGTTATTTTGATTGTGTTTATCATATTATTTGTTTATTATACTTAGATGGATATATCGAGAATTCAAGGTTTGATACTCAGGGAGAGATAACCCCGGATTTGGATTAGGGTAAACATAACGCGATGACCCAATAACCCGTGAGGGAGTTGGATTGTAGGCAATCGATGACGTTGGGGCAAGACTCATGTGACCTAAGGTCGTTAAGACGTTAAGGGGGACTTCTTCATTGACACAAAGTTGCATATTCCCTCGTCTTACACTCGGGAGAGGTGGCGAGGGAGTTTACGAACTGAGATTGTCGATAGGGTAAACACAACGCGATAATCCAATAACACGGGAGAGAGTTGGATTGTGTGCAATCGATGATGTTGGGGCGAGACTCACATAACCTAGGGTCGTTAAGACGTTGAGGGGAACTTCTTCGTTGACACGAAATCGTGTATTCTCTCGTCTTACACTCGGGAGAGGTGGCAGGGGAGTTTACGAACTGAGATTGTCGGATAAGTCGAACGCCATTGACGTGAACTAAAACGAGATCGAACACGTATTCGTAAACGAAGTTAATCCCTAGACAATCTATTCCCTCAAAACTATCTCAATATAATATTAGTATAGTTAATTTAGTTAGTTTAATTAAATTAATATTAGTATTTAATTTTATTCAATTTAGTTTCACCTAGATAAAATTAGGTTATGATAATCGCGGTAATCGATAATAACCACAACCAATCCCTGTGGACACGATAGCCTTACTCTCCCCATCTTTACTAAAACTTGACCTTGTATACTTGCGAGTGAAAATGGCAACGCGTAATTTGAGGCTACCAAGTTTTTGGCGCTGTTGCCGTGGATTGTGCTTTTTGGTTATTATTGATATTGTGAGTAAATGATAAAATTTTACTTTAGGCATTTATTGTGTTAATAATTTTTGTTTGTAGTTTTGCTTTCTATTTCTCTTGCAGGGTACTCAACGATGTTAGATCAACGAGTATTGACGAAGTTCTTTCAATGGGATTCCGAGCCGTTTTATAGTACTTGGGATCGATATAAGAAATTGTTGTTCCGGTTTTCGAACCATGATTTCCCGAGGGAATGTCAACTCTTCAATTTCCTCGACGGATTACAAGCCGCAACTAGAATATAGGTGGAAGGAGGAAATGGTTCCCCCTCTTTCTATGACTTAACTGCGGAAGATGCCTTTTGGTTGTTAGAGGAAATGGTGGCCTATGATTATCAGAGTTGGAATCATTCACCGAGTCACCAAAGCTCGGGGGATTTTTCCAACACCACGGCGCTATGGCTAGACATTCCGGACCAAGAAGATGAGTCTTCCCCCAATCTGGAAGAAATGCTCGCAACTGTTATGGGGGAGACTCATATATTATTGAGGGATATACATAACCGGATCAACGAGCATGAGGATCGTCTTGATCATATCAAGACGGTCTGCGCCGACATCGATGAGACCATAACATCTTTGCAGACGCAAATCGATCATCTTCTTTGCTTCGTTGAGACCGAGATAGAACCAGTGGCACTGAGAAACAAACAAGGTGAATCCTTTTGTGAAAGCCACCCTGAGGAACCGGAGACGAGGGGGAGGAGCTTGGGAGAATATGTTGAAGATTCGAATGAAGTGGTGACCCAAGTGTGGTTCGGCAATGAAAATTCACATTTTAATCGTTGTGAATTTTCACCGGTTGAATTCCAGCTCGTGACGCTGCAGTCGATCCAAGACAATCATATCTACGAGGATCCGATGTGGCTCACTTGTTCTTCTCCACCGAAAGCAACGACCTTTCATGCCCACCAAGTACATGAGCCAGTAAGGCATGCCGTTAAAAGCTTGAGCCATCCAAAGAAACATCTCGCCAAGCTTGAGGGCATTGATAACCAAGACTAGTATGTAGTGTTATTTGACACGTACTCCGTGCAGAAGCCGCTATTGGACGAGGACTTTGGCATGTCAGGCTGACGACCTTAAACCAAGCGCTTCTTGGGAGGCAACCCAAAGAAAAAATAAGTTAGATCCGTCGTAACCGATTTGATTCAAAGGCGAGATTCTCTCGCCTCCCAGGTATGTGTTCTAAACCCTAGTCTTCATTATAATGCTTTATCATGTCATTGGGATCGTTGACTAGGTTATTATGGGCATTTCCTATTTGAGTCGGGTGTGATGTGTAGTTTGTTTTAGTTAGTATGTTTTATTGTTTCTACGTGTGCATGTCTATTTAAGATAGTTTTTATGTTATGTGCTGAGTTTTGACGTCATCTGGGCCTTTACCCGATGATGAGTCTGTCTCCTGGTTGTTTATTGAGGTTGAGCGTAAAACTCATACATGTGTGTTCTGTGTGCTCAAAATTATGTTTTAGTAATGGTTATTATAGATCCCACTTGCACGAGCACGGAAATTCATTATATAATTGTCTAATTGATTTGAAAACGATTATCTGTCATCCAAATTCATGACATTAAATCTTAAGCGAGGTAGTTTAGAAGACATGATTTAGGCATTTATTTTCTCGCTTGAGCCTTTTTAAGCTTACCTTGATATATTATTATCCCTCGTTACCTTGTCGAAGCCTAAATGCCGTTTCGATTTTGAACACTTAAACAAATACCCTAACTGATTAAATGTTTTCCAAACCTTTATCGCTTAACCGAAGGCACAATCTGAGAGAATCAAGCTAGCAGTTGCAAATGCTATTTGATGTGAGCGGTTGGGTTTTTGGTGAACTTTTGATTGATTTGGTATTTGAGTACTCACTTGTCATTTTTGTTCATTTTTCACACATCCCATCAATTGTAACAATCGAATAAGTTTGGGGCGGTGTTCGTTGAGAAGAAAAAAAAATAGAAAAAAATAAATAAAAAAAATCAAGTGTATATACGGTTTATTTCCGTTTCATTTTGACAAGTGAGTACGTCAGTCTTAATAGATTGTCCAGGGTTATTTCAATTTATATGTGGGGTTTCGAGTGTGAGAGTGCCAAGCGATATGCCTTGGGTAACGTCAAGTTAACGACGTTAACCTGTTTTCTCTTTCAAATATACCCTTGGCCATATTCCTAAACTGAACCAAGATCTATTGATCTTTTTGAACTTCTGAGCCTACATTAGTGTAGAATAGATCCCAGGTCAAGCCTATAAATTCCCTATACCTTCGGGTTTTTTCTATCATGCCCTTATATGGTGGATAATCCAATCCGATTAACGGACAGTTATATATTTGAGTTTTAAACACACACACACTTTAGTAGGATCTATAACGGTACTTACTATTATAAATGTTAAAATTCTATAACACTACATGGTGTGTTTTTATGCCTGAACTCGATAGGATTAGGGGCCGATGAGGGATAATTCGTTTGGCCTGTAGATGATGCTCAAAACTTGCACATATTTGTTTTTCGTGTTTTTCATTTTTAGTGTTTAGTTTTTATATTTTCTTTTATTATGTGGGTGTTTTGCTCAAGTACTAGCAAAATTCCGAGTTTTGGAGTATTTGATAGGTGTAAATTACCTATATATTTTCAAACCGAAATTGTTAGTTTTTGAGTACGTTTATTACGTTTTAATACATTTTAATGTGTTTTTATTCTTTTTGTACTAAATCAGGTGTGTGGGGTGAATCGGTATGAAAACGTATGCTAAACGATGATATCAGAACAAGAACAATGGAAAAACAAGCACGGAGGCAATAATCAGATTAGTAGCCCACCGCCGCGGCAGTGAAAATGCAAAGGGGTGCTTATCCTGAACGTCCACCGCCGCGATGAAGAAAATACAGGATGGTCACCAATTCCACCGCCTCCTCCACCGCTGCGACGATCACTAACCGACATACCCACCGTCGCGGCGGTCACCTCTGCACAGATTTAAGATATTTTTAGATATTTTGAGCCCTTTAAAACCTCTCATCTCCTCATCTCTTTCGATTTTATCACCTCCTAAGGCCTTTAGAATATATTTAGGGTAAGTTTGAGAGATTTTTTAGGGAGAGCTCACAACCCGAGGCGGAAGAAGAAGAAGGAAGTGATCGTTCAACGGTTTTAGCGCCAAATCTTCAAATATCGGCTAAGTTCTTCCATTTCTTTTCTTTTTTTTCTTCATTTTGGTAGTTGTTGGGCATGTTTAGTCCATTTTACATTGTATATATGGTTATGGTCATTGACTAAACATAGGTTGTTTAGGGATTAACACTATATTTATAAATATGTTGTTTGATTGAGTTTATGTCTCATTAGCGGTTGTTCTTCGTGAGAGGTAACCCCGGATCCAGACTAGGGTAAAAACAACGCGATGATCCAATAACCCGTGAGAGAGTTGGATTATGGGCAATTGATGACGTTGGGGCAAAACTCACGTGACCTAGGGTCGTTAATACGTTGAGGGAGACTTCTTCATTGACACAAAGTCGTGTATTCCCTTGTCTTACACTCGGGAGAGGTGGCAGGAGAGTTTACAAACTGAGATTGTCGAAAGGGTAAACACAACGCGACGATCCAATAACCCGAGAAGAAGTTCAATTGTGTGCAATCGATGACGTTGGGGCGAGACTCACGTGACGTAGGGTCGTTAATACGTTGAGGGGGATTTTTTCGTTGACACAAACTAGCGTATTTTCTCGTCTTACACTCGGGAGAGATGGCGGAGGTGTTTACAAATTAAGATTGTCGGATAAGTCGAACGCTGTTGGCGTGAACTAAAATGAGATCGAACATGTATTCGTAAACGAAGTTAATCCTTGGATAATCTATTCCCTCAAAACTATCTCAACATAATATTAGTATAGTTAATTTAGTTAGTTTAATTAAATTAGTATTAGTATTTAATTTTATTCAATTTATTTTTGGCTAGATAAAATTAGGTTATGATAATCGCGGTAATCGATAATAACCACAACCAATCCTTGTGGACACAATACCGCTACTCTCCCCATCTTTATTAAAACTTAACCTCGTATACTTGCGAGTGAAAGTGGCGACGCATAATTGCGTCCACCAATGACCATAAGTAAGGGACACTCTAAGGTAAGTACAAGGAAAACCACCTTAATTAAAACCTGTGGAAAGACCAATAGCCAAATGACACGTAGTAGGACAGTTATGATGCAAATAGAAATTACTTTTCGGAGCACTCACAAGTTAACTGGAGGATAATTGATACTCTTCAAGCACCTTCATTAAATTTCTAATACTGCGAGAACTTCTGTTGCAAAAAAATGAAGATATCATCTGCAAACATCAAATGAGAAACCAGAGGACAACGTCTTTTAGTTACAAAAGGTTGAACCCAACCATCTATCATGGATCGATAGATATTTCGACTAAAAACCTCTTGACCCAAGATAAACAGTAAAGGAGAAATAGGGTAGCCTTGACGCAATTCTCTAGAAGCAGGAAACCAACCCTTATAGACCCCTTGAAACATCACTGAGAAATAAGTCGATTCAAAACAGCTAGAAGCAGCAGCAATAAATCCCAAGCTGAAACTATATCGATTAAGCACCTCAATTAAAAAGTTTCACTCAATTCGATCATAAGCTTTAGCCATATCGAGCTTGAGCATAACATTACGCCCACGAATATCCTTTCCCAAATCTTTGACAAGCTCTTGGCTAGCCCAATAACTTTGGCGATGGACCTGCCTTTAACAAAACCATGTTGCTGAAGAATTCAATTTAAAATTAAAATTAAAATTTTTATTAAAATGATAATTTTAGTATTTCTTGACTAATAAATATTATCAATAGTTGGTAAATATTTTTCTGTAGATTAAATTATTAATTAATTTTTTTTTATAATTATTATTATAATATTTTAGTACAGTTAATATTGACTTAAGAAATAAGGCGTCTAATAAATTGCACATAATTAAGGAAATTTGGGAATGAAAAAAAATTATTTTAGTGTCATGCATTTCACGCATTGTATTTCATATTAGATTTATTTAGTTAAATTCCTAGTTTACACCATGTCGTTGTTAGATTCACAAGCGACGCCGACTACGACAGTAGTATTTTAGCAATTCAACTATTGAGGTGAGTGTACTGTTTTTTATATAAATTGGCAAATTATATTTTCGCATTAAATTATGAAAAAGAACAGATTTATTAAAATGGATGATTTTAAAACGTTACGTGGATCAAGTAAAATTTTTAAATGTGAAAAGTGACTTTTATTATTATCATACAATGCCATAGTAGGATCTCGACAGAAGGGCTTGTCCGGCAGGATGTTGTTGGTCCTAACAGGAGGACATGTCTTATAGGGCATTGTGTCGTGACCCGACAGGAGGGCATGTCCTACGGGTGGTTGATATATATATATATATATATATATATATATATATATATATATATATATATATATATATTGTTGTTGTTGTTGATTATCATTATGATATGGTGGTTTATACCACGTGTTGGCTCCTACCATTAGAGATATCGAATGACCTTAACACTGATGACAACTTTAGATTGCACAGTTGTACAGGCTACGGTACCATTATAACTCTTGATCATGAGTTGAAATGATCCTATGGTTAGTAAGGAAGTATGGTTGTAGTATTTTATTATATATAACCGACTTGATTGGTTTATTTATATTCAGTTGCTATATATGTAGATTTGATAGTGCTCAATGAGTGTAATTTTATTTTGTTTTGAAAAGCAATGTTTGATAAATCTGTTTGATGCATAAATTATTTTTATATTATGAGACGAGTACCTCAACTTGAGACGGGTCCACTACTGGCGTTAGGTAGAGTTATAGGGTAATGTCATTTTATTTACTGGGCCGTCAGGACAGGTGTTGATCAGGAAGGGTTAAGATTTTGTAGTTTTGCTATGGAATATTTTGATATATGTATAATCTCAGAATTTTGAATTTATAATATTATAATTTTCAGTTAGTTATGTACGTATTGTTTTGGTTGGGTAATATCATGTCGAAATCAGGACTATTATTATTTTTATCAGAGTGGCACAGCGAAATCATGGTAGTGGAGTGGTTTGTCTTTCATCTCTACTTTTCCGTAAAAATAAAAGAGAGAAATCGAGTGGCGGCCTGGGAAATTGGGTCGTTACAGTTGGTATCATAGCTTAAGTTATGGGTTATGTAGACTTGGTGTTAGTGTCGTGTTAGTAGTGGACCATATGATAGGTCGTTGAGTTGTGAGGTCAGTTTGGAACATAAGTTTGAAATCATAGGTAGTACATATGCATCACACACTACATTATATTCATCGTTGTTTGTATTACCTTATCAGTAGGTAATACCTGTGTTCTATATATTATTGTTAACATTTTATGCATCATTTGTTCATTTGAGGTAATTGAATTTCAAGACGAAATTTCTTTTAGGAGAAGGATTATAGAACCCGATTTTTGTGTGTGCATTTTTATTTGTATTTTTATAACATTTAAAAAAACAAATTGGGTCTAATGTGTTATTTAAAGTTTTAATTTAAAATTATTGGGGATTAATATGTGAATTTTAATTTGACTTTAAATTTTTTTGAATTAATATGTAATTTAAGAACTACTTTTAAGAGTTTTAGGGTTGAATAAATATTTTTAAAATTGTCATGTGTTATATATCTATCCATCCATCCTTATCCCTCATGAATCGGTGGAATTGACAAATAAATAAATAATATGTAAGGATGTCCCTTCCTCATTGAGCCAAAAAAAAAAAACACATGTAAAGCTTGAGGCGGTGGAAGTTGTAGAAAAAAAAAAATCTCTCTATAAATTTTCCTCTCTCTTCTTCTCTCTTTTTCTTTATTTTTTTCAATCTCTCTAAGCTCTATCCACTTTTCTCTTTCGTCTATCATGTAATCTCCTCTCTCTTTCTGTATATATGTGTGTGTATATAAATGTGTGTGATTAGGTGTAGTTATATGTGAAATATATATATATATATATATATATGTGTGTGTGTGTGTGTGTGTGTGTGTGTGTGTGTGTGAGAAAAACATGTGTAGTAGGTTTAGAAAATATAGTGAGTATATTTATATATAGATATATTTAATTTGTGAAGAATTCAATTCAAAATAAAAATAATTTTTTTTATTAAAATGATAATTTTATTATTTCGTTAACTAACAAATATTATCAACAGTTGAAATATTTTTTTATAGATTAAATTATTAATTTGAATATTTTTTAATTATTATAATATTTTTGTACAGTTAATATTGACTTAAGAAATGAGGCATTTAATAAATTATGCATAATTAAGAAAAATTGAGAATAGAAAAAATTTCACTTTAGTGTCACGCATTTCACGCATTGTTGATTATCATTATGATATGGTGGTTGCTGGCTCTTATCATTGGAGATATTGAATGGTCCTGACACTGATAACAACCATAGAATGCACAATTGTACAAGTTACAATACCATTATAACTCCCGATCATGAGGTGAAATGAACCTATGGCTAGTAGGTAAGTATGTATATGGTATTTTATTATATATAAGAGACTTGATTCGTTAATTTATATTCAGTTGCTATATCTATGGATTTGATATTGCTCACTGGGTAAGGTTATATTTTGTTTTGAAAAGCGGTGTTTGATAAATATGCTTGATTCATAAATTATTTTTATATTATAAAGATCGTACACCGATAAAACATTTTA
This sequence comes from Eucommia ulmoides, assembly GCA_016647705.1. Classification (NCBI taxonomy): domain Eukaryota; kingdom Viridiplantae; phylum Streptophyta; class Magnoliopsida; order Garryales; family Eucommiaceae; genus Eucommia; species Eucommia ulmoides. The sequence goes on along the minus strand of CM028334.1, from coordinate 37,255,560 downwards.
TCTTAGGTACCTCAACTAGAGATAGATTCACTACTGACGTTAGGTAGAGTTAGAGGGTTCATTTTATTTATTGGGCAATTAGGACAGGTGTTGATCAAGAAGGGTTAAGATTTTGTAGTTTTGCTATGGAATATTTTGGAATATGTATAATCTCCAAATTTTGAATTTATAATATTATTATTTTCATTTAGTTATATACGTATTATTTTGGTTGGGTAATATCAGGTCGAGGTCAGGCCTTATTATTTTTATCAGAGTAGAGCAGCGGAATCGTGGTAGTGGAATGGTTTATCTTTTACCTCTACTTCTCCATAAAAATAAAAGTGAGAAATTGAGTGGCGGCCTTGAGAGATCGGGTCGTTACAGTCCTACCCTTGGAGGATGTGCTCGCATTGAATTTGGTGTTTTGAGCACCATTTGTCTAATTAAGGTTTTATTAATTGATTTTTTGGAAATTAAAATTTAAACATAAAATTAAACTGTCCAAAATATCATTAAAAAGTTCAAGTTTGAAAAATAAAATATTTTTTACCATCAATTTGATAAAATCACTAAAAAAAATAGGTTTTGGGGGGTTGAAACGTAAAGTAATTGTAACTGATGAAATATCTTCAAATTAAAGGGTAGAAACAAAAACTAAACATATTAAAAGTGATATCCATAGGAAATCCACTATTAATTTTGATTTAGACCCCCATTAACTTTTAGAAATTTTCAAATTGATCCAATTTTTTTATACCGAAGTACGATCAAATTAGCTATTTTTCATGGTTTTTTTTTTTTTTATTTACTTATTTATTTTATCTTTTTCGTAATATTAAAGCATAATCTAAGCCAGAATTCCATCCCTCTACACTTCAGTTTAAAATTTGTCCAAATTTGCACTTTAGACTCGATATTTTCAAAATTTAAACAAGTGGGACAAAATGAGGTGTTTGCAACTGTCTCTCTTTGTCATGCGAGTTTACTTGTGGGACAAAATTATTTACTTCGTTTTGATAACAATTATTATTCCGATCACAACACAACGACAACACTTATAATTTCATAAATCAAGTTCCAAAATTTCGAATAACCGATCAGCCGAGTTTAATAATTTCAGATACTAATATTTATGATACGTATAATTCAACATCCAATTTCCCCTTTTTGATTTAAAATAGTTATCTTACCCCAACGTCATTCGACATTTGCATTGAACCGGTGCCTCATGCAACCGAACAATCCCATCAATATGTACTTGGCATACACATCAAGGAAACATTCATCGAACTATTCTCCTCTTTCCCTTATGGAATAGGTCAAAGCTACCCCAACCCACCTGGATATTGATGTTCGGTCTTACTTTTGCTAACATACCATACATCTAACAGCAAAATCTGCGATTTCTCATTCCACTCCACTTGACCAATAATGCTCACTAAGTCGTGCTATAGTTTGATACCACCGGGGTATTACATTTATTGCTCTATGCACCACTTTTAAGGTCTTTTCCATTATATGGGAATTATTAGAAACACGCAATCTAATTCAAATCATTACAACTTCATCATTATTTCTGACACGATAGTCAGTCCTGTGACCATTGTACATTTCCTTCCTCTTTAATCTTCCCAACCATACACCCAACTTCTGAACTCCTACCACACCATCGATCAAAGTCGATTTCTCATCACAAGTTCGAATAATGTGGTCATCTGACCAACTACCCACGAAACTCACAAGGATCTCAACTTGCCCCATACATTAGTATAAGTAACCCAAATACGTGCAACCACGTTCCCCGATTTTCACCTCAAAGCACAAATCCCGTCATACCAAAAATGTTGTGAAGTTGTCAAGGTAACCATAATTACTGTCACTCCACAAGTTTCGAATTCCAGTCACACGTTCTCGGCCTTCTCCATATTCCATCAACCCACCACTTCGACTCCTTTTGGATTCACTTGAATACTATGTCCCAAGAGCACTCGTCCCAATTTAATTTATCTATTTATTTATTATTATTATTATTTTCCCCACTCAATCCAATCAATATTCATACTTATTGCCTTTGGAACACAATCGCTTTCCTCACAGCATCAGCAACACATTCTAGAGACGTTCTACATACTCTTCTCTGGTTTCGACCAGATCACCATTTTCACCACGTCACAGTCTCTAACCTTTGACTGAGAATACCCTACTCAAACAAAAAAAGATCTAACACCCTAGTCTTTTGCAATCGATTTAATCACCCATCCATTCTAACCGATGAGTGCCCAACACCGGATCTTTATGGGGAAACACACCAGGTCTACGTAAATCATGAGTTGATAGTCTAATTTATGATAACGACCCGATTTCTTAGGGCCGTCACAAGGTTCTTCTATTAAAGACTTCCTAAACCAATCACTAACTTACTCCAAGTCCAAATATTTCTACCCTACGAAAATTATTTAAATTCAATTAAGTGCAATCAATCGTCGACTTAGATTAATCCACTCGAGTTTTCCTACACCACAGTGACTACCTTTAAAGTCCCAAGGTTATAGTTTCAAATCTCAATTTCCCACATTTTATCAACATGAGTATATTTAACCAACTTACTGAGCTGAACGTTCACCTCCTTAAAAATAATGGAACTTATTTAACAACAACCAAAATTTTCGGAACTGCATAAGGAAAATCCCTAGCTACTACAATATCCCTCGCCGAACCTTATTTTAACTTATGCCTAGCACCTGCATACTGTATTTTGATATCCTCTCTTTAACATTTTTCTAACCTCCTAGACCTACTATCAAACTAACTGAGGTACTAGTTACGCTTTCCTAACAATACATACTTTTATTCATAGGAAAAAAAAAAAAATTGACTCCACCGGCAACTCCATATTACTCATACAAATGGATTATATTTACGCGTACCTACTATCATCCCAGACCCACAATTCTCGGCTACTTCATATATATCATTTTCAATTAAGTTTGTTATATTTACTTGTTCCACCAACTTTTACTCTACCTTCTCGTCAACCTAGAATGTACTACCGAATTACATCTTTTTAATATCACCACAACTTTCTCACATCCTTAGTTCTAACTAATACAATTCTCTTTTTTAGTATCATCATAAGATTTCTTTCATATTGCCAGAAAGGCGATTTTATACTTATTTTGAATGCCATTTCACATTCCAACTTAAATGTGCTCTGCGGTACTATTTAAAATTTTAATAACGATTTACTGGGTGTCACCGATAGGTATCTTATCGTCACGCAATACACATATAGTTGTTTTTCAATTAAAATTTCACATTTCCAACTATTAGCACCTCCACAATCGCGATCCACCCAATATCACCCTTAACAACATAATATCACTCAAATTCGTCAACTGGCAATATCACCATTTTATCGCATTACCCCCTGGCATCAGGACAACCCACCATGCACAATGCCAATGCACCACTAATGAAAAGAAAGATCTAACACTCATACGTCAAACTAACTTATTGACACCCTATCTCATGTCCCCTACTGACTAGACGACTGGCACGCCCTCCTATCTCATGGTCTTCTACTGACACCTCCGCTGAAAAGTCTACAGAACCTATAACCTAGGCTCTGATACCAAAATTGTCACACCCCACCCCGAACACCCTTCATATGGGGCCGACGTGACGTTGATGTGACATCACCTATCTGACTAACCAACCACAATACGACAATATATAAATTTACATCTATACCACATATACACCATTCCATCTGATAGGGATACACCGTCCCAATTATAAGAACAACCAAACTAATCCCATGAATCTCACTTAGATTCATCTCTGACACCTTGTCTCAAAATTTCTCTCAATTGACTCTATAGCGAGATCCGTATAACTCTATCTAGTGCCAGTAGGGGACCGACCAATTCCTAGCCATTTCACCTGCGAGTGTATTGCTTTCTTAGTAAAAACATTTTTATAATAATAATAATTTATTCTGCAACGTCTAAATGGATCAAGCTTAAGTATGTAAACATCACGTAGCTCGTAAAAGTTTTCATAATATTAGCAGTGAGAATAAAGCACTATATATATAAGTTCCATTCAAAATCATTTAGTATAAGAATCATGCCAATCACCATAATAAATAATAAATCACCTAGTATAACCAAAATACCACACCTCAAAACATCATCTCAAACACACACACGCTGGCCAACCCTAGTGATCGTTTTAACCTCACGATCGGGAGTTTGCAACGGTACCGTACCATCCGTAGGATATGCCTTCCTACGAACACCCATCACTTCGCCAAAGCGGATAATCACTGCACAGTATCAACGTCTAACATCACTCTGCCGAAGCAGATAAACATCACTCCGCCAAAGCGGATAACATCACTCCGCCGAAGCGGATAAATACTATGGCATCATCAAATTAAATACAGCATCATCGAATCACAACTCAATAAATATCGTCTACTCAACATCGTCAATTCACCACGTCTATCTCTTTTTCTCAAAACCAACGTTTAAATCCAGAAACCATATTTCACACTTTCTTTTAAAGAAAACGTCTTATTTTATCAACACCACTTTTCCACCCTTTATTTTGTAGAAAACCAGGCATTTTTAGAAAAACAGATGTTTTCTATTCTCTTTTAAAAAAACACCGTTTGATTTCATCAAATCCAACAAAAAATCATTTTCAACTTCTTTTCGAAAACCATTGAAATCTTCCGAAAATTCAGTTTACTAACTCACCCAAATCCTACTTGATCCATATCATTTATAAATTTGTGTCGTTTAGGTAACACATATTTCATCATATATATACATAGAAAAATAGTTTGGTAAGAAGACAGTACACTCACCTGATTACCCGTTTTCGAAGACTTTGACCACCTATTCTCTACCGGTACTCCGGTGTCTGCGAACCTATTAACGACAAAGCCTAAATTAATATTCAATATAAAAAAAAATACTCTATTCGAACCATGTAGGCCCTAATTTTCCCATAATTTCATATTCCCCGTATTTTATTATAATCTATGTCTCTTTAACTAATATTGCCCTATTACTATTTACTATATTGAATTTATTTATGCGGATGATCTCACTATATTTTTTTTATCGCTATCTTGACATTTTCCATGCGAACATATAATGCTAAATTCAACGATAGTGATAACATGTATTTTATATTGAGACAATTAAATATATTTACTAAAGAAGTGTGGAGTTCTACCTCCCCCGAATTTTCCACCAGCCGCGAGATTGGATTTATATTTTTCGTGGGGTGTTTTGTGCAATTTCTCCAAAAACAATTTCCTTCTTTTTTTTCCTTCTTTCTTCTTCCCGCTTCTTCTTCCCATTTCTGTTTACCGTGTTCTGATCAGCACGCTACTGTTGCGGCGAAGTCCCCACCGTCACGGCGCATACAACACACCCAACACCTCTCATTATCACCCCACGGCAATAGAAACAAGGGATACCCGCACCTACTGGAACCCAGTTGAACACCCACCTACCTACCGGTGACGACCATACTTCACCGACGACTCCACACACACATGCAATTTGCCGGACGATTGCATCCACGCTGCCGGCAATCAACAAAACAGCAGAGACGGCAACGAGCAGGCACCCCCGAAGAGCAACCACCGAACGATCACCGCCCCGTCCGACTATTCATTGTCGGTCGAGCACCCCCACCATCGAAGACTGACCGAACACCGAACACACACACACCGTCACAGATTACTTACACTCACCGCTGATCGCCGCGCCTCACCATCGACGGACCGCACTTTACCGCCGGACCGATCTGTCTCTCTCTTCGTCACTATTGCCGATGATCAAATCCACACACGTATGTCGAACATGCAAACCACCCTCGACGGCCGAACACCCACCACCGGTGAACCCCTTTGTTCCTGGTTCTCTCTCTTTCTTCTTCTTCCTCTTTCTCTCTCTCTCTTCGATTTTGTTCTGATTATTTCTCGGCCCTTCTTCCGCTTTCCTATGTGTGTGTGTGTGTGTATATATATATATATGCGTGTATATGTGATCAAGCTCATCTGGTCAACTTCGGCAATTTTTTAAAAATCATTCACTTGTTAACTTTTAGCATAGTAAACTGCATTATGGAGTTTTTTTAATGCAATTTATGCACAAAAAAATTGAGTTTATTTAAAATACCGATATACCATCATTAATTAAATCAAAATTGCAAAAAACATTAAAAATATGCAAGCCATTTTACATCAAACATTTTTTTAAGGCTTAAACCCAGGGTTGTAAACCCATTGTAATACCATGAAAATTTATATTTTGAAAATATTATTTTATATAAGTTTAATATTTTTTTGGGTTGTTTTGTATACTATAAAAATTTAAGGTATAAAGGAATAGTTGATATTTTTGGGATTATTTGATATATGTTTGATATATATATATATATATGAACCCGGGGTTCACAACCCTGGGTTCAAAAAAAATAAATAAATAAATAAACGATCGTATATCCAGGATTGTGAACCCCGGGTCTCAATACCCGGGATTACCAACTTCGGGTAGCCTGAGTTTGGTAAAAAAAATCTAAAATAGCTTGTTTTCATAAAAAAAAAACTTTTAAAGTAACATTTAAAATGTAAACAACTCAAGAGCAAGGGTCACTCAGCGGTTTCTACTCTTTTTTGGCCATCTCCTCTTAATTTTCTTCAAATTTCTTCATCAGAAGGCAATTCTAAGGTGTTTTAACGACTTCCAACTTGATTTTACTCAAGATTGCTTGGATTTTCTTCACCCTAAGGTTAGGGTTTTCTCCCATCTTCTTCCTTCTCTTGTTTTCATGAAATTTTGCATGTTTAAGTAGTTTATTGTTGAAATCATTTGTTTAAGATTGAAGATTGTATATAGTTTATAGACGAATAAATCGTTTTTTCCTAGGCACCCTATATGAAATGGCGGTTCTGTCCCTTTACGTGTACAAAATGTTTTGTTTCTCTTGTTCTTGGACTTGTTAATGGATATTAGTGACATTTGTGAAAGTTTTGAAGGTGGTTTATGTACTAATTGTTGTTCGAAAGTGTTCAAATGTGTGGGCTCAAAAGCTTCCTCGTTTTTTCGACAATTAGTAACATTTTCCAGTTTTTAGGGTAAATGTGTTTAGAGTATACTTTTCAAATACTTGTTGTTGCATTGTTGTATCTTCCCATCATATGAAAACCGTAACGAGATTGCGATGAATCTTCATTTTAGTTTTTCCCTTTCAAATACCTTTTTTAAACAAAGTTGACAAATCTTAGTTTATGACAAATCCCACATAGATTCTTGGATGTGTGATGTTTATGCCTATTATTATGAATTCTTGATAGTAATTAGTCTTCTTGAACTGACGTTGTTGTCTTTATTTTTCTCCACCATGAGACGTGTTGCAAAAAACTTTGATTTAGCTCAATTTTAGGGATAGGAGTTTTGAACTTGAATTTCTTGATTTTACATTAGGGCTAGATAAACGGATGAAGTGTGTTTTAGTTTAAAAAAGTGAGGCGTACCTGTAGACGTTAGAGGTGCTAACTCATTCTTCCTGTTCCTCGTGTTCGGCGAATGATAGGTCATTAGTGGTTTGCCCTTGTTGTCGCGAAGGGTTCTTCAGAGCATTGGAAATGATGAATCCGACTTCCCTTCCCTTTTTATAATGAATTTTAACAGACCAATTTGTAATCTCCAAATTTTCCTTTCTACTCTTAAATCGAATATCCGAAAGACGAAACTTGATTCTTTACTTCCTTTTCTTTCTAGCCAATTCCATGTCAGATGTAGGTTATTCAAGTGACGATGGTCGTCGTCCTACACACTCTCATGGGAAGGGCAAGGCCCCTGATTCACCTACTAGAGGGCACATTTCGAAGAGCGCTCGAGGTCGGACCAAGGCATCAACACTCAAGATTTCTTAGGATGCGCTCTCACTTTCTTCTTATATTGCTGAGGAGACTCTACTAGAGTCTCAAATGACTAACCAGTCGATGGCCGGATCGTCAGGTATCTCCACGGGTCACGCATCGACAGGCCTTTCTGACGCAGCTAAGAGGGCTGTGGATCCTGATTACTTCCCTCGCGAGGACGAGGTGCCTGAAAGAGGCCTTCTGGAGGACTTCTCCAGAGACGACTACGAGCTTGGATCCTATACCTTTTCGGGATAGAGCCCTTACTTTTGATGTGGCACAACTCCAGCATATAGTATTATCTGATCAGACTCTATTGGGAGACCTTCGACATCATCCATCCATACACCTTTGCTCTGCTCAGGCTCTCAACTAAAACCTTTTTCTACTTTACCTTTTCTTTTAAATGAAAACAATATCTTATTGCTTCGTGTGTTGACTCACACATAGGTCGATCCTGTGTGCAATAAAAAAATTCAGGGATCTTGGCTGTCTTTCTTCATTCTTTATATGATGAGGATGCATCCTGACTATCGCTCTTTCCTTCACGGCTACAATTTTAAAGACTTCCTTTCTATTCAGGCTTCTCACATGAATCATGGGTATACAAATGCTTTGATAGAGTGCTAGTTTGCTTCCACGAATTCACTACATATAGTCTGTGGAGAGCTAGTACCCATGCCTCTTAATTGGGCGATGACCACTAGGAAGCCATTTCGAGGTCGAGTCGTGCCCTTACAGCAGACTACTTGGGTGAGGGCAGAGGATCTACTGGGAGATATTCCTTCAAAGGTGAGGACTGGCGAGCACATCAGATATAATTGTCTGATTTCTAAGATGATTTTTGAGGACCCTCGTCCCCAGGACCCAGAGCTGAGAGCTCAGTACTACCGTATTTCATTTCTCGTCTTCTCAGTGATACTTTTATGGCTTCGTCGAGCACTACCATTTATCTCCATTTCGTCGAGACTTTAAGCGTTCTAGATAGCTTTATTGAGTACAACTGGGGGAGTTTCACCTTTGCGACCGTGTCGACTCGGGTCGGCTCGTGAATGGATTCTGGCAGTTCTTACCTGTGAGTTCATTCTTCCTTATATCCTTAATTTTCTTGATCTTTCCCCTTTTCTATTTTTTTTAATTGCTTTCGTATCTTCCCTTTGTAGTTCTAGGCGTATGAGTATCATCCTTCCCGCCACCTGGTTTCTACTTTAGAGATCATATGGTGGATCGTACCCAATTAGAGTTCCTAACCCGCCTCCATATTATCTGGAAGTTATATCGTCGAGATCCTCGCTGGGCGGACATACTTCCTGAGATGAGATTGTCATTTCAGCGCCGCTACTTTAGAGTGCCATATTCTTGGTAGATGTACTTGGGCGAGAGGGCCACGAACCAGATTTTCGGAGAGTTGCGTCAGCCTCCTTATTCTCCTACCGTGCTATATAGACCCTACATGGAATTGCTGTTATCGATCAATTTGATCTAGAGGCCCCATTAAACATCCTAGTCACGCCACCTATTTTTGAGAAGGATTATCTTCGGTGGTTCTCGTGAGTATCCATTATCTTGCAAACAAACATCACTAATCTCATGGGTGGTACTTTTTTAAGACACCGAGTGCAACCCTTCTAGGCGAGTCGCAACGACGAGGCAGTGGTCCCTACAGCTACGTTGGATGCTATCAGAGTGGAGATGGATACTTGGTAGCACGTGAACGTAGCTACTTTCACCTCAAGTGTATAGATCAAGTTTTAGTATGGTTTGGAAGAGTTAGGATTATCCTATCCACAGGGATTGGTTAAGATTTTCGTTGAGTACCATAATTATCATAACCTAATTTTATTTAGGCGAAAAAATATATTTTGTTTATAATATAAATACTAATCTAAAATACTAATTATACTATAATACTAATATTGAGATGTTTAGGGGAGTGGGTTATCTAGGAATTAACTTCATTTACTTAGACGTGTTTGGTTTCGTTTAGTTAACAGTAACGGTATTCGACAATCTCTGTATCGTAAACTCATTCACTTCCTCTCTCAAGTGTCAAGTGAATAAATATGTGACTTCGCGTTAACGCCGAAGTCCCCCTCTAGCATTTTTTAAAACACATAGTCACATGAGTCTTGCCCCAACATCATGGATTGCACACTTTCTAATTCTCTCCTAGGTTATTAGATCGTCGCGTTGTGTTTAAACCCTAGTCCGAATCTAGGGTTTCCTCTCCCGAATGTCAAATCTCGATTTCTCAATATATCTAAACAAGCATATAATAGAATTATAAGAACGGTAAACACAATCGAATAGCGAAGAACAACCATTAAAGAAACACAATTCAAACAAACGACATTTTCATAAATTATATTAATCCCATAGATAATCAATATTTAGCCAATGGCCATAACCGTATATACAATTATAAACGAGCTAAACATACTCAAACAAACTACCAAAGTTAAAAAATAAAGAAAGAAACGAATGAATTTAGCCGTTATCTGAAGATCTGACGCTAAAACTACTCTGAGAGTGTTTCTCCTTCTTCGCAACATGATCTTCTTTTTCGGGTTTGGATGAGCTCTCTTCAAAACTCTCTCAACTATATCCTATCCTCTCATGAGGTCTAATGGCCGAACAATGGAGAAGGAGAGAAGATATGGGCTAAAAATATCTAAAAATTGTACTTTACATGTGCAAGGGTCACCGCTGTAGCGGTGGGTATGTCGGCAGTGGTCACCGCTGCAGCGGTGGTTCATCAGTGAGCATCCTGTTGTTTTACCGCTATAGCGATGGCCTGACCGCTGCGGCAGTGAACTTTCTGCACTCCCAGTAGTTTCATCACTGCAGCGATAGACTACAGTTGCAGGTTTGGCCTTTTGCTCAATTTTCTACCGTTTTCCACCGTCATTCCACCGATTAGCTTGATTTTCAATCATTTTAGCTCATTTTCGTTCCAAACACCTAATTTATACAAAACAAATAAAAATGTATTAAAACATATTAAAACGCTATAAAAATACTCGAAAACTATCAAAACCAGCTTGGGAATTAATAGATAAATTACACCTATCAAATACCTTCAAACTAAGAATTTTGCTAGTTCTCGAGCAAAACACTCACACAATAAATTAAAAAAACTATAACAAATAATTACGAAATTTAAATACTAAAAATGAAAAACACGAAAAAATAATAATGTGCAAATTTTGAATTTTGTCTAACTGGCCAAACGATTTTCCCTCATCGGCCCCCAATCCTATCAAGTTCCAGAATATCCACCGATCGGATTGGATTATCCACCAATAAAGCTCATGACTAAAACCAATAAGGTATAGGAAATTCATATGCCTGATAGGGTTCCATTCTCTACTAATGTAGGCTAAGAATTCAAAAAGATCAATAGGACTTGGTTCGATTTTTTAAAAATGGCCAAGGGTATATCGGAAATAGAAAACAGGTTAACGTTATAAACTTAACGATACCCGAGGCACAACGCTTGGCTCTCATCCACTCTCATAACCCCAAACGTTAAAAACACAATCCTGAACAAACATTAAAGAACTTTGTACTCACTTGTCAAAAGAAGCTAGAATAAAACTATATTTACATAGTTTTTTTTTTTTTTTAAACAAACCACAACCACTCCCCAAACTTATTCGATTATTACAATTTCATAGGTGTTGTTAAAACGAAAGAAAAATGACAAGTGAGTACTCGAATACCGAACTAATGAAAAGTTCGCCCCAAACCTAACCGCTCACTTCAAGTAGCATAACGAATGCTAACTTGATTCACTCAAATTGTGCCTTCGGCTCAGCAATATAGGTTTGGAAAAAAGTTTTATCCGCCAGGGTATTTGTTATGTGTTCAGAATTGAAATGGTTTTTTGGTTTCAATAGGGTAATTAGGGATAAACATATAACATGGTAGGCTTAAAAGGCTCAAGCGATCAAAATGAATACCTAAATCATATCTCTTGAACTCTTTGCCTAAGATTTCGCCTCAAATTTCCCTCAAATTAGGTTCTAAAATCCCTATTGTCATGAACTTGGCTAACGGATAATCAGCGTCAAATCAGTTGGATAGTTATACATTAGGTTTATGTGCTCGTGTAATTAGGATCCACAATAATTTTTACTAAAATGAGACATCAAGCACATAGAACACACATAAATGAGCATTACGCTCGACCTCAATAAACAACTAGGGAACAGACTCATCATCGGGTAATGGCCCAGATGAAGTACAAAACTCAGCACATAACAACTAATACATAAACAAACTAAACCTAAACATACATGCATACATTGAAACAATAAACATAACTAACAACAATAAAATATAATAACATACTACACATCACCCCCGAACTTAAAACGGATAATGTCCACAATAACCCATCAATGATCCCAATAAAAGCATAAAGCATTATAATGAAGACGGGGGTTTAGAACACGTACCTGGGAGTCGAGAGATTCTCGCCTCCGAATCAAGTCGGCAATGACGGATCTAATTTATTTTTGAAACCTTGGGTTGCCTCCCAAGAAGCGTTTGATTTAAGGTCTTCGGCTTGACACGGCGAAAGGCTCGTCAAATAGTGCCTTCCGCCCATAGTAAGTGTCATACAACACTACGTATGGGTCTTGGTTCAGAACGCCCTCAAGACTAGTGAGATTTAACGTTGTTCGGCTCGATCTTTGAACTCAATTCTTCTCCAAATTTTGTGCTTGGGGAGCTTGAATGTACTGAGCTGAAAACGGGATAGGATAGGTGAGCCACATCGGATCCTCATAAATGTGATCGTCTTGGATCTGGGGTGGCATCACCAATTGGAATTCAAATGGCAAAAAATCACAACTATTAATCACAACTATTAACATGTGATTCTTCATTGCCAATCCATACTTGGGTTATCTCAATATTAGTATGATCGTCTTCGATCTCGCCCAAGTTCCTTCCGCTTGCATTCAGTTCATCACGGTGGCTTTCATATGATATGGATTATGTGTCTCTCAGTGCCACCGCATCTGACTCAGCCTCAACATAGCAGATAAGTTGACCGATTTGCATCTGAAGATATGTTACAGAAGCATCAATTTTGGCGTAGACCGTCTCAATATTATCAAGACGATCCTCGTGCTCGTTGAGTCGATCCTGTGTTTCTCGCAAAAATGTTTGAGTCTCCCCCATAACTGTGACGAACATTTCTTCCAAGGCAGAGGAAGACTCCACATCTTGAACTGGAATGCCAATACATGGGGCCGAAATATTAGAATAATCCCCCAAGCTTTGGTAACTTGGTGAATAATTCCAACTCTAATAATCAAAAGCCGCCAATTCCTCCAATAAACAAAAAGCTTCATCCACAGTTAGTTCGTAAAAAGAGGTGGTACCGTTTTCTCCTTCCACCCACGTTCTGGTTGCAACTTGTAACCCGTCAAGGAAATTTAGAAGTTGACACTCCCTCAGGAAACTATAATTGGGGAACCGAAATAGCAGCTCCTTGTATCGATCCCAAGCGCAATAAAACGACTTGGAATCTCGTTGAAAGAAATGCAACAATACTTGTTGATTTAGCATCTTCAAGTACCCTGCATGAGAAATAAAAAACAAAACTACCAACAAAAATTATAAACAAAAGAAATGCCTAAATTAAAATCAAGTCATTTACTTGCAATATCAACAACAATCTAAAAACTAATCCCCGGCAAGGCTCCCAAAACTTGGTAGCGCGTGAATACGTCGCTACTTTCACCGCAAGTGTACATGTCAAGTTTTAGTATAGTTTGGAAGAGTTAGGGTTGTCGTATCCACAGGGATTGGTTGAGATTATCGTTGAGTACCGTAATTATCATAACCTAACTTTATTTAGGCGATAAAAATATCTTTTGCTTATAATATAAATACTAATCTAAAATACTAATTAAACTAATTATACTATAATACTAATATTAAAACGTTTAAGAGAATGCATTATCTAGGGATTAACTTTATTCACTTAGACGTGTTTGGTTTCGTTTACTTAACAATAATGGTATTTGACCTATCCTACAATCTTTGTATCGTAAACTCATTCACTTCCTCTCCCGAGTGTAAAGTGAATGAATATGTGATTTCGCATTAATGCCGAAGTCCCTCTTTAGCAATTTTTAGAACACATAGTCATATGAGTCTTGCCCCAACGTCATGAATTTCACACTTTCTAACTCCCTCCTGGGTTATTAGATCGTCGCGTTGTGTTTAAACCCTAGTCCGAATCCGAGGTTACCTCTCCCGAATGTCAGACCCTAATTTCTCAATATATCTAAACAAGCATATAATAAAAATAAAAGAATGGTAAACACAATCGAATAGCGAAGAACAACCATTAAAGAAACATAATTCAAACAAACGATATTTTCATAAATTATATTAATCCCATAGATAATCCATGTTTAACCAATGGCCATAACTGTATATACAATGATAAATGAGCTAAACATGCTCAAAGAAACTACCAAAGTTAAGAAATAAAGAAAGAAACGAAGGAATTTAGCCGTTATCCAAAGATCCGACGCTAAAACCACTTCGAGAGCGTTTCTCCTTCTTCGCAACGTGATCTTCTTCTTCGGGTTTGGATGAGCTCTCCCCAAAACTCTCTCAACTCTATCCTATCCTCTCATGAGGTCTAATGGCTGAACAATGAAGGAGGAGAGAAGATATGGGCTCAAAATTATTTAAAAATATCTTTAAAAAAATGCACTTTACAGGTGCATGGGTCACCACTGCAGCGGTGGGTATGTCAAGTGATGGATAGGTCGATAAAATTTTTGGTGGTTGACCACTGCAGCGATGGTTTCATCGCTGCAGTGGTGGAGCTTCAACAAACTCTCTGTATTTTCACTACTGCAGTGGTGGATGTAGGTTTTGGATTTGACCTTTTTGCTCAATTTTTCACCGTTCTTCCACTGCCGTTCTACCGATTAGCTTGATTTTCAACCGTTTTAGCTCCATTTCATTTCAAACACCTGATTTATACAAAACACATAAAAACGTATTAAAACATATTAAAACGCTATAAAAATACTTGAAAACTACCAAAATCAGCTTGAGAATAAATAGATAAATTACACCTATCAATGCTCTTAGAGAGGACTGCGAGCAGCGACGTTGAGTTGGTGATTCAGATGTCGCCTGAGTTTAGTTGGAGAGATAGCGAGACGACTTGTACAAAGAGGCTGATCGACTTCGAGCTATATTATATTCCTATAATATTCTAGTTCATTTTCTTGAGGCTCGTACAACTACTTCGGGCACAACACAGTGTATGTCCGATCTGGTGGCCTTGATTCATTTTGTGACGTCGACTCCACCGACAGGTGGTTCAGGAGAGGCTACCGACTTGCCCACGCCACATCGTTGATAGGCGCAGATATCTCTTTCTTTTTTATTTTATTTGTATCTTTGGACATGTTTATACTGTTGTGGGGATATTGCTGTATATTTATCTACATGTTGAGGATGATGTAATATTTTTATTTTTTTTATGTACCCCTTCTTTTCTTCTATTATTACCTTTTGTTATAGGGAGTATTTGTAATATCTCAACTTTATTATTATTGTTAATGCGGCGAAAATATTGGTTGAGTAATTCTTATCCAAAAAATCATTTTTCCACTTAGAATTTAAAGCATGTTTTATAAGCCAACCTATTGATCCTAAGATTTTGATAAACAATTAAGTATTAATGTTTTGGTGAAACTAATGTTTTAATTGAGTGTTTCAGGGATTTAAAGTTCCAAGTGATGAAGATGACAAATTAAATAGATACTAAATGATGAAGTTGAAGATATTGAAGATTTAAGAGTTTGACGAAATTAGGAAAAATAACCCAGGTAAATTTCAACTCTTAATATCCCATTTAGGAACACACACATGACACAAAATGTATTTTCTCCTTTATGTGTGTATTGATTAAGTTAAATTATTTGCTCCTACTTGAATTGAGAAGAAATAATTTTGAATGACTAAAATGAAATATAAAAATATTAGTGGAGCTTATTTAAGAGAGAAAATGGTTAAAGGGGTGAAAACGTAAAAGAAAATGAGTTAAAAACGTATTCAAATAAGAGATCCAGAACACAACAGTCGATTGGTGAGTCGACCAAACCAAGTAGCTGTAACATGCTGTATCTCTAAGTCGACCGACAGGTCGACTGTCCAAGAGGGCTGAACTCTCTGAAACTACAAGTCAACAGATAGGTCGACCGGTGAAAGTAAGACGAACTCTCTGAATCAAGCAGTTGACCGACAGGTCAACCGATGAACTTCATTGGCTACAACCTGAATCTGGCAGTCGACCTAAGGTGCTGTTTCATGATTCTATTCTATCCGAGATTATATCCAAAATTAGCCGTTTTTTGTTGGGATTTGAGAAAGATTTCAGGGATATTTTCTATATTTAAGATATGGTTCATATATTAATTAAAGCATATTAATATGGTTCATTAAATATTAATATTTCTCAATTTAGTACTTGAAATAGATTTTATTATTATTAATTGAGATTGAGAAATACTTTGGGGGTTTAATTGAGAAATTTGAAAGTTGTTATTAAATGAATTCAACCAAAATGAAGCTATTATGATATAAGGGGTCTATATGTGTTATTAATTGTCATGACACATATAAACTAGCCGTTAGAAGGGCTATTCTATACTCCTTTAAATAGACCTGTGAATTTCATATATCATTAAGCAGTAAACAAGAAAGAAATCATATCATATCATTTGTGAGCTTTTATAAGAGTTATCCTTCTGAAATGTAAGCTTTTCTGAGAGATGATCTTGAAGATCAACTGCTTTTAATCTTTATTACTACCGGATTTGAAGTTACATTGTTTTATCTAATTATTCTGTGGATTCCCGGTGGGATCTTTCCAATTAATTTTTATTGTGCATTACTTGTTTATTATTGGAAATTGATCTTAGAAATTTTTTCTGATTTTTGAAGAAAACATTTTTACAAACAATTTCTTGAATTTGATTACGTGCTTAAATTTGCTACCCACATTTTGTTAAAATCAGATTTTCTATCTCACATTTTTCTATCACTAGACTTGGGATATTAATTGAGTTATTATTTATTTGGGGTGGTAGAAGCTCTGAGTGCAATTTCCTACTTATCATTTTATATTGGTGAGTAGTGTGACGGATTAAATACTGTTGGGGGTATTTAATCAAGGGTAGCTGGGTTTCAGTCTCTTCTTGTAAAGAGATTGAGGTAGTAATTCTTCCTTAATAGAATTGCATTGTGAGTGATTTGTAAAGGTTACATCCTTACTTGGGAGAAGGATAGATGGAGTGTTTTGTGAGGTTTTGATTCTTGAGCCTAAGGTATAAAAAAAATTAGGTTAGTCTTTAGCCTGTAAAAAGATAGATTTTTCTTGAGCCTGTAAAAAGTAGAAGTTATTCCTTAACCTGGGAAAAAGATTTTGTAAAGATTGATTCTAAGCCTGTAAAAGAATCGGTATGAGGGTTTGGTTCCTACCTTTAAAGGGATCTTGAGAATTAGTGGGTGTGAATCTCCGTAGGGTTCAGAGGACTGAACTAGCCAAGAGTAGCTTAGTGAACCAGGATATATCTTGGTGTGCTGCATTATTAACTTGTCTATTTTTGCTGTTTGTGTGTGCACCTAGTTGATTAATTTATTCCGTTGTGATATAAAGATAATAATTAATTTAGGAATAAAATTAATTATTTGATTTATTGAAGTTTTTATTCTGATAATTTTTAATTATCCAATTCACCTCCCTCTTAGGTATTCTACTAGGCCAACACAACTTATGCTAACATTTTTTTTAGTAAAATAAACTTCCATTTTCCAAATCTAATTAAAGAAACAAATCTTAATAGTGACTCCTAACGGTACGGATTTCTTTTCTCCAAAAAACATTATGTGTGATTATATCAAGATTCATTATGTCGGGTTGTTTCGGACCCTGCCCTTCTTCTCGGGAGAAGGTAAAAGAAGTGGGCCACCCTTCTGTTAAAAGAGGTCAATCACCCAGCTAGATTGTTTTTTCCCCAAAATCGGGGAAACCTAGTAGCACTGTAGGATTATCCCCTGATGGGAATCAAGCTAATTTAAAGAAATTTAAAATTTGTACTTGACATACCTCGCTTTTGTATACCTGTGGATGACAGCTTTTTTGAGTGAATTTCTCCAGGAGATTCCATCACCTTCGAGTTAAAAAGCATCATCAATTCACCTCAAATTTTCGTTTAGCAGTCTATCATCTTTCCTCTATCTAACTGGTTGAAGTTACTGACTTCGACCGAGATGAAGCTTCTTTGGACTAGTCTTGGATACATCATGGAGCTTCGACATGTCACAATGGATCCATCAAAATATTAGGTTCAACAACAACGGTCGACTATATTATAGGGGGGTCAACCAGATTAACCAAAAGGGCTTTTAATTGTTTTAAAAAAGGTATTTGGTTGACCAATGTTAGGATTGATTGACCATCTTGATCAAAAAGGGTTAAATAATGATTTCCATAAATAAATGGTTGACTACTTTAAAGGGTCAGTCGACCATCTTGGAGAAAGGGTCCCTAGGAATGAAAAACTACATTGGGAGGTCGATTGTTATCTCTAGACGGTCTACCATCTTTCTTGACACTATTTTAAAATTTAATCATTTTTATTTTTTCTGGCATCGTTCTTAACTGTTAATTATTTCAACCAAATATTTTTAAATGATATGTTATTTATTTTAAATATTTTCTAAAAGTATTTTTGCAAAAAAAGAAAAAGAAAAAGAAAATTTAAACGTTTTTTCTGATATTTTTTAATTCAATCATATTTCAAGGTCTTAATTGTTTGAAATTCTTTTTGATATCTTTGACTT
Source organism: Eucommia ulmoides (assembly GCA_016647705.1). NCBI lineage: Eukaryota > Viridiplantae > Streptophyta > Magnoliopsida > Garryales > Eucommiaceae > Eucommia > Eucommia ulmoides. The sequence goes on along the minus strand of CM028334.1, from coordinate 37,236,737 downwards.
GAACCTATATATGACCACGTTTTTTGAATTGATTTAAGTGTATCTTAGGTTGACTTGTATCCATATTCTTGATTTATTTGAATTCACATTGCCTAAGTCAATATTTCTTATGATCAAGTTATAAGGGTGATTTGATGGGATTAACTTGAGATTTTGTGACTACTGGAGTCATGTGAAAAATATCCTATTAATTATCATGAATTTTATTGAAAACATAAGGAGCATAGTTTAAAACAATCTTTCATCAAAAGAATTATGAGCTTAATTCTTGTGATAAAAAGAAAAAAAATCGAAAGATGATTATGTGCTAAATTTACTTTTTGTTCAAGTCAATCTAATCCATCTTACTTCTGAGTTGTGTTGTTATTCAATGTGATTACACGAGTGTCGATGAAGAACTTAAGTGAAGTTGGAGCTCGAGTATAGAAATATTTATTCAAGAGAAAGGAGGTGGTATATACAGGTAAGATCGTTCTTATTATTATAATTTATATCTAAATATATATATTTGAGTATTTATTAGTGTAATATCTAATTGAAATCATCTGTGATTATCTTTGACATGATCACTTGCTTGAAAAACCCATTATTTGAATTGCTTATCACAATTGGAGTTCAAGTTCTTAATAATCAGTACATTTGCTTAACTTTGAAAAACTTTCTTGACCAATTACGTAATACATAAATTGTTACCTAAACTCTTACTAAAATTTGGTTATCTGATTAATTTGAGTTAAACAATTTATTTTGTATTATCTAGATCTATGAATTACATGCTCACAATTTATATAATTCCAGATAAATTAACACGTTGTTGAAATTTGATTATCTTTACATCGTGTTAAATTGCTTTTCTCACACATAGTTAAGTTGAGCATATCTGATAATTTATAAGTGTTGGTAAAAGATCTTGAGAGAAAAAGAATTATTTTGTAAAGAATTAGATTGTAACTTGAACTGAAGTGTATAAAGTTCAAGTAAAAGTGTTTATTTGAGTGTAAGGGTAATCTACTCAAACAGAGTGTAAGAGATTTGATTCTCACATGGGAAGAGGATCAGAATTAGTGGATTGAATTCTCCATAAGAGTTAAGGAGAAGTAGACGTAGACAAGTTTAGATTGTCAAACTATAATAAGATTATGTGTATCACTATCTCTATCATTTATATTGTGTGTGATTGTTTGTTTGTGTGACTGCAACTAAATATTTCCATTGATAATCTATGTAAACTAATTGATAAGTTCTCAAAACACTTACATTAAATTTTAATCTACCGAATTTACCCCATTTTAGATAGCTCTTTGGGCCAACGAAGGCCTATCAAGAACAAAACATACAAGACACTAATGAAGCAAGACAAAAAGTTAAGGGGGATGGGTATAACTTGAAATCCCCATCGAGTATGAATTAGGAAGGTCCTGTCTTATACGATGGGAAGTTACCAATCCCTGCTTACGTAGAACTATCAATTCTTTTGTCTTTTGTCGTTGTCCTGATAGCCAAGCACCAACTTGACACGCTAGGGACGTCTTGAAAAGTACCACCACCTGTACTCAGGCTTCAAGGTATACCCACACATATAAAATTGCACGAACATGTGAATGGTAGGGGTAATGATGTTCTTTAGGTAAAGGATGATGAACCCGACCATCAACCTCTAGGAGTTAGGAGGAAGTTAGGTCGGGTAGAAGTTTAGCTTACGGAGAATCTCCCTAAGGAAATGGTGGAAGGAGAATCGAGCACCTCCTACAATGGTATCCTCGTAAAAAGAAATGTTACCCTTAACATTTTAATGAGCTCGGATATCCTTCTAGGGGATAGATACATGGACACAAGTGGCTGGAATTAAGTATTTCACGTACATTTTGTATATGTTATCGTGGATAAAGCAATAATTGGAGGTTTACCGACCTTATTTCGGGTCAAAGAACAACCTGAGCCACTAGGACTAAAGCCTCCTCAACCTCCTGAAAATGAGAGCCTTCGGGAGACTCGGTATATGCTCGGGGTTGCTCAACTGAGGATTCAGGGTTAGACCTAATGGAAGGACTAACTCTTGCCTCTACTAGGGCTATCGAACTTGAGGCACCAGAGGGTTCATTCATCGCCTCTGTTGAGGTACCAAAGCCTAGGTCACCAATTGGTTCATCATCATTAGGTATATCATCGAACTAACTGGCCAATCATCATCACCAGAGAAGATGACTTAAATATAGAGTAAAGAAAAAGAAAAGACAGATAGAGGACACAAGAGTCAACAAAAAATTGACAACACGAAATCAAGGAAATACAACAAAATGAATGAAAAACAATTCTACATGGATGGAAATAAAGAGAACAAAAAATGGAAAGTAGCTCTGGACTAAAAAATTCGAAAGACTCAATGGGAATAAGATGGAAGATTTCCAGAGCCAATAGAATCAATTCGCCAAAGAAAGTTGCAGAGGATTTGGAGAAAAAGAAGAAGAATTTGAAAAAGCAGAAGGGGCCCAAGTGTTGGGACTCTCTCTACTTAAAGGGGCAACCAAGTGGTAAAAGAGATCAACCATCACCTAGGGAATGAAAGAACATTCTCTGTCAAGGGAACCGTTCATTAAATGGCTGACAAACCCTAAGCGCAAAACACGAATTTGTCATTATGTTCTGAATTTGGTAAAACCTAGGTGCAAAACTTGAAACTTCACAACCATTTTAATTTTTTGGTTCGGCTTCAAAATTGAAAAAGATATGCCAACTTTCTCGAGTAGATTGTCTTGAGACTATGGTTGATTTCCCCACTCATATTCCCTAAGATTGTTGTCCCGAGCTCTCGAAAATAGGGGGCATTGATGAGAGAAATTTCAAGAAGGGTTGAATCTGAGCCAGATGTCACATCCACCAACCACACGCCCCGCACGTGACAACCGAATATACTACCAACCCAATGATAACCCACAAAGGAGAACCAAGATAAGCAAGTGAAGGCTGGAGAGGCCTGACTCGAGCACCAACGTCGACGTTCAACCCAACTACAAATGAGTCAACCACATCTGAATTGAGGATAACAAACACGTCACCTCCAACTGAGGTGACTTGTGCCACACCGAGCAAAATTAATCTCCCCGAGGCATGACAACTATTCGACCACTCTACTCTAAAAATAGTTACAACAACCATCTAAATTTGAAATTAGGAAAGAACAATTATTATTCCAAATTAGCTGCCCATGATCCCACCAAATTCAGGGGATTGATCACGATTTATGATTTGCTAAATAAGTTTTACATTACCTATAAATATCTCAAGAAAGGTCTAGCCAAGTACATTGACTTTTCCTGATAATGACTATGTCAAAATTATTTCAGAATTCACATTATCTATTAACGTTCACACAGGATGGACAACGGGCTCGTGCATTATTTTGCTGCCATTCCAAATTTTAAGAACCTCGTAGATAATCCAATTTTAAGCTTCATCATTTTCATAAATTCCGTATCTCAACACTGTCTCTGGCAATTCAATTTTTGACTTCATCATAGAGCAAAAACTGAGTTTTCCATAGAGAGAGAGATGCAGAGTGATATTCTCATGCAGGCGTTTCTCATTCTCTTTGGTATATTCATGTTCCTTCTGATACACAATATTCCCCAAAAGTTCCTTTCCAAATTCCAATTCCGAGACTGATCTGATTACCGAGCCAAGCGCCACTTCGTGAAAGGCTCTCAGCTCTCAAACCAAGCCAGATCGGCCGATGATCGCTCCGCTGCCACTACCCTCGCCAAGGCCACCGAATCAGAAGCTGACAAGACTATCACACCAAATTCCAGGGATTCAAGACCTCGGCCTTGGACTCGCTCGACGTCGCGCTGTCGCTGCTGGCGGTGAAGTCGTTGGACGAGTAGGAGATAGGGGATGCCTTGTTCAAAAGGACGGAGTTGAAACTCGCAGTGAGTCGGCGCGGGCGGTTGGACTCGGTGGTGGCGACCTGGTTGAGTTAGTGAGATTGAAAAACGATAATGCCAAAGCTTTTTATTTGTTAGGTAAGTGCTATGAAAAGAAGGGTACAAGGGAGGAAGCCAAGAAGGCTTACAAGGATGTGCATGGGGTCGAACCTAAGTAAACCATGGCTCGAGATGCACTAGATCGTTGAGTTCAAAATTGGATGACTAGATTTTTTTTTGGTTAATGATGACTAGATTGACTTGTGTGTTTTACTTTTTCCTTTTTTTGTTTTTTTTAAGTGGGGTATCTGTTTTCTTCACGCGTCAGGTGAAAACAAATTATTCATACCCCCAGTATTTATGCATTAAGGATTTGGATTTTGTTCTTTTGGGTAAAGACATATTTTGGTCTTACTTTTACAATATGCCAACTTCGTTTGCACCTCTGCATTTTTTAATATAACACGAGTTCGTGTTATATTCAACACGGCCTAGAACTTCTTTCTCGTTCTTTTCCCAATTTTAACGCTTTGGTTTAGTTAGTTGTGAAGGGTTTACTATCGATGGCCTTGCTTCGATTGTTTCCAATTGCAGGTATGACTCAATCCTTTCTTCTATAGCCTCCTTCTCCCCCTCCCCCAACCCGGTTTCTATAATTATGTTGTGGTATTGAATTAGTATGAATTCTGTTTAATACGTAGTTTAGAGTAGATCTCCCTTTTGCTTTAGTAACTTCACGCCCTCAACGCCCCAATGTGACGATCTTGATGTAGATCCGAGATAAGAAGTTGATCAAGTGATCTCAGTCGATGAAGAGCAGAGGAAAAACAACGAACTTGGATAAATAATATGACTTCCACCGAGATCATGGGCACACCATTGATGGCTGCTACAACTTGAAAAATGAGATCGAGCAGCTAATTCAAAGGGGTCATGTTAAGAGATTCACTACTGAAAGAGATCAGGAGAAACAACGTCATGCGAAAAGAGAGAAAGACCTCAAGTACAAAGGAACATCCATACGATTCATGGTGGATTTGCTTCGGGGGGCTAACCAAGTTTAAGGACAAGGCATATGCTCGGCGAGCCAAGCGCCCGTTTGAGGAACACGTGTTCTAGAATTTAAAAAAGCCCCTCGTGGAGAGGAAGGCTATCACTTTTACCAAGGAAGACTTCCGTAGGGTTCATAGGCCGCAAGAGATGCTCTGGTGGCCACCCTACAGATCGCTAACTACAACGTGGGGTTAATGCTAGTTGAAACTGACAACTCAGTAGAGATACTCTACTTGACTCCAGTCAAGAGAATGGGAATTGATCGCAGCCAACTGAAACCGGTAATAACTTCCCTGGTCGATTTCTTTAGGGGGAAACAGTAAATCCATTTGACTGGATCATGCTTCAAATTCAGTGAGCGTGGAGTCGAAGCACTCGACGTTCGATGCGTGATTCATGGTAGTGGACTGTCTATCGATGTATAATATGATCATTGGAAGGGCGTGCCTAAATGTTCTAAAGAAAATCACATCAACATACTACCTGATGCCGAAATTCCCAACCAAGAGAGGAACGACGAGGTACGGAGGAGCCAAAAGATAGCTAGGGAGAGATGGAGCTTCCCAAATAGCAATCAAAAAATGAAGAGGTCGACAATGACTTCCTATCTGGGGACATGGCAAAGCGTATTAGGAAAAAGGACATCCTGGACCCCCAATTAGGGCAACCAAATCGACCATAACCTCGTCTTGACGAAGAGTTAGAGGATGTCTTAATATACCCGACAGACTTGAACCGAATTTTCCGTATCAAGATAGCCCTATTTGGAGACAAAAATGAGCAACTGGTCGAGCTCCTTAGAGCCAACCATGACATATTCGCCTGGTCGCATGCAGATCTACTCAGGATTAACCCGGGTATCTCCATGCATCGACTGTACACTGATCTGGCGCACCCACCAGTTCTACAAAAGTGACAAAATTTCAAATGAAAATGGCAGGTTGTGATCGAAGAAGAAACCAAGAAGCTACTTGATGTTAGGGGTAGTCATGGGCCTAGGGGCTTGCCCTGCCCGACCCTATTTTTGTAGGGCTTGGGCATTAGATTTAAGCCCATGGACAAGGCTTGGGCTTCAATTTTCAAGCCCGATCAAATTTAGGGTTGGACTAAGGCCTAGCCAAATTATTTTAGAATCGGCCCGACCCGAGTATTAATTAAATACACACACACACACACACACACACACACACACACACATCAAATAAACCCAACCCTAGATCATTTTATTTCATTTGTCGCTTACCGCCTCGTGCCTACCTCTTCATTCTTCATTCTTCTTCATTCCCGAAACCTTCTTCACTCCCTCCTTCCCTGCCTGTATTTCCTCGCCACTGCCGTCGATCACTTCTATTCGTCGATTTCGTTCGATGTCGATCGCTTTTCTTCACCACGAGTCTCTCCTTATAATTGATCATTTTTATTTTTTAGTGTTTATGTTTATATTTTAGTGTTTATTTTTAAAATTAAAAATAAAAAAAAAATCATAGGGCCAGGCCGACCCTAGGACTTGATTTTTTTTTGTAGGGCTGGGCTTGAGCATGAAAGTAGGGCTTAATCATAGGGCTTGGCTGGGCTAAGGCCTAGTATTTTTTTGTAATACCTTGGCTAAAGCTTGGCCCGAGTCTGGCCCGGCCCAGCCCATGACCACCCCTACTTGATGCGAACACAATCGAAGAAATTAACTTTACCCGTTGGCTAGCGAACGTTGTCTTAGTAAACAAAAAGACGGGGAAGTGGTGTATGTGTATGGAGTTCACTGACCTCAACAGGACTGCCCGAATTACTGTTTTCTTTTACCAAAGATCAATGTAATTGTAGATGCTATTGTTAGTTACCAATCGCTTAGTTTTATCGACGTTGTCTCAGGATACAACTAGATTAGCATGTACCCCCTTGACAAGGGAAAAACAACCTTTATCATCGGCAAGGGCCAAGTGATGTCGTTCAGGCTGAAAAATACCAGAGCGGCATATCAAAGGCTAGTGAACAAAATGTTCCCTGATCTACTTGGGAAGACTATGGAGGTCTACATTGATGACTTGCTGGTCAAGATAAATGTGGTCAATAACCATCTGCTGATCTACGTGAATATTTTGACGTGCTTCGAAAGCATAGGATGAAGTTGATGTAAACACCTCATTTTGTCTCGCCCATTTTGCATTCAACAAAAGTGTCGGGTTTAAAATACAAATTTGGAAGAAACATTAAACCATGTTTAAATGGATGAATTCATGCCTTAGATTTATGTGTTCAATTTTTACATAATATTTTGAAAAGGAAAAAGTACAAAAATTCAGCAATTTGAAAAAATTCAGCGGAGAAATAAAGTTTCGAGCTAAAATTAAAATTTTAAAAGTTAATTGGGGACCAAATTTATTAAATCGAAAGTGTATTTTCATATAATATCACTCTGGACATAGTTAATTTCGGTTTTCACCCTTTAATTTTAAGAAATTTTACTAATTTCAACTACCTTTCGTTTTAGCTAAAAAAATCGTATTTTTTCGTCAGTTTCGTCAAATTGATGACCAATTGAGTCTTGATGTTTTAAATTGAACTTTCCACTATCCAACTGGATAGTTTAATTTTATTTTTATCACTTTAATTTCACAAAAATCCAAAATATTATATTGAATTGACAAAAGGTGGCCAAAGCACAAAATTTACATAATTTACACCTTATGGAAATATGATGGAGCATTGGGATTCCAAATTGGAGTACACATAGCCACATTGGGAGTCCCCCAAGTCATTACCCTTAATGGTAAAACTTAAGGAAGTTGAAAATCAAAACTACTCAATTCCCGAAATAGAGGGCTAAAACACATATTTTTGTGAAATAGTGGGTTGTTGTCCATTAAAGGTAAGCTACCAGAGCATGTCAAAGGGCTTGCATAGTTCCCAGGGCTTGTGCCCTAGTAAGTGCGCAGATTCTAGCCTCTATAAATAGAGGTGCCCTCTCTACCATTTTTCTTGCCAATTCACTTGTGATCTCTTGCATGTTCTCTATATACTTGCAAGAACACTTTCTCTCTCTAGAAATTTCTCTAAAAAAATATTATAAAATTAGTTTTTGAAATCTTAGAAAATCACTACCGAAAAAAAATATCAAAAGACAGAGAAAGAAAAAATGAAGAAGAAGATGTTTAGAAGACGGCTACGGCTGAACAGAAGACAACAAAGGTGAGGCAACGAGCATCAAAGGTGGAGCAACAAGTTGCGGGGTTCAAGCAAAAACTCTTGAAGTACTATAAAGTTGAGGCGGGGCTCCATACCTACCTTCGGGACGCAAAGAGGCAACTACAGATGAAGAGAGCTACTAAAACGATGGTTCTTACCAATTCAGCAAATAAAAAAGACCAAGACGAATGAGTCGTTGCAAGGGCCTTCCAGGTTTGGAAGCTAACTCTTGATTACGAACTGTTTGTTGAAGACATCAGGGTGGAATACATAGAGATTGCATTCAAGGATACCAAGTCCAGAGTACTCGAGAAATACCTCAAGGTGAACTTCTCAGATATACACCTTCTGGGGATCCAACCTCTTGACCAGCTCGAGCCCTAAGCTCAGTCTCCCCATCCCCTCGAGTGCCTAACAATCCAAGCAATTACCGACCATCTCAGGGTCAGGGATTATAATGTTCCTGGCCTTAAGCAGGGTCCAATCGAAACAAAAGCGAGGAAGGTGCCTTCTTATCCATTGGAGAAAGATTTCACTACGGCTGACGGCTAGTAGTCTTATATTGTTTCTTATTTTTTTATTATAAATGCCTAAGAAGGCCTCTTGTTGTAATGCCTTCGGTCTTGTTAAGTAATTACAAAGTTTTTCTTCTTACCAAATCTTGTCTTGTTCTCGGTCTTCTATTCATGTCAAATATTTTTTTATAGTTATCCCTTAGTCATAAACTTCAATAAAGTCTTGACTGATAAATCTTCACATATAGGCTTTTGAGGATTTGGTGATCTTCCCATCCGTCAGCATTTATTGCTGTGTACTTGGTGGTCGCAATTTATGCGTTGCCACTTTCACCGCAAACGTACGGATCAAGTTTTAACATAATGGACCTTTTGGTCGAGTATCGTATCCACAGGGATTGGTTGAGATTACTATCGAGTACGCGATTGTCATAACCTAATTTTATCTAGGCGACAAAAATATAATATAAAATTAAATACTAATACTAAAGTACTACTTTAACTATACTAATTACTAATACGAGATAGTTATGGGATGGATTATCTAGTGATTAACTCTAGTTACTTAAATGGGTTTGATTTCGTTTAGTTTACAATAATGGTGTTCGACCTATTTGACAATCTCAGTATCTAAAACTCCTCCGCCATCTCTCACGAGTGTAAGATGGGGATATAATGCAACTTCGTGTCAACGAAGAAGTCCCCCTCAACGTCTTAACGACCCTAGGTTGTGTAAGTCTTACCCCAACGTCATCGATTGCACACAAAACCTCAGTTCGTAAACTCTCTCGCCACCTCTCCCAAGTGTAAAACGAGAGATATAACACGACTTCGTGTCAACAAAGAGGTCCCCCTCGATGTCTTAACAACTCTAGGTCACGTGAGTCTCGCCCCAACGTCATTAATTTAATGCGTTGTGTTTACCCTATAGACAATCTCAGTTCTAAAACTCCACCGCCACCTCTCCCGAGTGTAAGACGAGGGAATACATGACTTCAAGTCAACGAATAAGTCCCCCTCAACGTCTTAACGACCCTAGGTCACGTGAGTCTTGCCCCAACGTCATTGATTGTCCGCAATCCTAACCCCGACCAGGTTATCAGATCATGGCGTTTGTTTATTCTAATCCGAATCTGGGATTTGTCAAACCCCGTATTCTCAATATATCATTCTAAACATAATAAACAAACAATATGATAAACACACTCAAATATTGAAGAACAATCATCAAAGAAACAAAACTCAACCAAAACTACGTTTTTATAAACGATATTAATTCCATTCATAATCCATGTTTAACCTATGGCCATAGTCATTTATACAATTAAAACTAAGCTAAACATGCTCAAGCATATATCAAAGACAAGAAATAAAAGGAAAAATGGATGAACTTTGCCAATATCCGAAGATTAGCCGCTAAAATCATCCACCGAACAATTCTCCTTCTCCACGTGTTGATCTTCTCCTTTGGATATGTTTGAGCACTCCCCATACTCTCACTATATCCTAAACTAAGTCTTAAGGCTGTAATGGCTGGGAGAGAGCTCAAGGAGATGGGAGGAGAAGGGTTTAAATAGGCAAAATATCTAAAATAAATATCTAAGTCTGTGCAGAGGCTACCGCCACAGCCGTGGGATTCACCGCCGCAGCGGTGGGATAGGTTGGTTGGTGATTGCTGCGGCGATGAAGAAAGCGGTGGCATTAGAAAAACTTTCTGCTAGTTTACCACCTAGGCGGTGGTCCGTCAGTAGCCTTTGGTCTTTCTCAGCATCTTCACCGCCGCAGAGGTGGTCTGGACGCCGCTGCAATGGGCTTGTTTCACAATTTTGCCTCCGAGCTTGTTTTTCCACCGTTCTTCGACTGCTTTTGGTTCGATCTCATCGTTTTAGCTCCAGTTTCCTATATTTTTGCCCCACACACCTATTTTAATACAAAAAGATAAAAACTAATTAAAATATAATAAAAATATCTATAAAACTACTTTAAAACTAACAAAACAGGTTTGAAAATACGTAGGTAGATCACACCTATCAATTACCCCCCAAACTCAGAATTTTGCTAGTTCTCGAACAAAACACCCACACAATACGAGAAGTTCAAGTATAAATCACACCATGTGGTATTCTAGAATTTCAACATTCAAAAATAGTAAGCGCTATTTTAGATCTTGTTTAAGTGTGTGTGATTAAACTCAAATATACTATTATCCATTGATTAGATGAGATTATCCCTAAATATAGTTCATGACTAAAACCTTTAAGGTATAGAGAATCCATACGCCAGACCCGGGATCTATTCTCCACTAATGTAGGCTCGAAGGTTCAAAAAGATCAATAGGGCTTTGATCGGTTTTGGAATGATGGCCACGGGTATATCGGAAATACAAAACAGGTTAATCGTCGTTAATGTGACAAAACCCGAGACACATGCTTGACTCTTTCTCACTCTTGAAACCCCATAGATATAATTGAAACAACCATGAACAATACAATTAAGAACATAATACTCACTTGTCAACAGAAATGTAAGGATTTTTTATTTTATTTTTTCCGAACACACCCCCAAACTCATTCGATTGTTATAGTTTAAGGGGTGTGCAAAAAGGATTAAGTAATACACCCCCAAACTCATTTGAATTTCTACAATTTTAGGAGTGTGCAAAAATATGAATGACATATGACAAGCGAGTACTCGAATACCGAACCAATTTAAAAGTTCGCCCTAAACTCAACCGCTCACATCAAGTAGCGAAATGCTAACTTGATTTACGCACATTGTGCCTTTAATTCGGCGATATAGGATTGGACAAAAATCAATTGGCTAGGGTATTTGTTAAGTGTTCAGAATTGAAACGGTTTTTAGGCTTCAACAGGGTAACGAGAGATAATGATATTGCATGGTAGGCTTCAAAATGCTCAAGCGATCAAATGAATGCCTAAATCATATCTCCTAATCCACCTCGCCTAGGATTTCGCCTCGAATTTCCCCCAAATCAAGTTCTAGAATCCCTATTGTCATAAAATTGAGTAAAGGATAATCGGTTTCAAATCAATTAGATAGTGTTATATTGAGTTTATGTGCTTGTGCATTTAGGATTTACAATAACTTTTACTAAGATGATGCATTAAGCACACAGAACACACATGAATGGTCTTTACGCTCGACCTCAGTAAACAATCAGGGGACAGACTCATCATCGGGTAAAGGCTCAGATGACGTCAAAACTCAGCACAAAACAACAACTAAACTAAACAATTTAATCCTAAACAAGCATGCACACGGTAAAAACAATAAAACATGCTAACTAAAACACATATTTAAAGCATACTAACTGTATGGAGAAGCGTTTGTTACACGCTCACATATTAACTACTCGCAAGTGCACGAGGTCCAGTTTTAATATAGTGGATCGTTTAAGATCGGATATCGTTCCCATAGGGACGGGTTGAATAATTGAGTACCGCAATTTGCATAGTCTTCTATTATCCAGATGGTTAAAGAAATGTTTTTAAATTAAACTAATTAAAACTAAGCTAAACTACAATTAATGGGTTAATCCTAACTAAGTTGAGTACCTAGGGATTGATTTCGTTCACTTAATACATGTTTGATTTCGTTTTAGCTAACTATAACGAAGTTTATGGTATTCGACAATCTCGGTTCGTAAACTCCTCCGCCACCTCTTCCGAGTGTAAGATGAAGGAATACGCGACTTCATGTCAATAAAGAGGTCCCCCTTAATGTCTTAACGACTCTAGGCCACGTGAGTCTTGCCCCAACGTCATCGATTGCATACTAACTAATGCCTTCCCAGGTCGTTAGATCGTAACGATGTGTTTACCCTAATCCAAATCCAAGGTTATCTTTTCCGAGCGTTAAACCCTAGATTCTCAAATCCAACCCTAATACCTTGACAAGCATATTGAAGTGGTCAATAAAATGATAAACACAATCGGATTTAAAAGCAAACAACCGTTAAAGAAACATATATTTCATCAAACCAGTATTTACACAATTACAACGATCCCTAGCTAATATTTATCTAATCTATTGTGATCTTGACCATATAAGCATTAATACAAGAGATATTCATCAGCATTTACAATAAAATATTAAATTACAAAAAGATAAATAAAGAGAGAAAGATCAAATCTTAAAGTGGAGTGATCTACTGTCACCAAAGATCGATCCGCCAATATTTCCTCTTTTCCGGATGATGAATCTCTTCTTCAAGAATGGCCAAGGATCACCTCCTAAGGTTAGGAGCGTCCAACAGTGTCCAGCCCTCCAAGAAGTTTTAATGGATGTGGGAGAATGGGTATTTATAGGTGCAAGACTTCAAAATATCTGAAAATATCTTCTTTCTGTTTGTAGAGTGACCACCGCGGCGGTGGGGATGTCGGCCAGCTTTCCAAACATACTGATCATTCACTGCCTAGACGGTGAGTAAGTTGGTTCAATCTTCATCACGGCGGTGGAGATGAGCGCCGCGGCGGTAGAACAACTTCTAACTCTCAGCACTTTCACCGCCTAGGCGGTGGGCTTGTGTAATTTTTAGCCCTTCTGCTTTCTCACCGCCGCGGCGGTGGACTGACCGCTGCGGCGGTAGATCTTGTGATCTTGAAACCTTATTTCTTCATCATTTCTTCATTGTTTTCCCACCATTTTCGCTCGTTTGCTGCTTGTTTGCGTCCCTACACCTGAATTAACTAAAAACAAACTAAAATGAAATTAAATATAAATAAAACACTCGAAAACTACCAAATTCAGTTTAGAAGTAGATAGGTATTTTACACCTATCATTAATACATCACCACCAACTTAACACAGGTATTGCCCAAAATAACCCATCAGTGATCCCAATGATAGTATATAGCATGATATTAAAGACGGGGGTTTAGAACACGTACCTAGGAGACGAGAGAATCTCGCCTCCGACTCAAGTCGACAGAGATGGATCTAATTTATTTGTGACCCTGGGTTGCCTCCCAAGAAGCGCTTGGTTTAATGTCCTTGGCCCGACACATGCCCTCAAGACTGGCAAGATTTTGTAATGAAATGAACACAAGAGTACCTGTCGATCTAACATCTTCAAGCATCCTATAGGAAAACAAAAACAAAACTACAAAAAAATATTATATACACTAAAAAATGCCAAAATTAAAATCAAGTTATTTACTCACAATATCGATAACAATCAGCAAGACAATCCCTGGCAACGATGCCAAAAACTTGGTGCACATTGCTAGAAACTAAATCTGACAACAACCAATTCCCGGCAACAGCGCCAAAAACTTGGTGCACGTTGCTAGAAACTAAATCTGACAACAACCAATCCCCAGCAACGGCGCCAAAAACTTGGTGCACGTTGCCGGAAACTAAATCTGACAACAACCAATCCCCGGCAACGGTGCCAAAAACTTGGTGGCCGCAATTTATGTGCTACCACTTTCACCGAAAGCATACAAATCAAGTTTTAGTATAGTGGACCTTTCGGTCAGGTATCATATCCTCAGGGATTGGTTGAGATTACTATCGAGTACAGCGATTATCATAACCTAATTTTATCTAGGCAATAAAAATGGAATATAAAATTAAATACTAATACTAAAGTACTATTTTAACTATACTGATTACTAATACGAGATAGTTATGAGATGGATTATCTAGGGATTAACTCTATTTACTTAAACGCATTTGATTTCGTTTAGTTTACAATAATGGTATTCGACCTATTTAACAATCTCGGTATCTAAAACTCCTCCGCCACCTCTCTCGAGTGTAAGACGAGGGATATAATGCAACTTCTTGTCAACGAAGAAGTCCCTCTCAACATCTTAACGACACTAGGTTGCGTGAGTTTTACCCTAACGTCATCGATTGCACATAAAATCTCAGTTCGTAAACTCATTTGCCACCTCTCCCGAGTGTAAGACGAGGGATATAACGCGATTTTGTGTCAACGAAGAGGTCCCCCTCAATGTATTAACAACTCTAGGTCATGTGAATCTCACCCTAACGTCATTGATTTCATGCGTTGTGTTTACCCTATCGACAATCTCAGTTCTAAAACTCCACCACCACCTCTCCCGAGTGTAAGATGAGGGAATACATGACTTCGAGTCAACGAAGAAGTTTCCCTCAATGTCTTAACGATCCTATGTCATGTCAGTCTTTCCCCAACATCTTAACGACCCTAGGTTGCGTGAGTCTTGGACCAACATTATCGATTGCACACAAAATCTCAGTTCGTAAACTCCATCGCCACCTCTCCCGATTGTAATACGAGGGATATAATGCGATTTTGTGTCAATGAAGAGGTCACCCTCAATGTCTTAACGACTCTAGGTCACGTGAGTCTTACCCCAACATCATTGATTTCATGCGTTGTGTTTACCTTATCGACAATCTCAGTTCTAAAACTTCACTGCCACCTCTCCCGAGTGTAAGACGAGGGAATACATGACTTCAAGTCAACGAAGAAATCCCTCTCAATATCTTAACGACCCTAGGACACGTGAGTCTTGCCCCAATGTCATTGATTGTCTCTTTGGCGTCTAATGCCCAGAATTCCAGTATAGCTAGTTCTGAGGATGGGCTCTTTCTAAGTATGTTGATTTTTGGGGCTGGGAAATCTCACTTTCGCCCATTGTAGGCTAATTAGTCTAGGTGAGGTTATCCGCTAGCCTACTTTGGGAGATTTTTAGCTGAGGGGCCGCTGCGTTGTCTCTTTCTGATGTCCCATAATTTCCAGTTGTCTGGTGCGAATCTACAACCCTTATTTCTTGGGTAAAGACAGTCGTAATTCCCCTGGTAAGAATAGGGTTGGATCTTCATGGGACTTGTCTGAACTAAGGAAATTCTTGCCCTCGATGTCGTTTCTCCTAACTATGATAGAAAAGTTTTCAATCCGCTTTTGTTCCACAGATTCTTCAGCATTATATTCTTTATTCCATATTTCCCGTAGGACATTTTTTGTATCGCATCGGATGACTTGTATAGAGACGTATTTGAGAAAAATTGTATAGAAAGCTTACTCATGAATAAAAAAATCTTTGATTCCTTTGCGTTTCTGATTGCTTTGTTTGTTGTGTATATCTAGATAACACAAAAGCTTCTAAAAGTTGCCACAAATAGTAAAATCTCTTATTTCTTTGCATCTCTGCTTGCTTTGTTTGTTGTGTATATTATAACAACACAAAAGCCTCTAGATGTTGCTGCAAATAGTCAAATTCAAACTGTAAAATGAACGAAATGGTGTAGGGTTGCAGGAGATAAATGCAATTGCAAAAGATAGTAGCCTGCAATTGGGCTTTGTTATGGCGAGTCGTCCAAAAGTATACCCAAGTTTTTAAGGCATGGACTCCACTCCTCGTTAGCCTCCTGCTCGGGTAGACACGGGTTATTAGGTTTACCCAAGTATACGGAGGGTTCTTCTATCCACGAAAAAGCTTGTTGTTGGATCTGGAGTTGTTTAAAACTCAGATAGTTGTCGGTGGAGGACTCTGCTCCTCAGCGGCCTCCCTCATCTGGGCAGCTTGAGTTATCAGTAGTAACCGATCGTACGGATGGATACGCTTTCAACGATGGCATCTTCTTTCTCCTCGTCGGCCTCCTGTTCAAGGTGGCCTTGGGTTATCGGGTATAACCTATTGTATGGAAGAGTATTTCTTCCCATCATTCTTTCAGACTGTTGCAGTCGTAGTTGTCTGAGGACCAGACTATTAAGGGTCGTAGTCACCTGGCCATATGGTTATTGAGTCAGGCTATTGAGGGTTGTATCCGCCTTATCGGGTGAGTCACGTCATTGGTTGGTGACGACCCCCTTCCTACACAAAGTATGAGGTATCAGATCTCCGTAGACTATTGATGGCCGTAGCCGCCCGAAATTGAATTTAGGCAATTGAGGGCCGTAGCCATGAATTCAAGCAATTAAGGGCCATAGATGTCTATTTACCGAGTCAGGGTCCATAGCCGTCTTATCGAGCACATTCGCTACTTCTTCTCAATATGTGTACACTTGCAACTATTTCGAGTAAAACGTAGGTTTTTATTGAGAAAAACATTGATTGCAAATGCTATTGAAAATATTTATTTATGTGCTTTACATTCATGGATACTTCAGCGATATTTTTTTCCAGTATTTCGTGTTTGTAGGTACCTAAGCTGATAACTTTGGGAACGTGGTTGTCCTTCACAGTTTGGTCCCAACTTCCCTTCTACTCGGTCTCACATGGCAAGGGTAGCGTTTTGTAGCACGAGATCACCTTCTGTGAACAAACGTGGTTTGATGCGTTTGTCATGGTACTGGGTCATCCGTCTCTTGTAGGTAGTTTGTTAGATATGGAAATTCTCTCATTTTTCTTCCAGTAGATCCAAGATCAACGCTAGCTCACGCTGGTTTTCATCGAGATCGTAGTGGGCTACCATGCAGGTTAATAGGCCTAGCTCGAAGGGAATTACTACTTCTGATTCAAATGCCATTGCGAATAGTATTTCACCGGTAGAGACCCTCCACATAGTGAGGAAGGCCCATAGCACCGAGGAGAGATCATCCACCCATTCGGTTTTGGACTTCTATAATCAAGTTTTCAGTGTATGCAAAATAGTTTAGTTGGTTACCTTGACTTTTCTGTTGGATTGCGGGTGGCCTGGAGTTGACATGTGGTGCCGAATTCCCAGGTCGGTACAGAGGTCGTCGAATAAAGTGTTGTTGAATTGAGAGCTATGGTTGCTTACGATGGCCTGTAGGACCTCGAATTGGCATACTATGTGTTTTTAAGTAAAATCTCTGATCTTGACATTAGTGATCTTTACTATGGCTTTGGATTCTACCCATTTGGTGAAGTAGTCGACGACGACGACGAGGAACTTCTTCTGGGCAGCCCCCATTGTTGGCTTTAGCACTTGTCGCATTTCTTGACCAATTCCTTGGCGTCAGCCCTCATTGTTGGTTAGAAATATCCCCTGTCTGAGTATCTTTCTAGCAAGAGATCATGCCCCTAAGTGGTTACCACATTGGCCTTTATGGATGTCCAAGAGGACCAAGTGGCCCTTATTTGGGCATAGGCAATGTAGTGGTGGCCCATTAAGAAACGCTTATACAAGACGTCGGGGCTGGTGTGTTATCATCTTTACCTCTTCTTTAGGTTCGTTGTAGCTAGGCCGCTGGATGTTCTCAACCATAATGGTTCAATATCCTGGGGAGTCAAAGGCGGAAGCTAAGCTAGGTAGTGAATCATCATGTACTGTTCTATTTTGGCCTTTTTGAACCCTTGTAGTTGGAGCGTGATTTGCTCAAGTACTATGCCATTTTGGCTTCCTTGGTGGCATACTCCCCATTGATCTAATTTTCTATTTGGAGGGAGTCACATAAAAGTTTAGCTTCGGTGGTGCCAAGCTCTTTGAGGATTCTTAGGGAGGATATCAACACTTCATACTCGGCCTCGTTGTTCGTGAATTTGAAGCTGAGCCTTAGAGCATCTTCCAAGATATCTCCCTTGGGAGTATGGATCATAACTTTGGCCCTCGAGCTATTGTATTTTGAAAATCCGTCCACATACGCAGTCCAACATTCAGTCGAACGCCGGTCTGGGTCACCTGTGCTATCTCCGCTTCCGAGGATTGGCCCTTCTAGGAAGGTGAACTTTAAGATAAAACCAACTGACACCTGGCCTTTGATGGTTGTTCACGGTCAATCTTCAATGTGGATTCCCCCAGTTCGATGGACCATTTAAGCATTCGTCTGAAAGTCTCTAGACAATGTAGAATAACCCTTACGGGTTGGTTGTGAGCACCACCATCAGGTGAGCTTGGAAGTAGTGTTGGAGCTTTCTAGCAGATATTATCAGCACGTATGCAATTAACTCCTGCCCTAACTTTGGGGTGGTGAGTATCGAATGATTTGAGATGTATTTCTTGAGGGCCTCGAATGATGCTTTACATTTATCCATCTACTCTAAACTCTTGTTACCACGCAGAGTCCTAAATAAGAACAAGCACTTGCCAGAATTCTACAAGATTTTAGGGCAACTACTCACTCTGTCAGGCTCTCTACCTCCTTGATGGTCCTCGGGGACGCCATCACTACAACAAAATCAGGTTATAGCAGCAATTATTTTAGCGATAGTTAAAAAATAGTCGCTAATGATATGTTTTTAGTGGCTATTTATTTAATTGCCACCAATTTATTCTAATTGCCGCTAAATATTATTATTTTAGTTCTAAATTTTGACATCAAATTTTGATATTAATATCTTAATTAAAAAAATTAATTAAAATAAAAAATAAAAATGAATAATTAATTAAGAAAATATTTGTATTGAACTTGGCAAAGACAAATACTAATTAAAAAAAGAAAAAAAAATCAATTAAGAAAACCCCCATATTGCAAAGATAAACACTAATTATAAAAGGAAAAAAAAAACACTAAGGAAGAACTCTTCAAAATGATGATCGATCTCTAACGATCCTGTACTTGTTTCTCGTAATTATCTTCTTCGATGATCAGCCCCTCGCGATCGTGTACTTGTTTCTCGCAATCGTCTTATTCACGATTGAAGAAATCACGTATGCCTTTCTCCTAATCGTGTTCCTCAACCATCCTCAATCTACGGATGCTTGGAGCAGAAATAGCCCTAGTTCGTTTATCTCAATCTCTTCGATCGGCACCTTTTCTCTCTCAATTACTTCGATTGGAACCCTGCGATCTCTCAATCTGCCACGCCATCGCTGTGTACCAACCACGCCAGCCAACGATCGATGTGCTTTCTTTCCTCTCACATTGTATGCTTAAGTTTCCGATTTTGTATTTGATTTTTAATTTATGTTCTCTTTAAATTCACTTGCATTTAAATTTTCGATTGTGCATTTAGGGTTTGTGTAATTGATTTTTATATGTTTGTATTTCTCTCCTACTCTCTCTAATCTATGGAATTGAGACATTTGGCTTCCATGTCATGTGAATGCAACTAAATCATATGTGAATGTCATGTGTTCGATGAAATGTCCATGTGAATATACTCTTTCATATTTTGGTAGTTACTGGTACTATTTTAATTCAAACTATTGGAGTACAGTGTATAAACACACAATAGGGAAGGACTTGAAATTTAAAGTTGGTTATGATTCAGAAGTGAGCATGCCCTACATTACCTTGATGGGCTGAGCTTCTATATTGCACTGTATTTTGTTATTTTCTGACTATATTTTTTCTTTCTTGGTGTTGCAGCTGAGAGTAACCTTAAGGTTCCCCCTTGGTGAAATTTTCCTTGTGGAGAAAACAGAGGAAAAAGAACAGGAATCAAGGAGATTGTCGTCAATAAATGGGATTCTTAAAGGCCATATTTTCAATGGGGTTTATATTGCTCAATATGAGGATGAGAATTTTAATATAAGATACGCCTACAAGTAGTTTGTCCTCGGTATTTTTTCATAAAACCTTGAATTCTTTGAGATCTAATATTTCATTGGATGATTTGGTATTTATTTTTTTTAGCAATATTGTGGGTGCCAAATTGCATTATTTGGTAAAACTTTAAACTGTTCGTATATGTAGTTGTACTGTTACAACCCGACAACTGAACATTTATGCAATTTGGTTGACGTTATTATTTTCTAACACTAGGTTTATTGATTTTTCTCCTACATGACTGAAAAATTAAATTTTTTGCTTATAAAATTACACGAAATTATATAGGTCCTACAAATCCCGACTCCCTAACCTCTTGGCACATGGAGTGTTGCAGTCGTAATGTTCCATTTGGTTTTGTGTTGCTAAATGGAGTTGATTTTTTTTTCAATTGTCATAGGATGAGCAAATGTCTTTCATTCCAAACATTTCTTCGTCTTCAAATGCATTATCATTTGCTTTTAAATACCGGTTTGGACCTTCAGAAAAGTTGAGGTGCTCTCTCTCTCTCTGTTATTCATGCATATACACCTAAACATAACTTTCTTGGTTGCATAGTTTAGTTTCATTTCTGATTTTTTGTTCTTCATACTTTTGGTTATGATAGCTTGTTGGGATGCATTATTTTCTTAGATAGAAATGGTGGTGCAACCAAATAAGTAGATGTTGTCTTATATGTTTATTGAAGCATCTTATACTCCTATTTGCACATGATTTTTTAAGTGGTCATTCCGTCAAAAAAATGGATTAAGTATAATGAAATTGAGGCATGTGACATGCATATGCAGATCAAGGGTAAAAAAATAATTTTCTTTTATTGTTTTCTTTTTTCCCTTGAACTCACACTCTCTCTCTCCTCTCTCTCTTTGTTCATTACCCAACCATTCTTACTTGAAGAAGAAGAAGAGACAATAGAGGAGTTAGGGTTGAGAGAAAAACAAAATCAAAACAATGAGGTTTTGTCTTCTATTTTTATACTCACGGAAAGTTCATAGAGTAATAAGAATTTGTCCAAGTAATTCACTGACAAGCAAAAGCTCAATGCTTCAAAATTGTAGTGAGCATGAGCATGAGCTTGTAAACCACAAACATACTACTTACAACCAAAAATTAAAGAGACCAACATTTTTATAAGACATCTTCAATCACAGATGAACTAAGGCGGCGTTTGGAAGCACATAATTATAATAAATCGATTTAAATTTTCAGAAATTTTCATGTGTTAATTTTTAATTCCAATTTCATAGAATTAAACACTACCTTAGGTAGAAAACAAGAACAATCCAGCAAAAATACAATCTGAAGATGTATCTAGTGTATGTGTATATATGTGTATATAGTGTGTGTGTATATATGTGTATAAAGAGTACTATAGAAGGCCTTTTTTGCTTACTTCTAATATTTCTAGATCAACTTGGATGAGGCCTTAGAAAAATCCCTCACAGATCATCGCCGCTCTAATCCCCTCAAAATCTTTCTCAGGCGGACAACCTTATACAGACGGACAACTACTCTTGAATCTATGTCGAAGCAGCAAGCCTCCGTCGGCTCTAATCAAGCAATAGTCTTGGTCTCCCAATATGATCCGCGACGAGGCCTAGTTGTTGTGGAAGAGCAGTTATTGCCGCTTGGAGCACTGACGCAACAAGAGCATCACGGACAAAGATCTGGACGAGCTCAAGGCATGCTTCAAGCTCGAATCCACCTTCGATTCTTCGGAGGTGGATCCGAAGTTGTCACATGCTTTCCCTGCCTTTGGAGTTCTACTACGTCGTTAATCGGGGATACGCTTTCATGGAGTTCTTCTTTGGCGAATATGGATTCCGATTGCTATTCATCTTCGTCATTAATCAGAAGCAATAGTAGTGTCATCGACAAAGGTGATGATCCAGAGATGGTGAAAATGAGATTAAGGAATTGGGCGCGGGTGGTTGCTTGTTCTGTTCTTCAATCATCTCTAGGCTAAATTCATGTTAGATACTTCAATCAATTTTTGTTCTTTAGAATTATGGTTTATTTAGTAATCCAAATTAATTAACAATAATTATAATTTGTATTTACAAATCAAATTTGTAGATAGAGAGAGGAGATTATTGAATCTAATATTTTGATGAACAATTAAATATTGATGTTTTTAGTGAAACTAATGGTTTCATCAAGCATTTCAAATTTATAGTTCTATACAATTGATTGACAAGAAGATTTGATGAAGAAAACATAAAGGGTGTAAGATGGACACAATGAAGATGTAAAGAGTTTTGAAGACGCTAAAGAAAACTAGGTGAAAATAACTCTTTACTTTTATACTCTCAATGCAACCTGAATTCGGATCATCCACGACACTTAAAATGAAGTAATCTTATATGTATTATGATAAAAGTAATAAGTTTAAGATCCTAAAATGAAATATTATATGTGCTCATTATGTGAAATGATTTTTATAATTGACATAAGTGAAAATGTGTTTTAAAGTACAAAATATTGTGTTTTCGAGTCAATTCGGTCAACTGGCACAAGGAGTCGGTCGACTTAATGAAATTGTGAGTTTTGGGAGTTAAAATAGAGTCCTACTGATCCAATCGGTCAACTGAGAAAAGCAATCGGTCAACTGTTTCAAACAATGGCTAAAATGGATGAGAAAGTGAGCACTCTGATCAATTCGGTCAACCGACAAGTTAGGGTCGGTCAACCGTTTGATTCAACCGATTGGGTAAAGTGCCAACGGCTAAAAGTAGCCTAGCACTGTGTGATCGATCAAATGGAACGCGTCGGTCGAAAATTTCGTTGATTTGGTCTCTTGGTCAAATCATCTCAATTTTGATGATCTAAGAGAAGTTTTTGTGAGATTTGGGTCTAATTCAGATATACTTGATATATTATATGATCCCTAACAACTTGGTCCTTTTAATTAAATGTTCTTGTAATTAAAGTGTCATACTACTTTCTATTTTGATAGATTTCGATTTAAAAATATTTTAAGGACCAAAATGAAATTTCCCAAGAATATTTTTAAATGACAAAAATATATTTTGAACATATATGATATATGGAATCTTGGAGTGTCATTTAATGACATATTATTTGAAAAGTAGTCGTTATAAGATATATTTGAAATAGCTATTATTAAACCTGCAAATTTTGAATATTGCTATCTTTGTGGAGAATATTTGGGCTCAAAGATATGAGAGAAATTTATGGGATTTTATTTGACCTTACGATTTAGTCCATATACTTAAATATAATTCTTTCTTTATTTTCATTGACTAAGATTAAATTATTTTTGGAACTAAATTGGAAGTTTTAAAAGTTATATTGTTGGTCAAATATAGCCGTTATGAATCTATATGATATATAGGGTTCATATGTGTCATTTATTGACATAATATTTAAAAATTAGCCGTTGGAGGGCTAGTTTTAGGTCTCTTAAAATAGACTTGCGGGAATTGAGTTTAACACATCAAGAACTATCAGTTTGAGTTATTCTAAGAGTGATATTTACGCTAAGATTTTTGTGAGAGATTTATTCTAAGTTCTTGATTTAAAGCGCTTGTGGTTTGGCGTCACCGACTTGAGTTCTATTGCTATTTTGTCACTATCTTCAGTGTTTCTCAGTGAAATCTATTCAAGTTTTATTATTTACTTTGAAATTATATTTTTATTGATTGCTTGGTATAGAGTTGATTCAAAAATCATTTTAAACTTAAGAGCTTGAAAATCTTTTTAAACGATTTTTGTTTGATTATCTGATTATGTGCTTAAATTGTGCTACCCACATTATTTATTAATCAAATTTTATTTGCCTCATATTGTATCTATCATATAATAATTATTTGGGTAATTAATTAAGCATATTTTTATTGAGGTGGTAGAGCTCATTAGGAGAAGAAACTTGTATTTTTTTGTATTTGTTAGATTGAGAGGATTAGACACGTTTGGGACAGTGTCTAATCAGGGTGGCTAGATTTCGATCTTTTTCCTGAGAAAAATATTAGGGTTTGATCTTTATCGTGATAAAAAAATTAGGTTATTATTTTCCCTTGAAAAGAATCAGGTTTTGATTCTTTCGGTAATTGAATTATTTTTTGAGTTAATAGAAAAGGTTCATCATTCCTTGTGAAAATTATAAGTGAGAGAGTGTTAGGTTATTTTTTAGCCTGGAAAAAAGATAGGGTTCATCCTTGACCTAGGAAAAGGGTAATTTGTAAAGGTTGATTATGTGCCTGTAAAATAATCGTTGTAAGGGTTTGGTTCTGACCTGGTAAAGGAATCAAAGGGCTTAGTGGATTGCAAATCTACGTGGAGCTCGAGGGACTGTAAGTAGGCAAGACTAGATTGACCGGATCAGGATATATCATTATGTGTTGCATTTTTTATTTTCTTATATTGTGTTTGAGATAGTATTAATTGATTATTTGATATTAAGTGTTTAAAGGAATTAATTGTTTAAATTTTGTAACTACCCAATTCACCCCCCTCTTAGGTAGCTCTTTGGGCCAACAGGGATGAATGAAGTTCTTCTGGGCATTTGATTTCTAAATCTTGTGTGTTTGGAGGAGAGAGAGGAGAGAGAGACAGAGGAGTTTAAGGGAAAAAAAGAAAATAATAAAAGAAAATTACTTTTTTACCCCTGAGATCTGCATGTGCATGTCACATGCCTAAATTCTATTATACTTAACTCATTTTTTTATGGAATGACCACTTAAAAATTGTATGCAAATAGGAGGACCATATTGACAAAAAAAAAATTAAGAATCAAATTGAAAAATGCGTACAAATACGAAGACCAAAATTATAATTTGCCTTAAATTTTCCTTTAAAACTCTATTTGAAGATGAGGTTTTTATTGTTTAATCCTTATTTAAGAGTTAGTATAGTAAAAAAAATCTTTTTAAACGTTATGTTGTGATGTAGTTTGTGAACTAACAAGTTTATTGAGTGTTTCAGTGTAAAAGTTCCACTGTTGATGTTATCGTGAAGATACTATTAAAGATGCTAAGGATGCTGAGAGACAATCAAAGAGTTGGACATTAAAAGAGTTCCATTCAAGATCAAATCATGAAGTAATTATGAAGGATACAGAGACGATAATATCATGAAGGATACAGAGATGATAATATTATGAAGTAATTATGAAGGATACAGAGACGAACATTAAGAGGATGAAGAGATTGAAGATTTTGAAGATCGATCTCTCTTGATCGGTTGACCGATCGATTTAGATACTTCTCCAAATTTCCAGCCTACACCCATCGGTTGACCAATCCTACTTGGTCGATTGACCGATCATTGCTGGAACATTTTTTCTTAATTCATTTCAACTCTAATCTTCGACGTTTTTGACCCTTTAACCGATTTCTTTTCACGGTTAACTTAATTGATACTATTAATCAATTTTAAACACTAATTTTTCTTAGGTCAATATTTCTTCTTCAAATTCACATTGGAGCAAAAATGTTAACTAATCAGAACCCTACAAAAAACACATATAAATATAAATTTATTTTTGTGTTGTGTGTGATCCTAATCGGAATACATTAAGAGACTAGATAAATATTTACATAAATTTTTATAACTACCCAATTCACCCCCCCTCTTGGGTAGATCATTGGGCTAACAAGTCCTTTGACCGTTGACTAATTTAATAAAGAGACATTTATACCCTTCTATAAATTAGAACAACTATTTACAAACCCTAATCCTAATCCCACTCCTACCCCACTAGCTGCCTGCCACTCTCTCTAACCCTCTTCTCTCTCTCTCTATTCTCTCTATCTCTTACATCGTTCCATGGGTGGTGCCGGTATGGATAAGCCACCACAAGCTCTGACCACAAACTCCAATTAGGTTAAGATTATTTACCTCTCGCCTTCCTCTCTCACACACTTCGTTTCTTCTATCCCTCTTGCTCTACCTTCTTCTCCATCGCAGGCCGCAGCCGCTGCCACCACAACCACCAGACATTGTGGGCTCTTCCATCGCCAACGTCACCGACCTCATAGATCCACCCTCCTCGCCACAACTTCGTCTCTCTCTCTCCCCTTTCGCGATTTTCTCTTCTATTAGCTAATCAAGATGCATCACTCGGGCTGCCCTATATCTCTTTCTCTCTCTCTCTCACACACACACATTGTTTCTCCCAAAATAAAACCCTAGGTCATTCACATTTAAGCTTACCTTTTGATTCTCGGCCTTCACCACCTCCCGGTCTTCCCTGCATACCCATACCAGTAGCTTGCAGATCTAAACCCTCCACCCCCGCCATCTTCAACCAAATTTGGGTCTGATTGTTCCTAATTAACCAGTCTGTTTCTAATTTTATTTAAACAGAAAGCATACCCAGAACTTCTTAGGCTATAATATTTGCTTAATCTGGTTCTATTTTCCTTTTTTATTCAGAACTTCTTCTTAAATCCACCACAAAATAGGTATTGATTTTTAAGATTTTCAATATCTTTTTCCAGCAATTTTTGATTGGATTTTCTCCTCAAATGGCTATTTTTTGCCATGTTCTTGCGTAACTGTTCATGTGATTATTTTTCATATTTGTGAATTTGAGTTTTTTTTTTTTTTTTTTTGTTTCATATGAATGTTCATGTGATTTTTTTCGTTGATTTGTATGGAGTGTTTGTTTATTCACGATGTGCTTTGATTATTTCTCAAATATTGAGTGAACATTCATACAGAACATGTGAACTATTATCGAGTGAAATTTTAGTAAATTGAAATATTGTTCTGAATATTGAGTGGACATTCACACAAAAAGTGTGAACCATTGTTTGAGTGAATTTGAGTTTTTTTTTTTTTGGTTTCACATGAATGTTTAGATTGTGTCGTGAATTTGCAGACCAATCAATGTTTTATGTGAACTTTTTGTTGATTTATGTGGAGTTTTTGTTTATTCATGATGTGTTTCAATCGTTTCTCTCAATATTGAGTGAATATTCACACAAAACGTATGAACTATTGTCGAGTGATTTTTGAGTGAACCAAAATATTGTTCTGAAATATTAAGTGGACATTCACACAAAAAGTGTGAACCATTATTTGAGTGAAAATATTTGAGTGAACTAATATTTTTTTGAATATAGAGTGAACATTTACACAGAAGTTTCAATGGCACGGTTCGTAAATAAAAATAAATTGGGAGGGCATTTATCGATGATTTTTTTCTATAATTTCTGTGAGGACTATAAACTTAATTATTTGAATCAAATAACTATTTTCTAGTTTATACATCTCTAAAGGACTAAATAATTAATTACTCATATTAAAATAGAGTTTTAAAGGAAAATGTAGGGCAAATTACAATTTTGGTCTTCTTATTTGTACACATTTTTCAATTTGGTTCTTAAACTTTTTTTTTTTTTTTTGTCAACATGGTCCTCCTATTTGCATACAATTTTTTAAGTGATCCTTCCGTCAAAAAAATGAGTTAAGTATAATGGAATTGAGGTATGTGACATGCACATACAGATCTCAGGGGTAAAAAAGTAATTTTATTTTATTGTTTTCTTTTTTTCTTTTTTCCACTTAAACTCCTCTATCTCTCTCTCCTCCAAACACACAAGATTCAAAAATCAAATGCCCAGAAGAACTTCATGCATCCTTGTTGACCCAAATAGCTACCCAAGAGGGAAATGAATTGGGTAGTTACAAAATTTAAACAATTAATTCATTTAAACACTTAATATCAAATAATCAATTAATATTAAGTGCACACCCAAACACAATATAAGAAAATAAAAAATGCAACACACGATGATATATCCTGATTCGGTCAAGCTAGTCTTGCCTACGTCCAGTCCTCCGAACTCCACGCAGATTTGCAATCCACTAAGCCCTTTGATCCCTTTACCAAGTAAAAAGTAAACCCTTACAACGATTATTTTATAGGCACATAATCAACCTTTACAAATTATTCTTTTCACAGGTCAAAGATGAACCCTATCTTTTTACCATATTAAAAAATAACCTAACACTCTATCACTTATCATTTTCATAGGGAATGATGAACCTTTGCTATTCTTTAAAAATAAATTTAATTACTGGAAGAATTAAAACCTAGATCTGCGAGCTGTTGGCGTGTAGGGAAGACCGGAGAGGTGGTAAAGGCCGAGAAGCAAAAGGTAGGCCTGAATGTAAATGACCTAGGTATCTATTTTGGGGAAACAATGTGTGTGTGTGTGTGTGAGAGAGAGAGAGAGAGAGATAGGGGCAGCTCGAGTCACGCATCTTGATTACCTAAGAGAAGAGGAAATCGCGAAAGGGGAGAGAGAGACGAAGTTGTGGCGAGGCGGGTGGATTTGTGACGACGGTAAAGTTGGTGACGGAAGAGCCCATGATGTCTGGTGGTTGTGGTGGTGGCTACTACAGTTTGCGATGAAGAGAAAGGTAGAACAAGAATGATAGAAGAAGCTGAGTGTGAGAGAGAAGGAGGCGAGAAGTAAATAATATTAACCTAATTTGGAGTTTGTGGTGGCTCATCCATACAGCCACCACTCATGGAACGATGTAAGAGATATAGATAATGAAGAGAAAGAGGGAGGACTAGATAGAGTGGCAGGCGACTGGTGGGGTAAGAGTGGGATTATGATTAGGGTTTGTAAATAGTTGCTCTAACTTATAGAAGACTATAAATGTCTCTTTGTTAAATTGGTCAATAGTCAAAGAACTAAATAATAACAATATTTCACAAGACTACGTCACCACATAACTGTTTAAAAAGATTTTTTTATTAAAGTAAGATTAAAAAATGAAAACCTCATTTAAGATTCCAATTTATTGTAGGTTTTTTTTTATTGTTTAGGCCTTTTTCAGTTTTCTCTCTCCTCGTTTATCCTGTTTTTAAAAAATATTATTTTTTAAACCCTTTTGTAAACATTCTTATAGAAAAATCCTTTTTAAATAAAATAAAAAATGAATGAACAATTATACCCTTATATATATTTACATGAAACCCTAGTTTTTAAATTATTTTTCATTTCATTCTCTCTCACAGCCGCCTCTCCTAACCCCCAATCCCCTATCTCGATCCTACAATTAAACAATTGCTCGATCCTACAACTGAACCATCGCCGATGCCACCACGATCGCCATCGTCGAACGATTGCCGCTAACTACTGCTGCTCCTGCCAGACGAAGACGACAAATATTTAACCAAATCAGAAGCTGTCAATTATGATGGTCGATTGAGAGAGAGAGAGATTAACGAACGCAAATCGTAATCACCTATTTATCGAAATTTAGGTTTTATTTGTGTAGATCTATCCCCCAATCTCCCTCTCGAGTCTCAATTCCACAACCAATTGCCGCCCAACCACCGCCGTGCCTGCAGACAAAGAAACCACCACCGAACGATTTCTTCGCTGCCTTCTTCGTCTTCGACGCTCGCTGCCTTCTTCGTCTTCTTTGCCATCATCGACTCCTTATCTGATGATGATGATGATGACAATGATACCGATCGTTTTCTCTATTTCTCTCTCTCTCTCTCCTCAAATCTGGTTGATCGATGTGCGGCGATAGTATTAGCTGTGATGGATCTGGACGAAAGCGGCGGCGGCGTCAAACGTGGCTGAAAGCAAAAATGGTTAGCGACGAACTAGATCTAGACAAAAGCATCACCATGGTAGTATCCAAATCGAGTTCGGAGTTCGTCTCACAAACTCAAATTTGAAGTTTTCGATCTGATTTTTCAAATCTAAGATAATCGTCACCATGGTGAATGTTCGTAACGAACCTCTTGTTTGATCAGTTTGTGTTTGTGAATGTTTAATTCATGATTGTTTTTTTGTGAATATTCATGTGCTTAGCTTTTGTTTTTTGTTGAATGTTCATTTTTTGGTGTTGCGGTTGTTTATTATTGAATGTTCATTATTTGTGAATGTTCATGTGGTTAGGTTTTGTTTTTTTGTTGAATGTTTATTGTTTGTAAATATTTATGTGGTTAGGTTTTTTTTTTTTTTTTGTTTGATCGGTTTATGTTTGTGAATGTTCATTGTTTGTTTTTTCTGTATTTTTAGTATATGAATATTCTTATAAATGCATTTTCTACGTGATTGTTCAGGCAATGTGTTCATGAATTTTATTTTTCTCCATTTCTAGATCTGAAAAATTCCAGATCTGGAATTGGTTTGAATGTTCACATTTGATTTTCTCTCGTTTCCAAATCTTTGGTTGAATGTTCTCAAATTTGATTTCTCTCCATTTTCTAGATGTGAAAAAAATTAGATCTGAATTTTTATTAATTTTTTCAAAAGCATGAACATTCACAAACCAGCAAAAAGTTACCAAAAAAATTGAAATTCATATTGTCAGAAAGAGAATTTTTTAAAAATTAATTTGGTGGGTTTTGAAAAAGTAAATTGCGTGGGATGATTTTGATGATTTGGTGGGTTTTGAAAAAGTGAACACTCACATTTTTTAACAGAATGACATAAATTGTAAATATAGCACAATTAATGGGCAATGACCAGGGACTAAATTTTAAGAAGATCATGGGGACCAAAAATTTAATGTAAGTATTTGGAGGATCATTTTCTCAATACACTCTCTGGAGCAAATAATGAAATCTCCTTTATTTTACAAATTTCCACCCAAACCAGAACGCAGCTGATTATGGTGGCGTTTGGTTAGTGTTCCTACTTTTTTCAACCCAATTGGGATGGGTTGGGTTGAGTTGAGAATTCTGTTTCCTACTGGAAACAAAATTATATTTGGTAACGACAATTTTTTTTGGTTCTGGGAACAGAATCGCATTTGGTAACAATATTATCCTAGAATTGTTTCCACACTAAAATCAAAAAATAAAAACTAGATATTACAAAAAATTAAAAAAAAAAAAAAAAAAAAAAAAACTGAACAAAAAAAACAAAAGCACACATTATTTTCGATAATTTCTTTGGTGAGAAGAAAAACAAAAGCATACATTATAAAGCATTACGAAGGGAAAAAAAAACTTGAACAAGAAACATAAACGATTTCTTGAACAATTTCTTGCGACGATTTGAAATCAAAATCGATTTCTTGAACAGAAGCGATTCCTTGTGAACATCAGATGAAATGAAATCGAAATCCATTTCTTGAACATAAACGATTTTCCAATTCGATTCGACGAACAACGAAATTGAAATACAATGAAAACCAGAACGATTGATTTTCGATTTTGATTAGAGCCTTGCAACCCAGAACAATGAAATCAAAATGAAATGGTTTTCGATTTCCATCCGATGAACACCGAAAACGAAATCAATTGAACGCTAGCTCGTTGACGGCTACGATTTCGTTAACGAAATCAAATCCCTGAACAAAATCGAAATCGATACCTGTTCGATTTGAGCTTTGAAACTTATTCAGCGAAGGAGATGGCGACAAGTTCGGTACGTGAATGGGTGGGAGAGGCGATGGCGATGCGAAGAGATAATGGCGACGGGTAGAAGAGGAGGAGGAGGAGGAACGATTCCGAAGATGATTGTGAGGAGAGGAGAGGAGATGAGGAGGCGAGGATGGCGATGCGAAGGACGAAGACGCTCTCATCGGAAGATGAAGACGACGAAGACACTGAGAGCAAAGGGAAAAAAGAAAAAGAAAATGATAAAGAGGCTAACAAAAGTTGACAAGGGGACTCACTAGACAAATTTGGTAATAACCCGCGTGTCCTCTCCTTCGGTTGAGTTTTTTGAGTAAAAAATAAAAACAAGTTTTTTTTTTTTTTATTTCTTATTTCCTTAGGATTTTGAGAATCAATTCTCATTTTTTTGAATTGAGTTGGGTTGAGTTTTGTGTTACCAAACGCATTCCCAAAATCAAACCCGAAATTTTTGGGTTGGATTGGGTTGGGTTGGAAACACTAAGGTGGCGTTTGGTTAGTGTTCCCACTTTTCTCAACCCAACTGGGATGGGTTGGGTTGGGTTGAGTTGAAAATTTTGTTTCCTTTTGAGAACAGAATTGCGTTTGGTAATGGCAATTTTTGTTTTGTGCTGAGAACAGAATCGTGTTTGGTAACGATTTTATCCTAAAACTATTTTTTTTTTTTTTTAGATTTTTTTTTGTTTTGGCGGCGACGGCGGCTGCGGCCGGTCGCCGGAGGTGGCCAGCGACGACTGCGGAG
Organism: Eucommia ulmoides; assembly: GCA_016647705.1. NCBI lineage: Eukaryota > Viridiplantae > Streptophyta > Magnoliopsida > Garryales > Eucommiaceae > Eucommia > Eucommia ulmoides. The sequence continues at coordinate 37,204,552 of CM028334.1, read as the reverse complement.
GTGGCCGGCGGCGGGTGGTGGTGGTCAACTGGCAAATGAAAACGAAAGTTGAGAACTTTGGGTTGAGTATTTTGGGCAAATTTTTTTTTTTTTTTTTTTCTGATTTCTTTAGGATTTTGAGAATCAATTCTTATTTTTTGAATTGGGTTAGGTTGAGTTTTATGTTTGTCAAACACGTTCTTAAAAATTAAACTCAAAATTTTTGGATTAGATTGTGTTGGGTTAGAATGGAATGGAAACACCGACAACGGCCCTAATTAAACGGGGCCTATATTTTGTTGACAACTAACCTAAGAATAACTCAACAATAGCTCACGCGCTCATCTCATTCTCTTACGATTTTCAGAGAACCAGATTTTCAACCCTGCGCTCCCGCAACTCTCTTTGCTCAGGATTTTGAGAGAACCAGGTGCGACTCTCTCACTCTCTGCCCTCATCGCTGCTCACTTTCTTCTCTCTCCATCTCCTCCTTGCTCATGACTCATCGATGCACAATCCAGCACCACAGGTCCCCCACGCCACCATCGACACTCACCACCAGGTCCACCACGCCACCATTAATCCCCCATGTCTCCCATCCCCTTACGGAACCACGACCACCTTCGTCATTGGTAACCGTGACCACCGCCACCTTTAACAATCCAGCACCATCGAATCACGCTGTTCACCACCAGGTCCACCAACCAAGTCACCATCGACCGCCCTCTCTCTATGCCCTCACAGAACCGTGACCACCACCACCACCACTGCCTTGTTTAATCCACCACCACAGCCACAAGGTCCACCAAGCCACCATCGATCCCCGTCTCTCCGATAAAATCCTCCCACTCCAATTTTTTTTATAATTATATCATCAAAATTAATACGATCCCAAATTGAGAAAACCTTATCCAGTCCAACCCTCCCTCTCGATTTTTTTCACTACCGGAGCAGAGGCTGATTTTTTTTTTTTTTTGTTTGTATTATTTTGTGTATTATTTACAGATTTTCTGATTGCGTGTAGATTCTCTCGCTGGCGCGGCCGGGTACGTTCTATTTCTGTTTATTTTTGCTGTTTTTTAACAGAATTGTTTTGCTCTGCTCCCAAATTCTGCACGTATTCCCAATTCTGTGCTTTTGTGCTATTTTTTATTCTCTCCCAATCATTAATTTACATAATGTGTGTGTTCACATTTTTGTTCTCAATCATTAATTGAATTTTCAGTTTATTAGATCAAAATTCTGGGAAGAGATCCGACTAATTGAACTAATTGAATAAATTTGTATTTTCGGTGAATTTATGTACTATTGAACTAACTGCAGAAATTCTGGGAACAGATGAGACTCGTTCTATTAATTGAAGAAGTTTTAGGAATAGATTGGACTAATTGAACTAATTGAAGAAATTATTGTTTTCTTAGTGAGCTATCATTATGGGGAAAGACTAATTGAGCAGATCATTAGTTTTCAGTTTTCTGTTTTGTGTGTGTTTTCATACGCAATATTGGACTAATCGAAGAAATTTGTATAACAAGTACTATTGACTAATTGAACTATCTCTGGGAATGTTGGTCAAATTGAAGAAATTTATATTATAATTATTACTATTTGACTAACTGAAGTATCTCTTGGATAATTGGTCGAATTGAAGAAATTTATGTGGGTTAATTAAAGTATTGTATGAGTTCATATGTGCTTTTGTTGAAGGAACACCATTAAAGTAGTGTGTGTGCATAGCCGTGTTTTTATGAAGGAATTATTTCCAACATAAGGCACCATAGATTATAATAATCGTGGCACATATTATGCGTTTTGCACATAAGAATCACCTCTTACACATTTTTTATATTGAAAATAACAAGTAACGATGCTTTCATACCAAAAACCATATTCAACATAGCTTGTTTTTTTTGTTTTTTTTTTCTCTTTAAAGTACGTTCATGGGAATTCATTTTGAGACCATGATCATTTCTGTTATTTCCTATCGTCTCTTGATCTCTGTTCTCTCTCGCTCTCACCCATCTATACAGCCATTGAGATTTTTTAACGTCTAGTTTCAACATTTGATTCTCTTTTGGTTCAAAAATTTGGGCCACACACTTTTGTTTTGTTTTCTCAAAGAATCTGTTGGCGCAGTGAGCTATCCAAGAAGGGAGTGAATTGGGTAATTATAAAAATTTAAGCAATTTAAATCTTTCAATACTTAATTTATCAAATAATCAATTTATCCTAAATTAATTATTATTTACGTTATACAGTGGATAAGTGTTAAATTCTAGGTGCACACCCAAACAAAATAAAAATAAAGTAAATAATGCAGCACACCATGATATATCCTGATTCAACAAGTTAGCCTTGCCTAATCCAGTTCCCCGAGTTCCATGGAGATTCACATCCTCTAAAACCCAGATTCCTTTAAAGGTAGGAACCAAACCCTTACAGCGATTCTTTTACCAAACTCAGAATTAACCTTTACAATTATCCTTTTCCCAGGCTAAGGAAGAACCTTATTTTTTTACCAGACTAAAGGCTAACCTAATTCTATTACAGGAGGAATCACCACCTAATCCTTTTTCTAAGTGTATGAATAACCATATCTTTTTTCCAGGCTCAATACTAGTCTAATCCTTTTACAGGTTAAGGATCAAACCTAATCCTTTTACAGGCTAAAGATCAAACCTCACAACTCTCCAAGTATTCTTTTCACAGGTAAGGATTGAATCTTTACTATTCACTTAATTCAATTCAGGAATAATCACAACCTAGTTCTTTTCAAGGGAAAAAATAACCTCACCTTTTTATACCTTAGGTAAAGATCAAACTTCAATTTTTTTTCCCAGAAAAGATTGAAATTCTAGCTACCCTAACTAGACACCGACCCAATCGTGTCTAATCCGTTAAACTCACAAATACAAAAAATTATGAGTTTCTTCCCATTCAGAGTTTCTACCACCTCAAAACAATTATACTCAATTAATGTCTCGAAATTTACTACGCGATAGAATTAAAGTGAGACAAATTAATATCTGATTATAACAAGTGTGGGTAGCACAAAACTAAGCACGTAATCATATAATAGTACAAAATCGTTTTAAAAATAAATTTTATGCTCTTAAGTTAGAAAACGATTTTTTCAACTATCTTATCAACCAAGCACATATAATAATATCAAATCACGATAAGAAATAATAGTTTAGAAAGATCTCACTGGGATAACACCAAAGAATATAAATAGAATCGTTAGACAGCTCAAATCGGTGACGCCAATTCAACAATCAACGCTTTAGATAAAAAACGCAACACAATATCTCTCTTGAATAAAACTCAGTAGAATGATAACTCTTAGAATAGTTTAGGAACTGATAGTTCTTGATGTTTTGTGATCAATTTTCGCAGGTCTATTTAAATTGATTTGAAACAGGCCCTCCAACAGCTAGTTTTCACAAGATAGGCCTCTAAAAGGCACCTATAGATCTCATATATCATAACCATTCAATTCTGATATATTTCATTTAAAAACATCTTTTAAATCTCTCAATTAAGTCCGCAAATTATTTCTCAAACATCAATCATAAAGATAGGAAGTATTTAGTTGCTAAAATTCAGAGAATCTATAATTATATGTACCAAATCAATATCTATTCAAAATATGTGGATCATATCTTCCATAATTTCAAATTTCCCGAATCTCTCCCTTGGAACAATTAAAAACGGCTAGTTTTTGACCAAAAGTCCAAGTTCCTCGAGATCTCAACTGAAACAGTTGGTTGACCAATCCTTGTGGTCGGTTGACTGATTGTGGTTGCAGGTGCAACAACTTCAAGCCCCGTTTTGACCATGATGCAATCTAATTTTGAAAAAACTCAAAAACATGAAAGTTGTAGCTCTTTTTCTAAGCTTTCCAGATCATTTTGAATCACCTCAATTGGAGTTCGGACGAGAAAGTTATGGCCAAAATACGAACAGGTGCACAAGCCTAGTCGATTGACCGAATTCCCACGGTCGGTTGACCGATTGATTCAGGGAGTTTTCATAGCCAAAACACACCACAGTCGGTTGACCGATTGCTTTCCAATCGGTTGACCGAATGGTTCAGAGACTTTTCACTTTTCCAGCCCTAGACCCATCGGTTGACCAATCCCTTCCTGGTCGGTTGACCGATTGATGCAGGATCTTCATATTTTGCTTCGAAACCTTACAGTTTCAATCGGTTGACCAATCCATCTCGGATCAGTTGACCGATTGATGCTGGTTGGTAACTTTCTCACTTATTTCAACTCCAAAATTCATCGTTTAATTCCGTTAACCGATTGTTTTTCTCGGTTAACACAATTGACACTAAAATTCAATTTTAAACATTATTCTTATTTAGATCAATTTTCATTTTTCAATTTCACTTATTAGCAAATATTTGAATACTAATTAGGATCCTAAATTTCATTAAATCAAACATGCATAAATATTACTCATTAATTAGTGTTGTGTGTGATCCTAATTCGGAATGCATTAATAATATAAAAGTTATTGAGTTGTTTTCACGTAATTTCTTCGAAATCTTTAGTACTCTTCATTTCTTTAATGTACATCTTTGCACCCTTGATAATTTCTTCATGATTTAATATTTAATTGGAATTCTTATACTGAAACATTCAACAAATACATTAGTTCCACAAAAAACATTAACCCTTAATTGTCCATCAAAACCTCGGGATCAACATAATCGTTTTGTTCTGTGAGAAAATGAGTTCATGTATTCTCTTTACTGTTCCAAAACAAAGTTTACTAATACTTTTTTTTTTAATCATATAACATGTATTCATTTACTTATTTAGTTTTGAAACAATTGGAGTTGTGAATAATTTGCCATTTTAATTCGTGCTTTTCTATTCTTTGTTCATTTATTGCTTTCCTTCTTTTAATTTTTTTCCCCTTCATTTTTGAACTTAGGTATGACAAAAAGGGTGGGAAGAGGAATAAAGAAGTAAATTGCAAGAGAGGTAACAGAGGTAATGAGCAAATAATGGGGGAGAGGGAATAATTTTTACAAAAAAAGAGGCAGAAGCACTTAACAAATACCACCTAGAAATACATGGTCTTATGTTCATTTTAGTTTGCTTCATAGTTGTTATAAAGATTGTATGTACCATTTTAAGATTTGTTTGTTTTGTATTTTTTTTGGGATGTTTGGTGTTTCAATTATCATGTATCTGTTTATGTTCACAAAATAAAATGGAAAAAATAAACGGGAATATGGGAATAAAAGAGCAGTTTCTGTTCTGTTTCCACTTTTTCAAAATAGAATTCTGGGAATAAAATGGATTTCTTCTCATATTTCTGTTTCTATTTTAAGTTTTTTGTGAACGGAAATAGAAAACAAGGAACATGAACACTAAACAATTGCTACCTATATGTATATTCTTCTCTTTATAGTGTTTCTTTTGGGCAAATCTTCATGAGTTGTGGATGCAAGGATGATTTATTTTTTCTGGGTTTTTTTGTAAAACAGTAAGCTGTTTTCGCGTAAATCTGGGAATATAAATACTTTTCTTTCCATGGTTCCTGTTTTTTCTTAGAATGAGTTTTCATGAAGTTCGGGGAACATAAATCATTAGATCTATTATTGTATTAAAAAAAGAAGAAAAGAAAACATACATGTAGCAAAAAAGGGTATACATATAGAATCACTCACATAAGAGAGAAGATTAAAAAATCGCCACAGAATCATTCATTTATATCTCATCTGCAAAATCTAGGGTATAAATGGCTCCAATATTATCACTCCCCATTTCTTTCAGCTCTCTTTAGAGCTTGAACACAACGAGAAAAACCAGCAGCATCCAGTGATTCTCTCCCTATCTCTGTATGTTGTATGCATTTGTACCATGCATATGGTTTAGTAGCAATCTTTAGCTAATTTTCAATTTTGTCCTGAATTTGTGTCCTCCATTTAGTTACTGAATTGAATCAACATAACTTTTTTTTTTTTTTGGCTTACTAGACTTTCTATTTATTTGTTATTTTGATAGATCGTGATAAGGAAGGACAATGGCGACCTTCGAGTTGTACCGTAGATCAACGATTGGCATGTGTCTGACTGAAACACTGGACGAAATGGTTTCTAATGGAACCCTCAGTCCTGAACTTGCCATTCAAGTCCTTGTTCAGTTTGACAAGGTTCAACTTTTTCTTTGAGCATTTAATCAATCAGAATCATGTCTCCTAAATTAATACGAACAAGAGCATATGAGAGTATAGGATTTCTGGTTGTTTATATGTAGAAACTATAATTGTTGCCTGACATGATCTTATGGATTTCAAGTCAATGACCGAGGCCTTGGAGACACAAGTGAAGAGCAAGGTGTCCATTAAGGTAAGGTTTCTTTTATCTCCATTTTTTTTCTTTCGTTTTTCTTTTAACCTTTATTGTTGAAAGTCACTATAGAGTATTGAGTGAAGTTATGTAATGACATCGAGATCTGGATTTTGAGAGAAAATGAAATGAAAAGTGAACTTCCTCAGATTCTTCTAAACATAAGGACCGAATTAGTTTACAGAATATGGGTTAAAGCATGCTTGTTTGTTGATTTCATTTTTTTTTGTTAATATATGCATATGGGCCTTAGCCCAAAAGGTTAAACCCTAATCCCACTAGGAAAATTCTACTCACTATCTATATATAGATCCTTTGTATATCTTTGTAAGATAGTATCTTTTACATATATCAATACAATCATCTCATATTCTCTTTCAATATTCCGCTTCCGAATTATTCTAACGTGATATCAAGAGCCAATTTTTTCTTTCCCTGCACTTGCTAAACTTTCGTATTTGTTCCCGAATAACCGCCCATTGTTCAACAACTCAACACCGAATCCACCGTCGCCGCTGACTCGTTTTCAAACAACGAGTCCAACACCACCAGAGAGCAGCCCAACCAAGCTTCCATGCTTCACCAGAATCATCACCTCCACCGTCACTATTTTTGGCCTCTACTACAACAATCGTTGCTTCGAGCACCTTGTTGAAGATCTAGTGGTGCCATTCGAACACTCAAATGAATAGCTATCACTGTTAAGACCAACCGAGATCCAATGAGAATTTGCGCATAACTTATGGTCTTTGACGTAAAAAAAGAAGGTTGTAATAACGAAACTGACATGTGAGAATTGGGTCCTAGGCTCCTAGCTAGTGGAACAAGAAAGACATGGATCTATATTCAATACGCAATCCAAGGATTTCCCCTCAAAGAATTCCCTTTGCTTTGTTTTTGCTCCTCTCGTGCATTATCACCCACCACACCATTCGAATTGTCTCGTTGAGACAAACAAAATGCCACCAACCACACCGCAGTTGGATTACACACGCCCTTATGCGCCACTACTGTTTGTTGCATCTCCGCCGAGCAGATCCACGCGCTATTTGTCCATGTCAACCCTAGGCAGATAACCACCCACGTGTCCTTACACATCATCAACAAGGACACATGTCAACCAACTCTCAACAACGCTATCGCCACCTCAGTTGCCATGTCTTGCCACATTAGATCCCACATCATGACCAGTGTCCACGTCATTTGTCACGTCTGCTGACACAATATCGCCAATTCTAATTCTGGCTACCACGTCATAATCCACGTGTCTGCCACATCACTACCCATATCAGCATTGTTGCCCACCGAATTGTGTCATGCCAGCAAAAGTTTTCTCGCCACGTTTTCTAGTCAACGGACACATCAACCTAGTAGAGCCAAGTCACTCCTGCTTGTTATCTGCCACATCATTCGGTCGGACCATTTGTCAATAATTTGGTTGAATCGCCCTTTGTTTGACCGGTCCTTGACAATCTGAGACTTGCTCTTGCCTAAGGTTGCGTTTGGGTAAGAGATTTGACAAATCCAAAGGATTTGTAAATGAAGAGATTTCAAAATGAAATCCTATCATTTACAAATCCCTTGTTTGAATAACTATTTTAGGCGAAGAATTTGATTGTGTAATTTTATAATTTTCTTGTTTGGATAACCACCATCACCATTGTGGTGGTTGGCAGTGGGGGTGGTGGTCGGCGATTGGATCTAAAATCCCTCCTTGGAGGGATTTGTAAATGACACCTAGTTTGAAAGGATTTCCAAATTCCTCATTCACCACTATTTTTGAATTGTGGATTTTATAAATCCTTTCTCATAAATACCCAAACACGGTATTTGTCAAAAAGGAATTCTGAAATCCTTTACCTAAATCAAATCCCTCCCCAAACACAACCTAATTTTAGCCTTCTGAATCCATCCATGGATTCGGTTTATTCAAATTTGGATCATACCGTATAGTTCTTCTTATATTGTTGATTCGGGTCATCACCATATTTTGACCGATTCAAGGGTTCATCAATCGGTTTTTTATGATCATAGACCCGTCTCTGGATAATTTCAGCATTTTGAATCCATCTATGGCCTCTATTTTTCAGATTCACATAATACAATATACTTTCTTGTATATTGTTGATCTGGTTCATTGACAATGTCAAGGGTTGTCCTTCCCTGGTCGTTCTTGTTGTCAATTAGGGTTATGAACTTATGATCTTGCCTCCACCATTGTTTACATCTCTATTGAGGATATATTTTCAATCTTTAAACGCTGTCTCTCCAATTTCGCTACAAACTGTACACCTGCTCTTTCACTTGCTACATGTAATTCTTCTTGGCTATTTAATTCTGTCTGTTGTAATCATATGATTTCTGATCCCAATATTTTCTCATCCAAACTATCTGTTGTGAGTGCTCCTACTATTTGTACTGCTAATGGTTCTCATATGCATGTTAGTCATACCGGTTATATTTCTACTTCACGTATTTTTGTTTGTGATACGTATGTAATTCCAAAACTCATTTTAAATCTCTTATCTGTTGGAAAATTTTGTGGATTGAGACTTGAAGTAATATTTTCTAATAGTGGTTGTTGTGTGCAGGATCTTTATACAGGAAAAGTTCTTGAGACTTATTGTAAAATTGGACGTTTATTTGAGCTTAGTGGTTTGTAATTGCCACTTCAATCCCCACCACCAACATCATCCTTATTACTGCCGCCACCGCCACCGTTGCCATCCTTATCATCATCACCTAATTCTTCTTCACCATCATCATTATCATTATCAAACCCACCATCACCACCACCACCACCACCACCACCACCACCACCATCATCATATGATTCATCTTCTCTCAACCTTTGGCATTCCAAGTTAGGTCATGCATCCATCAGATGTATCCACACTTTAGCCTCTAGTGGAAAATTAGGCTTTGTCTCGATTGCCTTCCATGTCAACGAGGTAAAGAATACGCCTTTCCTTTTTTTACTAGTGACTGAGTCTCTTATGCACCCTTTGATCTAGTCCATTCTGATGTTTGGGGACGCTCACCTTCTATTACAATAGGGGGATCCAAATATTTTGTCATATTTGTCAATGACCACTCTCATTACACCTTGTTGTACCTTATGCATAAGCATTCTGAGTTACCTCAAATCTATTCAGAATTCGCTACTATGATTCAAATTCAATTTTTCTACCATATCAAAATCTTCAGATTTGACAATGCTATGGAATACACGGACCAATCCCTGGCACTTTTGCCCAAAATGGTTAAGTTGAACGTAAACATTGATATATCCTAGATATTTTCCGTGCACTACTAATTTTATTCTCTTGTCAGGAGCGCTTCTGGGGAGAAGCTGCTCTCACTATTGTCTATAACATCAAGCATGTTCCTTCACTTACCATCGGTAATCTTTGCCCTTATGAGAAGCTGCATGGAGTTTCTCCTAATTACAGCCTTTTGAAATTCTTTGGGTGTGCTTGCTTTGTTCTCTTACAACCTCATAAACATACCAAACTTGAACCTCGGGCTTAAGTATGTTGCTTCCTCGGATATAGAATTGAACACAAAGGATATTGCTTTTGGGATCACATTTCTAATCGTTTTTGTATTTCTTGTCATGTCTCCTTTGAGAACACGAGATGTTTTTTCTCAATATTAAATTGTCATTCGATATCTACCACCAGCTATCTATATTTCACCAATCCATCTGTAGATTTCTTCCCTGATCATCCTAACACAAATATCACTAACCATCAAATAGATCCTCCAGCTACCCCCAATAACCCCTACTGACGTTCTTGTTCTGTTTACAGATCCTGAACACTACTCCCTTGAGCTTGTCCCAATGACTTCAACTGCTGCACCAACTGAGCTTGTTCTAGAGAATCCCCGTCGTTTTAGCAGGGTAACACAGCCTCCCTTATATCTTCGTGATTTTCATTGTTTTTTTACCCCACTTAATTTGCATGAGTCTCAATCCTATAAAGAGACCTTCATTAACCCTCTTTGGCGGAAAGCAGTGGGCGAGGAACTTCATGTCAAGTCAAAACTCATACTTGGGGTCTCGTTGACCTCCTTCCTAGGAAAACTCCTCCTGGATGCAAGTGGATTTCAAAATCAACATACTTTCTGATAGCTCCGTTGAATGCTATAAAGCTCAACTTGTTGCAAAAGGATTCGCTCAGAAATATTGCATCGACTACGAGGAGGCATTTGCTCCTGTAGCTAGACTCACTTCTTTCCGTACTATCCTTGTCGTTGTTGCTATTCGCAAATGGTACCTCTTTCAAATGGATATCAAGAATGTCTTTTTCAACGGTGATCTTCTCAAGGAAGTTCATATGCATATCCTTCCTGGCCTAGCTGCTCCTCAACACAAAGTTGTCGCCTTCACTGTGCCCTATATGGTCTAAAACAAGCTCCGTGTGCTTGATTTGCAAAATTCAGCATTACCATCCACCAATTCGGGTTCACATCCAATGCTTATAATTTTGCCTTGTTTATTCGCCGAACTGACAACGACATTATCCTCCTACTGTATGTGGACAACATGGTCATTACAGGAGATGAGCTACACGGAATCTTCGAACTCAAAAATTTTCTAAGTGGTTTATTCAAGATGGAATATCTTCACTTATTTTCTTGATCTCGAAGTTTCAACTAGTTCAGATGAATACTTTCTCTTTGAGGTCAAATATGCTTTTGATCACCCTTCCAAGACTAACACCACTGACTCCCCCACTGCCAACATTCCTCTAGAGCTGAATATGAGACTTACTCCACTAGATGGTTCTCCTCCCCCGAATGTCACTCTATCACCAATTAGTTGGTAGTTTGGTATATCTCATAGTTACTCACCCAAACACTGCCTATGCTGTCAATCAAGTTAGCTAGTTCTTCTTCGCTCCTTGGACCACTCATTACTCGGTTGTTCTTAGCATTCTTCAGTATGTCAAAGGTACCTTATTTCACCGACTTCATTTCTTCGTTCAGTCCACTCCTACCTTACAAGCTTATTCTGATGCCAACTGGGTCGGAGATCCCACCGACAGACGTTCAACCACTGATTACTGTTTCTTCTTGGGTAACTCCCTCATTTCTTGGCAATAAGAAAACAAATTATAGTTAACGCTGTAGTATTTAAGCTGAATATCGTACCGTCACTGATGGAACAAAAGAACTACTTTTGTTTCGTTAGCTCCTCGTTGACATGGGAGTCTCCTCCCTTATTGACACTGTTCTAAACTATGACGAAAGAAATGCTATTCAGATCACCCATAATGATGTTTTCCACGAGTGTACAAAACACATCAAAACTGATTGCCATTTCATCTATCAGCATATTCTCCAGAATGTTGTTCATATTCACTCTGTCAGTTTAGCTGATCAGACAACAAATATTTTCACTAAGAGCTATCCACCCGGACGTTTTTACTCTGATTTTCAACTCAAGTTTACGTCTAATTTATCGTCTTGACTTAGAGGTGGGATGTTAATATAGGTATATAGGCCTTGGCCCACTAGGTTAAACCTTAATCTCACTTGAAAAACTCTAGTCACTGTATATATATAGACCCTTTATATATCTCTGTGATATAGTACTTTTCATATATATCAATAAATCATTTCATATTCTCTCCCAATATTCCGCCTCTAAATTATTCTAACAATTTTAATGTCTTGCAACATATTGTGTGTTTTAGTTTATTCTTTCTCGTATTTATAAGACATGAAATGAGTATAGAAGAAGATCAATTTGGATTTATGTCCAACCAATCAACTATTGAAGTAATTTATTTACTCAGAAGATTGATGGAGAAATATGGAGAAAAGAAGAAAGATTTACATATGGTATTTGTGGACCTAGAAAAGACTTATGATCAGGTACCCAAATAATTTTTTGTGATGGTTGTTAGAAAAGAAGTAGCTATCCAATGTGTGTGTATTGAGGTAATTAAGGATATGTTTGAAGGTATAGTCACTAATATTTGAACAAAAAGAGCGATACTTATACATTTCCTAATTAATATAGTCTTATATCAAGGATGATCCTTAAGTCATTTCCTCTTCGTTCTATTGTGATCTTACAAAACATAATCAAGTTGAGGTACCTTGGAGTATGTTGTTTACGGTTGACATTGTACTAGTTGATGAAAATAGAATAGATTTTAATACTAATTTAGAAAGATGGAGAAAAAATTTAGAGTCTAAAGGTTTGGTTAGTAGAAGCAAGATAAAATACACACATTGCAGTTTTAGTAAGGCCCGCAGAGATGATGGTGTGGTCAAAATTGGATAGCAGGAGGTTTCAAAAGTTGATCATTTTAGACATTTAGGTTCAGGGCAATGGCAAAATCGAGGAAAATATTACTCATAGAGTCAAACCCGATGGTTAAAGTAGACAATTATAGTTAGGGTGATATGTGATTATGGAATACCGTTGAAGCTCAAAGGAACATTCTGCAAAACTGCAATAAGACCAACAATTTTGTGTGGTTCAGAATGTTGTGCGGTAAACATGAAGCATGTCCAGAATTTTGGTGCAGCAGAAATGAGAATGCTATGGATGGATGCATGGGAAGACGAGAATATATAAATTTAAGAAATTAGGAATAACACCTATCGAAGAGAGAATTTAGGAATAACACCTATTGAAGAGAAGATGGGAGAATCGTCTACGATGGTTTGGACATGCGCATAAAATACCTATAGACGCACCAGTGAGAAATGTGATTTAGTTCAAGTGGGGGGCTACTAGAGGAAGAAGTAGGTCTAAGAAGACTTGAGACGAGACTATTAGAATTGATTTGATGACATTAAACCTGACTAAGGGGATGACCCTTAATCGATTACTATAGTGTAAACGGATTCATGTAGCCGACCCTACTTAAGTGGGACAAAGGCTTAGTTATTGTATTTATAGCCAGTGCTAAATTAGTTTTTTGGTTGTGCTTACTTGACTAACATGACTTGATTATCTTTTAGTTTGTCTTTGCTATAAGAGAATCAAAAATAATGATTTATCCATCTTGGTTCGAGTAACTTCATATATAATTCATAACTGTTTGATGTTGAATGTTGCTAGTAGCTTGGAGGAGAATAATGAGTTACGTAATCATTCTCGTACGTGCTTATGATCATTCTCTGACAACTTGAAATTGTTCAAATTTATTATCTTAAGTGTCACATGTTGAAGATGGTTTTCTGTATTAATTCAATGGTTAATTAGACAATTACGGTATCTCCCAAGTCTTCGCTGTACTGTAGGCTTCCAATTTGTTCAAGCTCCATGTTATTATAAAATTTGTGAAGTTGGGTCCATTTTCGTTTGTCTTGTTTTCCACGAAGTATACAGTCTTCATGTGCACAGCTTTCTTCCCTCTTGGGGTTCTCGTACCACCCCGAACTTCATTATTTTCAGTTGCAGCATGTGAAATTAACCACGTCTTTTGAGCATGGCTGTGAATTACATCATTTAGAGTATAGGGATTTACCAATTCTCTTTGTCAGCCTTTGCTTTGGACTTCTGTTTCTTACTTTTTAGACTTCCCCTGTCGGAATGGAGTTGAGGACTGACAGAGGGAAAAATGCTAATTCAAGAGCTATCTGTTTGTTTAGAAGATGTAATGTACCCTTGGACTGGTGTTAGAATGTTGGTGACCCGTATTGAACTTCTTGCATCAATCTTTCCCATCACAGTAGGTGTTTCGTCTTTCTTGCATCAATCTTTCCCATGACAGCAGGCGTTTTGTTCATTTCTCATGGCTTTTCATACTTTTTCCTTTTTGTTTTTAAATCATTTCTTCTCTTTTTGTTGTTTGTTACAACTTGGGGCAGAACATGTATATTTTTGGAGATTCTAAGACAGAAGTGTTGGCCCAGTGAGCTACCCAAGAGGGGGGTGAATTGAGTAGTATTAAAAATTATCAGAATAATAACACTTCAAAAATCAAATAATTAATTTTATCTTAAAATTAATTATTATGTTTATAGCAACGGATAAGTATAATAAGTTTTAAGTGTACATCCAAATAACACAAGATAAAATAAAGGAAATAAACAATGCAGTACACATCGATATATCCTGGTTCGCCAAGCTACTCTTGGCTAATTCAATTCTCCGAGTCCCACAGAGATTCGCACCCACTAAACTCAAGATTTCTTTACAGGTAGGAATCAAACCCTAACAATGATTCTTTTCGCAGACTCAAAATCAATCTTTACAAATTCATTTTTCCAAACTCAGGAATAACCTCTACTTTTTATAGGTTCAAGAATAACCTATTTCTATTATAGGGAGAATCACGACCTAATTCTTTTTATACCGTAGGCTCAAGAATCAAAACCTTACAAAAACACTCCAACTATTTTTTTCTCAGGTAAGGATGAAATTTTTATAAAATCACTCACAAATTCAATTAAGGAAGAATTATTATCTTAATCTCTTTACAGGAAGAGACTGAAACCAACTACTCTTAGATTAAATACTCCCAATAGTTTTCAATCCGTCACTCAACTCACTAATTACAAATTGATAAGTGATTTTTCTCACTCGGAACTTCTATCACCCCAGATAAATTAGAACTCAATTAATATCTCAAAATTAATGATAGAAAAATGAGATATTCAAAATCTGATTTAAACAAAAATGGGGTAGCACGTAATCAGATTTCTTCAAGAAATTGTTTCAAAAATATTTTTCAATAAAAATCGGAAAACAATTTCAAAGATCAAATTTCAAATATAATCAAGTAATACTAAATAGAAAGTAATATGGAAATATTTCACCCGGAATCTACCGAAAGAATAATGATAGGAATGAAATTTCAGATTGGTAACAGCAATAATCCACAACAAATAATTCTCAAGAATAACTCTCAGAAAAACTCTCACAATTCTATCAATATGATTTCTCTTAGAAAAGCTCAGTATAATTCTCTTGATATCTCATTTTAATATGAAAAACGCAGGTTTATATAAAAGGGAATAAAATAAGCTTTCTAACGGCTAGTTCCCACTTGTTATGACATTTAATTGCTCTTATAAATCCTTTATATCATTAAGACTTCATCCTGATTTAAATCACTTAATTATAGCTTTTAAACTTCTCAATTAAGTTCCCAAATATTCCTCAACCACAATTAAATAGGATAGAAAGAATTACATGTACTAAATTGAGAAATATTCAAACTTAGTAAACCATATCTATAGGGATATCATAATATATGTTGCATATCATAAATAATATTAAATCCCTAATATATCTCGTGAATCTTAACCATAAAACGGTTAGTAATGGATACTTTTAGAATAAAATTCGGAATTCCACAAAATCTTGAAACAGTGCCATAAGTCGATTGACCAAGGATTACCGTCGACCGCTCGATTTAAGATGTAGCCAAGCCAAAAATCCATCGCCCATCGGTTGACCCATCTGTCGACCTAAAGATTTAGAGAGTTTCATTTCTGGTCACAGGTTGACCTCCCTGTCGACTTATTGATTTAGAGAGTTCATATTTAAGCTCAGGTCGACCTATCTATCGACCGGGAAATTCAGAGACTTTACCTTCTATGCTCCGGTCGACTTACCTGTTGACTTGTCAATGTTGGGAACCTCTTCTAAATTCGTTTTTAATTCATTCTCATCGACGTTTTCACCCCTTTAACCGATTTCTTTTCTCGGTTAGTTCCACTAAATACTTAAATTCAATTTTAATCAATTATTAATATTTCTTTTTCAATAACACATAGGAACAAATAATTTCACTAATTAGGATCCTATCAAAGCATACATCAACTTTTAAAAAACTTTTTGTGTCGTGTGTGATCCTAATTGGGATATTAAGAGTTGAAATTTAACCTGAATTGTTTTCCCTAGGTTCTTCAAATTCTTTAACCTCTTAATCCTTCATCATCTTTGTCATCATCTTTTAGCATCTATTCATTACTTGTCATCATATCTTCATCATTGGAACTAATAAACTGAAATACTCAATTAAACTGTTAGTTTTACCAAAATATCAACATTTAATTGTTCATCAAAATCTTAGGATCAACAATTTTTTCCTTTTTGATGATGACAATTAACTTTGATATTTTCTTCAAAATAATAATTTGACCACGCTCTCTCTAAATTCGAGGACGGTTTTTTAACTCGTTAAAGTATAGTAATGAAGATAATCATAAGATTTTTAACAAAACACAAATTTCAATATATAATAAACTCCCCCTTAAGATATTCAACAAAATATCAACTAATTCTCCCCCTTTGTCATCTCAAAAAAAAATTAGGAAGGGGGGAACCAAAAACATCACTACTCTAGACAAATATCATGAACTTTAATTTTTCCCTACAGATTTAGTGAGTATATCAACAAGCTAATCGAAACTATCAAAATCTTCAATATCATATTTTTCAACACATTATTGCCCCACTTTTAAAAATTTCTTCCCCTAAATAATTGTAAACAAACAAATTCATACATAGGAGAATAAACCTAAGGCAATCAAAATATTTTAACAATATAGCATGTATTTATATAGTTTCAGTTAAGTCCACATGCCTTACTCAAGATACTAAATAATATCTTCCTTATAGATAGAATCTAGAAACATATAATCATTAATGGACTAAGATAGGAAGCATATCTCCAGAATAACGATGTTATCTCATATCATTCTAGATCCCTTCATAATCATTTAAAAATCAATAGATATGAGATGTATGAGAAGAACATATTGTCATGTATATAGCAAGATACTTAATATCCATAAATATATTCATGTGCACAAAGTATCAACTTAAAACATTAAGCACAGATTGATGCGCTATAAATATTCAAATGATCGCATATATATAGTATAAAAAATAAACTTAATACAATATGCATCAACCAAATCATTCTTTATTTTTTAAATCACCTCAATATAAAATATCATGCATTTTAATAAGTCAAGATGTATAAAAAATCAGCTTAATTCAACTCATTTGTATAAAAGTAAATAGCATGAATGACAACACATTATACAAATAATCTTATTAAAATGCATATACAACAAATAATTAGCACTATTTAGTGAGATCACAAACATTTGATTAATCTTCTAAATCACATTGTATGCTTCAAAATCAAACACATGATTACTACTTGATATAAGCACATTATAAAAACATGTAAATACATTTTAACTAAATGTGATTTTCATAATCACCATATAATGTTTCTAAGATAACAAGTGAACGCATCATTTAAAATAAGTCTTAGAAACCATTATCAACTTACCTATTTGGCAAGTCGGGAATCTCTTTCTTTAACAAATTTAATAAATTTAAATCGCGAGGGATTAAGAGTACCTCTTATTTCGGGACGATTTTACTTTTTACCTCATTTGTACTCATGATTGCTTTGGGTGCATAATTCCTCTTGGCCTGTCTGTATTCTTTCAACTTTTGATTATTGCCACTTGATTTTTTGATATTTTTATTTGCTCGTGTCACTTGCGGTTTTCTGGTGATGTTCCATCTTGGCTTTGACCAATTTTTTCTTTTTGCACATTTCGCTTGTGGCTTCTTTTTAATTTCACATTCTGTTTTTGGTGCATCTTTTCGCTTTGCACACGTCGTTTGTGGATCTTTGGTGACTTCCTGTTTTGACTTTGATACAACTTCTTTGTTTGTTCCTTCTGGTTCACTTCCGACATTATGTAATTCTACACAAGACAATTTCAACAGTTCTCTTCGGTATTCATTTTATTTTGGATCCGTCCTTGTTAGACATAAACTTAGGGTTCCGAAACGGATATGATACTTTAAAATGCTCAACCCTATTACAATAATATCTCAAATCCAATTTATTATAGAAAGCACGAGATGTAAAACAAGAATAATTTCTAACAATTCCAACAAAACTATCACTAGCTTGTGATGAAGGATGAGACGATGAAGTATATCCACTTTGCCTAAAAAAATCATTTTCAGAATCTCTTGAAACAGTCTTAAGGTCAGATTTTAATTTTTCAAAATTTTTCTTAAGAATTTTAGAAACAAGATTTGACCTTTGCTTGGAAATCATATCAATTTTTTTTTTTAAAACTCTGTTTTCATTTTCAAGAGAATCCACTTTAGACAGCAAATTATTAATTTCAAAAACATCCGAAAATTCTTTTGTACCACAATAATCATCCAAATCCACTTTAGATTTTCGGACACTTTTTCCACCATTTTCAAAAGAATCAATTTTACTTTTTAAACTCAAGCTCCCTTTAGCAAAAGTAATGTGAAATAAAGTAATTTTTCCATAACAATATGGACATTTTCATTATCATCATCTCCATCACTACCACAAGAATCACAAGAATCATAAACCACATTTTCATATACGAATTTATCACTATCAAAAGAGGATACACAAAACACATCATCCATGGTGTGTGCACGTGGCCGGTTTAATTAGGATGTTAAGCCTAATCGAACTAAAACCAACTCTGATGTCAATTGTTGGCCCAGTGAGCTACCCAAGAGTGAGGTTGAATTGAGTAGTATTAAAAATTATCAGAATAATAACACTTCAAAAATCAAACAATTAATTTTATCCTAAAATTAATTATTATCTTTATAGCAGCGGATAAGTGTAATAAGCTCTAGGTCAACACCCAAACAACACAAGATAAAATAAAAGAAATAAACAATGCAGTACACACTGATATATCCTGATTCGCCAAGCTACTCTTGGCTAATTCAATCCTCCGAGTCCCACGGAGATTCGCACCCACTAAACTCAAGATTTCTTTACAGGTAGGAATCAAACCCTAACAATAATTCTTTTCGCAGACTCAAAATCAATCTTTAGAAATTCATTTTCCCAAACTCAGGAATAACCTCTACTTTTTATAGGTTCAAGAATAACCTATTTCTATTATAGGGAGAATCACGACCTAATTCTTTTTATACCGTAGGCTCAAGAATCAAAACCTTACAAAAACACTCCAACTATTTTTTTCTCAGGTAAGGATGAAACCTTTACAAAATCACTCACAAATTCAATTAAGGAAGAATTATTATCTCAATCTCTTTACAGGAAGAGACTGAAACCAGCTACTCTTAGATTAAATACTCCCAATAGTTTTCAATTCGTCACTCAACTCACTAATTACAAATTGATAAGTGATATTTCTCACTCGGAACTTCTATCACCCCAGATAAATTAGAACTCAATTAATATCCCAAAACTAATGATAGAAAAACGAGATATTCAAAATCTGATTTAAACAAAAATGGGGTAGCATGTAATTGAGCACGTAATCAGATTTCTTCAAGAAATTGTTTCAAAAATATTTTTCAATAAAAATCGGAAAATAATTTCAAAGATCAAATTTTAAATATAATCAAACAATACTAAATAGAAAGTAATATGGAAATATCTCACCCAGAATTTACCGAAAGAATAATAATAGCAATGAAATTTCAGATCGGTAGCAGCAATAATCTACAACAAATAATTCTCAAGAATAACTCTCAGAAAAACTCTCACAATTTTCTCAATATGATTTCTCTTACGGCATGTTTGGTTGGACGGAATGGAATGAGGGTGGAATGGAATGGAATTGTCAATGGAATCACTATTCCATTCTCTTGTTTGGTTGGTATGGAATGAGAGAAGGAATGGAATAGTGAAATATAGTAAAATTATAATTATGCCCTTATGAAATTATTATTCCATTATCTTGTTTGGTTGGTATGAAATGAGTGAAGGAATGAAATGAAATATAATAAAATTTCCATAATGCCCTTTTAGATTTCAATTTGAATATATATATATATAATAAATTACTTTAAAATAATAATTATAAAATATTAGTAATATCATATATGAAAAATATTCAATATGTACTATTTTTTAACATACTGCAATTTTTTGAAAAAAAAAATTATCAACTAAAAATCACCATTCAAGTCAAACAAATAAATAAATAAATAATACACAATTGTTACTTTTTAATCTGCATAAAAACTTGTAAAATAAATAAAAGAGATGAACCAAAAATTAAGAAAAAATCAACTATTTTAAGTTCAAATACTAAACAAATTCATTCCAATCACCAATGTTGTCATCATAGTCTCCAAAATATTAAACAAATACTAAAACCACCTATTTTAAGTTCACCATATTGTCTCCAAAATATATCAACCATATGAAAACATCAACATTTCCTTAATCAAACAATCAACCAAGAAAAACATATTATAAGCTTCCATTTAGAAGTAATTTCACCCATTTTTCCTTTTCATCGTCACCAAGGGAGAGGAAAAGATTGGTTGTGAAAGGATTACCACATATTATATAACCGGCTTTGTACTTATCAACATCTGTGAGCCCAACAAGCTTCTGTAGCTCCCCATTAATCTTCATTTGCTTCTCAATCAAATCAAATCCCACAGCTTGGCTCAAAAGATTTGTAGACTCTTTAATTTGTGCAGCGACAACTTGGGATGCCTCTTTCATCCCATATATTAGTGCATCCTCAGAAAATCCACTCTTTCTCTTCTTCAATTTAGAGGTACCACTTGAACCTTCGTCAAAAGAAAAAGATTTTGAACCTTCGTAATTACCAAATCCATGAGGTCCATCTCTTTCAAGCTCCTCTACCACATCGGCCGGAGCCTCAACATCTCTTCTAGTAGCTCTATCTTTTCCAAAAATAATGCTCAAATCTTCATATAATGGAAATGGCGTATCCCTAACCTTTTCAGCATCTTTGTGAACCTACAATTTTAGAAATTCATTTAATTCACTAAGACAATTCTATGTAAATTTGCACATAATAGGCATCATACTTTTTAAATAAAATAAGAAATGCGATATTAAAATTAGTTTACCGCACAATAGGCATCCCAAACTGGTTTTTCTGCTGTAACACACTTTTTAATAGGATCCCATCCGAAACCACTTGTATTTTGCCCAGACAACAAATCATATACAACAGCAAACCTGGCTTTCAATGTCTTTATCCTTGATTCAATATGTGGCCTTGCCTTTAGACCACATCCAGGCAACTTAGACTGAAGTTTTGCTTCTATCTCAGTGAATGCATCGGATTTAAAACCATTATCGGCTTGAAAAGATCCACTGTTATGCAACTCAAGCAAGCACTCAACAAGCTTATCATCTTCTTCAAGACTCCACTTTCTCTTATTTCTACCAGGACCTCGGGCTTGTGGCAAAGACGACATCCTAATATACATTAAAAAGTTATAGCAATATAAAAATATTTGATATTTAAAACATGAACCACAACAAAAATGCAATGTCCAACATTTTTAGATCCAAGTCATAATGAAGATATTTGATATTTAAAACATAAACCACAACAAGAATGCAATGTCCAACATTTGTAGATCCAAGACATAATGAAAATCGTCTAACATTTAAAATATAGAACTACAACTTCGAAAACTTGAAAACAATTCCTACACAACTCGTCTACTTTCTCTCCATTCATTATACATTTCATTAGCAAGGTTTGTTCGTCAAGTATTCCATTCACTAGATGTCTCGATGACTTGAGTTGATTCACCTTCTGTATGTCCTTGCCTTTGTCCTTGAGATTGGTTAATTAAATACTCAATCGGATCTGTTTCTATAACTTGTCTAATAAATTGTGGAGCAAACAACATGCTATGATTATTCGGTTTTGGGTCTTCACTGGATAGAAAGAAGGACTTCTAAGTATTCCCCATCGCATTTTGAGAAAACCAAAACATTGTTCAATGACATTCCTAGCACTTGCATGTTTCATATTAAAGAACTCTTCTGGGGTGCGTGGTTGGTGTCCTTCCCTTCACTCATTAAGATGGTAACGTTGGCCACGATAGGGGGCAAGAAACCCTTCACAATTTGTGTATCCAGCATCAACAAGATAATGGCAACCTATATGGTATAAAATAAAAATATTAAACTAAATTTAATAAGTTATATCAAATTAATTTGCATATATATTGTCTATTAGCCTGACTTACCATTTGGGACTCTCAAATCATTCCTCCTAGTCAATGCATCTCTAAGAACTCTACCATCAGCAACAGATCCTTCCCATCCCGGTAGAAGATATATAAATTGCTCATCTTGAGAGCAGACGGCTAATACGTTTGTGGCAAGTTCTCCCTTTCGATTGCGGTATCTAGGTCTATCTACTAAAGGTACTCGTACCTTGATGTATGTCCCATCTAAAGCACCGACACAATTCTATGGACAAGTAAAGTGAATTTCATCAAAATACTATATTTAAAAAAAATATCGATAAATTATTTTTTATCTTAGTTATATTTAAATAAAAAAATAAATAAATTATACCTTGAACCACTTCCATCTCCAATCGGTCGAGTCTTGAGGTACAGGCTCAGGCGTTTTCAGTAATTCTTGTTGCAATCGTATTACCGCATGGAGCACGTCATGAAAATATCTACTAATTGTCTCAGCAGACCTTTTAAAGTCTCTTTGTATGACTCGATTCTTTACATGATGCGCTAGAATTTCTAGAAACATTGCTACTTGTTCATCCACTAATAAATGTTTACTCGATCTTAAACCTACTTCTACAAGTCTATTACATAAAATGGTAAAAGCACGTCAATCCATTCTAAGTAAACTCATACAATTACCATCGCTTTCATAGACACGTTCCATCAAATTCTTTCTATTTTTTTGAAAATCAAGAACATATCTTCATCTTGATAAAGTCATTTTTCGTCGTTGTATTTGTATAACAGTAATCATCATCATTTGTAGAAACCAATAAGCAATATGCATTGTGTGTAACCAATGCATGTATATAGCTACCAAATTTGTGTTGGCCATTACTGCATATCAAAATTAACAAAACAAATAAAACAAATGAAGCCTTCAATAATCTGTTTGTTGAATTGTCAATATAGATGTTGATTGATAGGATTTTATATATCATATAAGATTAAAAAAAAAATCAGAAAAGCAACCAAATGAAAAGGGTTAAAATTATCCAGTGGCTTGATCAAAAAACTCAAAACAAGAAGGTTGCATGATACACAACATTGATTGGTAGTGTTTTATGTCACCGAGATTCAACAAAATTATCCTCTGTAATTACTATGAAATCATTGCATGACAGTAATGAACACATCAGTGCATATGAAGATGAACACAAGAAAGACAATATTGAACTATATTGAACTACATTACACAAGAAAGACAATATTTAACTAAGATGAACACACCAGTGATGAACACCAATGTAGCTAAAACTTTGCTACCAAACATGTTTTCATTTTTGAAAAACTCCATTAACAGAAATAGAATTGGAAGTAGAAATAGAAAAATGGTGAAGATCAATGGTGCATTCTCCATTGCCGCAGGTGAAGGAAGGATCAACCAACGGCTTTGACTAGGAAAAAGAATACCAAAAACAAAAAACAAAGAAAGAAAACCAAAAACAAAAACAAAAACAAAAACAAAAACAAAAACAAAAGAAAAACAAAAACAGAGGAAAGTGAACCAACTAGCGGCTCTGATACAAGTTTTCTCTGACTAGGAAACAACAAAACCAAAAACAAAATTCGAATCTATTGAACTATATTGCACAAGAAAGACAACTACATGGATCTATTCAAGCCAATCGATCAAAAGAAGTATAAAACCGAAACATTATGATGAATCTCAGGTCCAAATACGAACGAAACGCATAATCACTAAATCGATCACGAGCAAACATGAACGAAATTAAGAACTGTAAACAATCCAATAGTCGATCATTAATAAGCATAAATACGCGTACCTATGGCCGATCCAAAAGCCGATCCGAGAGTTGCAGCTTTGAAATCTGAGGAGCGGCTGAGCTAGGGTTTTCGATTGATTTTGATCTGAGGCCGATCGAATCTAGAAGATGCGATGCGAGAAGCTGCGATGAGAGAAGATGGATCACGCAACGCGATGGGCTGCTCTGCTACAAGATGAACTACGCAACGCCATGGGCTGCTTTGCAAGAAGACGGTACGCGACGCGATGGGCTGGCTCTTGACTGATCGGGCTATTAAGTGCCGAAGGATTACTGCAGGGGCAAATGTGTAATTTCAAATATTGATTCCAATGTGCTATACTTCATTCCGGCCCATCTGAAATGGAATGCCATTCCAGCCCATTTCATTCCAATAGAATCACAAAAATGATTCCATTGGGCAACCAAACCATAGAATAGGAATTGAGGGCGGAATGCGATTCCATTCCGCCCCCGATTCCATCCAACCAAACATGCCGTTAGAAAAGCTCAGTATAATTCTCTTGATATCTCATTTTAATATGAAAAACGCAGGTCTATATAAAAGGGAATAAAATAAACTTTCTAACGGCTAGTTCCCACTTGTTATGACATTTAATTGCTCTTATAAACCCTTTATATCATTAAGACTTCATCCTGGTTCAAATCACTTAATTATAGCTTTTAAACTTCTCAATTAAGTCCCCAAATATTTCTCAATCACAATTAAATAGGATAGAAAGAATTACATGTACCAAATTGAGAAATATTCAAACTTAGTGAACTATATCTATAGGGATATCATAATATACGTTGCATATCTCAAATAACATTAAATCCCTAATATATCTTGTGAATCTTAATCATAAAACGGTTAGTAACGGATACTTTTAGAATAAAATCCGGAATTTCACAAAATCCTGAAACAGTGTCATAAGTCGACTTACCAAGTATTACCGGTCGACCGCTCGATTTAAGATGTAGCCAAGTCAAAAATCCATCGCCTATCGGTCGACCTATCTATCGACTTAGAGATTCAGAGAGTTTTATTTCTGGTCACAGGTCGACCGCTCTGTCGACTTATCGATTCAGAGAGTTCATATTTAAGCTCAGGTCAACCTACCTGTTGATCAAGAGATTCAGAGATTTCACCTTCTATGCTCCGGTCGACTTACCTGTCGACTTGTCAATGTTGGGTATCTCTTCTAAATTCGTTTTTAATTCATTCTTATTGACGTTTTCACCATTTTAATCGATTTTTTTTTCTCGGTTAGCTCTACTAAATACTTAAATTCAATTTTAATCAATTATCAATATTTGTTTTTCAATAACACGTAGGAGCAAATAATTTCACTAATTAGGATCCTATCAAAATACACATAAACTTTTAAAAAACTTTTTGTGTCGTATGTGATCTTAATTGGGATATTAAGAATTGAAATTTAATCTGAGTTGTTTTTCCTAGGTTCTTCAAATTCTCCAACCTCTTAATCCTTCATCATCTTTATCATCATTTTTTATCATCCATTCATTATTTGTCATCATATTTTCATCATTGGAACTAATAAACTGAAACACTCAATTAAACCGTTAGTTCCACAAAAAATATCAACATTTAATTATTCATTAAAATCTTAGGATCAACAAGAAGAATATTTCATTGGAATAATCTCCGTTCTAATCGTCTCTATTATCTTTCCAGGGTATAGTTTTGGAATTTAAAGGAATCGAAATACACAAGGAGCAACACAGGCTGTGTAAAAGATTATATATTTTATTCTAATTGTAATGTCATGGTGTTTTCTCTACTTAATTCTCATGGTAATTTCATTACCTCGAGTCTCTTTAGCAGAATCCTAGATTGTTATTGGTACGTAATGGAAAGAGAAAGGCATGGAGCAATTTATGAAGTTGGGTATATTGTGGATTATTTTTTTCAGCATGTCAGTGTGCATCATCTCGATCATGAAGTTGTGAATACGGGTGCTAGACAGCTAGACTTATATTATATGATTGAAGAGTCTGAGCCCTGAGGGGTTGAATAAGCCAGTTTTTGACGACCTGAGCTTGGGAATATTTTTATTCCGATGATCTAAGGTAACAAAGTGCATTTTTTTAGGAAGATTAGTTTGATGTCTTTCGGCCTATACACCGTTAGAATTAATAGTTATCTCGGGAGTGTGTCATATGTTATCCACTGTGGAACCCAAATGTTTTTTATTTTTTATTTTCTGTGGAAGCATTGACAGTTAAATGATTAAATCTAATTCAGCGGACCAAGATTACATTTAGTATAGAATCAAATTCAACAGTTGAATATATCATCTTTTATAATGTTGTAATAAAACTTTGGTCATTGTGGTGCTTTTCATTGCATGAGAGATGATCTAGGTGTAAACCACAACAACAGTGACTCTCTGTCCAAGACTTGGAAGTGGGACCGGCTTAGTTTGGTGTGGGGGTGGGGGCTCCGCCATGAAGCTAGGTGTGACCGCAACATAGTGACTAAGTGAGATCATCACCGGCTTGTGTTTTTTTTTTTTTGGGGGGTGGGGGGGGGCGGGTGTCGTTGGTGTTTAACTACGTCAAGGAAAGTAATCCAAATTCATTTACCCTATGATATTATTGCACGCGTGTGTTTGTTGGAGGGGGGATGTGTTGTGTTTAACTACGTGAAGGGTAAGGTAAGCCCAATTCATTTACCCTCTGATATTAGTGGTTTGGGGTGGGTGGTGGGGTGGGGTATGAGTGATGTTTGACTTCATGAAGGCAAGTAATCCAAATTCATTTACCCTATGATATTATTGTGTGGGGTGGGGGGTGGCGCCCCACTATGAAAATAGGTGTAAACCGCAACAAGAGACTCTCTTTCGAAAGCGAGATCACTTCCGGCTTAGTTTGGGGGGTATGTGTGGTGTTTAACTACGTGAAGGCAAGTAATCCAAATTCATTTACGCTATGATATTATTGTGGGTGTGGGTGGGTTTGTGGTGTTTAACTACGTGAAGACAAGTAATCCAAATTCATTTACCCTATGATATTAGTAGTGTTGGGAGTTATTTTCATAGTTTTGCTTTATGTAATATCTATTGCTCTCATATCATCCATTATTCCGTTTATCAATCTTCCTCGCTCTCTTGCTCTCTCTTTCGTCTGTGTAACTTCCAGTAACTATGTGAAGGCAAGTACTCCAAATTCATTTACCCTATGGTATTAGTGCTGTGGATGGGGTGGGGGTGGGGATGGGGGGGGGGGGGGGGGGGGGGGAAGTGTGGGTTATTTTCATAGTCTACCTTTTTGTAATATCTATTGCTCTCATATCATCCATTAATCCATTATTCCGTTTATCTTCCTCGCAATCTTGCTCTCTCTTGTGTCTCTGTGTAACTTCCAGTAACTACCCATCTCCTGCCTCATCTTCTTCTCTTGCAACACAATGGTGAGTTCATTGTCCTTTGTATATTCTATTATATTAATGCAGAGCAAATTATTTGTCCCTGGTATGTCACTCCCCATCACATACTCATGTCAATCTTTTTAGATATCTATGAATTTTATGATCTTCCAATTTTCATGCTTAATATTTAAGACGATTGGTAGCTGCCACTAACTTATACCAGGAATGTGTTCTTGTGTGCCTTTGTATGTATGTGGCCTAGTACTTCTTTTTCCTTCTCTTTTAGTTGTGAATGGGTAGTTTAGTTCATTCAGTTTGCTCTCTCCATGTTGGCTCATGGTCTATCTCATCTGCGGGTAACAAGATTTGTATAAAATCATCAAAAATAGAACATAATGTGAAGAAACCTTCTGATTTTGATTTTTCTTTTTCTTTAAAAATGTTTTACAATACAGGAAATATTTCATTTAAGATGCTTATGTTTTTTTTTGAATCAATTAAATCTTGAATGGAGACATTACTTATTTCTTCCCCTTTCTTGCTCTGTTTCATTAAGCTATTTATTCAGTTAGCTGACCATTTCTTTCTTATAAGATATTTTCTACTCTCATTATATATAAAATATAATATATATATATATTCCGTGTACTCTCTCTTTATGGATGAACCAGTAGCTGAATAATAACATCTG
Source organism: Eucommia ulmoides (assembly GCA_016647705.1). Taxonomy (NCBI): domain Eukaryota; kingdom Viridiplantae; phylum Streptophyta; class Magnoliopsida; order Garryales; family Eucommiaceae; genus Eucommia; species Eucommia ulmoides. The sequence continues at coordinate 37,176,331 of CM028334.1, read as the reverse complement.
AACCATCTTGAATTATATTCTCTCAGTTAATTCTTGATTGTCGCTGCTCCGAACCCTCACAGATAAATTCATTTACTAGTTTATATGGCAGTCATTCATCTGATCATGTTGGATGCGTGGAGCCTAAGTAGCTAGGAAGCACCAGCACTTCAAGTAGGGCATGTATCCACATCCTACACGTTGTGATCCGACTGGTAATATTAGTGATATTTAGGAATTAAGAGGATTGAATGTGCAAATATATATATAAAGATGAGACGAGTCTAAATGTCATATTCTTGAAACATTTGCTGGTCCTCTCTTCTTATATGAAATAGGAAGCTATTCCATTACGGCCTTCCAAACCTGCCCTTGGTTTATTTTAGTTCGATGCTTGCATGAAGAGCACATGGTGCTACCTAGGATTATGAAAATCATTTTATTCCTACTTCTCCATGGTTGTGCAGGGACATCTCCACACCTACCGATTCTGCGACAACGTTTGGACCTTCATCTTGCAAGATGCTGTGTTCAAGAATGAGGATGGCCAAGAGAATGTTGGTCGCGTCAAAATAGTAGCATGTGACTCGAAGCTTCTCACTCAGTGAGCTGGGAGCAAATATGGCCTCGGATGGTGAAGAAAACGTTATAGGAGGAGACCGGTGAATCTTTGTAATTGTCTGCACTAGTTCGAGGCATAGCACAACTTCCATAAGTAATTTGCCTACACAAATTTGAGGAGAAAAAAAGAAAAAAGAAGAGACACTTAGTTTGTTAATGCAGCTGTATGTGCATTATATGATGTATCTGAGTTCAGTGCCTCAATCTGCTGAAACCAATTCTGTGCATTTTTTGCCTTTTCTTGAAATTATATTTTCCACCCTAGTTAGTTTCGTTTATAATCACAATTTGGTCTTTTAAAATGATAGGGCTAGAGTTTTAAAAAAAATTCATAAAGAAGTTATAAACAAATAGCAGTGTTAGTTGCTTATAAATGTAGCCTATAAGTTGTATATTTAATTATTATTCAATCAATTATATTATTGTATTAACATACATGCACAATGACTGGAATATTTCATTGAATTAACAAAATCACGAGTACTATGTTATATTTGTTTTTCTCAAAAATTGATATTGTGGTTGTATGCGAAATTACTACGATAATCTTAATAATTTTCTATTTTTGGGGTCAAATACTAATATTTTTAAATCGGAGCAGCCGATCTCTTGGAGTTCACCTTTTGATTTAATTACTTAGGTGGTGTTTGGTAACTGTTTCTATTTTTATTCTAGCAATGGGATGAGAATTTTGTTTTCTTCTTGGGAGTAGAATCGCGTTTGGTAACGATATTATTTTTTTGTTTTGGGAAGAGAATTGTGTTTGGTAACGATTTTATCCTAAAATCTTCTTCCTTTTTTTTCTTTTTTTTTTTTTTTATGTTTTGGCCTGACGGCGGTGGCAGGGGCGGCTGCTCCCGCCAGTGACGGCCGGGCGGCGGTGGTGGGTGGGTGATAGTGGCCGGAAAATTTTCGGCCGGAGATGGCCGCCGACGGCAGTTGGATAGCAGTGGCGGGTGGGTGACAATGGTCGGAAAATTTTGGGTCAGAGATGGTCGGCGGCGGTGGCGGACGGTGGTCAGCCGACAGGTAAACAGTGATCATGTGTTTTGGAAATGAAATAGAAATAATGAGAAATTTTTTTTTTTGTTTCTCATTTTTTAAGAAAAAAGTGGGCACAATTCTCAAATGGAAATGAAATAGAAACGGAAACAAAAATTACCAAATACTATTCTCAAACAGAATTCTCAAAAATCTGGAAATGGGATGAGAATTTCTGGAATGGAAACGGTTACCAAACAGGGCCTTAATTTTTTTATTTATTTTAATCTTATAATATAAAATTTATCATGAAATTACATAATTATTCATTTGGTTGATTTTGACTTAGTTTCTTTCTCTTTTTTACGGTCTTTATTTTTTTCTTTTCTTTTTAATTTTCTCCATTCTCTCTCCCACCCCATCCACCCCACGCCACCCCACAACCGTTCATCCATTTACAACCACAACCTCTGTCAACTATCCAACCACAACCATCGTCCACCCTCCAACCATAATCATTGTCTAGCCACAACTTAGGGCTGACAAAATGGGTATCTACACGATGGCATGACATGAGATCAACATGAAATTATTGAGTATAAATTTACCTTATTGGGTAACAGATTGTTATCAGGTCTGACCTGATAAAAAAGATAAAAAACAGGTCAAGTTATCGTGTTTACCTAATAATCCGATAAGCGACACGAATGATACTATAATAATTTATCGGGTGTTCAGGTGACACGATAACATAGACCTAATATGTCACAAGATAATTTAGTATATTATTTTAAAATAAAAATATACTAATAAATATTTATAAACATCACCACAAATTTATCTAATATTATAATTTAGTTCATATTTTTTATATATATATATTATACTCTAACCCTAATTCAATCTTTCTTTCTCTTCTCACTCTTCACATACACACATGCATACACATAGACTCTCAATTCTCATCACAGCCCCGCACACTTCTCACTCACTTTTCCAGCCAAACACTGTTAGTCATTGCCGCCTCCAAGTCCACCACAACACCTCTCTAGGCTCAAACAAAACACAACCTCTGTCTCTTCATCTCTTTCAATCCCAATTCCTATCTCTCTCTCTCTCACTTTTCTCCCCAAGAGATTGCGACGGGGAGAGGCTGAGGATCTGCAATTGTTCCATTATATTGGTAGTTTTTTTTTTTTTTTTTTTTTCATTGTGTTTGTGATTTTTTTTTTATTTTTTTTTTTTCGTTTTGTTTGCTTTATTTTTCTTGAAGTTTTCTAAATTTTTTATGTTTGTTCTTTTATAAGTTGTGTTAAATTTTAATAGGTCTTTAATGTGTAATGGGTTAAACAAGTCTTTATTGTATCTTGTTAATATTTCGTGTTATCGTGTAACACTATAAATTATCATGTCGTGTTAACTCAATAAATTTTGTGTTATTGTGTAATACGATAAATTATCGTGCCATGTCGACTCGATAAGTTTTGTGTTCGTGTTTAGATTTTGTGACACGATATCTTATCATGTTGTGTTCGTATTTCGTATTATCGTGTTTGTCAGACTATGACACGATATGAAACACGACCTGATGACACAATTTGCTAGCCCTACACAACCACAGCTGCCACCACTGTCCACCACCACTTTCCAATATCAACAACCATCCACAACCATCTTCGCTACATCCACCAACACCTGTAAGTAATATTATTATAATCAATTTAAATAAACTAAAAACAGAAGGCCAAGAACACATACCTCCAACCATAGCAATCAAATTTTGAACAATGAGAAATCCCAAACAAAAATACTATAGGCGACAATTAAGAAACGTTTGTCTAGTCTATTCAAGACCTTAATCCATGCAATTGATAGAAAATACAGACTTTCTTGTTAGACCAAAGACATTTTTCTCTCTTGTATATCTTGTATCTATATTACACATACATATTATCCTCATATATATGTGTGTGTGTGTGTGTGTGTTCTTTTTTCCCATTAAAAGAAGATGAGTTATAACTAATGGGTAATTATAACTCCTTAACACTTTTCTCATTTTTTATTCTCTAAGGGAAATGGGATAATGTGCAATTAGGTTGGGTTAATGTACCACATTTGTATTTTTACTTATTTTAAAAATATGAATGTGACTAACATTTCTCCTGGGCCATTCAACACTTAATATGTACATGCTTACATATGTATTTTGATAGTTTCAATATGAGTGATGGGATATGTGTTTTGATAATGTCAATATAATTGATATAATGATAATGTCACATTGATATTATTAGATACAAATTATATGTTTCAATGAATATTATATCGAATTATTCCTTGAGTGTGCTAACGGATTTGATATTTAAAGTGTCGATATTAAGATTCAATTATACATTGCGTGTACTAGCCACTATGGAATCTTAAATGTGAAGTGCAAATATAATCTCGGTATCAAGATCACAAGACTTAGTTAAGGTTAAGTCTAGATAGACAAGTCTATAGGATATTACGCTTAAAGAGATTATATATTTTGGCTCATTATGATGCACACAATGGCCATTTTGTTCATTTATTAATGTTCATTTTACGATAACATCATGATATACTTGATTTAATGTGTTCAACGTGCTCACTTTACATTAACATCATGATATAATTTATTCAATGTGTTCAACATGCTCATCACGATATTATATGTTCAACAGGCTCAATATATGTTTACATCATGATATAATATGTTCAACATGACAAATATGTGTTTATATCATGATATATAAGATTGGTTTAGTCAATACATGCATATATGGAATTTTCATATTTTGATCACAATATGCGTAATATGAGAAAATATGATTTCAATGTAATACACACACACACACACACACACACACACATTACATGTATTCATCCTTCAAATACTTCAAATATATTTGAAATAATGTTTTTAAAAGTGTTTTGGGTATAAAATGATCATAAACAATGGCCAAAACCAAAGAAAAATTGAAAAACGATACTTATGCAGTAAACAACATAAGTAGTCGACTATATGTGCCAAATGTAATCGACTACATGCTGGCATAAGTGTTTTTTTTTTCTCTCCTACTCTCTTTTTGCCCAATTTTTTAGTTGATCCTCGATTGTTCTTGAAACATTTTGAGTGTTTTTATACCTTATTTAAGGTGTCTAGGATCACACCTAATATTCAATTTGATCAAAGTATCATTGCATTATTCGAATTGATCAAAATCGTTTCAAAGGTTCAAAGGCTATTTTGACAGCTTTTTGGCATAAACTCAAAATTGATTTTTTATGTTAAATTTTGTTTCCGTTGCTCATTCTATGTTATATATGCTTGCTTAAGATGTGTACATGATAAATATGCTATATAATCAAGTTGATACCATTTGATTAAAGTTTAATTGGAATAGAATATATTCATGATAAACTCTATTTTTACATTGTAAAAAATGTTCAAAGTGTTTGTTCTTGATTAATATCATGCAAATGAATTTTAAGTTGCTATATACTGTTAATGTTGGTGTTATACCTTTTTGATATACATGTATAAAATTTTTTTTGGCATATACATTATACATATACATTGTATATACAAGTTGTTCTTAAAGATATACTTCAAAAATTCTGACCAAATACCTTTTTGACTTTAAATGGGATTGTGTATTTAATGCTAGAGCATGGGAACATACTTTGTGTCTCGTCATAATTGATCTAAAAATCTATGATATCTTGACCATAATTGCTTGTTTAGGAGCCTGTATGTGCATGTGCAAAAGCATGTACAATTGTCCAAGAAGATGATGTCTGGACCATTGTTCATTCAAAATGGTATATCTCTTTGAATACTTAACCAAATGCCATGATTCTTGACTTTTTAGAAAGCTTATTCACATATATTTTAAAACTATATTAATTAAGTATGGGTCCAACATGTCTTGGTTGGCCAAATATGACTGTTTCTCTCTGAGGCAGATGTTGAAATTTTGAAAAATCTACTGAGAACGATTGTGCCAAGGAGCCTTATTTGCTATCATTTCTTCAATAGAACAAAGGGCAACGGTTTGTAAGACTTTTATCACCTATTGAATGATGTTAATGCATATTTGAATACTATAGTAAAGGCCATTTAGCTAAAATATTGTTGATAAGATTGTCTTTGTCAAAAGAGAAGATATATGTTTGGTTATGTCTCCCATGTGTATTAATGATCAGGAGTCTATCTTTGAAATACAAATTCATACCTCTCTCTCTATATATATGTGTGTGTGTGTGTAAGAGAGAGAGAGAGAGAGAGAGAAAGAGTATTTTTACAAGAAAGATAGTATGAATAAAGTGTTAAGAGAACTCAAGTGTTTTTAAAAGAGTAAAAACTTAATAGCTTAAGAGAAAAAACAACAAGAAGCTAAAATTTCTATAAGTCTTGTTTTTTCATTGTTATTATTTTTTCATATTGAGTTCTTATACTTTTTTTTATATCACTCTTGTACTTAAAAGTTTATTTATCATTTCTTGAATAATATTTGAGTCAAGCACTTAACACTAGTGAGCCAAAAATATTATAATATTTCTAGAGAGTGTTTAGAGCTCCAAGGTTGATTTTTGTAAGTTAGATTACAAAGCCATTAAATTGTTGTATTGCGAGATTGTTCTTTGTCAAAATATCAAAGCATCACAACATCAAGTATCAACTTGTGAACAAGTTGAAGAGACCAAATGATGAGCCTTTGGTTGTGCTAAAAAGTGACGGACCGATTTCGCCAGAAAGAAGATCAAAGGCTTAATCTCTGCCAGGGCAAGCGAGATTTGGTGTTTATGTCTACCAATGGAATTGAGATTTGGTATTTCTTTACCAGGGAAGTGATAGGGTGTTAATCTGTACCAAGGAAAATGAGAATTGGTATTTCTACTAGGAAAGTGAGAGGGAGAGGGTGTTTATCTCTACCAAGGGATGTGAGATACGGTGTATTCTCTAATGAGAAAGTGAGAGTGTAAAGGATTTGATCTACGCCTTGGAAATAATATCAAAATTAATTAGTGGATTAGAACTCTCCATCTGGAGCGCAGATGAGTAGACATAGAGATTTGTCGAACTACTGTAAATCTTATGTGTCTTGTGGTTTGCTTGTTTCTATCCCTTACGCTTTACATTGTTTATTTTAGTTTGATAAATTATCCTGCTCACAAGAACAAGAACTAACTAAGTTTTAATTGAGATTTTAGTAGACATTTCACCCCATTCTTGGTTTAATCTCTGGGCCAACAATTGATATCAGAGCTCAGTCTATGGGATCAAACTTAACCGCTTCGTAGAAAGATTAAAAAAAAAACTTTTCTTGCCCTACATGAAAAATGGATACAAAGGCTACTACAACCGGAATGCAATTAACGAGAAATGAACTAAACAACTATCATTTGGAGGTACAATCTTTTACATCTTCTATACTCATTGAAAAATTTAATTTGAAAGACCTGTAGTGTCACACCCCACCCCGAGCCCCAACGCCTGAGGCTAGGAGTGATCTCAACTTGATGTTACTCAACCAATATCAAATATATACTAATGATAGGTGTAATTTATCTATTTATTCCCAAACCGATTTTGGTAGTTATTGAGTATTTTTATAGCGTTTTCATATGTTTTAATACCTTTTTATTTGTTTTGTCATAAATCAGATGTTTGGGGTGAAAAGAGACGAAAACGGTTCATAAACGATTAAATCGGTGGAAGAACGGGCCTTCCAGCATCTGCAGCTCCACCGCTGTAGTGGTGAAAATACAAAGAGTTGATAAACTTTCTACTTGACACCACCGCTGCAGCAGTTATCCGCCAGAAAGCCTACTGGCTTCCCCACCGCTACAGCGGGCATGCTCCACCTGGAATAGATATTTTAGGATATTTTCTAGGATATTTTGAATCTTATTATATCCATTTTTTCCCACAACACTTAAAACATTTTTTGGAAGGTCTTGAGAACTCCAAGGCCATTCAACCAAGAGAAGATCACAAAGCCAAGAAGGAGGAAACGATCACAGAGTGGTTTTAGTATCGGTTCTTTGGATAACGATTAGTCTCTTTGTTTTGCTCTTTATTTCTTAGTTTGATTGATTGTTTTGAATATGTTTAGCTTGTTTCTAGTTGAATATAGGGCTATGGTCATGTATAGTTAAATATATATTGTCTAGGGCTTGATGTACTTCATGAAAACGTGTTTTGAATAAATCAATATTTCGTTAATGGTTGTTCTTCTTTATCCGATTGTGTTTACCATTTTATTACTTCCATAGTATGCTTGTATTAGTATTATGGTTGGTTTGAGAATATAGGGTTTGACACTCGGGAGAGGTAACTCCGGATTCAGACTAGGGTTTAAACACAACGTGAAGATCTAATGACCTGGGAGGGCGTTAGAAAGTATGCAATCCGTGAGGTTGGGGCGAGACTCATGTGACCAAGTGTTATATAGACGCTCAAGGGGGATTTCGGCGTTAACGCGAAATCACATATTCATTCACTTTACACTCGGGAAAGGTAGTGAGTGAGATTTCGATACTTGAATTGTCGGATAATGTGAATGTCGTTAATGTAAACTAGATTGAATTGAACGCGTTTAAATGAACACAGTTAATCCCTAACAATTTACTCCCTTAAACGTCCATATTATTATATTAACAAAAAACTATAAATTGAGTCGCCTAGATAAAGTTAGGTTATGAAAATTGCGGTACTTAGCGATGATCTAATCCAATCCTTGTGGATACGACAACCCTTACTTTTCTCAATCTACTAAAACTTGACCGGTATACTTGCTGTGAATGTAACGACGTAATATTCCGCTACCAACTAACTATTAATTAACATAAATTTTTAAAAAATAAAAATAGTTTACCAATTCAAACTTCAATGATTATCCGCAACCGACTATTCCGTAACAAAACTACAAAAAGGTCCAATTTACTCGCTTGCAATAGTTGTCCTGACAACCTTAAAAAACCACAACATCCTCTAACTCTACCTAGCGCCAATAGTAGACCCGTCTCTACTTGGAGTACCTGGAATAAAATATTTTATCAGTGTATTGTCTTTATAATATAAAAATAATTTATGGATTAAGTACATTTAGCAAAATAAACTTTTCAAAACACAATATAATCACAATAATACTATCCAAAACAAAATATAACTACACAAAGCAGTTTCAAAATTCACAGATATCATCAAGATATAGCAACTGTCTATAAATCAACCAATCAAATCATTTTTATATAATAAAATACTAGAAACACACTTCCTTATTAACCATAGGATCGTTTCACCTTAAGATTGAGAGTGATAATGGTATCGTAACATGTACAATTGTGCAATTTAAGGTTTTCATCAGTGTTAGGGTCATTTAATATCTCCAATGGTAGAAGTGAACATATGGTATAAACCACCACATCACAATGATAATCATCATCAACAACAACAATATATATCAATTACCTGTAGGAATTGTCTTCCTGTCAAGTCACAACACAACGTCCTATACGACATGCCCTCTTGTTAAGATCAACAACATCCCGTAAGACATCCCCTCCTGTCGGGACCACACTATAACATAGTAATATAATAAATAAATAAATACTTTTCACATTTAACCATTTACTTGATCCATTTAAAGTTATAAAATAATCAATTTTAACAAACTTTTTCTTTTTACATTTTAGTACGAAAATATAATTTGATAATTTACATAGAAGACAGTATACTCACCTCAAAAATTGCTTTGTTAATAGGCTATCGTCGAAATACTGTCGTAGTTGACGTCGCCTGTGAACCTAATAACGACAGGGTCTAATTTAAGAATTTAACTAAGTAAATGTAATATGACATGAAATGTATAAAATGCATGACACTAAATGCAATTTTTCTCATTCTCAAATTTTCTTAATTATACAAAATTTATTAGACGCCCCACTTTTTAAGTCAATATTAACTGTATAAAAATATTATAACAATTACGAAATTTTTATAATTAATAATTTAATCTTATAGAAAAATATTAAACAACTGTTAATAATATTTATTAGTCAACAAAATACTAAAAATTACCGTTTTAATAAAATTTAAAATTTATACTATAAATTATTATTATTATTATTATTATTATTCACAATATAAATACCTTTATTAAAATTATAAATCTAATATTTATATATATATATATATATACACATTGTAACTAAAATAAGAATTAAAAGTGTAAGGTTACTTCAAATATGACCAAGGACGAGATAGAGTACAAATAACAACAATAATAAAACAAACAAAATGAGAAACTTTTCTCTTATATATAGAGAGAGAGACTTAGCCAATTCACTAGCCCTCCTACTTTTTTCTCTCTCTTTCTCTCTCTCTTTTTTGGGGGGGGTGGGGGTAGGGGTTTGTTTTCCAAGAATTTCCACCTCAAACCTCACATTTTCTTTTCTTTTTGTGTGGCTTCTCAAGATTTAGACATACATCTTGTGTATGTATTGTCTTCATTCCATGAAGACAACACATACAAATAAGTATTCATTTATAGATATTTTTATAATATTTACACAAAATACCCCTCTTAAAAATTAAAAAATATTAATTATATTCCAAAATTAATAAAAATTATATTTTTAAATAACACGATAATCCACATTTTAAAAAAAAAAATCAATTTTAAATTAACATATTAACCCACAATTTTTTTTTATTTTTTTTAAATTAAATTTTAAATATCATAATAACCCCTTAAAAATTTTAAATTTTAAATTTAAATGACACAATGGACCATATTATTTTCAAAATATTTTAAAATGCAAAAAGATTGGGTTTTACAATCTTTTCCCCTAAAAAAATTTCGTATCGAAATTTAGGTACTTTAAACGAATAAATAGGGCTATTTATTTCTCATCTCTTCTTCTCTTTCCCACGTCGCCTTTTTCACAAAGTGACTACGCCATAACACTTTCACCAACGGAATTATTTTTGTTCGCAACACTTAATTTTTATGGTTTAGAATCTGTACTAGCTCCTCAATATAGGATAAGTCTTCCTTCAAGTCGATTGGTTGAGAAGTCAACACATGCAAAGGGTCTAGCACATATTTTCTGAGCATTGACACATGAAAGATATCGTGCAATCTAGACAATTTTGGCGGTAGGGTGTTTTATATATACATATAATAGGATTGTAAATCCAATCTTTTTGCATGTGTATATTTTTATTTGTATTTTAAAATATTTTGCAAATAATAGGGTTAATTTTTCCTAAAAAAATTTAAGGGGTTATTATGATATTTAAAATTTAATTTAAAAAAAAAAAACAATTGGGAGGTTAATATGTTAATTTAAAATTGACTTTTAAATTTTTTTTTTGGGCTATCATGTTATTTATAAATATAATTTTTATTAATTTTGGGATATAATTAATATTTTCTAATTTTTAAGAGCAGTATTTTGTGTAAATATTACAAAAATATCTATAAATAAATACTTATTTGTATGTGTTGTCTTCATGGAATGAAGAAAAAACACATACACAAGAAGTGTTTCTAAATCTTGAGAAATCACACAAAAAGAAAAGAAAAATTGAAGCTTGAGGTAGAAATTCATGGAAAACAAACCCTCCCCCCCCCCCCCCCCCAAAAAAAAAAGGAGAGAGAAAGTGGGAGGGGTAGTTAACCGGCTAAGTCTCTCTCTATATATGTAAGAGAAAGGTTTCTCATTTTGTTTGTTTTATCATTATTGCTATTTGTGCTCTCTCTTCCTTGGCCATATTTGAGGTAACCTTACACATTTAATTCTTATTTTAGTTACTATGCATGCAAGTATATATATTTATACTAGATTTATAATTTTAATAAAGGTATTTATATTGTGAAAAATAATAATAATAATTTATAGTAAATTTTTTTAACTTTATTAAAACGGTAATTTTTAATATTTCGTTGACTAATAAATATTATTAACAGTTGTTTAATATTTTTCTGTAAGATTAAATTATTAATTAGAATATTTTTATAATTGTTGTTATAATATTTTTATACAGTTAATATTAACTTAAGAACCGGGGCGTCTAATAAATTTCATATAATTAAGAAAATTTGAGAATGAGAAAAATTGCATTTAGTGTCATGCATTTCATGTCATATTAGATTTATTTAATTAAATTCTTAGTTTAAACCCGATCATTGTTTGGTTCACAGGCGACGGGACTACGGTAGTATTTCAACAATTGCCTATTAGCAGTGCAATTTCTTAAGTAAGTGTATTGTCTTCTATATAAATTGTCAAATTATATTTTCGTACTAAAATGTAAAAAGAAAATATTTATTAAAATTGATTATTTTATATCGTTAAATGGATCAAGTAAATTGTTAAATTTGAAAAATGATTTTTATTATTATACTACTATGCCATAGTGTGGTTTCGATAGGAGAGTATGTCTTGTGGGATGTTGTTGGTCCTAACAGGAGAGTATGTCATGTAGGACATTATGTTGTGGCTTAATAAGAGGGCAAGTCCTGCAGGTGATTGATATATATTGTTATTGTTGATGATGATGATGATGATGATGATGATCATTATGACATGATGGTTTATACCACGTGTTGGCTCCTACCATTGGTAATATTGAATGGCCTTAACACTGATGGTAACCTTAGATTGCACAGTTGTATAGGTTACGGTACCGTTATAACTCCCGATCGTGATGTGAAACGATCCTATGGCTAGTGTGGAAGTATGTTTCTAATATTTTATTATATAAAAATGATTTGATTGATTGATTTATATACAATTGCTATATCTTGATGATATTTGTGATTTTTGATACTGTTTAGTGTGGTTATATATTGTTTTGGAAAATATTATTGTGATTATATTCTGTTTTGAAAAGTGAATTTTGCTAAATGTACTTTATCCATAACTTATTTTTATATTATGAAGACAGTACACCGATAAAATATTTTGTCTCAGGTACTCCAAGTAGAGATGGGTCCATTACTGATGCTAGGTAGAGTCAGAGGATGTTGTGGTTTTTTTAAGGCTATCAAGACAATTGTTGGAAGCGGCGGGTTGGACCTTTTTGTAGTTTTGTTATGGAATAGTCGGTTGCATATAATCGTTGAATTTTGAGTTGGTAAACTATTTTCATCTTTTTTAAAATTTATGTCAATTGATAATTAGTGTATATTTGTTATTGGTTGAGTAACATCAAATAGAGGTCACGCTTGGCCTCAAGCATTGGGGCCTAGGGTAGGGTGTAACATGTAGTCAATGATATAGAATATGATACATGTTGTAGTACAAGTGGTAGAGATGATAATGATGAAACAACATGCTGTAATTGAAAAATTATTAATTCTCACTTAATATTTTGCTAAAGAGAATTTTAAATTGAAAATAAAAATTAATTTATTTGAAAATAAAGAAAATAGTTTTAAAAAGTTAAGATTACACTTTGTTTTAGAAAGTTATTAAAAAATAAAAGAGTTTTACGATATTGTCTTCAAAATAAACTACTTGATTGATGAAAATGAATTTTTGAAAAATGTCGTTTCAAGTTTTTGAAGTCTTCAAAAGATATTTAATGAAGTAAAAAACGATCATGAAGATTCAAATCTTGGAAAATAATTTTTTTTTATCCAAAATGCTTTCTCAAAAGTGAGTATAATATTTTGAAAATGTTACTTCGATGAAATCTTATTTGAAAATAAATTTTGAAGATTTAAAAAAAATTCAAAAAATCAAAATCAGAACATAAATCAATTGTTGAAAAATATAAAGATTTTGATTCCAAGAGAATTCAAGCTCAAATTAATAGACCAAAGCACTGATTTTAGATTCATTTACTTGATTTGTTCCTTCATGTGTGATTTGTAAAGTATCCCACATTTGCTTTGCTGACTCACAACCTATTATCCTAATATATTCATTCACATCTAATCAACAGAATAAGATGTTAATAGCTTGAGCATCAGTAGATAACCTTTTGATATCATCAACATCATAGTTTTCTTCTTTCTTAGGAACACTATTAACAGTAGGAGTATAAGGACCATTTTTAATAACTAGCTAAGCTTCATAGTTAGTCGTCTATAAGAATGCAATCATTCTAGCCTTCTAGAAAACATAATTATCACCTGTGAATAATGGAGGATGGTGCATAGATTGCCCCTCAGCTAATGCCTTCATGTGATGTGCTATGTGATCATGTTTAGCTAGGATGTGAAGCGTAATGAGCTCAAATCATCTCTGGTACAAATTGTTGGCCATAGATCTACCCAAGAAGGGGTAAATTGGGTAGTTACAAAAAATTTAAACTAATGAAGTAATAATCAAACAATTACCAATTTTCCTAACTGGTTATTATCTTGAGTTACAACGGAAACATATTAAACTATATGCACAACTAAACAAGTAGAAATAAATAAATTGAACACATTGATTTATCTTAGTTCGACAAACAACTCTGGCCTACATCTAGTCTCCTGAGCTCCTACAAGGATTTCGCAATCCACTAACTCTGATTTTTTTTCCAATTAGGAACTAAACCCTTACGATCATTTTTTCAGGTTTAGGACTAATTTAATTCTTTTACCAGGCTCAGAATTAAACCTTTATAATTTCTCTTTTACTAGGGTCAAGAAGAACCTAAATCTTTTGCAAACTAAGAATGGAACGTATCTATCTTTTTACCAGACTAAAAATTAGGGGTGGTCATGGGCCCGGGAGCTCGCCCAGCTCGGCCCTATTTTTTATGGGCTTGGGCTTTGATTTTCAGGCCCAATTAAATTTAGGGCCAGGCTTAGGCCTGAACAAATTTTTTTTAAAGCCTGGCCTGGCCTGGACCGAGTATTAATTAAAAAAACATTATATATATATCAAGAAGACAAGTCACACCCCTCACTATTACAAGCCCCTTGATATTCTTAATTAAGAAGAAACCCCAAGTTTTTTTAATTAAAAACCCTGTAATTTTTCCCCAGCACTCCCCACAAAAACTTGAATTCTCCCCATATTTATAATTGTATCAAAATTTCTTTTGAAAAGAGCACTATTTGATGCAAAATTAAACAATACTGGCTTGACTTGATTTTATGTTTTACTGTTTATATTTATGTTTTAGTGCTTATTTTTAAAATTATAAAAAATTATAGGGCTGGGTTTGAGCTTGATTTTTTTTTGTAGAGTCGAACTTGGGCATAAAAGTAAGGTCCGATCATAGGGCCTGGTTGGGCTATGGCCTAGTATTTTTTCATAATATCCTAACTAAATCCTGGCCCGGCCCATGACCACCCCTACTAAAGACTGACCTAATCCTTACAGGTAAGAATTGTTGATCTTGAGGTTTTGATGAAAAATTAAAGGTTGATATTTTTTGTAGAATAAATGAGTTTATTGAGTATTTCAGAAAAAAAAAAAAAAAAAGTTTCATTTAAATATTTTATCATAAAGAAAATATCAAGAGTGCAAAGATGAATATTGAAAAAATGAAGAGTATTGAAGATCTTAAAAAAATTAGGTGAAAACAACTCAACACTCTTATACTCTTAATACAACCTGAATTAGGATCACACACGACACTATTAAATGAGTTATATTTTTGTGTATTTGATTTGATGAATTTTAGGATCTTAGTAAAAATCATGTTTAAAAGTTGAAATTTAGGGTCAATTTAGTTAACTAAGAAAAGCAATCGGTTAACTAGATCAAACATTGAGTTTTGGAGCAGAAATTGGTGATGGAATTGACTAACCAGCGTCAATCGGTTGACTGATAAGAAAAGGATTAATCAATTGAATGAAACAGTGATGTTTCAGAGCAAAAAGTGTAGAACCTGCATTAATTGGTCAGCCAACCAAGAGGTGAACGGTTAGCCGATGTGTCCAAGGGTAAAAAAGTGATAGTCTCTGAACCAATCGGTCAACCGATTGGTAGGAAATCAGTCAATCAACTACGTTGTGTTTTTGGCTGGGATAACTCTCTGAATCAATCGGTCAACCAACCATGGGGAGATTAATCAACCAACTGGCTGTTTGGTTTTGGCCTGGTTTTCACGCTAAATCAATTGATTAACTGACAGGCCACGGGTCGGTCAAACGATTGTTTCAGTTGAGATTTCAAGGATCTTGGTCTTCTGGAAAAAAAACTAGTCGTTTTTTATGATTCCAAGAGAGAAATTTAGAGGATTTGATCTTGTTGACGATATGGTCCATATGTTTTGAATTTATACTGATTTGGTTCACATATTAAATGAATTTCTCAATTTGGTTAGTTAAATACTTCCTATCTTTGTGATTGATAATTGAGAATATTTTATGGACTTATTTGAGAGTTTTGAAAGTTATTTTTATGTAAAGTATCCTAAAATTAAAAAGAAATATTATATGGGGTCTAAAAGTGCCTTTTAGAGGCATATCTTTTGAAAAGTAGCCGTTGGAGGGCTTTATACTGGTCTATATAATTAGACCTACAGGATTGTGATAAAATGCATTAAGAACTATCAGTTCTTAAACTTTTCTAAGAGTTATCATTCTGCTAAGATTATTCGAGAGAGAATTTGTGTTATAGTTCTTGAGCTGAAGCGCTATTGAATTGGTGTTATCGATTTGTGCTATCTTACGATCTTGTTTTCATACTTCGGTATTTTCCTGGTGAGATCTTTCCAAGTTATTATTCTTAACTTAGATTTCATATTATTATTTATTTCTTGGATTTAAGATCGTTAGAAAATCGTTTTCAAATTAAGAGCATAAAAATCTTTTTAAAACAATTTTATGTTTATCTGATTACGTGCTATAATTTGTACTACTTACACTTGTTATTAATCAGATATTAATTTGCCTCACATTGATTCTATCACTTACTAAATTTTGGGATTCTATCATTAATCGAGTATAACTTTATTGATGTGGTAAAAGCTCCTGGTGGGAATAAACTTATAATTGTTTGTATTTGTGAGTTTGAGTAGAATAGACACGGTTGGGTCGGTGTTTAGTCAGAGTAGCTAGGTTTCAATCTTTTCCGGTCAAAATATTAGGGTTTGATATTTTCCTAAGGTATACAAATGTTAGGTTATTCTTTTCCCTTGAAAAGAATTAGGTTGTGATTCTTCCTTAATTGAATTGAGTGAATTGTGAAGGTTCTATCCTTACCTGTGAAAATGATACTTGTGAGAGTTGTCAAGTTTGATCTTTAGCGTGTAAAAGGATTTGGTGGTGATTCTTCCTGTAATAAAATTAGGTTAATTTTTAGTCTGGTAAAAAGATAATGATCTTCCTTAGCCTGTGAAAAAGAAAATTGTAAGGGTTTTGTTCTTACCTGGTAAAGGGACCAAGGGATTAGTGGTTGCGAATCTCTGTGGAGTTCGGGAGACTAAATTAGGCAAGGCTGGCTTGCTAAACCAGGATATATCTTGGTGTGCTATTTTTTTATTATTTTTATCATATTCTATTTGGGTGTACACTTAGAATATAAATATTTATCTAGTGCGTAACGAAGATAATAATTGATTTATGATAAATTGATTATTAGATAATTTAAGCGTTGAAAAATTTAATTGTTTAATTTTTTATAACTACCCAATTCACCCCCTTTCTTGGGTAGTTCACTGGGCCAACAAGAATCAAACATAATCCTTTTACAGATTAAGAATCAAAGATAATATTTTTACAAGGTAAGAATCAAATCTAATCCTTGATTAGACACCGACCCAATATGTATAATCCTCTCATACTCACTAAACATAAAAAATGATTTTATTTTTCCACATAAACTTCTACCACCTCAATACAAGATATACTCAATTAATGTCCCGATAAACTATATGAGAATATAAATTTGATTTTACTCAATTAAAGTACAAAGATAATGAAAATCAGATTAAGTAGACAAAAATTGTTTAACAAGATATTTAGGCAAAGATAGAAAATGATTTTTCTTGAAACAAATTACTACGAGCTCAAACAAATATTTATATCACGTAAATCACAAAATATTGATCACATAAACTAATCAGTAAGATTTCACTAGAGTTTCTTTGAAAATAGTAGAGATAAAAGTATAGCACAACAACAAATGACAAAAACAATAAATGTCTCGATCAATAACTTCTTTAAAAATCTTTCTCAAATATAATTTCAACAAAATGATTCTCTCTTTTAGAAATGACTAATTTAAAACTCCTGTTCTTGATTACAATTCTCCAAAAACGCAGGTCAATATATATAGATTTCAAACAATGCATATAACGACTATATTTCAAAAGTTAAGCCCATAAATGTCGTATATAGACCCCGTATAATATATTCCTTTAAATCTGAAATGTTTGACAAAAAAATAGT
This sequence comes from Eucommia ulmoides, assembly GCA_016647705.1. NCBI lineage: Eukaryota > Viridiplantae > Streptophyta > Magnoliopsida > Garryales > Eucommiaceae > Eucommia > Eucommia ulmoides. The sequence continues at coordinate 37,158,371 of CM028334.1, read as the reverse complement.
CTTTTAAAACACTCAATTTAGTCCCTCAACGATTTTGATTCAAACTCCTTAAAAATATAAAGTAGTTTTCCTAGTAAATCTCGTAGAATCAAATAGTATAAGGACTAAATAATAAGATTTTTAAAATATATAATATACTCATGAAATGTAGTCAGAACCCCATAAATATGATTTTATAATGTTCAAATGCTTACGATTATGGTTGAAGATCTCAAAAAATGGTTTGATCAAACACACAGATATTACCCACTCGGTTGATTGGCCATGTCAGCGGTCGACCAATTGTACCGTCAATGGCTTATTTTTTAGTTGTTGACAACCGGTCAGTCAATCATTTTAGGCTCTGAATCAATCATCCATTTTGTCGGTCAACCGTCATGCCTAAAATCCTAAAAACACTTTACCTGATTCTGCAAGGTAACTGTTCACCACGTCGGTTGACCATTCAGGCCAAAATCCACAAAACAAGTAACCAGATTTTTCCAGTGACCGCCTTCTTCACCAATCGACCATTAAAGCTGAAAAAACCATTTTTTCTATTTTTAAAACATTTTCTTGAACGATACTTTCGGAAAAACATTTAGACACTTTGAATTTTTCACTTCTAACCATATTTCACATAATTCAAATTATTTAAGTGTCATGCATGATCTTAATCGGATTGCATTAAGAGTATACAAATTATTGAGTTATTTTTACCTAGAAATACCAAAAAGATTTTTTCTGCTCTGAAATATTTTTAATGTCTTTGTTGCAACCATCTTGAACTTCCATCGAATGTTATCTTGAAATCCATTCTTTTTCTCATTTTCTCAATTGGAACTTAATTCTGTAATCACTCAATAAAACCATTAGTTCCATAAAAGGATGGATGTTAATTTGTTCATCAAAACATCTAGGGTCAACACCCCGTTTATTCCATTCACTTGCTTTAGTGATTATTTATTTAAGGAGTAAATCAGTTTAGCATAAAATCTCGTTGATATCAACTTGACAACTATTTTACTTTGAGATTTTTTGCAGGGTTGAAAATTATGTGTTATACTAAGGGGGAGCTTAATCCAAAATTGGATAAACCTTATATGTGAAATTCTCTGATTTTTTTGAACTTAATTGATTTTATCTTTTTGTCGAATATCTAAGTGTTGTCAAATGATATGCTTAATTGGTACATTTTTTTTTATCAAACAATTAGTATATTATTAACCACAATTGATGTGTTTTGTTTTGTTTTCAATTCTATCGCTAAACCCTATCATACATAGATATTTATAATCTTTTTTATGATGTCAAAAGAGGAGAGAAATATGGATTGAATATGTATACATGCCTAAATTTATATTTTCTATAGTGCATATATTTAGGTAGAGCTTATTCATATAATTTGTGTGGCAATCCATCTAAACTATGATTCATCCTACTTAGTTTTGAAATTTGCATTGTAACTTGTACCCATTTTTCATTTAGTTCAAGAAAATTCATTTCATATAAATGTAGCCCATTTAGTTCATTACATATTTACCCATCTTGCATTTGGCATGCATAATTCAAAATCGCAGTTACCTAGAATTAAGTCTATTCTAATGTCATACATGGTATATCAAAATCAAGTATGTTCATATCATATTAGTTTAAGGTGATTCTTGCCAAGTTTCACATCATTTGCATTCTTAATCCATTTAAATTGGTTTGCTTATTTGAATTAAAGAAATTCATTGAATCCCAGATAAAACTTCCCCCTAGGATTCGTCCTTGTCAAATTTATTGATATTCGATAAGAGGTTATATTGAGGGGAACATTTGAAAATTTCTTAAAAATTTACCCCGCCTTACTTTGAAAGTGCCAAAAAGGATTTTTTTTCTGGAAAAGATTTCAAAACTAAATAAAATATTCGAGATTAAATTTGATTGGACTAAATTAGATATGAGGAATGGTTTTCTAACGGGCGTCTTGGAGTGGCTAACACCTTCTCCTAGTGTAACTAACCCCCAAACCCTTCTAAAATGAATCTTTGGTCAGATCATGCTTTTCTGGAATCAAACTTTAGATTAGGTCATTTTTCTATTTTTTTTCAAAATTTGGTGACCTAACACACCATCTAAAATCAATTCTAGGTGGCAACTCCTTCTTTTGAAATTTGGTGTAAGTTCTTTTATTAGATAAAACTAATACATGCAAAAACCCCTATCTTTTATGACTTACCATTTTATATAAATTTCCAAATTCGGGGTGCATCAACTACCACTGTCAGACCATAAGTTTGTAGGCACATTAGAGCAATCTAGTGTAACAAAATTATGCGCATACATGTAAAGAAGATTATCCTTCGTCTCAGAGACTGTGTGCCATGTGATCGATTAGCTAGGTTGTTATACCAATTAAGTTAGATTAGTTTTGGTACCAATTGTTCGACCAAAGTGCTACCCAAGAGGGGGTGAATTAGGTACTTTAAAATTTAATCTAAGTGTTCATGACCTTTTTAATTTTTTATCAGATTTTTTAATACTAAGATTTTCAGCGGAAACGAATTTTAAGGCAATTACACAGACACACAACCAAATAGAGAGGCGATAGAGATAGTGACACTCAAAATTTTACAGTAGTTCGGCAAGTTACTCTAGTCACATTTACTCTTTTGAGCTCTCTTAGGGAATTCAATTCACTAAATCTCGATCCTCTTCCCAGGTGATAACAAAACTCATACACCCGCTCTGAGTGAACTACCCCTACACTCAAACATACTCTCACTTAGACTAATTAAACTAAAGTCCAAGCTATCAATCCACACAGATACAAAACATTGTTCACACAGAGCTTCTACTAGCACTTATAAATATCAATTCAAAAATCAACTCGACTAAGTGTAATAGAAGTGAATTCAACATGATTTTCAAATAATAAGATTAATAATCATGTGTTAATTTATCTTGAGTTAATCAATGTGAGCACGCAGTCAAATAATATAGATAAAGACAATCAAATCGTTTAACTTATTTAAATTAAAAAAATATTTTTTTAGCATGAGAGTCAAATAACAATTTTCAACAACTCTGTAATTAGTAAAATATAGTTCTCGATTTAGGAATGAATATTGAACAATCAAATGATTTATACTCAATTCAAGATATTTCCTATTCAAACTTTGAGTATATTTTAGATTGAGTTTTGATCACAGAAAATCACAAATAATATTCAAGAAGATCTTAAGGGATGAATAACCAAATATAGATTCAAATCTTAATGAATAAAATAAATAAATATCTCAATGAGATTTAAAGAATAATCCAAAATCAACAAGTAATTTAGCCTGATATGAACTAGACAGTGATCAGAAAGAAAATCTTCAAAGAAATCTCATAGGATTTTAATCTCAAAGATGTATTACAAAGAGATCATTTTCTCATAAATATTTCAACCTGCTTCCCCTATTTTCTTCATCTTTTTAATGTGAATTTTTGTGGTATATAATAGCTTAAAATTCATATACTCCCAACAGTCACAAAATTAGATATTCTTCCCTAAAAATCTGTCCATTGACCATCGACTTTGACCCCCTTAATTTAGCCCATTAATATTTAAATTAATCCATGTATTTAGACACATAAAAGCTCAAGATTATTCATATGTTAATTAGTAATTTAAAAGAGTCAAAGATCATCAAAGAAGATCTAAGAAATCTAAAAAATCAAGGACTCAAATACAATATTACAAAAGCTCATTTAAAAAAAAAAAAAAAAACTTTAATGCGTAAATCTATTTATAAAATATTTTTAATAAAAAAATATATCATTTATGAATATTATAAAAAAAATAAAAATATTTTTTGTTAAAAACAATACAAAAGATTCCAAAAAATGTCTGAATTTTCAAACAAATCTAGAGTACTTCGGTTGACCAGTCCATTCATTTGGTCGGCCGTATAGAATTTTTCAAAAACAATTTCCCTTTACTGTTGAGATCAATCGACTACCTTATTGGTTATATTGACCGGCTTGGCCATTTCTTTAACTTTTTAAACCTTTTGTCCACAACAATCAACCAACCCATTTACTCGGTTGACTATTTGAACCCTATTTGTCAATTTCAATGTTTTGTCCAATTCAGTTGACGACCCTAGACATCTAGTCGATCGTTTCAACCATAACTCAACAAATTTTAAAAGTTAGTTACATTCAATTGACCGTTTTACAATACTAGTGGATTGGTTTGCACACTATAATACCCAATTAAACATGAACAATAATGTAATGCACATATTTAATGTATCATGTAAATTTACACACTGAAGATTAAGGAAATTTATCATGTTAAAGTATTGTGTGTGATCTTAATTGAGTTGAAAGATAAATAGATAAGTATAAATGTTGTTTTACCGAGGAAGTTAAAAAAATCATCTTTTCAAAAAGGTCTTGATCTTCCAATCCATTTGCATAGCATAATTATCTCGGATTCATCATCATTTCTCGTATGACTTTCTATTTTTATATCGCTTAATGTGTCAGATTTTTTAACAAATGAATTAATCCAAAAAAATATCAATTTATTATTATCATCAAAATCATCATTTAAGAGATTAAACCCTTTTGAGCTAATAGATATAAATTTGTGAAATTCAAACAAACTGACTTTCAGAAACTAAGAATCAACAAATCTTAAGAGGTTTATACCACTTACCTCCCTTATCTTTTTACCGTGGACCAGAAACATCCCCTGTCATTTTGCAAATACCAGTTAACCCCTGACCAATTTTTTTTTTGTAAAAAGACATAAACACCATTCTCTTATTCAAAAATAAATAAAATTCTATATTCTTTTACTTTTATAAAAATTCACTAACACCCTTCCTATTTTTAAAATTATATGTTGTACCTTATTATTTTTTTTATTCCTTTTCTCTCTCTCTTTCTCTTATGTTTAGCAAACCCTTACCACTGTCTTCAATTAACACTTCCAACCTCTTCATCTTCAAACCAAAAACCTCACATGCATTGCATGAAATTAGAGAAGCTTAAAGCACAAAAATCACAAAACATTCAACACAAACGCCACGAATGTTCCCAATTCATCACAAGGAACTAGCTCATCAAAGAGTCAGTTACTATTATCGCTCACTGGACTCGAGTATTTTTTTGCAAAAAATGAAACCCTTCTCTGGCACAGAAGGTCCATGTAGCCAGGCGTCCCTTGAGGGGTGGTGGAAATATGAGAATCATCAGTCATTCCGAACCTAGCAAACTAAGGGTGGAAATAAGCGATGAAAATATATGAATTGTCGGATTTGTGCTGGCGAGCACATGCAATGATGGATCTGTGTTTGCCGGCACAAATCCATGCCAGATCTATAGATAAATATATAGAGAGAGGGAGGCATGAGTAGGGCTTACTGGGTAGGGTATTCTCCAGTGAGGATGGGTGGGGTAGCCTTCTGAAAATTTCTGGGAGTGGAAAGAGAGGTTAGATTTGTTTATTTTTCTGTTAAGATTATTAACGATGAGTTGAATGTACATCTCTATGTTCTCTCTACTTCTATCTCTTTTGGATGTGTGCTCTTTGGATTTTAGAATGCAATGACTTACTATATTTATCTTCCAAAAAAAAAAAAAAAAAGTAGAGGAAATCAAGAAAAACACAACATAAAAAAGAACGAGGTGGGTGGGTGTTAAAAAAAATAGGGATGTTATTGTAAAAAAATAAAAAAAAATATAAAAAAATTTAATGGGTCATTTCTGTATTTTAATTTTAAATTGTTTAATTATTTTTAAATGACTAAGGGAAAATCGTCATTAAAATAAAAATTTTAATAATTTTTTTTATCGGGAACTGAGTAGCTTTTGACAAAAAATGATGAGGGGTGATTGATATTTGTATAATGACATGGGCGGTATTTAGTTAACAGTAAAAAGACAGGGAAGATAAGTGGTATAAACCTAATCTAAAAATTAAACTTATTTGATTAAATACTAATAAATTACAATTTTGGTACTCGTATTTACACACGTTTTTCTATTTGGCTCTCTAATTTTTATTTTTATATTTTGTCAAAGTGGTTTTCGTATTTGCATATGATTTTTTAAGTGATCCTTCTGTTAAAAAATATAATGGATTTGAAGCATATGACTTGCACATGCAAACTTTAAGGGTAAAAATGTAATTTTTTTTTTTTTTTTTTTTTACCTTTTCCTTCTTGTTTTTGCTTTCCTATTTTCATACTTCATTTAGTGATAATAACAAATTAAGTGTTTCCACTTACCATGATGTTTGGTTGTAAGAACATGAATTTCCTTTTTGTTTTGTATTTCTATTTTAAGAAATTTCGAAACAAAAATAGAAATATGAGATACAAAATTTTGTTCTTGCTCTGCTCCCAGATTTGGAAGACAATTACTTTGATTATTTTTAAGGTTTTTCCCTCTAATAATCTTATGTTTGTGTATTTGTAGATGAATAAATTCATGAATATTTGTAGATAAAGAGAGTAAATTTTTGTTCCTACCAAAACAGTCATATCCATTCCGTGATTTCTTTTTTTTCCTGCAGGAATGGTCACGGCAATGACGATTTCAACTACTGTGATTTCTCCTCCAGGTTTTCGTCCATTCCGGCATTGTCCAAATTGTCTGTGGATCTTGGCAGAGACGGTTGTCGTTCATGTAAATGTCACATGCTGAAGAGACAAGAAGGATGGACTGTTTGGGTCTACGTGCGACGGGAGTAATTTGAAAGGGAAAAAAATGTGGGTGTGAGGAGAGAGAGAAGAGAGAGAGAGAGAATCTGAGTTCCAAGATTGAAAATAGGGAAGTAAAAACAAGAAGAAAAATAAAAAAAAAAAAATTACCTTTTTACCCATGAGGTTTGCATGTGCAAGTCACATGCCTCAAATTCGTTATATTTAACCCATTTTTTTGACAGAAGAATCACTTAAAAAATCGTATGCAAATACGAGGGTCACTTTAACAAAAAACATTGGAGGGCCAAATAGAAGTACGGGTGCAAATACTAGGGCCAAAATTGTAATTTGCCCAATACTAAAATATACTTTCAGTGTCTTGTAATTGATTGTTTCTTTACATCACTCTTGTGCTAAATTGTGATTACATTAATCGAGTGGTTGTTTTTACTTGACCTTTATGTTGCATATCATTTAAATACACACTTCTACATCACCTAGTGAGTCAGTAAGAGTGTATTGGTTAAGAGGGTGTTGATAGAAGCTCTGAGTGTAATAACTCGAACAACTAAAAATTGAATTTGTGTGAGGGTGTGACTTGTTAACTTAAACCGGGGTGTGGTTTAAGTGAGAGAACGAGTGAGAAAGAATGTGATAGAGTAAAGAGTAACTTTACTCTTGGGTGTATTGGTTTGATCTTCACCGGGGAAGAAGATCAAGTATAGTGGATTAGAAATCCCTGAAGCAACTAAGAGGAGTAGACGTAGGTAAGATGTCCTTACGTAACTGCTATAAATATTGTATCAAATGTCCCTTTTTCTCTCTCTTGTGTTTGTATGATTTGCTCTTTTGTTTTTTTCTATAATTCCGTTGCATATATTTACACTTTTTTGAATTTAAATATAATCTGTAACATGTGATTTTAAGAGAGCAAAAAAACACCTAAGTTATTTGTCCTGCTTAATTCAACCCCCTTAGGTAGACTTGGACCGATACATCTTATCCTTAATTTCTTCATTTTAGGAATGTAATAGTTTGAGAAGAGTAGGATTTCGAGAATAATGCCTATTTGAGCAAACCTCACTTTCCAAGTTCCATGTGATTTATTTTGGAGAGTTTGGAATTACCTAGCAAAATATTTTAAACCTTGTGCAAAAAATCTCTCATTCATTCATACTTTATCATCAACCTTTCAAAGATTAATCTAATTAAGTGTATTTAAAAATCACCACCTATCGAACAGATGATCATATCAAAGTTTGTGACAAAATCATCTTTCTAAGGGAAGAGATTAGGGTCCTATGGTATCTGAGAAGCGAGAAATTTATATAGTTACCAAGTGAGGAGCTTGGAAGAGGTTGAGGGATGTAACCTGGGTAAGAAATTCAAGAAGACGGGGGAAGCATCAACTAATTGCACAAAGTAAGCCGTAAATCTAAGTCTCCAAGGGGAATCAAGTAGCGTAAGCTTTATATTGAGTAGTTTTTACACTTGTACATGTTAGTGGATTGCTCGTGTCGCGAAGCAATGTTGTAGTTTTACCCTTTTGGGATTTTCCATGTAAATCTATGTGTCATACTTTTTATGCTTCCATATTTTAAATTTGTTTGTGTGTGATTTTATTTTAGGATAAATTAGGGTAACACCCATTTTTATAAAATATATTAATATGGGCCCTAATGGACAAAGCCCATATAATAAAAAAACCCATTCAATTATTTATTTTTAAGAAAACCCCAATATTAGCCAAAAACATACTCACGCGCAGTTGGTCTTGAGGAAACACAAAGGTATATATGGAAACAATCAACAAGGTAAAGAAGGAAATCTCCACCAAATTCCTTGATTTAAGCTACTAAAATGGAAGAGTTTTGGGTGAATAATCTTTTCATTTTCATTTCTCATTGCCCTAAGTTGAGAAACAACCAAGTGGGTAACCCTAGAATGCTAAATTCTGGTAAACGGCGATGACGGATGTGGATTTAACTTCAAAGGCATCAGCTTGGGCGGCAACGACAGTAGTCAACGGCGATGGAGGTGAACGACTCCAATAGTTTTACAATCAAACACTCCATTGGCAATCAGTTAGGTATACATTTGCCATTGGCAATTCACTGCAATGGTAATTGTTGGTTATCTATTTATTACATGAAGATTTAAATCTTTAATGTTTACTACTCACTCTTCTCTCTCTCCACAAGATTTTTGAAAATTTCCAGTTTGCTTATCATCTAAAAGTCTATTTTCACAAGATATGCTTGTTGCGGTTATGGATTCCAGTAGATGATTTGTACCCATGAATTTGACTAAAATCAACCTTGGTCCCAATGGTTTAAATTTGGAACATATTCTAAAAATGAATGACAAATAAGTTTTGCAAAAGACTGCACGAATATGAAAGTTGTTATACAACGACAATTACATAGTTGCTGTGCATACAGATATTGTTGTTGTACAACCACATTTGCATCTGTATCCACCCCTGCGTATGTTGCAATTTTTAAGCTTCTTGTATTTTTCCTAGTTAAATATTGTTTTACAACAATTTTTAATATTGCTGTACAGCAACAATCAAAGTATTAGTTATCATTCTTGATGTTTTTTCGCCTTGCCACTTGATTTGTACCCCATGGATTTTGACTTAAAAATACACTTTTTCGCCAACTAATACTGAATAGCAACGAACTTACCAGCAACATGGGAGATTGGGGGTCTACAAGATGCAAATGTTTTGTTGTACAACAATATTGTCTAAATATAACGCATGTTACTGTACAGTAAGAATTAGTAAAATATCACAATATCTTTTGCACTTTTACCATTGTTTATATGCATTACTAATAATCAAATGCATTGTATTTTTATTTTGATCAGGAAATAAAAAATTGGGAGAATGTCATACTTGTGTCTAAACACATCGGGACAACACATTTTTGGTATTGATAGCACATCGACCATTGAGGATTTATTAGACTTTCATTGTAATTTTTTTTTTCAGCAACCTTTATATTGTTTTTAAAAAATTCAACATCTTATAGAGTTTTAATGATGTGCATTATTTTTATTAGTGGATATTACATTTTTCTAGTGTGTAATGCTAATTTTATGTTTTGGTATATATTTGCATGAAAACTCAAAAAAATAATATGAAACAGTGCATCGATTTTTTCACCAAAACATGGAATATTACATGAATTTTACTGCATGGAATGTTTTGAAATACATAATTGTTGCATAGTAACATAGTGGGAGTTTTTAACAAGACACTTGAATATCATTGCACAGTTATGCGAATTGAATATAACTGTGCATTTTGAATAATTATTTACGCACAATAACTTTTGAACAAACACAACTTTTTGTGCTTTGAGAATATTTTTGGTTTGTTTGCAACACGAAAACTTGTGTCGTCAAAGTCTTACTCACATGAGACATTGCATGCACGTTTATTCGTATGCAACATTAAACACACCTAGAGAAAGACAATTAATCATGAACCACGTTGTCTAAAAATTACACATATCAAATAAACTAAAAAATAAGTAGGCATGTAATTCAAAATATCATAACACAAGTTTTGGAACCAATAGTCTCGTGAAAATTATTTTTTTAAGAACTGACAAACAAGAAATAAAACACTGTGTGCTCGACTCACCGCACTCAACTGCTTTGTGCATAAAATGTATCGAAGACTCAACTGCCATCTTCGTCATTTATTATGTCCTTAATAAGGTTTGCCCATTCCACATTTGATGTTTCATCTTTGCCTTTGCGTCTGATTTCTGATTGTCATTCAATGACGAATTGCCTCATTAGATACGTAGCAATCGCTCCACAACTAGGCCTGCCAAAAAAATATGCAACATTCTAATATGGCCGAGCATATATTCACAAAACTTATACAAATCCAAAAATCTACCCGAATAATGGATTGTTACTGCACAGTAACTATTTCAAGAATTGAAAAATATCACTCATGCAATGGAAATAATTAGCAATTCAAATTCAACTCAGATAGTTGATTCATGTTGTACAGTAACAAAATCCAAGAACATAATACACAAACAAATCCAAGTGAAGAAATAACATACCAAAAATTTATCCGAATAATGGATTGTTACTACACAATAATTGTCTCAAGAATTCAAAAACATCACTCATGCAATGGAAGTAATTAGCAATCCATATTCAACTCAAATAGTTGATTCCTATTGTACAGTAACAAAATCCAAGAGCAGAATACACAAACAAATCCAAGTGAAGAAATAGAAAACCAAAAATCGACTTGAATAATGGATTGCTACTGCACAGTAACTATTGCAAGAATTTAAAAACATCACTCATACAATGGAAGTAATTAGCAATCCAAATTCAACTCGAATAGGTGATTCCTACTGTACAGTAACAAAATCCAAAAACACAATACACAAACAAATCCAAGTGAAGAAATATCAAACCACAAATCGACCCGAATAATGGATTGTTATTGCACAGTAGTTATTTCAAAAATTCAAAAACATCACTATAGAAGTAATTCGCAATCCAAAGTCAACTTGAATAGTTGATTCCTGTTGTACAGTAATAAAATCCAAGAACACAATACAAAACAAATCCAAGTGAAAAAATAGCAAACCAAAAGTCAACCCGAATAATAGGAGGATATGGATTCGAATGTTGTTGTACAACAACATTATTGAAAAAACAACACTTTTGCTACACAAAGCAAGACAACAAGTTTGAATTTTTGCTACACAATAACTAATACAACAACTCAAACATCAACAATGGAAAGGAAGAGAAAAATTTAAAAACAAGAGTTTAATATTGTATTTTTGCTACACAATAACTATATCAAGAGCTTAAACATCAACAATGCAAAAGAATAAGAGAAAAATTCAAAACAAGAATTCAAGTATGAATTTTTGCTACACAGTAATTATCTCAAGGACTCAAATATCAACAATGCAAAGGAATAAGAGAGAAATTCAAAACAAGAATTCAAGTGTGGATTTTTGCTACACAATAATTATTTCAAGAACTCAAACATCAATAATTAATTTTCGAGAAAAGGAAAATTCAAAGCATGATATCAAGTTTTAGATTTTTGTTGTATAGTAACAAACTCAAAGTACTCAAAACTCCACAAATGCAATGGATGAAAATAGCAATCCAAAACTTGACTCGAATAGTGAATTTTTGTTGTACAGTAACAAACTCAAAGAAATCAGACTCCATAAATGCAATAGATAAAAATAGCAATCCAAAATTTGACTCGAATAGTGGATCTTTACTGTACATTAACAAATTCAAAGAACTCAAACTCTACAAATGCAATGGATGAAAATAACAATCTGAAACTTGACTCGAATAGTGGATTTTGTTGTATAGTAACAAACTCAAATAACTCAAACTCCACACAAGGTAATGGATGAAAATAACAATCCAAAACTTGACTCGAATAATGGATTTTTATTGTACAGTAACAAATTCAAAGAACTCAAATATCACAACTGTCAAGGAAGAAAATAGACTACAAATTGAGAAAGTGACTCTGAAGGATGGATTCTTACTGTACAGTAACTAATTCAAGAACTCAAGTATCTAAAATGTTAGGGGAAAAAAAGAGTATCGAAAACAACACATTGAAATTGGATGCTAGCGTTTTTATTACCTTTTGTGTTACCTTTGAAATTGAACACAACTAACTGAAATTGGGGTGCTACGATGTCCCATGCCGGCTAGAGTTGCTACCACGGACGACAATTAGAGTTGATTCGAGGACGATTTAAAGTTGCTACTACGATGGACGCCGTTTTTTGGAGTTGTTACTACGGATGACGATTGGGGTTGCTTATAGGATGCCGGTGCTGCAGAAGCCTTCGACAGACGACGGCGAAGGCTTTGGCTGATTTACTACGGCGTTAAGACGGTTGTCGGCACGGTTTTGCTTTGAGAATATGAAAATCTTACGACGAGAGCACATGAACATTTTTCTAGGGACGAAAATGGACAGTGATGGACACCAATCTTCTTATTGAAAGTAGAAGAAAATGGAAGGTTTTGATTTTGGTTTCCCCCTTCAAAACTCTTACCATGTATAAGCACACTCACACGTTTTTCTAAGAGGTTAATAGACACCATGGTTCTTGGGTTTTTGGCTAAATGAGGAACCATGGATGGGGATATAATGAATATAATGGTGGGCTTTGGGGCCCATATTAAAAAAATCTTTGTTTTAAACTTTCAAATATTACTTCAATAATTTAAACAAGTTTAAAATCAAAGATAATTTTAATCAATAGATTATTAGTACTAGAGAGTCTAAAAATTGATTTGTCTATTCATCGCCCCTCTAAGCTATATTATTAAAATGAAGGATTTTTTAATGACTTTTTCAATTCACATAATTGCTTGAAAAGTAATTTAATATTTGTGGTGAATATTATTTGAACCATTCAACTATTTCTTTTGCCATTTTTTTTTTTTTAATAAAATGACTCTTTGCATTCTGCTTTAGGGAAGTTATTTATTTATTTACTTGAGATTATTGTAAGCCCTACTGTAAATAGATTTTATTCTTTAATTGGTTTATTTTTATAAAATAACAATCTCAAATGTTTAATAATAAAGGGATTTTTGGGTATTTACCTAATTGTATTATATTATTGTCCGATAGCATGGATATTTAGTTAAAATATCTTAGATTTTAATGTTAATTAAAAGGAATATGATCATAGATATTTTGGTAACTCATATCCTAAATATTCCTAGTGATTTAAAATTGTTAAATTGGTACTTAACAATTTGGTGAGATTAGCTTTCAGGATATTTTATCTTTTGAAAAATGATAAATCTCAAAATCATTACTGTGATACACTAGAACGACCATAATGAGACTTGCTAATTTGTAGTAAGGGCCTGAACGTGATCATCTTTGATATTCCATCATCGTAATTTTGCTTGATGTCAAAGTAGAATATCTGACTTGTGATGGTTCTTGTGATCTTTAAACTTGAGTTACTGAATAGTCACGTAGATGAGTTGTATACTTGATAATAGTAATGGCTTGTTTGGTACATGAAATTCGGCAAGGGATTGGAATAGTTATGGGAATGATCATTCCATTCTTATGTTTAATAGATGAGATCAAATTTCATTCCCATTACCAAGGATTTCCTAATCCCACAAAATATGGGATTAATCATTCACAAGATAAATTGGTATTAGTTAATTCTAATTACATTAGATTAGGTTTTAATATTTCATTGACCAAAAAATGCGACTAAAATCAAATATTGAAATGTGAATGAAATTTAATTAAATTATTATTTTCCTTCTGAAATTAGACAATGACAGGGCGGCTTACATTAGGATCTAATGAACAATAACATAGTTTAAGGGAACTTTCCGTCTTTCCCATTGAGATTTAATTAAATTATTATTTTACATTCTGAAAAAATAATTAAATTACTATTTTAGCCTTTGAATTTCTAACAAATATATTCCTTAATTTTTATTTTTTTTACACTTCCCTCCCTCCTCCCTCCTTCCTCTAAACACCATCTTCTCCAGTGAGAATCCAACCCCGGTAGCCGACACCGAATTCTCTTTCTCTATCTCTCTCATTTTCTAACTAACCCCCCACCAGTACCATCACTCTCACTCTGCTAGTAACACCACCACCCGCCTTTCGTCGGCTCCCCACCCCCATGTCCACCGCCTTCCTCTCTCTCCCTCTCTCTTCTATATATATATATATATGCATATAGTTAACTATTATTTAGAACTTCATTTGGTCTACATTTGAATATTCTTTATTTAAAAAAAATTATATATTTGAAAAAATTACATTTTAAACCCTCTAGGTATTGGCATTTTTCTATATAGTCCCTTTCCGTTTGTGCATTTCATTTTAAACCCTCTAGGTTTAAGCACGTTTTTATTTGGTCATTCCGTCAGAAATTCTATCCAAAATAATAGAATATAGGGGTAAAATAGTCTTTTTACTTATTTTTTATTTTTTAATGATTTTTTTCCTTAATTTCTCTCTCTCTCTCTCTCTTCCTTCTTCCTCCTGATCATCTCTCTCTTCCTTCTCCTTCCCTCCCTTCCTTATTTATTTCACAGGGGGTGATCACCCCCTGTTGAAGGAGGTGAAAACACCCCTGTAACAGGGGTGCCACACCCTGTTATGGAAGGAGAAGAGAAAGAGAGAGAGAGAGAGAGAGAGAGGAGAGAAAAGTCAAACCAAAAAAAAGAAAAAGAAAAAAAATATATATTAAAACTTGATTAAAAATGAACAAATGTAAAATGATGATTTTACTCTTAAAATTCGATTAGTTTTGACAAAAGTTTTGATCGAAGGACCGAATAAAAACGTGTTGATACTTAGAGGGTTTAAAATGAAACGCGCAAACGGAAAGGGACCATTTAGAAAAGTGTCAATACCTAAAGGGTTTAAAATATAATTTTCCCTATATATTTTTCAAGTAAAGACTTTATTCTACAGATGCATTCAATTTCTGATTTGTTCTCAACACCAATCAAATATTGGAATAGAAATGATTATTCCAATACCACATCTAATCTTTTTTGTTACCAAACATAGGAATGGTAATAATAATTCCATTCCATTACCATAATAATTCAAATTCTATTGTTATTCCATTCTATTTCAGTATATTAAACACAACGTAAGTGTTGTATTTTAGCCATGAACCTTTGAAGGTGATAATTGGGAATAGTGAAATATATATATAAGAATATTCAAGTACACAAGAAAAAATATATTGCCCTCAACAGAGAATGAGGTGTCCTATGCAATTACATTTAATATAATTAGAACTTAGTCTCTAGTCAAGGTAATGTGATGATTGGGATGAGATTCCAATTAGTATTATAAGCATAAGTATATTATTAACCAAATATGTATGATTACACTAGGGGGTTTGATTTTATTTATACTCTATTAGTTCTTTCAGGATCACAAAGAGAGATCGAATAACATGTTCATTACAATTGAGAGGGTTTCTTTGGATTAAATTTTTATAAATTGGATACAACTATTGTCATGTTGGTAAACATAACCTTAGTTAGTGGGAATGCTGTGAATATACTATTTCTTTACATGGGTATATTTGAATTTTTGAATTATTAATTAATTAGTCAATTTACATAGTTTAACTTTTGATATGAATCTAGCAGATCACACACAAATGAGAATAGAAGTCATGATGGTCTTTTTCGAAATAATGGGTAGGAATGTCAAACAACATGAAAACGTTTGGGTGTCAAAGTGTAATTATTAGAGAGTAACTAGGGAACAAAATCGTAGACTTTATTTGAACTGCCAAGGGGCGTCCCTAGGATAGTAACCACCTCTCTCTTTCTCCCACATATTTGAATTTGCTTTTTGTATCACATTAAACCTATGCAAGCATGTCCTAGTATTCTTAGATCTAATAGTCCAAAGTGAAGTGTTTTTTCACACTTTTGGGGTTTTGACGTAAAAGTCTCGGTGTCACACTTTATGCACCTGCATTACTTATCTTTGTGTATGTGACATTTATTTTAATCTTGTTGTGTTATTCAGAATATTTTAATCAAGATTAAAATCATAGATTTAATTGGATAGTTTAATTAAAACTAGAGGGTTAAAATTTTAATTCATATTCACCCCTAGTCTATTTTTATAATCGGTGACAATTTTTCAATCATGGTTGTTAAGCCATTTTGATTATGTAGCCCCATTTTTAAATGTTTTTCCTAATTTGGGATATCATGGTTTAAGATTTTTGATATTGTGAGATTGATAGATATTTCCTCCATAAAATTCACGTTTGAAGGTAATACTAAAATATAGTGCATGCGTGCCATTTTTCGACTTCTGCGTGAATGAACTATTAGTAAGCGAAAAGCATGTTTCGTTTAATATATTAAGCCTTAAAATTTTATTATAAATGTCAATCTATGGTGGAGTGTGTATGTACATCCATCGTAAATGAGTATTTTCAATACTTTTTCTAATTGTCTGGTGATCTTTTTTAGCCATTGGACCAATCTGGTGCTTGAACGAACCACGCTAGGATGCTCGACTCTTCAAGGTCTTGGACTAAGGAAAATAAAGATTGATTTTTTTTTGACCCGAATTATTTTTAGTTTATTTTTCAGCATGACAAACAAATCTTCTGTTTGGTCTATTTGTGTCACGTTAATCGAGTTTGGTCAGTGCATTTTGTTACGTTCTGATTTCAGATTCACCGGTCAAAATACTTTTGAATTGTACTGTCAAAATATAGTAACACTTCAATTTTTTACCAAACTTTCTCATGAACCTTTTTCATATCATATGAAAGGATCACGAAAAAGATCAAGCGGAGGTAAATGGAATAGACTAGAATCGAGGGGGTCAAAATGCAAAACCGCCTTTCCTCTACAGACCGGGTAGTGGAATGAGACTGCTGTCTGTATAAAAGCCTCTCTGCGAATCGAGGGTTAAAACGATTAAAGCGAAGGGGGTGCTCTCTCTTTCTCCCCTCTTAGCGGTCTCTCCTCTTCTCTTCTCTCTATTACTCCAACTCTGAATCGATCAGTCTTGAATGTATACGCATTCATACCTTTTATTTCTCTTCACAACCAGGTATCTATTTATCCCTTTCTATAAATACATATGTATATCTGATTTTTAGACCTTTCTTCATTGTATTTGCTTTAGGAACTTTTAGGTTTTCGTCTGGATTTGGTGTTCAATATATTTTGAACAATTTAGGATTCTGAAGTTTTTGTTGTATGACCTTATGTTCTGTTTGCGTTTTCTCTTTGTATATAATCACGTTCCAGTGAATATCAAGTAGAGAAGCAGAGCTGATATGGCAGCCTTAAGATCGTCGAGCTTTTCGTCGAGGTTGCGGCAATTTCTGGCCAGCGAAGGAACCATCAGTCCCGCTGTTAAACTTGAATCCGACACAGTGAGTTCTTCTGTTGCTCTTTCTACGTATATGTTGACAATTATTTATGCGTGCAAATGAACGCATATGCTCTGCCCTTTCTAATAATGAGGGGAAATGTTTCTAGTTATCATTGTGCTGTGATTGATGATTACCTCTTGACTTTTGAGATTTTTTGCTTTCGTTTTACTTCTCTATGTTTCACTTGGTTGTGAAAAGATTTGACAATTTATTTTTCCATGATTACTTACGAGACTTCTTTTGATGATCAACTGTACACCATATTTCTATATCCTTAAGTTTCCAGTTTAAGATTTCTAAATATAAGAGGCTCTAAAGAATTGTTGAACGGTATTTGCTTTGAAAGCATGCACGCATTAAGTTTTAATTGCATTTTGCTTTCTTTTAGGTGTGGACTTTTTGGTCTATCTCTCTACCACTTCACTAGTTATCATTTGTAATCTGAACTACATGTATATAGTGGTAGGAAATTTGTCCATTTTGGTACAAGTGATCATGTTGTATATATATTTTGATATTATGAACAATTAGATTGCTTAGAATTTCGTCGGTGAACTTGACCAATATACAAGTATCAGGTTGTGGAAAAATTTCCAGTTTCGAGGCATTTAGATAGATTAATTTATATTCTAACACCGACATAGTTATGAGCTGCAACAACTTGTACATGCAGAGATAGGATATGAAGCGGTTAGGTTCTCTTTGGTCTGTAGTTAAACACCTTGTTGTTAATCCAATAGCAATTCTTTGGATATGGTTCTATGAGAATTAAATTCGGATGGGCCATGAAGATCATTTTTGAGCAAGTGGGGAACAAAAAAGAATCTTGCAATTCATGACCAAAAGGACCCCTGTTATTTGATGAAATTGGATGTGTATTGTTGGGGACAACAACCAATCCAGGATTTACGAGAGACAATAAAAAAAAAAAAAATCAAATTTACATGCACACAAACAGCACAATTCACCCGTTTGGGTTTTACATTCACTGAGTTACTGTGGTTTCACTATATTTTGGAGAATTATAGGTGAGGCAGAGAGGATATAATGATAAGCCCTGGAGCCTCTATTTGTCATGGAACTTAATTAGGGCTACATACAATGTCAATATGTGTACAAATACCAAAGTACCCTCCTTAAAATTTTTGTGTTGGGGCTGTGGCCTGCCGGACTCGAATTCCTGCCAGTTAATAAGGGGTATGGCACCTTGTGACAGCGCAAACTGACCATGTTAGATCCCCGGGCTTGAGCCTAGTGCACAATACTGCTCAGGATTTACACATCTAACAATTATTGAGCTGGCTCTGCCTGTCCAACATCTATTTGATTTATAGGTGAATATGAGGTGGTAAAAGTACCATTAATGTAGATTATAGACTAATTATTTTTCTGTAGCAACCACATGGAATGATGAGATGAAAGAACTGAATTTATCATTTTTTATTGTTGATCAATTATTTCTGTTTAAAACTGCCGTGTGAGAAGTTAAAATAATTATTTATTATGACCTTAATTTTTTCACCATACAGCTATAGCGACATAATCTCAATTAAACTGCTTCTATAAACAACAATTACATATAGTAAAATGGTAATGAACTTCGTTTTTGCTAGGTCATGGATATGCATGAGTTTTAACCGAAAGATTAGCTTTTGCCGTCTTTAATAGATGGTCTTTTTTGGGGGGTAGTGGGGTGGTGGCAAAGTAACGACTAACGAGTATAGTTGTTAAAAGCGCGCTTAGGCGTATGGCGCAGGTTGCACTTAGCTTAGGTGCAGCAGTGACGAAGGCTCACAGCTTTGGTGGTCTAGAGCAGGGAACAAGGCTCTCTTAAGGTGCACCTCATTGAATTTCATACATGAAAGCTTCACCTTATTCATTGATTAACCAATGCTAGGTTAGTACCTCCTTTGGCTTCTACGGGTTCTTCGACTTCCATTTTGACTTCTTCTTGGACTTTGACTTTGACTTCCGACTAGGACTTCGACTTTGACTTCTTCTTGGACTTCGATTGCGGCTTCCTTGAATTTGATTAATTCTTCGAGATCAGGCGATTTTTCTCTCTTTTTTCCTTTCTTTCCTGTTTTTCCTTTTCATTTTGGTTTTAATGATCTTTCTTTTCACTGCTTTCTCCCTTTGATTGTTCTTTATCTTCTTCCTTCCAGTTCTCCTTTCCTTCTCCGTTTTCTGTTCTTTTTCTTCCTCGTCTTTCTGTTTTTCTTTGTCTTTTCCCCATTTTTGATTTCAGAATCCAAAATATAAATTTTCTGATTTTATGCTATTATTACTCCTAAATTCTATTGCGTTTGTGCTAAAAATATTGACCAAAATTGCTTTTTTCAGTGTTAAATTCTCCATTTACTCAAATTAAATGGCTAATCAAATCAAATTATTGAAAAATATGTACTAGTGTGATCTATTTTACATAATTCAAATTTAATTCATAGTTTAACTTGTCAGTGTAGATTTGGGCACCTTACTTTCTAGGGTTATTGAAATAATTCAGCTGGCATTTTTTGGAGCATTTGGAGAGAGAGGAAGCGTTGCATCTTTTGGCCGGTCAATCTAGCTTTAGCCTTCATCTTTTCTGAAACAGTCCTTGTTATGTTTTAATTATGGTGAAAGGGCTGTTAGCCTTAAGGGAGTGTCCACTGTTCAGTTCCTCAACTTTCCAGGGAACTTTGGGCTCCATAGCTGTGTAGCAGTGCTGATGTTCCATGTGTTTGTTTTTTGAATGAAATGCTTTGGAAAAATGTTTTTCTACCATATGGTTGTTGCTAAGGGGGACTTTGTGTGGTATCTTCTTGGAAGAAATAGATTCACGTGCATAAACAGATCATGTTGGCTTGTGATGCAATTTTCATTTTATAAAAACAAAAATATTGAAGTATATTTGGATTATACATTTGTTTCCTGACCATTAGCACCCAACCGTCACCCAGCACCTACACTGTGGTAATAGGATAGTTTTCCCCCAACCCCAACCCCAACCCCAACCCCAACCCCACCCCCAACCCCCATCCACACTGGCTTCTAACGCAGCCTTTTAACTTGAATCATTGACTTCCGCTAAGTGAAGTGAAAAAACGGTTGGGCTATGCTTTCCACTTTCGCTCTGTACCCTCTATACCACAATCTTTACCACCATTCGATCAACACCACCTCTACGACCATTGATCACCACAACCACTATCACCACCACCCCATTGTTGCCGCCAAATGATACCTCCGTATCACCATGATCGCCACTACCCTCCCATTGCTTTCACCACAATAGTTTTGATTATGATGGTGGTTGGCAATAGTATGACTTCCAAATATATATTTGTCTTCCTGTTTTTAATATCTTTATTTATTTTTTAAGTAAAATATGTCCACCACATGTGTTTGTGTTCTTAGTTGACAGGAGAAGATGACACACATTGTTTTGAATCTTATTGAAATGAAAAATAGAAATAGGAAATGATTACCAACCGCCAACTTCCAATTCCCATTAATCTGAAAACTTGAAGCAAAAGAAAAGAAGTGGGATTCAAACACACACCAAATATACTGAAGTTATGTGCATCTTCTTATTTTTTTTGCCTTCCCTTTTCTTGTTCAGATTTAGTTCAGTTGTTGGCTTGTTGCATTAGGTAGTACAATTGTATAAATTTGGCTGTTAACAATTTTCTATCTTGCTTCATCCTCTATAACAAGAAGAGAAAGATGGATTCAGAAGTTGTTGTTACATTATTGTTCTTTGTGGTTCATACCGTGTTCTTTTTTGAGCTTTTAATTGCTTTAGCTCCTCTTCCTTGCCTAGCCATAAGGAGGAAACGGGAAAAATGTTACAAGCAAACGAAATAAAGAACAGAATGGGAGGATTCAAGAACTGGCAGTGTCTTTGTACAACATTTTTTGTTTGTGGTGGGTTTTTGGACCCTTTACCAGTCGAGCTGTTATCTTTCAACAGTTGGTCCTTGTGTTTGCAGATCACTTCTCTTTCAAAATTTTCAAACAGCTTTTACTAATCTTATGAGACCTATGCCTTCTCAATTGTGTTCTTTTATTTCGGGCATATCATATTCTTGTTCAGAGGCATTTTTTGATGCTTGCTGCCTGGCCATTGCTGGAAGGTGAGGCTAGATATCGAACTTTGTTCCCGTACTGCTTTCTAGGTATCATTGCTCTCTGATAGGCAAATGATACCATGTGAACTTTTATACTTCGATCGCATATATATTTAATATAAACCCCGTCTTTTTGATTTAAAAGGCGGTCGACAAACCCTCACTTCAGCTCTTGCGTCTTTGATCTACCAATAGAGTCAGATACTTAGCTACATCCGCACGCAAAAGGATTGTGGTTCTGGTTGAGGCTTTCTTTTGAGGGAGAGACACGAGGATGGGGGAAGAGACTATCATGTCGGTGTGTTAAATACTCACGCCTCAAAGAACACCTTGATCCAGCATGCAAGGGAGTGCTTTAAAGAATGGGAGGGGTGCACCTTTAACATTTCATGCTCGTAGGCCTGCCCTAGTGGGAATCTTAGATGTGCAAAAATTCTGAAGTTTTTGTATTTCGACCGGAGAATCTAAAAGAGACATTACCACTTCAAATCACATCAAGATGAACAAGGAAAATTAAATTGACAAATCTGTGGAGCAACCGCAGACAAGAACATTCATTGATATGATTCCCACCTCTCAAGGTTACCGTTCTCGGGCATGAGAAGATATACAAAGAAAGCCAATCAATCCATTAGAAAACGATCCAGCATTGGTTGTCAGAAAGCAATGAGAGGATCATTATTAGCTAATAAACGCATCTATTCCTAGGAAGGTTTATGTTAAATGCATTGCGTTCTATTCTTATGATTCTTGTGCTTGCTTTTTGCATGCTTTGTGTATTAAGTTTTCTTCCAAATCTTCAATCTAGTAGAGGCAGAGAAATGAATAATTGCCATTTTATTTTACAACAGGAAGTTGGTTGATCCACCATGTCATTTATACACGCACATTGTATTATATTAATTCGTCTGTTCTTTGGATGAGGAGATGGGAGCTGCTGAGGCTTTTATTTTCCAGTTGTTTTGAGTATAGTTAGTGCTGGTTTCTCCTGCTAACTTTCGTGGATGTTTCTTCCTTCTATGATATCATTTGTCATGTTCTTTTCCTTTTTCATTCCCCCTAAATATGATTGTGCGAGTTGAGTGGTTGATGCAAGTTTGGGCTAGCCTTTCACTTGTCCCTGTGTTTTGTGCACAACTCTTTTTTTTTTTTATTTGTTATTGTTTATTTTCCACCTAACTGTTGGAGTCTACAGTGCTAGTGTGCTGGAATGCTATTAATGCATATTTTGGTGATTGTGGAACATTTCTGAATAGTGCTCCAACATCTCAAGGGAGAGGGTGTTTTAGTTTCTCATGGACTCTCGTCTTTCTTAGAACTTTTATCACATACACAGCATGTGCCTCCACCATTGTTAAATTATTGAGTCACTTTTTCGTGGGTGTTTCTCTTTCACCCCTGTATGTGTTTGTATGTCTATATATGTATCCAATCAAATGCCTATTTACTGTCAGTTTCATTTTCTCTGCTTTATTTTGGTATTGACAATGTAAATAATTGTTCAGCCTCCAAAAATAAAGTTGTTTATCGATAAGGTGATCCAGTGTCCGTTGCAAGATATAGCAATACCACTTTCTGGATTTCGGTGGGAGTACGGCAAGGTGGTAGCATTCTACTTCTATGTCAACTCTCAACTTCTTATCATTTCTTCATGTACTTATTCTTTACTATTTTATTTCAGGGAAATTTTCGTCACTGGAGATTGCTGTTTTTGCATTTTGATACATACTTCAAGACATACTTGTCCAATAGGAATGATCTTAACTTGACGGATAATATTTTAGAAGATGATAGCCCATTACCAAAGCAAGCAGTATTACAAATTTTGCGGGTGATGCAGATCATTTTAGAAAACTGCCATGATAAGAGTTCCTTCAGTGGCCTAGAGGTACAATGGTTTAAGATTAGTTCCTGAAATTATGTTGTATTTACTGGATATGATCTTGAAAACGTCAGTAAAGAGCTTGTGTTCTATTTTGAATGTTTTTATTTATAGGAGTCTAAATTAGGTTGCCATTTCTTTTCAGCATTTCAAGCTATTGCTTGCATCAACCGACCCTGAGATTCTCCTAGCAGCATTAGAGACTCTAACCACCTTGGTGAAAATAAATCCTTCGAAACTGCATGCAAGCGGAAAGTTAGTGGGGTGTGGTTCGGTAAACAGCTGTCTCCTGTCACTAGCACAGGGATGGGGAACCAAGGAAGAGGGCTTGGGTCTATATTCATGTGTGATGGTAAATGAAAGAAATCAAGAGGAAGGTCTGTGCTTGTTTCCATCTGATGTGGAAAATGGTAGTGACACGTCTCAGACGCGGTTGGGATCTACCCTTTATTTTGAAGTGCATGCTGCAAACCATGCAAGCGGTCTGGAAGTAAGTGATGAGGCTTTGGCTCCTGGTCTTACTGTTATTGACATTCCAGATCTCCATGTAAGGAAGGAGGATGATTTGTCACTTATGAAATTATGCATCGGGCAGTACACTGTACCTCCTGAGCACAGATTCTCATTGATGACTAGAATCAGATATGCTCATGCCTTCCGTTCCTCCAGAATATGCAGGCTGTACAGTAGGATTTGCCTTCTTTCATTTATTGTGCTTGTTCAGTCTGGTGATTCTCATGAAGAACTTGTATCATTCTTTGCTAATGAGCCGGAGTACACGAACGAGTTGATTAGGATTGTGAGATGTGAGGAAAATATTTCTGGAGCTATTAGAACACTTGCAATGCATGCCTTAGGAGCTCAACTAGCAGCATATTCTTCGTCTCATGAGCGGGCACGAATTTTGAGTGGATCAAGCATCAGCTTTGCGGGGGGTAATCGTATGATTCTACTCAATGTGCTGCAGAAAGCTATATTTTCACTGCACAACTCCAATGATCCTTCATCTGTTGCCTTTGTTGAAGCACTTCTAGAGTTTTACCTGCTCCATGTTATATCTTCCTCAACCTCTGGGAGTATTATTAGAGGTTCGGGGATGGTACCTACATTCTTACCTCTCTTAGGGGATTCTGACCCTACGCATATGCATCTCGTTTGTTTAGCTGTGAAGACCCTTCAAAAGCTCATGGATTACAGCAATACAGCAGTGAACCTTTTCAAAGATTTGGGGGGAGTGGAGCTCTTGGCATCTAGACTCCAAACAGAGGTGCATCGAGTAATTGACTTGGCTGGAGTCGATGATAGTTCAGCGGGCATCCGTGATACATTTGATGAAGATCAGTTTTCCTCTCAGAAGAGGCTTATTAAAGCCCTATTGAAAGCACTTGGATCCGCTACTTATGTCCCAGCCAACTCTACAAGATCGCAGAACTCCCATGATGATTGCTTACCTACTACACTCTGTGTGATTTTTAAGAATGTTGAAAAATTTGGAGGTGATGTTTATTCCTCAGCTGTTACTCTCATGAGTGAAATAATTCACAAAGACCCCACTTGTTTTCCCATTTTACATGAAATGGGTCTTCCTGAAGCCTTTTTATCATCGGTGATAGGTGGAATACATCCTTCGACTAAAGCTCTCACATGCGTTCCTAATGGGCTGGGTGCCATTTGTCTCAATTCAAAAGGCCTAGAGGCCGTGAGAGAAACTTCTGCCTTACAGTTCCTTGTTGACATCTTTGGTAACCAGAAATATGTACTAGCAATGAACGATGGTATTGTTCCCCTAGCAAATGCTATGGAAGAGCTTTTGCGGCATGTTTCTTCTTTGAGAAGTACTGGTGTTGACCTTATCATTGAAATTGTTAATAAGATTGCTTCAATATCGGACAAGTGTAAAGAGTCATCTGGAAAAGATGATAGAAGTAATGCAATGGAAATGGATTCAGAAGACAAGGTAAATGCAGGTTCCTGTTCTTTGGTTGGTTCCACTTCAACTAATGAAATGGTCAATGCTGAGCAGTTTATCCAGCTATGCATCTTTCACATGATGGTACTCGTTCAGCGGACAATGGAGAATTCGGAGACATGTCGGTTATTTGTAGAGAAGTCAGGAATTGAAGGTTTACTGAAACTGCTATTACGCCCAAGTATTGCACAATCATCAGATGGGATGACCATTGCTTTCCATAGCATCATGGTTT
The DNA here is from genome assembly GCA_016647705.1 of Eucommia ulmoides. Lineage (NCBI taxonomy): Eukaryota > Viridiplantae > Streptophyta > Magnoliopsida > Garryales > Eucommiaceae > Eucommia > Eucommia ulmoides. The sequence goes on along the minus strand of CM028334.1, from coordinate 37,132,538 downwards.
TTAAAGGTTTTGCACAACACCACTCTGCGCCTCTCGCACGCGCTTTGTGTTCTTCTCTCAGAGAGTATCTGAAAAAAGCTTTGACTGGACTTGACGCAGTTTCAGGAACCTTTTTGCTGGACCCTAGGATGACTCCAGATGATAGGGTCTTTCCTTCTCTTTATCTTCTGGAATTTCTTCTGTTTCTTGCTCTATCAAAAGATAGTCGTTGGGTTACTGCATTGCTTACTGAATTTGGAAATGATAGCAAGGATGTTCTGGAAGATATTGGACGGGTTCATCGTGAAGTTCTATGGCATACTGCTCTACTTGATGATGCTAAGCTTGAGATACAGGACAATGATGTTGATTCTGCCACAGTCTCACGACTAACGGAGCCAAATTTGAACGATTCTGACGAGGAGAGACTTGACTCCTTTAGGCAGTTTCTTGATCCTTTACTGAGAAGGAGGATGTCAGGATGGGGTTTTGAATCCCAGTTTTTTGATCTTATAAACCTTTATCGTGATCTAACTCGTACATCTGGTATTCAGCAGCGACAGCATGTAAGTGGCCCTGCTAATCGGCATGTGGGAAGTAGTCCTCAGTTGCATCAGTCTGGTTCTTCTGACGGCAATGTGATAAGTGGTGGCAAGGAAGATGATAGGCAGAGATCCTATTATTCTTCTTGCTGCGACATGGTGAGGTCATTATCATTTCATATTAACCATTTGTTTCGGGAGTTGGGAAAGGTAATGCTCCTTCCATCTCGCCGAAGGGAGGATATGCTCAATGTATCCCCTTCTTCAAAAGCAGTGGCTTCTACCATTTCTTCGATTGCGCTAGACCACATGAACTTTGGAGGTCATGTTAATCCTTCTAGATCAGAAGCATCTGTCTCAACAAAGTGCCGCTACTTTGGCAAGGTTGTTCATTTCATTGATAGCATTTTATTGGACAAGTCAGACTCGTGCAATCCTGTTTTAGTAAATTGCTTGTATGGACGTGGGGTATTTCAATCAGTTTTGACCACATTTGAAGCTACCAGTCAGTTGCTTTTCGCAGTTAACAGAGCTCCTGCATCTCCTATGGAGACTGATGAAGGGAGTTCCACGCTGAATCGACTGGAGGTTGCTGATAATTCATGGATATACAGTCCTTTAACTTGCTACGGTAAACTAATGGATCATCTGGTGACCTCATCTTTTATCCTGTCTCCATTTACGAAGCACTTGCTTAGTCAGCCTCTTGTAAGTGGTGATTTACCCTTCCCACGAGATGCAGAGACTTTTGTAAAGGTCCTCCATTCCATGGTATTAAAAGCAGTGCTTCCCGTGTGGACCCACCCTCAGTTTACAGATTGCAACTATGATTTTATTGCAGCACTTGTCTCTATCATTCGGCACATTTATTCTGGGGTTGAAGTTAAAAATGTCAGTAGTACTGGGGTGCGTGCATCTGGTCCTCCTCCAAATGAGACTGCTATCTCAACAATAGTAGAGATGGGATTTTCCAGGCCCCGGGCAGAAGAGGCTCTGAGGCAGGTTGGGTCAAATAGTGTGCAGTTGGCGATGGAATGGCTGTTCTCACATCCAGAGGAAATTCAAGAAGATGATGAACTTGCCCGTGCCCTTGCAATGTCCCTTGGGAATTCTGGATCAGAGACAAAGCAAGATGTTGCTGCCGAAAACAGTCAGCACATTGAAGGAGAAATGCTCCAACTCCCTCCAGCCGGAGATATGTTGTTGACATGTAAGAAACTTTTGCAGATGAAGGATTCATTGGCTTTTCCAGTTAGAGACCTTCTTGTAATGATATGCTCACAAAATGATGGACAAAACAGGTCTAATGTTATTTCATTTATTATAGAGCAAGTGAAGCTTTGTGGCAATGTTATGGACTCTGGAAACAGTAACTTGCTTTCTGCTCTTCTTCACGTTCTTGCTCTGATTCTTGATGAAGATCCGGTGGCACGAGAAATGGCTTCTAAGAATGGTTTGGTTAAAATCACCTCAGATTTATTGTCGGAGTGGAGTTCTGGTTTGTATGATTGGGAGACATATCAGGTTCCAAAATGGGTGACAACGGCTTTTGTTGCTGTTGATCGACTTGCCCAAGTAGACCAAAGATTAAATGCTGATATATCGGAACTGTTGAAAAAAAACAATGCTGGTAGCCAGATGTCCATAGTGATTGACGAGGATAAGCAAAACAAATTGCAGTCAGCTTTAGGATTATTTCCAAAACATATAGATGTACAGGAGCAGAAGAGATTTGTTGAGATTGCTTGTCATTGTATCAGGAACAAGCTTCCTTCTGAAACAATGTATGCAGTTCTCCAGCTTTGTTCAACTCTCACAAGAACTCATTCTGTTGCTGTTAGTTTTCTTGATGCTGGGGGTTTGCCCTTTCTGCTTTCTTTGTCATCAAGCAGCTTGTTTGTTGGGTTTGACAGTATCGCTGCTACAATAATCCGCAATATCCTTGAAGATCCCCAGACTCTTCAGCAAGCAATGGAATCTGAGATACGTCACAGTGTTGTGACCGCTGCCAATCGACAGCCAAGTGGAAGGGTTACACCACGGAATTTTCTTTCAAATTTAACATCTGTCATTTCACGGGATCCAGTGATTTTCATGCAGGCTGCTCGTTCTGTGTGCCAAATTGAGATGGTGGGTGAAAGGCCATACATTGTGTTGCTGAAAGATCGTGACAAGGATAAAGGCAAAGAAAAGGAAAAAGAGAAGGTAGAGGAGAAAGATAAACCACTGATTAACGATGGGAAGATTTCTTTGGGTAATGTGAATTCGCTTGCTCCCGGGAGCATTGGTCATGGAAAACTTCTTGATACGAGTTCAAAAAATGCCAAGGTGAATAGAAGACCTCCTCATAGCTTTGTAACCGTAATTGAGCATTTGCTGGATTCAGTTATAACATTTGTGCCTCCCATGAGGGATGACGTTTTGATAAAGGAGAGCTCATCATCGGTGGATATGGACATTGATGTTTCTTCAAGCAAGGGGAAAGGAAAGGCTATTGCCTCTTTATCTGAAGAAAATGATGCCAACAACCAGGAGTCTTCGGCATCTATCGCTAAAATTGTGTTTGTTTTGAAGCTCTTGAATGAGATTCTCTTGATGTATGCCTCATCAGTTAATGTTGTGCTCCGAAGAGATGCAGAAGTTAGCAGTTGCAGGGGCCCTCCTCAGAAGGGTCCAACTGGTTACTGCCTATATGGAATATTTCACCATGTCCTTCATAAATTTCTTCCGTACTCTGTAAAGGAAAAGAAGACAGATGTTGACTGGAGGCATAAATTGGCAAGCAGGGCTGGTCAGTTTTTAGTGGCAGCTTGTGTTCGGTCTAGTGAGTCGAGAAGGAGAATTTTTGTGGAGATTAATAATGTGTTTAATGATTTTGTTGATTCTTCAAGGGGATCCAATCCAGCACTAAGTGAAATCCAGGCTTTTATTGATTTGCTGAATGATGTACTTGCTGCTCGCTCCCCTACTGGTTCATACATCTCAGCGGAAGCTGCTGTTACTTTCATAGATGTTGGTCTTGTTCGCTCATTGACACGAACACTTCACATATTGGACCTTGATAATGCCAATTCTCCCAAGGTTGTAACGGCACTTGTTAAAGTTTTGGAGTTGGTTACCAAGGAGCATGTCCATGCTGTTGAGACTAAAAATGGGAGAGGTGAGAGTGCAGCAAAACCTCCTGATCAAAGTCAACCTGGAGGAACGGATAATAGTGGTGATATGTCGCATTCCATGTCAGTGGATGCTACATCTCAACATAATTTGGATTCAGCACAAACAGAGCACATTGGGTCTTTCAGTGCCGTTCAGAACTACGGTGGATCTGAAGCGGTCACAGATGATATGGAACATGACCAGGACATTGGAGGTTTTCCTCCTAGCGATGATGATTACATGCACGAGTCTTCTGATGGCACGAGGGGTCTTGAAAACGGTTTTGATACCGTAGAGTTGAGATTCGAAATTCAACCCAATGTACAAGAGAATCTTGATGAAGAAGACGACGACGACGACGATGATATGTCAGAGGATGATGGTGACAATGATGACGAAGATGAAGATGAAGATGAAGATGGGGATGATGAACATAATGATCTGGAAGAAGATGAAGGCCATCACTTGCAGCATCCTGATACAGATCACGATGAACATGAAATTGATGAAGAGGATTTTGATGAGGAGATGATGGAGGAAGACGAAGAGGATGATGAGGATGGTGTTATACTTAGACTAGGGGAGGGAATGAATGGGATTAATGTGTTTGACCATATTGAAGTAGTTGGTGGAGAGAACAGTTTTTCAAGTGAAACACTTGTGATGCCTCTTGAAGTATTTGGCTCCAGGCGTACAGGGCGTACAACATCTATTTACAATCTTCTTGCAAGAACTGGCGATAATACTGCCCCCTCCCAGCACCCACTGCTGGTTGACCCTTCTTCTCTTCAAGCAATTCCCTCTAGGCAACCAGGTATCTTTCTTAGGTCACTGTTTCTTTATTTGGTTGTTAAGATTTAAAGTAATCCCTTATTTCATTGTCTTTTGAAGTGTGTTTGAATCTTATCATTGTTTGTTATGGATTGACCTAGTGTAGGGTTCCTTTATTATTTAAAGTTTCTGTTATCAGATGTTGTTGCCTAACCTCTGTGGTTTCTTTGTTCTTTTCCAGATAGCGCCCAAGATGCAACTTCCGAGGGGAACTTGGAAAGTGCTTCATCGCGATTGGATTACATTTTCCGGACACTGAGAAACGGACGTCATGCACACCGATTAAACTTGTGGGCTGACGATGTCGAGCAGAGTGGTGGGTCAAATGCATCTGCAGTTCCTCAAGGCCTTGAAGATTTGCTTGTCTCACATTTGAGACGACCAAGCTCAGAAAAACCCTCAGATGAAAACACGAAGTTGAAATCTCAAAGAAAAGGTGAGGTGAGTCAGCTCCTGGAATCATCAGGAATGATGCCTGAACCTGCTCCCGAAAACAATGGCAACAGTGAAGGCAGTTCTGTGCCTACCCTCTCTGCTGAAGTGTTGGATAGCTCTGGCTGTGTTGATACTAGACCTGCGGAAGATGCAACTTTACATGGAACAAGTGCATCTAATACACGGCATCAATCTGTGGAAATGCACTTTGTGCACAGTGATGCTGTTGTCAGAGATATTGAAGCAGTGAGCCAGGAAAGTGGGGGAAGTGGGGCAACTTTAGGGGAGAGCCTCCGGAGTCTGGATGTTGAAATTGGAAGTGCTGATGGTCATGATGATGCTGGAGACAGGCAAGGTTCTGATACTCGAACAAGAAGGACAAGTATATCATTTGGGAATGCTACACCAATGAGTGGGAGAGATGCTTCCCTTCATAGCGTCACTGAAGTTTCAGAAAATCCTAGTCAAGAATCGGATCACGCTGGTCCTCCCGAAGAACAGCAACGAAATGGTGGCGATGCAGACTCTGGATCAATTGACCCTGCATTTCTGGATGCACTTCCTGATGAGCTACGTGCAGAGCTTCTTTCAGCTCAGCAGGGTCAAGTGGCGCAGACATCAAATGCTGAACCACAAAATACGGGAGATATTGATCCGGAGTTTCTTGCGGCACTTCCCCCAGATATTCGGGAAGAAGTATTGGCTCAGCAACGAGCACAAAGGCTGCATCAGTCGCAGGAACTTGAAGGTCAACCTGTTGAAATGGACACTGTCTCAATTATTGCAACATTTCCTTCTGAATTACGAGAAGAGGTACATTGCGGCCATGCTATTTTTTTTGTTCAACTAGTTTTTTTGTGCTCCTCACTTGATCTTTGCTAAAAATCAGGTTCTTTTGACATCATCTGATGCTATTCTTTCCAATCTAACCCCTGCTCTCGTTGCGGAGGCACAAATGTTGCGTGAAAGATTTGCACGTCGTTATAATCGAACACTTTTCGGCGCTTACCCAAGAAACCGCAGAGGCGAATCTTCCCGGCGAGGGGACGGTATTGACAGGCCTGGTGGAATCGTTGGTCGTAGATCTATGGTAAGCAAACCAGTTGAAGCTGATGGGGCTCCTTTAGTTGACACAGAAGATCTTAAGGGGATGATTCGGTTGCTTCGTGTCGTTCAGGTATTAATTTTGAATTGTTGACTTAGCTTGTATTTGAATTCCTTTATTCTATTCCTTATAATGGTGATATAATCTTGCAGCCACTTTATAAAGGTCATCTGCAGAGGCTTCTTCTGAATTTATGTGTTCATGGTGAAACAAGATATGCTTTGGTAAAAATCCTAATGGACTTATTGATGCTTGATATGCGAAAGCCTTCCAAAAATTTGAAAACTTTTGAGCCATCATATAGGCTGTTTGCTTGCCGGAGTCATGTGATGTACTCTCGTCCTCAGTATTTTGATGGTAAGGTCACTCATTCCTTGTTTCATTTTGTGACTTTAAAGAGTGAAATTAAGTTCAATTGTTCTGAAACAATGCACGTTGATATACGGTCAATATTTCTTGTACTTCTATTACATCGACAAATGAGCGCATGAACTAACTCTTTCTGAAAGCAGTAAGATTTGTTAGTATTTTTCTTGGTGTGACATGTAAATAATGTAGCTGTGGACAGTCTGGCCGACAAATGACTTATGGAGTACATTTTTCTTTTATTTTTCAGACTCTCTTTTCTTTTCCTTTCTTTTTGAATAAGTTGGTCTTTTTATAGAACTTTGTTATGGTCTGGTAAGTAGGTGTATATGCTTAACATTTTTATGTGTCCGGGGGATCTTTTGTTTTGGGTATGTAACTATATATAAACGAGCTTGCTTCATATTATTGTGTGCTGCTCTTTGAAGGTCGTAGTGGCACGGTTCTGTTGGTCGTCAGATAGGGGGCTAGATTTTGACTGATTTGTTTCCATATGAAATTTCCGATATACATGTTGGTGGGTATCAATTAAGGCTGCCACTTCGAACCTATGTTAGGCAGGGATGGAAAGAACATTAGCTTGATTTTCCAATTGTTTTAATTTGTTAGTTTTCTATACTATGTATGAAGGGAATGCAAGAAGTGGTAGTTATTTTTTCAGCAATAACTACCTCTCCATGTTTTCACTCTCTTTTTATCTCCTTTAAGTTTTTATTAAATTATTCATTAAAAAAAAGATAATTCCTATTTTATTGAGGAATAAATAATGCACAAACATTGTGTGTGCCATGGACACTGGTAATTTTTTTTTTGTTTTCAGTTTTTTACATTCACGTTCTTAGGCATTAATTTTGCCCATTAATTTATTAACTCAATTAATGGCATTTCTTGAACATTTCCATTCTCAGCTCAAGAGGCCTATGTGTTTGTGCTTTAACTATATAGATTTGATTATTGAATATTGGGCAACATTTCACTTTTTTATTCCCTTGTTTTCTTTTCAATGTACCTCAGCATCACATATGAAGTGCAAATCCTGTAACTTTGCAAGTTATGACAGGGTTGTGCATGCCCAATAAGTTCCTTTATTTTTATAAGGTCCCACTGTCTTTTCACCAATTAAGATAAATTATCTATTTTTTTTTTAGCTTTCATTTATCAAGTTGCTCTTCGTAACATACCAATGCGTGATAAACAATGTTTAGTAGATTCTTTATTGCATTTCCCATGGGTGTTTGTGGTGTCTATTGTGTGTAGTTTGATGGGGGTGTTGGGGGGGCGGGCGGGCGGGTTAGAGGTTTCTTTTTGCGTGTGAAATGAGCTCTTACCAATTTATGTACGTTGTCTTTTGTAGCTGTTCCTCCTCTGGTGTCTAGACGCATTTTGGAAACCCTAACGTACTTGGCTCGAAATCATCCTTTTGTGGCAAAAATTTTGCTTAATTTTGCACCCCCTACACCATCAATAAAACAGTTGGGGAGTTGTGATCCGACACAGAGCGAAGCTCCAACTTTAGTTGAAGATGATCAAATTGAAAACAGGAATTCTAGGGAAGGTTATGCATCAATTGCATTGCTTTTGAGCCTCTTGAATCAACCACTATATTTGAGGAGCATAGCCCATCTTGAACAGGTATGGGATAAACAATTTTCTGTTATGTTTTTCATTTAATTTTGTAGTACATTATGGAGGATTTATTGTTTTTATTCCATATTAATTATTCTTGCAGTTGCTAAACTTATTGGATGTGATAATTGACAATGCGGAAAGCAAATCAAGCCCACCACTTGAACCTGACCCATCTGCTACTGAACAGCCATCCGGTCTTCAAGTTACCTCATCATATGCTGAGATAAATACAGGTTCAGGTGGCATGTCCTCTGGCTCCGATGCTACAACTTCCAAGGCTGTTGAAACCTCCAAGCCTTCAGCTTCTGGTGTGAATAAAGAAGATGAGGCTCATATATTCCTTGACCTGCCACATGGAGAACTTCGACTTTTGTGTTCACTGCTTGCACGAGAAGGGTATGAGATACGTTGGAACTTTTCTACCATTTTTTTTGCTTGCTGTTCTACTTTAGTTTGATTTTCTGCAGTCGGGCTTCTTCTTTGCTGTAGAAACCTCTTGTTTTTATATTTTTGACTTTTTTTTTTGAAGTGTTCAGTCATATTTTAACTTACCCAAAACATTGTTAAAATCCCATGGCATGTTGTGTTAGTATATTTACATTGTTAAAATCCCAAAGTATGTTGTGTTAGTATATATGAGTTCCCTGACTTAATGCCTTCAATCAATTCTTCTGGATCTACCAAATGACATTTTATAGTCTTTTTTGAGTGACATTACTTGAATAAATCATCACATGGTGCATTGAAGCCATTTAGGAATATAACCATGGGCCTTACCCAGCTCTGTGCATTGGGGGAAGCTTGATGGTTTAAGGTCAAGTGGCATTTGTGGTAATACGCCGAAAATAAGGGGAGTTTCTGCAGGAAAATCAGTGATTTTAGAACACTGGCATTTTTCTGCCAATTATTGCGCATCTAGGTTAAGCCTAAGGAGTGTCAATTCTCTTGGAATTACAGCCTGACAAAGCACTTCTATGTTCATTTTGTCGTATCCAGGTTAAGCCTATGGAGTGTTGTTTCTTATTGAACTACTGATGCATTGAGAGATTTAGTGGAGGCATTAGCTCTTCCCTATCTATATGCATACATATACAAGTTTGTGTAGATGATTTACCCGAGTTAAGCTTTATTTCCATTCATATCCTTGGACTAACATCTTTCACTTTCTCAGGCTGTCAGATAATGCCTATGCCCTTGTAGCGGAGGTGCTGAAAAAATTGGTTGCTATTGCTCCTGCTCAAGGCCATCTTTTTATTTCTGAGCTAGCTGGTTCTATACGGAACTTGACTAGATCTGCAATGGACGAGTTGCACATATTTAGGCAAGTAGGGAAAGCGCTCCTCAGTACTACATCATCTGATGGAGCAGCTATTCTCAGGGTTTTGCAGGCGTTGAGTTCGCTTGTTTCTCTACTTAATGAGAATGCGAAAGACGACAATATTCTTTCTGAAAGGGAGCATAACACTGCTCTTTCACTGGTGTGGGATATTAGTGCAGCTTTAGACCCTTTGTGGCTGGAACTGAGCTGTTGCATCAGCAAAATAGAAAGCTATTCTGAATCGACGCCTGATTTGTCAAGCTCATCTAGATTGTCCATGTCTGTATCATCTGGGGTCATGCCTCCACTTCCGGCGGGTTCTCAGAACATCTTACCATACATCGAGTCTTTCTTTGTGGTGTGTGAGAAGTTACATCCATCACAGTCAAGTTCAGGACATGATTTTAGTGCTGCCGCAGTTCCTGAGATTGATGATGCCACTACTTCTGCTGGCCAGCAAAAAACTTCAGGACCAGTACTCAAGTTTGATGATAAAAACTTTGCTTTTGTAAGGTTCTCAGAAAAGCACAGAAAGCTTCTAAATGCTTTCATTAGGCAAAATCCTGGGTTGATTGAGAAATCATTCTCGCTCATGCTGAAGGTTCCTCGGTTTATTGACTTTGACAATAAACGTTCTCACTTTCGATCTAAGATTAAGAATCAACACGATCACCACCACGGCCCTCTGAGAATTTCAGTGAGGAGAGCTTATATTCTTGAAGATTCATATAACCAACTGCGCATGAGGTCAGCACAAGATTTGAAGGGGAGGCTGACTGTGCACTTTCAAGGCGAAGAGGGTATTGATGCCGGTGGACTTACGAGGGAATGGTATCAGCTGTTGTCCCGTGTTATTTTTGACAAGGGAGCTTTGCTATTCACTACAGTTGGCAATGACTCAACATTTCAGCCGAATCCCAACTCTGTTTACCAAACAGAACATCTCTCTTACTTTAAGTTTGTAGGCCGAGTTGTGAGTACCTGTCCTATGTGCTTGGCAGTTGTGTGTGCATGCGAGTGTATTGGGGTGGTGGTGGTGGTTATCATTTGTTTCTTTTTGTGCGTGTGTTGCTGTGCAGCTGTGGTGAGTACCTGATTATTTGTACCTGATCCAGGTTGGGAAAGCGCTTTTTGATGGGCAACTTCTGGATGTTCATTTCACCCGGTCCTTTTACAAGCATATCCTTGGTGTTAAAGTGACATATCATGACATTGAAGCTATTGATCCTGATTACTACAAAAACTTAAAGTGGATGCTTGAGGTGTGTTATTTGCCAGTTTCTTTCTCTCTCTCTCTCTCACACACACACACACACACCAGCGCTAAAGTTTGTTCCTTGTTTACTGCTGCAGAATGATATTAGTGACGTCCTGGACCTTACTTTTAGCATTGATGCGGATGAAGAGAAATTGATATTATATGAGCGGGCGGAGGTATGAACATTTTGTCCAATGTCCTCATTGAATTATTTCTGCAATACTTTTTTTTTTGCTATGCCTTGAGTTTCATTTGATATAATGCGCAGGTAACTGATTATGAGCTGATCACTGGTGGACGAAACATTCGAGTTACAGAGGAAAACAAGCATAAGTATGTCGATTTAGTTGCAGAGCACCGGTTAACTACTGCTATTCGTCCTCAGATAAATTCATTTCTGGAAGGATTTAGCGAACTAATTCCGCGGGATTTGATATCTATTTTCAATGACAAGGAATTTGAATTATTGATTAGTGGGTTACCTGATATTGATTGTGAGTTCCGTTGATTTATTATTATTTTCATTTTTCTTTATATCCTTTGACAATTACAAGTTGCTGGTATAACAAACATTATATTCAATGTACTGTAGTGGATGACATGAGGGCGAATACTGAATATTCTGGGTACAGTACTGGATCCCCAGTCATTCAGTGGTTTTGGGAGGTTGTCCAAGGTTTCAGCAAGGAAGATAAGGCTCGCCTCTTACAATTTGTGACTGGCACCTCTAAGGTACTCTCCTTCCCTCTATTCTATTTCTGCTAATTTGTTTGTCATTAAATTGGAATTTCTATGATTTCGTTTTTATTTTCCTTTAAATTTGTTTTTTTTGGGGGTGAAAAACTAAACTGTGTCTTACGTAAAGTTCCCAGAGTCCCGATCAACTGGATTTGAAATCACTACTTATATACCCGGTATTGGCCATAATTCACCAGAACATTCTGTAGTCTTAGTAAGAGGGGATAGGGTTAATTGTTTACATGGTGGAGGGCTGCTGGCTTGTCCTTCTGTGTTAAATGCACAAGCGAAACCCAGTCATCGAAAAAAGAATAAGCTGAAAATGGAAGAATTTTATGTTTTTGGGTTCAGTTTTCTGAGGTAATCCTACCTTTTGCGAAGACATGGCCTCCACAATTTCAAGATGCATTTTTTGCCTTGGGATTTTACTGGCTGTTATTACCATGTTTAATGTTTTTTTCATAAGAGTGGGTTCTTTTCCCATTTCCATTGATTTAGGTCCCTCCATCTTCTCACTTTTGCCTCTTGAAGTTTGACAGATCTTTCAAAATGTGATCCGAGGTTGAATGCATGCAAAGTCTTAGATTTTCACATGCCTTTATTTCCAATTTAGGCTCTAATTCTGCCACACCAAACATGGGGTTCAAAATAAACATATCCCAAAGTGTCGACATTCCTCACTGCGTTTTATCTAAAACCATTACATCAACTTAAATTCAAACTCAAGCCAATCAAATGACTTTCCTGCATAAAATGTTACTGTGCTCAAATGGCAAACGAAATTCAAATATTAAATAATTTTATTTATTTAATTAATTATATTTCAAAAAGGAATTATAATTATATTAGGAAGTGCCTCAATGCACCTGCTTCCTGCTTTCACTTTTTGATGGTTGCTCTCTCCTCTATCCTTTCTCAGGTGCCACTAGAAGGATTTAGTGCTCTCCAGGGAATTTCAGGGTCGCAGAAGTTTCAGATTCACAAAGCATATGGCAGCCCTCATCACTTGCCTTCGGCACATACCTGGTAAAGTCTTCCATTTTAATCCAAATCCTTTTTATTGTCTTTATTGGCGTTCTTTGTCTTCTGTTCTGTTTACTTGTAATGAAATCTATTGTTTAATGGGGACTTTGCTGTTGATGAATGCAGCTTCAACCAGTTGGATCTGCCGGAGTATCCTTCGAAACAGCATTTAGAGGAGAGATTGCTGCTTGCGATTCATGAAGCTAATGAAGGGTTTGGGTTTGGTTAAAACTGCCGCAAAGTGGTCAATTTGTAGATAGTGTGTGTCAAATTTGTCCTGAAAAGCCAACCGCATCGGTACATGACACAGTTTATATGATTTTAATATACTGTACAGTTTTAGAATTGCTTTTGGCAAACGGTACTGGCAGTTTTTTAAAGTTGCCAATTTGCGGGATTCACTGAGCCTTTTGGAAAAGGCATTCCTAACTCTGGAAGGCAAATTTGACTAGTTCCATTGGCCACTATTGATTATTTCCGAGTACCTCGTGTGTTTGGGGAGCCTGGAGTTGAAGAACAAATTTCTTGAAGTGGAAAAGAATAGATTAGATTTTCTTTTACATTTCTTGGTTTTGTTCCAAGTTTTTTGGAACAAAAGAAAATGTGAAAACAAGAGACTATTGGAATTGGGGAATGAACAAATTCTTATTTGAATTTACTCATATTCCCAAATTTCAACTTCGCACACAAATGACAAGAACAATGGAGTTTGGTTAGTCTCTGATCTGATTATCCCAAAAAATAGAGAATTGAAATATGAAGAAAAGGAAAACTGTTTTGTTTAGTTCTCTAGAATTTTTAAAAATAGTTTCTCAAAAAGGTTGGAAATGGGCTTTTCTATTGGTTGGTTGTTTTAAGTATTTTGGGAAGAAAGAGATTAATATTGTTTTTCAATTCAGGATTTTACACCGCTTGAAACAAAGAATTTCCATCCTTATCATCTAATCTCCTATATGTACACAAATTTACGCATGATAATGACAACTCAATTTTGTTTTCCTCCAATGAATTCAAAATATTGGACATCTCAACCAAGAGGGTCTTGTTTCTAGGCCCTTGTAGTGAAGGCCTCTATCCAATTCAATCCAGCTATCATGTTTCCATGACTCCGACAGCCTACTCATGTTCTTTCTCAGCTACCACGCATCCTCTCTAGCACCTACGACTAGGTTATTGGTAGCAATTTTATTTGCTACACCACACGTGTACGGGTCAAGTTTTAATAGTGTAGTGGTGAGTCATGAGCTTGGTTAGTGAATAATCCAATCCGGTGTTTCGATAGTTATATATTTGAGTTTTCACACACACACACACACACACACACACTTTGAATGGATCTAGAATGACCTTTACTGATATTGAGTGTTGAAATTCTAGAACACCACGTGGTGTGTTTTATTCTTGAACTTGAGTTGATTAGGGGCCATTGAGGGAAAAACATTTTGGTTTATTCGGTGAATTCGGAACTCGCATGCCGTTGCTTCTAGTTCATTTTTTTTTTTTTTTTTTTTTTTTTTTTTTTTTTTTTGTGTTTAGTATTAAAGTTATTTAATTAGTCGTGGTAGTTTAATTTATCGTGTGGATGTTTGAAAAAAAATTAGTTTAGTATAGATCTAAAAACAAAAACCCTAAATTCGATCACCTAGATAAAATTCGGTTATGATAATCGAGGTACTTAATGAAAATTTAATCCAATCCCTGTGGATACGACAACTCTTCTCATTCACTATTCTATAAAACTTGACCCGTACACTTGCGGTGAAAGTAACGACGTAATATTCCGCTACCAAGTTTTTGGTGCCGTTGCTAGTCCTTAAGCAACCATCCATCAAACTTCTTGTCCTCATACACCAGAGAAAAATTGTTTTGTTGAGATGAAGCATAGACACCTAACTGAAACTACTGTTTCACTTTTCTAACAAGCCAATCTTTTACCCAAATATTGGTTAGATGCCCTTTCTACCTCCAACTATCTATGCAATAAACTTCCTAAAGTTCTATTGCATTACAAATTCTCATACCATGTCTCTATGCTCAAAATCCTTCTTACCATTATCTTAAGGCTTTTAGTTGTCTTTGTTTTCTTGGATTAGACCTTATCAAACACACAAACACCAACTGAGGTTTATTCCCTACATTTTCTTGGTTATTGTTCAGCAAACAAAGGCTACAGGTGCTTTGATTTTACCACTCTTAAAGTTTAAGTTTCTGTACATGTCAAATTCCAAGATCATATTTTTTTTTAAAACACTCCACTCATTTTCAGTTTACATCAGAATAATAATCTTTCCCATCTACTTTTTTGTCCCATGATTCTGTACCCTCACCCCACCCTACATGTACTCTTTCTCGTACCATCTCTTCTTCTTGTGACCCTACTCCAACACATTTCTAATCTCAGTCACCACTAGTTGCTCCCACTGAATCTCTTATTTCCTCATCTCCTTCCCTTATACTCACACCATCATTTTCTTCCTCTAGACATTCGTCTAGTCCAAATTCCATTATTTCTCCAATCAATTCCATTCATCCTGTGGTTACCATATCCAGATTTGGCCTTGCCACGTTCAATCCCAAGTATGCTAACAATTTTACATACCTTGACTCTGAGAAAGAACATCTTACCTATGCTAAGGCCACTCATATCCCACAATGGCACAATGCCATGCTTCATGAATTTGAAGCCCTCACGAACCAACATACATGGGTTTTTATACTTTCATAGGAAGGCCATTGGCTACAAGCGGGTCTTTAAGTTGAAAAAAATTCTTGATGGGACTATAGCCAGACATAAGCCAAGTTGGTTGCTAAAGGATTCCTATAACGAGAAAGGTTTGATTACATTGAAATATTTAGCCTTGTTGCTAAACATCCCACCATCAAGGTCCTCCTTTCATTAGCTCTACATAAGCATTCGGACATTAAATAGTTAGATGTCTCCAATTCTTTTCTAAATGGTGCTCTTGAGGAGGAAGTCTATATGAGTCAACCCTCAGATTTGAATATTCCAAGCACCCATCTATGTTTGTGAGCTCAATAAATCTCTCTATGGGCTTAAATAAGCACCTAGAGTCTCGTTTTACAAGTTAACCAATTTTCTTCACACCTATGGATTTGCAACAAGCACTACCCCATGCATTTCTATTTGTGAAGAAAACTGGAAAGGACTTTTCATTCTTCTTGTCCATGTTGATGATATTTTGATTACTGGCAACAATAATCAGACCATTTCTGAGCTGATTTAGGTCATGAATGACACTTCCACTTTGAAAGACTTGGAGAAATTGTCTTATTTACTGGGATTAGAAGTGCAGTATATTGATACTTGGGCCATCCTTCATCAATCAAAGTACTACATTGATCTTCTCATCAAGTCCATCATGATTCACTGCAAACCTGCACCTACTCCTACCATCAGCAAGTATATTGTTTCTTCTCTTCGTGATGATGTACCTTATGGAGACCATACTAAATTCAGAATTATTGTTAAGGGAATGCAATATCTAACTACCAGAAGACCTGACATATCCTTTACAGTCAACAACATTTGTTAGTACATGTATTCCCCTACTTATAAACATTTTGAAGCAATTAAAATAATCCTATGGTATATTAAGGGCACTTACACTTTTGGTCTTCAGACCAAACCAAGTCCCCTTGAACTTCGAGCCTTTTTCAGACTCTAATTGGGTCGGGAATCACACCAATAGAAGAAGTATTGGAGGGTAGTGTGTGTTACTTGGTGCAAATGTAGTCTCCTGGTCATCCAAAAAATAACCCACTATATCTAGATCTTTCAGAGAAACTGAGTATACGGCTATGGCATAGGTTACATCTGAACTTACTTGGTTGACTTATCTTCTTAAGGAGTTGCAAATCCAAAGCTCTTCCATTCCTACTATATGGTGTGACAACCATTCAGTATTAGCTTTGGTTACTAATCTTGTTTTCCACACTAGAATAAAACACATTAAGGTAGACTACCACTTCATAAGGGAAAAGGTTCTAAACAAAACAATTCAGATTGCTTATGTTCCTTCCTGTGATAGTGTGATAGTTAGCTGATATTCTCACCAAGAGTCATTTTACTACTCAATTTCAATCCCTAAAGTTCAAGCTAACCATTTAGTCTCCCATGGTCAGTTTGCGGGAGGGTGATAACAACCACATCCTCTCAAACCTAGCAAATTCAACATCTTCTAGAATTCTAGCTCAACCTAACAGAAAGTTATTCTGTTAGATCTGGAAAGCAAATTGAATTTCATATCTAACAATTATTTGTGAAAATATCAAGGCTTGTTTCTCTTTAATTAGTACCGAAAATATAGATTAAAGAAATCTAATATTTGGTTTACTTTGTCATCTTCTTTATTTCAATACATTTAATCTATTTAATTACTACAATTGACTGATTATTTGTAAATTTACATTGATTCTAATTCTTATGTTTTGATTCACTAGGAAATTAAATATTTGAATTTTGTATATAAATTTTCATGAAGCAATTGTAAATAATTAATTTTATTAAAAAAATATTATTTATATAGTTCATAAGCATTAAAATTTAATTAATAAATAACTTTTCTTTTTCAAAAAAAAAAAAAAAACAAAAAAAAAAAAAAAAACCCCATCAAGCTAGCGAACAGTTTGAAATGAAATAAGTTTGAACATAAGGTTTCAACCTCAACTCGAACTCGAAAAATGAATTAACCAAGCTTGAATACTTAATACTTGGCTCTGCTCGGAATGTTGACGCACCCCAATTTTCTGAAAGAATAAAGAATATGAAATAATAAAGTGTAAAGGAAAATAAATTTTTTAAAGTGCTGATTTTTTTCAAAAAATATTTAGGCTATTTAAAAATAAAGAGTCGCCACCTAGAGTTGGGTTTAAATGGAGTGTTAGGTCACTAAATTTTTAGAAAATAATTTAAAAGGCCTAAGTAAAATTGACTTAAAAAACATGGTCAAATCAAAGATTCATTTAAAAGAGTTCAGGGGTTAGTGATGCTCGGGGAAGGTGTTAGGCACCCCTAAATGTCCATCCGAAAATGGTAACTTAAGTCCAATTAAGCCTAATTAGTTTAAGTACAAAAGTTTTATTTATTTTGAAAATCTTTTCCTTCTTATGAAATCTTTTTGGTATTTTCCAAATTAAGACGGGGAATGTTTTTGGTATTTTTTTGAATGTTCCTCCAGTATGATCTCTTATCAAATATTAAGGCATTTGACAAGGATGATCTCCGTGGATTTTTTAATGTGATGGATCTTAACATTAGGTTAGGTTGGTGATTTTATCTATGTTGATTTTAAAAAAGAAAATATTTGGGAAGAAATTTTTTTTTTTGAACTTTTTTTTGAAAAATCTTTTTATTTTTATTTTTAAAGAAGAGATTTAGAAAAAAAAAATTATTTTTATTTTTTAGAAAGATTTTTTTATTTTATTTTTTTTATTCTTAAGAAAAGATTTGAAGAACTTTTTTTAAAGATTTTTTTTTTTCTTTTTTTAGAAAAGATTTGAAGACTTTTTTACGTTTTTTTGGAGAAAAAAATTGATTTTTTTTGAAAGGTCTTCATTTTTTGGTTATTTTTTAAAGAGAATTTTTTTTTGGAAGCTCTCTTTTATTTTTTTTTCAAAAAAGAAAAACATTTGTAAAAAAAACCTAATGACCGCCTAACCCTAATTTTTTGAAAGCTCTCTATGAATTTTTGTGTGTCTCAACTATGAGAATAAGAGTCATTTATAGGGAAAGATGTGGAATGAAAAAAAAAACCCTAAGAACTCCTAAAAAAACCTAATGACCGCCTAACCCTATTTTGTTTTTCTTAATTTTTATGCATTTTTTAAAAAATATTTTTCGGGATAAATAGAAATAAAGAAGTTAAGGAAAGCAAAAGCGAGTCTTGGAAAAGTCGTTTAACTAGGTGAAATCATGGTAGCTTTACTTTGTTACATCCCTTCTTTTCTTTATTTTTTTTCTTTTTCTTTTTTTGCTATTATTTCTCCTCTTGTCTTCTCTTCTCTCTCTCTCTCTCTCTCTCTCTCTCTCTCTCTATATATATATATATATATATATGTCTTTTTTTTTTCTTTTCTCTAATAAAATAACAAAAGTACAAATGAATCGCAAAAATAAAATTAAAATTATTTTTGGGGACGGTCAAAATAGCATGTCTACAATTGCCCCTCTTTACCATGCGAGTTTCACTCGCTTGATAAATATAGGAGACAATTATTTTGATCGTCAAATTTTTCCTTTCATATATTTTTTTTTAAATTTCAAAGCTGAAGAACATAGTTTAGAAATACCCTTTTTCGAGGTGTAGTGAAGAAATATGGGATCAACATATGGATTTATATCACATTCGAACCCTAAACGGGTTGCCTATGTATCTCGACAGTGTTAAGAATCATGTCACACATAGTTCGGCATATGCCCCTTGCGGAGCACAAACACTCAGAAGGAAGACACTCATGATAAACAAATATCCATTTAGAAGATTGTTTAGAGTAATAAAAAAATGACTCGTAACGAACTCATGACGAACAAACGTCTATTTAAAGGATCGTTTAGAGTAATGAAAAAAATGGATCATGACGAATAAATGTCCATTTGGAGGATCATTTCAAGTAATAAAAGAAATGATTCATGGCAAACTCATAACGAAAAAATGTCCATTTAGACAATCGTTTAGAGTAATGAAAAAAAATGACTCATGACGAACTCATGAATAACAAATGTTATTGAACCTAATGTTTCGATGGGCAATTAAACGTTGATATTTTATGGAACTAATATTTTTATTAAATGGTTTCAGATTTAAATTTCATATATTGAAATGAGAAAAAGATTTAATTAAGAAAGAGAATTGTTGAAGAATTTATAATGGGTGTAAGATGAGGGCAATGAAAATTTGAAGAGTATTGAAGGCATTTATGACAATTAGGTGAAAATAAATCATCACCTTTATACTCTTAGTGCAACCCGAATTAGGCTCACGCACGACATGTTAAAAATAAATAATTCTTGCGTGTATTTTAATCTAAAGTAATAAAATCAAGAATATAAATAGTTTTTATAATGTGTTAAAGCTTAAAAATATTTTTGGTCGAAGGCCTAATTGAAAAGTGGTTTTAACACTTGGTGCATTTTTGGGGTCAATTCAATCAACCGACAAAAGATGTTGTTGCGATAAATTATGCACTAGGAATACTCGCAAGTGCATGAGGTCAACAAACAATGAAGTTATCCGAAGATCAAGTATCGTTCACTAGGATTACCATTAGAACAAGCTAAGTGCCACTATTAGACTAACTCAATTTTATCTAGACGATTGATGATTTGAATGGTGTTTGAAATATTAAAACAAATCAAATTACAAGAATTGGAATAAATTGAATGGGAATGGATTATCTAGGGATTAACTTCGTTCGCTCGTACGTTTGCTTGATTTATTCTAGTTTACACTAATGGTTATCTCCCTATTCAACAATCAAGATTTCTTAAACTCTCTCACTACCTCTCCCAAGTATAAAGTGAGCAAATATGTAATCACTTCGAAACCGATATCCCTATCAAGAGTTTAGGTGATTACATGTGTCTCGCCCCAATCTTATGGATTACACAAGTTTTAATAATCTTCTGATATACTAAAACTTGTGTTGTCGTTAATCCTAGTCAGAATCCGGGGTTACCTCTCCCAAGCGTCAAACCCTGTATTCTCAAATCAACCACAATATCATATACAAGCATACAATGGAGGTAATAGAGTGATAAACACAATTGAATAAAGATGAATACCCATTAGCAAAATATCGATTCAATCAAACATAGCACTAGGAAACTACATTAATCCCTAGACAAGAGAAGTTTAGTTATACATTGTCATTTCCAAATATCCAACATCAAATGAGGAATACATAATCAAAACAATAAACCAAAATCTAAAAATGAGAGATAGATTGAGAGGGTAGAGATCTAAATCTGATAGGTGGAATGAATCCACTTCCACAAGAACCGCTCTAAGCCGCTTCTCTTTCTCCAATGGCGGCCTCCATGGTTTGGTCTAAAAATGAGTTCCTCAAAATGTCCTCATCAAAAGAGTTATCACCTTGTATTTATAGGCCACCTCTCCACACCCTAAAATGGCTAAAAACGCGTTATCAGCGATGCAATGACACTGCAATGCGTAAGGAGTGCGTTGCAGCGCGTAATGAATAGAAATGATGGAAACACTGAGTGCGCTACAGCGTGCTATGGACAGAAAAAAATGGACGCGTTGTAGCACATAAGGAGCGCGCTGCAGCGCACTCAGGGCAGAAACCAAAAATGGGACAGAGCACTCGTTTCTTCACCAAAATTCTACCTACGGGCCTGATTTTCAATCGGTTTCGCCCAAATCACCTTATCTGCATAAAAATTATTAAAAAGGATTAAAAACACTAATGGAACACTCGAAAACTACAAAATTCGTATGGAAGTACATAGATAAATATCAATTTATCAAATGCCCTCAAACTTGGAATTTTGCTAGTCCTCGAGAAAAAACATCTACACAAGAAAATAAAACTACCACAACGAATTCGCACACATCAATTAAAATGAAGAAAAATACAAACGAACTAAAAACAATGATATGTGAGTTTTGAATTTCAATTGATGACAAAAAATTACCCTCAACAGCGGCCAATCATTTTGAGTTCAAGAATGATGCTACACCTTGTGATGTTCTAGAATTTCAACAATAAATATCGGTATACACCATTCTAGATCTTTTCCCAGGTGTAAACCATCCAAAGATCGAATTGAATTATCCACCAACGAAATTTGCGACTAAGACTGATATGGTAAAGGATTTTCATAGGCCTAATTGAGTTCCACTCTCTACAATGTAGGCAAAGTAAATCTTAGAGATCAATAGGACTTTTATCGGTTAAAAAAATGGCCAAGGTAAAATGGAAATGCGTCATCAGAACAAAGATACCCAAGGCACGAAACTTGACTTTTCAACCACACTCATACCTAAAAAGATAATCCCGAAACAATCCCAAACTCAATTTACCACAACAGTACTCACTTGTCTAGCAGAAGCAAAAAATTATATATATATATATATATATATATATATATATATATATATATATATATTTTACCCATACGGAGCACACCCCCAAACTTATTCAATTTGCACAATTTTTCGGGAATGGCTCAATGAAATATTAACAAGTGAGTACTAGAATACCAAACAAATCAAAAGATCACCCAAAACCCTATTGCACACTTTAAACAGTCCAAACACATACCAATGAGATCACAACTCGTCCCATGCCTTAGGTGAAATGACAAGGGTTTGGGGAAAAAAATATTTGGCTAGGTTCTTAGATACATGTTCAAAATTGAAATGACTAAAAGGCTTCAACAGGGGAAACGATGGGTAGAATTTACAAGGTAAGCTTCAGTGGCTCAAATGATCAAAACGAATGCCTAAATCATTTATCTTAAACTACCTCACCTAGGATTTCATCTCGAGTTTCCCCCAATTAGGTTTTAGAATCCTTAAATATGTCAAGAATAGATAATTGGCTTCAAATCATTTGGACGGTCAATACATCGGGTCTAAGTGCTCGTGCAGAAAAAAAAAATCTACAACGACATAAATCAATATGAGATGTCAAGCACACAGAACACACGCGGATAAGCATTATGATTGAACTCGACAGACAATTAGGGGACAATTCCATCATCGGGTTATGGTCATCAAGAACAACAAAACTCAACACACAATAACAACAAGTTACAGACACAATTGAACCTAAACTAAACAAACATGCATGAAATCAAATTAACAACAAATAAACTTAAACTAACACAACCAAACAAATAGACAGAAAACAAGAAAACACACAAAACATACAGAAAATCCCCCCCTCCCCCTCCAACTTAAAATGGGCATTGTCCATAATGACCAAACTTCAAACTCAAAATATGTCATGTAGCACGGTGACGAAGGGGGTTTCGAACACATACCTGGGAAGCAAAATATTTAAGTCTCACATCCTATTGATCGTCGTCTTGCATGTCGTCCCCATCGCCTCCGTGATGGGAAAGATTGGTTGTGGCTACTGAAATGGATGCACAAAAGACGACCGAATATGATCCGGGAGCGGAAGTATCTGGGGATATCCACTCATGTCGTAGCCGGCTGCCATTCTAAAGTATTGGAAAGCTTGATGTATTGATTGGTAGCACGACTCTTGATACGCCTAAAACTCGGCGTTTTCATTTCATAAAGCTTGAATTTGTTCGCCTTAGATAACCATTTTTTTATGAACATCTTTCAGGGAGATTTTTGCCTTTCCCGAGTCCCCAGAACTTTGGGCTCTGGAGGGCCTTGCTTCATCTTCCTTTTTGCTTTCAGCTTCGTTGCTCTAAATCTTCTTCATGGCCTTGACATCCTAGCTTAAATGGGTTGGGACATTTGGTCGTCCGTAATGGAAATGCCGGTCATCTAGAACAGCTCAATGAGTAAAGAGGGGAAAGGCAGGCTGAGATTGATGGCGTGGTGGATAGAAGAACTGATGAGGAATTTGACGTTCAGCGGCTGCTTTTTCTCAATTGCAAAAAGAGCCAACGCCCTATCTTTTGTCACGTCCGTCAAGTGAGCTGTCGAAAACAATCTGGTGCAGATGAAGCAGAACTAGATTTTCGGGAACTTCTTCAAGCGCTTGAACTCAAAAACAGTCTGGTCATTCTTTGTAGGTGTCCAACGGCACGTTCTAAACATAACGCCTTAATGATTTCATCTAGATCCTATTTTGTATCGTCCTCATCAGATAGACGTATCATTAAGTAATCCCAAGTGTTGGTTAATCGTTTCAAGATCGAATTTCACCCAACGATTCTGAATCCTGGTCTTGTGGTTCTTGCATCCCACGGCGTTGGCATAAAAGTCACGAACAAATGTGACGACACCCGGGGCTGGTTGTCTACAGAAGCATTGTCATTTTCTCTATTTTATCACATTTGTGATCTCAATCGGAAGATCTTCGATATCGGCGAAATCTCGTTCACGAATGCAATTTTTGGTTTTCTTATGCTTATTAAAATGCTGCTCAGCCTACTTGGAAATGAAACGGCTCGAATCAAAATCCGAGGCTGGATCTGGGGCTCTCGAACCAGACCTCTTTCCCCTTTATCGCTTCGAAACTGATTTCGGCACCATGATTTTTGAGTCAAAACACAACAAACCTTCACTAACACAATTTAGACTTCACAAAAAAAAAAAAAAAAAACTCATGACCATAGTAGTCAAGAAAATCCCAAATGCAACACAAGAGTCACGATTTTCAAACAAAACTATGATTTCACAAGCGAACCCCAAGTCAACGAGCCACCAACGAGGAAATGAAAGCACACAAATAGAAATTCCTTCTTGAAACAACTTGCTTGATGATTTTTGGGTGCCCAAATCGCTGGAGATAAAGTCCTCTTCGCATTTGACCCGCTTGAACCTCCTTTTGAATGAATGGTTGCTTGAGAATGTGGGGAAAAAATGGTGGATTTGCGGTGGGGTTATAGATTTTTTAGGAGAGATGAATTTGGAGGTGTGTTCATTATTTGGGAGAGAAAGAGGAGAGAACAATCGAATCTAGGGTTAGGAATTGGTGAAAAATAAGGAATCGCATCATTTTATCGAAATAGGAGAAAGCACGTTGTAGCACACTATGGCCAGTAAGGTTCTGGCTGCTGAGCACTGCAGCGTGCAAATGGGCACGCTGTAGTGCACTAAAGCTAGTATGCCTTAGCTTTGTTTTGCTTGGACTTTTGAATGGTAGGTTATCGTTCCGTTGTCGTGCCACTATTTCTTCTCGTTCTAAATTTACTCAACATCCTCGAATGTCTGTGCTCCTCCATTTACACAACAAACTCGCACCGCAATCACTGAACCCCTCCAATTTTTTTCAAAATAGGTGATAACCATTCCTGTGGGTTGCATTTCCAAAAATGCGCTAAATTTAATGTCCTTAGCTGGACTCAACAATGACCCACATCAGTTATCAACAAGGGAGATACTCTCCACAACTCGCTTTTCATTTCCATAATAATGCTTAATTCTTTCTCTGTTAATTTTGAAAATCCTTCCATTATCACCTTCTAATTCAACAGCACCGAATGAAAATACTTGTTTAATCTGGAATGGTCCGAACCACCGGGACTTCAGTATTCCAGAAAAAAGTCTCAGCCGAGAGTTGAAAAGTAACACTTCCTGTCTCAAGTTAAATTCTCTCCTAACGATGTGCTTGTCGTGCCATTTCTTGCTTTTTCTCCTTATATAACTTAGTATTCTCGTATGCCTCGTTTCAGAATTCCTCTAGCTCATTGAGTTGTAGGAGATATTGTTGCCCATTAAGATCGAAATTTAGCTTCTTAATTGCCCAATAGGCACGGTGTTCCAACTCAACCGGTAAGTGACACGCTTTTCCAAACACCATCTTCAGCTTGACTGGTTTTTTGGGGATGGTAAGCTAGCGCTACTTTGTGCCAAACTCTGTACTTAGTCAATAGAGTATTAAAAATTTTGTTGCAAAAATGGGTTCCTTCGTCGCTAATAACGGCTCGAGGAGTCCCAAACCTTGTTAATATGTTCTTTTGATGAAATTTTAGAACCACTTTTGCATCGTTGGTTGGCATGGCAACAACTTCTACCCATTTTGACATGTAGTCTATTGCCAACAAAATGTACTCTTGACCAAAGGACGAAGGAAATGGTCCCACGAAATCTATTCCCTATACATTAAAGAGTTCCAACTCAAGAATATTTGTTAAGGGTAACTCATGCCGCCTTGAGATATTATCGACCCTTTGGCATCGATCACAGGTTTTCACAACAATATAAGAGTCATGGAAAAGAGTCAGCCAGTAAAAACTTGATTGAAGCACCTTTGCGGTTGTCCATGTTGCACCAAAATACCCCCCATACGACGATGAGTGATAATGATAGAGAATGCTCGCAATTTCTTCTTCCGCAACACATTACCAAATGACTTGATGCCCACTTCTTGAACAACATAGGGTCATCCCACATGTAACTCTTCACATCAAATAGAAACTTTTTCTTTTGAGTACTAGATAGTTCCGGGGGCAACACCTTGCACGCTAGATAATTGATTATATCCACAAACCACGAAAGTTTTACTTCGATATTGAATAATTGCTCGTCCATAAAAACTTCTATAATACACGAATCATCACCAATATCTTCTAACACGAGTTTTGAAATATGATCAGGAACAGTATTTTCACTACCCTTTTTGTCGCGAATCTCGACGTCAAATTCTTGAAGCAAAAGAATCCACTAGATTAAACGAGGCTTTGCGTCTTTGTTTGCGAATAAGTATCGGATGGCTGCGTGGTCCGTATAGATGATCACCTTGGATCCAATAATGTATGATCGAAACTTATCACAAGCAAAGACCACTGCCAACATCTTCTTTTCCGTGGTGGTGTAATTCTCCTGTGCATCATTGAGAGTTTTGCTTGCATAGTAAATTGACCGAAAAAGTTTTTCCTTCCGTTGGCCCAGAACAACCCCAACTGCATAGTTACTAGCATCACACATTGTCACACCCCACCCCGGACACTCGTCACCATGGGGCCGGCGTGACGTCGACACGATATCATCTTAACGTCAAACCCACTAGCAAATGACAAAGTGCATACATAAATATATAACCACAAATTCTGACCATATACAACATCTCTAACTGGGGACACACCCGTCCCTGAATTATAATAATAATAGAAGTATAACAACAATAAAGCTCTCACAGGTTCGTCTTAGACAGCTCCTCCCAAAATACTGCCATACTACACCATCATCGGACTCTACCTAGTGCCAGTAGGGGACCGACTCCTAGCTGTTGTACCTGCGAGTGTACTGCCTTCTTAATAAAAATATTTTAGATGGATCAAGCATAAAACATATAAATATTACATATCAAATAAAAATCTCATGATATATAACTGTCTCATACCACAAGGAAAACACATTTTTCCTATCATAAAAAAATCAACGTTTATATACGTCTGATAGGTGTGAAAAACCTATCTATTTCTAAATCGAATTTGTTAGTTTTCAAGCGTTTTACTTATATTTAATTGTGTTTTAGTGTGTTTTAGTGTAAAACAGGGAAAGGACGTTAAAGGGCGATAAACAAGTGAAAACGGTGGAGAAACGGTAAACAAAATGTGCAAAACAGGGTTTCGGTGAATGAAGACCACCGCTTAGGCGGAAGTTACACCGCCTAGGCAGAAAAGAGGCAGAATGTTGGAGTGCTGAAGGGATGAACCACCGCCTAGGTGAGAAAACCACCACCTAGGCGAGAAAACGACAGATTATTATGCCAGCAGACACCGCCTAGGCGAAGTTACCGACAGAAGCTTAGCCGACTTAAAGCCACCGCCTAAGCGGTGAACCACAGCTTAGGCGGTGACACTCTGTACAGAAATATCTATTTTCAGATATTTTGAAGATATTTCCAAACCTTGCCTATAAAACCCATTTCTCCACCAAACCTTAAAAACCCTTAGACGTGAGAGGAGGCTCCGGTTGACATTTTGGAGAGCTCTCTTTCACCTTAGTTAGGTTTAGGTAATTTAGGAAGTAGATTAGATTAGTTTAGGAGGTGTTCTTGGCCAATCCTTGAAGAGCTAGAAGATGATGTTCATTAACGGAGAAGAGGGAGCTCGGGAGGATTGTTCTTTGGCGAAAGTGAACTACTCCACTTTGAGATTTGACTTTTCTTCCCTTATTTCCATCTTTGAATTTAATGTTTATTGTTGATATTGATGATCTCCTCATGATTTAATGTTGTATTGGTTAAGAACATGTTAGTGTAAATTAGAGATTAGCTAGGGAAAGGTGTAGTTGTGTAAATACTCGTTTGGTTTAATATACATTTCTTTAACGGTTGTTGCTTTTAAGTCCGATTGTGTTTATCATTTGATGAAGAACTTAATATGATTGTAATGGTATTGGGGTTGGATTTGAGAATCTAGGGTTTGACACTCGGGAGAGGTAACCCTGGATTCGGATTAGGATAAACATATCGTTATGACCTAACGACTCGGGAAGGCGTTAGTTAGTGTGCAATCGATGACGTTGGGTCAAGACTCACGCGGCCTAGAGTCATTAAGACATTGAGGGGGACCTCTTCGTCGACACGAAGTCGCGTACTCCCCCGTCTTATACTCGGAAGAGGTGGCGGAGGAATTTACGAACCGAGATTGTCGAACACCTAAACTCCGTTATTGTTAACTAAACGAAATCAAACGTGTATTAAGTGAACGAAATCAATCCCTAATTAATCAACTTAGTTAGGATTAACCCACTAATTGTTGTTTAGCTTAGTTTAATTTCAATACATGTCTTCCGTCGTCAGGATAAGATGAGACTACGTCAATTGCGGTATTCAATTCAATTATTCACACTCTTTTATGTGGGAATGATATCCGATCTTCAAGATCCACTATATTAAAACTTAGACCTCGTATACTTGTGAGCGTAAGTAGGCATGCACATTTCGCGCCCCTACCAAGTTTTTGGCGCCGTTACCGGGGATTAGTTTGAATTTTAATTGAATATTGCAAAAGAAACGCGATAACAGCTCAAAACTTAAGTTTTAAATAGGAGAACCAAATGTATCGTATTCTAGTCCCGTAAATGCACCATGTTTTTGGTGCTGTTGACGTGGGATTAGTGTGTATTCTAAGTTGATATTGCGACTAAGTAGTCGAGTGTTAATCCTGACATTTAATTAAATTTGATTGGGTAAAAATGGAAGGGACAAGATGTAGACTAATCTAGAACAGATTTAATTTGGAAATACGTTTTAGGTTGATGGGTAGACAAAATAAAGTTATACGAAATGGGCAAACGCAGTGAGAATTATTAGAGAATGATGTGTAGGAAGTAGCCGAGAACTATAAGTCCGTGTTAAAAGTTGGTGCGTATAAATATAGTTCACTTCGTATTGGTAGTAGGAAGTTATCGGTAGATCTATTACCCTCGAATATTTACGATCTTGATGTAATACTGGGTATGGACTTGTAGTTCGGCTATCATTCCACGATGGTTTGTTTTAAGAAGAAAATGATCTTTCGAATCTCAGGCGAGCCAGAATTTGTATTCTTGAGAGACAGAATTATCACTCCTGTTAGTTTGATTTCAACCCTAGAAGCTAGGAAATTATCGCAGAAAGGATGTCAGGAATACCTTGCGCACGTGATTGATACCAATCTGAGAAAAGTTTCGATAGCAGTTATTCCAGTGGTCAGAGATTTTCCCAACGTGTTTCCAGACAAATTGTCAGGGTTGTCAGTAGATAGGAAGATGGAAGTCATTATTGAGTTACTTCCAGGAACTGCTCTTATATCGATTCCCTCTTATCGTATGGAGCCTACCGAGCTGAAAGAATTGAAAGTGCAGTTGCAAGATTTAGTTGCAAGATTTATTAGACCGTGGGTTTCTTAGACCTAGTGTTTCCCCATGGGGAGCCCCAGTGTTGTTCGTGAAGAAGAAGGATGGCACGTTGAGATTGTGTATCGACTATCAACAGCTGAATAGGGTGACCGTTCGTAATAAATATCCGTTGCCTAGGATTGATGATTTATTTGATCAGCTTCAGAAAGCTAAAGTGTTTTCCAAGATAGATTTTTGATTGGGGTATCACTAGTTAAAAGTCTGAGATAGTGATGTGGCGAAAACGGCATTCCGTACGAGATATGAACACTATGAATTTTTGGTTATGCCCTTCAGATTGATAAATGCCCCTGCTGCCTTCATGGATTTGATGAATCGGATCTTCCAATCTTATCGGGATCAATTTATTATCGTATTTATTGACGATATATTGATCTATTCTCAAAACAGAGACGAGCATGCAGAACATCTTCCGATTGTGTTGCAGATATTACGAGAGAAGCGGTTGTATGCGAAATTCAGTAAATATGAATTTTAGCTAGACCATGTGGTATTTTTGGGGCATGTTATCTCAGGAGATGGTATTTAGGTGGACCCGAAGAAAGTTGAAGCTGTTATTCAGTGGGAAAGGCCGAGAAATATGACTGAAGTTCGAAGCTTTTTAGGATTAGCGGGTTACTATCGACGATTTGTGCAGGGATTCCCTGTTATAGAGGCCCCGTTGACTCGTTTGACCCGCAAATAATCCAAATTGAGTAGACCAACAAATGCGAACAAAGTTTCCAGGAGTTGAAGAGTAGATTGATATCGGCGCCAATACTATCCCTCCCGACAGAAGGGGGTGATTTTATGATTTATAGTGATGCGTCCCACCAAAGGCTGGGATATGTTCTGATGCAGTATGGTCACATAATCGCATATGCATCTCGAAAATTGAAGAACCATGAGCGTAATTACCCGACGCATGATTTGGAGTTGGTAGTAATTGTGTTCGCCCTGAAGATTTGGAGGCACTATCTGTATAGTGAGACGTGTGAAATATACACCGACCATCAGAGTTTACAATACTTGTTTACTCAAAAGGAACTAAATCTGAGGCAAAGGCGTTGGATAGAGTTGATTAAAGATTACGATTGTACCATCCACTATTACCCCGGGAAGGCCAATGTGGTAGCGGATGCTTTGAGTCAGAAATCGGCAGGTTCAGTCGCACATATTCGAGTCAATCATGCTAACCTGTATGCGGAGTTGAGATCGTTACGAGTTCAGTTAGCGGTTGGTCAGACGGTAGCATTGCTTACGACTTTGACTTTAAGGCCGACGTTGATTAATCGTATTATTGAAGCTCAGAAGTCAGATGTTCAATTGAAGAAGATTAGGGATGAAGTGAAGAATGGTCACAGAACTGATTATCATGTTAGGCAAAGTGATGAAGCTTTGATGATTGGAAACTGGTTGTGTGTGACTGATGACGTCAATTTAAAAGAGTGATATCTTGGAGGAGGCGCATAGCTCAGCGTACGCGATGCATCAAAATGTATTGATATTTGTGTGAACATTATTGGTGGATCGAAATGAAATAGGAAATCGCAGAATTTGTTACCAGGTGTCTTATTTGTCAGCAAGTAAAGATTTAGCATCAACGTTCAAGTGGGTTGGACGTTGGAGGATATATTGAGGGGATGTGTTCTTGAATTTTCTGGTAGCTAGGATGATCATTTGTCGTTGATGGTATTTGCCTACAATAACAACTACCATTCGACAATCGAGATGGCCCCGTATGAAGCATTGTATGGTAGGAGATGCAGAACCCCAGTTTGTTAGACTAAGGTGGGTGAACTTAAATTGTTGATATCGAATTTAGCCCAAATAACAACAGACAAAGTAAAGGTGATTCTAGAAAAAAAATAAAAATAAAAAATAAATAAATTACTCAGAGTCCACAAAAGAGTTATGCAGACAAGCGTCGGTGGGAGTTGGAGTTCGAAACGGGAGGTCATGTGTTCTTGCGTATTTCTCCGTAGAAAGGCATAATGAGGTTCGGGAAGAAAGGAAAGTTGAGCCCAAGGTACATCAGACCATATGAAATTCTAGATCGGGTTGGCACAACAGCGTATAGACTTGCGTTACCACCAAAGTTGTCTCGACTACACGACGCTTTCCATATATCGATGCTCCGAAAATGTGTGCCAAACCCTTTTCATGTGTTGACTTCGCAGCCGATCGAGTTGGAAGTAGATTTGACCTACGTTGAGGAGTCAGTCTAAATCCTAAGCCGTAAAGACCGGGTGTTGCGAACGAAAATAATTCCTTTAGTCAAAGTGTTGTGGCTCAGTCATGTAATGGAAGAAGCGATGTGGGAGCGAGAAGACAAGATGATGAACAAATACCCACATTTGTTCGACTACAGTAATAAATTTCGGGACGAAATTTCTTTTAAGAGGAAAAAGTTGTAAGACCTAAATCGTAGAACAATTGGGAAAATTTGGGGTAAAATTGTGATAATTAAAAATTTAAATTAAAAGTTAGGGGTCAAATTGAAAATCTAGAAAACATTATATACAAAAATTGGCATTTAACTTTTGAATTGAAACTTTTAGGGGTGAAATTAAAATTTAAAAAATCTTAAATGTGAAAATTGGAATTAAAAAAAAAAAAAGATTTTAAAGAAATTAGGGGGGAGAAAGGTGTAATTAACCAAAATATTATTTTAATATATATATATATATATATATATATATATATATATATATATATATATATATATAACAGTGTGTGTGTTTGCTGTGAGATCCGCTGGAGACAGAGCTAAATCAAGAAATGGGAGACGTGGCCTCAATAGATCAATTCCCATCCACTAATGTCATGCATATAAATGGCCATGTAGAGATTGTGATCAGAAAATTTGAGAGAAAGATTGAGAAGAGAAAATCATCCAGAAAATTCTAGAGAGAGGGGGTTCAGTTCGACGAACGGCAAGGAGCTGTCGGCGGTGAGCGTTCGGTGGCCATGGTCGTGGCTGTTACGCGTGTGCGTGATCGTGTGGGTATCGTTGTCAGTTCCAGGGGAGAGCAAAGGTGGTTCGACCGGTAGGGTGGTTCGTCAACGGCGTGGCGATGTGCGTTCTTAGCATCGCCGGTAAGCGGGAGTTGGGTTCGGCTGTTCAGTTCTTCGTCGATCGCTGTCTAGTCATCGACGATCGTTGATTTGGTGAGTATTTGTGTGAAATTTCTCTGATCATTTTGGTGTGTGTGTGCATGCATGTGTGTTGTTGACGAAAATTAGGAGGCTGTGTGTGTGTATGTTCCTCCGGCAGAGGGCGTGAGTGTGAGCATCGTGTATGTGCGGGTTGTTCAGTCACTGTCTCTGGGTGTGTGTTGGTCTGGCAATGTGAGTGTGTTCAGTGGAGGATCGTTCGTGTGTGTGGGTGATCGTCGTGGGTGTGGCGTCGTAGTCATCCGGCAAGTGTAGGCATACGGTTCAGCATCGCTGGTGTGGGTGCGTGTGTGTTTCTGTCTCTCCAGTGGTGGGCTGAAACGAAACCAAAACAGAAATGGTCATAGGTGTGTGTGACCGGATGTAGCGTCGCCGGCAGTGGGAGTTTTAGTGAGAGAGAGCGACGGTTGGCGTGTGTATTAGTCCAGCTCTGTTGTGCATGTGTGGGTGTAATCGGTCGACGATCATGTGGGTCCATGGGTGAATTGTGATGGGTCAGTTGAATCCATAACGGAAGTAGAAGAGAGAGAGAGAGAGGGGGGGGGGGGAACGGATCGGTGGGTGAACAGGAAACATAATAGAGGCGTCAAACAAAAGAAGAAAGAAAAAAAAAAAAAAAAAAATTCACAAATAACCCCTATAAAATTCAAATCCATCTTGCAACCCGTGAATGATTCGGAATGGATATCGTTTTTTCGTTAAGTTTATTTTAGTTTTGTTAAATTCAATTCTAGCATAAATTTTTTGTAACCGGAATAATAAATTTTGGACCGTTCATATTACAATATTTTTATACAATAATTGACGGGATGAAATTAACCAAATAATAACAATTTTCATAGATAAAATATAGGGAATGGGAAAATGTGGAATTTAGGGACTGCATTGCATGATGAGGTGATTTTATATAAAATATTAATATAGGCTCTGTCACTATTAGGTTCGCAGGCACATGGGTTATTGGTAAAGGAAAATCTGTAAAAGCTGTTCAGAGTGGGTAGCCCGGTGAGTGTACTGTCTTCTTGCCAAAATATTTTTATATCTATCTATGATAGAAAATTGTTGTATTTACAGTAGATGCTTTTAAAATTTAGTAGATCAAGTAGGTTTTGGGTGAGTTGGTAAAATGGATTTTGGTGAGATTACGATGGTTTTCGGAAGGAAGGTGAAAATGATTTTTCGTTGGATTTGGTGGTTTTAAAAGAGAGTGGAAAATATTTGGTTTTCTAAATATGTCTGGTTTTCTAAAAATAAAGAGTGGAAAAGTGATTTTGGTAAAATCAGATGTTTTCTTTTAAAAGAAATTGAGAAATATGATTTTCGGATAAAAAGTCAATTTTGGAAAAGAGAGGTGGATGTGTGATCTGACGATGTAAATTAGACAATATCATTAGGTTGTGATTTGATGATGATGTTATTGATTTGACAATGTTATTGACTTCACGATACTATAGTATTTATCTGCTTCGGCAGAGTGATGGATTATCTGTTTTGGCAGAGTGATGATTATTTGCTTCGGCAGAGTGATGGATTATCTGCTTCGGCAGAGTGATGGGTGTTCGTAGGAAGGCATATCCTACGGATGGTACGGTACCATTGCAACTCCCGATCGTAAGGTTAAAACGATCACATAACTAGCCGAGGTGTGGTATGGTGTGGTGTGATGTGGTGTCGTATGTGGTGTTTTATCGTACATGGTGTTTTGTCGTATATGGTGATTTGGATGAGTACATTTATACATATTCTTTTATACTGGATTAGTATGTTCTGACTTCATTATACTATATGGTTAGTTGAATTATTCTGATTGATTTTCATTGTTTAGTTGGGATGCTATATATATATAGACGTTGGTAGGTACGCGAAATGTGCACGCTTACTTACGCTCGCAAGTATACGAGATCTAAGTTTTAATATAGTGGATCTTGAAGATCGGATATCATTCCCACAGAGAAGAGTGTGAATAATTGAATTGAATACCGCAATTGACGTAGTCTCATCTTATCCTGACAACGGAAGATATGTATTGAAATTAAACTAAGCTAAACTAAAATTAGTGGGTTAATTCTAACTAAGTTGATTAATTAGGGATTGATTTCTTTCACTTAATACACGTTTGATTTCGTTCAGTTAACAATAACGGAGTTTAGGTGTCTGACAATCTCGGTTCGTAAACTCCTCCGCCACCTCTTCCGAGTGTAAGACGGGGGAATACGTGACTTCGTGTCGATGAAGAGGTCCCCCTCAATGTCTTAACGACTTCAGGCCGCGTGAGTCTTGACCCAACGTCATCGATTGCACACTAACTAACGCCCTCCCGGGTCGTTAGGTCGTAATGATGTGTTTATCCTAGTCTAAATCCAGGGTTACCTCTCCCGAGTGTCAAACCCTAGATTCTCAAATCCAACCCCAATACCATTACAAGCATATTAAGATCGTCATCAAATGATAAACACAATCAGACTTAAAAGCAACAACCGTTAAAGAAACGTATATTAAACCAAACGAGTATTTACACAACTACACATTTCCCTAACTAATCTCTAATTTACACTAACATGTTCTTAACCAATACAACATTAAATCAAGAGGAGATCATCAATATCAACAATAAACATTAAATGCAAAGATGGAAACAAGGGAAGAAAAGTCAAATCTCAAAGTGGAGTAGTCCACTTTCGCCAAAGAACAATCCTTCCGAGCTCCCTCTTTTCCGTTGATGAACATCATCTTATACCTCTTCAAGGATTGGAAAAGAACAGCTCCTAAACTAATCTAATCTACTTCCTAAATTACCTAAACCTAACCAAGGTGAAAGAAAGCTCTCCAAAATGTCAACCGAAGCCTCCTCTCACGTCTAAGGGTTTTTGAGGTTTGGTGGAGAAAGGGGTTTTATAGGCAAGGTTTGGAAATATCTTCAAAATATCTGAAAACAAATATTTCTGTGCAGAGTGTCACCACCTAAGCGGTGGTTCACCGCTTAGGCGGTGGCTTTAAGTCGGTTAAGCTTATATTGGTAACTTTGCCTAGGCGGTGGTTTTTCTGCCTAGGCGGTGTCTGCTGGCATAACAATCTGTCATTTTCTCGCCTAAGCAGTGGTTTTCTCGCCTAGGCGGTGGTTCAGCCCTTCAGCACTCCAACATTCTGCCTCTTTTCCGCCTAGGCGATGATCTTCATTCACCGAAACCCTGTTTTGCACATTTTGTTCACCGTTTCTCTACCGTTTTCACTTGTTTATCGCCCTTTAACGTCCTTTCCCTATTTTACACTAAAACACAATTAAATATAACTAAAACACTTGAAAACTAACAAATTCGGTTTAGAAATAGATAGGTTTTTCACACCTATCAATACCCTCAAACGTAGAATTTGACTAGTCCTCGAGCAAAACACTAATACTAAACTAAACTAACTAACGAACTAACCAACTAAAAATAAAAAATTAAACTAACACGAAAGAAGTATATGCATGTAAATATAAAGTTCAATCGAAATGACCAATTTGTTCCTCCCTCAACATCCCTAAATCGGATCAAGTTCGGGAAGTAACCCACACCAAGTGGTGTTCTAGAATTTCAACGATCAATATCAATAAAAACCATTCTAGATCCATTTGAAGTGTGTGTGTAAGAACTCAAATGTGTAACTAGTCAAATACTGGATTCGATTATTCAATCGTTAAGCTCATAATTTAAACCGTTGAAGGATTCAGGAAAACTATAAGTTTGATTGGAGTCTACTATCCACTAATGTGGGCTTGAATATTCACAGAAATCAATAGGTCTTGGTTTGGCTTTGGAGAACGACCATGGGTATCATTGGAATAAAAATAACAAATCGGTTTAATTGATCGATACCAGAGGTAAAATCGCTTATCGCTATCCTCTCTCATGACCCCACATTTAAAGTATAATTCTGAATAAGAAACGAAGATCCTTGTATTCACTTGTCGAAAGAGAAGAAGACGAAAACTATATTCATGTTTTTTTTTTTGTTTTTTTTTTTTTTGTTTTTGTTTTTTTTTTAAATATTCCTAATTTAATTCGAATTATTACAGTTTTAGGAGAGTGCAAAAAGAAGTTAGAGAAACACTCCTCCAAACTTATCCGAATTTATAAAATTTTAGGAATATGTAAAAAGAAATTATAGAAACACACTTCCAAACCTAATTTAGGAGTGTGCAAAAAGAAATACAAAAGTGACAAGTGAATACACTAATACCGAATCAATAAAAATTTATCAAAAACCCGACCGCTCACTTGATTTCACTCAATTTTTAAAATTAGGCTTAGCGACATTGGGTTAGGAAAAATTTAATTGAAAGGAGTATTCGAAAGTTTTTAGAATTGATTACGTTATTGGCTTCGACAGGGGAAATAAGGAATTAACATTTTCAGGTTAGCTACAACGGTTCAAGAGAAAAATTGACGACCTAAATCACGTCTCCGGAATTACCTTACCTAGGATTCCGCCTCAAGTTTTCCCCAAATCAAGTTCTAGTTTCCTCATTTTCTATCATGAGCTTAATATCGAATAATCAACGTCTAATCGTTCAGATAATTATACATTGAGTTCAAATGTCGTGCAATTTTTGGATCGAGATAATTTTTACCAAATCGACATGTTAAGCATACAAAACACATAAGGAATGTATTACCCCCAACCTCAATATGCAATTAGGGGATAATTCTCATCATCGGGTCTTGGCCCAAATGAACTCACATTTAAACATGCAAATACAACTTTTACATACACAAATCTAAACTAAATCTAATACTAACATACATAAATTAATCTAATAGTACTAATGTAAAAACAAAAATTAAACTAAACTAAACTAAAAATTTAAAAACTAAAACATTCATAATAATAAAATACATACTCAAAATAATGGTTCATCCTTTTCTACAAAAAATCAAAATGGATGAACATCCACTAAACTATCATCCATTCCATACCAAAACATGCTTGAACAAAATAAGTGTTCCTCAGTCAGCGAACCCAATAGACATATAACATTAATGCATACAAAATGGATTGAACACATACCTAGGGAATAAGACCTATTCCCTACTGTTCACCTGACGGGAAATTCTTCTCCACCACTATCACATCGGAATAGAAATTGTGGCGGTTACAAAAAGTAAGGCGGCAATGCTGAAGTGGTCGCACATGAACCTGTGGATTTGATCTGGCACACATACCAATCACAACGTTTCAACAAAATATGAACAATGTAGCATGCAATTTTGTTTCACACAATTTAACAATCCATAGAAACTAAGTTATCACCAAAAATCAAACCAAAATCCCAAAGTGATAAAGAAAATCGCGAAAATGGGGTTGAAAATTGATTTGAGGTGTGGGTGGAAATCACAAATTTTGGTAATGGAATGATGATTTTTTTAGTATTGGAATGGTTTGGGAGTAAGGTTTTAGAGAGAATGTGGAGGTTTTTGGGGGAAGAAGCCTTGCGATTTGTAATTTTGAAAGAACGGGGGTTGTTTAACTGTAGAAGGTCCACCACTTAGGCGATGGAGCCCTTTTCTTTAAAAACAAACTTTTTGACGATAATCCGCCTAGGCGGTGGTTTTTTTCGCCTAAGCGAATTTACACCAGTGTGAAAACATTTTGTTCTGCTGCTAATCCGCCTAGGTGGTGGTTTCTCTGCCTAGGCAGTGGAGCGTATTTTGAAAATTTGGTGCATTCTGTATTTTTACCGCCTAAGCGGTGGGCCATTTTTGCTGAAAAACACCCACTCTGTATTTTTACTGCCTAAGCGGTGGTTTACCGCTTGGGCGGTAGGCCTGCAACTCCCACTTTCATGTTTTTCTCAAATTTTCAAAATACGACTTTACCTCGTACGTTTTCACTTCGCTTGTTCAATGTTTTTAAACTTAAAATACTTCCCCAAGCGTCCATACTCCTAAATTCACTTCTGAACACATTCTAAAGCCATGTCGGCTTCCAAAACGAATAAATAATCAAATAAAGAGTAACAAAAATTGGGTAATTTGATACCCTAAGTTTCATTTTTTTTTAAAAAAAATAGCGCTTGAGTTACCGTTCCCAGCTGGACTATCGTGTCACTAAGTATTTTTCACCAAAATTCCCCATAGACAAGGAATTTGGGCTCAAATGCTCAGTCGGATCAAGATCATGGCTTAAAGTCGGCTTCTCCTCTCAGTCCTTAACATTTATGATAGATTCCGCGTATCTCAAATAGTAGCACAGTGTGTCGTATAATTGCATAAATAAAGTGTTGTCTACCAATTTAATTTAATGAATAACTTAACATTGGACGAATTAAATGTGCTCTACCACACTATTAGTTTAACAATAAAAATATTACGTACTACCGACAGGGAATCCCAATGGTAAATACTACGAATAGAATTACTTATCAGTTATAATTTAATATTCCCAACCACTAGCACCCCAACAATCGTGATCCACCCATTACCACTACCAACCACACTACCTGAACCACCAACTGACAGTATCACAACTTCATCGCACCCACTAATTACCAACAAGACAAATAACCATGCATGATGCCAATATACCATCTTAATGCAATGCAATGCAATAACTATCACTCACGTGCTGAACCCATCTATTGACACCCTATCTCATGGTCCACCACTAGCTCGACACCACTTATCGACCCCCTATCTCAAAGTCCCCTACTGACTAGACAATTGGCATATCTTCCTATCTCATGATCCTCTACTGACACAACTACTAGCAAGTCTACAGAACCTGTAAGGCCCAAATCATAGTACGTACGTCATTAGTAGTTGTATTTTAAAGTATTGGGAAATTCAGGGTAAAATTTTGTTAATAAAAATCAAAATTAAAAGTTTAGGGGTCAAATTTGAAATTTAGAAAACATGCAAATTAAACTTGAGATCCAAATTGATAATTAAAATAAAAAAATTGAAAATAGTAAGGGTGAAATTCTAATTTTAGAAACTTGTAAAAGTTGAAAAAGATTAAAATAAGATCTTAAAGGAAGTTGAGGGGAGGAAAGTGCATTTTAACTAAAGTTTTTTTTTAAAACACATATATGTATATTATATGTTGTGTGTGTGTAACGAGGCTCAAACTGGCCAACAAGGGAGATCGGCGTGGGCGACGTGGCAAGCTAGGAATGACTTCTCCCACTAATCTCATGCAATATATACTCACTCTTTCATGTGGAACTGATCTAAAATCTCAAACCCAATCTAGAAATTCAAAAATTCTAGAGAGAGAGAGGGAGACGGAGGGGAGGTTTCGGTGGTGGGTTCCCCGGCGTGGTTATTAGCGTGCATTCAGTGTTATTTCATCTTTGTGGGTGTGTGAGGATCATCATCGTCAGTTCCAGGGGAGAGCGAAGATGGTTCGGCCGGTTGGGTGTTTCGACGATGGTGTTCGACGGTGTGCGTTCTTAGCATCGCCGGTGAGCGGGAGTTGGGTTCGACTGTCTAGTCATCGACGATCTTCGATCTGGTGAGTATTTATGCGTATTTGTTTAATCATTCTAGTGGGTGTGTGCATGCATGTGTATGTGATCGACAGTGGGATCGCCGGTGGGTTTCGGTTTCGTCCGACGGTGGCGTTCGATGGAGTGTGTGTGTTTTCGATTCTTGTTTTATGCACCATGTGAATGTGTGTGTTGCTTTGACTGCATGCGTGTGTGAGTGTCTCCATGGTACGGCCGATGGTGAATGGAGGTTAGTGAGAGAGAGTGTTGTCATGTGGGTATGCTAGGTGGTCTCGTGGGTAGGCGTGTTCAGTTGTGGGGTAGTCGGTGGTGGTCGTTGATTGGTGGTGTGGTTGGTGTAGGACCGGCAATGAGAATCGGCAAGGTGTAGGAGGCAACCGGTGGTTGGCAACAGTAGGAAGAGAGAGAGGGCCGGCCGACCGTTTGAAACAGAATAGAGAGACAGGACCGAAAAAAGAAGAAGATGAATTTCACTTTTAACCCCAACTTAAATATAAACTCATCTCGCGACCCGTGAGCGATTCGAAAACAAGTAAATTTTAATTAATTATTATTTCATTAAATAATTAATTTTGAGAAAATTGAAAATCTTGCATTTAGGGTCACACGCTGCATATTAGGGTTTATTATGAATAAAACGTTGATTTAGGCCTATCATGGTTAGATTCACAGGCTCCTGCTTCTAGGCAGTATTTCGGTAGCAGTCCGGGAGTCATTTGGCGACGGTGTTTTTGCTGTGCCGAAAACGAGGTGAGTGTACTGTCTTCTTGCCAAACTATATATATATATATATACGATAAAAAATGGTTGTAGTTAAATTAAATGATTTCAAAATGATATGGATCAAGCAGCTTTCTGGGTGAGTTGAGAAAATGGATTTTCGATGAATTGTATTGGTTTCGAAAGGAAGTTGAAAATAGTTTTTCGCTGAAATTTGGTGGTTTTAAAAGAGAGTGAAAAATATCCATTTTTCTACATATGTATGGTTTAAAAAAAAAAAAAAAAAAGTGAATAAGTGGTTTTGGTAAAATCTGACGTTTCCTTTTAAAAGAAAGTGAGAAATATGATTTTCGGATAAAAAGTCAGTTTTTGGAAAAGAGATGTGGATGTGTGATCTGACGATGTTGATTAGACGATATCATTATGTTGTGATTTGATGATGATGTTATTAATTTGACAATGTTGTTGATTAGACGATGCTATTGATTCGTAATTTGACGATGTTATTGACTTCACGATACTATAGTATTTATCTGCTTTGACAAAGTGATGATTATCTGTTTCGGCAGAGTGATGGTATTGATTTGACGATGTTATTGATTTGACGATGCCATAGTATTTATCCGCATCGGCGGAGTGATGTTATCCGTTTCGGCAGAGTGATGTTTATCTGCTTCGGCAATGTGTTGTTAGACGTTTATACTGCGCAGTGATTATCCACTTCGGCGGAGTGATGGGTGTCTGTTAGGAAGAAAAATCCTACAGGTGGTACGGTACTGTTGCAACTCCCGATCATGAGGTTAAAACGACCACTAGGGCTAGCTAGTGTGTGTGTTTGAGGTGTGTGTTTGAGTTGTGTCATTAAAAAGTGTGTTTGAGATGTGTGCTTGAGATGTGGTGTTTTACGTATATTGACTGATTTGATATTTATTATCATGATGATTAATATGATTTTTATATTAGTTGGATTTGAAGGGAACTTAATTATGTCGCTTTATTTTTCCTGCTTTTATATTGGGGATTTTACGAGCTATGTGGTATTTATAAACTTACACTTGATTCATTTAGATGTTGTAGAATGAGTTTTATTATTAAAAATATTTTTACTAAAAAGGCAGTACACTCGCAGGTGAAGCAGCTAGGATTCGGTCCCCTACTGGCGCTAGGTAGAGTCTTACGATGGAGTCGTGTGGAGGGTTGAGATGAACTTTCTGAGGCGAACCTGTGAGGGGTTCATGGTATTATATTTTGTTGGTAGTATATTTGGGAAACGGGTGTGTTCCCATAACAGAAATATGTATAGCTTCATATAGATGATGGTTTATATATATATATATGCATATTGTCGTGTAATAAATAGTTGGTTGGTTGTTTTCGGTGATGTCTTGATGTCGTCACGCCAGCCCTGGATGTCGGGATTTCTGGATGGGTCGTGACAGAACCTATAACCTAGGCTCTGATACCAAAATTGTCACACCACACCCCGGACACCCGTCATCGTGGGGCCGGTGTGACGTCGACACGACATCATCTTAACGTTAAACCCACTAGCAAACGACAAAGTGCATACATAAATATACAACCAGAAATTCTGACCGTATACAACATCTCTAACTGGGGACACATCCGTCCCTAAATTATAATAACAACAAAAGTATAACAACAATGAAGCTCTCACAGGTTCGCCTCAGACAGCTCCTCCCAAAATACTGCCATACTATACCATCACCAGACTCTACCTAGTACCAGTAGGGGACCAACTCCTAGCTGTTGTACCTGCAAGTGTACTGTCTTCTTAATCAAAATATTTTAGATGGATTAAGCATAAAGCATATAAATATTACATATCAAATAAAAATCTCATGATATATAACTGTCTCATACTACAAAGAAAACATATTTTTCCTGTCACCACAAAATCAACGTTTATATACGTCTATATATATATAGCATCCCAACTAAATAATGAAAATCAATCAGAATAATTCAACTAACCATATAGTATAATGAAGTCAGAACATACAAATCGAGTATAAAAGAATATGTATAAATGTACTCATCCAAATCACCATATACAACAAAACACCATGTACGACAAAACGCCACATACGACACCACACCACACCACACCATACCTCGGCTAGCCATGTGATCGTTTTAACCTTACGATCGGGAGTTGCAACGGTACCGTACCATCCGTAGGATATGCCTTCCTACGAACACCTATCACTCTGTCGAAGCAGATAATTCATCACTCTGCCGAAGTAGATAATCCATCACTCTGCCGAAGCAGATAATCATCACTCTGCCGAAACAAATAATCCATCACTCTGCCGAAGCAGATAAATACTATAGTATCTTGAAGTCAATAACATCGTCAAATCAATAACATTATCATCAAATCACAACCTAATGATATCGTATAATTTACATCATCAGATCACACATCCACCTTTCTTTTCCAAAATTAACTTTTTATTCGAAAATCATATTGCTCACTTTCTTTTAAAAGACAACGTCTGATTTTACCAAAATCACTTTTCCACTCTTTATTATTAGAAAACCAGACATATTTAGAAAAACATGTATTTTTCGCTCTCTTTTAAAACCACCAAATCCAACGAAAAACTATTTTCACCTTCCTTCCGAAAACCATCGTAATCTCACCAAAATCCATTTTACCAACTCACCCAAAACCTGTTTGATCCACAAAATTTTAAAAGCATCTGATTTGAATACAACTATTTTCTATCATATATAGATATAAAAATAGTTTGGCAAGAAGACAGTACACTCACTTGGCTACCCGCTCCGAACAGCTTTTACAGATTTTTCTTTACCAATACCGCATTTTCCCATTCCCCATATTTAATCTATGAAAATTGTTATTATTCGGTTAATTTCATTCCGTCAATTATTGCATAAAAATCTTGTAATATGAACGGTCCAAAATTTATTATTCCGGCTACAAAAAT
The DNA here is from genome assembly GCA_016647705.1 of Eucommia ulmoides. Taxonomy (NCBI): domain Eukaryota; kingdom Viridiplantae; phylum Streptophyta; class Magnoliopsida; order Garryales; family Eucommiaceae; genus Eucommia; species Eucommia ulmoides. Next base: position 37,089,277 of record CM028334.1, on the reverse strand, counting down.
TTTATGTTAGAATTGAATTTAACAAAACTAAAATAAACTTAACGAAAACACGATATCTATTCCGAATCATTCACGGGTCGCAAGATGGATTTGAATTTTATTGGGGTTATTTGTGAAATTTCCCTTTTCTTCTTCTTCCCTTTTTTTTTTTTTTTTTTCTTTCTTCTTTTGTTTGACGTCTCTGTTCTGTTTCCGGTTCACCCACTGATCTGCTCCCCCCTCTCACTATCTTCTACTTCCGTTATGGATTCAACTGACCCATCACAATTTACCCACAGACCCACATGATTGCCGACCGATTACACCCACACACGCACAACAGAGCCGGACTAATACACACGCCGGCCGTCCCTCTCTCTCACTAAAACTCCCACTACCGGCGACGCTACATCTGGTCATACACACCCACGGCCATTTCTGTTTCGATTTCGTTTCAGCCCACCACTGGAGAGGCAGAAACACACACGCACCCACACCAGCGACGCTGAACCGTACTCCCACACTTGCTGGGTGACTGCGACGCCACACCCACGACGATCACCCACACACACAAACGATCCTCCACTGAACACACTCACACCGCTGGACCAATACACACCCACAGATGGTGACTGAACAACGCACACACACACGATGCTCACACAGACGCCCCCTGCCAGAGGAACACACACACACAGCTTGCTAATTTTCGTCAACAACACACGCCCACATACGCCGACAACACACATGCATGCACACACAAACCAAAATGATCAGAGAAATTTCACACAAATGCTCACCAGATCGACGATCGTTGACAATTGGACAGCGATCGACGAAGAACTGGACAGCCGAACCCAACTCTTACTTACAGGCGATGCTAAGAACGCAAATTGCCACGCCGTCAACGAACCACCCTACCGGTCGAACCACCTTTGCTCTCCCCTGGAACTGACAACGATACCTACATGATCATGCACATGCGTAACAGCCACGACCATGGCCACCGAACGCTCACCACCGACAGCTCATTGCCGTTCATCGAACTGAACCTCTCTCTCTCTAGAATTTTCTGGATGTTTTTCTCTTCGCAATCTTTCTCTCAGATTTTCTAATCACAATCTCTGTATGGTTATTTATATGCATGAAATTAGTGGATGGGAATTGATTTATTGAGGCCACGTCTCCCACTTCCTGATTTAGCTCTGTCTCCGGCGGATCTCACAGCACACACACACACAGTTATATATATATATATATATATATATATATATATATATATATATATATATATATATATATATATATTAAAATAATCTTTTGGTTAATTAAAATAATCTTTTGGTTAATTACACCTTTCTCCCCCCTAATTTCTTTAACATCATTTTTTTTTAATTCCAATTTTCACCTTTAAGATTTTTTAAATTGTAATTTCATCCCAAAAAGTTTCAATTCGAAAGTTAAATGCCAATTTTTGGATAGAATGTTTTCTAGCTTTTCAATTTGACCCCTAACTTTTAATTTAAATTTTTAATTATCACAATTTTACCCTGAATTTTTCCAATTGTTCTAAAATGCAATTAAAATGACGTACGTGCTACGATTTAGGTCTTACACACATAATCTCAAACGGCTCATTCCAATCAGGTGCGACTATAATCAGAGCCGAGATCAATTTTTCCTTCATTGCATTAAAAGCCTCCAAACAAGAATAATCAAAAATGAATGGGGAGTCTTTTCAAGAAAATTGCACAACGGCTTCACAAGTTTTGAAAAATCCTTGATGAATCTCCGGTAGAAGCCGGCGTGGCCTAGAAAACTCCGTACCCTCTTTACATTGATCGGTGGGGAAAGTTTTTCAATGGTATCAATCTTTGCTCAATCCACCTCAAGTCTCTTGGAAGTGACTTGATGGCCTAAAACGATACCCTCCTTAACCATAAAATTACACTTCTCCCAATTGAGAACAAGATTTTTCTCTTCACATCGCTTTAGTACAAGTGATAGATTGTGGAGGCAATGGTCAAAATATGAACCAAAGACTGAGAAATCCTCCATGAACACTTTCATAATATCTTCCACCATATCTGAAAAGATTGTCATCATACACTGTTGAAAAGTTGTTGGAGCGTTGCATAGTCCAAATGACATGTGGCGGTGTGCAAAAGTATTGTACGGGAAAGTGAATGTTGTCTTTTCTTGATTTTTCGGTGCAATGGCTATTTGATTATAGCCTAAATACCCATCAAGAAAGCAGTAGTCATCATAACTGGCTAGCCGGTCCAGCATTTGGTCGATGAATGGGTGGGAAAAATGATCTTTCCTTGTGGCCTTATTCAACTTCCGATAATCAATGCACACTCTCCATCCCGTGACAGTTCATGCAAGAATTAGATCATTCCTCTAATTTTTTACTACCATTATGCCACCTTTCTTTGGAACCACTTGCACGGGGCTTACCCACTCACTGTCTGATATCGCATAAATGATTCTGGCATTCAACAACTTTAGAACTTTAGCACGAACCACTTATTCCCTTGATGTCGAAAATAGAACAAGCGAACGCGGACTTGTGCCTTTTCAGGATAATGAGCAGCTTTTCTTCTTCTTCTTGACTCAATGATAATGAAATAATCACTGGATTGGTAGAGTTCTCACCCAAAAATACATACCGAATGTGCTCCGGTAATTGCTTGAGAACCAACCTACCGTGAGACGAATTTAAGGGATTTGGCGAACTCTCATCTCCATTAAGAGTCTCCAACTGTACCGAATTTACCGCGTCGCTAGGTACAACTTTGAGAGGTAAAACACAGTCCACAACACTTTCATCTTTGGTAGATCATTTCTTACCAAAATCCACTATAGTTAGAGAATTTGTGAGACTGTGCTCCAAAGGATCTTGGTACACGATTTCATGAAAGAACTCTTTAACATATGAGTCCACCACTTCCACCCGATTGCAATCCACCACTTCCACCCGATTGCAAGTCACGCACTCTTCTAGAAACTTCATGGTGTTGAATATGTTGAACTTCACTTCCTCGTCATTGACCCTTAAGGTCAAGTTTCCATTATGCACATTGATCAATGCCTTCCCGATAGCGAGAAAAGGCCTCCCAAGAATAATGGGAATTTTCCAATCTTCCTCTATCTCCAACACAACACAATTGACTGGAAAGATGAATTTTGTCCACCTTAAAAAGCACATATTCAATAACGCCCTTTGGATAAGTCAAGGAACTGTCCGCCATTTGTGGAGAAATAGTAGTGGGCTTTGCTTCTCCAAGCCCCAATTTTTGAAAAATGGATGACGGCATAAGATTAATACTCACTCCAATATTGCAAAGTGCCTTCTCAAAATGAAACTTCCCAATAGTGCATGCGATGGTGAAACTTCTGGGATCCTTTAGCTTTTGCAGCAATTTCCGTTGAAGAATTGCCCTACACTCTTCCGTGAGCTTGACGGTCTCGTACTCTTCCAACTTCTTCTTCTTAGTCATTATATCTTTCAAAAATTTCCCATAATTGGGTTTTGCTCCAATGCATCGGCGAACGGGATATTGATATGGATCTTCTTGATAATTTCAAGAAACTTTGCAAATTGGCTATCCAATTTCTTATTCTAAAACCGCTGCGAATACGACAATAGCGAAGTGATCATCAGTGGATTGCCCGGAAACAAGATGAAACCCAAATTTGCCTTTGGAACTTTCTTTTTCTTCTCATCTGACATGGGTTCTTTTTCATAGGCTATTTTCTCATTGGACTTGTCTTCCTTTGGCTTTGTTGCTTCGATTTCCTTTCCACTTCTCAATATGATAGCTTTGCAATCCCTTGGGTTAGTTTCCGTATCACTTGAGAAATTCCCTGAGGTTTGCCTCTTGATGGTGTAAGCGAGTTAGCCAATTTGCGTTTCTAGAGATTTCATGGTCAAATTGGTGTTGGTGCATATCTTCTCGATGTTGTCAAGATGCGTCTCATGTTTGTTGAGACGATTATGCGTTTATCGCATGATATTTTGTGTTTCCTCCATAAATGAACTGAACAATTCTTCCAACAGTGGCTTATTTCTGTCCACCAGTTGTTGTTTCAAGGGACGACTTGGTTGTTGTGGCGGAAAACCTTGTGTTTGCGAAGAATACCCGGGAGGAGGTCGCAAAGTATTATTGGTATTCGCATAAGAAAATTTTTCGTTATTCTGAATCCCGGGATGATAGTGAGTTGTGATGTTGTTGGCGGGCCTAAAGATATAGGGTCGGTTGTTGACGAAGTGACATTTCTCGAACTCATTATCAATTACCGGTTGGCAAACACTTGCAACATTTTCCATCTCCTGACTTGATAAGGTGTCTTTAGTGGAGAAGGTGACAAGCTATTTCGTGAGTTTCGAACTTGGGCCGACAAAGTAGCTAGAGGATTAGCCTCATGAATACCGGCTATCTTTCATCCCAAACTACGCTCATTAGGGCATTGAAAATTATTGGCTGCCATCTCCTCCAATAGCGCTTGAGCTTTGTCATGAGTTTTAAATAACAGAGAAGAGTTGGATTTGAAACCAATCTTGATATCCGTGTTGGGGGCATCTTCTCAACTAGTCCTTGAATCTCTCACATGCCTCAAAGACTTGTTCATAATCTCTTTCGTGAAATTGAGCAATCTCGCCTCTCAATTGTGACGTCTTCGATGGGGGGAAGAACTTAGTGAGGAACCGTTGAGCTAGTTCATCCCAAGTCGAGATACTCTCCGGTTGGACAGGTTGAAACCAACTCCTGGCTCGGTCTCAAAGGGAGAATGGGAATGGCCTTAGCCGAAATAACATCCTCCAAGACTCCATTGATCTTTACAGTGTCGCATGTCTCCCAGAACATCACTAAATGAATATTGGGATCCTATTCATTTATGGGTTAGGGTCCCCATTAGACGTTTTTTCTCATTCTCTTTATTGTGATGTATGATAGTATTTGAACAAGTTTCATTTCGTACTTTAGCAAGTAATAATTAACTTAGGACGTGTGGTTCTTATTAGACTTATATAAGCTTGATGGATATTGGCCTATAATCATGGATTTCTCTTTATGACTTAATCTTTTATTTCCTCACAATGATCCACATGGATACTTTTAAATGTGTTAACTTGAAAATCTTAAAATATGCTATTATAATAATTTTTGTGAGAAAAATATTTTTCAAACTTTTAATGAATTCAATTTTTTAAGTTGAAGTTTTAAATTTAAAAGTGTGTGTTTATTGATAAATAAACTCTTTCAAATAAATAATATTTAAGAATATTTTTTTAGCTGAATAAAATGTCTTTCATTTTTGTCCCCGCTTTTTGAGATGACAAAGAGAGAGAAATTGTATGATATTTTTAAAGTATTTGTTCGCCTGAGCATTGCAATTATATAGGGGGAGAAATTTCTTTTCGAGATGTGTATGTTTATGTTATATTAATTTTTTTTTAATGAAAAATGTTTCTTATTAACGGTGCTGAAATGAGTTAAAAACCACATTTTCAAATTTAGGGAGAGCATGCTTACATTATTTTTGAGAAAACATCAAATTTAATAGTTATCATAAAAAAAATGAGAGATTATTGAACCTAATATTTTGATAAACAATTAACGTTGATATTTTATGGAAATAATATTTTTATTGAGTGGTTTCAGATTTAAGTACCATTTATTGAAATGAAAAAAAGATTTGATCGAGAAAGAGAATCATTGAAGAATTAATAATGGGTGTAACATTAGGGCAATGAAGATCTGAAGAGTATTGAAAACATTAAATACAATTAAATAAAAACAACTCATCACTTTCATTCTCTTAATACAACCCGAATTAGGATCACACACGACATGTTAAAAATGAATAATTCTTGTGTGTTTTTTTAATCTGAATTGATAAAATCAAGAATATAAATGGTTTTTATCATGTGTTAAGGATTATAAATATTTTTTGGTTCAGGGCCTAATTGAAAAGGTGGTTTTAACACTTAAATGGTGTATTTTTGGGTCAATTCGATCAATCAACGAAAGGGTTCGGTCAACTAACCAAAATAGTAAGTTTAGGAGGTAAAATGAGTAACCTACTGATCGATTCGATCAACCGACATATAAGGTCAGTCGACTAACCTTTCTAGTAGCAAAAAAATTAAAAAGTAAGGACTTACTGGTCCAATTGCTCAAAATTATAACCGTTGTACAAGGTCGGTCAACATGCGTCGGTGGTCAGTCAATCGACATCAGCAGTCAACAGATTTGACTGGCTCAATGTTTTATCATTTCTCTTCAGTTTTGACGATTCGAAATGAGTATTTCAAGGGAATTTAATCCATTTCTCAAATATATCATATATTATATGTTTTTTATTTATTTGGTCCATATATTTATCTATTCTCTTAAATAAATTGATAAAATACTTTCTATTCTTAAGGATTTTGATTTGAGATTTTCTAAAAGTATTTTTAAATGGAACATACTTATTTTGAAGGTATATATATATGTGAGATCTTAAAGTGACATTTAAAGTCATGATTTTTTAAAACTAGCCGTTAGAGGTCTAACTCTAGGTCTATTAATATAGACTTGCGGGATTAAGAAAAATTAATCAAGAACATCATAATTTTTGCTATTCTAAGAGAGATTTTTTTGCTTAAATTCATACTTGAGATTATTAAGAGTTTTGAATCAAAGCGCTAAGTGTTTTTGGTCACCGGTTTGTGTTTTTGTATCGAGATGTCGTAATCATTTTCGACGAATTCCGGTGAGAGTTTTGATTAATTGTTTGGAAAAATTGTTTGAGAAAAATGTTTTCAAATCTTATTTCATGAAAATATTTCAAAACAATTTTTATTGAATAAATCCAATTATTTGATATTTGTTCTTTAAATTGTTTAAAATCACATTTGTACCTCACATAGAAGCTATCCCTTAGTATTTCGGGACATTAATCGAGTATAATTGTATTGAGGTGGTAGAAGCTCCTTGTGGGAAGAAACTGGTAAATCGTTTGTATTTGTGGGTTTGAGCGGATTGAACACATTCGCGTCGGTGTCTAATCAGGGTAGCTAGATTTTAATCTTTAGCTTATGAAAAAGATTGGGGCTTAATCTTTAGCCTGAAAAAAGAATTAGAGTTTGATCTTTAGCCTGTGAAAAATATTAGGTTAGTCTTTAGCCTTTGAAAAGATTAGGTATTAATTCTTACTGTAATAGAATTAGAGTGATTGCAAAGGTTCCTAAGCATGTGAAAAGGATAACTGTAATAGTGAGAAAGTGAGAGGTTGATTCTGAGCCTGTGAAATGAATTAGGGTTGTAAAAGTTGATTATAAGCCTATGAAAAGAATACGAATTGTAAGGGTTTGATTCCTACCTAGTAAAGGAATCAATGGGGTAGTGGATTGCGAAATCCCTATGGCGCTCAAAGGACTAGACGTAGGTAAGATTAGCTTGTCGAACCATGATAAATTCTTGTGTACTGCGTTGTTTCTTTTCAGTTTGTTTGGGTGTACACTTAGCTAAACATATTTCCTCTGCTTTACAAGATAATGTTTCAAATTCTTGTCAGAGGTTTTGTTGTGTAGGGCAGTGTTCTTCCTTCTGATCTTGTACACGTTGGGCCCTTCATCCCCAACCGGCTGTGGGTTGCGTCTCATCGACGGGTGGCGCCACCTTTTGTAGTGCAGACGGGAAGGAGGAAGGGGATGTCGAGGGCATGTCTGCTCGATGTGATTCTGAAAGTTTTGGGCAAGATCCAGACTTCTCTTATTATCTCCGACATGAGTACTAGTGATTCTCCTAAGGGACTGTTCTCGGGGGCAGCCGTGCGGAGTGATTTCCACGTGCTTTCGCCATCGTTGGTCATGATTCTCGATCTCAAAGTGACCATTCAACTGAGAGTTAAGAACAATGGTAAGCCGTTACCACAAACGATGCCAATCTGATGATGCCTGAAAGTGGATCACCAGACACGTCAGCTTTTGAGATCGGGGATGTTCTCTTCCCGTTCCTTTTTTTCTCTAATAAAATAGAAAAAGATATATCATAAAATAATAAAAGTACAAATGAATTGCTAAAATAAAATTAAAAATATTTTTGGGGACGGTCAAAATAATGTCTACACTCGCTTACAGACCTAACTTGCGCAAGAGAAAATTTATAAAGAAATAAAAAATAAAAGTATAATAAAAGAATATTAAAGCTACATGTATGAAATAATAAAATTATAATATTAAATGTAAGTGATACGATAAATTGATTAAAATTTGTCTTGTGAAAATATTTTTGAATTATGTTGCTAAAAAATTAATAGTTATATTTTGTATTTTTCAAAATCTAAAAGATTTTTTAAAAATTAAACCAAATATGGCTTAATGTTTCCTTATCCCAGAAAACTGTTTCTATTTTCAACATTTAGATATTTAACAATAGTAACTTGTTCAGTAACCTTTGCTCCCAATTATTTCCTTAATCCCAATATTTCTGTTTTATCGGAAAATAGGAATTTTTTTTTATTTGTTTAATTCTTCATTGACGGACAGATAAGATAGTAAAAATTCATTTATTAAAGTTTTGTTATTACTGATGATGGACGGTTGTGGTTGTCTTACTTTCTCTCGGTTTGGTTCCTGCAAAATAATGCACTGCATGTGAGTTTGCCGGTATTGCACATCTGGGGTGAGAATCGGCATGGGGTACTGAGAGAAAAGTAATGTAAGTTTTCACATAAAAGAGCGTAAGCTTAGCAAAAACTTGGCGTATGATTGCACATAAGATTTCACTTGGTTCCACAGTGTTGATCTGAGTGCAACGGCTAGAAGGGAGCAAGAGGGGAATCAAAAGAGGAAGGGAAAGGCCAAGGAAGTTCTGTGCCGAGTTCAAGGCTTGAAGAGGCTGCAAGAGGAAGAAAGGTTAGGACCTTTACCGGGGGTATAAGAGACCTTTCTCGCCCTCTGGGCATCGCCCACAAGGGTTCGTGCTACTCACGGCCTTCATGGCGACGATCTACACAGAGAACCCCGGAAGAGAGTTGTTTCTCGCTCCTACTCCTCTAAGAGAAAAACCAATGGGGAGGTCTCTAAACAAATACTATGAGTTTTACCGTAACCGAGGACACTCTACCAAGAGTTACTTCCAACCCCGAGAGGAGATAGAGGCCCTCGTCCATAGGGGCTATCTTAGCAATTATGTCCGAAGAGATGACAGAGAATAGAGGCATGAAGAGAATAACCGTTGTGAGGAGCATCTGGTTCAGAGAAGAAGAGGAAACCATAGCCATCTGCCGGCCAGAGAAGAAGACGCTAAGAATGACGATAATCAGTGCATGGATGGTGAGATTAGCGTCATCCACGGTGAGTTCGGATTGAGAGGGGAAACATCCTCCTCCAAAAGAACGCATGAAAAAAAGGCCAAGAGGAAGGCCGACAAGGGCGTGTACGAGGTGAGCACAGGCGACGCTGCCTCCCACAATGTTATCTCCTTCAGTGAGGCCGACCTTAGAGGGGTGCATGAGCCCTAGGATGATGCCCTAGTTATCACGACCCTAATCAACTACTTCAAGAAAAGGCACATCTTGGTCGACGGAGGGAACTCCGCTAATATCATCTTCAAGTGGGCCTTCGACAAAATAAAAGTCGATGCAACCACATTTCATCCCACGAAGTCCCCCTTAGTCGATTTAGGGGATGTCATCACTAAGTAGGTTGAGTGTCCTTGCCCATCACGGTGGGCACCATGCCGAGGTTAGCAATGGTGTGGAGTAGAATCTTAGCGGTGGATAGACCATCATCTTATAACACAATTATGGGCCGACCTAAGGTCTCATCCCTTAAGGCCACGAGCTCCCCCTACCACCAAATAATGAAGTTCCTCATCGATCAAAGTGTGGGAGAAGTGAGGGAAGACCAGGAGTCTTTAAGGGCCTATGCTCGGAGAGCATCGGAGAAGAAAAAATAGTAATCCACGGTGGGGCTTTGGCTCGTGGAGCCTGATTCAGAAGATTTCGAGCTCATAACCTTGGACTTCGAGACCTGTGCCTGTGCCTATTGATGATCCTTGCGATAAGGAGCTAGGTCCCCACCCCCAAGAAGAATTGGTGGAGGTGTCTATCTACCCAACCATGGAGGAGAGAACGTAAGAATAAGTGCCAAGTTTGAGCCCCAAGCAAAGAGCTGAGCTCCCTGACCTCATTCGAATGAATTATGATGTCTTTCCGTGGTCACATGATGAACTTCCAAGAATTGATTCCTAGGTGGCATACAATAAATCCATGCTGACCCACACCACTCGCTCTTAAGACAAAAAAGACAAAAATTACACCTTGATTGTCGAAAAATAATAGAAGAGGAAATGGACAAGTTCGTGAAATCAGATATGGTGGAGAAGGTTAAGTTTTCAAACTGACTTTCTAATGTGGTGTTCATGTCTAAGGCTGGGAACAATTGGCAGCTTTGCATAGACTTCAAAGACTTGAACAAGGTGTGCCCCCAAGGACTTCTTTCCTCTTCTAAGGATAAACCAATTCATCGATGCCACAACGAGGTACGAGCTCCCGAGCTTCCTTGACACCTATGTTGGGTACAACCAACTTTCCATTTTTTTTTTCCAAACAAGAGCAAAATAACATTCATCATGGACAGGGGAACGTATTGCTACAAGGTAATATCCTTTGGGTTGTGCAATGCTAGGACCATTTACTAGCGTCTAGTGAATAAGATGTTTAAAGAAGAGATTGGCACGACCATGGAGGTGTACATCGACGATATGCTAGTCAACGGCTCCCAAACTCTCGATTATGCCATTGCTCAAGGTTACCTTTTTCCTCACCTTCTTCTCACATTCTGCATGACAAACAAAAATTCCCTAGTTAGCAAATAACTCCAAGTTAAATAAAATTGTCGACGACCAACCACCTACTAGGTGGATGTTGTCCTTACCTACTTCCCTATATTCCCACTGAATGGGGAAGGTATGGTCCTCTTCTGGGCCAAACTCCTAGCCATCTCCCTCGAGGTAGAAGAACTTCAGCTTCCATTTATGAATAGATGAGTCTAGGTCGGTAAAAAAATATGACATAGAGGATATGTAACACCATCTAGCACATTCGGACAACGACTTGGCAAAGAAGATAGCATAAAAGAGCTCTATGCTCGGCTCTATCCCCTCTATCTAGAAGATTATGTATGTTGCTACTACCGCTCTCATGCTATTGGGGGTGAGTTGTGATAATCACAACCCATTCTCCGAGTAGATGGTCAAGATCCACCCATGAATGGGGAACCAGAGACCGGCTTGAATTTGTTGCATTAAAACGGTCAGGTAGCTCAGTGGTGGCATGTACATTCACTCCTTGGGAAGGGGAATCCTTGTTTCCACGAAGCCTGAGAAGGTATATTTTCTCCGAGCATCCGACAACTCCATTTCAGTAACCGTAGATTGGATGTCCCAGATCGGGCATGTGATCGGGACCTTGACGTAAAGCAGCTTGGGCCTGGTGGTGGTTACGATATTGCTTTCGATAATATGGGATAGGGGAACCATCTCTAGTATAATTTTCACCGTCATCTTGCCCGACCTGCGCTTAGTCACCGTATTATGAGAGGAGCTCGACCCCCACTCTTGTCGAGACGACTTACCACACAGATCGCTACAGCACACTTGGATTGAACCGCGCCACTAGAAGTGTGTAGCCTATCCATCGGAGAGAATGAGAGTATTCTCCTGGGAGAAAAATAATGTCCCACTCGCACAGAAAGTGTGAGTCTGTTCATAAGAGCCGGACTCCGTGCTCGGGTTAGAGCCTGAGGAAGAAGAACCTAAAGAGGAAGAAAAAGAAGAGAAGGACTTCATGATGGAAAGAGAGGAAAATGAGGAAATGAATATGGCTTGCCGAACAAAAGACTATCTAAAAAAAACTCTCAAGTGTCAAATGAACCCAGAGGACCCTCTATTTATAGAGTGGGAGGATGGTAGCCCAAACGACTTCAATCCAATGGCTCCAAAATGCCTTGATTTCTAGCACCTGTTAGTACGAGTGGGACACGTATCAGCCATCCAAACATTCTACACCAAACTTCTTGTGAAGCCAAACGAAGAGCCATGAAGAGATTTTCGATGAGAGAATCCCGAGCATCGCACGTTCCTTCTCGATGCTCGGGATTGGGGGGTCAATGATGAGGGTTTTTTTAATCGATTTACTCCACCCACTTAGAACTTCACACGTGGAAGACTTATCACCCTGGGAAGATACCTCACCAAAGAAAAATACCCAATCATCTGACCAACGTCCTCCGAGCACCCTCTGCTTGGGAATCATCAAAAGAAAAGACCCTTGGAGGTTTGACCAAGCTCCGTCCTCCGAACAACCTTTACTATGTAATTATAAAAAATGAGAACCCTTAGAGACCTTGCCGAGCTCTGTCCTCCGAACACCCTATGCTGGGTAATTATAAAAAATGAGAATCCTTAGAGACCTTTCCGAGCTCCATCCTCTGATCACCCTCTACTCGGATACCATCAAGCGGAAGACCCTTAGGGACCTCACCGAGCTCCGCTCTCCGAACACCCTCTAGACACCACATTTTATCCAATCCAATTAGTGTTGAATCAAGTACAAGTTTAGATAAATTTTAAACTTAGGTTTAAAGAGAATGCATTTGTACTTGAGATCACACTGCATAATATACAAAATACCCAAAACACATAAGAAAAAACACAAAACTGTTAAATTTGATAAAATACAACTAAGTAAAAGTTTCGAGTCAACCTTGAAATTCCCATAATTTAAAGGGGTCTAAAATGACTATTAAAGTTTGATTTTCTTTAAATCATCTTTAATATATATAAAAATTAGCCACTACCCTTAAATTATAAGATATTTCAAACAATTAACTCAGTTACCTACCCCGACCTTGAAATATTTTCTTTCACTGAATTTTGTCAGTTTAATACCAAAAACATTTATTTCATTTATTCATATTACATAACATAACACCAATAAACAATCCAAGAGACCTTAATCAATACTTGGAAAGGTCATGAAAAGGAATCACAAGGGTGATTAAGGAGTTGGGCTTGATTTGGATTTACACCAAATTCAAGTAGTCCTGACAAACCACCCTAGGCCCAAAGGATTAAGGGGCTAGACACCATTAAAAGCCCACAAAAAAGGCCTTGAAATGAACAAGGAACCTTAGTATAGATTACCTACCAAATGGCTAAAGAAGGGAACCATGACACTTAGGGGGTGACCAACCGTTATCAAAACTAAACCAATTCGGTTCGCCACCTAAGTTAAGCATTCAATGAGCACAGAACGCCCATCCCATCAAGAATTAAATTCTTGGGATGACATGTATAGAATACATTCAAGGTACCTAGATATTTTGAGCAAAATATCTTAGGTGTAACTGAAAACCTTGAATCATAACTACCCGTTACGAAAACCAAACTCAATTGGTTTGCCCCCTAGCCCATGCATTAACTGCACATCCCATCAAGTAATAAATTCTTGGGATGACATAGAATGTCTAGGTTCAAAGGATGTAAATATTTTTACCAAAATACCTTACGGTTAATGATAGGTGTGAAAAATCTTTCTATTTCCAATCCGAATTTGTTAGTTTTCAAATACGTTTATAGTTATATTATGTTTTCATTAGTTTTTATCTTTTTGTATAAATCAGGTGTGTGGGACAAAAACATAGTAAACTGGAGCTAAAACGATGAGATCGAACCAAAGCGGTTTAAAGTTACGGTGGATAAATAAGCTCAGAGGCTAAAAGATAAAACAGGCCCACTGCTTAGGCGTCCAGACCACCGCCTAAGCGTTGGAGAAGTTGAGAAGAGCAAAATTTTATTGACGGACGACCGCCTAGGCGAAGATTCTATCACCTAGGCGGAAATCCAGCAGAAGACGAAGATGGGCTACTGACAGCCACTCGCCTAGGCGAAAATCCAACAGAATGTTCTCCCAGTCCACCGCCTACTTTATCGCCTCGGCGATCAGACCAAACCGACCTAACTCTGCCTAGGTGAAGAATCCACCGCCTAGGCGGATTTGCTCTGTACAGTCTTGAGATATTTTTAGATATTTTTGAGATATTTTGGCTATAAATACCCCTTCTCCTCCCCCTTGGCCGTGGACTCTCTTTCCCCCTTAGATTTTTGAGCCCCTTAGGCTATATCTAAGGGTATATTTAGGAGTTTTAGATGTGGAGCTCACATCCCGAAATGGAGAAGACGGCGAATCAATCGTAGGGCATTCTTAGCGGTTTATCTTCGGACGAGGCTAAGTTCTTCGATTGTTTTTCCTTATTTCTTTATCTTAGGAGCATGTGAGCATGTTTAGCTCGTTATTTTATTGTATATTCGGCTATGGTCTCGAGTTAAATATGGATTGTAGTAGGGATTAACACAATATTTATAAATACGTTGTTTGGATGATTTCGGTGTTGCGTTTATGTTTGTTCTTCGTAGTTTGATTGTATTTATCGTATTGTTTGTTTATTATTCTTAGTTAGATAAATGGAGAATACGAGGTTTTGACAAACCCTGAATTCGGATTAAGGTAAACAAACGCCACGATTCTATAACCTGGTCGGGGTTTGAATCGTGGACAATCGATAACGTGGGGCAAGACACACGCTACCTAGGGTCGTTAAGACGTTGAGGGGGATTTCTTCGTTGACTCGAAGTTGCGTTATATCCCTCGTCTTACACTCGGGAGAGGTGGCAAGGGAGTTTTAGAACTTAGATTGTCGATAAAGTAAATACAACGCGACGATCCAATAACTCGGGAGGGAGTTGGATTGTGTGCAATCAATGATGCTGGGCGAGACTCATGTGACCTAGGGTCATTAAGACGTTGAGGGGGACTTCTTCGTTGGCTCAAAGTCATGTATTCCCCCCGTCTTACACTCGAGAGAGGTGGCGGTAGAGTTTACGTACCGAGGTTGTCAAATAGGTCGAACACCGTAAACGTGAGTAAATCAAAATCGAACACGTATTTGTAAACACGTTAATCCCTAGGCAATTCTTCACCCTAAAACATATTAACATATTAGTGTAGTTAATTTAGGTTATATTAGTATTAGTTTAATTAATTAAATACAATTGTTTTCGCCTAGATAAAGTTAGGTCACGACAAACGCGGTATTCGATAGTTACGACACCAATCCTTGTGGATACGATAACCCGATCTTTCACAATCACACTATACTAAAACTTAGACCTGGTATACTTGCGAGTGTAAGTAACGGCATATTTCACGCACTACCAATTAACTAGGAACTTGAAAACCAACCGTCAGTTACAAGGTAAGTTAACCCGATTCCATCTAAAATGAACCGAACGTATGGCCTCCAAGCAATGACTCATCATCTATCAATAAATTCAAAGTGACACTTCAATATTAGGTTCAAATCGAAATAGTAAATCTAACCAGTACGTAGCCCCTAAACCGAACCGGATGCGTCACATCAAGTCATAAATGCACCCATGTGCAAGGAATTTGATTGGTTGGGAAGTAGTGATTGCCAATCATTACCAAATCTTTGAGAATCCTTCATTCTACCCTAAATTCCTTCCAAGCTAAACAAAACCAAAGCAAGAGACCAAGTCCCTTCGGCCAAACAGAGCCTAAAGAAGGCCCTAGAATGGCCTGCGCATTGGCCAATGCGTAGGCCCCCAGGCCTATAAATACAAGGGTCCTCTTCTCATTTTTTCAAGTCTTGAATGCCTAGCTTATCTCTCTAAACTCGAGCAACTCTCTCAGGTGCTAGGCTTCTCAAGCATATTTCTCAAATAACACGCCGCTGTTATTCTACTGAAATCCGATCCTGGAAGGTGTTCTTGAAGTTCTTGGAGCAAGAACTCAAAGGATCGATGACCACCAATCAACACTGAGCCAAGAGGATTAAGAAGGAAAGGAGACTAGCTACTTAGGGACAACCATATCCCCTAATTATGGTGTTCTTGAGTTCTTGGCTAAGAACTCGAGAGATCGACGATCACTAATCAACCACCGACCAAAAAGATCAAGGAGGAGGAGGTAAACACTTAGGGAAGACCACATCCCCTAAGTAGGTCTGTTTTTTCAAAAAACCCTATGATCTTTGTTCAATCATATGTATATTACCTGTATATAGCATAATCATGTGGATAACACACTTCAATTTCACATACATAACACATAAAACTCATAAACAATCAAACAAACACTTAAACAACCAAACTAGCACTTGATTTTGTCAAGAACAACCAAACAAACACTTAATTTTTACTATATTAACCAAATCATGTTCAAATCATACAAAATCATTCCAAGTATCTCAAGAACATTAAAAAACATTCAAGAACATCAAATCATCTGAGAACATGTTAAGAATATGTGAGGATTCAAACAAAACTTCCATCACACCATGAGTTACGCATAGTCTCTACGATTCTCTCAAGAACATTATATCGACTCTTTACTAACTATTAATACTAACTATATAACTGTTAATAACTAGATTTACTTTTTTCTAAATGTAAAGATTACAACCAGGTTGGTTTGTGGACTGACACCTATATATATATATATATATATATATATATATATATATATATATATATATATATATATATATATATATATATATATATATATATTTCACACACACACACACACACTCTTATATACTTATATACTACACCGACATACCTTTGTGGCTAAGAACTCGGGATAGTGGGAGGGTCTGTTTTCATTCAGGAATATGTGTGATTCTTCTTCAGAAATCTTCCCATTTTTCTTAGTTACGAGTAGGACTGACATAAATATATGGTATTTCTTTTCATTCTTTAAAAGAGTTCGTTTAAAGTGTTCTTGACAAAATCAAAGAATGTTATGTGCATATCATGTTGTAATTCAGGTTGTTCACAACTTAAAATCAATTAATAATAAACCTAATTAACGTTGTAATTCAGGTTGTTCAAAACTTTAAAAATTATTAATAAATAGCTAACTAAGGTTGTGATTCAGGTTGTTCACAACCAAAACTAACTAATAATCAACTAAAATTAACTAAAACAAACCAACCCTTAACTAAAACCAACCTAGCCTCTCAGCTTTCAACTTAACAAGAATGAACTACATCTAACCTAATCTTTGGTAACCACCCAAAGTACGTAGGTAACCCATAAGGGTTCGATCACACCTTTAATAACAAATCATATCCTTTACCCTAACTAAAACGAACTACGTAAAGACCTAATTCATATTCGAGATACGTAAGCTACCCATGTGCGGGTTCGGTTGTATATTCAAACAATTTAGTCTTAATTTGCATTTCATTCAGTATAACTTGCATATTTACATATCTGTCTGTATATATACTGTTACTGGATATCGCTGACTAGTAGTAGCTATAATATTTACCTAATTATCATTATATCATATCAAAATACACAAAAAGATAAAAAAATAAAAAGGAAATTATTCCTGTTTAAGTAATCAAAGAAAATTGATTGGATAGTGTTTAACAATGAATATCTATTTAGACTAAGGTACCTTCTTTGGACAGATGTCTTGGGGTGTCTAACATCTTCCTCGAGTACAACCGACTCCCAAACTTAAAGAATATCTCTAGTACATAAACCTATGGAAGTCAAAACACTCACTATTTCAAAAGGAAAAATGAATTTTCAAAATCCTAGTGAGCTAGCACACCATTTAACCTTATGCTAGGTGGCGACTCTGTTTTTAATGTAAAATCTCAGCCCAAGAAGTTTTTCAAAACCGACGCCTAGAAAAGTCCTTGAAAAACCATTTTCAAAATGAATGGATTTGGATGACTTAGAGAGGAAGGGATGGAACTTGTTTTCATCATCTTCCCGATTCTTACTTCTTCCGCTATCAAATCGAGGGTGCGTTACACCCTCTGCTCGGATATCATTAAGGGGAAGATCCTTAGAGGTTTTACCGAGCTCGATTTTTCGAGCACTCCCTACTTGGTTATCATCAAGTAGAAGACCTTTGGAGCCTTTGCCGAGCTCTATTCTCTGAGAAGCATTTGCTCGGTAATCATCGAAATGGAAACCTTCGTGCATCGACCGAGCACGGTCCTCCGACCTACCCCTACTCGGTTCAACAGCCTTGGACGCCTTTCGAGGACATTTTTGAGCTTAGGGATCCGATCACCATTCTCTGAGCACCCCCTGCTCGGATTCCTCAATCGATAGGCCTTTCTCAACATCTATTTGAGTTTTCAACGAAGATTCCCGCCCCGAGGTCAAAAACCGAAGGAAGAACGATTTCCCTTAGCGTCGCCATTACGATGGGCTAGGCCTATCCTCCTTAATCTTGTTGGGTCAGCCCATGGGTTCTCCTAGATAGGTCTGAAGGTCAAGCCCACAAGCTTAATTTCCTCACACGCCTGCTCATTGGCCATGTGCCGAGTTGTTGGTAATTAACTGAACTCAAGCCCCTAATCTTGAGGCACTAATTGAGCCTTTCTCGTATAAATACCCAGACATTCAATACCCCAAGTAAGACTCATCTATTGATTTGAAGCATTTTGTAGCCTTTTCCCTTGAGCTCTTACTCTCACTCTGCAAGAACTTTACCGAGCACGACTCCGGTGTATCTTTGTGCAGATACAAGCCGGAATCCCAACTCGAATTGTATAGAAGTGACTCTAAACCACAAATGGTCAAAAGAATCACGATCTCCAATCTTAATGTTCAGGATACATCACTTCCAGCTCAGCAAGAAAAATCCATGTGAACTCTAATCGACCAACTCGAGGTGTTTGGCATTTTTAAACACCGCCAACATGTAACTATTTTTTAATGTATTTTTCACTTACATATAATAATTTTTTGATATATTTTTCTAGTTACATGTTTTAAGTGTATTTGTAGTTACATTTGAATATATTTTTAGTTATATTCACGTAATTTTCTGACGACCGGCAGCAGAAAAATTACTTGAATGTAACTAAAAAATTATAAATAAAATTTATACTGAAAAAATATTACTAAAAAATAGTTGATTGTAGCTAAAAAAAAATCCGACAACCGGTGACCAGAGTTTAAGTGACCGGTAGGAGCCGAAATCCAACAGCCGACGGCAATGGGACAGTGGTTGATAGCGCAACCCTAATTAAAACATTAGTATTTTCATGAATTCTAATAAATAGAAAAAAAAAATTAAAATAGTTAATTTGTTTTAAAACTTTTTATTAATTTTGTGTGATTATTGGCACCTCCACCAAACATCCTAAAAGAAAATAAAATAATAATAATGTTGTCCGCTCTCACCCAAAAATGCTCCAAAGATTGATTTTGCTGCTGCCGGCTGGGAACATGCGCGCAATTTTTAATTATGAAGTCCACCATCGGGGACACATAAGGGTTAGACAATCGATTAAGGGTCTTCTTTCATACGATGATTGTAGACAATCGACCAAGTTCGGTGACTCAAAGAGGAAATGCAAATTCTTCATAGAAATTCTGATATAAATGTAACAAAAATATTAAGATCTATATTTTCTATATAAGCCATTTTTGTATTTTATCTAGTGCTCCGGAGAAGCCCAACTCGTACAACAACAGGGAAATCGTGAAAATTTTATTCAAATTGCCTTTTTTTAGCCCTCATACAAGTGTTTATTTCAATCTATCCCCTAAATATTGTGGAGACTAATATTACAACAAAAAATGTTTCACGACAATATTTAAGGACACTTTACTGAACTTATTTGAATGCCCAAACTTCGAGAATGGATACAAATTTTTATCACATTTTCTTGGGGGGAAAAAAAAAAAGTTAAACCAAACACCACGTTAAGCTTCCATGAGAACATGAAAAATGCCTTCCACCTGGCCTTTTCTAGATAACAACTTGTTTTACAAAACCATTCAAAGGGAACGTTACAACCAACAATTTACTAATATAGTAAGTACTGTGTGTTTAGACATCATTACTAACAAAACTTCTATGTTTGTTTTGTAGACGATCAATTATGAAACTAAGAATAAATTTATTTGTCAAACATAGCAGACAAAAACTATATGCCTTAAAAAAGGGGAACAAAGACTGCCATCAGTGCCGATTCTGATGTGCTGGCTCAAAATCAAAACGTGACGGGTATTTTCATCAAATGAAAATGAAAAAATAAATCCACCTGCCAAGATTTCCACAAGCAACGTCGAAAGTTGATCACCAAACGTCCCTTAAGTACCGACCATCCATCTGGAGTTTCTTCACAATAGCCTCCGCCTTTGTCGAGTCCACATTTTCCTACAATTCATTCAAGTTCAGAACTTCAATAAGTATTATAGTGGAAGGAACCACACACTGATTGAATCGGTAGCCTAAACTTACCATGATGGGAGTTTCTTTGTTCAGTAATATAAAGATGTACCGGAAATAAGATTCTTTGTTCGCCAATGGGACATATGACTTAACAATTCAGACCAACCATATTGCAGGTGAATGAAAAAGCCGAGGAAAATTGGAAGAGTATTTTACCAATTACCTACCTTGTCATTTTGCCTAAAATCACAAACTTCCCATGTCATTCTAAAAATACCGATCACCCCATTTGACAAACCTTTTTTTGTAAAAAACATAAATGTCCTCTTATATAAACAAATATATATATATATATTTTTTATTCTTTTACTTTTTCAAAAATTCACTAACACCCCTTTTTTAAAAAAAATCTTTTTACTCCTATTCTTTTTAACAATTACATTTACCCCCCACCCTGTTGAGGATCGAACCGACTCCTAACAACACAATAATGATTTGAAAACAAGGAACACCAAATATTCACTAGCAAAAAAAGAAACGACACAAGAATTTAACGTGGTTCGACGTAAGTCTAATCCACTCCACAAGAAGAAATTACTATATTGAGAGAAGGGAGAATACACAAGTAAGACTATTGTTTCTCACTTCACTTGACACACATTTGCATATCTCACCACTACCACTCAACCCTCTATTTATAAGAGAAGAGTTCAATAATCAACTACTTCATTAATGGGGCTAGCCAACAACCTCATTAATGAGAGAGAGAATTCTTCCACTACATTAATGATACTTGTCAACCACTCTCATTAATAATACTAGCCAACCTCTTTCATTAATGATACTGACTAACCACTTTCATTAATGATGCTAGCTAACCACTAATTAACGATGATAGTTCATGGTAATACTATTGTTTTAATCTCCAACTCTTAACAATCTCCCACTTCGGAGGCTAAAACGTGATTGTCTACATATCTATCATCTCCAACTCCCACTTTTTGGAGAAACTTCTCTCTGTCATAGTAATTTCTCTCGTGGTCCGTTCCTCGAAGTTACCATTCGAGGCCAACTGAGGTTTATACAAAACCTCAGTTTATCAATTGTCACCGTCTTCGTCAACATGTCTGCAGGATTTTCTTGAGTATGGATCTTCTCAAGTGCAATCGATCCTTCCTCCAACAAAGACCGAATGAAGTGGAACTTGATGTCAATGTGCTTTGTCCTTGAATGGAAAACAGAGTTCTTCACCAAGTGTATAGCACTTTGATTGTCGCTATACTACTTAGGATCCTTTTGTAGTTGTCCTAACTCTTCCATCAAGTGATTGAGCCACACCACTCTTTGCACGCTTCTGTAGCTGCAACATATTCCGCTTCAATTGTTGAAATGACCACCACCTTTTGCAATCGAAATATCCAACTTATCGCAGCACTACCAAGGGTAAAGACGTACCCTGTAGTACTCCTCCTGCTATCAATGTCACCCGCAAGATCCGAATCAACATATCCTCGCAAGCTAAAAATAACACCCCCATAACACAACGCCCAATCTTTGGTCCCGACAAGATACCGAAAGATCCACTTGACCGCCTTCAATGCTCTTTTCCGGGATTGCTCATCAATCTACTCACAACTCCCACTGCATGAGCAATGTCTGGACGCGTGCAAATCATGGCATACATGAGGCTTTCGATGGCCAGAGCATATGGCACTTTAGCCATTTCTTCACGTTCCTCCTCTGTTATTGGTGATTGTTCCTTGGAGAGTCTGAAGTGCCCAGCTAGAGGCGTATCGATCGATTTGGCATCTTCCATGTTGAATCTCCTGAGTATCTTGTCCACGTACTCCGCTTGTGACAATTTCAAGATCTTCTTCCTGTCCTTGTGAATTCGCATCCCAAGGATCTGTTTTGCCGCGCTAAAATCCTTCATTGCAAATTTCTCAGACAATCTCCGTTTAAGACTAGAGATCTCCTTCATACTAGGTCCTGCAACTAGCATGTCATCTACATATAAAAGAATAATCAAATAAGAAGTCTTTATTTCCTTGAAGTAACAACAATGATAAAAATTGCACTTGCGGAAGCCATTGTTCTTCATGAAACTATCAACTTCTTATACCACTGTCTCGGAACTTGTTTCAAGCCATACAAGCTCTTCTTCAGCTTACATACCAATTCTTCTTTTCCCTCAACCACATGCCCCTATGGTTGATGCACGTAGATATCTTCTTCAAGATCACCGTGAAGAAATGCAGTTTTCACATCCAACTGCTCTAGGTGTAAATCATGCATTGCGGCTAGATTTAACATAATCCGGATAGTCGTGTGTTTTACCACTGGAGAAAAGATCTCGAAGTAATCAATACCAACTTTCTGCTCAAAGCCCTTCACCACCAATCTTGCCTTGTTCCTCTTGGTACTATCGTGCTCTTCCTTCAACCGGTAAACCCATTTGTTATGAAGTGCTTTCTTTCCTATTGGAAGTTTGACTAATTCCCAAGTTTGATTTGACAAAAGGGAGTCCATTTCGTCTCTCATGGCAAGCTCCTACTTGTCGTGTGTTCCCACTTGCAGAGCTTCTTCATAGTAAGATGGTTCACCATTATCTGTCAACAGTAGATAATGAAGAGAAGGGGAATATCGTTGTGGTGGTCTGACTTCTTGGGTAGATCTTCTCAAGTGAGGAGTTGATGGCTTTGGCTGATCTGTTGGATCGGCGTAGGGCCTTTCTTGATCCTCACACCTCAAGTCATCCAACTCAACTTTCTCTTATTCAGCATCAATCTTCTTTGCTCCTCCAAGTCCGTCCTTGTACATGACAGACTCATTAAACACAACATCCATGCTCATGACAGCTTTGCGTTTCTCAGAATCCCAAAGTCTGTAGCCATAGTTGTCTCCTCCATAGCTAATAAACATGCATCTCCAAGACTTAGGATCAAGTTTGCTCCTATTCTCGGCCTC
Source organism: Eucommia ulmoides (assembly GCA_016647705.1). Classification (NCBI taxonomy): domain Eukaryota; kingdom Viridiplantae; phylum Streptophyta; class Magnoliopsida; order Garryales; family Eucommiaceae; genus Eucommia; species Eucommia ulmoides. Next base: position 37,066,033 of record CM028334.1, on the reverse strand, counting down.
AATGTGAACATACGCATCACATCCAACACCTTGAGATAAGAGTGACTCACCTCTTTCCCTGTCCATACTCCTTCTGTTAGCCCACCATCCAATGATACAGATGGTCCTCAGTTGATAGTAGACAGTTGTGTTCACCGCATCTGCCCAAAACTCCTTAGGCAAGCTTGCATGAATTTCTCATGCTCCTAGCACGCTCTAGAATAGTCATGTTCATCCGCTCAGCAACTCCATTCTGTCTGGGCTTCTTCGGAACAATCTTCAACCTTCTAATGCCATTTTCAGCACAAAATCTGTCAAACTCTTTCTTGCAATATTCTCCGCTGTTGTCTGATTTGAGACACTTCAACTTTAGACCTGTCTCATTCTCAACTAGGGCTTTCCACCTCTTGAACACATCAAATACTTCATCTTTGTGTTTCATGAAGTAAACTCAAAGCTTCCTTGTTGCATCGTCAATAAGAGTCACAAAGTAGACAGAGTCATCGGAGTGAACCAACTCAAGTCGTTCAGTTTTAGGAGTCTTGATGGTTTTCGTGAAGCTTACCTTTCTCTGCATGCCAAGCACGCAATCTTCACAAAAACCTACTGCTACATCTCTCAGCCCCTCAACTTGCCCCGAGAAACAAGTATCTTCATGCCCTTCTCACTCATGTAACCAAGCCGACGATGCCATATGTCTGCATCTGTTTTTGGGGATGCAACCATAATAACATCATGAGAACTAGATGTCATATACAGTGTGCCTTCTTTTTTCCCTCGGGTGAGCACCATTGTGCCCTTTGACATCTTCCAAGATTCGTTGTTGAAGGTTGTAATCACTCCTGCCTCTGATAATTGTCCCACGAAGATTAGGTTGCAAGTTAGACTAGGAACATGTTTAACATCCCGTAACCTAAGAATAAAGCCATCTGCTTGGATGATCTGAACTTCTCCCTTGCCAGTGATGTTGCAAGGTTCATCATCCCCCAAGTAGACCCTACCGAAGTTTCCCGGGACATAGTTGTTCAATATGTCCCTCCGTGAAGTGGCATGAAACGACGCACCAAAATCAACTGCGAGTATCCAACGAGAGTATAAGTGCATCTGAAGACTCACCGTCAGATAGACAACTGTCTCTTTGCTATCTGACTCATGCCTTCTTGGTAGATTTGGGCAATTTCTCTTTCAATGCCCCTTTGTCCACAACTCAAGCACTCTGTATTTCTCGTCTTTGACCTTTCTCGTCCTTTCGCGGACTTGGAATGACTCCTGTTGTTGCCACCTTTTGTCGATTTTCTTCCTCTCTCTTCAACCTTCAATATTGCCCCAGAACTCTGGCTTGAGTCCTTCCTTCGAGTTTCCTCACTGATAATCGAAGTAATGACATCCTTCTCTACCAACTTAGTACGACCGGCTCCACTAGTGATCGATACAACTAAGTTGTCCCAACTATCGGGAAGAGAAGAGAGAAGGAGCAGGGCTTTAATTTCTTTCGCGAACGTTATTTGAACCGTCTCCAACTGATCAAAGATGTCACGAACACGACTGATGTATTCTGAAACATCATCATGCTCTTCCATCTTCATCCTGAAAAGTTTCCGGAGAGTAAATAACTTGTTCGTCGCCGTGGTAGTCTCGTACATGCTCTCAAGAGCATCAATCAAATCCTTTGTCGTCTTCTCCTTTTTGACGTTACTTAACATTGTGCTTGACAGTGTAAGCCAAACCGTTCCCAGCGCCTTGCGATCGAGAATGTTCCATTCGTCTTCTAACAGTTTTTCAAGTTTCTTCGTCTTTCCATACAGCGGCTGCTATTGGTCCTTTTGGTACAGATAATCTTCTATCTGCATCCTCCAAAGGGCAAAATTATCCCCATTGAATTTATCGACCACAACCTTGCACTGCCCATTGTTATGTTGAGAGAGTCAGAGCCTAAGCTCCGATACCAGTTGTTGGGGATCGAACCGACTTCTAACAACACAACAATGATTTGAAAATAAGGAACACCAAAGATTCACTAGCAAAGAAAGAAACGACACAAGAATTTAATGTGATTCGATGTAAGTCTAATCCATACCACAAGAAGAAATTACTATATTGAGAGAATGAAAGATTTACAAGGGAGAATACACAAGTGAGACTATTGTTTCTCACTTCACTTAACATACACTTGCATATCTCACCACTACCACTCAACCCTCTATTTATAAGGGAAGAGTTCAACAACCAACTACTTCATTAATGGGGCTAGTCAACAACCTCATTAATAAGAGAGACCATTCTTCTACTACATTAATGATACTTGTCAACCTCTCATTAATAATACTAGCCAACCTCTTTCATTAATGTTACTAATTAACCACTTTCATTAATGATACTATCTAACCACTCATTAATGATGATAGTTCATGGTAATACCATTGTTTTAGTCTCCAACTCTTAACACACCCCACCCCGCTAGTTCTTCTTCTTCCTCTCTCTCCCACTCTCTCTTTCTCTTTCTTCTTCTTATCCTCTCTCTCTCTCTAGATCCATGCTAAATTTGTGTGCCGGCAAGCATAGATCCGGCTCGGATCTGGAGAGAGTGAAGAAGAAAAAGAAGGAAGCCTGCGGGGATGGGGATGGGGATGGGGATGGGGGTGGGAGGTTTTGTTCCAGCAAGGTGGGGGTGGGGTGAAAAAAAAATAAAAATTGAAATAGGAATGTTTGTAAAAAGATAAAGGAGAAAAATACAACAAAAAAACTTAAAAGGATATTTTTATGTATTTTAATTTTAATTATTTAATTATTTTTAAAATCGTTAAGGGTAAAATTGTCATTACAATAAGAAATTTACTAATTTTTAACCTATAGGAAAATTAAAAGGTGTTTGACCAAAATAATAAAAGGGGTGATTGGTATTCCAAACAACAGGGAATGTTTGTGGTTTTAGGTAAATGAGAGTGGTAAATAGCCAAAATTGAAATTGGTAGATATTGAGATGTTACAACCAGTCTGATAGTTATAGCAAACTACATCATATTTTTTATTTTCACGCACATGGCAAATAGATATTAAAGCACTGACGAATTCAGAAGCCTTATTTTCTTCCTGCTATCCGTTATAGGGAGCATCCTAAACGAATTGAGGATTAAGAAGCTGTTCCAAGGGAAAATTTAAAAAAACACTCCAAGTAATATTCTGTGATGGTAGCACACACTCTAGGTCTGAGCAAATAATGATGTATTATAGTATGGTTTGATTAGACGAACCAAGGGATTCTTTAAGTTTTCACCCCCAAGATTCAGAAGGTAGTTTAACTGATGGAGAACCATGTCAAGTGGTTTACACCCTAATACTAATTATTTAGGTAATGCACAAATATAGTAGGTAAACCATAGCCCATGATAACCACAAGATATATATATATACATATATATAGAGAGAGAGAGAGACAGAGAGAATTAGAAACCTGTTTTTGGACAACAGTGTGCAGGGTGCGATGAACATCTCTGGCCATACCCTTCGCATCGCCACAGACATAAAGATATCCCCCTTTAGAAATTAAGCTCCACACTTCAGCTGCCTGCAAATGAAACAAAATTCAGACACTACAACTACCAAATTTCATCCCACCAGCTGCGGCAATGCTACCTACTTTTTCCATCATTTTATGCTGAACATACTCCTTGTTTGGCCCTTCCCTCGAGAAAGCAATAACCAACTCTGAAATAGCTCCTTCATCCACAAAATTACTAAGCTCCTCCTCATAAATGAAATCCTAAGGGAGGAGGAGGAAGAAGAAGAAGAAGAAATGTTAGATATCTTGCAGCACAGACCAATAAGTGAAATCAGAAATCTAACCCCGAAGAGTATAAGTCAAGAGGATTCTTGCCATTCTACGATTTCTACATCCAAAGAACAGCAGAGCGGGCCCAAGTTCAGCACCATCTTTCTTCAGGGCCAATCTTTCCTGGAAAATGCATTTGTTACATCAGATCCCTCCTCATATAACAAGTAAATCCACAAATTATACCATCATTACAAACCTGTAGAAATCCTCTAAAAGGCGCCAAGCCAGTACCAGGTCCCACCATAATAATTGGAATAGGCGGATAAGTTGGTAATTTGAAATTAGATGTCCTAATGAAAATAGGAGCCGAGCTATCACAAGGAACTGCATTCTGATTTAATTTGATACATCTAGATTATGTTAGACCATGGTACAACCAAAGTTACCAAACAAATGTTCCACAAGCATAAAATTATCATTTATCATCCATGCACTTAATCAAAAAGATAATAAACATAAGGGTGAAAGGGTAGCCCTAACATGTGCAAAATTAAGAACCTTCATACCTTCATCCAGGTTGAACATACACCCTTGTGAATTCGGCCAGTGGGAGTTGGACCATAAACTACTGCACAAGTCACATGTACCCTATTGGGGGCAAATCTGCAGCAAATGAAGCAACAAATCAGTTTCCTGAGAAGTTTGTGCATCAGGTGAGTATGCTTCATAAACCCTTCTAACGTGGCATACTGGTAACATATGTTTCATTTATATAGTTATCGATACAAGTAAACTATCAAATAAAAATAACTGAACAAGGACACTTAAGGCCTCTTAGAGCACTGACTGATCTTCTAATATGTGTGGCATGAACAACTCACCTAGGGGAAGATGAAATAGAATAATAACGCGGCTGTAAGCGAGGGGCAACTGCAGCAAAAAATACACCAAGGGGAGGTTTGGCAGATGGAAACTCTGCCATTACCTCAAGGAGACTTCTTTGATTCCCAACAACCCATTGTGAGTAATCATCCTGCATGATAAAAGGAAAGAATAAGTTCATCGAGAACTGCAAAGTTATGAAGCAGCAGGTATTAACATATAATAAGAACAGCCGCTAAAGTCAATGACATAGAAGCAGAGGAGTTGCTGTCAATAACAGCAGACGGATGTAAAATATAGAATCGCAGAAACAACTCACCTTTCCTTGAGGTGATGACAAGTGCTTAAGTCTTTCTGCATCACTAGGTTCACTTGCATGAGCAGCAAGAGCAACTAAAGCAGCCTGAAAATCATTTGTGGATGAAAAAGCTGTCACCGTATGTTTCCAGAAACTTGACCAAGACATATGAAATACATCTATATCATAAGATAGGCTGGATATACTCTTGGGGCATAAAATGAGGAGACGTTTTACACCTCCTCTGAAACACCACCATTACCACCTGACCTATCCCTATATATGAAACCCTAAACTACCAACTGACCTATCCAATCTGAAACCCTAAACTAGATCTGAAAAGTTAGCCCCAAATTGGAACTAGCTAGGTCTTATTTTTTTCACCACCTCTCTCACTTTCTCCCTTAGTTCTTGGATTGGGGTCCACATTTGGTTTGAGTTTTTAGTTTCAGTGAATTTGGGAGTTGAAAATCAAGGTCCGATTTTTGCCTGAAATCAGATATTAAATACGTAGATAGATTTATCATTTTACATTGAAATTGATAGAGTAGCTAATTTATTTTTATTTGATTTCTTTGTTTATAAGTTGAATGACGGGAAAAAAGAAAAAATTAGGTGAAGAGATATGGTTACAAACTCAAAGAGAATTAGCGTACTTGGCAGGTTCGAATTTGGGCTGAAATTCAATATTAGTTGAGGATTATTGCTGTTTACGCCCCATATATTGTACCTGTATCACCTTACTTCCTTATACATTTGAACTGAATACTTCACCCTCTCCTACTATTAAGTATTAACTAACATGAAAAAGAAACAGAATTTGTTAAATGTAACAGAAGTTGTCCCTCACTTGACTTATACGTGCACATGCACATTCGGTCTAAATTTCGGTTGGAATTTTACAAACATGTCCTTATTTTATCTTCCTTGTATTTTAAAAATAATTATCAAAAGAAAGACAAAAACAAAAGAATGGATGCAACAATATTAGAGAGAGACAGGCGTTAAGTGGAGAAAACTGCCTTGGATCTGGTTTACCTTTTGATAAATGATTTTCCTAATCGCCATTGTTACTAATCTTGTCACCGACAACAACATTAATTTATTGTATTGAACTGATTTGGTAAGCGATTGCAAAAAGCATTGATTGAGAACTTTTTGGAACGGGATTCGCCATTGGAAGAGGATTTGAAGTCCATTGTCTTAATTTTAGATAAGGATAGTTGATATTGGGTGAACTTATTGCACGAAGAACAAGAATTGCTGGGGGTGGACGATTCTGGGATAGGTACTAATTCTTCGGTGGAAATGGAAGTGCTCAAGGAAGAAGAAAACTTTGTTATTGACGATCGGAGATTAGGGCTCAGTCCTACAAAGAGATTGAGGATCTCGATACATTCATTAGAAGGAAGGATCATCACTTTCTCTCTCTTTCTCTCTATCAACATTTTCTGAAAATTATCGCTTTCTCTAAGGTTTCCGCATCTTTGGAGAAAGGGAGAAGAAGTAGTGGGTAGGATACTCTTTTTTTAACTATGTAAAACACTCCAGTGCAATCCATTTATGCATATTTCGACTTCTATTGAGTTCAAACAAAAATAAAAGGGTAGTAAAGTTATTTTCCCAATTCTATTAATAGATGTTAGTGTTTGTTTTGGTCAATAGTAGACGGGGTCAAGTGTTAATATGAAAGTGTGATAGGTTGATTCTGAACCTGTAAAAAGAATCATGACTGTAAAAGTTTGTTTCCTACTTGGAAAAGGAATCAGATTTAGTGGATTGCAAAATTCCTGTGGAGCTCAGGGGACTAGATGTAAGTAAGAGTAACTTGCTGAATCAGGATAAATTTTTGTGTACTGCATTATTATATTTCTGTTGTTTGGGTGTGTACTTAATTAAACACATTTCAACAGCTTAACAAGATAATAATCAATTAGGGAAATTGATATCTTGAGTTTGAATTAATTGTTGAGATTTTTTGTCACTACCCAATTCAACCCCCGCCCCCCCCCCCCCCCCCCCCCCCCCCTCTCTTGGTAGATCTTTGGGCCAATCTCAAAAATAAATTTTTCCAATTCATTCATGTAGTAAAGTTTTTATTTTATTTATTTATTTATTTTTTGGTGCAGACTGATGGAGGGATGACAAATGCAGATTGCCGGGGTTGCATGAAATCTGTTATGCAACCTTTTCTTTTTCTTTCTTTCTTTCTTTCTTTCTTCTTCTTTTTCTTTCTTTTTTTTTTTTTTTTTTTTTAAGTTTATTTATGTTGGTGTTAGAAAAAGGAATGATATGCCTCATATGTTTTTTCCACTTGAGTAAATTCAGTTTTTCTGCTTTTGGAATGAGGGATTGACAACAATGATTATATTTGATTGCGGTTTTTTCCTCCATCTCCTTTAAATTTTTTATTTTAATATTGTATTTTACTGCCCTGTGTTGTATTTGACAATATTGAAAACTACCTAATTAAAAAATTAGAATGACATGAGAATAGTTATTTAAAAATTGAAATTTGTAACTGATGTTGATATTTTTCTGTTCACTGAATTTGTTCATTTAGTATTTTCTTGAATGAAAACAATTAGTGTTAATAGGTGCAATGATATTTTCTTTTCACAAAGTTGATATGAAATATGTTTTCTGAGTGGCTTTAGGCACAGCCACAGGGTATTACATAGTACATAGATAAAATATAGAAGCATGATCTGGTGAAGTGAAAATGAGACCTTTCTTGGAGGATTCAATAAATCTGCATAACGTGCCAGTGCGACGCAAAGGGTGCAAGGACCAGGAAATGGAGGCGGCAATGAGCCTCCTTGGGATGCATCACCATCCTTGTCCGTGTGAATAGTAAACAACAAATCTAAAGGTTGACCCAACAACTTTGCTGCTTCTTCAACAGTTTCATCCGAATTATCAGCATAAACTCCCACATGATCTCCAGTCTCATATCTGAGAAGGTAACATATGAAAACGGGAGATTAGGTGATGGAATACAATCTTTCGTCAACTACACTTGAATTTGCAAATAGGGTTGTTCCTAGTCACCAACACCAGCTGAAAATTAAGTGCCGAAAACTAATGAGTGCTGAATTAAAGTGTTGAATTGAGTAAGTACTTTTTTTTTTTTAATATTTTTTATTTTAATAAGTTTGTATTTTTATAATTTTTTACTTTTAAAATTTTTCTTACAACTTGATCTCTCAAAAAGTTTCTCTCACCTCAATTTTGTTTTTCTTCTTCTCTTTTTTTTTTTTTTTTCTTTTCTTTTTTTTCTTTTTTCTTTATTTTCTCTCGGTAGTACTTTCTTTTTGTACAATTTTATTTTACTTTTTTTAACTATATTTTCTAGTAGTTATGGTTTAACAATACTTGTAAGAATGAAAATTTTATTATAATCTTAAGTAACCAGTTATAAATCATGTGCACATCACTTTCGACGATCCATTTTTAAGTGATATTTAATATTTGAAAGGATTGTTTTATTATTTATCCAACGCAGAATAAGTACTTAATGCATTCAGTTTTAAGTATTGAATTGTATTATGAAGAAAAATCTGAATGTCAACACACTATTTTGCCATCCACATTAAAGACCAATTTGAAACAGGTACAACAATAGGTAAAAGAGATAGAAGTTCGTAAACTTACGTTATGCTAGTGCCAGATATATCAAACTCCAGATGTATGCAAGAACGATCAGACTCGGGTTTGTGAAGTTCTCTATGGACAGCAACATTAACTCTTCAAACAAAGGAAAGAAGAGCTTATCAGAAAAAGAAACAAAAAACATTGTTTAAAAGTGCTTTTTTAAAGTACTTTGACAAGGAAAAAAAATTATTCGACATAAAGTATTTTTCTTAAAAGCAAAGGCAAAAAATCATAAACGTATTTAATAGCGTAAAAAAAACAATCTAGTTAAAGGGTATTTACATATTTCCTGTATTATTTAGGGTTAGTATACGATTTAGAGTTTGTTGTATGGTTTTCTAATTCCTATTATAAATAGAGGGAGAGGTTAACACAATTGTTAAGTCTTTTCATTCTTTTCATACTTTTCATATCATTTTCTTACTTTAACATGGTATCAAGAGCAGGTTATGAGAGATTAATTCCATAAATTTGTTCAAATCATTCTTTTTAATTTTTATTTCTTTCCCTTTTTCATTTTCCCTAATGTTCATATGAAAAAAAAAAAAAAAAGGGCTGAAACCCTAGCAGCTGCCGCCGCCGCCTACCAACAAAAACTCAGATCCGCCGCCGTCCAGGCCATTCCAAGCCTCCACCACCCATCGTCATCCCCAAAATAATGTCCAACCACCGTCGACGTCGCCCACATCATCGCTATCCACCATCGACGTCGTCCACATCGCCGCCGTCTCCTCTGAAGTCACCGACCATCAATTGCCCAGATTTGAGATTCACGGCCTTCGTTGCTACTGCCTCTATCCAGATCCAATGGTAACACAAGGGTTTTGTTCGTGAGCCACTATTCATTTGATTGTCCAGATTTGAGAAAGTATTCTGGAGTAGATCTAATGTCCTGGATGTTCGTTAGTATTGTTTTGCTTATAATGTTCTTCATTTAAGCCCTACAATTGTTTGTGTTGTTGGTTTCTTTCCTTTGTGCAAGTTGTTTGTTAGTTGTTGTATTGACAGACACTAATGTCGATGGCTCAACCCCAACCGTTAACAACCCGCAAATTAAACGGGACCAATTATTTAAATTAGTCTAAAACTGTGACAATAGCCCTTACCGGACAAGGGAAATACCGTCATCTCACAGAATCTGCCCTGGCAGAAGATGATAAGAAGTTTGAGGAATGGATTTAAGCTGATGCGCAGATTGTAGCGTCATTGTGGAATTCGATGGAGCTTCAAATTGTTGATCTCTGTACTCAACTAGATACGTGTAAAGCCATATGGGAATATCTTCGTATATTGTATTCCAGTAATCTCACCAGGATGTATGATTTATCGGTCGAGTACTTTCAACTTCAGCAAGGCACGCAATCCATTATAGATTACTTTGCTACACTCAACAACCTTTTATAAGGAGTTAAATATTATTCTACTGATGACTATCGATTTGAAAGAAATGCAAAAACAACGTGAGCAAATAACTGTCATGAAGTTCTTAACTGGATTACGCCCAGAATTTGAACTAGTCCAATCTCAGATTTTTTCCAGTGCTACTCTTCCTACTATCATTGAAATGTATTCTCGCATCTCGCGCAGCATTGCCAAGGATAATATTTCTAGCGTGAGTTCGTCTACACCATCTGAGCATTCGGCGTTTGTTACTCAAATTCCTACAAGAGATTAAGGTGATCAACTCAATGGTGGTCATGGTGGCAGTGGTGGTTGCCCTCAGGGTGGACGAAGTGGTCGTGGCTCACATCATCAGTGCTCCTTCTGTGGAAAAGAGAATTATACTAGAGAAACATGTTGAGATTTAGTTTGGCCGTCCACCCAAATTCGCCAATGCAGTGACATCTGATCTAAATAATCATACTATTCCAGAATCTCAGGCGTCCAAGGATATCTCTGATAAGGAATATGCTCAATTCCTTCAGTATAAGGCATCCCAACAAGCACCACTTCCCATTGCTTCTTTAGCTCAACGAAGTACTTCTACTGCTTGTTTTTCAATTCGCCCTTCCCCTCTCACACCTTGGGTCATAGATTTTGCTGCCACTAATCACATGTCAAGTACATCTTCCTTATTTAGACATATTCAGTCATCTTCTTCGTGTCTTCTGTTACAATTACTGATGGTTCCACTGTCCCTATTCGTGGCATTGATTAGCACAGGACGTGAGGAAAATTACCTTTATTACTTTAATGATCATGCGGAGAGTCCTGCTATCCCACTTACTGCCTACCCTACTGTTGCATCCGCTCACCATATCCATTATCGCCTCGGTCATCCCTGCCTTGGCAACCTCAAGTTACTTGTTCCTAATTTAAGTCATTTGTCTTCGTTAGAGTGTGAGTTTTATCAATTGGGTAAGCATCATCATATTTCATTTGCTTCCCCAACTCATGTTCGAGCATCAAGTCTTTTTAGTTTAGTTCATTCAGATATTTGGGGTCCTTCTCGTGTTATTTCTACATTAGGTTTTCATTATTTTGTCACATTTGTGGATGATTTTTTCAGAGTTACTTGGTTTTATTTAATGAAAGATCGTTCAGAATTATTCTCTATTTTTCATGCATTTTATGCTGAATTTAAAACTCAATTTAATGTACCGGTGTATATTCGTCGTAGTGATAATGATCGAGAATACTTTTCTCAGCCATTTACTTCATTTATGTCACACTCAGGTATCTTGCATCAGTTTTCTTGACCTTACACACCGCACCAAAATGGAGTTGTTGAGCGTAAGAATCGACATCTCCTAGATATGGCCTGTACTTTTCTTTTTGAGATGAACGTTCCCAAACACTCCTAGAGCGATACGGTTCTTACAGCTTGCTTCCTAATCAACCGGATGCCGTCCTCTACCCTAAAAGGCAAGGTTCCCTATTCTATCCCTTTTCCTCATTTATCCTTGTTTAGTTTACCTCCTTGAATATTTGAGGGTGTTTGTTTTGTTCATCAGTTGACTCTCGGCAGGGACAAGTTAGATTCACGTGCTTTAAAATGTGTTTTCCTCGGCTATTCTCGCACACAAAAAGGTTATTGATGTTATAGTCTATCATTACGTCGCTTATTTGTGTGTGCAAATGTTACTCTTTGAGTCTACCCTACTTTTCTGCCCCATCCTCTCGAGATGATTTAGATGTTACATTTCATTCGTCAAGTGTACCAAACCCTACACTATCTTCCTCTACTTCATATCCTATCCTGCCTAGTCGTTCTTCAGCCCCTTTGCAGGTATACTCTCTTCGTCAGAAGGTAGCCTCCGCTGTCGCGCCCATCGATTTTGTGTCCTCATATTCTTCTCCAGCTGACCTATCCATGTCTGACCTGGACATGCCCATTGCCATCCGAAAGGGTAAGCGTACCTATACTGACCATCCTATTTCCAACTTTGTCTCATATGCACACCTATCTCCTTCATACTCCTCTTTTGTTGCTTCTTTGTCTTCTGTTTCTATTTCTAAGTCTGTTTCAGAGGCCTTTACTCACCCTAGTTGGGCAAGCAATGGAAGAAGAAATGCTTGCCTTATATCAGAATAGCACTTGGGATCTCGTTTTGCTTCCGCCTGACAAAACAATAGTTAAATGTAAATGGGTGTACACTGTCAAAGTTCATTCGGATGGCACCATTGATCGACTCAAGGCTCGCTTAGTTACCAAAGGCTATACTCAGGTATACAGTCTTGATTACTATAAGACCTTTTCTCTTGTTGCCAAGCTCACTTCTGTTCGTTTGTTCATCTCTCTGGCTACCACTTTTCATTGGCCATTACATCAGCTCAATATCAAGAATGTTATTTTAAATGGCGATCTGACTGAGGAAGTATATATGGAGCAACCTCCTGGGTTTGTTACTCAGAGAGAGTCTGATTTGGAATGTCGCTTTAAGAAATCTATTTATGGCCTCAAGCAGTCTCCTAGAGTATGGTTTGGAAGATTTAGTGAAATGATTAATGAATTTGGTCTTCAGTATTGTGGAGTCGATCATTTCGTCTTCTACAGGCATAGTAAAATCGAGAGAATATTGTTGATTGTATATGTGGATGACATCGTGATTACCGGGGATGACCACTGTGGTGTTTAAGAACTCAAAAAAAAATTGTATAGTAAATTCCAAACCAAACATTTGGGTCACCTAAACAAGATTTTAAATCGCGGTATCGGGTTACGTAACGGTAATGATCGCAGTGTAACGGTATCGAGAGTATCAGCCTGTCCGTAACAGGAATCGGCCGTAAGGCCCGTAACGGTCGTGAATTTTTTAAAATCACCAGAACATCCTCAAAAATTCAATCATAGTAATTGATTTACTCATTTAACTCTTAATAAACACATTCTAATAGATATTTTGGTATTTAAGGTTATATATAACACAATAAAGACATAAAAAGACAAAAAGTGGTAGTACTGAACAATCTTAAAAGAATAAAATGATACACACAACATTTAATGAAAATATATTACACAAACATAATAAAATAGTAGATTGTACAGGACCATCATATTACAAAAACAATAAACTCATCAAATTATTAATACCAAAAGGAATTGCGCTTAGACTCTTCTTCACGCGTTATTGTTAAATTTCAATTTTCTACAATTTACATACACAAATTTAATTTCTACTATTTACTAAAAAAACTATTTTAGGAATTAATTTCTATAATATAACTATATATATAATCCCCAAATTTAAATTTTTAATTAAAAATTTACAAATTTAGGTAAGAAATTGCAATTTGTATTAAAATCATAATTAAATCTAATTACAAACTCACCCCTCCCCCTAATTACAAACCCACCCCTTTAATATCCCAACCAGCCCTAATTCCAAATCAGATCATCGATCGATAGAGAAAGATAGAGAGACCGCAAGTGAACGATCGAACGTCAAGGGGCTGCGACGGCCGACGAAGAGATGCGAGCGACTGCAACGGCAAGGAGTTGCGTTCGGCGACGACGCGAGAGCTTTTTAGTTTCAAAATCTGCGAAGGTAAGTTTTTTATTTATCTTCTTCTCAATTATATTGAGGATTTCAGTTAGCATTCCATTTGTTTTTGAGTTTTCAACTTTCAGTAAGGATTCCATCTTCTCACGGCCCATATGCCTTTCTCTAATGCTCGAATAGCTGTAACGGCGTAACGGCCGTAATGCCCGATACGGTGTGAATCGTCCCTAGACTTGAGAATCGACCCTATAATGGTATCGGGGGGTCTTATTTCCAATATGAATCGGCCGTTACGTAACGTAATGGCCGATATTTAAAACCTTGCACCCAAATTATTTCTTGGGGATTGAAGTTGCTCGATCAAGTCAAGGCATTTACCTGTCTCAGAGAAAATATATCCTTGACCTATTGAGTGAAACAAGAATGCTAGGAGCTAAACCGATTGACTCGCCTATGGATCCAAACACCAAATTGTTGCCAGATCAGGGTGTACCACTGACAAATTCAACACAATATAGACGGTTAGTTGGCAAGTTGAACTACCTGACAGTTACCAGGCCAGATATCTCCTTCCTATTAGTGTTATCAGTCAGTCCTTGGGTCGTTCAATGACTTGTCACTGGAATGTTGTGATTTGTATTCTCCGATATCTGAAAGGTGCTCCTGGTTGCAGTTTGCTATATCAAAATTTTGGTCATACTCAAATAAAGGGCTACACAGATGCAAACTGGGCCAGATCACCCTTAGATAGGAAGTCTACTACTAGGTATTGTGTGTTTGTTGGTGGTAATCTTGTCTCTTGGAAGAGTAAAAAGCAGACGATAGTGGTGCGTTCAAATGCAAAATCGGAATACAGGGCAATGACACATACGGTCATACCCCTTGCGAGTTAACTTGGTTGAAACATTTGTTGGAAGAACTTGGATTTGAACACTCTTCATCGATGGACCTGGTATTTGATAATCAAGTAATACTTCACATTGCATCCAACCCAGTCTTCCATGAAATAACAAAATACATTGAAGTTGACTGTCACTTTATTTGAGAAAAATTGTTGCAGAAGCAGATTGATACTAAAAATATAAATTCAGTTGATCAGTTAGCTGATATATTTACTAACCGTTGGGGGGTTCAAGAATAAAGTACATTTGTAACAAACTAGGAGTATATAATATATATGCTCCATCTTGAGGGGGATTGTTAAAGGGTATTTTCGTCTATCTTGTATTACTCAGAGTTTCCTGTACGGTTTAGGATTTGTTGTATGATTTTCTAATTCTTATTATAAATAGAGGGCGAGGCTAACACAATTGTTAAGTCTTCTTATTCTTTTCATATCATCTTCTTACTTTAACACATCTTAGTGTTATCTTTATATGTGATCTCTTAATTCCAAAAAATGATCATAAATGATTGAAAAAAGTACCGAAAGAGCTAGGAAGCACGGATACTTGACGTAGAGTCGCCGTATGCGTGTTTGACATGTATGGGACACAGATACGCGAGGGATATGTATTCGAGTGTCTTGACCAAGTCAAAATTCAATTTTGAGGTCAGACACGGCAAGAACACGCAACAGATATGTCCGGACATGTTTTATGGACACGGCGGGGTTAAATTTTGTATATAGAAAATATAATGGGTAACATGTGTAAATAAAACAAAAGATAAAAAATGAAATATCATAAACTTTATACTTCAAGTTGTTCAACCATAGCTGCCCGCAAGCAGCAGCTCCATTGCAACTTATGATTCTGAACTTCACTTCATTCTCCAATACAACTTCAGTCATCCAGATCCCATTGCCACCATCCGACCTCGCCGCTCCCATCTCTAGGTCAGTCATCATCTTTGCCACCTCTCTATCTCTCCCTCAGATATGTGACCACGCCGTTGCGTCTTGAATTAAGTTTTGTGTGTTGGTGGGTGTATTTATAGTTATATACGTGTATATATAGTTTTGAAATATATTTATATATATAATAATAATAATAATAATAATAATAATAATAATAATAATAATTTGTCTTATCCTAACCATACCCGTATCCTGATTTTTTAAAATTTGTCGTATCCCCACGCGTGCCTGTATCTTCCTAGGCGAAGAGGTTCTAGTCCATCGATCTCATATAATATAAAAATCGAAAAAAACAAAAAGCACGTAATTTTTACTTTTCAAAAAAATACTTAAAATCATGTTTTAAAAAAAAAAATAGTCCTTTTTAAAGTGCACAACAAGTGCTACTTTTAAAATTATGTACTGTTTTGCTTAAAAGCAAACAGGCACTAAAAAAAGTTACAAAACAGTGCGAAAGGGAAGAAGAATGCTTTTACAGAAAGAAAAAAAACATAATAAAGACAAACTGGGAGGAAGCCCGCCCTCCCTCCCTCTCTCAAAATTTTTGTTCTAAAGAGAAAGTCATTTTTTCCCCTGTTATCCGTTTTTCTTTTGAAAAAAAGAATAAAAAAAAATTGGAACTTCTAATCTCAATGTAAAAATACACAAAACCAGCCTTTATTTTTAACCATCTTTTATTCATATCAATATTTTTTACATTGTCTTGATATTAGGACATTTTTCTTGTAGCATTTTTTCTTGTTCATAGAGTTTTAACACATCATATTTGAAATTCGGAGATTTTTTAATAATCTACTCGTCCATGCTGACAGGGCTTCGATAATTTTCCCATCTTTTTTACTTAATTACATGGACACCAATACATGATAATTAAATGGTAATATTTTGAGCAATAGGAGTTTAAGGATTTAATTGTAAATTATGGGCACCTATATATTAAAATTCTGGTTCTGTCCGGAAAATAATACACAAAAGAGCAAATCAAAATGTGTGTACCTGCATGGATGGTGTATATCAAAGGAAGCATTTCCATTTGTGTTTAAGTACTTATCGTTGAAAGATGTAGTAGCAGCATCATGAATCACAACACGGTATTCAGGGATTGCAGCTGTATATGGGGTGGAAACAGTATTTCCATCATCCTCATCCCGAAGGAATTGGTCTAACTTAGGCCACAATAATTCCCGCCTAAATAGAATAACCGCATTATAATCACTGATGGGGCAGAAATCGTTTTATACTATAAGCAAAGTCTAAGGAACTGCTGTAATGCATCATCAGTTCCATTCCACACCCAATTTCACAACTAAGCAATAAGTATAAGCTCAGGCTTCTAAACCAAATGACAGAAAATCATGTCCCAACACAAAGACAGCATACCAGGCAGCAAAGTCATCCTCTATACATTGATCATCATCACCAAGACCAACTGGGACAAGACACTTCGCACCTGAAATGTCAAAAAATAAAATTAAACGAGTATATACTGAAAATTAAACAAATGAATCCATGTTATTCAATAGCACAGATTTTTACCACCTTTAAAAATAATTCACAAATGTAAATGCATGTTATTTATTTCCTTTCGCATAATTCTTTCTTCTTCTTCTTTTATTTTTTTATTTTTTTAAGAATGACTAACCAAATCATTCTTCAAGTTACCTTGCAATTCTGTGAGCAAGTGGTCAAATTTGTTGATAAGATAAAATGCCACAAGTAAAATCAGGGTAAAAGATTTGAAAAAGACGAGAGTAATAATGTGCCAACAAACTTTTTGTGTACACTAATGGTACAAACGGAAAGAATAAAGAAGAGTATACAATACGTAATATATACTATATTTAATAGGTTAGGACTTAGGACTAGCTCAGTTTAGGAATTTATTTAATAATTAATGTTTATTTAGGATTTTAACTTTCTTCCAAATCTGATGCAATAGAGGTTACTGTTTGTTCCAGTAGTTGCTTCAGCTATAAATAGGACTTCAGTCTTAGTTATTGAGGCACACTTGATCAATAAACTTGGGTTTTTTATATAGATGAGGAGACCATTACAATCTCTTCTTCTTTACCCTACTTAGTCTATGCAGGCTTTTCTATCTGGCCCGCGCCACCGAGTCAGCTATTGTGCCCAAGATGACAGTTGAACCTCGACCCACTATTAAGGCTCTCATTAAGAATTTTATAAGTACAATGAACAATAGGGTAAGAACGGAAAGGAACAAAAGCAAACCTTGTTCACCTAGTTGTTCATCCAGTATGATCCCTATCTGTTTCAAAAAAACTTTTGGTTAGACAATAAAATTGGAGACTCAAAATGCAAGGGATGAATATCTGTCAAGCTTTAACCTTGTTAAAATGTTCATATTGGCGATTACCCAGGCCAAAAACGCCATATGTAAGATGCTGAAGCCATACCCTCTTTTCTTTATCCTAAATGATTTCACCAAAGACATCAGAAAATTAAATAATAGAAAAATCGATATCGTACATTGACTAAAAAAGAAACAACCCAGTGCACAAAAGCTCCCACCATTACGGGGTCTAGAGAAGGTTAGATGTACGCAGCCTTATCCCTGTATACAGAGAGACTGTTTCCAAGATTTGAACTCAGGACCCTCAAGTCACAATGGAGCAATCTTACCATTGTACCCAAGGCTCACCCTCTGGTACATTGACTTTAATATAGTTAAATACCTCAGTAAACCACTTGTAAAATCTGGCAGCATTATCGGTTGGCTCTCCATCTCCATAACTATGATATCAGACCAATTACAAAACATTCAGCTTGGACATAATAAGTGCAAGCTTCTTGAAAAAACCAACATATTAAGAAACGGCATGCATAAAAAACTTACGTTGCTACTATGAAAAATGTAATGCTCTCTTTCTTCAGTTTTTCTTCATATTGATCATCATCAACAGCATAATCATCCTAACTCAAACCATGGACAAACAATGGCAATCAAATACATGGTTTCACATGAAAACACATATAAGTATAACAAGCGAAAATTGACTTACCAAGTCCACAACCTTGACTGCTGCCTTTTCATATCTTGCCCTTATCTCGTCTGCTAAAGCCTATCATTAGAGAATTATCAAGAAGAATAATTAACATTACGAATTCATAAAGAAAAAAAAAACATGAAAGTCTCTAATGAATGAATGCTCATGCAACTTGGGCTAAACAATAATTTTAAACACAAGCTACATAAAGCAATACATAAAAATAGAAGTGCAATGATTCATAATCGATGACATTAAGTAACAATTTAATTGTACCCAACCTAATACTTGTGGGGTATGGAATTTGGTGGAATTCATCCAAATAACTACTTTGATGGGTATTCATTTGTCTTAACTCGAGTATGACTATCGCAACATAAGGAGCTGAATCAGAAATATTTGACCAATGCGTGGAGAAAAAGATATTACACATACATTTTCCAACAAAAGAGAAAGGGGGACACAGATATAGAATCTAGATGTGCGCGCAAGGAAAGGGACACCAACACCGCTAGTACATATAAAACTATGTCCGGTGCACAAGTGCACACTATTTATAGTGATTGTCTAAAAGGGTTCTGCACTTCTGCTTGCCTTAGGTGTGAATTCATTGACAAAATTTAATTTAATTAGCTTTAAGCAACTAATATGTGCCTGTAGAGAGAGGGAGGTTCCAGTTCTACATATGTTCTGTGAATTAAAAATTGTGATTTAAAACTTCACAGGACAAAAACAAATTGAAAATAACAAATACAATATAATTCCCTTGAGTTTGGAAAAGGTAATAAAAATAAAAATTACGATTATCATTTCCTCTTAGCGTGGGACAAAGGCTAAGTTGTTGTTTGTTGTTTATTTCCTCTTAGCAGAATTCCCATCTTTGAAAAAAAAATCTCATTTTCAACTTGCAAATTAAATCTCAATCTCATAATACAAACACCAACCAACCACCAAAATCAAAATTTAAAATTAAAAAAAAAAAAGGTAAAAATGTAATCAGACAATAGAAACCAATTCAAAAGCACAATAAAGAGAATGAGTCATCACCTTGGCGAATCCCTCGGCGGTGCCAGTCTGAGTACCAAAGAACACGGTGACCTTAGTCTTCCCGGGTATATCAACCTCTTCCTCCTCCACCGGCAGGGCCACAGCCTTAGGAGCCACCACCAGCTTCGATTCTTTACTCCGGCCGGCTGATCTTTTCCACACAAAGACCAATAAACCGATGATCACAGCAAAAGCCGTCGTCATTATCACAACGACCGTGTCCGTCAAATCTTCCCCGAAAGACATCCCAATCATCGATTCGATCGATCTGACCAAATCCGAGCTCGAACCCATCCTCAAATGCCCCGATCCAAAACTCTCGCGACTCCCTTCAACAATCCCTTCTTTCTAATCTCTTAATTTGCGTATATTTCTCTATCTATCTTCATTGCAAAATTGACAGGAGATTTGAGGTTTCTCTCTCGAAAATCAGCGACAATTCAGTTTCCCTCTCCCTCTCTGTACAGATACTAGCACTCTTCGTCTCTCGATTCGCTTCCTCTGTCTAGGGTGCGAGGCGATGGATTTTCTCTGAATTGACCAACCCCAGAGGAGAGAAGAGAAGAGAGACGGTGGTGCAGAAACGGGATCTAGTTTCTTCTTTGCTGATGTTGTGCTGCAGTTGACGGTGATGGTGGTGGTGTCTAGCTTTTGACCAGGAGTTTTTGGAGACCTCTGCCTCTCTTTTTGGGATTCAACGAGAAAATTGGACTTTTTAATCGAGGATTCTGTGACCACAGAGAGCCTATTGCTGTGGGCCTTGTGGCATTTTTACTATTTCCTAATTTCTCCTTTTTTTTTTTTTTTTGAGGGGGGGGGGGGGGGAGTAATTCCGTTTGTTTATTTATTGCGAGAAAGGGTAATAGCTAGTTTCGGTCTCGTGGCATTTTAACTCTCTTCTATTCTTTTCACTTCCAACTATTTTTATACAGAGTATAAAAAAAATATTTATATTAATATATATTTTTATTTGAATATAACACATAATTAATCTTTTAATTTTATATTTAATATATTTTATAAAAATATAACAAAGATAAATTTTAATTCTAAAAAATAAAAATAAAATTATAACCTAGAAAACTATTTATGTGACTATACTAGACTCTCATGTTTAGAGTTTATTTGTTTTATCACTTTTACAAGTTGACACGTCCTAATTTTCCAAAAAGATTAAAGAATATGAAATAATAAATGCGTAAAGAAAAGAGGGTTTTTAAAGCGTCAATTTTTTCAAAAAGGTACTTGGATCATTTTAAAAATAAGGAATCGTCATCTAGTATTGAATTTAATTAGTATGCTAGGTCACATAATTTTCAGAAAAATAATTTTAAAAGGCCTAAGTAAATTTGATTTCAAAGACACGATCAAACCAAAGATTTATTTAAAGAGTTTGAGGGTTGGTTACGGTTGAGTAAGATGTTAGGCATCTCAAGACACTCGCCCGAAAACGGTACCTTATGTCCATTGACTCCAATTAATTTAAATCTGAATGTTTTGTTTTACTTTAAAAATATTTTCCTTCTTATAAAACTCTTTTTAGTATATTTCAAATTAGGATAGGACAAATTATTGATATTTTTTTTTAATGTTCCCCTCGGTATGATATTCTATCAAATATTAAGTGATTTGGCAGGGATGATCCTCATAGAAATTTTTATATGTGTTTTCGATGAACTTATCTAATTTAAGTGGGCAAATCAATCTAAGTGAATTACGAAAATTTGAAAATATGAATGAAAAATGCAAAATATGATAATAATGATACTAAACTATTATGATATGAATATATTTTTATTTATGCAAGAACATATTTATTTTATGATGAAATGACCTAAGCTAACGAGACAACATGTTTGTAATTTTTCATGATTTTTTTTTTTTATGCAAAAGAATTTAATTTAAGCATATGGTTCTAAACAAATTTATGAGGAAGAAATTTAATCTCTAACATGGATAATATGACATACATAAATGACTTATATGAGAATGGATATGAAAAATATAAGTGGTGTATATGTTCTAAACATGCATATACTAAATGGTGAAAAAGTGGTTCAACGGCATGAATTATGGAGTCTAAACAAACATCAAAAGTGTAGGTGCTGAAAAGTGTGTTAAACATGCCTTCTAAGTGATGCAAAAGGCAACATGCAAAATGACGTGGAATATTATATTACTTACTACATGAATGCGAGGTCATGTAATAAAAACTTTTCTAATTTACCCAATTAAGTTAACGAAATCTCAATTTAACATTTCCTCAAATCCTATGGAAATGAGAATCAAGGAAACATCACGGAAACAAGTTTTGTTGGAATTAACCCCTCCAAGACTTAAGCGGAATTCAGCGAAATAACTTATCAAAGGAAGTGATTTCTAAACCAATTGTTTTTAAATTTCACTCTATTTGGAGAATCAAATTAGATGTATATAAAACTCTCCCTCAACTTATCAAATAGTTGAATTCGCCAAAAAGGCTTGTAAGAATCAATTCTTACAAAACAACTTATTATAATTTTTTTATTAATTTTTTGTATGAATTTAGGTATAGAAATAACACCATGGCACGACATCGCGTTGCCAAGCCATCGTGATGCCATTGCCGCACCATCTGTGTCTCAGCTTTATCACGTTACTCTATCAACCTCTCCCTATCGTGTCTCTCTATCTCCCTTCATCTTAACTTTTCTTCTCAACTCAGATCCTTTAATAAAGGTTTTGGACTTGGTGGTAATTTGCAAATTTTCATATTCAATCTCAGTATTTTTCATCTCCTTTACTATTTTTGAAAATTTGATCAACAATTGAGCTCTGAAAATTATCAACGGTCGTTAGGTCCTTTCTTATCTCGTATCTCTCTCATTTCCACTCTCAAGTTCAGGCCCTTCCTTCATCTTTCTACCATGAATGTAGCATCACCGCCAACCATGGTAAGCCCTATCTAGTTTTATCACATACGATTTTGAGTTTTGTAGAGGGCAATTGGTATAGGGTTTTGTATAGTTTTTATCTTCACTCACGAATTTTACTATGCAATTTTCATACTTTCACTTGAATTTGTTATAACATTTTCTATCTTTTAGATCCGGAAACTTGAATGGACCGATTTGTGTTCGAAATTGAGACCACCATCGTCCTTTCGCCTCAAAATTTGTAAGAATTTTTAATATTTTCCACACGAATATGTTCATATTATATAGTTAACATTAGATTTATATAGATTTGTTCTTAATTTAACATCCAACTTAACATGTGATTTTTAATTAATCTATTTGTATAGATTTGTTCTAAACAAAAACCTAAAAATGTGTAGATATATATTTGTTAATGTATTTGTATAGATCTATCACGACCAAAACACTATGTCACGACCCCTAACACAATGTCGCCATGCATATGTTCTATTTATGCTGCCTCTTTCATTTAAGCCAACTGGTTGGGAGAAATTTTCAGATTTGATCCGACTAAAATCATATTTGGAAGAATTCTTTATTAGTTAGAACATAAACATAAATATGATGAAAAAACAACATTCTTTCCAGAAATTTAATCTAAAATTACTCGTGCTAAACAAAAAATAGATTTTTTTGTACCCATATCTTTGTTTCTATTCATAGAAATTTGGGAACAAAAACAAAAATATGGGAACAAAAAATATGTTGTTAAACAAATTTTTGGAAAAAAATATGTTTTGTTTTCCTATTTTGGTTTTTGTGCCAACTTTTTTTGAGAACAAAAACAAAAAATAAATTTATAGAAAAAAAGACCTATTTGGCAGGTTCAATTTTAGAAGGACCAGGCCAAGTGCTTTGCTTTGGCTTCTTCACCATATTTGTCTAGATGATATTGTATTAGTATTTTTTTTTATAAAAATGTTTAGTTTTTGTTGGCCCAAAGATCAAATTTTATTATCTTGTTAAGCAGCTGAAATATGTTTAACCAAATGCAAAGCCAAACAATAAAAAATATAGCAATGTAATACACAAAAATTTATCCTGATTTGACAAACTGCTCTTACCAACATTCAGTACCCCGAACTCTACAAGGATTTCACAATCCACTAACCCTTTGATTCATTTCCTAGGTAGGAACAAAACCCTTACAATCCTGATTCTTTTCATAGGCTCAGAATTAACCTTTACAACCATGATTCTTTTCATAGGCTTATAACAACCTATCACACTCTCATAATATTACACCTATCCTTTTTACAGGCTTAGGAATTACCTTATCCCACTCTAATTTTATTATAGGAAGAATCAAAACCTAATCTTTTAAAGGCTAAAGATTAACCTAATTCTTTTCACAGGCTAAAGATAAAACCCTAATATTTTTCTCAAACCAAATGTTAAACCCTAATTTTTTTCTCAAGTTAAAGATCAAACCCTAATTTTTTTCTCAGGTTAAAGATCAAACCATAACTTCCCTGATTAAACACCGTCCCAAATATTTATAATCCACTCAAACTAGCAAATACAAAAATTTCACAAGTTTCTTCTCATATGAACTTTTACCATCTCAATACAATTATACTCAATTAATGTCCCAAAAAACTACGTGATAGAATCTATGTGAGGCACAAATATGATTTAATCAATTTAACACACAAATAATAAATAGTTAAATTTCACAAATAAAAATCGTTTTAGAAGATTTTCACGATATTAGATTTGAAAAAGATTTTCTAAAAATACTTAATCCAAGTAATTAAATAAATAATCTAAGAAAAAAATTAATTAACTTGAAAAGATCTCATCGGGATTTCTTGAAAATGATTACGATTACTCAGTGAAGAACACAGACGAGTGACCAAAAAATTTTTGCAATTCGATCAAGAACTCTTTGATAATACTTTCTTATAAAATTCTCAGCATAAAATACTCTCTTCTAATAGCAAAAGTTGAATGTTTCTTGATTACTTGATTTGAAAAACGCAAGTCTGTATGTATAGACCTTTAACTAGACCTCAAATGGGTAGTTTTAAAATTACAAGACATTAAATGACCCTTTAATACCCTATATAACATATACTAATAAAGTAAGTATGTTTCATTCAAAAAAAACTTTTAGAAAAGTTCGATTTGGTCCCCAAAACTTTTTTAATTCAAAACTCTTAAAGATGTGAAGTAGTTTGACCAATTCAATTAAGAGAATAATTTAATATATTGACCAAATAAATAGAAAATAAAGAATATATGATATCTGGAAGTAAAATACCCAAATCCCTTAAACAATTCTTTAAAAATCATTAAAAACAAGGAGAATTGGATAAAAAACCGAAATAGCCAACAAACTATTCTACTGGCCTTGGTTGACCAGCCCCTATGCAATGGTTCATTTTTAACCATTGCACTGCCTCGATCAGTTGATCAACCTAACGGTCAGTTGACCGAACCTTCTAGTGAGTTTCCATTGTTTCTTTATTATGGTTATTGGATTCGTTAGTGATTGACCCTCATCGTTAGTTGAATGAATTGGCTAATAGGTCACCCATTTAACTTCCTCAAGCTACTATTTTCATTAGCCGACTGACACATTTCATTGGTTGATCGAATTGACCAGAAAACTCATCAGTTTATGTGTTTAAACCATTTTTCACTTAGACACTTTGCCAAACATATTTTTATGATTTAACATTTTATAAAAACCAATTTTAGGACCTTAAATTCATACCTCTCATCACAATGCATGTAAGATTATTCATTTTAAAGTGTCATGTGTGATCTTAATTCGGGTTACATTAAGAGTATAAAAGTAATGAGTTGTTTTTCACCTAATTGTCTTGAACGTCTTTAATGCTCTGAAAATTTTCATTATCTTCATCTTGCACCCATCTTGAATTCCTTTGATTCTTCAATAATTGCTTCATGATTTCTTTAATGATTAATCTTTTTTGACCCATTATTTTTCTCATTTTAACCTATAGAACTTTAAATCTGAAATCATTCAATAAAAAATATTAGTTCCATAAAATATCAACGTTTAATTGTCCATCAAAACATAAGGTTCAAGAGTTTCAATGTTTTAAGGTTTGTGCAAGCGCTATCAACTTTATTAGTATTTTTATTTTAAAAAAATTTCTCATAGTTTTTTTTTTTTTTTTTTTTATAATTTCATTTTCCCTTAATGGTGTTGCTTGAGAAGTGGCTTAGTTTTTTTGGGTGTTTTTTATTCCTCAATGTACGAGGTTGAAGTATTTTTTTCAGCTGTATGTTCCTTTATATTTTTGGCCATGTTTTTTATAATTAGTTGTGTATATTTTGTGTACTTATGATGTAAAATCAACTGATGATGTCTCTTTCTCTCTAATGTTGTAAAATTGATTGGGTATGTTGATATGTAGCAATATTATCTCTTTATCTATCTTGGAGGGAGATTGTCTATTTTTTATTCTGTGTTGTATGTGAAAATTCAAAAATAAGAATTGAACTTATCTGAAATAATGATGTTATTTGTTTAGGCTAAGTTGTCTACATTACACGTGGTACCCATGAGGCTTGGGTACAACAGTTGTGTAAACAAAGATCAGTGGATTGTCTTAAAAATCGCACCAAATTTGTAAAAAATATTAAATTAGATAAGTGTTTTTGTATCCCAAGGTTGGTAGCCTAGTGGATATGTAGTTGTCCTCTCTTGTAAAAGGTCTAGACTTCAATCCCCTCTTCTAACATATATACAAAAAAAAAAAAAAAAAAGATTAGTATTTTTGTATGGTTTTATCTATCATAGTTTATGGAACTAATGTTCCAATTAGGGTTGCAATGCCTGTTGTTATCCCATTGTCATCAACAACCAGGATTTAATTGTCAGATTTTGGCCATCGTTAGTTATCGGTCATCAGTTGTCGGCCATCATTGGTTTGGTTTTGCTGGATTTGTTTTACCATCGTTGGTCATAAATTACATTTTAAAAATAAAATAAAAAATACACTAAAAAATAGGTACATTCTAACTAAGAAATAGTTACATGTAATTAAAAAAAAATCTAGCAGGTAGACTTTGGTGACCCGAGGTTTGAGGTTCGAAGGAGGATGGTGGCAGGCAGTAGTGGAGGATTGCACAAGCTACCGGTCATATAAACCTTAATTGGAAGTATTTGATTTGATTCAAACTATATTCTCAAAAGATATTTTGTATATAATAGTATGTTGAATATTATAGTTGATATTTTTGTTTTATTACTTAAATTTGAATTTTTTTTAATCCGGGTCTTCAGGCATGGGTTACACGCTAGATTTATTTTTATGTAAATCTATAAAAATAATATATTGACATTAAATTTCAATAATAATAATATTAAAATATTAAATTTATGAAAATTAAATTAAAAAATAATATAAAAGATAAAATATAATATTAGAAAATTATGATAATTGACTTTAAGAAAAATTTAGAAATAATATATTAGATATTAAATTATGTGTTGAACCTAATATTTTTATGAACAATTAAGTGTTAATATTTTATGGAACTAATGATTTTATTGAGTGGTTTCAGATTAAATGTTCTATAGGTTGAAATGAAAAAAATATTTGATAAAAAATAATAATCGTTGAAGATGAATTGTTGAAGAAAATGTAACAAGTACAAAATGAAAATGATGAAGACATGAAGAGTTTTGAAGACATTGAAGACAATTAGGTGAAAACAACCATTTATTTATATACTCTTAATGCAACCCGAATTAGGATCATACATAACACTTTTAAAATGAAATAATCTTGTGTGTTGTGATTAATTTAGGAGTTTAAAATATGTTTTTCAATGTGTTAAATATGTAAAATGGTTTTGATTAAGGACCTAATTAAAAAATTAGTTTTAATACTTAAAATGTTAAATTTTCGGTCAATTCGGTCAATCGGCGTAAGGGGTCGGTTGGCTAACCAAAACATGTGTTTTGGAAATAAAATGGGTGACCAACTAGTTCGTTTGGTCAACTGGCAAGTTGGGTCTTTTAACTGATGGAAACAATAGCTGAAATGGGATGGAGAATGAACCTTCTGGTCTAATCAGTCAACTGACCGGACTAGCACAACGGTCAACAAAGTGACAATTGTGACTAGTCAGTTAACCGACAGCGATGAGCTGGTCGACCAACCTAGTCAATCAAAAATGTTGAATGATCTGTTTTGGTCAGTCCAATTCAGTTGATGATTCCTATGGAGTTTTTTAAGTAGATTTGAATTAATTTCGTTAACTACTACAAGATATGTGATCCCTAAATATTTAGTCTATTTATTTTAATATTTTTTTAATTAAAGTGATTTAATTCTTTCTATTTCATTAGATTTCGATTTAAAAATATTTGAAAAACCAAAATGAGATTTTCCAAGAATATTTTTAAATGGAAAGTATCTATTTTAAACATATTTAATATATGGGGTCTTGGGATGTCTTTTTTAATAATGACATTAGAAAACTAACCATTAGAGATTTAGTTTTAGGTCTATTTATAGAGACCTGCGGGATTTAAAATGAATACATCAAGAACAATCATATTTGTGCTTTCTAAGAGAGATATTATTGCTGAGATCTATAAGTGAGATTATATTCAAGTTATTGATCTAAAGCCCTCGTTATTTACATCACCAGTTTGTTACGAAATTGTTCTTGCTTTCGGTGAATCCCGATGAGATCATTCCAAGCTTCATTTACTGCTTTCTTAGATTGTTATTAATGCATTGCTTGATTATTTGAACTTAATCCTTGAAAATCTTTTAAACGGTTTTTATTGATTATCTGATTATGTGCTACTTGTGTGCTACCTGCTACTTTTATAATTTGATTTATTTTGTATTACATTGTATCTATCATATAGTTTTTATTCAAGCCATTAATGAAGTATATCTGTATTGAGGTGGTAGAAGCTCATTGTGGGGAAAAATTTGTCATTTTTTGTATTTGCGAGCTTGAGCGGATTAGACACATTTGGCTCTGTGTCTAATTAGGGCAGCTAGGATTTCAATATTTTTCTTGTGAAAAAGATTAAGGTTTGATCTTTGTCCTGCAAAAAGATTAAGTTAATATTTTCTCTTGAAAAGATTAGCTTTTAATTCTTTCTATAATTGAATTAAATGTGATTGTAAATGTTCTTCCTAAGCATGCGAGAAAGATAAGTGAGAGACTAATAGGTTACTTTTGAGCCTATGAAAAGAATCAGGGTTGTAAAGGTTGATTCCGAGCCTATAAAAAGAATCAGGATAGTTGAGGTTTGATGCTGAGCCTGTAAAAGAATTAGGTTAGTCTTTAGCTTGTAAAAATATTGTAAGAGTTTGGTTCCTACATGTGAAAGGAACAAGGGGTTTAGTAAATAGCGAATCTCCATGAAGCTTGAGGGATTGGATGTAGGTAGAGTAGCTTATCAAATTAGGATATATCGTTGTATACTGCATTGTTATCTTTCTATTTGTTTGAGTGTGTATTTAGATAAACACATTTCTGCTGCATAATAAGATAATAATCGATTTACGGAAATTGGTTATTTGTGTTTGATTTAATTATATAAATTTTTATAACTACCTAATTCATCCCCCCTATTAGGTAGATCTTTAATCCAACACTAATATTTTAATTGTTGATCCCAAGATTTTGATGAACAATTAAGTATTGATGTTTGGTGGAACTAATGTTTGATCAAGTGTTTCAGTGATTGAAAGTTCCAATAATGAAGATGTCAAAGTGAATGGATGCTAAATGAAGATATCAAGATGATGAAGAAGTATTAAGAGTTTGAAGACATTAGGGAAAACAACCCAGGTAAATATAAACTCTAAATATCCCATTTAGGAACACACACACGGCACAAAATGAATTTTATCTTTTATGTGTGTTTTGGTTGAGTATATTTATTTGCTCCTATGTGAATCAAAAAGAAATATTTTTGAATGACTAAAATAGAATATAAGAGTATTAGTGGAGTTCATTTGAATATAAATATGGATAAAGGGGCAAAATTGTAAAAGAAAGTAAGTTAAAAACGAGATCAGAGAAGAGATTCAAGAAGGGGTAGTCGATTGAGGAGTCGACCGGAGAAAGAAGATGAACTCTCTGAATCTGCGAGTCGACAGAGAGGTCGACCGATAGAAGCTTAGCAAACTCTCTAAATCTGCGTGTCGATAGAGCGGTCGACCGGTGGAAGCTTGGCAAACTCTCTGAATCTATGAGTCGACTGAGGAGTCGATCGATCAAGTGCATGGGCTATTTCCAGTATCCTTCAGTTGACTGGGCAGTTGACTGAACGCGCAGTTTTAAGATATTAGTTGATCCGATTTTAAATCCAAAAGTAGCCATTTTTTGTTAAGATTTGAGAGAGATTTTGGGGATATTCTTAACATTTGAGATATGGTTCATATACTAATTAAATCCTTTCAATATGGTTCATTAATTATTAAAGTTTCTCAATTTGGTACTTAAAATGGATTCTATACTTATTTTTTTGATTGAGAAATACTTTGAGGATTTAATTGAGAGTTTTAAAAGTTATTATTAAGTGAAATTGAACCTAAATGAAGTCCTCATGTTATGAAGGGTCTATAAGAGTATTTTATTGTCATGACACTTGTAAACTTAGGAGGCTGATTACATGTGCCCTTATATAGACCTGCGAATTTTCTAAGAGAGCTAATCATTCTAATCATTCTAAGAGATAAAAATCAGTCTATATCTTTTTGAGAGAGCGTTTATAAGAGTTATCATTCTACGATACTGTGAGCTGTTCTAAGTGAGTGATTCTGATAATCAACTGCGATCAATTTGTGCTGATACCGGAATTGAAGCTACATTATTTTTATCATTAATTCTGTGGATTCCTGGTGAGATCTTTTCATATTGATTATTACTTGTTTATTATTGTATTTTGGAAATTGATCTTAGAAATTATTTTTGATTTTTTAAAGAAAATATTTCTTCAAACAATTTCTTGAATCTGATTACGTGCTCCAATTTGCTATCCATTTATTGCTAAAATCATATTTCTGCATCTCACATAATTCTATCACTAGTTAGGATATTAATTGAGTTTATATATATCTGGGGTGGTAGAAGTTCCGAGTGAGATTTACTTATCAATTTTTGTATTGGTAAGTTGTGACGGGTTAAATATCATTGGGGATATTTAATCAAGGGTAGCTGGATTTCAGTTTCTTCCTGTAAAGAGATTGAGGTAGTGATTTTTCTTAGATAAGAATTGCGTGTTTGTGAGTGATTTTGTAACGGTTCAATCTTTATCGGGTAAAAGGATGTTTGGAGTGTTTTGGTGAGGTTTTGATTCTTAAGTGTAAGTGTTAAAAAGAATTAGGTTATTCTTTAACTTGTAAAAAGTAGAGGTTATTCCTTAACCTTTGAAAAAGAAATTCTAAAGGTTGATTATGAGCCTGTAAAAGAATCGGTGTGCGGGTTTGGTCCCTACCTTTAAAGGAATCTTAGTTTTAGTGGGTGGGACCTCCGTAGAGCTCGGGGGACTAGATTAGCCAAGAGTAACTTGGTGAACCAGTATAAATCTCTAATGTGCTGTTTTCTTAATTTGTCTATCTTTGCTGTTTGTGTGTGCACCTAGTTGATTGATTAATTCCACTGTGTTATAAAGATAATAATTAATTTAGGCATAAAATTAATTATTTGATTTATTGATTTTTATTCTGATTATTTTTAATTACCTAATTTACCTCCCCTCTTGGGTATTCTACTGGGCCAACATTAATGAACAATTAAACGTTGCTGTTTTTATAGGACAAATGTTTTTACTAAGTGATTTAATATTTATAGTTCCATTTAGTTTGATTAAGAAGAGGAATCATTGAAGAAAATATAATGGGTGCAAAATAGAAATGGTGAAGATGTGAAAAGTCTTGAAAACAATGAAGACAACTAGGCAAAAACAACTCTTTACTTATATACTCTTAATGCAACTCGAACTGGGATCACGCATGACACTTTAAAATGAATTAATCTTATGTGTGTTATGATTAATTTAGGGGTTTGAAGTGTGTTTTTTAATGTGCCAAATATGTGAAATGGTTTTGATTAAGGACCCAATTTAAAAATTGGTTTTAATTCTTAAAATGATAAGTTTTCAGGTCAATTTGGTCGACTAACCAAAATGGTGTGTTTTGGAAGTGGAATGGGTAATCTACTGGTCCATTCAGCTAATTGGCAAGATGGGTAGGTCAACTGATATGAACAATAGCCAAAATTGGTTAGAAGATGGACTTTCTGGTCCAATCGATCAACCAACCGAGACAGTCAGTCAACCTACCTGACTAGCACGACGGTCAAATTAATAAACTTTGTGAGGAGTTGGTCAACTGACAACGAAAGGCCGGTCGACCAACGTTATCAATCAACATGTTGATTGATTTGTTTTTTGGTCAAGGTATTTTGGTTTTGATGATTCCAAATGAGATTTTAAGAGAATTTGAAGTGTTTCCAAAATATATCATGCTATATATGATTCCTATTTAATTAGTCTATTTAATACAATATTATTTTAATTAAAGTGATTAAATACTTCCTATTTTTATGAATTTCGATTTGAAAAAGCTTTAAGGAGCAAAATGAGTTTTCCCAAGAATATTTTTAAATGAAAAAGACCTATTTTAATATATTTAATATATGGGGTCTTGGGAGGTCCTTCTTAGTAATGATATTCGAAACTAGTTGTTAGAGTTCTAGTTTTAGGTCTTTTTATAGA
This sequence comes from Eucommia ulmoides, assembly GCA_016647705.1. Lineage (NCBI taxonomy): Eukaryota > Viridiplantae > Streptophyta > Magnoliopsida > Garryales > Eucommiaceae > Eucommia > Eucommia ulmoides. Next base: position 37,033,902 of record CM028334.1, on the reverse strand, counting down.
GACCTGCGGGATTGGAATCAAACATCAAGAACATGAGCCTTCGATCATTCTAAAAGAGATATTATTGCTGAGATTTATAAGTGAGATTATATTCAAAGTTCTTGATCTTAAGCGCTCATTGTTTGCGTCACCGGTTTGTGTTGCTTATTGCAAAATCATTATTATTTTCGGTGAATCCCAGTGAGATCCTTCCAAACTCTCTTTATTGCTTTCTTAGATTATTCATTTATTGTTTAGTTAAGGTGGTTTAGAAAAATCGTTTTTGAACTTAATTCTTGAAAATCTTTTAAACGTTTTTTATTGAAAAATCTGATTGCGTGCTACTTGTGTGCTACCCGTTGTGTTTTATAATCAAATTTATTTACCTCACATCGTATCTATTACATAGTTATTATTCGGGACATTAATTGAGCATATTTGTATTGAGGTGCAAGAAGTTCATTGTGGGGAAAAAAAATGCTATTTTTTGTATTTGCGAGTTTGAGTGGATTAGATACATTTAGGTCGGTGTCTAATCAAGGTAGTTAAAGTTTCAATCTTTTTCCTGTGAAAAATATAAGGGTTTGATATTTATCTTGCAAAAAGATTAGGTTAGTCTTTTTCCTTGAAAAGATAAACTTTTAATTCTTCCTGTAATTGAATTAATTGTGATTGTAAAGATTCTTCCTAAACCTGCAAAAATGATAAGTGAGAGAGTGATAGATTGATTCTGAGCTTATGAAAAAAATCAGGGTTGTAAAGTTTGATTCTGAGTCTGCGAAAAGAATCAGGATTATTAGGGTTTGATACTGAGTCAGGGAAAAGAATTAGGTTAGTTTTCAGCCTATAAAAAGATTGTAAGGGGTTTTATTCCTACCATTGAAAGGAATCAGAGATTTAGTGGATTGCGAATCTCCGTGGAGCTTGGGGGATTGGATATAGTGTAGGTAAGAGTAGCTTACCAAATCAGAATATACTGTTGTGTACTACATTGTTTATTCTTTTCTAATTATGTGCGTGTGCATTTAGATTAAACACATTTCCACTGCTAATCAAATAATAATCAATTTAGGATAATTGAAATTTTATGTTTAAGTATTTAATTGCTTAAATTTTTAGGCCCCGTTTGGTTAGTGTTCCCAACTAAACTCAACCCAACCCAACCCAAAAATTCTGAGTTTGATTTTTGGGAACCCGTTTGGTAAATACAAAACTCAATCCAACCCAACCCAAAAAATAGGAGTTGATTCTCAAAATGTTAAGGAAATGAGAAACAAAAAAAACTTAATTTTTTTTTGTGCCCAAAAAACTCAACCCAAAGTTCTTAACTCCGGCCACCGTCCGACGACCACCCGCCGCTGGTCACTGTCCACCATCGCCGGCCGCCGACTGTTGCCGGTGTCCCATCGTTCGGCCACCACCGCCGTCGCCAGTGTCCGGTCGTCCGGCCACCGTCTAACACCACTACCGCCAACCGCCGCCAAACATAAAAAAAAAATTTCAAAAAAAAAAAATTAGTTTTAGGATAAAATCGTTACCAAACACATTATGTTCTAAGCACAAAACAAAAATTGTCGTTACCAAACACAATTTTGTTCCCAAAATTTTCAACCAAATCCAATTCAACTCAACCCAATCCATTCCAGTTGGGTTTAGAAAAATGGGAATACTAACCAAACGCCACCTAACTACCCAATTCACTCCCTTCTTGGGTAAGCTCTTTGGGCCAACATTATGTATATTAAATTTATGAAAATTATAGAAATAATATATGAATATTAAATTTAGTAATGATAGAATTATTAAATTTATAAAAAAATTATAGAAATAATATATGCACGTTGAATTTAGTAATATACTAAAATATTATATTTATGACAATTAAATATAAAAAAAATAATATACAGAAACCTTGGACCGAAAATTATAGAAATAATATATGCATATTAAGTTTAATAATAATACTGAAATATTAAACTAACAGAAACTAGTATAAAAGAGATAATATAATATATGAAAATTATACACATTAAATTTATCAAAATTATAGAAATAATATATGGACATTAATTTCATCGAAATTATATAAATAATTTATGAACATTAAATTTGGTAATAATACGGAAACATTAAATTTACAGAAATTAAATCAAAGAAATAATATAAAAGATAAAATATAATATACATAAAATATAAAAATTAAATTTATTAATAATACTAAAAAATTATCTTTAAGGGCTGAGCAAGAAAGAAACAGAGCAGTATAGTTCTTGGTAGAGAGAGAAAGTAGGGCGTCTTTTTCGTGCGAACTCGCAATCGACTACGTCTCTGTACGCTAGTCGATCTTAATCGGAACTCTGAACTTTGGAGAAGTTTCTAGCAGGTTGAAATATGTCTATACTGTGAGAACTAGAAAGATGGTAAGCCTAGAGAGAGAAAGTCCAGTGAAAGCCAATACCCAGCAAGTCTTAAATGTAAGATCTAGTGAGGAGGATGATGTTTTAGAAAGAAGCACAAAGAAGGTGAATGGTGATCACAAGCAAGATCAAGATAATATAGAGGTTGAATCAAACTCTTAAAGGGAAGTCATCGCTGCAAATCATTCAAGGATGCCTTAAATGTGTATGTGAAACAAAAGAGAAAAGATGTAGGGGATGTGCAATTTAATGAGGAGGAAGATAATTGGGATGGCTACTACATGGAAATGGGAGATGATCGGCCAAACGTAGATGAAAACGGCGTACCGAAGATAAAAATCTCAGATCATTTGTTGGATCAAATACGTGAGAAATGGCGAGGTACGCTCATTATCCATTTAATTGTTAGGAACATCGGATATAGGACGTTATGCATGAAAGCGAAAGCAATATGGAAACTCGAAGGGGATTGTGAGATAATTGATCTTAATCACGAATATTTCCTCGTCAAGTGTGACAGAATTTCATATTCTCATAAAATACTTACTCAAGGTTCATGGATTATATTCGATCATTACTTAAAGGTGCAAGAATAGTTTCATCTGGCGAATCCGGAGGAAACAGGAACGACAGTTTGGGTAAGATTGCCAGAGCTGTCTGTTGAGTTCTACAAGCCTCTGGTCTTGTATAACATAGGTAAAGTCATTGGAAAACCCATCAAGATGGATAGGAATATTGCGGCATTAATACGGGGAAAGTTCCAAATGATTTAAATGGAAATTAACCTCAATCAACCATTACTTCCTCATTTCAAAATTCGCGGAAAGAAATATAGGATCGAGTATGAAATCCTATACGCTTTGTGCCAGAAAATATGGAAAATTCACATAATGTTGAATTTTTCCCATACAAATAGGAAGAATAGAATCGCCATGGGACGAACGTGCATGACGGTAGAACTGGGTTTCCGGTGAAGACCAATAACAGACGATGGGGAAGGATGTACCAAGCTTGAACGGTCATGTGACCGTTGGATGACAAGTGATGAGTAGAGATGACGTGGTCTATGGAGAAGAATCATGTTCTAATGGAGTGTTGTACAGTATGAACCCTAACCAACTGGATGAAGAAAACGATGAAAAAAGGTTTGGGCCGTGGTTGTTGGTCCAAAAAGCAGAAGGTTTTAGGCCCAAAAGGAGAGAGTAAATGCACTGGTTAATAATATGGTTAATGACAAAAGTATGGGCCAAAGGGGGAGGAAGGCACATAGGTATGACCCAAATAGAAGTGGTCCTGAAGCTAATAGAACATTTAAAGAGAAATAACCTAGATTTTAAGAGGTACTGGCCTAAACTACTCCGCTGGTTTGGTTGAGAAAAATGGAGCCTAAAATTCATCGGTCAGCCTAGTTCTCGATCCTACTAGTAGTCCTCAACACAAAATGACAATTGTTTCCAACTTGAGGGTAATCTGCCAGTCAGCACCTATACCATCCCCTTAAATAATTCAAAGCATGCATCACTCTACATTAGGTACATTTTTAAAGAAGTCATTTTTTTTTTTGGGATAATGACATTTTTGCTCCTTGACAAATCAAGTCGGTACTCAATTGGACCTCCCGTATTTGAACTTTGACATATTGGCTACCTCAAATTTAATTTTCGTTTAAATTTGAACCCTCAATTATGTTTTCTGTTAATTAATGTTAAATTACAATTATACCTTTTAAAATTTTTAATTAGGGTCATTTTATTTTCTATCTAAAACTTAAGGGTTTATCGTGTAATTTTCCTTCTATTTCATATTCTTCAAGATGCAGTCGCGTCAATCACCGAAGGTTGAGCATCTTTGTCAAGTTGCAGTCGCATCTGCTCTTGCTCATCAATCCGTTGCCATATCTCACGAGGTTGAGAAGCGGAACTGGGGATGGCGATGGATTAGAGAAAGGGTCAGTTAGAGAGAGAGAGAGCGCCTTACTGACCAGAGCCATCCGTCGCCGAGCTACGCCGCCATCAAATCCTACCACAACAATTGAGATTTGCTAATTTCGAGCCAGATGCGAGCCATCGCAGCTAGTTGGGCAGCAAGATCAGGGGTGGCGAGAGCCAGATGGTGTGTGGCGAGGTCGTTGGCAAGAACCGAAGTCATCGTGAGCGAGAGAGAGAGTGAGGTAGAGTAGGGCCGGAGGACTGAGAGCTCGTAGCAGGCAGACGTTATATAATATTCTAAAGAGGGTCCAAAATGAAACTAAAATCAAATGCAAGGTAGCCAATGTGCCAAAGTTTAAATACGGGGTCCAATTGAGCACCGTCTTAATTTGTCAGGAAGCAAAAGTGTTATTATCCCTCTTTTGTTTTTTTTTTTTTTTCAAAAACCCAAGGAAAGAAAATTTATTTTACGGTAAAACTTCCACTACTTGAGATAATCTTCCTATACCAGAGTCAAATACCAATACCATTTCAAACCATGATCTTTGGCCGGTTTATGGAAGACCCGAAATCGTTACTGCTAACAGTGAGTTCGTCAGTCCTACTCCTAGAACAAGAGGAGGAATTAGTTCACATGGTGGAAGTGTTTTGGGTCCTACAGGCGGTGAGAATTGCAATCAGGGCTATAGAACAGAGCTTGAATCAAACTCTAGAAGTGTCGGTGGATCTAGCCAGAGCTTAGATAGAAAACAAGAGAAGATGTAGGCTTCTTCTAGGCCTAACGGAGTTGGATTCGCTTCCAAATCTACCCAATAAGTTTTCTATGAAGATTATTACATGGAATTGTAGAGGTACTGTAAAACCTGAATCGTAGAACGTACGTCATAAATAGTTACATTTTTGAGTATGAGAAAATTTTAGGTAAAAATTTTATTGATTAAAAACTCAAATCAAAAGTTGGGGGTCAAATTTGCAAATTTAAAAACATTAATCTCAACTTGGGATGCGAATTGCCAATTAAAAATCTAAAATTAAAAATGTTAGGGATCAAATTACAATTTTAGAAACTCATAAATGTTGAATTGAACTCAAAAAGAAGACTTTAAGAAATTAGAGGGGGAAAAGAGTAATTTAACAAAAGTTTTTTTAAAACACACATATATATACACACATGCATACGCTCGTGCGTGTGAGACAGCCGAAAAGGAGAGAACGGGAGAGACAACGTGGTAGGCTAGGACCGATTTCCACCACTTAATTCATGCAATATATACTCACTCGTGCATGTGTATTGATCAAAAAGCCTCCATCAAATTTGAAATTTGATAAATTCTAGAGAGAGAGAGGGGACCGGAGCAAGGGAGGGGTTATCGAACTTCCTTGAATCGGCGTTCCTCCGGCAGGGTGGTCGTGGCTGTTACTCGTATGTGTGATCGTGTAGGTATCTTCGTCAGTTTCAGGAGAGAGCGAAGGTGGTTCAACCGGTGGGGTGGTTCGTCGACGACGTGACAGGTGCGTTCTTAGCATCGCCAGTGAGTGGACGTTGGGTTCGGTTATTTAGTTTGTCGACGATCTTCGATCTGGTGAGTATTTATGCGTATTTATTTGATCATTCTAGTGGGTGTGTGCATGCATGTGTATGTGATCGGCAGTAGGATCGCCGGTGGGTTTCGGTTTCGTCCGACGGTGGCGTTTCGACGGAGTGTATGTGTTTCTGATTCTTGTTTAGTGCATGCGTGTGTGTTCCGTTTCATTTCATCGTTGTGGGTGTGTGTTGATCAATGTTGTCGGGAATGGATGTATGATCTGACGTCAATTTTTCTGCTGTGCATGTGCGTGTATGTGTGTGTGCTATGTTCTGATCAGTGTGTGTATGCGTGTGCTTGTGTGTGTTGCTGATAATCGTTATGTTGTAGCCGGTATGTCGTCGGGAGTGTATGCATGCATGTGTTCATCATATATGTGTGTATGTATGTGTTCTGTAAATCTTACGGGAGTGTGTTTGGTTGTGGGATTTCCATTGGTAGTGATTGATCGGTAGGGTGTGTTGTTCAGGCCGGTGGTGAGTGAGAATTAGTGAGAGGGAGTGAGCGTCGCCGGCAGGGTGGCTGGTCGGCCGGTGGTGGCGTCGGCGGGTTGAGCACAAACAGAAAACAGAAACAGGGAAAGGAAAAGAAAAAAAAAAGAAAAAAGAAAAAAAAAAGGGAAGAATATGGGAAAAAAGAAGAATTTGCATAAACAACCCCGATGAAAATTAAAAACCCATCTCGTGGCCCGTGAATGATTCGGAATGAGTAACGTTTTTCTTTAAGTTTATTTTAGTTTATTAAATTAAATTCTAGCATCAAAATTTTGGAACCAGAATAATAAATTTGGGACCGTTCGTATTACTAAAATTTTATGCAGTAATTTTTAATGAAATAAAAATTAACCGAAATAGTAATTTTCATAAGTAAAATGTGGGAAATGAAAAATTTCGGAACTTAGGGTCTGCATTGCACGATTTGATTATTTTGCATAAAATATTAATTTAGGCCCTGTCATTACTAGGTTCGCAAACGCTAACATCCCGGTAGGCTTTGGACGATACTGTTTTTGTAGCACAAGAAACGAGGTGAGTGTACTGTCTTCTTGCCAAACTATTTTCTGTATATATATATGATGACATATGTGTTTTCTTACACTGTATGATTTCATAAATGATATGGATCAAACAGGTTTTTGGGATGAGTTGGTAAAATGAATTTCCGGGGAATTGTGTTGGTTTCTAAAAGAAGGATTAAAAATAATTTTTGTTGGATATGGATGGTTTATATTTCTCCCCAAAACGGGTATGGTTTCTCCCCGGAAGGGGCATGGATTATATTTCTCCCCGTAAGGGGTGTGGATTATATTTCTCCTCAAAAGGAGTGTGGATATTTCGTAAGAAGGCATTCCTACGAATGTTACGGTACCGTTACAACTCCTGATCATGAGGTTAAAACGATCACTATGGTTAGCCAGTGTGTGTTGTAGTAGAGTGGTGGTTTGAGATGTGTGTTTGAGATGTGGTGTTTTACTTATATTGGATGATTTATTATTTATTAGGGTGATTGGTATGATATTTATACTGGATGGTTTTGAAATGGAACTTATATATATATATATATATATATATATATATATATATATATATATATATATATATTGTTTTATTTTCACTGCATATATTATGAAGACTTTTACAAGCTATGTGATATCTATATACTTATACTTGATCTATATTTAAATGTTGAATTATTTAGAATGTATTATTATGTAAAAAAAAATATTTTTATTAAGAAAGCAGTACACTTGCAGGTGAAATAGCTAGGAGTCGGTCCCCTATTGGCACTAGGTAGAGTCTGGCGATGGTATAGCGAGAGAGTATTTTGGGAGGTGTTGCCTGAGGCGAACCTAGGAGAGGTTCATTGTTGTTTTATCTTTTGTTGTTATTATAATTCAGGGACGGGTGTGTCCCTAATTAGAGAAGATGTTTATGGCTTGATTTTGTGGTTGTATAATTATGAATGCATATTGTCGCTTTCTAGTTTAGTTTTGTCGCTCAAGTGATGTCGTGTTGATGTCACGCCGGCCCCATAGGTGACGGGTGTCCGGGGTGGGGGTGTGACAGGTACGGGAAACAATAATTTCTGAAATTATTTTAAGGATATTGTGCGTATGCATAGACCTGATATAATCATTTTATTGGAAACAAAAGTTTAGTTTAATTCAATGGGAAGTTTCTTTAATGATCAAGGTTATCCTGCTTTTACCCATGTTGACCTAATTGGAAAGGTTGGGGGGCTATGGATGCTTTGGATACTGGAGCGAGTATCCATAAGCCAACTTAATAACAGTAACCAAGCCATTCATGTTAAAGTCAAAAGGCCAATTATGAAGAATGGGTTCTCTTGTCGATTTATGCCAGTCTTAATCCGAGATGGAGAATTGATCTTTAGATGGATATGCATGCATCAGCTGGAAACATCAGTGGACCCTGGATGGTAGCTGGTGACTTTAACGATATTTCTAGTCAAACTGAGAAGTCCAGTGCATGCACGCCATCAGATTTAGTGAGAATTAATAAGTTTAACAAAAATATCGATGACTGTGGACTGGCTGATATTGGCTCTAATGGTCCGAAATACACCTGGACGAGAATGAACAGAAACGGTATCAAAATAAGAAAGCATCCAGACCGTGCTCTAGCTAAAAATGCTTGTTGCTCGACCTTCCTTGAGGCTACCGCGGAAACCCTCCCCCTTACGTACTCTGATCACTCACCTTTACTTATTCACGTGTTTGGTATGTGTAAATTTGCTAGGAATAAGCCATTTTGCTTTGAAGCAATGTGATTTACTCACTATGATTTTTATAACTTCTTAGAAAATAACTAGGATAAAAATCTAACTGACTTAAAAGAGAAACTAAAATAGTTAACGGAAAAAATTAAGGATTGGAATAAAGATACATTCAACAATTTGTTTAAGCAAAAAAAGAAACATCCTAGCAAGATTAAAAGGTATTCAAATTGCCCAAAGTAGAAATCGTATTGAATATCTTAACCATTTGGAAAATAAACTTCGACATGAGTATCTTGCCTTTTAAAGCAAGAAGAAATTTTCTGGGCTAAAAAAATCTAGAATCTAATGGTTAAAATTAGGAGAGAAAAACAATAAATTCTTTCACGGTATGGCCCTCTAAAGAAGAAGAAATACAATTAATAATCTAAATATGGAGAATGGATGGATAAAAGATGAGGAGAATCTGAAAATCCATGTTAAGAACCACTTTGGAAATTTATTTTTTGGAAGAAATCGTGAATAGTGCTAGGTATATTCCAAATGATTGACGCTCGCCAAATTTTGGAAAAGAGGAAAAATCTAGAGAAAGGAAGACGCGATTTGGTTTCCTCCTTCTTGAAATCCTCAAAATATGTTCATTTTTAGAAAACATAGTTTCAGGGGCTTTTCTAGGCACGATTTTAAAAACATTCTTTGAGCCGAGATTTATTTAAAAAATTGAGTCTCCACCTAGCATTGAGTTAAATAGTGTGCTAGGTTACTATAATTTTAGAAAATCATTTTTATTATAGAAATGACCTAAATTTTGACTCAAAAGCAGTTGGTCTAAACCAGAGATTTCTTTTTAAGTTCGGCGGTCGGTTTTGAAAAAGCAGCAACAGATAAAATAGATTAAATAAAAATAACAAATCTTCTCCTTTTAGAATGCCTATCGATTATACAAGGATCGACAATTTTAGCCCCGGGGGGTATTTTATTCATTTTGTTAAAGAATGTTTTTACAAAACTAGTATGTATTTTAAAAGAGAAGAAAAAGGTAAAACAAATTTAAGAATTTTTTTTATCGAAATGTGGAAAACTATGTTCTAAGTATAACAACAATAAGAAAAAGTTTTATTATAGCATTGAGTTAAATGGTGTGCTAGGTTATTGGAATTTTAGAAAATCATTTTTATTATAGAAATGACCTAAATTTTGACTAAAAAATAGTTGTTCTAAACCAGAGATTTCTTTTAAGTTCGGCGGTCGGTTTTGAAAAAGCAGCAACAGATAAAATAGATTAAATAAAAATAACAAATCTCCTCCTTTTAGAATGCCTATCGATTATACAAGAATCGACAATTTTAGCCCCGGGGGGTATTTTATTCATTTTGTTAAAGAATGTTTTTACAAAACTAGTATGTATTTTAAAAGAGAAGAAAAAGGTAAAACAAATTTAAGAATTTTTTTTATCGAAATGTGGAAAACTATGTTCTAAGTATAACAACAATAAGAAAAAGTTTTATTATAGCATTGAGTTAAATGGTGTGCTAGGTTATTGGAATTTTAGAAAATCATTTTTATTATAGAAATGACCTAAATTTTGACTAAAAAATAGTTGTTCTAAACCAGAGATTTCTTTTAAGTTCGGCGGTCGGTTTTGAAAAAGCAGCAACAGATAAAATAGATTAAATAAAAATAACAAATCTCCTCCTTTTAGAATGCCTATCGATTATACAAGAATCGACAATTTTAGCCCCGGGGGGTATTTTATTCATTTTGTTAAAGAATGTTTTTACAAAACTAGTATGTATTTTAAAAGAGAAGAAAAAGGTAAAACAAATTTAAGAATTTTTTTTATCGAAATGTGGAAAACTATGTTCTAAGTATAACAACACGAAAAAGTTTTATTATAGACAAAGTATAAAAAAATATTTATTTATGAAAGTAATTTAGATAAAACAAATGTTTATTTTTTGAGTAAAACGCAAAGTATTTTTCAAGTAGAAAACTTCTTATGTGAAAACTCTTTATATATATATATATATATATATATATATATATATTCTTTTTTTAACTAACAAAAGTAAACAATAACATTAAACTTACCATTAGTGTCATGTCTTGTTCTTCTTTTTCTTAAATAATAAAAAAAAAAAACTAAAAAAAATATATATATATGAGTTCCAGTCCTATTCGTAACTAAGAAGGAGAAAATGTTTCTAAAAGAGGCACACACTTATCCCCAAAGGGGTAGATGGTCTCCCTTTATTCTGCCTTTTGGCCACAAAGGTCTAGACATAGTAATATATACAGGGTTCCAGTCCATGATCTGAGGTACAGGGCCAGTCCATGATCTAGGCTTATTTATATAAGGGTGCCACTCCATAGCCTGAGACGTAGGGCCAGGCCATGATATAGGATAGCACATAAAGGCAAATAGTAGGAAAAGTAAATAGTTAATTGTTAGTAGTTAGTAGTCCATAGTCAGTAGTCCCTAATTAGTCGATTTATTTTAGATTCATTGAGTTTGGTTTCATGTATTTCGTGACAATGGCTAAAGATGCTATATATACCAAAGTGTTCTTCTTGTTCTTGACACAAAACAAAGACTATGTACACTATATACAAAACCAAAGACACTAAAGACAACCAAAAGAACAATATATACAAACAATCAAAGGATGATAAACAAACAAACTAAGAGAGGTTTAAGAAAATGTACCTAACTTATGGGAGTGGTCTTTCCCTAAGTGATGTTTTCCTTATTCTTATTCTTTAACTTCTTTTCGCTCTTTGCTTGGTTGTTCTTGAGAAACTTCTTTAACTCTTTGTAGAAGAGTATTAAGATCACCATTTGATAGGATTTTTTTTGAAGATTTTTGATGTGTTTAAGAGGTGGAAAGCTTAGGAAATCAAGAAACCTGAGAGTGAATTTCGAGTTTAGAGAGAGAAAGGGTCTGACTAGTGTATTTTCCTTAATAAAATAGGCTTCCTTTTATAGGCAAAAGTATTCATGTGCATTCCCCAATGCACAATCATTGCCTGCCTATATTAAATGATCATTTAATGATCATTTAAGGCTATTTATAACTAGTTTAGGCTAGGAATGATGAGATTCTTCAAGATATGCTAGGTAATCATGAAAATCTTGCTAATGATGAGATTTATTTGATCAAAATCTTGCCAAAATATTTTCTATTTAATGCTTGTATTGAACCCTTCATTTAATGCCCATTAATGCTCTTAATGGTTTTGTCATGATGAATGCTACTTAGACTAGGTTTAGCCACTAATTACTTATGGAACTGATGAGATTTTTTTCATTATGAGATTTTTTAAACCAAATATTTCCCTGAGATATGCCTAATTAATGGCTTCATTTAATGCCATTTAGTGTTCTTCAATGATGGCATGCTAATCTAACTAGTTTAGGCATCATGACATTTCATAGCAAATAATAAAATTCTATGGATTAAATCTTTCCATAAAATACTCATTAAATGCTTGAAATTATTGCCTATATTTCTTGGGAAGCTTCCAATTCGGCTAAGGGCACTCCTGTAGAGGAATCTTATGCTTATCCCAATTTGATATCCATAGAAAATTCACTTTTAATGTTGTCGTTTTAGTCCCTATTAATTTTTTAAAATTTCAAAATTGATCCAAAATTTTTGTTTATATCGTAGTTCAATCGAATTGATGATTTTATGTTTTCTCATGTATTTTTTTAAAATCTTTTTTTGTAGTATCAAATGTAATCTAAGACAGAAATTCGTTCCCTATAAACCTTGGTTTAAAGTTTATTTGAATTTTGCACTTCAGACCCGAGACTTTTGAAAACTAAATGAGAGACAAAATGCGGTGTCTAAGATGATGAATGCCAAAAACTTGATGAAAAATTGTATAGTAAGAAAACCCACGAGGGAGGAAATTTAGGAGGCTCTAAAATCTATAGGTGATTTGAAAGCCTCCGACTGGATGGATTTCAAGCTATATTCTTTAAAAAAAAGTGGGAAGTAGTTGGAAGAGATGTTATCGAGTAAGTTGAGAACTGTTTTAGAAATTGGGCTATGCCTGAATACAATAATAAATCTCTGGTAGCTCTTATGCCAAAGGTTAATATTTCGAAAAACATTACCCAGTTTAGGCCAATTAGTCTCTATAATACAAAACATAAATTAGTGACAAAAATCTTGGTGGCAAGACTTCAATTGTTACTAGATAAAATTGTGGGCCCAAATCAAAGTAGCTTCATTCCTGATAGGTTGACTTCTAATAATGTCTTTATAACCCAAGAAGTCATAGATTCACTTAGGAAGAAAAAAGGGAAAAATGGGGGGTTAATTATCAAAATTGATCTTGAAAAAGTCTATGATAGAGTGAATTGAGATTATTTGGAAGAAACTTTGTTTGCCTTTAAAATTCCTGACATGTGGGTTGATCTTATCACGACTTGTGTTAAATCCTCATGTCTTCCCATTCCATGGAATGGAGAAGCCTTAGAAGAGTTTAAACCAACTTGAGGACTTATATATGGGGACCCGTTATCCCTGTATCTATTTGTTCTCTATATGGAAAGATGATCTTATATGATAAATACCTGTGAATATACGGGTAAGTGGAACGGGCTAAAAATGGGTAAAAATGCTAGTATTACACATTTTTTTTTTGCAAATGATTTGATGCTTTTTGCCAAATCTAATTAAAAAAAATATAGACACCATTATGGACGTTCTTGATAAGTTTTCTAGGGTGTCCAATCAAAAAATCAATGTAAATAAATCTAAGCTTTTTGTGTCCCCAAATATTAGCAAAATCCAGGCTAGGGAAATAAGTAACAAGCTGAATATTGGTCTTATGGAAGTTCAGGAGTCTATTTGGGAATTTATATAATTCATGGAAGAAATGCTAAAGTCATTATAATTACATTTGAGAGAAAATTCAGAAAAGGTTGTCATATTGGAAAACTAATATGCTTTCTCTAGCAGGTAGAATTACTTTGATCAAAGCAGTAACTTCCACTATTCCGTACTATACCATGCAAGTCTCCCCCTCTCCCAAAAAAAATTTGTGATGAAATAGATAAAATCAATAGATTTTTTGTGGGGGTATACTAATAATAAAAAGAAGTATCATTTTATTAAATGGCATAAGATTTGTTGAAGAAAAGAAGAGGGTGGTTTGGGTATTAGATAAGCCTGGAAAAGTAATAAAGCTTTCATATCTAAAGTAGGTTGGAATATTGCAAATGGAGGAAATATTTTATGGGCCATAATGCTTCAGGGTAAATATGGTATGGATAAAATTCCTGGTATTTGGAAAGCCAAAAACAATAACTCATTTCTTTGGAAGGGTATCTCTAAAACTAAAGACATTCTACAAAAAGAAATTAAGTGGAAAGTTGGAAATGAGACTAACATTAATATGTGGAATGACTGGTGGTGTGGTGAGAAACCACTTTGGAATGATGAATTACAAAAAACTTGGGACCTGAAAGTTGTTAACATCATTGAAGACAAAGGATATTTGTTCCTTATACCAACTTCACCTCATAAATGATACACAAATTGAGTGTATATTGGAAAGTGAGCAACCAAATCCAGAAAGGGAGGATAAACCAATTTGGATGCTTGAAAATTCTAGTAAGTTTTCCATTAAATTAGTATATGATTCCCTTAATAACTTGGATAAAAGTGGTAATATGAAAAAGTGAAACTAGATTTGGAAATTAAAACTTCCCCAAAAGCTCTTATATTTCATTTGGTTGACTATACATAGAAAACTTGTTACTTACCTGTTCAGAGCTATAAGAAGTGACAATGTTTCTATTATTTGTCAAAGATGTCAAAATGAAACTAATCCATTGACCATGATTTGAGAAAATGTCATAAAGTTGGAAGGATATGGGATTTAGTAGGTGATAATGTTTCTAGTATTTGTCAAAGATGTCAAAGTGAAACTGAATCCATTGACCATGCTTTGAGGAAATTCCATAAAGCTAGAAGGATATGGGATTTAGTAGTGGCTAAATTTGGAGAACATGGGGATAGGAATCTTGAGATAGCTAAATGGATTAAAAAGCGGCTAACAGGGAGATTCTCAATCTCACATTCTTCATGCTTGTTTCTCTCTACCCTTCAGGAAATTTGGAAGGATAGAAACAAAGAGGTTATAGAAGATGTTGAGTCTAACACTTCTGTAACTCTTAATAAAACAAATCGTCTGAAAAGAGAGCTATTGGAAGCCTTCTACTATTCCTTTCCAACAAATTGTAGAGCCATTTCTAAGTTATCTCATTGGGTGTTTTCCTGTGCAGGTTTCTTTAAATTAAATATGGATGAGAGTGCTACTAGAAAGGGGAAGCATAGGAGGGCTTATCCGTGATAAACTTGGAGTATGGATAGTAGGCTACATTGGTTAAATCATGCACTGCACAGGTCTGGAAGCAGAGCTGAAAAATATTCTGATGGGAAAAAGAATTGCAGTTGAGAGAGATATTCTGAGACAAAATATAGAATCAAATTCTAGAGAAATAGTAGCGCTCATTATAGAAGTTTGCCTAGAAACTCATACGTTCAAGACATGCGTGGAGGATTGCAAAACAATTATGCTTGACATAAATTATGTGATCTAATTTGCTCCTAGAGAGGAAAATAAGTGTATGGATTTTATTGCAAAAATAAGAGTGAAAGGGGGAATTGATAAGAAAATCCTTGAATCTCTTCCAGAAGATATGACGGAAATTGTAATGGTCGAAATGGATGTGAGTGCCTTTAATAGGTGCCCTTAGTTTGTGTTTTGTTATTTTCTTTTTACATGCTTTGTACCAAAATAAAATAAAATAAATACTAAGACATTAAATTTATGAAAATTAAATTAAAATATATATATAAAAAAGAGAAAACATAATAGACGTTAATTATAGACATTAAATTTATGAAAATTATAGAAATTATATATGCACATTAAACTTCGTAATAATAATTAAACATTAAAATATTAATTTATTAATATTAAATTATGAATATTAAAATACTAATTTATTAAAATTAAATTAAAAATAATATTAAATTAAGTTCAATTTTTTTTTTGTACGATTGTATCTTCAGACATGGGTTATACGCTAGTATATCAATATATTATGTGGAGCCTAAACCTTCATAATATGGATATATGCCTCAATCACTATTAAAATAAGGGACACTTACCAAATAGTCCCAAAAAGTGGCCGAAACTACCAAACAAACTCGCTAGTTTTTCTTTGAATCGAGCCGTCCTTATAACATTTTTGTGACTAAAGTGCCCCTATTTAATGCACAACTTCATAAACATCATATAATCACCTCCCCCTTATGCGGGACTAAATTTGGTAATATACGACTAACTCTATGTGGAACAAATGCTTATTTTAATTTCAATCCGAAAGTGAAATAATAAATTTTTTACACAACAATTATATTTAATTAATTCTCTTTAAAATGAGATATCAATCAAATTTTTTAGAGTTTTATGATAATAAGTATGAATGTTACATGTAACATTTAGTAACTACACAATGTTACATGTAACATCAATGTTACATGTAACATTAAAACCAAATGTTAATTTATATTTGCATGTTCAATGTAACATTCAATCCATTCGAAATGACAATATAATGTCCATGTCGCATTTGATTATAAAGACTCGTTCTTTGTGTGTGGAATATAACATTGCCTGTGTTGAATCGTATTTCATGTAAATGTTACATGTAACATCTTATAGTTCGTAGAAAACAAAAAATTCTAGAAGTACTTTGTAGAATGTAACATGAATGTGAAAACTAAAACTAATAAAAAAAAATAGTGAATTTGATATTATTTTGAAGATCTTGTTTTGTAACATTCTCAATTTTAGAAATTAGAATCATAAAGTTATGAGAGAAATTAAATAAAAGCTTTGGTGCAATTAAAATTTCCTAGTGAAAATCACAAAATTTAGGTGCCAAATTAATGGAATTAACTTAAAATTTAATAATCCAATGGTCTACCATGGTTTGGACCACTTAATACTATTTTAAAATTACCACAAATAAAATATGTGAAAATTGATAGATTATAAAATCCAATATAAATAGTTAGAGCCCAAGTTGTATTAGAAAAGTTCAAAATTAGTTTTGAGATAACACAATACCCAAGTCAAGATCCATACCCACTAACTTAAATATTGGTATCCATAACCCATGACACAAGACCTGACCCATATCTAGAGACAAAAAAAAGAAGAAGCCTCTAGAATTCATGTGAGAGGGCAAGAACCAAGACAAAAACCCATTTTGCCTTCTCATTCAAAGTGAAGATTATGAAGAAGAGAAGAAGAGAGAGAGAAAGCGCGACCGAGAGAGAGAAAAGGAAGAAGGAGGGTCTTGGGAGATTTGGAGCAAGAAAGTTTAGAGAATCCACAGCTGAAATCAAGTCTTGGTGGAGGATTAAGCTCAAATTTGGTAAAGTCCTAAGCCTAGATTTTTTTTTTAAAGAGTTCTAGCATGAGTTTTTATAATTTTAAAGGTTAAGATACAAAGTATATTTGGATTAAACCTAGTAAAATTTGGATTAGGTCATGTATGAGTTTGTTAGGTCGAATTAAACATGATATTTGGGTGAAATCATCATGCATAAAATTTGATTTTCTTTTTAAAATATGGTTTAGAACTTTAACTTTGTTATTTTCAGTTTTGGAAGAAAATCTGAAGAAAATCATGATGTAAATGAACCCTAAATGAATTAGAAAGGTTGTATATTGGTTTGGGATGAACTCTAAGCCTTAGAAAAGTCAAAAATATATTTTATAAGCATTGTGTATCAAAAACAATTGAAGAACCGAATCTGGAAGTTTCAAATTATGCATTCGGTTCATCTGAACAACATATCTTCAACAATTCATAATAATTCGTATAAAAATCAAAAAAATATGAAGCTTGTTTAAAATGAAACTAGACTCAATAAGGATCATTTTAATCTATTATATACAATATTTTTAACTTTATATGGTACCTTTGTAGACCCCGAAACGTAGCTGAATATAATCCTGAAAGATTATGACTGTTTGGTTTACCAAAATTCAAAAAATCATAAACAAATGTAGAAAAATCGAAATATTGTGATTCAAAGTGATTTTTAAATATTTTCATAACAAATATAAAAAGAACAGAAAAAGTTTTTCAACTATGATAAAACGTGTGGGAAACTTGATTGCTCACAGTAAATTGCTCTCACAACGCATCATACCCTCTTAAGGAGTAATAGGATATTAAGGGTATGCGCATGAAGTGATGATGTTAATAAAAAGATGTTAAATTTTTTTTCCAGTAGCTGAGTGAGCTGAAGTAGAGCGATTCGAGATTGTCGGCGACTACCCATATCTTGAGATAGGGAATTCTATTCATTCTCTTATGTGTTTTTAGTATGCATTATATATATGTATTCTTGTGTGCTTATTTGTAAAAATGTGTTTTCAAATGAAATTGGATTTATGGTAAAAAGTTAAATTTTAGGCAAATCCGGTAATATAAGAGAAATATATACTTGTGTGTTAAATATATTTGGCTGGGTGGTATTACGTTGATATTATGTGAGGATCGAGATGATTGGGTTACCGTGGAACTTACCTTAGGTGCAAATCCCTTAATCCGTACGGGGGATACTCCAAGTCACTATGGACCTTTTCATTTTAAGTGTGGCATGTAATAATGGGCCATGTAGGACCCAAATATTTGGACTGTTGGTTCATTTGTAACTTTTATTAACTATGTGTCTATTGATACTGCTAAGATATCTATAAATGATATAGAGGCCCAATCCAATAATTTAGTTAGTTTTTATTACAAAATTTTATCACGGTATTATCAAGTGTTTAATTAATTAGTAACATTTGCTAGGCATACTTGGTAATTGTAAAACAAATCGATGCTAGAAAGGTACACACCTAGTAAGATTAGGTAATTAAATAAAATTAAGTATCAAGGAATAATAAAAATCACACTAGGGTTATCGGTTGTCTACTTAAGTTGGTCGTCCTGGGGCCTCATTTACAACCCTTGGGTTTGGGGTGTGACATGTTTTCCTTTTTGGTATCAGACCAAGGTTTTGAGAAGCCTTGGGCTTTTAAAAAGTAAAGGAAGTATCATTAATAGACACTAACAAGTTTTTTTTTACAGTCGAGAAATATGCCACCAAGAAGGAACACCTGTGCCCAGTCTGCCAATGCCCCAGCTGAAAATGTACCTCTTGGAGAGAATTAGAATTTCATGGAAGCCATGTACAAGGTATTTCAAGGAATGATCACTTATGCCCGGGAGTATCGTTGTGTAGATAATGAAAAACGGGTATGCCTATGGGATTTCCTAAGGTTGCCAATTGAGCCATTCCAAGGTAGCTCAGATGTCATCAAAGTTGAGTAGTGGATAAGTACTATGGGTTATCATTTTGATCTACTCCAGATTCTAGCAATTTATCGAGTCGAGTTTGCAGCCACTAAACTTGAAGGTGAAACAGAATTTTGGTGGGAGCGAACCAAGAGGAGCCATGACACTACTCATATGATTTGGCAGAGGTTTTGTGGTTTATTCTATGAGAATTCATTCACCCAGTCACTGAAAGAAGAGAAGATACGGGAAATTACAACCTCGCTTAAGGAGACATGACAATGTTAGATTACGAGGCTAAATTCTATGAGTTTTCTCGATTTGCACCGGGAATTATGTCCAGCAAGATAGAGAGGTGTGTGAAATTTGAGATAGGACTCCGACATAATATCCGGAGACAAATAGTGGCAGTTGGTGCCCTTACATACTCTCAGTTGGTGGCAACAACACTTAGGGTGGAGCAAGATCATCTCCTTTATCTATAAGAGATCGGGGGTAAGAAGAATAAAGGCGGAAGTTCTCAAAAGATGACTTGCAAGAACCAGAACCTTGGCTAAAGTCAGGGAAGTACTGGAAGCACCAACGGTAGTGACGGCAGGAGTATCTTATCTGGCAGTGGACGTTCCGGACCTTATACTTGCTACGTGTGTGGGCAGCTAGGTCATGTCAAGAAAAATTGCCCAATTCGTTAGCAGTAACTGAGGCAGTGATCCTGTAACCTCCAGGACTCTAGCCAAAGCAATCAGGTGAGACTTATACAACCTCAATATTCGATGCCATGCTATCCACCACAAAATTATTAGACATATGGTTATCAGCAGCAATATCAATATTGTCCTTAGTCTCCACCGCAGTATCAACCACCAATAGCCACATCTCACCAGAATGCACCACAGGGAGGATAGGGTAGTCAAGGAAGAGACAATAAAGGAAAAAAAAAGGCTCGAGTCCAAAGTAGTATTGATAAGGAAGGTATCGAGGCACACGGTAGTCATACCGTGGTTGATGGTATGCTTCTTATCTCTTGATCATGGGCTCGTGTGTTATTAATACGGGTGCATCACACTCATTTGTGCCTTTTTATTTACCTTATTACTTGGCTTGGGTGTTGAAAATTTAGATATACCGTTATGTGTAAATATTCAACTTGGATATTATGTGGATCTTACTTCAATTTATCGAAGATGTCGAATCACTATAGCAAACAAGAAGTTCTTCGCTGACTTGATAATTCTACCCATGAGTAGTTTGATGTTATCCTACGTATGGACTGGTTATCTATATATAGAGATATAGTAGATTGTTAACTACGAAGAGTGACATTGTGTCCGGATGATAGTACTACGATCCTATACCAAGGAAAGTCAAGTCACTCATCCCCTAGCCTGCTACTAAAGGTCTGTTTTGGTAAGAGAAACAGAGAGGCACTAGTCCTATATACAAAATTGGACAATAAAGTGGGTATAATGAATTGACTTATGAATCTCTCGACATTAAATGAATACCCGGATGTATTATAAGAAGAATTGCCAAGGTTACCACCAGACAGAGAGATAGAGTTCCATATTGACCTCTACCTAGGTATTATGCCAATTTCAATTATTCCTTATCGAATGGCCCCAGTGGAGCTAGCATAATTATGGAAACAGTTGGACAAACTAGCTGAGAAAGGGTTTATCGGAAATAGTACTTTATTGTGGGGAGCTCTTGTTTTATTTGCAAAGAAACATGACAAGACATTAAGACTATGTGTTGACTATCCACGTAACGACCCGGTTTCCTAGGGCCACCACTTGGTTTCTCCTACGGAGAATTCTACCCCAAATATTTCACCATTTATAAATAAATTAGAATTATTAATAATTCTGCTCTGATACTACTTTGTCAGAGATATTTAATATCTCCAATGGTAGGAGTCAATACGTGGTATAAATCATCATATCTCGATGATAATCATCATCGTCCACAACAACAACAAATATCAACCACCTGCAGGACTTGCTCTCCTATCAGGTCACAATACAGCGTCCTACAGGATATGCCCTTCTGGAAAGACCAACAACATCCCGCAGGATATACCCTCCTGTCGGGATTATACTATGGCATAGTCAGATAATAAAACCACTTTCTACTTTGAAAAATTTACTTGATCCGCATAATTTCATAGAATAATTCCTTTTAAATAAACCTTTTTTTCCCCCAACATTTTAGTACGAAAATATAATTTGATAATTTACATAGAAGACAGTATACTCACCTCGATTTTTGCGCTAAAAATACTATCGTCAGAATGTTACGGGGTTGGTGTCGCCCGTGAAGTATTGTGGAAAAAATGTATTATTAGAAGTTTAGGTTATGTTGATATTTATGAAAAAGGTTACGAGATTATTAAAATTTTAATATGGATATTGACTATTTTTAGTCTCACGGGACAATCCACAAAGAATTGAGCTATCTATTGGTTGGATGTTGGTTGTTGTAAATATGTTGGCTTGAAATGTTGGATGAAATGGGTAAATATTGGTTATGGGATATGGCAATGGA
This sequence comes from Eucommia ulmoides, assembly GCA_016647705.1. Lineage (NCBI taxonomy): Eukaryota > Viridiplantae > Streptophyta > Magnoliopsida > Garryales > Eucommiaceae > Eucommia > Eucommia ulmoides. The sequence continues at coordinate 37,012,325 of CM028334.1, read as the reverse complement.
CTTGAAAAGTCATGCCAAGTGGAAAAATTATCGAGATTGTAGACCTATTGGAATTGAGATAGACCCACCCAATCCAGTGAGACTACCGTGACATTTTAAGGATATATTATTTACTACTATTTTTATCAAAATTGCATAGCGAGAGCCTGGTGGTGACTTTATGTTATTCTTGTTTAATCGAGAGTGACTAGCACGGTGCGATTCTGAATTATTATTGCTTGAACGAAATTTCGAAGATGAAATTTATTTAAGGGAGGTAGATTGTAATATCCCGAAAATTTATATCTTTGAAAAATACTATTTTATATAAGTTTAATATTTTTGGAGACGATTTTGTAAATTTGTAGTGTACATAAATACTTTATAATTTTTGGACTTAAATGTTAAATTTATATTTTTGAAAATATTATTTCAATATTTTTGGGTTGTTTTGTATATTATAAAAATTATGGTATAAATAATATTTGATAATTTTGGGGAGATAAATGTAATTATTGGGATTAATAAGAATTACTTTATAATTTTGGGGTGTTAAATATAGTTTCTAAATTCTTAATAACTAAGAAATCAGTTTGTGGCTGGAATTAAAGAAAAAAAAAAAAAGACAAAAAGACAAAAAAAAATCGGTGGCCACGAATTGTTTCATGTGTTTACATATATATATATAGACAAGTAATAGGTTTATATATAAGTAATAGGTTAGGAAATGTGGAGAAGGGAACACGTGTAAGTTATGTGTAATAATAATAAGAAGGAGAATGACAAGTGAGCATTAGAGCTATATATATATACTAGCGTATAACCATGCCTGAAGGTACGGGCATAAAACATACATCATCTATTGGGACAATTATATCAATTTGTTTTGTTATTCAGCTTTAAATGTTGCATCAACTGAGACAATTACAGTTACAATAATATTTCAAGATAAACAATATTTGTCGTGGGTAGAGATCCATATTCGGGGAGAAGTACACTTAATTGATCAAATGATGTACACCTTGATAGGGCCACATATTGTTCACCGTGACTAAAAAATGGTGTAGTCAAATCAACTCCAACAATTTTTACTAATTGTCCTTGTGATTTATTTATCGTCATAGTATACGCCAAACGAATTAGAAACTGACACCTTGTCATTTGAAAAAGAAATTCATAAGACGACGACGTCAAAGATATTCTCGGAATGAATGCCAAATTTCCTGCTTTATCCTCTGTTAATATTCGAGCTTCTATTACACGTGAAGAACACCTGACAACCATTAATTGTGTGCCATTACAAAGTCCATCATTAGGATAACAATTTGTAATTTGATGATCGGCTCCATCATCTTCAAACATTTTATCTGCAACCATATATGTGATCGTTTCTCCAGGAAAAATATTTAAAGTAGCTGAATTAATAGCACTAACATCGTTATTTCTTGCAGCAAGGATGGAACGTTCAGTTAGAAATGTAAGGGTAGCAACACTGGGTATACCTAGATGTGGATAAATTGAAGATATTAGTTTAACCACATTACGACACTTGTGTATGGTTGATGGCAGTTGTACAATTTCATGCAAGTCACTGCCAACCTATTTAAAGAAAAAACAAATGTAAATGAATAATTTAGTATCAAAGCATATATAAGTAATCTATTGCAAACGAAAGAATGCTAAAATATGTTTAAACAAAATATTACCTGAAGTAAATATCTCGAAAACTCTGCATTTTCAATATTGCTACTATTTAGGTACATGTTTAAATTCAAAGTCAAGACATATATATCATTTCAAAGGTACGAACGTCTCGACGATGTTGCCACAATTTGTTGACGAACACCTTTAGGTATGACAGGTAGAATTTACCGAAAGTCTCCTCCAAGAACGATCGTGATACCCCTGAATGGATTTGGATTACCACAAATATCTCGTAGCGTGCGATCCACAGACTCAACACAATACTTATATTGTATCAGAACTTCATCCCAAATAATTAACTTTGTCTCTCTAAACAATTCGGCATGCAATGATTGTTTACTGAAATGGCAAATTGAATTATCAAAAATGTCTAGAGGGATGCGAAATGTGGAATGTGCAGTTCGACCTCCTTTAAGTAGTAGAGATGTAATACTGTACAATTCCACAGTTAGGTATGCAATGATTGTTTACTGAAATTGCTATGGTATTATATAGAAACGTCTTTCCTGTACCAGCACCACCATTCAAAAAGAACATTTTTCCTAGATTTCCAAACACTGATGAAGTGATTGCTTCGTATGCAACACGTTGGCCTTCATTGAGACGATCAATATTACATTGCATATTCTCTTGTTGTGCTTTACTTTGTATTTGACGATATTCCTATATCAATCTATTTCCAACTACCATATTCCAATTTTGGACAGGTTGTGGAATCGGTGAAAAGTCTGTTAATTTTCTTGCCCGATTCTTGAAGTAGTTCATTCAAAAGATATAGACCATAGTCTTTAATCTGTGCCTCGCTTGGGATGGGTATAAAAAACAACATGTGAAGTTTGTGTGGGAGATCATCACATATATACATTCAAAATTTATCCCACAATTCACATGGATTTACAGGGGAACATTGTGTGAGAATGACACAAAATAATCTTCTCAGTTGATATCCAGTACTCATAATAGACGCCTCTTGAAGACATTGTATCCATTCACCATCATCTTCCAATAGCCCATTTGCTACACATGTAGTTGCATGTTCAACATTGTTAATAATGCGTAGACACCAAAACAATTGCGACCCTTTAACTTCGGTCAACAGTAGACGTAAATAAAATCTTTTGCCCGAATTGGGAGGCACAAAATACATCCTGCCGATGGCAAATCCCCTCTGTAGCGGCTTCCAACATTTTTTCAGTTTTATTTCAAACAAAATGCTGGGGAAATACTTGATAAGTATACACACATGCAGAAGCATATGCATCACAATATGCAAAAAATTCTGTCAGAGTTGACTTCTGTAATTAAGCTCGAGACATGATAGACTCCATTGTTTTAGTAGGATTGAAGACAACCTGATGCATTCTAGGCAAATGGAGCGCCAATCGAACAACTGTTGGATTCTCATCGAGCAAAGGAAAACTCAACAATCGCCAGGCCTCCTTAAATGGTCCAATGTATCTTGCATCAAGATATTGCTTGATCTTATCAATCATTCCCAAAATTAATGTCGTCATATCACCTCCTTTATATATATATATATATATATATTTGTGGATATATTTGACACACCTAGTTCTAGAGCATACTTCAACATTAATATGACTGTCGAACATCTTGGAAAGGTACGGATTGTATGGGACGACGTCTCTATTATCAACTTATTGCCCCTTCACTGTATAAACTTTACCATCATCACAACGACGATATATGGGATATCCATCTTGATCCATCGTTGTATACTCCGTGAAATCTCGTGGATATCTCTTAGTGTATCTGCCGTTCTCCATGCACGGGGCTTGACAATTTCGAGCACCACATGGTCCATGAACCATGCATTTTTTTACGGTCTTGAAAAGTTCTGGATTTTCATTTGGATCTGGAAATTCAGCACAAACTATTCCGTCTACTTGGTTGCATGTTCGAATTTTGTTTGCATCATCAAGAAATTAAGTAAGTGCATGTGCGGCAGACCACATTTCTGGCACTCAATTGTAAAAACATGGGTAACTCTTTTTTCCAAATACTCGAGTGTTTTCAATCTCTTTCATTAGAGCACTTCTTTTTAACTCGAAAACACGGGCAATTAAGTCTGGACGGTCAGTTGGTATTTGATGTGGCAATAAAGCTTCAATGATTTCTGTCCAACTTGGATTCGCAGTCATGGTAAGAAACACGTCAGGGTGATGGTGGTATCGAGTTATATCCATTGAATCTTGGAAGATTTCAAACATATGTCTTGGATTACAAATAAAAGATGATGGCAAAATCATTCGTTGACCTATTTGATTAGGTTCCATCCCATCAAATGCTACATTAATAAGACTTTGATAGAGTTCACTACGAAGGTTTGGTTAATGTTGCCTAAAGTAATTCAACCTATTTTGCTTAGTCGCAGCCCAAACATCTACCAAGAACTCTTGAAATAATTTTTCTCCCCTTAGAATTGTCGAATACTCTGTTGGCCTTTCAAACATACAGTAGCTATAAAATTGCATTTGAATTAGTTGAGCGTTTGCGTGTCGACCGTGATTCACATCCCATTGTCTAAATTCAGGCTCCTATCTGAGCTCACCAAAAGGGAACAACAAAACATAATGTAATGGTAGATAAGTCGGATGACATTCATTGATTTGCATTAATTCATTACTCCCCTTTAAATGTAGAACAATATCTCTCATCGCGCTGGTCTTAGTTCCATCCCTTGGTAATATGACGGCCACCTCATTCGTTGTCAGCATATTATATCTATGACGATCGTTAGAGGTAGTATAGTGAAGAAAAGCAGGCAACGTTTATTGTTTCAAATCCAATTGATTTAAAATTGCGAAAGCTTGACGAAATTTATCTACAATTGCATTATGTTGCAACAATGTATCTTGAATAGTTTGCAAAACATCTGATCTCAAATGAGGATTTCTATGGCTTCTCACACTAAAAGCGAAATCAGGATCGTACATGTACAATTGACAATAAATAGGATCTTGTCCTGATTCTGGGATTAATGTTCCTGTCCGATGACACAACTCTCCATGTATAGTAAATGTTGTTGGGCCTCTTCCGGAAAGTAGCCTTGTATCCAATTTGGCACCAAGGCTTGTAAAAATGTTTCTTGTATTGTACTCTCTTGAATAACGTCGAAATGATTTCGATATGTCATCATTACCATCATATAGCACTTTGATTTGGGGAGGAGGTGTGAGAAGTAGTAGAAGCCTAACCTTTCCTTGTAAGCAACATGTACCAAAAAGAGGACATCGTTTGGATGATTTTGTTAATCTCTCATCCATCCAGTGTAATGTAGAACAATGAGGACACATGACATTCATTCTACCAAGAGAGTGTCGATTTGAACTTGTATAAACATCACGGTTGGTAGATGGATTGTTCACCTCGTCAATATCTTGATTATCGTAAAACTCCTCATTAGTAGTATTTGGCGGCCTACATTTGATGAATAACAAAGTTATTATATAGATCTTAATACCATATATGTGAATGACGTATTTAATTAGATGAATAAGATGAAAAATAAACTTACCATATACTCCCAAAAGGTAGAATTGGTTCTTCAACTATTACGACCAGACTTTCATTTACGTTTGGGTAAACAAAAGGTTTTAGGCTACCGCACGGAGAAAGGCATGCATCGTCAATTATACTGAGAGAATGAGGAATCAAATTTGTATCCATTCCAGCGTTAATAGATAAATTTCTTGCACGATTAGTATCATGATTCTCGGTAAAGTGTTGACCTGTTGAAGCTGACCTATAGCTGGTAAGTATTAAATTTTATACATCTAGTGCTTTTAAACATTAATACTTAAAAACGTAAATAATGAATTAGTATAATACCTTATATCAGATAATACAACTAGTTCCTCAGCTTCGGGCACTGAGTATTCATTCGGAGCCACGGTATCAAACGTTTCCGTAAGATTGCATAGAGAAGGCAAATTTGGTTCAACAATAGAATTCATTTCATACTCCATGGATGATGGAGTAGTACGATTCATAAGGAGATCCACAATTCCAGGAGTATATGGACTCGTAATCACTGATGGCCCACATGATTGTAAAATCATTCTTCGTTGCAATGGAGGTTGAGATGATTCTTCTAGTAGTGAACGATCCCTTTCTAAATATTGAATATTTTCAAAAATTTCGCTGATCGGATCTCTCTCGCTCTCTCCGTGCTCGTTGAGCTATAACATATTTCAATATGACATTATTGTTAGGTGCTATATATTCAGAAGGTAATGTCAGATTGGTCTCGAAAGTGGAATCCATTTCATATTCCATTATTGGCTCAGTAACTGGATCATTGAGAATTATAGGGGTATATCGACTTGTGCTTGCCGATGACACAAAGACTTGTGTAACCATTCTTTGTTTTGGCGTAGGCTCTGATGATTATTCCAAAAATACTTGACCTCCTTCCAAGCATTCGCGATTATCTTTAATAAAGCGATCACACCTTTCTCGATCAACTCTTTCCCATTCTCTTCATTCTTGTTGAGCCAAAGATCTTCTTGGCATGTTGCTTGGGCTAAATGTTCTTGAAATATCACTTGAGCGAGATGTTCCACCTTCTTGACATTCTAGAATCGGACGACTAAGCCTCTCTTGTTCCCTTCGCATTCATTGGGCTAAAACAGCTCTTGATATGACATTATCATTGAATACCTAGTGGTAACATGGGTTTGATTCTTCAATTTTTTAGATGGAAGAAATGAAAAAGGAAAGTGGAGGAGTGTGTGACAAAGTATGAACTAAAATCGGTACTACATAAAACCATAAATAGAATACAATACGCTAGAGTATAAATAAGAATACGATCAACTCAATATGATGCAAAATGTAAGAGTATAAATACAAAATCAGATTAGATAAACAACTATACATTTAAAATGATAACTAATTATAATGATCAATTATATGATTGAATGTACTGTAATGTCAATGATGTTTTGTCTCTCATTCTCGTTTTACTTATTTGATTCATGCTCTTTAGTGGTTCTCTTTTCAATTTGATTATATAGATGAAACATTATTGTTGAGGATCACAGGAATAATCTATTCAATCAAATCATTTTTTTGTTGTTGCTGATAGAGATCAAGTTAACGTGTTAGCATTATCCATTATTCAAATAAAACGAAACAATCGTTTGAAGATAATTATTTGCTAATTTCATTTTTTATTGTGGTTATATTCTCCATTTGGTTTATCATTATTTATAAATAATGTGTATATTTCTTAGATATATTTCTATCACAATAGATATTTTGGTTCTTATTATATCATTGTTTCGTTTATTATTTGTGTTTTCTAGTTTATTTGAGATCTTTAATGTATTATAAGATTAGTTTATATTTTATAGATTGAACATGTGATTATGTTTGGATGATAAAGCAGTGATAATTAAAATTTAAAAATAATTGACTCAAAGTAATCTTAGTAATTAGATACATACCACGTTATTATTGACGTTCTCCCTTCCCGACTTTTGCACTATTTGAAGTAAAATACACTTTCTCTTTTCCTCTACTATTTGAAGTAAAATTTTCTTTTGATTTGTCATCATTCCTCTTCTGTTTTTCCATAGCCAAATATTTTTCCTTGAAAAATATAAAACAAATATATTTTTTAGAAAGCAATACATCACATTTGCATGGCAAAGATACAAAAGTAAAATATTCAATGCGAATTATAAATACTAAATTAAAATTAAAATATTTTAATTTAAAAATTAATTGAATAATTGGCACATTACTTAAAGATTGTACATAAGCAAAAGATCAACAAAGTATAAATATATAACATTAATTCCATTGCATTAAGATAATAAAAATTTAAATACAACAAAATAAAGAAATCAACTCACATGTCTATCATTTAAAAATAACAACATAAATGATAACATAAAAAATAATAATCGTATTATTCTAGAAATCATAATAACATAACGTAAAAATTAAAAATTATCCATTATTCAAATAAAACTAAATGAAAGCCGAAATATTTTCAACCACCGAAGAGAACAAACAACTTGACGTGGTAACCCTACCAAAGAAAAAGAAAAAGAATAAATATATTAGATATAAAATTTAAAAAAACATATATTTTGTATACAAAATAGGTTAAAAATTATTTATACCTTAAAATCGTCCGTTGAGGGTACAATTTCATTGCTTTGGCTGCTCATTTGTAGTCGAACCTCGTAATCCTCTAGCGCTTTTAAGCATATTTGCTCGTCCTCGGTACTCTCTAACGACTCTCCTAATGCTCTCAGGTCTAGGAATTCTTTCCTTAAGGCTGTATAAATGCTAGCTTTAGGCCATGACGAAGGTAGGGTGCAGACTATTGCATACACCAAGACTGCAATGTTTGGTTGGAACCTTCTACGTCTTAGGTTGTAGTACTGATGCTCTTTTCTAAGTATATTCTCTCTGACACTCTTGTTTTCATTCATTTTCCCTCTTTCAAATTCTCTCCACAATGGATGCACATCCCGCTTAGTCTCCTCTAAAAATTGCACAAATTCAAATGCAGTAAGAGGTCGATGATTCTCAAATATGTTCTCTTTCGCAACAGTCCAATTTGATGGAAAACCATCAACAATTTGGTTCATTATATCTCTCTCACTAATTTTATACTTATAATTCTATAAACGTCTAACACTTAAAATCTTATTCATGCCATATTCTCTCACGGGACAATTTTGTAAATAAGGCTTGTAATAGTAGAACTATTTTTCCTTACACAACTCTAACCTAGCACTCATTCTCAATGCAATAGCGGGTCATACCATATTGCCTGAGATTTAAGGACAATAATCGTAACATAAGTAAATCAAACGAAAAACCAATACACACGAAGGAAATCAATACTAAGGTTCCAAATCTCAAGCCAACAATGAAATTGTAGAATAAAAAAATAGCTAATAAAGTGTATACATGAAACTTAAATGGTATAAGAATGTCTTACCTGATTCAAGAGCTAAGCTTTAACGTGATTCTACAGCCGCTTCCCTCCCTCATTGCTAGCTTGTCTCTCTTCCCTCTAATTCTACAATAGAACATAAAATAAATCTATATAAATAAAAAAAGAACATCGAAATAATATATAAAATAATTATTATTTAGGCAAAATATAAAATAATATATAAAATAATAAAACAAGAACAAAATTGGAACAGAACAGGAACAAAAGTGGAACAAAACAGGGAAAAAAAGAACAAAACAGGAACAAAATTATAAATATGAGAAATAAATAACCTAATATTTAGGCAATTAAGCAAAAAAAAATCAGCCTAATATCTGCTAGCTCAAATATAAACATAAACAAAAATTAAAATAGAAATATCATTTAGAAATGAACACAACAGGAAAAGAACAGAAACTGGAACAGGAACAGAAACAGAATAGCAACAGAACAGAAATAGAAACAACAAAAGAACAGAAATAGGAACAGGAACAAAATAGAAACAGGAGCACAAACAGAAACAGAAATAGGAACGTAAACAGGAACATATAACTCTTTTTACAAAATAATCCCAAAAAGTATATTTATCTTAAATATAAACTCAATTATAACAAAACAAATCCAATTAGTGCAATTTTACATAGTAACAAAAAACAGAAACAGAAACAGGGAACAGAAACAGAAACAAAAACAGGGAACATAACATAAATCAACTAAACAGAAATCTGAGTTAACAACAACATACAAATGTAGGATCAAGCTCTTGATAATATGTTATAAACAAATGGAAAAGTACATACACAAAAAACAAAAACAAAAACAGGGAACAGAAACAAAAACAAAAACAGGGAACAAAACATAAACCAACTAAACAGAAATATGAGTTCACAACAAAATACAAATGTAGGATCAAACTCTTGATAATATGTTCTCAACAACATGATAAAGGACACACACAAAAAATAGAAATAGAAACAGGGAACAGAAACAGAAACAAAAATAGGGAACATAACATAAATCAACTAAACAAAAATCTGAGTTCACAACAAACGAAAACAGAAGCAAGATCAGAAACAAAAAAAATAGAAACAGAAACAGGGAACAGAAACAGAAACAAAAACAGACAGAATAATCTTTGACATCTCATTTCACAGAGAAGATTGTCCTAGAATGAGATTATTAGTACAAAAGAATTCAAATAGCTACTCTTAAGGTTTATCTTCGTAAAACATATCTAGCTAGGTAGTAAAGCTCTAGGGTTCAGTTAGTCCATAAATGCCTTGCGTATACTGAATTCCAAACGGTGATGGCGACGGTTCATGGCTCCCAACCATGGTTCTTGAAGATGGTGGTGGTAGTTGGGAAGTAACTAAACTCGAATTAAAAAATAGACCATTTGCAAATTTCATTAGTTTAACATGATAGGTCAGAAATAGAACATAAACAGGAACAAGACAGAAACAGAAGCAGGAATAGGAATAGGAACAGGAATAGAAACGCAGAAAATAAAATAATTCCTAAAATATTACTATACGAATTTTTGCAGGAAACGCTTTTCAGGGTTGTTGGTTTGTCAATGGTGGAGAACTGTTTGTCCGGATACAACAGATGTATGTTTGCCTATGGGCAGGTATTTTATGAATATGACTTAAATGTCATTTTTAGAAACATACTGATGATATACAAAATTCTGAAGCTCATGGTAGTCTTCAATTGTGTAAGCTCTTTAAATTAGAGTGTTGCGCATATACCACAGCAACCAATACAACAATGCTTTGAGGTCTGACCCGCATAAATCTATTTGATTTTTGTTAAATCTCATTACTCACCTTCCAAATAACACGAAGAATTACATTTTATAACAAATTGGGAAGAACTAAGATTGCATCAAATTGGCAAACCATTGGCAAAGTTGCTGTAGAAAGGTTGTTTAAAGGACTTTTTTATGTGATAGATATCATGACAAAAAATAGTTCTTGGTTTTAAAATTTGATCATATCATATATTATTCTCTCCATATTCTTCTTGTGTTTGTAATATCATATTCTTAGATTGGAGATTGCAGTGGACTAAATCGCACCATCTACTTTTTATAATGTTCTGTCTTTCTTTATTTTCCCTGGTTGCTTTCTTCTGTCATTATTTCTACCTCCCACATAGTTGGAACTTGGGATGAATTATTGTTGAATTCAATTATGTTATGGACAAACTTACTATCATTAGATCAAACATGAAATCAGTAGCATTGTTTATCATTCAAGCATTTTATCAAACATGTGGTGCTCAATATGATTATAGAGAAATCAATATGAAATCAGAATACAAATTCGGGTATGAAATTAGTAATCTAATTATAGTCAAATATTAGATTATGGAAAAAGACTGGAAATTGAAATTTGCAAACATCAGAACATAATCACAAACTCGCGCTATTTGCAAACACTAAGAACAGTAGCAAACAGAACTCCAAAGCAAACATAAAATAGAAGCTGACCTTGGAAATATGAAATCAAAAAGTGACCTTTACAGTTGATCGGATAAAGCGAAGACCGATTTTTTGTGAAGGTAGTCTGATGCGAGGGTCTTATGTGAGATGAAGGGATTCCATTTGGCTAAGAATGATTTTCAGAGATTAGGGCAGAGATTAGGGATGACTGATTTTCAGGGATTAGGGAATAGAACATGGAGATTAGGGAATAGAAGATGAGGGCGATAAAAGCGATGAACAATCCAAGAACGATGATCGGGGGAGATGAGAGAAGTGACGACCGCGAAGGTGAGGGAGGTGACGAAGCGATGATCGAGAAAGATGAGGGAGGTGACGATGGCGAAGATGAGGGAGGTATCGATCTGCGAGATCAGGCAGTAGAATAGAGAGAGAAAGCGAGACAAATCAGGCAGAGATGGGGTGGAGATGAAGCCGACAGAGATGATAAGCGATGATCGCTCGGGAAATGGAGACACAAATTGAGAGAGTAGCTTGATTTTTGGTGGGTGATGGAGAAAGAACAAAGCAGCGATCGAAATCCCAAACCCTAAAACGTGTGGAGTGTGTTAAATAAAATCCATCCAACAGTTAGAAAATGTCTAAGAGTTTGTCTCTCATCCGACGGCCGTGAATATACCCGTCTTGATTTTTATACACACACACACACACACACACACACACACTCTTATGTATGTGTACATACATAAGTTAACGAGTTTTTTGACCGAGAATATTATTACGGTCCAGATTCCGATTCGGATTTCGACTTGGATTTCAAGTAGAATTTCTAACTCTTTTAATATATGTATTTAATTTTTCTATTGTGTGATTTATGTTATTATTGTTGTTGAATTTTAACTGTTAAATTTTATGAAATAATTATGAATATGTGAAAATTATGTGGAAATCATGCTAATGTGTTTTATTTATTGTATTAATTAAATGCACGTATTAGAGAGGTTGAAATTCTATTGAGCCTTGACTCATAACCCCATAGTTTTGATTGTAGGGCCGGTGAGAACGAGACAGCGACATGAATTTTAATTGAATTTTTACTAAATTTGTAATAATTGTATTTGTGTATTAATATTTTTCGTTGTAAAAAATTGAATCGTTGAACTCGATAACTATAATTATCGTCGTCACATTGTAATTGTTTTTTGGATTTTTATAAAATAAATATTGGCAATCCGAATTTGGTTTGAATTCTCTAAAGGGATAAATTACGTGGCGACCTTGGCAAATCAGGCCATTACAAAGTGGTATCAAAGAGAAATTATTAATAATTATAATTTATTTATAAATGGTAAAATATTTGGGATAGAATTCTCTGTAGGAGAAACCAAGTGGCGACCCTAGGAAATCGGGTAATTACAATCCACAACTTAACAGAGTTATGGTGAAGAACAATTACCCTTTACCTAGAATCGGTGAGTTGTTTGATCAGCTAAGAGGATCCCAATTCTTTTCCAAGATGTACTTGAGATCAGGATATCATAAGTTGAAGATCCAGGAAGAAGACACTCCTAAGACAGCTTTCCGGACGAGGTATGGACACTTTGAGTTCCTAGTTATGCCTTTTGGACTGACGAATGCTCTAGAAGCTTTTATAGACTTGATAAATAGGATCTTCTGAGCTTACTTGGATCAGTTCATCGTGGTGTTTATTGATAACATTTTGATTTACTCTAAGACACAAGAAGAGTATGAGGCACATCTGTGGATTGCTTTGCAAACACTCCGTGACCACCGGCTTTATGCAAAATTTAAAAAGTGTGACTTCTGGTTAACAGAAGTGAAGTTCCTTGGGCATGCTATTTCTCACCAAGGAATTTCAGTTGATCCATCTAAGATTGAAGTCATCTTGGACTGGCCGAGATCTAGGAATTTGACGGAGGTTCAAAGTTTCCTAGGATTAGCTGGATATTATAGGCGTTTGTGGAAAACTTTTCCCGAACCGCCTTGCCTATGACCAGACTCCCCAAAAAGGATGTTAAGTTTGAATGGAGTGATGAATATGAAGCCGCATTTCAAGAACTAAAGGACAGATTGACAAGAACTCCAGCCTTGATCTTTCCCGACCTAAATGAACTATATGAAGTTTATACTGATGCTTCGGGGAGATGGTTAGGACGTGTTCTGGGGTAGTATGGAAGAGTTGTCGCTTATGACTCCAGACAGCTCAAACCTCATAAACAAAATTATCCAACCCATGATTTAGAGTTAACAGCGGTAACCTTTGCCTTGAAGATCTGGAGAAGTTATCTTTATGGTGCAACATTCCAGATTTTCTTAGATCATAAAAGTCTCAAATATTCGTTCACAGAAAGAGACTTAAATTTGAAGCAAAAAAGATGGATGGAATATATGGATGATTACGATTTCACCTTGCAATATCATCTTGGGAAGGCCAATGTGGTAGCAAATGCTTTAAGTTGCAAGAATCAAGGCATTATGGCGAGCTTGGATTTAGTAGATTGGAAGAGATCGGTAGTAATTGGAGATTACAATCTTTAATACACGAAGAATTATAACCAAGCCTTTATTTACAATGCCATTGGTACCCCATCACTCTTGCAGATCATTAAGGAGAATTAGTACCAAGACAATACACTTTGTAAAATGTGGAAAATAATCCAAAATGGTGAATATTTTGAAGGATGGGAGATTTATCTAAATGGATCTCTCTATTTCAGAAAGAGAATAGTTGTTCTAGATAATCAACAACTAAAGCAAGCCATACTGGATGAACCACACAAGACCTGTTTCACCATACATCTGGGTAGTAACAAGATGTATCAGGATATGAAGAGATAATATTAGTGGAATGGCATGAAAAATGATGTAGCACAATATGTCGCTCAATGTTTGACCTGTTAGCAAGTTAAAGCAGAACATTAACGACCAAAGGGAGCCCTACAACCACTACCAATCCCTGAGTGGAAGTGGGACCATGTCATTATGGATATTGTGATCGGATTGCCAAAAGGTCTTAAAGGATTTGATGCTGTATGGGTAATAGTGGATTGGTTGACAAAAGTAGCTCACTTCATACAAGTCAAGAAAAGCTATTCCTTTAAGGGATTAAGCAAGCTTTATATAGACCGGATTGTGAAATTACACGGGGTTCCGCTATTAAGCATTTCTAATTGAGATCCTCGATTCACAACCACGTTTTGGAAGAGCTTCCTAAATGCCCTTGGCTCACAGTTCTAGTTCATCACTGCATTTCATCCCCAAATTGACGGGCAATCTGAGAGAGTAATTCAGATCTTGGAGGATATGTTGTAAGCGTATATCATGGACTTCAAGGGTAGTTGGAGTGAGCATTTTCCTTTGGTAGAGTTCACTTATAATAACAGCTACCGGACTAGTATTGGCATGGAACCATTTGTCCAGATCTGATTAAGGAGACCACAAAAAAGATCAAGCTTATCTGAGAACAACTCAAGATAGCTCAAGACCGGTAAAAAAGCTATGTTAATAAGAGAAAGACACATTTGGAGTTCTAAGTAGGTGATCTTGTATTTCTATGGGTAAAGCCTCGTAAAGGAATTTTTTTGATTTGGTGTGAAAGAAAAATTGGCTTCGAGGTATATTGGACCCTTTGAAATTATGGAAAGAATTGGAGAAGTCACTTACCGTCTAGCCTTAACTCAGGAGTTGTCACATGTATCCATGCTACGAAAGTACGAGCCTAATCCATCTTACGTGATACAGTGGCAAGATATTCTGATCCAGAGAGATGTTTAGTATGAGGGAATGCCTTAGTAGATTCTGGGTTGGAAGGTGAAGTCCTTGCAGAAACGTGAGATATCTCTCGTGAAGGAACTATGGTGTCATCACGGGCAAGAAGAGGCAACTTGAGAGATAGAATCAGATATGCACGAGGAGTACTCGTATTTGTTCGAAAATCAAGGTATGTCTTGAATTTCGAAGATGAACTTCTTTAAGGGAGTAGAATTGTAACATTCTCAATTTTAGAAATTGGAATTACAAAGTTATGAGAGCAATTAAATAAAAGTTTTGGTGCAATTAAAATTCCCTAGTTAAAATCACAAAATTTGGGTGCCAAATTATTGGAATTAACTTAAAATTTAATAATCCAATGGTCCACCATGGTTTGGGCACATGATTTTTAACCGAAAGTATAAATTTGGACCACTTAATACTATTTTAAAAATACCACAAATAAAAGATGAAAAAATTGATAGATTATAAAACCCAATATAAATAGTTAGAGCTCAAGTTATATTAGAAAAAACCCAAAATTAGTTTTGAGATAACCCAATACCCATGTTAAGATCCATACCCACTAACTTAAGTATTGGTATCCATAACCCATAACCTAAGACCCAAGACCCTACCCATATCTTTTTTTAAAAAAAAAGCGGAAGCCTCTAGAATTCACGTGATAGGGCAAAAACCAAGAAGAAAGAACCCCTTTTGCCCTCTTCTTTAAATTGATGATCAAGAAGAAGAGAAGAAGAGAGAGAAAGAAGGCGGCTGAGAGAGAGAAAAAGGGAGAATGAGGGTCTTGGGAGATTTGGAGCAAGAAATTTGAGAGAATCCACAGCTAAAATCAAGTCTTGGTGGAGGATTAAGCCCAAATTCGGTAAGGTCTTAAACCTAATTTTTTTTATTAAGAGTTATAGCATGAGTTTTTATAATTGTAAAGGTTAAAATGTAAAACATATTTAGATTAAACCTAGTAAAACATGGATTAGGTCATGTATGAGTTTGTTAGGTTGAATTAAACATGATATTTGGGTGAAATCACCATGCATACAATCTAAGTTTCTTTTTAAAATATGATTTAGGACTTTAACTTTGTTATTTTCGATTTTGGGAGAAAATATGAGAAAATCATGGTGTAAATGAACCTTAAATGAATTAGAAAGGTTGTATATTGGTTTGGAATGAACTCTAGGCCTTATAAAAGTAAAAAACATAGCTTAGGAGCATTGGGTATAAAAAAGAATTGAAGAACCGAATTCGGAAGTTTCAAATTCTACACTTGGTTTATCTGAACAACATGACTTAAAAGTTTCATAACAATTCGTATAAAAGTTAGAAAAATTTGAAACTTATTACAAATGAAACTAGACTTAATGAGGATCATTTTAAACTATTATGTGCTGTGTTTTGAAGTTTATATGGTACCTTTATAGACACTGAAACATAATCGAATATAATCCTGTAAGATTTTAACAGCTTTGTTTACTGAACTTCGAAAAATCATAACTAAATGTAGAAAAATCGAAACCCACACAGGGAATATTCTAGGTTACATGAGTATCTTACTGGATGGTATAGATTCCTAGTGGTACATTTTAGTCACCAGGTATCGCAGTAATACACTTGTTGTGTATGTGTTTTAAACTTTTCTACTTGAATGTTATAAGTGCATGTTTTATTACGATGTGTGTGCATTATATATTGTGGTATTTATAAAGTTCCAACTAGGATATTATATTTTTATACAAGCAAGTATGTTATATAAAAAACTTGAAGAAGGTAAGCAAATTGATGGATTTCCCTAGTGAGCACGTTGACCTCACCCTCCCATTTTTCCTCCCATCCTCAAGTAGTACACAAGATAGTGAGCAGGAGTGAACTCCGGTCTAAAAGTACGCTATATCAAGTTTCTAGCTTTGGTGTATTTGGATCATTTTGGTACTTTTTGTCGATATGGACCTTTTTATTTTAAGCATGGCATGTAGTTATGGGCTAGGTAGGACCCAAACATTTGGACTGTTGGTTTGTTTGTAACATTTATTAACTATGTATCTATTGATACTGCTAAGGCTCTATAGATGATATAGATGCCAAATTCAATAATTTAGTTAGTTTTTATTACAAAAATTTTACCACGGTGGTATTAAGTGTTTAATTAATTAATAATATCCGTTAGGCATACTTGGTAACTGTAAAACAAATCGATGCTAGAAAGGATCACACCTAGTAAGATTAGGTTGATGAGGGTATTTTTGGGTTTCTTTGAGTCAGCACCTGGGCCCTGACCCCGTGTCCACCATCACCAATATTTTCACTATAGGCCTAACAAAGGTCCGCGGGCTTTTCCAAATGGGCCCAAAAGTCCAAGCCCAGAGGTTATCTCCTAAAGTACCCCAGATTATCTGCTAAACACAAGGTTTCAGCTAATTAACCATGTTTAGGCTCGACTAATCATCTCCAACTTCTATATATATTGGGGGCTATACAAGCCCGAGGTACGCTTGAATACGCTTATATTACGCGCGAGTTTATTTGTTTACTTCTTGCATTACTGTACATTTTCTCTCTAAAAACTGATTACCACACCGGAGGGGCTTTACCGGGACAAATCCCGGTTTGAGCCTTCTACAGGTACACTCCTTGAGGAGCAGGACTCTAGACACAGCAGGTCAGTCCCCCCCAGGACTCAACACATCTTACCTGAAGAATTTCCAACCGACGACTCCACCTCAACAGGAGTACCCACTCGTCATTCGACTGGACCATACTTGAGGTGTGTACCAATTTTATACACCAACAGTTTGGTGCCGTCTGTGGGAACTGTGCAAAAGACATTCCCCTGATCATTACTCTTTGTTCGACTAAGCCTGGATGATCATAAGGTTTGGTCAGATAGACAGACCCCGAATAGATGAAAGAGAAGATATGTTGAGGACTCCAAGGGCACACCCTCTAGCTCCCACCAATAATGACAACTACCCCCTAAGACCAAGCAGGACAATCTATTCTGCCACTTGGGGTCGTAGGGACAGACCTTGGAAGTTGCGGAGGCATATCAGTTTGATCCCCTTTAGCACTAGATGGGCGAGTTCAAGTCTTATATGCAGCTCTTTCTCCTACGCTTGTTACTGTTCCTCGTTTAGGGGGGACCAGCTCTCCAGACCATAGGCTCGAGGAGCGACCTCAAGGCCATGATGCTCGTGTGGCATCTTCAAAGAGGTACATGCCCAGGAACCGCCCTCCATCTCGTGACCACAAGTCAATAGGACTGGAGAAGGTCCCCTAGCTGGATCATATCTCCTCTTCCACAAGGACATGGTACCAATAAATGACCTAAGGGTCCGTCGTGGGCAGGAACAGTCCTCCGCCCTACCAGAGATAGAGACAAGTGCCCTCCAGCCTAACTCTAAGTGAGGCTCAAAGGTAGAGACGTGCCGCCCTTTGCCCAACTTGGCGGAGACGAGCACCCTCCAACTTATCTCCCATAGCTGCATTCTGACCCCCTGAGTCACGGATGATTTTTCAGATCTACATCTTGAGTCCGGTATCGCGAGTGATTCTTCAAGGCTATACTTTGACCCCT
The DNA here is from genome assembly GCA_016647705.1 of Eucommia ulmoides. NCBI lineage: Eukaryota > Viridiplantae > Streptophyta > Magnoliopsida > Garryales > Eucommiaceae > Eucommia > Eucommia ulmoides. Next base: position 36,993,851 of record CM028334.1, on the reverse strand, counting down.
TGAGTCACATCCTGGCTCCGGCGTCGCAGATGATTCTCCAAATCAGTATCCCGATTCTCAACATCGTGAATGATTCTCCCTAACGCTATTCCAATCCCCTAAGTCGCGAATGATTCTCCACCCAACATCCCGACTCTCGGCGTCGCGAGTAACTCTCCATAAGTCTCATCCTGACGATCAACGTTGAGGGTGACAATCAGACCCTTTCTGGAAGTCAATAGTCTATACACAGGGAAAGACTGAGATCATCCACCAAGGGTAGAGCATTGATCGAGTCTGAGAGCCTGCAGCTAAGTACGTCTCCCCACGAGTCGACTAAGTCCGATGCTCTAAAGGGAAATGTGCTCCTGCATGGACTAAATAGAGATAACCTGAAAGGGTTCTTGAATGAGCTTGACTACCGAGAACTCCCTAATGACTGACCACAAGGGTCCAACCATCGCGTTGTGCCCCTACAGACCAAGAGGACCAGGCACCCTAAGAAACCCTCATCCTAAGTCCACAACACGATTTCATTACAATCAATTTGTGTCCCAGACTGGGGGGCTAGTAGTCCATGGCCCTGGGTAGAGACGACAATTTTTTTCAACAAAATTTTTAAATTTTACAACTCTGAAAACAAGACCAAGCAGAAAGCGGCTTGATGAAAATGTCGAGAGAAAGTAGTAGACTCTGAAGTACCTTGGTTATGCCTCTCAAAAGCTTACACGCTTGGGTGTAGAAAAATAGGAATAAGCAAAAAAGAGTCTATAAAATCCTAAGTCCTGAAAAAGTGATGATCCGAGCTCAATCCTCTTCGCCCTCGTTGTAAGGGGCGTTCGTGCGGGGAGAGGTGGCGTCAATCTCTCTCTCCTTAGGGCCCCCCTCGCTAGCACTATCCTCCTCGGCATCCCTCTGCTTGACACCCTCGTGCGTGGCATCATCTAGGGCATCAGCCACGGTGCCCCGTAACCGAAACCATAAGATTTGACGAGTACTGCCCTGCCGCGCTACTCTTAGCCGACAAGGTCCACGTGGCAACCGACACCACCCTACCGTGCTACTCCTAGCTGACACGGTCCAGATGGCGACTGGCACTGCCCTGCCGCACTACTCCTAGCCGACAGGGTCCAGATGGTGATCGACACCACCTTGTCGCGCTTCTCCTAGCCGACAAGGTCCAAGTGGTGACCTTATCTCAAAAAGGGCCATCCAGGAGCACTGTCCATAAGTGTTGCCTCATCTGCTCAGGTTGGCGTCGCCTTATCCCGCGCCCATCGCCTAGCTGTGCTACATTTGGCCAACAAGTCACGGATAGGGGCCTTCTCCAAAATGTGCCAACTAGAATTCTAGGCGATTAGCGCCCTGGCATGCTCAATGCACTCTCCTCCTAGGCCTCACCCATCAAGAAAGTAGCCGCGAAAAATACTGTGTCCAAAAAAAATTAAATCTAAGTGTCCAATATTCTCTCCCCAAAAAATGTTCCCCATTGGGCTCAAGGGTGCATGGTACAAATCTCGGGGGTGAGTGCCGAAGTAAGGGTCAGCTTCAGTGGTGTAAATCTGTGAAAGTAATGGTCGGGCTTCACAAGGGTACAAGGATGCAAAATGAAAATGCATAGTCAAGCTTCAAAGTGAGGCCCTTAAAGCTTCAAAAAGTGTGCAAAGTGAAAGTGAAAAAATTGGCAAGCTTCAGGGGGATGAGTCAACTTGTGCATGATTGAGGCACGAGCTTGAAATAATCTAAAGACTTTCAGTGGTTCAATTCCCAGGGTGCCAAGTGCCTAAAAAACATTTGAAACTTCGAGTGTGCAAAACGTCAAAACAGTGCAGACCAAGGCTCAAGGGTGCCAAGTGATAGAGCTTAAGGGTGCAAGGTGTTGCTGGCCAGGTGGCTGGTTAGCAACATTGCAGACCAGCAAGCTACTAGCCCGTAGCGCGGCGGGCCGGCCAACACGACAGCTGTCCAGTGCGCCAACCGCCCTGCGTGCTTGGCATTCCCGGGGGTTGATCTTGCCCTTATGTTGTGCACATCCCTCTAGGGCTTACCTTTGTTTTCTCCACGTGAAGGTCAGTCCGTGCTCAGGACTTGTTCACGGTGAATATGTGTTGTCCTGAAAATCGAAAAAATTTGGGGCTGCCTTACCGTGCTACTTGATCCCGGACCCTGGCCATATAGGAGCTTATTTCAAATTAAATCCTCTAAAAAAGTTCAACCATGAGAAAAGCACTGCCTTGGAAATCGAAAAAAATTCGGAGTCGTCCTGCCGTGCTACCTAACCTCGGACCCCCACTGTATGGGCGCTTATTTCAAATTAACTCCTCGAAAAAGTTCAACTCTTAAAAAATTGTCATTTTGAAAATCGAAAAATTTCGAGGTCGCCCTGCTGTGCTACTTGACCCCGGACCCCGTCCGTACGGGAGCCTATCTCAAATTCTCCTTTGAAAAATTATATAAGTGTAAAAAATGCACCCACCTCCCTATTGCCAAGCACAAAAAGAAGGGGTTGCTACCCCACCAATAAAAAAAAAGGGTAGGGAGAAAAAAAAAAGGGAAGGGAGGGTGCTGTGGCCCCCACCAATAAAAAAGAAAGAAAGGGGGGCTATTGCCTCTCCCCCCCCCCCAAAAAAAACATAGAAGGGGGGTTGGGGGGGGGTTGGTTGCCCCCTTCTCTGCTGGCCCTATAGCTCGCCAACTATAGGCTCCGGCGCTGGCGAGTAAAAAAAAGGGGTAATAAATTATATTTATGTAATAAAATATGCATATATGTATAAATGAACGTTTAGAATGCTACGAATCCTCTGGGACATCCGTTTCAGCCGAAAATTGATATCCTTGACCGTCTCGCTTTTTTCGCCGCACAGGGCTAGGGGGGCTACCGATGAGGGTATTTTTGGATTTCTCTGAGTCAGCACATGGGCCCTGACCTCATGTCCACTATCACCAATATTTTCACTGCAGGCCTAACAAAGGCCCGCGGGCTTTACCAAATGGGCCCAAAAACCCAAGCCTAATGGTTATATCCTAAAGCGACCTAGATTACTCATATTACACAGGATTTCAGCTAATTAATCGTGTTTAGGCTCGACTAATTATCTCCAACTCCTATATATATCGGGGGCAATGCAGGCCCGAGGTACGTTTAAATATGCTTACATTATGTGCGAGTTCATTTGTTTACTTGCTGCATTACGATACCTTTTTTCTTTGAAAACTGATTACCACGCCGGAGGGATTTCACTAAGACAAATCCCGGTCTGAACTTTCTGTAGGTACACTCCCTGAGGAGCAGGACTTTAGACATAGCAGGTCAGTTTCCTTAAGACTTAACATATCTCATCTGAAGAATTTCCAACCGACGACTCCAGCTTAGCAGGAGGACCCACCCGTCATCTGACTGGACCATATTTGAGGTGTGTACCAATTTTATACCATAAACCCTAAACCTGTCCCAGGGCCTGATTCACGACCCCAGGGTTTGGGGTGTGACATGTTTAGATGAATCTAAATATATATTTAGATTGTTAAAAATGTGTACAAAAATAGTTATTTTTAGTAAAAATGATTTTGTTGATATGAAAATTCACAATCCCAATTATAGAATCTTCACAATCTTATATAATGCGAGAGCAAATCTGTCAACAAGAAGTGTACGGATCTTGAATCTAGGACTGCGCTGTGCATGTAATCTGTAAAGAGGGACTGCTCGGTTTATTACTTAATTAGCTGGTTTAATTGATATATTAGTGATTAATAGGGGTACAAGCGATAATTTTTTCTTAAAATGATGAGTGCTTATTAGAGAGGCCCAATATGAATAAAAAATAAATTTTTGATCCAGCCATGTTTTTCAGGTTTCATTTTACTCCTTTCCCATATTCACGACAGATATGGCCATGTTGCCGATCGTAGCTGATCACATATGCACGGATAATTACGGATTACTTGACTAAATATCGTATACATTTTTTTTTTGGTAAGAGAATAAATTCTAGATCTTCCAAAAAAAAAAATTAGTTATATACACTAGACTAAAAACCTTGATAAATATCATATACATGTTATACTGTTTAAAATATGACAAAATATTTCAATTGCTAAGAATTTCACAAAAATAAAAATAGATTCTTAGCGTGAAGATGAGATTTTTAAAAGGAGACCAAAGTGGAATTTTTCGCATCAGTTTTGAAAATGTTGAATTCAACATATGGGTATAATTTGCATTTTTATGGAAAAAATATTACAAAAAATTATTAATTTAAATTCAAAAGAAAAATTTACTAAAAATAAGCACAATCGAAAAATTTGGGGTTGGCTTTGTAGATGTGTTGTCATTTCAAGATTTTCCTTATTTATACAATTATCATTTAACATTCAATTTATCTTTCTATTTACATTTAATTCAATCTTTTATTTCTAGATTCAAAATTGTGTAAAGATTCATAATTCATAATTATATTTTAATTTTTTTTTTCTGTCATTTTTTTTTTCACACTGATTGATAGAGAATCTAAATATGAATAATCGAAACAATCTTCCGATCACAATCTATTGTTAGTTTGCTCACGTTAAAATTTATCATTTAAAATCCCTAAAAATATGAAGTCATGTGTTAACTAATGTTCTAACTCATCCTTTTCATTTATATTCAAATAAATTATTTATTTTTCGGATTCAAAATTATGGAAAGAATCATAGTACATAATTGTAATTTTTTTTTCTTCACACACACATATATATTCATTGTTAGATCGAAAAGTGATGATGTTGAATTCAACACTGTATTGAATTCAATAAAATATAAAATTCTACAATAAATATGCACAAATGAGTGTTGATTGAATTTACATTTCAACGCAAATAATGATGGAACCAAACACAATATTAATAATGATGGAACCAAACACAATATTTTTATACCGTCATTGATAATGTATACGTGATTGATAATGTATTTGCACTATTATTGTCTTTACAAAAATATTATGTCGCACCAACAAATTCAAGCATTCCAGTTCATTCATCCATGAAAAGTAGTAGTTAGTCATATTTAGTAGTTAATTGCTATTTTTGTGCCACTGACAAAATAATATTTATTTTGATAGTAAATAACAAATATTATAAATGTTTTAATAATTTTTTTTGTCAATCAGAATCAGAGTTCAATTACTTTGAGGAACATTTCAAAAATTAAATTTTGAATTTAATTCTAAATATATTAGGACGATATAACGAAGTGTGCCTTTAAAATTATTTCAAAAAATTATTGGTCGAAATGCACATAAATTGCTCCAGGCACACCTTACACTAAAATTGTAAAAAATAAATAAAAATGAATGCTTTAATCCTTCAACAAAAATCACCATATAATTTCCATAGCGTCAAATTTGATTAAAAAACAAAATATTCTACTAGGTTAGTGGAGCGAAGAGTCACATTTCAACAATGCGATACAATAAAATTGGTTGCTTCTCATTAATTAAAACAAGAAACGAAAAGTTCTCTCGTTTCCCACCAGCCTTTGACTAAACGATTTGCGATCCTATTATCTTTAGAAAATGTACGTCGCACCGGCAAATTATCAAAGCATTGGAGCAGCCACCTGCAATCATCAATGAAAGTAGACAATATTAGGTTTACACGGAGATTTTTATGTGGACCGTAACTTTCTCGTTCGAACTCTGATTGAGGTGAGTCAAAAACCTATGGAAAGTTAAAATATAGATCTACAATTTCCATATTTTGAGATTTTCCAAAATCGAATTGCATCATTATAAAAAATGGCCTTGAAGTTACAACACTTTCACATATTTTGCACCTTGTCACCCATTTATTCAAAAACCTATAAAACAATACAAAAACATATTAAACTAACAAAATTGCATGAAAACATATAAATATTTGAACTTAAAAATACTTGATTTATTAGTAAATAAACTACTCATCAAATACCCAAAAACTCAAACATTTGCTTGTTCTCAAGTAAAAACACATAAACATGAAAACAAACTACCACAACGAATTTAAGAACACAAATACTAAAGACGAAAGACACAAATGAACTAAACATAACGACGTGTGAGTTTTGAATTCAACTAATCGACCAAAACGTTTTCCCTCAACGGCTCCCAATCAAATCGAGTTCAATAATAAAACGCACCATGTGGTGTTCTAGAATTTTAAAATTCAATATCAGTAAATACCATTCTAGACCCATTCAAGTGTGTGTATGAAAACTCAATTATACAACCATCCAAAGATCGGAATGAATTATTCACCAACAAAGATCATGACTTAAACCATAAAGGATTAAGATATCCATATGCCAGATTGGGTTCCACTCTCAACTAATGTAGGCTTAGAAATTCAAAAAGATCAAAAGGACTTAGATCGATTTATGTCAACTGGCCAAAGGTATATCGGAAATAGGTAAACGTTATTAACTCGACGTTACCCAAGGCACATGGTTGGCACTCAATCACTCTTGTACCCACACAGATTAATTCGAAACAACCCTAAACTAGCATTTTAAAACGTCGTACTCACTTGTCAAAACAAACAAAAATAGAACTATAGTTACATATGTTTTTTTTTTAACAACCACACCCCCAAACTTATTTGATTTGTACAATTTCACGGGTGTGGAATTATGATAGAAAAAATGACAAGTGAGTACTCGAACACCGAACCAATTGAAAGTTCACCAAAAAACCCAACCGCTCACTTCAAGTAGCATTTACAAATTCTAACTTGATTTTGACTCAAATTGTGCCTTAAGTTTTAGCGACAAAGGTTTGGAAAAAGTTTCATTGGCCAGGACATTTGTTACGTGTTCAAAATTGAAACGGCTTACAGGCTTTGATAGGGTAATGATGGATAAAACATATAGCATGGTAGGCTTCAAAGGCTCAAGCAATCGAAATGAATACCTAATTCATGTCTCCTAAACTACTTCGCCTAGGATTTCACCTCAAGTTTCCCCAATCAGGTTCTAGAATCCCTAAAATTGTCATGAACTTGCTACTGAATAATCGACCTCAAATCAGTTAGATAGCCAGTACATTGAGTCTACGTGCTCGTGCAATTAGGATCCACAATAACTTTTACCAAAATGAAATGTTAAACACACAGAATACACATGAATGAGTATTACCCTTGACCTCAAAAAACAATTAGGGGATAATATTATCATCGGGTAATGGCCCAGAAGAACTACAAAACTCAGCACACAATTACTACTTCATACGTAAACACATTTATACTAATACTAAACACAAACATGCATACATTACACTAAATATCTATAACACAACAATGTAATACTAAACATGCATGAACCACAACTACATTTTTACTTAAACTACATAACTAATAAAAAGATATCTTACTATAAAGCATACAAAACATCCCCCTAAACTTAGAACGGGCAATGTCCACAGTAACCCAACATCCAACTCAACAAATAGCATACATTATAGTGACAAAGAGGGTTTTGAACACGTACCTAGGAGGTGAGACAATCTAGCCTCCGAGTGTAATTGGCGGTGATGAATTAATTTATTTGAGAACTTAGGTTGACTCCCAAGAAGCGCTTGGTTTAATGTCCTCTGCTTGACATGGAGAAGGGCTTGTCAAAGAACGATTTCCGCCAATAGTATGTGTCATACAACACAACATATGGGTCTTGGTTCAAAACGCCCTCAAGCTTGGCAATATGTGGCAATGTATGGCATTTACTCTCAACGTGACTCGACTCCGACTCACGTGCTTGGTGGGCTTGAATGAACGGTGTTGGAAATGGGAGAGGATAGGTGAGCTACATCAGATCCTTGTAGATGTGATCGTCTTGGATCAGTGATGGCATCAAGTTCCTCTCGCTCGTATCCGGTTCCTCTTGGTGGCTTTTACATATGGATGTGACTTGTGTATCTCTTAGTGCCATCACTTCTAACTCGGCTTCAATAAAGCAAATAAGCTGACCGATTTGAGTCTCAAGAGACTTTACGATCACATCAATTTCAACGTAGGTCATCTCAATATTGTCAAAACGATTCTCATGCTCATTGAGACGGTTATTCGTTTCCATCCAGAAATCCTGAGTCTCTCCCCATAAATTTAGTGAACATCTCTTCTAGGGTGGGAGAAGACTCCACATGTTGGTTTGGGGTGTCAATCCATGGTGCCGAAATGGTGGTACTATCCCTAAACTTGGTAGCTTGTTGAATAATTCCAACTCTGAAAATCAAACTCTGCTATGTCTTCCAACAACCAATAGGCTTCATCCGCGGTTAGTTGGTCGAAAGCGGTGGTACCGTTTCCTCCTTACACCCAAGTTCTTGTTGCGACTAGTAACTCGTCGAGGAAGTTCATTAGTTGACACTCCTTTGGGAAACGATGATTTGGGAACCAAATGAGAAACTCCTTGTATCTATCCCAAGCATAATAGAATGGCTCAGAATCTCATTGAAAAAATTGCAATAACACTTGTTGATGAGACATCTTCAAGTACCTCACAAGATAAACAAAACTATAAACACAAATTAAAAATAAAATAAATGCCAAAATTAAAATCAAGTCACTTACTTATAATATCAACAACAATCTAAAAGTCAATCTCCGACAATGACGCCAAAAACTTGGTAGCAAATTATTCGTCGCTACTTTTACCGCAAGTGTACTGGTCAAGTTTTAATAGAATAGTGATGAGTAGAGTCATTGTATCCACAGGGATTAGATTAAATTGTCACTAAGTACCATGATTATCGTAATCGAACTTTATCTAGGCCATCAAATTTAGGGTTTTTATAGAAATATAAAACTAAACTAAAATAATAACTAATTAAACTACAATACTAATAATGACGTTTATGGGAATATATTATCTAGGGATTAACTTCGTTCACAAATACGTGTTTGATTTAGTCTAGTTTACATTAATGGCATTCAAACTATTCGACAATCTAGGTATCAAAAACTCACTCACTACCTCTCCCGCGTGTAAAGTGAATGAATATGCGACTCGTGTCAACACTGATATCCCTATCTAGCATCTAAACGATCACATGAGTCTCGCCCCAACCTCACGGATTGTACACTTTCTAATAATCTCCCGAAACATTAGAACATCGCGTTAGGTTTAAACTTTAGTCTGAATCCGTGGTTACCTCTCTCGAGTGTTAAACCCCATATTCTCAAATGAACCAATATATCATAACAAACATATAATGGAAGTAAAAGAACGGTAAACACAATCGAATATAAATGAACAACCGTTAATGAAACACGAATTCAAACAAACATAGTATTCGTGAACTATATTAATCCCTAGATAATAGATGTTTATCTTTATATGGACATAGCCAAATATTCAACAACAAATAAGATAAACATCATCAAAACAACCAACCAAAGCTAAGAATGAAAGAGAGAAACAAGGGAGAATAGCTAAATCTGAAGAATAGACGGTTCCACGTCTGCTAAGTCCGCTCCATTTGTGTTTCCTCTTCTCCAAATTGATGATCCTCTTGGTTGATATGTTCTTGGAGCTCCAAATACTCCCAAAAACGTGCTTGCTTGGAGTGGGAATGAGTGGTTATCAATAGGGGTGCAAATTATATCTCAAAAAATAAATAAATATATTGCCAGCTGGTGCTGGGTCACTACAATGATGGAAGGAATTGCTGCAGCGATCAAAGGACAATAAACTCACTGCCGGATCATCGTTGCAGTGATGGTCCAGGCAGTGCCGACACCAGATTCTTCTTTTGGACGTAACTTTCTTGTACAAACTCTGATTAAAGTGATTCAAAATCCTATGAAAATTTAAGACATATATATACAACTTCAATGTTTTGAGATTTTCCAAAATCGGATTGCATCATTATAAAAAATGGCCTTGAGGTTACAACACTTTCATGTATTTTGCACCTTGTCACCCATTTATTGAAAAACCTATAAAATAACACAAAAACATATTAAACTAACAAAAATGCATGAAAACACACAAATATTTGAACCTAAAAATACTTGATTTATTGGTAATTAAACCACTCATCACCATCCGACTGGCCAAATCTAGAGTTTTTGGGACGGTGTGTGCTCGAGGACAAGTGACACCCTTGTAGCTTCTGACTGAATTTCCCCTCATTAAATGCCCCCTATTCCCAAGGGTATAATGATTTTACGCCTTGGGAATATTTGGACATTCTGTGAGGATTCGATATACGCCGTCTCTTCAAGGGTAGTACCGTGTCAATGCATTAGCTACGACATATCGTTGTAGCTTTTTGTTATTCAAGAGTCCTGGGCATTAATTACTGCGTGACTTGATTTGATGGCTGGTCGATTTGACTTCTTGAATGACGGTTGATGGAGAGTTGTGTTCAACCCATTTAAAGGGGGGAGGTTTATGAACTATTCTGTTGCCTCCTTTCAAATATCGTATCTGTCTTTGAGTTTTCGTTGTATCTACCTTACATATTTTGCAATAATGAGAGATTTTGGATCTTTGTCCTGTGGTTTAAGAAACGGGGGTGGCGACGAGAGTGGGCCAGTATCTAGAGTATTTGGCGGCAAAAATGACATTGGGCCATCGTTTAGAGTATACAATGACAATGTTGATGCTGGGTCCTCGTCTAGGGTTCCCCTTGCTAATGGTCAGGGTGACGCTCGTAGTGTTCCTCAGAGGTGGGGCTTACAGGCATGAATTTTGGTCGTTAACAGTACTGACGCGATCGATTTGGTAGTCACTCAAGGTGAGGGGGAAAAATTAACGAAGGCCCTCCTACTCCTACTCCTACTCCCGAAGCTGATGTTGCTCCTGAGGAAATGTCGGTGAGGTAGCGAAAATGGGTAAAGGTTCAACTTGTGGTGAGACATTTGAGAGATTCCCACATCTATGAGATGCATAGGGATTTCTCCATCCCTCTCACTGTGTGTCTGATTTCTCTTGATCTGTCGTGGAACATGCTTTAATGTCCCTTTAGTTGCACTGGCTTTTACTCTAATACTTTCCTTGACGGGGTACTCTTTTTACTCCATCATTTCCTCCACAAGGTTCTTCACGAGGTTAGGTTGGCACCATTGTAGTTGGCGCCCAATGCATGGAGGCTGATGGTGGGATTCATTTGCGGAAGACGTAACATTTTTCAACTTCTCTGTTTTTTTTTTACTAGCTTGACAGGAACGCACGCTGTTCGACTATTGGTATTAGTTCTGGACCTGAATAGGGTGACTTATTGTTGGGTTCCCATAGAATAATTGAGTATGGAAGAATAAATAGGTCTTGGTGAGAGGGTCCTGGGAGTGACCCTTAAGAGGAGATAGAACCCACCCGGTTCTGAGGAGGTAGTTGTCACATCCGGGTAAGTATGTTTCCTTACTTTTATTTTGTAGTGGAGTACCCCTATTATGATCTACTTTATTTTTTGCAGAGTATCTTGCCCGTCCAATGCTTAACGAAGCGGAGGAGGTTGCGTCTACTCTTCTGTAGGGGCTCCTAGAGATTGAGAGGGACTTTGTTTCCATTAAGGCCAACTCATTTGACCTCTTATTTTTCCCCCCCATTGATGCTGCTGGTCCCCAAGAATTCTAATTTTTCGTTGTGATCTGAGTTTTTTTTCCCTGGACGCGTCGTCCGAGGAAGGAGGTATAGTCCCCCCTCCCTTTTTGTCCTTCAATATCATTTCATTTTTCTCTTCTGTAATAGATGATGGTTTTGTTGATGCAGAGTTGCTAGAGACTGAGCTGAAGGCCTCAGAGGGTACTTGGCTTGTTGTTGTTTCGTGTTTGGCGTCGACAGATTTGCTGGAGGTTACCTAGGGAATGACGACAACGATTATCTTGTTCGCGACTTTCCTAGAGATGGCATCTTGCCCTGGCCTTGACTCTTCAAAGATGAGGCAATAATATGCCATTGGTGTTGCGATTCGTGATGAGTCGGTGGCAAAGAAGGCGAATGACCCTTTCGTTTGCTTTTGGGAAGGAAAATGAAAAGATAGCTGAACCTTTTCGGGATTGGTTGCCATCATTAGACTCTAAAGAGTGATCCCCTAGGGCTGAGGGGTTCCCTGCTAGTGCTATATTTTTCCTCAATTCGGAGGACACAATAAGATAGGCCCAGGTTACATTCCCTCTAGGGGACGTTGAGGCAGTGGTTGTGGAGTTGGGTAGTGATCCTGCACTGAACTTTCTTCAGTCGAGCATTGTGGTAATGATACACACTTTTCTTTGTTATGATGGTTTTTACAATTGCCTTATACTTCAGATGACTATCTTTTGATCGTGTGATAGAATGCTATTCGTTTTTTTTGCTCTGTTCCAAGAGTAGAAGGGGATTGTGTCCCAACTTGACATCCTGGAGCGGTAAAGAGCGAGGTAAGGTCTTAACTTGAGGATCAAGATCACTGGGCGGTAGAGGCTGGGTGTGCTACTTTTGAGGCCCTCAGGGAGGCTGAGCGATTTAGGAAGGAGACTACTGTTGCACATCAGAGGGCTGTTCACGCTGTGAAGAGGATCAAGTTACTAGAGTGATGGATCCAACGGTCCCTCTAATCTGAAGAGGTGGAGAGGGCTAGGCTCCATGGTGAGGGAGATCTCGAGGACATGCTACTACTGTACCAGCCAGAAGGATAAGAGAGAAGATGCTTGCAAGGGAAGGAAACCTCTAACTTGAGGGGGCGCTTGTCTTTAGTTGTAGCTCTTTGTACTTTTTTTTTTTCTTTCGAATCTGCAAGTTATGCCCCTGACTTGTACATACAATTTTTATTAAAATTGTGTTTTTTCTCTAAATCAATCATGTTTGGGCTTTTCCTAGGTGAAATTTTCATCTAGGCGAATCTATAATGGAATCCACTTTGACTTACTTAATGCTCATCGTTTTTTGGTCACGTTCTAGATTTCGCCTACTCCCAGGGTAGGGATAATCAGCGTGTATCCCAGTACAATTTTCCAAGGTGATTTGGGCACAATATTTATGAAGTGTATCTGCATGTTGGCTGATAGGTGTAAAATACCTATTTATTTTCAAATCGGTTTTGTTAGTTTTTGAGTATTTTTATAGATATTTTTATCATGTTTTTATTATTTTTGTATAAATCAGGCGTGCGAGGCAAAGGTATGAAATTGGAGTGAAAACGATAAGATCAAACCGAAGGCGAGTCGAAGTTATGGTGGATAAACAAGCAAGGAGACAAAAATATGAAGGAAGCTCACCGCCTAGGCGTCCAGACCTCCGCCTAGGCAGTGAAGATGCTGAGAATTACAAAAGGCTACTGACAGCCCTTCGCCTAGTCAAGAAATTCCTACTCCTAGGTGGAAACCCCAGTAGAAACATTTCCAAGTCCATCGCCTACTTTTTCGCCTAGGCGGTCACCAAACCTACAAAACTAGTATAGGTGCTGTAACTTTAAGGATATTTTGGACTACTATTAAATCCTATTTTGGAAATACTCAAAACATTTAATTTGTATATCTTTTTATTATATTTCCATAGGTTTTTGAATCACCTCAATCGGAGCTCGGACGAAGAAGTTATAGCCAAAACAAGAAAGTGTGTCACTGCCATGGCGGTCGAACTGCAGAGACTTTGTAACGGCTCTGTATATACACCACTGTGGCGGTCTCCCTGCACCTGTAAAGTGTGTTTTGATATTTTAGGATATTTTTGGCCCTATATCCTTCCTTCTTCTCTTCTCTCCGGCAAAGGGGGCCTTCCTAGGGTTAGATAGAATAGAGAGAGAGTCATAGAGAGTGCTCAAACATATCGGAAGGAGAAGATCAACACGCGGAGAAGGAGAATTGTTCAGTGGACAGTTTTAGCGGCTAATCTCTGGATATCGGCTAAGTTCACCCGTTTTTCCTTTTATTTCTTATTTTCTATGTATGTTTGAGCACGTTTAGCCTAGTTTCAATTGTATAAGTGGCTATGACCATATATTAAACGTGGATTATGTATGGGATTAATATCGTTTATAAAAACGTGATTTTGGTTTAGTTGCATTTCTTTGATGATTGTTCCTTGCTATTATAAGTGTGTTTATCATATTGTTTGTTTATTGTGCTTAGATTTATATATTGAGAATACGAGATTTGACAAATCCCGGATTCGAATTAGAATAAACAAACGCCACGATCTAATAACCTAGTCGGGGTTAGGATTGGGGACAATCTATGATGTTGAGGCAAGACTCACGCGACCTAGAGTTGTTAAAATATTGAGGGGGACTTCTTCGTTGATTCGAAGTCGTGTATTCCCTCGTCTTACACTCGGGAGAGGTGGCGAGGGAGTTTTAGAACTGAGATGTTCGATAGGGTAAACACAACGCATGAAATCTATGACGTTGGGGCGAGACTCACGTGACCTAGAGTTGTTAAGATGTTTAGGGGGACTTCTTTGTTAACACGAAGTCACATTATATCCCTCGTCTTACACTCGGGAGAGGTAGCGAATGAGTTTACGAACTGAGATTTTGTGTGCGATCAATGAGGTTGGGTCAAGACTCACGCAACCTAGGGTCGTTAAGACGTTGAGGGGGACTTCTTCGTTGACACGAAGTTGTGTTACATCCCCCGTCTTACACTCGGTAGAGGTGGCGGAGGAGTTTTAGATACCGAGATTGTCAAATAGGTCGAACACCATTATTGTAAACTAAACGATATCAAACACGTTTAAGTAAATAAAATTAATCCCTAGATAATCCATCCCATAACTATCTCGTATTAGTAATTAGTGTGGTTAAAGTAGTATTTTAGTATTAGTATTAGTTAATTAAATTACATTTTTGTCGCCTAGATAAAGTCAAGTTATGACACTCGCCGTACTCGATAGTAACAACACCAATCCCTGTGGATACGATAACCTGATCTTTTACGATCACACTATGCTAAAAATTTGATCTCGTACACTTGCGAGTAGTCATATACGCGAGCGATCAAATCCTCATCGTACATTGGCTTTTATGGATTTTGTGATCTTTTCATCCGTCAGCCATTAATACAGCATGCCATTTGACGTCATTAATGGGGTATGTCTCTTGGCGTTTCATCTGGGATGCCTATTTAAGGAGGCATTTTGTTTCTTCTTTCTTTATCCTTGACTTCTCATTCTATTCTCCTTATTTTTATTTTGATGAGCCTTGTCATGGGCTCCAAAGGCAGTCATAACGACGTGTTCCAGAAGATGGATATTTTGGTTCAATAGTTGATAATAGACGATCGATGGATTCAATACTTCTGTTATCCGAAGGCGTTCGGAAATCCTTTTGTCTCTATGAATTGAATTTTCCTTGAGGTTTCAGGGTGCTTGTGTCTCACCCCACCCTGGGCACCTGTCACCCGAGGCCGGTGTGACGTCAACTTGACGTTACCTAACTTATCCACGAATATCTATCCTTGCATATATACGTACATACGCATGCTATAGTAAATTTTTTCCCAAAAATATATATATAAATACCCGTTTCAAAATTTGGGAATATACCGGTCCCAAATATTCACAACCAAAAACACAAAAATACCTGAACCTTCCATGGTTGACATCCGACCAGCTCACCTCCAAAACGACACTACCTCCGGACTCTACCTAGTGCTAGTGGTGGACCAACTCCTAGCCGCGGTACCTGAAATCAAATACTTTTATCGGTGTACTGTTTTCATAATAATTTTTTTTTTTAATAAATCAAGTACAATTGTTAAATATCACATTTTCAAAATATAATATTTTATAATCACACACCAGGTTGAGAATCCAATTCCACTACCACCAATGTAATAATACTAATATGTTTAAAACAAGCAGAAGAATTAAACACCAAGTTTCAAAATATAATAATATAACCGCATACCATGTTAAAAAAACCCAGTTCCACTACCACCAATGAAATGAAGTAATATAATTAACACCCAACTCAAATATTTTAAGTCAACCAATTCAAATATTTTAAATCCACCCATCCAAATATTTTAAACCAACCAATCCAAATATTTTAATCGTATAATAAAGTACACCACACCTCCTTTCCTACTAGTCATAGGATTGTTTTTACCTCACGATCGGGAGTTACAACGGTACCGTAACCTGTACAACTGTGCCATCTTAAGTGACTATCAGGGCCATAGTCATTTATTATCCTCAATGGTAGGGGTACCACTCGCATGATATGCACTTCTGGCGGGTCAATCCACCCTGCAGGACTTGCCTAGCAGGTAATCTACATCTCGCAGGACATATCCTCTTGACGAAAAGAAATCCACATCTCGCAGGTCATATCTGCCTGACGAGAAGAAATCCACATCTCGCAGGTTATATCCGCTTGACGAGAAGAAAATTCACATCTCGTAGGTCATATCCGCCTAATGAGAAGAAAACTATGGCATAGTTGGACAAAAATCACGTTTAAAACCCACTTGTTCCAAAATTCATTTTCCACCTTTAAAACCAGCTTGATCCAAAAATTATTTTCCACCTTTAAAACCAAAACCAACTTGATCCATATAAGTTGCAAAATCGTCCAATTTAAATAAACACATTTTCCACAATTTATACAAAAATAAGATTTGAAAATTTATATAGAATAGTACACTCACCTCGATTTCCGTACTGCAAAACTATCACCGTCCAAAACCTACAGGGATGCTGGTGCCTAAGAACCTAATAGCGATAGGGCCTAAATTAATATTTTATTTAAAATAACCTAACATGTAATGCATGGCCCGAAATGCAAAAATTTCCTATTTTCCCAAATTTAATTATGCAAAGTTGTTATTTCGTTCGTTTCGCTATGTTAATTTTTACTGTACCAAAATTATTAAAATTGATAGTTACAAAAATTATTACCACAATTGCGAAAATCTAATGCTACTAATTTTATTTTAACAAAAATAATAATCGATTAAAATGTTTTTACCTGTTCCCGAATTTTCTCTTTGCCGAGGGGTTGATTTCCCTTTTTTTTGGGTTTTTATTTGATTTTTTTCCCTTCTCTCTTCTTCTTTTCTTTTCCTTTCCTTCTTCCGTTTCCTGTTTCTGGTTTCTACTTCAGCTCAGCCGACGTCCTCCTTCTCTCTTAGGCCAACCTTCATCTCCGACCCTCCTCAACGATCAACTCACACCACCGCCATCCCGTTGATCACCCACCGGCCGAACCCACCACATATATACATATACTGCAACACACACCCACGACGAACACGGAAACCCACCAGCCGAACCTCTCTCTCTCCTCATCAACTCCGGCGATCTCACCCCCACATGACGATAGCAACACACATACACAGGTCGACGGTCACACACACACGCACTGGCTGAACAGATGGACACCTACATACATGCACATTGGAGCAAATAACCACACCGCCGATGATGACACACACATACATACACACACACTGAGTGAACACATAACAAAACACACACAAACACTTACCAAATGACGGTGGTGATCACCCACATACCGTCGGACAACCAGATAACAAATACACACATACTGTAGATCATGCCCACACTGCAGATCATGCCTATACACACCGTCGACAATAATCGACAACACACATCCACCGTCGACGACATCTCCACGCCACCAGACAAATAACGACACACACTGGCGATGACAACACACACAAGTAATTTGCTGGACGAATGCACCCACACCGCTGGCAATCACAAACAGCTCCGACGACACACACTGGACTGACCAAACACCTCACCTCCGATCCTCTATCTTTTTCTCTTCTCTATTTTCTGATTTCTTCTTTTCAGGTGTATGGTCACAATTTTCATGGATGTATATATATGCATGATCATAGTGGTGTTCCTTGATCCCTTGAATTGCCACGTCGTGATCGTTCTTCTTCTTTTGAGACTCTCCTACCTTCGTGTGTGTATGGATGGTTGTATATATATATATATACACAATGGGGGTAAATGATCACGTCACTTACCCATTTGTTTGTTATTGTTTTAGTTTTCTTAAATTACATAAATCTCCCCCTAAATTATCTTTAAGTTATCATTTAAACCCAATTCAAAATTTAATATTTCCTAAAATTATAAATTTACCCCTAAAATTTTAATTTGAATTAAGAATGACACATTCTACCCTGTTATTTTCTAAATGTTCTAAAATGTGGCTAATGAATATGCATTCACGAAAGTTAGGGTCTTACAACCCTTCCCTCCTAAAAGAAATTTTGTCCCAAAATTTTAGGTACCTTGATCAAACAAGTGCGGATATTTATCTCTCATCTCGTCCTTTCACTCCCACATCGCTTCCTCCACTGAATGACTATACCACAACACTTTTACTAGTAGAATCGTTTTCGTCCGCAACACTTGATCTTTTCGACTCAAAATCTGGACTGGCTCCTCAACGTACGTCAAATCCTCTTCTAATTCAATTGGTTGAGAAGTCAACACATGCGAAGGATCTGACACATATTTCCTAAGCCTCAACACGTGGAAAATATCGTGTAGTCTGGATAATTCTAGCGGTAGGGCAAGTCGATAAGCTGTTGTACCAACCCGTTCTAAAATTTCGTATAGCCCGATATACCTCGGACTTAACTTTCCTTTCTTCCCGAACCTCATTATGCCCTTCCACGGGGATATATGCAAAAGTACATGATCGCCCACTTCAAATTTCAACTCCTGCATATGTTTGTCAGCATAACTCTTTTGTCGACTTTGAGCAATCTTCAATTTTCCTGAATCACCTTTACTTTGTCTGCCGTCATTTGGGCTATATCCGACATCAATAATTTCCTTTCTCCCTTTTCAGTTCAGTTTGTTGGACTGGAGTCCTACATCTCCTACCATACAATGCTTCATACGGTGCCATCTCGATTGTCGAAAGGTAGCTGTTATTGTAGGCAAAATTCATCAACGTCAAGTGATCATCCCAGCTACCAGGAAATTCCAAAACACAACCCCTCAACATGTCCTTCAACGTATGAATCGTACGCTCTGATTGACCGTCAGTTTACGGATGAAAAGCGGTACTAAATTTTAACTTGGTACCTAGAGCAGTTTGGAGACTCGTCCAGAAAATGAGTAGACTTAGTAAGCCTATCAACAATCATCCAAATGGAATTATGTACCTTTTGAGTACGAGGTAATACCAAAATGAAATCCATCATGATATGCTCTTATTTCTACTCTGGAATAGGTAGAGGCTACAATAACTCACTTGGACGTTGGTGCTCGATTTTGACTTACTGACAAACGAGACACCAGCAAAAAATTTAGAAATTTCCCATAGCATTCTATTCTGTCAATAGTGTTCTCACAGATCCCGATACATTTTGATACTGCCTGGGTGCATTGCGTATGCTGAGCTATGCACTTTCTCCAAGAGATCCTTCTTCAATTTGACATCATCAAGCACATACATTCTATTTCCAACCATCAAAGCTTCATCACTATCCCTGACACGATAGTCAGCTCTGTGACCATTTTTCACTTCATTTCGGATCTTCTCCAATTGGGCATCCGACTTCTGCGCTTCTATAATACGATCGATAAATGTCGGTCTCAAAGTCAAGTCGCAAGCAACGCTTCCGTCTAACCAACCGCCAACCGGACTCACAAAGATCTCAACTCGGCATACAGATTAATATAAACAACTTGAATGTGTGCAACCGAACCCGCCGATTTTCGACTCAGCGTATCCGCAACAACATTAGCCTTTTCAGGATGATAGTGGATAGTACAATCATAGTTCTTGATCAATTCTATCCAACGTCTCGGCCTCAAATTTTGTTCCTTCTAGGTGAACAAGTATTTCAAACTTTGGTGGTCGGTGTATATCTCACAAGTCTCGCCATACAGGTAATGTCTCCAAATCTTCAGGGCAAACACAATCGCCACCAACTCCAAATCATGCATCGGGTAATTACGCTCGTGATTCTTTAATTGTCGGGAGGCATATACGATCACGTGCCCATATTACATCAGTACACACCCTAGCCCTTGCTGTGACGTATCACTGTAGATCACAAAGCCACCACCTTCAGTTGGAAGAGAAAGTATTGGCGCATATATCAATCTACTTTTTAGCTCTTGGAAACTCTGCTTACATTTGTCAGTCCACTCAAATTTGGATTCCTTGCGGGTCAATTGGGTCAACGAGGCAGCTATAACAGAAAATCCCTGCACAAACCGACGATAATAACCTGCTAATCCTAAGAAACTTCGAACTTCGGTCACACTTTTAAGCCTTTCCTATTGAACCACAACTTCGACTTTCTTCGGATCCACTTGAATACCATCCCTCGTGATAACATGCCCCAAGAACACAACTCTATCCAACAAAAACTCGTATTTACTCGATTTCACATACAATTGCTTCTCTCACAAAGTCTGCAACACAATCTTGAGATGCTCTGCATGCTCTTCTTTATTTTGGGAATAGATTAGTATATCATCAATGACCACGATAATAAACTGATCTAGATAAGGTTGGAAGATCGAATTTATCAAATCCATAAAAGGAGCAGGGGCATTCATCAACCTAAATGACATAACTAAGAATTTATAATGCCCATACCTCGTACGGAATGCCATTTTCGCCATATCACTGTCTATGACTTTTAGCAGACGATATTCTAATCAAATATCTATTTGGAAAACACCCTAGCCTTCTGTAATTGGTCGAACAGATCATCAATCCTAGGCAACGGCTATTTATTACGAACCGTCACCTTATTCAACTACCGATAATCGATACACATTCTCAATGTGCCATCCTTTTTTTTTTTTTTTTTTTTTTTTTTTTTTTTTTTTTATGAATAACACCGGGGCTTCCCATGGAGAAACACTGGGTCTGATAAACTCACGCTCTAACAAATCTTGCAACTGAATTTTTAATTCCTTCAACTCGGTAGGTGCCGTACGATTGGGTGTAATTGATATAGGAGTAGTTCTTGGAAGTAACTCCATAGTGAATTCCATTTCTCTATCCACTAGAAACCTTGGCAATCCTCTCGGAAACACATTGGGAAAATCCCTAACCATTGGAATATCCGCCACCTGAACTTCATTCTAACTGGTGTCAATTATATGCGCGAGGTATCCCTAACATCCTTTCTCTAGGAACTTCCTAGCCTCCAAACTGAAATCAAATTGATTGGGGCAATGATTCTGTCCCCTAAAAATACAACCTCTGGCTCGCCTGAGACCCGAAAGATAACTTTCTTTTTAAAACAATCCACCATGGCATGATAACTGGATAGAAAATCTATACCCAGTATCACATCAAAATCATGAATACTCAGGGGTAGTAGATCTACTAATAATTCTCTATTACCAATCCGAAGTGGATTGTTCCTATACGCACTAACTATCAACACAGACTCCCAATTCTCGGCTGCTTCCTGCATATCATTCTCTATCAATTCCATTGTGTTTACCAATTTTGCATAACTTTTGATCTGTCTGCTTGTCAACCTAGAATGTATTTCTACATTAAATCTTTCCTAATATCCATGTGTAAACTTGATGTTGAGTCCGGAGTTGTTCGTTACTTGGATGGTTGTCGGATGACATATGCTTCTTGCCGTCTCTCTCGTAAGGGTTTTCAATTTATTGGACGTGTTTGATTATATAGATAGGTCTTTCAGTGCATTAACGATGACATTTTTCTACTCATCCCGACCCTCGGTGAAGGTGAGCTCGAGTTTTTTGTCGTGGCCGATTATTTGGAGGGGTTATTTCGTTTTGTCATCCTTCTAGATTGTTACAACCTTATCCATTTGGGGATTAGACTGTTGATTCTATACTTACTATCCATTGATTGGATTGTTTATATCATAGCCATCTAGTTGCCGAGCCAAGCTATAAAGAGCCGTAGCCGCTTAGTCGGGCGAGTCACGCCAATTGCTGGTCGCAACACCATTCCCACCTGTTGGGCAAGGTATCAGGTCTCAACAAAACTATTGAGGGCCATAGTCGTCGGGTTGAGCCAGATTATTGATGACCATAGTCGTCTGGTGATCGAATCAGGCTATTGAGGGCTAAGCCGCCTGTTTGCCAAACTTGGCTATTGAGTGTTGTAGTCACTTGGTTGAGCGAGTCCGTCGTTTTATCTCATCATGTGTTGACACTTTGAAAATATTTTGAGTAAGGCATAAGGTTTTTATTGAGAAAAACATCAAAGAGCACGTGTTACTAAAAATATTGCTGTAAGTGTTCTACATTCCTTAGATTTCTCAATGGTCTTTCTTTCAGCGCTTCAAACTCGTGGGTGCCTGGGTCGATTACTTTGGTGACATGGTAGGGCCCTTCCTAATTTGGTCCTAGATTCCTTTCTGCTCGGTCTCGTGTGGTGATGGTTACTTTCTGTAACACGGGGTCATCTTCTTTGAATGAGCATGCTTTGATGCACTTATCGTGGTATCGGGCCACGTCTCTTATAGGTAGTTTGTTGGATGTGGGCTTGTTCCCGCTTATCCTCTAACAAATCTAAGCTTAACGCTAGTTTACACTAATTCTCGTCAGGATCATAGTGAGATACTCTATAGGTTGGTACACCTAGCTAGATGAGAATTACTGCCTCAGATCCAAAGGCCATGGAGAATGATGTTTCTCTAGTATAGACCCTCGAGATGGTGTGATAGGGCCATAACATTGAGGGGAGATTTTCCACCTACTTAGCTTTGGATTTTTTCAGTCGAGTCTTCAGTGTATGTAGAATTATTCGATTGGTTATCTCAACTTGTCCATTTGATTGTGAGTGGCCTGGCATTGACATGTGGTGTCAGATTCCTAACTATGTACAGAAGTCGTTGAATAGGGTGTAATCAAATTGCAAGCCATGATTGCTGATGATGGCATGTGAAACCCTGAATCAACAGATGTTGTGCTTTCAGACAAAGTCTTTGAACTTGGTGTCAATGATCTTTACTACGGCTTTTACCCATTTGGTGAAGTTGTCGATGGCGACGATGAGGAACTTCTTCTAAGCTGTTGTGACGGGGAAGGGCCCGATAATGTCTATTTTTCCCTGAGCGAATAACTATGGTCTGGATATAGGTAATTGACCCATGGCTGGGGTGTTGATAGTTGGTCAAAATCCTTTATCGTATTTCTTGACTAGCTCATTTGCATCGGCTTCTATCGTGGTCCAGAAGTAGCCCTACCTGAGCACTTTTTTGCCTAGGTGTCATGCTCTTGAATGGTTATCGAAGAGGCCTTCATAGATGTCTAAGAGATCCAGGTGGCCTTCGTTTTAAAGTAGGCAGCAGAGCAGTGACCCCATAAAGTAGCTCTTATATAGGACTCTTTGTAGTAGAGTATACCGAGATGAAAACTAGCGAGCTTTTTTGGTATCGTTCTTCTGTTCCAGAAGGAGTCTGTTAGTGAGGTATTGTAGATGAAGTCCATTAAACTAGGTTGGCGTGTCATTATTTTTACCTTCTTTTCAGGTTCGTCGCAGCTTGGTTGCGGGATTCTTTTAACCAGGACATTCTGATGATCTGGGGAGTTGAAAGCAGAGGCTAAGAAAGCCAATGAGTAGGTATGCTTGTTTTCTTCACTTGGGATTTGCCTGATGACGATCTTCAATAATTACTGCATCAATAGTGCGACTTTGCTCAGGAATTCCATCATCTTGTCCTCCTTAGTGACATACTCCCCATTGATATGATTTTCTATGAAGAGGGAGTCACAAAGGACTTCTACCTCAGTGGCACCAAGTTCTCTAAGGATCCTTAGAGCAAAAATTAGGGCTTCGTATTCGACTTTATTGTTCATCGCTTTGAAGTTGAGTCTTAGGGCATACTCCAAGATGTCTCCCTGGAGGATGCAGTTCATGGCCCCAGCCCCCGAACCATTGTAGTTCGTCGATCTGTCTACGTGTGTTGTCTAACATTTGACGAATGCTGGTCTGGGTTACCGTATTATCTTTGCTACTGGGCATTGGTCATTCTAGGACTGTGAATTTTGATATGAAGTCCTCTAAAGCTTGGCCTTTGATGGTCATTTGCAATCGGTACTTGATATAGAATTCTCCCAGTTCGATTGACTATTTTAGTAGTTGTCCGAAATTCTCTAGTTTATGCAGTATAACCGTTAGGGTCTGGTTAGTGAGCACTATTATCAGATGCGCTTGAAAGTAGTACTGGAGTTTTCTGGTAGAGATTATCAATGCGTATGCAATCAACTCCAAGTGTGGTAACAAGATTCCGCTCCATTCAACGCGTGGCTGACGTAATATGCGGGCTTCTAAGCCAATGTTCTTTGATTACTAAGGCTGAGCTTACAATGGTTGGTGAAGCAACCAAGTAGATGCTCATCTCCAACCCTAACTTCGGAGTAGTGAGTATCGTAGGTTCTGAAATGTACTTCTTGATCACTTGAAAAGGGACTTCACATTCATCAATCCATTCCAAACTCTTGTTGCCATGCAAAGTCTTGAAGAAGAGCAGGCATTTGTCAAAGCTTCGTGAAATAAACCATTTCAGGCCTTTACTCTCTCCATTAGGCTCTGAACCTGCTTGATTCTCCTTGAGTACATCATGTTTAGGATCACTTTGACTTGTTCTGGGCTAGCCTCGATACCCCTTCAGGTCACCAAGTAACAAAGGAATTTGACTCTGAAGACGTACTTTCTTGGGTTCAACTTCATCTGGTGCTTTCTGAGCATGTTGAAATACTCCTGTAAGTCAGCAAGGTAGTCATCTGCTTTCCTACTCTTGATGAGCATGCCATCTGATAGGGGTAACTTATCCATTTATTTCCAAACCGAATTTGGTAGTTTTTGTGTATTTTTATCATGTTTTAATTTGTTTTAATTAGATTTTATTTGTTTTTGTATAAATCATGTGTTTAGGACAAAAATGAGCTAAAAGGGTTTAAAATCAAGCTAATTGGTGCAACGGCGGTGGAAGAACGAGTAAAATAAGCCAATCTTGCAACTGCAGCCCACCGTTGTAGCGGTGAAACCACCGCTACAACGGTGAAACAATGGGATGCTCAATTGAGCTCTATCTGTCTACTACTACAGCAGTAAAACAACAGAGTGCCCACTGATGAACCACCATTGCGGCGATCAAGCCACCACCGACATACCCACTATTGCAGTAGTGAACCCTGCACCGGTAAAGTGTGGTTTTTTTAGATATTTTGATGGTTCCCTTATTTTATTTCCTCCAATTTCGGCCAGGAGACCTCATTAGAGGATAGATAGGAGAGCTTGGAGAGTTTTTGGGGACAGCTCAACCAAACCAAAGGAGAAAAACACCGAGCGAAGAAGGAGAAACGCTCTCGGAGTGGTTTTAGCGTCGGATCTTCGGATAACGGCTAAGTTCTTTCATTTATTTCCTTATTTCTTAACTTTGGTAGTTTGTTTGAGCATGTTTATCTCATTTGTTATTGTATATATGGTTATGGCCAGTGGCTAAACATGGATTATCTATGGGATTAACATAATTTATGAAAATATAGTTTGTTTGAATTGTATTTCTTTAACGATTGTTCTTTGCTATTCGATTGTGTTTACTGTTCTTGTATTTTCATTATATGCTTGTTTATATATATTGAGAAATTAGGGTTTGACACTCAGGAGAGGTAACCCCGGATTTGGACTAGGGTCTAAACACAATGTGACGATCTAATAACCCGGGAGAGAGTTAGAAAGTGTGCAATCCATGACGTTGGGGCAAGACTTATGTGACTATATGTTCTAAAAAAGGCTAGAGGGGGGACTTCGGCATTATCGCGAAGTCACATATTCATTCAATTTACACTTGGAAGAAGGAGTGAATGAGTTTACGATACTGAGTTTATCGAATAGGTCGAATACCATTATTCTTAACTAAACAAAACCAAACACGTTTAAGTAAATGAAGTTAATCCCTAGATAATTCATTCCCCTAAATGTCTCAATATAGTATAAATAGTTTAATTAGTTTAGTATATTATTAATATAAAAAACTACATTTTTATCGCCTATATAAAGTTAGGTTATGATAATCGTGGTACTCAACGACCATCTAATCCAATTCCTATGGTTACGACAACCCTAACTCTTCCAATTTATACTAAAACTTGACCCGTACACTTGCGGTGAAAGTAGCGACGTATTTACGTGCTACCACCATCGATGTAAACCTCCATGGTTCTTCTGAGAACCTCAACAATTATCTTGTTTGCTAGCCTCTAGTAAGTATCTCCAATGTTCTTTAGACCGAAGGGCAAGACCTTATAGGAGTAGAGACCTTTGTCGATGATAAACGCCATTTTTCCCTTGTTGGATGGGATCTGATTGTACCCGAAGAATGCATTGAGAAAGCTAAATGATGCGTAACCAGCTATAGAATCCCTGATTACATAGATCTTTGGGAGAAATAAGTTGTTTTTGGGACACGCCTTGTTCAGGTTGGTGAAGTTCACATACACCACTTCTTTGTCTTCCTCTTGACCAGAACAACATTGGCCAACCATAGGGGAAAGTTGATTTCCTCAATCGTGTTGGTGTCCAAGATGTTCTTTGTTTCTTCTTTGATTACTGCTTGTCTCTCTGGCCTGAACTTCCGTTATTTTTGACGGACTAACGGGTAGGCTGGGTCTGTATGTAGTTCGTGGATGAAGATGTTCGGGTCTATGCTAGGGATCTCCCTAGACTTTTCGGCACGGCTCCGTCGAATGTAGTTGGACTTCTTTCAACTTTTTATCAGAATAGGGTCGTGGTTGGTTTAGTTGCTCGACCCGAGGGTCTAGTATGTCCCCCATTTGGGGGTGCTCTGTTATGTCCCCAGGTAGGGAGTCTTCGTCAACCTTCCTACTCCTTGGTTTCTATTTGGTAGGTAGTGCATCATGGAGGTTCATCTCGGCCACGAATCATTCTTTAGCCATATTTTGGCTCTCTCACACCTCACTTATGTCGTTCTTTTTGGGAAACTTCATCATGGGGTAGTACATTGAGGTGACAACTCTTAGAGTATTGAGGCAGGGTCTCCTGATAATGACATTGTACGCTAAGAGACAATCCACTACCATGAACCGCACATCGATGGTGGCATGCCTTGGTTCCTTGCCTACTATCATATGCAGCGTGATCTAACCGAGGGGCTTCACGATCTCTCCTTCAAATCTGACTAGAGGGGTCATTATTGGCTTTAGTTGTTCATGGTCAATTCCCATTCTATTGAACGCGATCAAGTAGAGAATTTCTATTGAGTAATTTTTTAACTACCCAATTTACCCTCTCTCTTGGGTAGCTCTTTGGGTCAACAATTGGTACCAGAGTTGGTTTAGCTCATTTGGCTTAAAATTCTAGCTAAAAAAGATCACATGGTGCACTGGATAGGGACTCTAGGTAAGGGGTAGTCTATGCACCGTACACCTTTGTTTGCAGGTGATAACTATTCATTCTAAAAGGATAAAATGATTACTTTCTTTAAGCCACCAATTATGATGTGCGGTTAGCTATTGAGGACGCTCCATTTGTTCCTAAGGAGAATGGAGTAATTAAGAAGAAAGAGTAGCTGACCACTTATGATAAACATAAGCTTTTTATTAATTCTCAAGCTATTAATATTTCGTTTTGTTCTTTTGATGCTAATGAATTTACCAGCATTTTAAGTTGTAGATTGGCTAAAGAAATATGGGACACATTGCAAATCTCCCACGAAGGGACAAATCAGGTGAAACAATCCAAGATCAATGCCTTAGTTCATTAATTCGAACTATTCAGAATGGGTGAAGCAGAATCTATTCCAGAAATATACACGAGATTCAACAATATCTACAACAACCTTAGTCAACTCAAAAATCCCTATACTATGGAGGATAAAGTACGAAATATTTGGACATCATTGACTAAAGTCTGGGAACCAATATTAGTTGCGATAGAGGAATCTAAAGATCTCACAATCTACACTATTGATGAGCTCATCAGCAACCTAATGACACACGATACAACTATACGAGGATATGAGAACGAAATACAAAATATGAAAAATAAGTCCTTGGCGTTGAAAGTTCAGAAAAATGAGGAAGAAAATGAGAGTGGTGATATCAGTCTTGACAACAAGTAAGAAAAGGATGTGGCGCTTCTCACAAAACATTTTAGAAAAATGACTCAACGAACATTCCAGGGAAAGACAAATTTCAACATGAGTAATGTGGAATACTTTAACTATCACAAGACCAGACACTTCCAATCCAATTATCTCGAACCGTAGAAAGAAAAAGAGAAAAAGAAAGTAAAGAAGAGTAAGAAGAAATCGATGAAAGTCACCTAGGATGACTCTGAGTCAAGCAGCTCAAAAACATCTGGCAGTGACGGCTCATTCATGCTTGCTTTGATGGCCATTGGAGATGAGGTTACTTTGATAGAATCAATAGGCAAGGAAATATAGTTTATGGATAGTGGTTGTTCTCGGCACATGACAAGAGACAAATTTAAATTTATGTCTTTGACACCTAAAGATGAAGGTCATGTGATATTTAGAGACAATGCAAAGGCTAAAATTATCGGTATAGGTAATTTCGGTAATGGGTCTACTAGTATTAAAGATGTTCTCCTAGTAAATGATCTTAAACATAACATGCTTAGTATTAGTCAATTATGTGATAAAGGTTATAACATTATTTTTTATCATAATTGATGCATTATTAAGAATGGGCATGATAGTAGTATATTACTTGCTGTATCATGTTTTGAGAATGTTTATACATGTTCATTTGATGATTTCTCTTCTCAAAATTTATCATGTTTAAATGCATTATCTGAGAATAGTTGGTTATGGTATAAAGACTTGGGCATGCTAAAATGGAATTACTTTCAAATTTATCTATTTAAAGTCTTGTACATGGCCTACCTGCATTAAAATATGTGAAAGATATGTGATGCATGTCAATTAGGTAATAAAACTAGATCATCCTTTAAAAAGAAGTTGCACACATCCACATCTAGATGTCTTGAATTGTTCCATCTTGATTTATTTTGTCCAAATGCCATTGCTAGTTTAGGAAGTAAATTTTATGCATTCGTAATTGTGGATGACTATTCAAGATATACATGGGTATTCTTCCAAGCTAAAAAGAGTAAAGTTGCTTCTATATTTTCTAAGTTTTGTTAACGTGTTCAAAATGAGAAGCAATGTTGCATCATTAACATCTGTAGTGATAGAGATAGAAAATTTAGGAATGATGAGGTAATTAATTATTGCGATGAGCATGTGTATACTCACAACTTTTCTGCACCTAGATCACCACAACAAAATGGTGTTGTTGAAAGGAAGAACATAACGTGTTAGGAAATGGCTAAAACAATGCTTAATGATATTTTTGGGTCGAAGCTGTAAGCACAACTTGCCATATAGTAAACAGGGTATCTATCCGAAAAGGTTTTAATAAAACCCCTTATGAAATTTGGAATGGTAAGACTCCAAATATATCCTATTTTAAAGTTTTTGATGCAAATATTTTATTTTGAATGATAAGAATAATTTGGGTAAATTTGATGCTAAATTTGATTATGGTATTTTCCTTGGGTATACTACTAATAGTAAAGCTTATAGAGTTTATAAAACGTACGTTAGTAGTAGAAGAATCTATGTATGTTGTATTTGAAGAATCTAATCCACTTGTGTAGAGAAAGGTTTTAGATGATAATGACGCAAGTATACAAAATAACCAAAACCAAGGAAGTGATACGATAAATGAACCAGAAAATGAGAAACCTCAAAGAGAGAAGAAAACTTTACCACATGCTATAAAGACAATACTAGGACATTTGGTTGAATTCGAAATGAGTATGATGGGGGAGTTAACATTCTTTCTTGGGTTGCAAGTCAAGCAAACCAAAGAAGAGATTTTCATTAATCAAGCCAAGTACACTAAAGAGTTATTGAAAAAGTATGGATTGGATGGCGCTAAAGAGTACAAAACTCTCATGGCAACAACTATGAAAATAGACAAAGACGATACGTGTAAAAACATAAATGAGAAAATGTATCGAGATATGATTGAAAACTTGTGGTATATTACTGCTAGTAGACTTGAGATAATGTTTAGTGTATGCTTGTGTGCTAGATTTCAATCTTTTCCTAAAGAATAGCATTTAACTGCAATTAAGCGAATCTTTCGATATTTGAAAAGCACCAGTGACCTAGGATTATGGTATCCTGGGAGAGTGACTTTAAGTTAATCGGTTACTCTGACGCTGATTTTGCCAGATGCAAAGTTGAGCATAAAAGCATAAGCAGGTCCAGTCACTTTCTAGGACATGCTTTGGTTTCTTGGTTTAGCAAGAAATAGAATTTAATTGCCTTATCGACTACTCAGGCTAAGCATATAGCAGCTAATAATTATTGCGCTCAAATTCTATATATTAAGTAATAATTATATAATTTTGAAATATGTATGGAGGAAGTCCTTATTTATTATGATAATAAAAGTGTTATATGCTTAAGTTAGAATCCGACACAACACTCACGAACTAAGCACATAGAGATTAGACATCATTTTATTCATGATTACATTCAGAAAATGAATGTAATTATTGAGTATATTGATACCTCCGATCAGCTGGCCCTTTACCAAACCTCTAGAGAAAGATCAATTCATGAAAATTATTCGACGTTTAGGTATGGCTAGACATAACGATATATGTCTAGGGTGATGTTTTTGGGTCTCTGCTCCTACTTTTTGAGATGACAAAGGGAGAAAAGTTGATATTTAAAGGAGTTAGTTGATGTTTAGGAATATATTCGCCTAAGCATTAAATTAATTAAAGAGAGACATTAGTTAAATTAGGCTTTATGTTGAATATCATTATTGCTTAATTGCCTAGGCTTATATACATATATGTATCATTGTTTTATTATGTTTTCGTGTTTATGCTTAAATCAGTTAAAATACCCGTCCTCGAATTTAAGGGGAGTGTGATTATATTGTTTATTAAAGAAAATATCAAATTTAATTGTCATCATCAAAAAATGGGAAATTGTTGAACATTAAGTTTTGATGGACAATTAAGTATTGATATTTTTGGTGGAATTAATGTGTTTGTTGGGTATTTCATAAAAGAGTTCCATATAGTTGATTAAGAAGAAGACCACATGAAGAAAACATAAAGGGTGAAAACAAATGACGCAATGAAGAAATAAAGAATGTTGAAGACCTTAAAGAAAATTTGGTGAAAACAACTCTCTACTCATATACTCTTAATGAAACCTAAATTTAGATCACACATGACACTTTAAATGAGTTATTTTTATGTGTGTCTTGATATGAATTGATAGAGTTAAGATACTAATTAAAGATTTTGTATGTTCTCCTTATGTGAAATCAAATTAATAATTGATCTAATTGGAAAACATGGTTTAAAGTATAAAAAGGTGTATTTTTGGGTCAATTCGGTCAACCGAGAAAAATAATCGGTTAATTGAATCAAGCAGTGAGTTTTGGAGCAGAATTAAGGTGTTACTGATCCAATCGGTCAATCGAATTAAAGAGGTCGGTCAACCATTTGAAACAGTGGTTGAATTAGTAAAGGAATTGGACCAACCTAAAGCAGTCGATCAACCAATTAGACCAAATTCGTTAACTGTTTGTGTCAGTGTGTTTTTTTTAGGCGAAATTGAACCAACCTAAATCATTCGGTTAGCCGAATGGAAAATTCGGTTAACCGATTGGCCTAAAGGTTTACGCTGTGTTTTGGGCCTGAATCATTCAATCAGCCAAATTTTCGGGTTCGGTCAACTGATAGTGTCGGTTGTGATTTTGTGTGACTTGGTCTCTTAGTAAAAAACTATCCGTTTTTTAGGATTCCAAGGGACAGATTTGGGGGATTTAAACTTACTTAAGATATGGTACATTTATTTGATTAACCCTATTGATTTGGTCCACATAATTTGTGATTCTCTTAATTTAAGTTGATTAATACTTCCTATCTTTATGATTATAAATTGAGAATTATTTTATGGATTTATTTGAGAGATTTGAAATATATTTTAAAGTGGAATACCTCTGAAATAGAAGATAATATTATATGGGGTCTAATAGTGTCTTTTAGAGGCATATCTTTCGAAAAGTAGTCATTGGAGGACTTGATATCTGTCTATAAAAATATACCTGCGGGATTAAGAGAAAACACATCGAGAACAATCAGTTTATGCTATTCTAAGAGTGATTTTTACTCTAATATTTCTGTGAGAGATTTTGTTCAAAGTTCTTGGTCTAAAGTGTTGTTGATTTGGCATTACCGATCTGTGCTCCGTTGCGATTTCGTTTTCATCTTCGTTGTTTTCCCGGTAAGATCTTTGTAAACTTTTGTTATTTACTTTGAATTCATATTATTATTGATTGTGTGGTTATGAAATTGTAAAAAAAAATATTTTTTTAACTTAAAAGTCTGAAAATATTTTTAAAACGATTTTGTTTGATTATCTGATTACGTACTCTAAATTGTAATAAGATATTGTTTGCCTTACATTGTATCTATTACGTAGGAATTTTTGAGATATTAATTGAGTATATATGTATTGAGGTGGTAGAATTTCCTTGTGGGAAGAAACTCATATTTTTCTGTATTTATGAGTTTGAGCAGATTAGACATGTTTGGGACGATGTCTAGTTAGAGTAGCTAGGTTTCGATCTTTTTCCTGTGAAAAAGATTAGGGTTCGATCTTTGTCCTGTAAAAAGGTTGGGTTATTCTTTTCCTTTGAGCATAATTAGGTTTTGATTCTGTTTGTAATTGAATTGTTATTTTTGATTGAATTATGAAAGTTCAATCCTTACCTATAAAAAAGGTACTTGAGAGAGTGGTGAGGTTAATCTTTAGCTTGGTAAAAAAGATAGAGTTCATTTTTGAGATGGAAAAAGGCTAAATTTGTAAAGGTTGATTATGTTCTAGTAAAAGAATCATTATAAGGGTTTGGTTTTTATCAGTAAAGGAATCAAGGATTTAGTGGTTCCGAATCTCCGTGGATCTCGGGAGACTGGATTGGGCAAGGTTAGCTTGCTGAACCAGGATATACCTTGGTGTGTTACATTGTTTATGTTGTGTTTGGATGTGCATTTAGTATTAAACACTTATCCTCTGCGTAACTAAGATAATAATTAATTTAGGAAAATTGATTATTTGATAATTAAGTGTTTAAAGAATTTATTTGTTCAAATTTTGTAACTACTCAATTCACCTCCTTCTTGGGTAACTCTTTGGGTCAACAGTTCCTATCAAGTATTTGGATGCTTTGAGCACAGCGGGCTCCAACCAGGTGGCTCAAATCTTTAAGCTTACCGATAAGCAGATTAGATGGACCCTATTTGTTCTAACATGGAGGACAATACCCTCCCTAACGACTACACATAGGCCAGGAAGATAAGATACCGGGCAACAAGCTATTCCATCATAAATGGGGTCCTCTATAAAAAATCCATATTGGGACCATACTCTAGATGTTTCCGACCAGAAGAAGCCAAGTACGTCATGAGGGAGATCCACAAGGGCGTGTGCAACAACCATTCATTGGGCAAAGCCTTGGTGTGCGAGATCATTCTATAGGGGTATTACTTTCCAAATATGGTGGAGGACACAATGGAATTTGTGAAAAGTACAACAAGTACCAAAGATTCGTGTTGCACTCTCGGGCACAACCAACTACCCTTATTCCTGTGATAAGTCCTTAATCATTTGCCAAGTTAGGGATTGACATGCTCGAATTCTTCCCCTAGGCTACTGAGCAGAAAAGGTTCATGGCAATGACCATTAACTATTTCCCAAAATGGGTCGAGGCTGAGCCCCAGGCCCATATCACTAAGGAAAAGATATGGGACTTCACGTGGAAGAACATCATTTTCTAATTTGGTGGTTGATGAGTGGTTTATTTACCAACAAATCAAGTACTTTAAGCATTTTTTAAGCATTTTTGTTAGTTTAATATGTGTTTGTATTGTTTTATAAGTTTTTGAATAAATGGGTGAAAAGATACAAATTCAGTTTAGGTGCAGTAACTTTAAGGCCATTTTTGACAATTATTCGATCCGATTTTGGAAAATCTCAAACATTGAAGTTGTAGCTCCATTTTTGACAATTATTCAAGAACGTTATGGCCAAAAGACCATTGCTGTAGCGGTGAAGGGTCAGTGGACATACTGACTTCCTATCGCTGCAACGGTCCGGCTCCACCTGGAAATGATATTTTGGGATATTTTTTGAGATATTTTGGATCCCTATGATATCACCTCTTCCCCTAGCACCTAAGGCACATTTTTGGGAGGGTCTTGAGAGCTCCAAGACATACCAACCAAAGAGGATCATCTATTTGAAGAGGAGAAAATGAGATTGGAGCGGACTTAGCACATGTGGAATCACCCATTCTTCAGATTTGGATATTCTCCCTTGTTTCTCTTTTTTATTTTTAGCTTTTGTTGGTAGTTTTGATCATGTTTAGCTTATTTGTTGTTGAATATTTGGTTATGGTCATGTATAGCTAAACATATATTGTCTAGGGTTTGATGAACTTCATGAAAACGTGGTTTGAATAAATCAATGTTTTGTTAACGGTTGTTTATATTTATTCGATTGTGTTTACCATTTTATTACTTCCATTATATGCTTGTTATGATGTATTGGTTGGTTTGAGAATACGGGATTTGACACTCGAGAGAAGTAACCTTGGATTCATATTCGGGTTTAAACACAACGCGACGATCTAATGACTCGAGAGAGTATTAGAAAGTGTGCAATCCGTGAGGTTAGGGCAAGACTCATGTGATCAATGTTGTTTAGATACTAGATGGGGATATCAGCATTGACACGAAGTCTCATATTCATTCACTTTACACTCGGGAGAGGTAATGAGTGAGCTTTCGATACCTAGATTGTTGGATAGATTTGAATACTGTAAATGTAAACTAGACTAAAACGAACACATTTAAATGAACAAAGTTAATCCCCAGATAATATATTCCCATAAACTTCATATTAGTATTATAGTTTAATTAGTTAATTAGTTTACTAGTCGCAACAAGAACTTGGGTAGAAGGAGGAGACGGTACCACCTCTTTTGATCAACTGGTAGCGCGAAATTACATCGCTACTTTCACCGCAAGTGTACGGGTTAAGTTTTAGTGGAGTGGGAAGAGTAAGGATTGTTGTATCCACAAGGATTGGTTTAGATTATCGTTGAGTACCGTAATTGTCATAACCTAACTTTATTCAGGCGATAAAAAATAGGTTTTTATAATAATTATAAACTACACTAATTAAACTTATTATACTAGTATGACATTTATGGGAAAATATTGCCTAGGGATTAACTTCGTTCACTTAAACGTATTCGTTCAATCTAGTTTATATTAACGACATTCCAATCTATTCTACAATCTGGGTATAAAAAACTCACTCATTACCTCTCCCGAGTGTAAAGTGAATAAATATGTAACTTCGCGTCAAGGCTAAAGTCCCCCTCAAGCATCTATATGGCACTTGGTCGCATAAGTCTCGCCCCAATTTCACGGATTGCACAATTTCTAATGCTCTCCCAGGTCATTAGATTGTTGCGTTGTGTTTAAACCCTAATCCGAATTCGGGGTTATCTCTCCCGAGTGTCATACCCCGTATTCTCAATATATCATAACAAGCATATAAACGTGGAAGAATGGTAAACACAATCGAATAGACAAGAACAACCATTAACAAAACATCAATTTATTGAAATAACGTTTTCATGAAGTACATCGCTCCTTCGGCAATATATGTTTAGCTACACTTGGCTATAGCCCTATATACAATTAGAAACAAGCTAAACATATATAAAACAACCAACCAAATTAAAAAATAAAAGAGAGAAACAAGGAGACTAGCCGTTATATGAAGATCCAATGCTACAACTGCTCCAAGAACGTTTTCTCCTCTTGGCCTTGATGATCTTCTCTTGGTTGGATGTGTCTTGGAGCTCTCAAGACTCCCAAAAATGTTCTTTTGTGTTTTTGGGAGAAGAGAAGATATTTACAAGATCCAAAATATCAACAAAATATCCTAAAATATCTAAACTGTCTGGCGCCTAACCGCTGCAACGGTGGAGAAGTTGGTGGCTTTCGGGTGGGTGATCGCTGCAGCGGTGGAGCTCTCTAAATTTTGACCATTGCAGTGGTGGTTTCACTACTGCAGTGATGGAGAATTCAACAACTCTCTGTACTTTGACCGCTGCAGCGGTAAAACCACCACTACAGCGATGGATGCTGGTTCTGAAAATTGATCTTTTTGCTCTTTTTCTCCACCTTTCTTTCACCGACTTGCTTGTTTATGGATCGTTTTCGTCTCTTTTGGCCCCAAATACCTTGTTTATAACAAACAAATAAAAACGAATTAAAACATATTGAAACGCTATAAAAATACTCGAAAATTACCAAAACTGGTTTGGGAATAAATGGATAAATTACACCTATCAAATTTTCCCAAATTTAGAATTTTGATAGTCCTAGAGAAAAATACTCACACTAAAATAAAAAAAACACAACTAAATAACTAACACAAAAACTAAACACGAATAAAAACACAAACTACCTAAACATAACGATATGCGAGTTTTGAATTCGACTGTCGATCAAAACATTTTTCCCTCAACAACCCCCAATCATATTGAGTTCAGGAGTAAAAAGCACCATTTGATGTTCTAGAATTTTAATATTCAATAATGGTAAATATCATTCTAGATTCTTTCAACGTGTGTGTGCGAAACTCAATAATATAACCATTCAAAGACTGGATTGGATTATCCACCAACGAAGCTCATGACCTTAAATCGTAAAGGATTAGGATATCCATATGCCTGACTGAGTTCCACTCTCCACTAATGTAGGCTTGGAAGTTAAAAAAGATCAGTAAGACTTGGTTCGGTTTGGAACATGACCAAAGGTATATTGGGAATATAAAACAGGTTAACATCGTTAACTCAACGACATCCAAGGAACAACACTTGGCACACAATCACACTCGAACCCCTATAGATAAATTTGAAACAACTCTAAACCTACATTTAAGATCGACGTGCTCACTTGTCAAAAGAAATCGAAATTGAACTATATTTACATATGTTTTTTTTTTCATTTTTTTTAAACGTAATCAACAACTGCACCCCCAAACTTATTCAATTATTAAAATTTCACGGGTGTGGTTAAAACGAAAGAAAAATGACAAGTGAGTACTCCAATACCGAACTAATCAAAAGTTCGTCCTAAACCCAACTGCTCATTTCAAGTAGCACACACGAATGCTAACTTGATTCACTCAAATTGTGCCTTCGGTTCAACGATATAGGTTTGGAAAGAATTCAATTAGTCAGGGTATTTGTTATGTGTTCAGAATTGAAACAACATTATAGGCTTCGACAGGGTAACGAGGGATTAACATATAGCAAGATAAGCTTCAAAGGCTCAAATGAATCAAATGAATGCCTAAATCACATCTCCTAAACAACCTCGCCTAAGATTTTGCCTCATGTTTCCCCCAATCAGGTTAAAATCCCTTAAAATTATCATGAATTTGGCTAATGGATAATTGGCCTTAAATCAATTGAATGGCTATACATTGAGTTTACGAGCTCGTGCAAATTAGGATCTACAATAACTTTTACCAAAACGACATGCCAAGCACACAGAACACACATGAATGGGCATTACCTTTGACCTCGACAAACAACCAAGGGATAATATCATCATCGGGTAATGGCCCAGATGAACACAAAACTCAGCACATGCACAACAACTACAAACATAAACACACTACACTAAACAAACAAGCATAATTAAAATAAAACTACCCAACTAACGACAAGAACACATACTAACATACTACACATCACCCCTAAACGTAAAATGGTTAGTGTTCACAATGACCCAATCATCAATCTCAACATTTAACATGCATTATAGTGATGAAGGGGGTTTAGAACATGTACCTGGGAGGTGAGACAATATCACCTCTGAATGAAGTCGACGGTGATGTTCTAATTTATTTTGAACTTGGGTTGCCTCCCAAGAAGTGCTTGGTTTATTATCCTCGGCCTGACATGGAGAAGCGCTCATCAAAGAGTGGCTTTCGCCCATAGTAAATGTCGTACAACACTACATATGGGTCTTGGTTTTGAATGCCCTCAAGCTTGGCGAGATTTGGCTCTGATCGGCTCGAGCTTTCAATAATACTCTTCACCGGCTCATGTAGTTGGTGGGCATGAAAGAACATTGCAAATGGCGGCGAAGGACAAGTAAGCCACATCGGATCCTCGTAAATGTGATCATCTTAGATCGGTGGTGGCATCACAAAGTGGATCTCTAATAGTGAAGAATCACAATCGTCGATCCATGCTTGGGTTCTCGTCTCATTCGAATAATCATCATTGAACTACCTAAGCTCCTTCGGCTCGTATCCGGTTCCTTTCAGTGGCTTTCACAAATAAATGTGGGTTGATTGTCTCTCAGTGCCACCGCTTTGGACTCAGCCTCAATGAAGTAAAGAATATGACCAATTTGAGTCTCAAGAGACTTAACGGTCTTATCAATTTTAGCACAGGTTATCTCAATAGTATCAAGACAAACCTCATGGTTATTAAGTTGATCATTTGTTTCCCTCCAAAACGCCTGGCTCTCCCCCATAAATTCAATGACAATTTCTTCTAGGGAGGGAGAAAACTCAACATATTGGTCCGGGGTGTCAATCCATGGCTCCGAAATGGTGAAACTATCCCCCAAGCTTTGGTAGCTTGTTGAATAATTACAACAATGAAAATCAAACTCCGCCATGTCTTCCAATAACCAATATTCTTCATCCGCGGTTAGTTGGTCGAAAGAGGTGGTACCGTTTCCTCTTTTCACCCATGTTCTGGTTGCGGCTAATAACC
Organism: Eucommia ulmoides; assembly: GCA_016647705.1. NCBI lineage: Eukaryota > Viridiplantae > Streptophyta > Magnoliopsida > Garryales > Eucommiaceae > Eucommia > Eucommia ulmoides. The sequence continues at coordinate 36,955,027 of CM028334.1, read as the reverse complement.
CATTGAGAAAGTTCAGTAATTGACACTCTCTTGGGAAATGATGATTGGGGAACCGGAATAAAAACTTCTTGTATCGATCCCAAGCACAATAAAATGGCTCGAAATCTAGTTGAATGAAATGCAAAAGCACTTGTTGATCTAACATCTTCAAGTACCTTGCAAGAAAAACAATACTACAAAACAAAAATTATGAACAAAATAAATGCCTAAATTAAAAACAAGTTACTTAATCACAATATCAACAACAATATAAAAGTCAATCCCCAACAACGGCCCCAAAAACTTGGTAGTGTGAAATTACGTCGCTACTTTCACCGCAAGTATACAGGTTAAGTTTTAGTAGAGTGGGAACAGTAAGGGTTTTCATATCTACAGGGATTGGTTTAGATTATCGTTGAGTATCGTAATTGTCATAACCTAACTTTATTTGGGCGATAAAAAATAGGTTTTTATAATAATTATAAATTAAACTAATTATACTAATATACTAGTATGACGTTTATGGGAAAATATTGCCTAGGGATTAACTTTGTTTAATTAAACGTATTCGTTTCAATCTAGTTTATATTAATGGCATTCCAATCTATTTGACAATCTAGGTATCGAAAACTCACTCACTACCTCTGCCGAGTATAAAGTGAATGAATATGTGACTTCGCGTCAACACTGAAGTCCCCTCGAGCCTCTATATAACACTTGGTCACATAAGTCTTGCCCTAACCTCAGGGATTGCACACTTTCTAATGCCCTCCCGGGTCATTCGATTGTCTCGTTGTGTTTAAACCGTAGTCCGAATTCGGGGTTACCTCTACCGAGTGTCAAACCCCATATTCTCAATATATTATAACAAGTATATAAATGTGGAAGAATGGTAAACACAATCAAATAGACAATAATAATCATTAACAAACATCGGTTTATTCAAACAACACTTTCGTCAACTACATCGCTCCCTAGATAATATATGTTTAGCTATACTTGGCCATAACCCTATATACAACTAGAAACAAGCTAAACATATACAAAACAACCAAACAAACTAATAAATAAAAGAAATGAACAAGGAGACTAACTGTTATCCAAAGATCCAACGCTAAAACTGCTCCGACAACATTTTCTCCTATGGGCCTTAATGATCTTCTCTTGGTTGGATGTGTCTTGGAGCTCTCAATACTCCCAAAAAACATTCTTTTGTGTTTGGGGGAGAGGAGATGATATTTATAGGATTCAAACTATCAACAAAATATCCTAAAATATCTAAACTGTTTGGCGCCTGACCGCTGCAGCGGTGGGATCACTGCTACAGCAATGGAGAAGTTGGTGGCTTTCTCGCGGGTGACCGCTGCAGCAATGGAGCTCTCTGCATTTTGACCGCTATAGCGGTGGAGAATTCAGCAACTCTCTGTACTTTGACCACTGCAACGTTCGTTTCTTCGCTGCAGTAGTGGATGCAGGTTTTGAAAATTGATCTTTTTGCTATTTTTCTCCGCCGTTCTTCCACTGATTTGCTCGTTTATGGACCGTTTTCATCCCTTTTTCCCTAAATACCTATTTTATAATAAAACAAATAAAAATGAATTAAAATTTATTAAAACACTATAAAAATACTCAAAAATTACCAAAATCGGCTTGGGAATAAATAGATAAATTACACCTATCACCAACTAATCGCAGATGAAGCCTATTGGTTTTTGGAAGATATGGCTGAGCTTGATTTTCAGAGTTGGAATTATTCAACAAGGTACCAAATCTTGGGGGGTAGTTCAACCGTTTCGATGCCATGGATTGATACCCCGGACCAACATGTGGAGTCTTCCTCCACCCTAGAAGAAATGTTCACTGCATTTATGGGGGAGACTCAAGCTTTCTGGAGGGAAACAAATGATCATCTCAATGAGCTTGAGGACCATCTTGACAAAATTGAGATAACCTACACTGAAATTGATGTGACCGTAACGTCTCATGAGATGCAAATCGGTCAGCTTATTTGCTTTAGTAAGACCGAATCAGAAGTGGTGGCACTGAGAGACACACAAGTCACATCCATATGTGAAATCCACTAGGAGGAACCGGATATGAGCAGGAAGAACTTGGGTACGTTCGTTGACGATTATACTAAGGAAGAGAAAACCCAAGTGTGGATTGGCGATGAAGAATCACATGTTGATAATTGTGATTCTTCACCATTTGTGATCCATATTTTGATGCCACCATCGATCCAAGATGATCACATCTTTGAGGATCCGATGTGGCTCACTTGTCCTTTACCGCCTTTAGCATTGTTCTTTCATGCCCACCGAGCACTTGAGATGGAAACTAGTCATATTGAGAGCTTTAGCCGAACAATGCCAAATCTCACCATGCTTGGGGGTGTTCAGAAACATGACTCATATATTGTGTTGTATGACACATACTATGGGCGAAAGTCGCTCTTTAATGAGACCTTTTCCGCATCAAGCCGAGGACATTAAGCCAAGCTCTTCTTGGGAGGCAACCTAAGTTTTCAAATAAATCAATCGATTACCGTTAACTACACTCAGAAGAAAGATTGTCTCGCCTCCCAGGTATGTGTTCAAAACCCCATTCGTCAATACAATGAATGCTATTTGTTGAGTTGGATGTTGGGTCATAGTGGACACTGCCCGTTCTGAGTTTGGGGGGGATATTTTCTATGCTTTATAGTATGATATCTTTTTGTTAGTTATGTAGTTAAGTTAAATTGTTTTTATGTAAGCATGTTTGTTTAGTAGTAGTATACATGTGTTTATGTTTGTAGTAGTTGTTGTGTGTTGAGTTTTGTAGTTCATCTAGTCATTACCCGAAGATGATAGTATCCCCTAGTTATTTTTCGAGGTCAAGCATAATGCCCATTCATGTGTGTTCTATGTTCTTGACATCTCATTTTGGTAAAATTAATTATGGATCCTAATTTGCACGAGCACGTAGACTCATTGTATAGCTATTCAATAGATTTGACGCTGATTATTTAGAAGCAAGTTCATGACAATTTTAGGGATTCTAGAACCTGATTGGGGGAAACCTGAGGCGAAATCCTAGATGAGGTAATTTAGGAGATATGATTTAGACATTCATTTTGATCGCTTAAGCCGTTGAAGCCTACCATGCTATATGTTTTATCCCTCGTTAACCTGTCGAAGCCAGTAAGCTGTTTCAATTCTGAATAAGTAACAAATGCCCTGGCCAATAAAACATTTTCCAAACCTAAGTCGCTAAACCTAAGGCAATGTGGGTCAAAATCAAGTGAGCATTTGTAAATTCTACTTGAAGTGAGCGGTTGGGTTTTGGGCGAACTTTTGATTGGTTCGGTATTCGAGTACTCACTTGTCATTTTTCTATCATTTTCCCACACTCGTGAAATTGTACAAATCAAATAAGTTTGGGGGTGTGGTATCTTTTAAAAAAAAATAAAAAAACATATGTAAATATAGTTCTATTTTTGTTTCTTTTGACAAGTGAGTACAACATTTTTAAAAGATAGCTCAAGGTTGTTTCGAATTGAACTTTGGGGTTCGAGAGTGATTGAGAGCCAAGCATCTACCTTGGGTAACGTCGCGTTAATAATTTTACCTATTCTCGATATACCTTTGGCTAGTTGATAAAAACCGATCCAAGTCCTTTTAATCTTTTTGAATTTTCAAGGCTACATTAGTGGAGAGTAGAACCCAATCTGGAATATGGATATCCTAATCCTTTATGGTTTGAGTCATGAACTTTGTTGGTGGATAATCCAATCCGGTATTTAGATGGTAGTATAATTGAGTTTTCGCACACACATTTGGAAAGGATCTAAAATGGCATTGACCGTTATTGAATGTTGAAATTCTAGAATACCACATGGTGTGGTTTTAGTTTTGAACTCGATATGATTGGGGGCCGTTGAGGGAAAACTTTTTGGTCGATTAGTTGAATTCAAAACTCACATGTCGTTATGTTTAGTTCATTTTTGTTTTTTCGTTTTTAGTATTTAAGTTCATAAATTCGTTGTGGTAGTTTGTTTTCTTGTGTATGTGTTTTTGCGTGAGGACAAGCAAACATTTGAGTTTGGGGGTATTTGATGAGTGGTTTATTTACTGACAAATTAAATACTTTTAGATTCAAATATTTGTGTATTTTCAAGCATTTTTGTTAGTTTAATTTGTGTTTGTATTGTTTTATAGATTTTTAAATAAATGGGTAAAAAGATGCAAATTCGGTTCAAGTACAGTAACTTCAATGCCATTTTTGACAATGATTAAATCCTATTTTGGACGAGAAAAATAAAACCAAAAGACCACCGCTACAACGGTGAAGGGTCAGTGGACTTACTGACTTCCCACTATTGCAGCAGTGCTTCCCACCATTGCAGCGGTCTGACTCCACCTGGATATGATATTTTAGGATATTTTTGACATATTTTGGATCCCTATGATATCCCCTCTTCTCCCAACACCTAAGGCACATTTTTGGGAGTGTCTAGTGAGATCTAAGACATACCAACCAAGGAGGATCATCTGTTTGAAGAGGAGAAAATGAGATTGGAGCAGACTTAGGACACGTGGAATCACCCGTTCTTCAGATTTTGCTATGCTTCCTTGTTTCTCTCTTTTATTTTTAGCTTTGGTTGGTAGTTTTGATCATGTTTAGCTTATTTGTTGTTGAATTTTTGGTTATGGCTATGTACGGCTAAACATATATCGTCTAGGGTTTGATGTACTTCATGAAAACGTGGTTTTGAATAAATTGATGTTTTGTTAACGGTTGTTTATCTTTATCTGATTATGTTTACCGTTTTATTACTTCCATTATATGCTTTGTTGGCCCAGTGAGCTACCCAAGAGGGGGGGGGGGGGGGGGAATTGGGTATATATAAAAAATTATAAGAGAAAATACTTCAAAAATCTAAATAATTAATTTTAATGCTAAATTAATTATTATCTCTATATAGCAGCGGAAATATATTATTAACTAGGTGCACACCAAACAACCAAAAATAAACAGTGTAAAAAAAACAACACACCAGAAATTTATCCTGGTTCACCAAGTTAATCTTGGCTAATCTAGTCCTCCAAGCCCCACAGAGATTCGCACCCATTAATCACTAAGATTCCTTTAAACAAGTAATAACCAAACTTTTACACAATGATTCTTTTCACAGGCTCAGAATCAACCTTTACAAATTCATTTTCCCAGGCTCAGGAATAACTTCTTCATTTTCCCAAGCTCAAGAATATCCTCTACTTTTCAAAGACTCAAGAATAACCTAATTTTTTTCATACCTTAGGCTAAAGAGTCAAAACCTCATAGAAACACTCCAACTATCATTTTCCTAGGTAAGGATGAAACCTTTACAAAATCACTTATAAATTCAATTAAGGAAGAATTAACACCTCAATCTCTTTACCGGAAGAGATTAAAACAAGTTACCCTTGATTAGACACTCCCAATAGTATATAATCTGACACTCAACTCACCAATTACAGTAAATTAATAAGTTCTTCCCACTCGAAGCTTCTACCACCTCAAATCAATTTAAACACAATTAATGTCCCAATATTTATTAGTGATAGAATTAAGTGAGAAAATAAAAAAATCTGATTATAAAAATACTGCGGGTAGCACAAAATTGAACACGTAATTATATTATCACACAAATTGTTTTAAAATATTTTTTATACTTTTAAAGTTCAAAAACGATTTCTCAACAATTAATTAACTAAGTAAGCAATGATCGTAATAAACTCAATTAAAAATATGCTTGGAACACTTTCACCAAGAAAACATAAAAATCTGATTATGATAAATATGAATAGCACACAAAATAAGTATGTAATCAAATTTTCACCAAAAATCATTTTAAAATATTTTTATGCGATTTAAAGTTTAAAAAACGATTTTATCAAAGATCTTATCAACCAAGCAAATATACAAAAATAAATATGCAATAAATACTAATAGCTTGGAAAGATCTCACCCGAATAACACCGACGAATTAAAGATTAAAAATACTAGACAGCTCAAATCGGTGACGCTTACACAATGAGCGTTTTAACTCAAGAACTTCTTAGCAATTGATCTCATAATTTGATCTCTCGAAATAATTTCACAATAATGACTCTTATAAAAGCTTATGAACTGAATATTTCTTAATATAGTGTAAATATTATATGAAATCCGCAGGTATATTTAAAGCCACTTGAAACAAACCCTATAACGGTTAGTTTCCACAAAATATGTCAATTAAAATTACCTATAGACCCGATATATTGATTCCTTTCATTTAAGGTGTATTTTACTTAATTATAGCTTTCACAATATTCAATATAGTCCCACAAAAGAATTTTCAAACTCAAATCAATAAGATAGGAACTATTTGAAAAACATTTTAATTCCATGTACCAAATCTATTTAGATATTCAAATAAGAGTATTATATCTTAAAGAAATCCATATCCCTAAAATCTCTCAATCAAGTAACCAATTAACGGCTAGTTTTTGAACAAATCCTAAAACTCCACAAAACCTAAAATAGACTTATCAGTCTACCGCTCGATTCAGGATACTAGCAAAGCCAAAATTCCTTCGCCCATCGGTCGACCACCCATCCATCATCTGTCAATCGGACGATTCAGAGAGTTTCTCAAGTCGACCAATCTGTTGACTTAGAGATTCAGATAGTTTATTCTTTAGCCATAGGTCGACCTACTTGTCGACTGAACGATTCAAGGACTTTGTCTAATTTTCATAAGTCGACTTATCTGTCGACTGGATTATGTAGAACTCTTTCCTTAATTTTATTTTAAATCATTTTCTTTGACGTTTTTGCCCCTTTAACCAATTTATTTTCTCAATTAGCTCCACTAACTTCTTAAATTCAATTTTAATCGATTGTCTTTATTTCTTTTTCAATTACAAATAAGAGCAAACAATTTCACTAATTAGGATCCTATAAAAAACACACATAATTATAAAATCATTTTTGTGTCGTGTGTGATCCTAATTGGGAATCATTAAAAATAAAAATTTAACCTGAGTTGTTTTCCATAGGTTCTCCAATTTCTTAACTTCCATCATCTTTGTCATTTGTCTTTAGTATTTAGCATCCATTTCAACTTCTTCATGATAATATCTTCATTGAAACTAATAAACTGAAACACTTAATCCAACCATTAGTTCCACAAAAAACATTAACATTTAATTGTTCATCAAAATCCTAGGATCAACAATCTCCCCCTTTTTTATGATGACAATTAACTTGATATTTTCTTCAAAACAATCATGTAATCATGCTCCCCCTAAATCTGAGGACGGGTTCTTTAACTCATTAAAGCATAGTAATGAAGATAATCATAAGATTTTTTAACAAAGCACAAATTTCAATATACAATAAACTCCCCCTTAAGATATTCAACAAAATAATTCAAGTTTCCCCTTAAGATATTCATTAAAACATCAACTAATTCTCACACTTTGTCATCTCAAAAAAAATTGGGGAGGGGAACTAAAAACATTACTACTCTAGAAAAATGTCATGAACTTTAATTTTCCAGTAGAGATTTAGTGAGTATATCAACAAGCTAATCGAAACTATCAAAATATTGCCCCACTTATAAAAATTTCTCCCCCTAAATAATTGTAAACAAGCAAATTCATGCATAGGAGAATAATCCTGAGGCAAAATATTTCAGTGATATAACATGCAATCATATAATTTCAGTTAAGTCCGCATGCCTTACTAATTATACCAAATAATATCTTCCTATTATAGAAACAAAATATGTGATCTTTAACGTACTAAAATAGGAAACAAATCACAAGAATAATTTATCAATCATAAATCTAATGTATGCATAACCATGGATAAGTGCATATTTCTCTCATAAAATATCAACTCCCTTTTTGAACAATAATCATTAATAAAAACATGAGACATTAGATGAAACCTAGACACATAATGATTATAGGGATATCCATGTGCGATGGTATCATGCTATATATTTAGAGATCATGCAAATTAACAAATCATGCAATATATATATATATATATATATATATATATATATCAATAAAAATCCATGTACGCATATAATCAAAGCATGATATTTAAATTTCTTACATAATTATGCAAGAATGAGATCGTTTGAGTTGAATGAAGATTAAACTCTAATCAATTATCTCTTTGAATCCACCTTATTTTTATTAATTATCTCTTTGAATCCACCTTATTTTTATTCTTGACTCAAGTTTGAGTTTTGATATAAATATTTGTTTCTCCTTGAGTAATCTTATAATCTGAAACTCTTTGAAACATACTTGGAAGAAAATCATTAGTACAAATTAAGTGAACATATATTTATGAATTATTGTCATCAACAAGCATGATCACTAATTAATTCCAAAGCAATCTTAATCTTATCAATTAATGAAGTTATCTCAAGTAACATGCTCCTTATAATCATTAACACATAAGAATATAAATCTTAATAATAACATGCATAATAAAATTTTAAAACTCTTTCAAAATAATAATCATTTGAAAACCTTTAATATATCATGATATTATGCATTATAATAAATCAAGATATTATTTTAAGAAGCATAACATATCAGCTCAATCCAACATATTTGTAAAAAAAATAACATTCATAAATAAGAGCACATTATACAAATGATCCTGCTAATATGCAACAAATGATTAGTACTACTTAATGGGAGCTCAAACATTTAATTTATTTTTCAAAATCACGATACATGTTTCAAAATCAAACACAAGATAATTACTCGATATAAGCATATTATAATACATGTTAATATACTTTAACTAAATATGATTCCCATAATCACCATGTAATGTTTCTAAGACAACATGTGATCACATCATTGAAAATAAGTCTTAGAAACCATCATCAACTTACATATTTAGCAAGTTGGGCACCTCCCTCTTTAACAAATTTAATGAATTTAAAATGCAGAGGGTTAGGAGTACCTTTTTGTTATCCTTTGGGACAACTTTGCTCTTTACCTCATTTATATCGAAGATTGATTTGGGTGCGCAATTCTTCTTGGCCTGTTCGTATCCTCTCTACCTTTGATTATTTTCATTTGATACATTGATGATTCTCTTTGCATGTATTACTTGTGGCTTCTTGGTGATATCTCATCTTGGCTTTAGTAAATATTTTTTCTTTGCACGCGTCGCTTGTGGACCCTTGATGACATCTTATCTTGGCTTTGATATAACTTCTTTGTTTGTTCCTTAGGATCCATTTCCAATATTATGTAACTCTGTACAAGACATTTCAACAACTTTCTTCGGTATCCATTTCATTTTGGATCCATTATTGTTAAACATAAACTTAGGGTTTTAAAACGGACATTGATACTTTAAAATGCCCAACCCCATTACAATAATAACATCTCAAATCCAATTTACAATAGAAAGCACGAGATGTAAAACAAGAATAATTTCTAACAATAGAAACAAAACTATCACTGGCTTGTGATGAAGGATGAGACGATGAAGCATATCCATTTTATTTAGAAAAATCATTCTCAAAATCTCTTGAAATAGTGTTAAGGTTGGATTTTGATTTTTCAAATTTTTTCTTAAGTAAATCGATTTTAAAAATAAGATCTGACCTTTACCTGGAAATCATATCAAAATTATTAATTTCCTTTTCAAGAGAATCCACTTTAGAGAGCAAATTATTAATTTAAAAAACAATATTCAAAAATTCTTTTGTACCACAATAATAATTCAAATGCACTTTAAATTTTCGGACACTTTTTCCACCATTTTCAAAAAAATCAATTTTTCTTTTTAAACTCAAGCTCTCTTTAGCAAAAAATAGTGTGCAAGAAAGTAATTTTTCTATAACAATATGGACATTTTCATTATCATCATCTCCATCACTACCACAAGAATCACAAGAATCATAAACCACATTTTCATATACGAATTTACCACTATCAAAAGATGATACACAAAACACTTCATCCATGGTGTGTGCACGTGATCGATTTAGCTAGGATATTAAGCCTAATCGAGCTAAAACCAACTCTGATGCTAATTGTTGGCCCAGTGAACTACCCAAGAGGGGGGTGAATTAGGTAGATATAAAAAATTATCAGAGAAAATACTTCAAAAATCTAAAAAATTAATTTTAATTGTAAATTAATTATTATCTTTATAAAGCAGCAAAAATATATTATTAACTAGGTGCACACTAAACAACCAAACATAAACAATATAAAGAAAACAACACACCAAAAATTTATTCTCGTTCACCAAGCTAATCTTAGCTAATCCAGTCCTCCTAACTCTACGGAGATTCGCACCCACTAATCACTAAGATTCATTTAAACAGGTAGGAACCAAACCTTTACATAATAATTCTTTTCACAGGCTCAGAATCAACACCTCAATCTCTTTATCGGAAGAGATTGAAACCAACTACCCTTGATTAGACACTCCCAATAGTATCTAATCCAACACTCAACTTACTAATTACAATAAATTAATAAGTTCTTCCCACTCAGAGCTTCTACCTCCTCAAATCAATTTAAATACAGTCCCAATATTTACTAGTGATAGAATTAAGTGAGGAAACAAAAAAATCTGATTATAAAAATAATGCGGGTAACACAAAATTGAGCACGTCATCAGATTATCACACAAATCGTTTTAAAATATTTTTTTATACTTTTGAAGTTCAAAAACGATTTCTCGACAATCAATTAACCAAGTAAGCAATGATCGCAATAAACTCAATTAAGATTATGCTTGGAACACTTTCACCAAGAAAACATAAAAATTTGATTATAATAAATATGAATAGCACAAAAATAAGTATGTAATCAAATTTTCACCAAAAATCGTTTTAAAATATATTTATGAGATTTAAAGTTCAAAAAACGATTTTATCAAGATCTTATCAGCCCAGTGATAGGTGTGATCTACCTATCTATTTTCAAACCGAAATTGTTAGTTTTTAAGTACGTTTATTGTGTTTTTAATACATTTTAATATGTTTTTATTTTTTTTATATTAGCACTGGTGTGTGGGGTAAAAAGGTAGGAAAACAGAGCATAAACGATCAAATATTATCAAGAATGGTGGGAGAACGGTGGAAAAATAAGCAGGGAGGCATGATTCAGAAAAGAAGTCCACCGCCGCGGCGTCCAGACCTCCACTGCGACAGTGAAAATACAGAGAATGGCCATATTTTTCTGAACACCACCGCCACGGCGCTGAGACCCACCGCCGCGGCTCTGAGAATGCAGGATGGTCACCCAAATCCACCGTCGACTCCACCGCCTCGGCCAACATCAAACCGACCTACCACTGCCGCAGACCTGAATCCCACCGCCGTGGTGGTAAGCTCTGCATAGACTTAAGATATTTTTTGGGATATTTTGCCTATTTAAACCCTTCCTCTCCTCCTCTCTTCTATTGGAATCACCCTTCCATGGCCTTAGACTATATTTTAGGGTGAGTTTGAGAGATTTTTGGGGAAGAGCTCTCAACCCGGGGAAGAAGATGAAGGAGGAAGCGAGCGGTGAACAGTTTTAGCGCCAAATCTTTGGATATCGGCTACGTCGTTTGTTGCTTTTATTTATTTTCTTTATTTTGGTAGTTATTGAGTATGTTTATGCTATTTTACATTGTATACATGGTTATGGCCATTGGCTAAACATAAGTTATTTAGGGATTATTAATAAATTTATGAATACGTTGTTTAGTGGAGTTTGTGTTTCGTTTGCGGTTGTTCTTCGATGTTTGATTGTGTTTATCGTTCTTGTTTGTTGATTAAACTTAGATTTATATATCTAGAATTTAGGGTTTGACAAACCCCAGATTTAGACTAGGGTTAACGAACGTTACGATCTAATAACCCGGGAGAGAATTGGATTGTGTACAATCGATGACGTTGGGGCGAGACTCACGCGACCTAGGGTCGTTAAGATGTTAAGAGATACTTCTTTGTTGACATGAAGTCACGTATTCTCCCGTCTTACACTCGGGAGAGGTGGTGAGAGAGTTTTAGAACTAAGATTATCGATAGGGTAAACACAACGCGACGATCCAATAACCTGGGAGAGAGTTGGATTGTGCGTATTCAATGACGTTAGGGCAAGACTTACGTGGCCTAGGGTCATTAAGATGTTGAGGGGGACTTCTTCGTTGACACGAAGTCGCGTTATATCCCTCGTATTACACTCGGGAGAGGTGGCAGGGGAGTTTACGAACTAAGATTGTCGGATAAGTCGAATGCCGTTAACATAAACTATAATGAGATTGAACACGTATTCGTAAATAAAACTAATCCCTAGACAATCTAATATCTCAAAACTATCCCAATGTAGTATTAGTATAATTAAATTAGTATTTTAGTATTAGTATTAAATTATATTCCATTTTTGTTGCCTAGATAAAGTCGGGTTATGACAATTGCAATACTCGATAGTAATCTCAACCAATCACTGTTGATACAATACCCAACTGAAAGGTCTATTATATTAAAACTTGATCCGAACGCTTGCGGTGAAAGTAATAACGCTTAAATTGCGGCCACCGCCAAGCAAATATAGAAAAATAAATATGCAAAAAGACTAATAGCTTGGAAAGATCTCACCCGAATAACTCCAACGAATTAAAGATTGAAAATGCTAGACAGCTTAAATCGGTGATGCTTACACAATGAGCGCTTTAACTCAAGAACTTCTTAGCAATTGATCTCACAATTTGATCTCTCAAAATAATAGCAGAATAATGACTCTTATAAAAGCTTATAAACTGAATAGTTCTTAATATAGTGTCAATATTATATGAAATCCGCAGGTATATTTAAAGTCACTTGAAACAAACCCAATAATAGCTAGTTTCCACAAAATATGTCATTTAAAATCACCTATAGACCCCATATATTGATTCCTTTCATTTAAGGTGTATTTTACTTAATTATAGCTTTCAAAATATTCAATATAGTCCCTCAAAAGAATTTTCAAACTCAAATTAATAAGATAGGAACTATTAATAGGACCGATTTGAAAAACATTTTATTTCCATGTACTAAACCTATTTAGATATTCAAATAAGAGTATTATATCTTAAAGATATCCATATCCCTAAAATCTCTCAATCAAGTAACCAAATAATGGCTAGCTAACGGCTAGTTTTTGAACAAATCCCGAAACTCCATAAAACCTGAAATAGACTTCTCAGTCGACCGACCAAGACACATCTGTCGACCGCCCAATTCAGGATACTGGCAAATCCAAAATTATGCATTATAATAAATCCAGATATCATTTTTAGAAGCATAACATATCAGCTCAATCCAACACATTTGTAAAAAAAAAAATCTTGAATAAGAGCACATTATACAAATGTCAGCGTTGCGAGAGATAGTGCCTCTCTTCTGCAAGGTGCGACACCCCACCTGAAGGGGATGACGGGCCCAACGTAAGCAAGGCCAAGAGAAATAATGCTATCACATACAACGATACCTCCAATAGTAGTTGGGGAAGATACACACAGAGTGAGACAAACCACGCCAGTGGACTAAGAATCGCAGGCACGACACCGAGCCTTGAGGTCAAACCGAACCCCCATTATCCACTCTTTGCTAGGCCCACGAGCATCCTAAGAAGAACCGGATGACTGAACCCGCAACGGTGTGAGCCAAGCTGATAAATCGACAATGACCCATGAGAATAAGTCAGGGCCATCTACGAGAAGCTGGGACAAATTAGAAAGAAGGAGCCAAGCATTTATGAGATAATGAAGCATAACGCTTCTCGTTTTACCTCACATGTGCTACGGGAACCCGTCCTGTCCAACTTCAAGATGGCATCCTAGATCGAGATGTACCAGGAAGACTTCGATCCTAAGGAGCACCCCGATACCTACCATGCATACATGGACCGCGAGGAGCATTGGACTTAATAAAGAGCTATGTTTTCCAAGACACCATGGCCAGAGCTGGACGCAAGTGGTACAAGAACCTGAAGCCATATAGCTTTAATTCTTTCAAATCTTTTAGCCTTGTCTTTTCCTACAGGTTTATTAGCAGCGAGAGATGGGCCAAGAACCCATCACACCTCATGTTCATTAAAGAAATGGAGGGTAAAAGGCTGGAGGCATACTTTGAAAGAGTCCACCATTGGTCAGACCTACTCGAGAAGCTCAACAACGGAGTGGCCATCACTGCCCTTATGACAATGGTACTATTAAGCCCATTCCTACACAAGATAGCCCGCACCCCACCAAAGACCCTAGTCATAGCCTTTCGGTCTCTCTAGCGAGTTTATTATTGCGGAGGATGTCTGTAGTGATTGAGCCAAGAAAGAGGAGGGCAAGGGAAAGAAAAGATAGCTGATGAGCCCAAAAACCACAAACATGGGCGAAATGACTCCCAATTGAAGAAAAAATAGGACGAAATAGAGATGGGCTCAACCAATAAGAGACAAGGGAAAAATTGATCCCTCTGATACTTTAACAACTTCACGCCCCCTCAATGTACCAATAGCCACTGTCCTGATGCAGATTGATGACAAGAAGCTACTCAAGTGGCCTCAGCCCCTAAAGAGTCATGGGAAGAACTATCAGGTTGACAAGTGGTGCGACTTCCAGCAAAGTCATAGTCATGCCACTGACAGTAATTATGAGATAAAGAATGAGATCAAGTAGTGGATCTAAAAAAATTTCCTCAAGAAGTTCATTGCCAATGGAGGTCAGGGTGAGCAACGCCTTGACAGCGAAAGAAGAAGACACAAGGTTCGAGGCAATATTTACTCAATCCACAATAGATTCGCCTCTGGAGAAACTTCCCAAGTTGATCACAAAGCTCATGCCCAGTGCGGTAAGCGCCCTGTTGAAGAATACATGTTCAAGGTCTCCAAGAGACCGCCCACTAAGGAAGAGGCTATCATCCTCAACGATGAAGATCTACGTGGGGTTCACACACCCAACGATGATCCACTAGTGGTCAATCTACATATGGCTAACTATAATGTAGGGTATGTACTAGTCGACAATAAGAACTAAACAAATAAATTCTTTAAACACTTAATTATCAAATAATAAATTTCCCTAAATTAATTATTATCTTATTTACACAACGGATAAGTGTTTAATACTAAGTGCATACCCAAACATAATATAAAGAATATAAAAAATGTAGCACACTAAGATATATCCTGGTTCAACAAGTTACCCTTACCTAATCCAGTCCCCCGAGCTCCACAGAGATTCGTAACCACTACCCCTGATTCCTTTACCGGTAGGAATTAAACCCTTACAATGATTCATTTATAGGCACATAATCAACCTTTACAAATTTACCATTTTCTCAAGCCAATGATGAACTTTATCTTTTTACTAGGCTAAATATTAACCTCACCACTCTCATAAGTATCCTTTTTATAGGTAATGATTGAAACTTTGCAATTCACTCAAACATGATAATTCAATTGCAGGGAGAATCAAAATCTAATTATTTTCAAGGGAAAAAAATAACCAAACCTTTTTGCAGGACAAAGATCAAACCCTAATATTTTTCACAAGAAAAAGATTGAAACTTAGCTACCTTGACTAGACACCGTCCCAAACGTGTCTAATCCACTCAAACTCAGAAATACAAAAAAATATGAGTTTCTTCCCACAGTGAGCTTCTACCACCTCAATAGAGATATACTCAATTAATGTCTTGACAATTGCTACGTGATGAATACCATGTGAGGCAAACAATATCTAATTAAATAAATAAGTGGGTAGCACAATTTAGAGCACGTAATCAGATAATCACACAAAATCGTTTTAAAAAGATTTTCAGGCTTTGAAGTTAAAAAATAATTTTCTAACAATCTTATAACCAAGCAATAAATAATAATATGAATTAAAAAAAAACAACAAGGTTTGAAAGATCTCACTGGGAAAACACCGAAGATGAAAACGGAATAGCAGTAGAGCACAAATCGGTGATGCCAAATCAACAGCGCTTTAGATCAAGAACTTAGAAAAAAATATGTCACAAAAATATCAACATAAAAATCACTTTTAGAATAGCACAAACTATTTGTTCTTGATGTGTTTTCTCTTAATCCCGTAGTTTTATTTTTATAGACCGATATCAAGCCCTCCAACGGTTACTTTTCAAAAGATATACCTCTAAAAGACACTCTTAGACCACTTATAATATTATCTTTCATTTCAAAGATATTCCACTTTAAAATATCTTTTAAATTTCTCAAATAAGTTCATAAAATAATTCTCAATTTACAATCATGAAGATAGGAAGTATTAATCAACTTAAATTTAAAGAATCACAAATTATGTGAACTAAGTCAATAAGGATAATCAAATAGATGTACCATATATCAAGTAAGTTCAAATCCCCCAAATACCTCCCTTGGAATCCTAAAAAATGGATAGTTTTTGACCAAGAGACCAAATCACACGAAATCATGACCAACACTATCGGTTGATCGAACTCAAAAATTCGATTGACAGGATGATTCAGAGTTGAAATACAACCTAAACTTTTAGGCTAATCGATTAATCGAATGACACATGTTGGTTTAATTTCACCTAAAAAACACACACTAACTCAAATAGTTAACCAATTTTTTCCAATTGATTATTTGACTGCTTTAGGTTGGTCTAATTACTTCACCAATTGAGCCATTGTTTCAAATAGTTAACCGACCTCTTTAATTCAATTGACCAAATTGATCAGTAGGACCTTAATTATGCTTTAAAACTCATTGTTTGATTCAATTAACCAATTTCTTTTCTCGGTTGACCGAATTGACCCAAAAATACACCTTCTTATACTTGAAACCATGTTTTCCAATTAGGTCAATTATCAATTTGATTTCATATAAGGAGAACATACAAAATCTTTAATTAGGATCTTAACTCTATCAATTCATATCAAGTCACACATAAAAATAACTTATTTAAAGTGTCATATATCGGGTTGCATTAAGAGTATATGAATAGAGAGTTGTTTTCACCTAATTTTCTTCTATACTCTTTATTTGTTCATTGCATCCTTCTTGGCACCCTTTATGTTTTCTTCATGAGGTCTTCTTCTTAATAAACTATATGGAACTATTTTTTGAAATACTCAACAAACGCGTTAGTTCCACAAAAAATATCAATACTTAATTATCCGTTAAAACCTAGGGTTCAACAAGTACCTTCTTTTTCAAGGTTTACTCTGTTGCAGATGTAAGGTTGGCTAACGCTGCCTCATGCCTACTCTTTTACCATGGAATTTAGATTAGTTGAACTTTTTTTAAAGCCATCTAGCAGTGCCCTGACTCTCTCCAAGTATGTTGTCATTCTCTGGTCCTTGGTTGTGTGCTTTCTATTGACTTGATTAACCACGAGGTGAGAGTCACAAAAGACAACGAAAGCTTTCATGTTGAAGCCTCTTGCTAGGTGGAGGCTGGAAAAAAATACCTTAAACTTGGCCTCATTGTTCATTGAGTGAAATTCGAGCCTTAGCGCATATTCAGCCTCCTTGTTGTCCGATGCCACGAGGACCATATCGGCCTAACATCTATTCACATTAGTGGACCAATTAATCTAGAGGTTCCAGGTCATTGTGTTCTGATCACTAGTTGGATTCCTAAAAGGTTCAGGATCGTTTATGTGCAAAACCAAGTGGTCAGTTTCTGGAGCAGGGTAGTTGTATGGGATGGTGAACTCAATGATGAAGTTAGCGAGGACCTACACTTTGATGGCTATCCTTGGACGATAATAAATATGGGACTGACCCAACTTAAAGCTCTATTTTATTAGCCTTCTCGAGATGTCTGGAGAGTACATGATCTACCTTAGGGGATGGTCGATGAGCAGAACGATGGTATGTGCTCGAAACACTACCTTTGCTTCCTGGATACCACCAGCAAAGCATAGGGAAACTTCTCGAACGTCGAGCACATTACCATAGCATTTATGAGGATCCTTATGGAGTAGTACACTGCCCTATGTACACCATCCTCTTCTCACACAAGAGTGGTACTCACCGTGGTTATAGAATAGGAGATATACAAGTTTAGCTCTTCCTCCTCCCCATCGGTGCACTGAGAAAGGGAACCAAGGTGAGGTATGTCTTTAGCTCTTTGAATGCATATTCACAATCCTCTGTCCATGTGAAAGGCTTATTTCCATGGTGACACGCCCTATTTTTTTTTTTTTGAAATTATAGGATATGAAATAGTAAATAAGTAAGAGATAAGGTTTTTTGCAATTTTTTTTTTCAAAAAGTAGTTAAGCCATTTAAAAAACTAAGGAGTTGCCACCTTGCGTTTTGCTTAAATGGTGTGTTAGGTCACCGATTCTTTTAGAAAATAATTTAAAAGGCCTAACTAGAATTAACTTCAAAAATACGGTTAAACAAAAGATTCATTTGCAGTAGTTTGGGGGTCAATTATGCTTGGGAAGGTGTTAGGCACCCCAAGACACCCGTTCGAAAATGGTACCTTATGTCTAATTAGTTTAAGTTCAAATATTTTATTTTATTTTGAAAATCGTTTGCTTCTTATAAACTCTTTTTGGTATTTTCCAAATTAGGATTGGATAATTTTTTGGTACTTTTTTGAATGTTCCCTCGGTATGACCTCTTATCAAATATTAGAGGATTTGATAAGGATGATCTCTAGGGAAAAGTTTTATGTACGTTTCCGATGAACTTCTTTAATTTAAGTGGGTAAATCAATCTAAGTGAATTATGAAAGTATGCAATTATGAATACAAATGCAAAACATGAATATGCATTTATTTATGCAAGAACAATGCCTATTTTCTAAAGAAATGACCTAAGCTAACAAAGTAACATTTTTTTTTGTAGTTTTCATGATTATTTTTTTATGCAAACAGTTTAATTTAAGCATGCTAATGCAAGTAATATGAATACAAGAATAAACTATGAGCTTAAATAATTTAAAATTACTATATGAGGAAGAGATCTATTGTCCAATATGGCTAATATGACATACATGAATGGCATCTATAGGAATAGATATGAAAAGTATAATGGTGTATGTGTCCGAAGCATGCAATTATTAAATGGTTAAAAAGTAGTTCGATGGCTTGAATTATGCGGTTTGAAATAACATATATGACATAGTAAAGTATGAAAAATGTAGGTGGCGAAAAGTGTCCTAAATATATCTTCTAAGTGGTGCAAAAAGTAATATGCAAGATGTCGTAGAATATTACATTACTTACTACGTGGATGTAATGGAATGTCTAATTTCATAATTTTCCCAATTAAGTTTAAGAAGTCCCGATTTGACATTCCCTCAAATCCTATGGATATGAGAATCAAGGGAAAGTCGTGGAAACAAATTTTGTCAAAATTAATCATTCTAAGACTAAGGCAAAATCCTATGATACTCTACTTGGGGAACTGAATCAACGGTATGGAAACCTCTCCCTCGATTTATTGAAACGTTAACTTCATCGTAGGGCTTGTAAGAATTAATTCTTACAAAACAAACTTATTGTTTTTTTTAGATTTTTTTTATGAATAACGACAACTTAAATAAATGATGATAATAATAAAAAACAAAATATAAAAATAAATAAATATTCACATCTAATGCTCGGAGACTAGGCTTGAGAAAAAAGAACCCTGTCTTGGTGTTTTAGTCTTGCCATTGGATGATTTTGACCTTTTTATTTTTAGAATTTTTTTTTTAATAAATAAAAATAACTTAAATAAAATATGATAATTAAAAAAATGTAAAATAAAAATAAAACATATCCTCATATAACGCTGATAGGCTAAGGATGAGAAGGAAGAACCTCGTCTCAGTGTTTTCATCAAGTCATTAGATGATATTTAATGAAATTGAACTTGATGGAATTTAAACTGCAATAACATAAAATGATGAAGAGAATTAAAGGAGAAGAAACACATTTGCTCTAGCAAAGATCCTTGACACACAAGTTTTTCTATCTCGAAGACGGCTTCCAGAATGGGATTTCGTTGAGAATCGCTCCCTAGGAGGGTTTCTCTTTGAATTTCTGTGTGCCTCAAAATATTTTTCTCCCAATTTTTGTGTGTCTCAACTATGAGAACGAGGGTTCTATTTATAGAAAAAAGTGAGACACGAAAAAACACTAAAAACCATGAGAAACCCTAATTAGCCACCCAATCCTAATCCATGTTCAGCAAGGAAATGGAAATCGATACCAAAAAAGAAAAGAAATGGTGACAACCAAGCTTCAGCAACAAGCTGCTAACTGTAGATACCGCATTTTGTCCTGCTCATTTTTACTTTAAAAAGTTTCAGGTCTAAAGTAAAAATTCGAACAAACTTTAAATAGAGGTCTAGAGAGAAAACTTTCACCTTAGATTACATGTTTAAATATTAAAAAAAAAAAAAAAAGATAAAAAACAAGAAAATAGAAAAATCGCCATTTGGATCGAAGTCTGGCATGAATAAAAGTTGCAGGTCAAAATTGAAATATCTAAAACTTAATTGGGGACCAAATTGATAAAATTGAAAGTGGTTTTCCAACGGATATCAATTAATATGTTTAATATTGGTTTCCACCCTTTAATTTGAAAGAATTTCACCAAATACACTTACTTTCTGTTTTAATCCCAAAAGCTTTTGTTTTCGCCGATTTCATCAAATTGATGGCTAAAAATATTTTATTTTTAAAAATTGAACATTCCAATAATATTTTGTGTATTTTAATTTTATTTTTAAATTTTTCCAAGAAAAATCATGAAATAAGACTTAAAAGGACAAAAAGTGCCCAAAGCACACACATTGCTACGTACACCCCCGGGAATATGAAGAAGCATCGAATGTTTCCTGGGAATGGTGATAGATAAAATTGAGCTTCCCAAGTTTATTACCATAAGTGGTATGACTTTATTTATTGAAATTTGAAGATTCTACATGTCATACCAAAAGTAAGGGCTAAAATGTAAGTTTTACGCAATAGGGAGGGTAGCCCTCCATCAATCAAGGCATTTAATGCCCACTGAATAGCCTGCTCATTCTTGAGTGCGTAGGAATCTAGGCAGTATAAATATGGGGTCCTTTTTCATTCCTAACTTGCACCTTGATCATCTTCTCTCTCTCTCACTAAGATCAAATCTCGCTCTTGGGTTTGCTACATCCTAAGTATTACTCTCTCTTTCAATCTTTCTAAAGCACTTCAAAAATCTCCAAAGATGCTTTCCAAAAACCCTCATAAAAACCTAACAAAAGTTCTCAACAAACACTAATAAAACACTTAACTTTCTTGTAATTTACTTTCTTGTTCAGCGCCTTTTTGCGCTTTTACTTTCCTGTCATTTACTTTTCTACTCTGAGCCGTTTCGTGCTTAAATTTTCCTGCATTGTTTTTAATTAATTCATTGGACTGGCACTAAGTTGAGTCCTCGGACTGGAAATTTAAACCAAGACCTTGGACTGGCATTATACATAAAGTTTTAGTCAAGACCATGGACAAGCACTGAGTCAAGTCCTTAGACTGGCACTATATATATAATCTAAGTCAAGCCCTCTTTAACTAAAATTCTGAATTAGGGAGGGACCCCCATACCCTATTTTAGGTTTCCCGAACGTGAGGAAGCTTTAAATGGCGATTTAAGGGCGACCCTCCCCAGAAATGTTTCTCCTTCTTAGTTAAGTTTGTGCTAGCAAAAATATATGCATTTCTTTTTATAAAAGGAAATTTCTTCCCAAGAGGAAATTTTTGTTTTACTAAACGAAAAATATTCTTAAAAAAGAAAGTGCTCTATTTAAAATGAATTTTTGTTCAATTTTACACACACACACACACACATCTTTGAAAAAAAATATATTTTTTTCCCTAAAAATCTTGATTCCTTTTCAAGAGGAAACTTTCCAAACAAAACTTTAGTTTTCTCATAAAAAAAATTAATTTCCAAGGTTCTTCCTAAAACGGGAATCGCTTTAAAAAAATATTTTTCAAACTTGTGCTTCCTTTAAATAAGGAATCTTCCAAACTTTGTCTTTAAAAAGATTTTTCGAAATAATGATTTTTTCCTAAAAAGCTTCCTTAAACTCATTTCTCAAAAAAGTGTCTTTACCAAAAGTTTTGCAAAAAATGCTTTAACTTACTCTTTTATAAATATGTTTTTTTAACTTATTCCCATTTAATTTGTTTTTTCAAATTGTTCTTAAAAAGAAAGGCTTTTCTTTAAAAATGACTCTGAAGATTCTTCCTACACAAATTCCTTTTAAAAAATTATTTTTTTCGAAGGAACCCTTTCAAAATCTTTGTAAAATTTCTTTCTTAAAATGTTTCTTTCAAAAAAATGATTTTTCCCAGAGAAGTTATTCTAAATAATGTCTTATTAAAAAATGTGTTTACAAAATTTTTTGTTTGGATTTACTCTTTTATTTTAAAACTTGTTATTCCTTTTCTAAAAGAAACTTGCCTAACTTTGCTTTATAATCTCTTTCTTAAAAAATGGTTTTTAGAGACTTTCCTGAAGAAGAATCTTGAAAATTTTGTTCCCAAACTCATCACCAACAAATGTTTTTTAAGATAATTTGCTTTTAAAGTTAAAACCTTCTTTCTATAAAAGTTCTCTAAATGTTCTTTTGAAATTCTTGCTAAACAATCTAAGGAAAAAATGTTTTCTTTGCATTTTTCTTTACTTAAAAAACATAGTTTTCCACATTCCTAAAAATATTTTTCTTACTTATTTAAATATTTTTTTTCTTTTTTCTTCTCTTTGAAATGCATCTAAGTTTTGCCAAAACGACCTAAGCTAAACGAGGGAAACAATAAAAATCTCCCCCTAGGGGCCAAACTTATCAATTCTTCTATAATTGATAGGCGATCTAAAAGGGGGACACTTGTTCATTTTTATTATTTTTCTTATTTTTTTTGGTATTTCATTATTTTATTGTTTTAAAGCCTTTTTTATACATGAAATAAACACACACAAAAAAAAATAAAAAATAAAATAATGGGAATTACTATGTCAACTAAACGAAAGAAAATTACTTGGACTTGAATTGATTTAAAGATTTATTAAAATTTAGGTACTGTCTTCGGACAAGTGTCTGGGGGTGACTAATACATTTCTCGAGCATAGCCGATTCCTAAACTTTAAAGAAATCTCCGGTTAAGACCAAATATTTTTCGAGTCAAAACTTGGGCAATTTCAAAAAATGAAAATGATTTTTCGAAATCTTGGTGACTTGGTAGACCATTTAATTCAAAGTTATGTGGCGACTCAATTTTTCAAACAAAATTCGACCCAAAAAATATTTTCAAAATCGGTGCCAAGAAAAGCCCCTAAAACTAATTTGTTTCCCCAAAAAATTAAGTAGATTTTAGAGGAGAAAATCAAATCGTGTCTTCCTCTTCTCTACTTATCAAAATCTGTGGTATGTCACCAACACAATTTTGTTTTTAGGGGGAAAGGGACTCTCTCTTCCTCTATCTCTCTCTCTCTCTCTATCATGTTTTCTCTCATTCTCTCTCTCTCTCCACTTTCTTATCTCTCTTTCTCTCATACACTCTCTCTTCTCTTTTTGTCCTCTTTCTCTCTCTTACCTTATTTCTCCCTCTCTCTCTCTCTCTCTCTCTCTATATATATATATATATATATATATATATATATTTATATTTTTCTTTGGTTTCTATTTTTTTTGCTTTCAATTTATATATATATATATATATATATATATATATATATATATATATATTTTCAAAATAAAAAAAATAAAAAAATAAAATCAAATAATAAAAATAAAATATGTTACAATAAAAATTTTGGGATGGGCATGGCGTGTCTACAACTGTTTCTCTTTATCACTTGAGTTTCACTAATTTGAGAAAGATAAGAGACTAGGGCATTTTGACCGTCATCCACTTTTCAAAATAAAAGACACTCACAAGGAAGCAATGCAAATAATAAAAAGAACTCACATGGAGGCAATGAAAAATGAAAGGTACTCATGGAGAGGCAATGTAAACTAAATGACACTCATAGAGAGGCAATGCAAAATAAATGGACTCATGATGGGGGGATGCAAAATAACTGGTACACATGGAGATAAGATACAAAGTGAAAGACACTTACGAAGAGGCGATGCATAATAAAAGACACTCACAGAGAGACAATATAAAATTAATGACACTTATGGAGAGCCAATGCATGATGAAAGACACTCACGGAGAGGCAATGCAAAATAAATGGGTACTCATGGAGAGGAAATGTAAAATGAAAGGCACTCACGGAGAAGCAATGCAAATAAAATGGGCATTCTCGGACAAATAATGCAAAATGTATGGCACACACGGAGAGGGAATGCAAAATAAAGGGTACACACAGAGAGGCAATGCAAAATAAAAGGCAATCACGGAGAGACAATGCAAAATTAAGGATACTCATGGTGAAGTAATGCAAAATGAAGTGCACTCACTGAAAGGCAATACAAAATGAAAGACACTGATGGAGAGGCAATACATAAAGAAAAATACTCACAGAAAGAAAATACAAAACAAATGGCACTCATGGAGAGGAAATTCAAAATAAAAGGCAAATATCCCCCCAACCTGTCACTGGGATGAGTAATATATCGTGGCCTGTGGCCACTGAGGACTAACTTAAGATGAAAAGTAATTATACCCCCAACCAGTAGTAGGGAGGAGTGTTACGACCTGGCCTGTGGTCACAGATGACTGTCATAATGGCAAAAAGTAAACATACCCCCCCAACCTGTAGTTGGGAAGAGTGATATCTCCCAACCTGTAGTAGTAGAGGACTGACTCAAGATAAAAATTAAACAAACCCCCCAACCTAAGATAGGGAGGAGTGATACCTCCTGGCATGTGGTCGCAGACATGCCCCCAACCTGTGGTAGGTAGGAGTGATACCTCCAGGCCTGTGGCTGCAGAGGACTTACACAATGACAGAAAGTAAACATACCCCTAATCCTATGGTAGGGAGGAGTGATACCACCCGACTTGTAGCTGTAGAGAACTAACACAATGAAAAAACCTAAATATCCACTCTTACCTGTGGTAGGGATGAGCAATGTCTCATGGACTATAGCCGTAGAGGACTCACTCAAGAAAAATAAAAAAAAACATACCCCCCCCCACCATGTAGTAGGGATGAGTTACACGAAACAAAAATTAACATACCTCCCAGCCTGTAGTAGGGGAAGATTGACCCAAAACAAAAAATAACATACTTGCCAGCTTGTGGCAAATGAGGATTGACGTGAAACGAAGACTAACATATCTCTCGGCCACGTGGTATGGGAGGACTGACATGAAATAAAAACTAACATACCTCCCAGCCTGTGGCTTGGGATGACTGACATAAAATGAAAATCAACATCCCTCCTAGCCTATGGTAGTGGAGGATTGACACGAAACAAAAACTAACATACCTCTTCGCCTGTGCTAGGGGAAAACTAATGCAAAAGGAAGACTAAAATACCTTCCGACCTGTGGCAGAAGAGGATTGACACATAATAAAAACTAACACACCTCCTGACATGTGGCAGGGGAAGACTTACGTGAAATGAATAATTTTTAAAATGTATCCCAACTTGTAGTTGGGGAAATAATGACATAACCGAAGTATAAAATATAGGTGAATTTTATCTATCCATTTCCAAACCTAATTTGGTGGTTTTTGAGTATTTTTATTAATTTTTAATTTATTTTTATTTATTTTTGTTCAAAATAGGGGTTAGGAGAGGAAACAGTCGAAAAACGAGGAAATCGGTGGAAAAACGATAAAAAAAGATCAAAGTTTCAAAGCAGCAGTTTCACCGCTACAACGGTCATCCTACTGTTGCAGCGATGAAACAACAGAGAGTTCATAAATATTCTGATCGCTTACTGCTGCAGCGATGAAAAAGCAAAAATCCTACCAACATGCCCACCGCTGCAACGGTGAATCCACTGGTGCAATGGTAAATGGCCACTTGTTTTAGATATTTTCTAAATATTTTTGTTTGTTCCCTTTTTGTTCCCAATTTGTTCCCATTATTCTAAGAAAAGTTAGGAAGTGTTTTGAGTGTTCTAAAGGAGATCTCAACCAACCAAGATGATGAACTCAATTGGAGAAGAGAAAACAAGATCGAAGCGA
Organism: Eucommia ulmoides; assembly: GCA_016647705.1. Classification (NCBI taxonomy): domain Eukaryota; kingdom Viridiplantae; phylum Streptophyta; class Magnoliopsida; order Garryales; family Eucommiaceae; genus Eucommia; species Eucommia ulmoides. The sequence continues at coordinate 36,928,902 of CM028334.1, read as the reverse complement.
TTTTTATGGACGCCACCTTCAAATAACGGCTATTCTTCCTTGTTTTTATCTTTATTCTTTACTTATTTTTGGTTATTTGAACATGTATATATTGTTTATCATTGAATATATAGTTATGGCCAAGAGCTAAACACTGATTATCTTTGGAATTGATGTAGTTTACTAATATACGTCGTTTGTTTAATCTTTGTTTCATTATCGGTTATTCTTGCCTATTTGATTGAGTTCACCGTTCTTCCACTTTTATATGCTTGTTAAGATGTATTGAGAATATGAGGTTTGACACTTGGGAGAGGTAACCCCGGATTCAGACTAGGGTTTAAACACAACGTGACGATCTAATGGCCCGGGAGGGTGTTAGAAAGTGTGCAATCCGTGAGGTTGGAGAGAGACTTCGACGTTGACGCAAAGTCGCGTATTCATTCACTTTATACTCGGGAAAGGTAGTGAGTGAGTTTTTGATACCTAGATTGTCAGATAGATTTAAATACTATTAATGTAAATTAGATTAGATCAAACACATATAAGTAAACGAAGTTAATCCCTAGATAATTTATTCCCATATAATATATTTAGTATTATAGTTTAATTAATTTTTAAGTTAGTATATTATTTATTAAAAATAAAAACCCAATTTTTATCGCCTAAATAAAGTTCAGTTATGATAATCGCGGTACTTAATTACAATTTAATCTAATCCTTGTGGATACGACAACCCTTCTCATTCACTATTCTATAAAACTAGGCACGTATACTTGTGGTGAAAGTAGCAACATAATATTCCGCTACCATAGGGCAAAGTATAAAATGTGCGGTACCCTGTGGTTGGGGTTGAAGAGTTTAAAAGCTTTACCAAATGATGGAAAAACACCACATAATGTTTCCTAGCTTTTGGTTGTCATAAAAATGATAGATCAAAGGTATGAAATTTGCCCCAGCCTGCGACTAGGGCTAACACTTGGATAACTGAACCTTTACAGGTTGTCTACATACCTTTGCATTAAGCCGATGATTAGGTTTATCGTAGTTTATTGGATGCCCCTTTCACGTTAAGACACAAACACCCATGAAGACAACTAACCCATTCAAGATACAAGCATTCATACATTTGTTTTTTAATTAAGGAAACATTGGTCATCATTGGGTGATCTACAACTTTTTCAATTTTTTTAGGGTACCTTTGCAATTTGAGATATTTCCCTCTCTTTGGATTTAATGAGATTTTGTTTGGCCTGATCGAGGAGATTGAAAAGAGTAGGATACTTTTAACTTTGTGGTATGGATTTGACTTTACTTTCCATTTTTTCTCTTTCCTTTGTTACTATGATTAATTCTGATGGTTCAGATCTAAATCCCTTTATACTTTTTATTTTAATCAACTCCTGTAAACTGGATTAACTAAAATATGCATACAAATTTAAAGCTTATTTATTTAAATATCCGTTTTACCTAAAATGATTTTTCGTATTAATTTGATTTGAGCTTAATAAATATGATTTCAATAATAATTGATATTTACTCCAAAATTCATTTCACAAGATGACCCCCTCAACGAACGAGCATTCAAACCATTCTTTCCATGATGAGACTTTTGAGTAACTGAAGAAAGATGCTTCTCAATTTTATTTTATTTTTATCATTTTTTTGTTGCATTATGGAATCCTAAGTAATACATATAGCGATCTAGGGGCAATGATTTGGTCTAATTGTCTCAAGTCACTAGGTATTGAAATACCCGAACGACTTAGTACTCAAATTACATAGATCGCCAATCAGCTAATCTTCTTTTCTTTCTATTGTTTTAAGAAGTATCTTTAAGATATTATGGATGACGAACAAATCTTTAGAACTCATAAGGTTTATCTAGGGTGGTGGCTTTTCTTTATGACATATAACCTAGCTATTGGATAGGTCATTTGGGCAATAGATTTTTTGATGATGTCTTTTTTTTGGGTGATGGATTTGCTTTATGATAGATTGCCTAGCCGGTAGATGGGTAATTTGGATAATGGATATTGGCTAATGGATTTTCGGGGGATGGCTTAGTTTTATGACAAATTGCCTAGCCATTGGATTTTTTAATAGTGGATTTTGGGTGGTGGCTTTGCTTTATGATGGATTGCCTAGCTGGTGGAAGGAATTTTATTTTGAGGATGGTGATAGCGGAATATTACGTCGCTACTTTCACCACAAGTGTACAGGTCTAGTTTTATAGAATAGTGAATGAGAAGGGTTGTCGTATCCACATGGATTGGATTAAATTGTAACTAAGTACTACGATTATCATAACTGAACTTTATTTAGGCGATAAAAATTGGGTTTTTGTTTTTAATAAATAATATACTAACTTAAAAATTAATTAAATTATAATACTAAATATATTATATGGGAATACATTATCTAGGGATTAACTTCGTTTACTTATACGTGTTTGATCTAATCTAGTTTACATTAATAGTATTCAAATCTATCTGACAATCTAGGTATCAAAAACTCACTCACTACCTTTCCCCAGTATAAAGTGAATGAATACACGACTTTGCGTCAACGCCGATGTCTATATCTAGCGTCTAAATGACAATAATCACATGAGTCTCGCCCCAACCTCATGGATTGCACATTTTCTAATACTCTCCCGAGTCATTAGATCGTCGCGTTGTGTTTAAACCCTAGTCCCAATCCGGGGTGACCTCTACCGAGTGTCAAATCCTGATTTCTCAATATATCTTAACAAGCATATAAATGAAGTGAAAGAACGGTAAACACAATCGAATAGGCAAGAACAATTGTTAACGAAACACATATTCAAACAAACAACGTATTCATGAACTAATGCAATCCCTAGACAATAGATACTTAGTTACTCATAATCCTAACCCAATATTCAACATTAAATAAGAATAATATCATTATACAAGCTACAAATTTTAAGAACAAAGAGAAACAAGGAAATGAAAGCAAATCTATGAAGTAGAGTGTTATACTTCCATGAAATCGGCTTTGATCTTGTTTCCTCTTCTCCTCTTGATGATTTTTTCTCTTGGTTCTTGATCTTGAGCTCTCAAGTATCTCCAAAAATGTCCCAAAAATCATGTATGGTATGAGGGAGAAAGGGGAATATCATAAAGGATCCAAAAATATCTCAAAATATCCTAAAATATCTTTGCCAGGTAGTGTCAGACCACTGCAACAGTGGGAAGCACCGCTGCAGCGGTGAGAAGTCAGTAAGTTTCTGCTAGTTGACCGCTGCAGTAGTGGGAAGCACCGCTTACTGCAGCGGTGGAGGCCATAGCTGCGGCGGTGGTTAAGCGGAATATTTCTGTTTGATTGATAGCTACAGTGGTGGTTTTCACTGCTGTAGTGGTGAGCCTACAGGTTCTGAACTTGGCCTTTTTCAACTTTTCTCCACCAACCTCCCACTGATTTGCTCGATTTTTAACCATTTTCATCACTTTTCGTCCCAAACACCTGATTTATACAAAAACAAATGGAAACAAATTAAAACATATTAAAACACAACAAGAACACTCGAAAACTAGCAAAATCGATTTGGAAATATATAGATAAATTTAACCTATCAGATGGATTTTCTTTATGATGGATTGCCTAGCTGGTGGATGGAGTTTTTTTTGGGGGATGGCTTCGCTTTACGACGAGTTGACTAACTGAGAGGTTTTGGGTGGTGGGCGAAGTTTAGAAATTTGTATCGAAAGATGCCCAATGTTTTCTGACGCTAATTTTCACTCCTTTAGCTAAGGAGGGTCATTTTTTTTTTATTTATTCTTAGATCAAGGTCTCTTTTAGTATCAAAATCATATTCAGCATGTTTAAGTTCATTCTCAACACGTAGACAAACACAAATAATTTTGGAATATTTGAAAAATAAGCATTAAACATTTGAGACATAGCTTAGGCAACACAATAGTATTTATTGAAAGGTTAGGTTTGTCGTATAATGGGATGGTGTCTTCCGATAAACCTTAGGAGTGTTATGGTTTCAGCTTAGGGTGGGCTTAGTAGAAATTTTTTCCGTTGGTCGATGAATATTTTTAAAACATAGAATATTAAAGGTTTGTAACCATTTGGTCTAGATATGATGGTGTCATGCGATGGTGGATAAGAAGATTTAAACTATGGAAAGATGGGTATTTGTGAATGACACTTCAAGGTATTGGGGTAGGGTGCAGTTTTTTTATTTTCGTGAAATTACAAAGGTACCACTTGATTTGGGGACTTAGGACAAGTAGGTAATTTAAAGTATTAGATGGGTGATGTAGTGATACTTTTGCTAGGTATGGTTTGGATTGGTTATTATGGTTTTGGTGAGGCTATAGGGGTGACACTTGGTTTAGGGATATGGGTTAAGTAGGTAATTTTAGGTATATAGGTGGAGTGGTTGGTTGGCATCTTGGCTGGGTATGGTTTGGATTGTTGGTTTTTGTACAACTGGAATGGTATCACTTGATTTTGGGGAAATGAGTCAATCTGGTTTTAACTCGTTCTGTAGGGAAGCCCTAAAAGTTTTTGGTAACCTTTTTTTTTTTTTGAATGATTCACTCTTGGATGACCAAATTTTCTATAAACAATAAAAAACAAAATAATTGGCGAATGACTATATGTTCAAAAGAAAAAAAACCATCACAGCTCACGCTTATTTACAAAATAGGAGGAAAATATGATAAAATAAAATAAAACATCTGGACTTGGATTATTTGGACTTATTTGGACCTTTTAGGCTTGACCATCTAACTTTTCCTAGTGGAGTCACCAGTTGACATGCCCCGTTTTTCCAAAATTATAAGATATGAAATAGTAAATGCGTACGAGAGCAAGGTTTTTTAAAAGTGCCTATTTTCTCAAAAAATACTTACGCCATTTAAAAAAATAAGGAGCAACCACCTAATGTTGGGTTTAAATGGTATACTAGGTTCCTGATTTATTTTTTTTGAAAATAATTTAAAAGCCCTAAGTAAAATGGACGTGTGCATCTTTTTCTTAAATGATGATCTAACTTGCTTTCCTATTGACATGCATCACATACTTTATCCTTCACATATTTTAAATCAGGTAGGCTACATACAAGACTCTTCTTAGATAAGTTAGAAATTAACTCCATACTCGCATGCCCAAGTCTTCTATGCCATTAGCAACTATTCTCAGATAAAGCATTCAAACAAGATAAATTTTAAGAATTAAAATCATCAAAAGAACAAGTATAAACATTCTCAAAACGTGATGCAACTAGCAAAATACAACTATCATGACTATTTTTAATGATACATCTATCATGATCAAATATGACATTATATCCCTTATCACATAGTTGACTAATACTAAGCAAATTATGTTTAAGTCTATCAACTAGTAACACATCTTTAATCATAGTTGTACCATTACCGATATTACCTATACCGATAATTTTACCCTTCGCGTTGTCTCCGAAAGTCACATGACCTCCATCTTTAGGCATCAAAGATATAAATTTTCCTTTATCTCCCGTCATGTGTCAAGAACAACCACTATCCAGGAACCATTTGTCCTTACTTATTGATACTTTTAGAATAACCTACAAGGAGCATCTCAAATAGTTCCTAAGTGGTACCCAGCCTACGTGTGGGTTCGATCTTATTAGTCGGGACAATTTTTGTTCCTTTTGGAACCCAAACTTGTCTATAGTTAGATAGTTTTGCAAAACATCTTCCAATATTATGCCCCCATAACGTTACATTTAAAATATCTAACAAGATTCTTGGTTTCAAAAAAAAAATTATGAAAGCGTTTTTGTTTAAGATTTTTCTGAAATCCAACACCGGCCTTATCAAAAACTCCACGTGAACTTTCCAAAAGCATTTTCAAATTGTTTTCACCACCGGTAAATTGGAGAACGATTGATTGCAAATCCGTCAATTTAGATTTCAACCCATTGTTTTCAAATTCATAATCCACCACTTGCTTGTATAATGTGCTAATTGTATTTTGAAGGGAATTTATTTTAGAACACTGGTTTTTATAATCATGTGAGAGTTCTTGATAAACATCAAATAATTCATCAAAATTTAAAGGACAATACCTTGAACAATTGGTTACCTCACCACCAGTGGCCATTAATGCAAGCATTGACGAATCCTTACTATTTGATTCTTCCGAGCTACTTGAATCGGTATCATCCCAAGTAGACTTCATCAATTTCTTCTTACTCTTATTTTCTTTCTTCTTCTTCTTCTCATTTTCTTTCTTCTTCTTCTTCTCCTTTTCTTTATCCTTCTTCGATTCGAGGCAATCATTTTGAAAATGACTGGTTTTACGACAGTTGTAGCATTCCACTTTAGACATGTTGAGATTTATTTTCCCACGGAATGTGCGCCTAGTCAATATTCTAAAATTGTTTGTGAGAAGTGATACATTCTTATATTGCTCACTATCAAGGCTTTTATCATCACTGTCATCTTCTTCTTCAATTTTTTTAACTTTTAGTGCCAAGGATTTCCTCTTGCTATTTCCGGTATCATCCTCGTAGCCTTTGATTGCCGATTTATGAGTCATCAAATTACCAATTAGATCATCGATGTCGTATTTGCCAAGATCCTTGGCTTCCTCAATTGCCATCACCTTTGACTCCCATATTTTTGTCAAGGACATTAGGACCTTTCGTACTCTATCCTCCATGGAGTATGGTTTTCTGAGTTGGTTCATACTGTTTCATATGTTGATGAGGCGAGTGTACATCTCATGAATCGATTCATTTTCCTCCATCCTGAATAGCTCAAATTTTCTCATAAGCGCATTGATTTTTGACTACTTCATTTAACTTGTCCCTTCGTTGGTGACTTGTAGCCTATCCCACATCTCCTTTGCGGACTTACAACTTGAAACTATAGAATACTCATTAGCATCTAAAAAACAAAAGAGAATATTGATAGCTTGATAATTAATATAGAGTTTCTGCTTATCGGAAGCAGTGAGTTGTTTCTTCTTCTTCTCAACTCCATTTTCCATTGGAATAAATGGACCATCCTCGATTGTTAGCCACACGTCATAATTTGTAGCCTGAAGAAAGGCTATCATCCTGTCTTTCCAAAACGAGTAACTTTCACCTACAAACAAGGGTGGTCGGTGCAGAGACTACCCCTCACCTAGTGTACCTACCATGTGTGCCATGTGATCTTTGTTATCAAAACAAGTTCGAGCTAAACCAGATCTAATGCCAATTGTTGGCCCGGTAGAATACCCAAGAGGGAGGGGTGAATTGGGTAATTAAAAATTATTATAAGAATATACTTGAATAAATCAAATAATTAATTTTATACCTAAATTAATTATTATCTTTATATCACAGCGGACTTAAAATAAATCTAAGTGCACACCCAAACAAAAATAAACAAATTAAGACAGCAGTACACCATAGATTTATACTGGTTCACCACGCTACTCTTGGCTAATTCAGTCCCCCAAGCTCCACGGAGGTTGCACCCACTAAAACCAAGATTCCTTTAAAGATAGGAACCAAACTCGCACACCGATTCTTTTACAGGCTCATAATCAACTTTTACAGTTTCTTTTCTCAGGTTAAGGAATAATCTCTACTTTTTACAGGCTAAAGAATAACCTAATTCTTTTTAATACATGGCTCAAGAATCATAACCTCGTCAAAACACTCCAAATATCCTTTTACCCGATAAGGATTGAACCGTTACAAAATCACTCAAAACAAAAACTCAATTCTTATCCAGGAAGAATCACTGCCTTAATCTCTTTACAGGAAAAAACTAAAACCCAGCTACTCTTGATTAAATATCCCCAATGATATTTAATCCGTCATAACTCACCAATACAAAAATTGATAAGTAAATCTCACTCGGAGCTTTTTCCACCCCAGATAAATAAAAATTCAATCAATATCTCAACTAGTGATAGAAATATGTGAGATGCAGAAATCTAATTTTAACAAGATATGAGTAGCAAATTGGAGCACGTAATCAGATTCAAGAAATTGTTTGAAAAAATATTTTCTTCAAAAATCAAAAATAATTTCTAAGATATATTTCCAAAAATAAAATAATAAACAAGCAATAATCAGTATGGAAAGATCTCACCCGGAATCCATAATATTAATGATTAGAACAATGTAGCTTCAATTCCGGTATCAGCAAAAATTGATCGCAGTTGATTATCAAAATCACTCTTAGAACAACTCACAGTATCGTAGAATGATAATTCTTATAAAAGCTCTCTCAAAATGATATAAACTAATTTTCTCTCTCAGAATGATTAGCCTTACTTAGAAAATTCGCAGGTCTATATAAAGGCATATGTAATCAGTCTCTTAACGGTAAATTTACAAGTATCATGACAATAAAATATTCTTATAGACCCCTTATAACATGAGGACTTCATTTAGGTTCAATTTCACTTAATAACAACTTTTAAAACTCTAAATTATATCCCCAAAGTATTTCTCAATCAAAATAAATAAGTGCAGAATCCATTTTAATTACCAAATTGAGACACATTAATATTTAATGAACCATATTGAAAGGATTTAATTAGTATATGAACCATATCTAAAATATAGAGAATATCCCTTAAATTTCTCTCAAATCCTAACAAAAAATGGCTACTTTTGGATTTAAAATCGGATCAAACAATATCCTGAACCAGTACATTCAGTCGACTTCCCAGTCGACTGCCCAATGCCGCTTGCAGCCAAACCATCGCCGCAGCGAGCATAGGTCGACCGCTTGGTCGATTCACAGATTCAGAGAGTTTAGATGTTTTCATAGGTCGACCGATCTGTCGACTCTTCAATTCAGGATGTTTCATCTTCTTTCTCCGGTCGACTCCTCAGTCGATTGCCTCTTTCTGAATCACTTCTCTGATCTCGTTTTTAACCTACTTTCTTTTATGATTTTTTCCTTTTATCCATTTTTTTTAATTTCAATAAGCTCCACTAATATTCTTATATTCCATTTTAGTCATTCAAAAATATTTATTTTTAATTCATATAGGAGCAAATAAATATACTTAACAAAAACACACATGAAAGATAAGATTCATTTTGTACCATGTGTGTGTTCCTAAATGGGATATTAAGACTTAATATTTACCTGGTTTATTTTCCCTAATTTCATCAAACTCTTAATACTTCTTCATCATCTTGATATCTTCATTAAGTATCCATTGCATTTAACATCTTCATTACTAGAATTTTAAATCACTGAAACACTTGGTCAAACATTAATTCCACCAAAATATCAATACTTAATTGTTCATCAAAATCTTGGGATCAACAACAACAATTTGAATGCTTACAGTGATTTGGTGAGAGAGAGAGTTTAGTCGACTCTTCTTAGTGAGACGTCCTCATATCCACCATCAAAGATAGGGATTTTTCGCATTTGTCATCAAAGAGTCATTTCTTCTACCACCAGATACAAAAATCTTTTGCTTCCATCAACAGAGATTTGAGGGTTTTTCTTCTGCCACCAAAGACAGGAACGTTTCATATTTCATTTAGAGAATTCTTACTTCTACTACTAGAGACATGAATTTTTTGCTTCTATCACCAGAGATTGGAATGTTTTGCTTCCTTCACAAGAGACAAAAATGTTTCGTATTCATCATCGGAGAATCCTTACTTCTTCTACTAGAGACATGAATCTTTTACTTCTATCACTAGAGATTGGAATATTTTTCTTCCGCTACCATAGACATGAATGTTTTACTTTTATCACCAGAGATAGGTATTTTTCTCTTCCATTACCAAAGATAGGTATTTTTCTCTTCCATCACCAGAGATGGTTTGCTCCTTTTTTATCACCAAGGATAGACATTTTTGTCCTCTATTGATCGCACCTCGTTTTGTGCAATCTAATACCACTAAATTAAGTTTTGTTAATCTTTTAAATAAATTACAATATTATAAATTAAGTTATTTTATTTGTTTTTGTAGGATTTTGGAAATGGTACAAAACCATGTTAATTTGGAGCAAAATTCAAAGAAAATGATCAAACGGATAAAAGTTGCGATTTTCGGCACTAGAATGAAGACCACTGTCCATTATTTTGGACATAAATAATTATACTATTGGAATTCTGATATGAGACAAGTTTCATATGAAATTACACTCTCTAAGCTTTCCAACGACTGGTTATAGAGCCAAATCGGAGTTCGTATGAAAAAGATACAACCGTTTGAAGATGGTCCTTCTGTGCAGCCACATAGTGCTGCGGGTCAAACCGTTTTGACCCGAACCCGGCCCGATTCGGTCCGACCCACGCCCACTCCGGTGGACAAATTACACAACAACCCCATTGGCCTCTATATTTGACTTTTTGCACCCCTAGCCTCCTCTTTTGACTCAAATTCACCCCAAAACTCACCTTTTGGACTCTATAAATAGAAGGGAGGTTTGAGAGCAAAAAGAAATCAATATTCCTACTTCATTCTTAGAATAGTTGTAGTATTTTCTTCTTTGTTTTTCTTTTATTTTTATTTTTATTTTTGGAGGGGAGAATAGTTTGGGGTACAAAGTGTAAATGGTATCTTTGAGGATATTATCCGAGAAAATACCACTCAATGCAACAATGAGAAGCTAACTTCCTTCAACCAGGTTAGGGTTGTGGTATTGTACTTTTGAATTTATGTAATATTATATTTTTCTTATTTAAATTTGGATTTCGTATAAACAATTTTGTTGAAGGAATTCCGTTCGTAAAAATGAATTTAATTACAATTGAATTTATTGTCAAAATGTTCTTGTAGAGATTTTGATTTGAATTCAATTATTGCTAGAACATTAAATCTTGCACCTGTGGTCTTGATTTAATGGCCACACAATCGTATTCTTGGGGATTGATTATTGGTCTGGATGGTTTATGCCAAAATTTTAATTCACCTTAGATTAGTTTAATGTAGGAATTAAATATCGAAGATAGATCATGCCGGAGAATAAGAATCCATATATATTTCTGAGTAGTTCCGGCTTGTAGTTAGGAACACTCGTTTATACAAATCCGATTTAAATAGAAAATACGAGAAAAACATAATTCTCAAAATACTAACCCCACAATTCCTATCCTGGTTCTTTATTTTATTTTTATTTTAGATTTAGTATTTTCTTTTCTTATTTTAAAAAAAAAAATCAAAATCGTTTTCACTAAAGAAATAAAAGTAATCAGAAATTAATAATTACAAGATCAATCCCTGTAGTTCGACACCCTACTTGAACATCGTACTACATCAGTATCGTGGTACCATTTAAGGGTATTATTTTTGAGCGATCAAATTTTGGCGTCGTTGCCGGGGATTGGCATCGCTAATTATTAATTTTTGTTATTTTTTTTACTCCATCTGTATAAATTCATCTATTTTTTTTTTCTTGAGTTCTTTTTTTTTTTGCAAGTTAATCGAGATCCAATCTTTCATTTAAGATCTTCAAGCAAGGATTCAGTTTAATCTGTTTAATTTTCTTTAAAAAAAATATAACAACAAAAAAATAAAAATAAAAATAAAAAATCAAAATTCAAAAATTATTATTAGAAAAATTAGTTTATTAAATTGTTGACAGGTAGGCTGGGCCTCCGTCATTCATCTTTATTCTGTTATCTGGTAGGCTGAGCCTCCTGTTTGCATTTATTTATTTTAATTTTTTTTCTTAACTGGTAGGCTGAGCCTCTAAATCGCTTGTTGATATAATTGTTTTAATTTGTTAAAAAAATATAAAATATATAAAAATTAAAAAATTAAATTAAAATAAAAAATAAAAAATTGGACTTGGGTAAATGGAAAATTACTTTGAGAGATTTGCCATTTCGTTTGCAGATTCTCAACATTATTTTCTCTCAAGACCCCAACCTGACCTTTACTCATGTACCGTAGACCAAAATCCACACCATTTCACCAATCAATTTACGTACAATTACCAAAATCCCACGGACCTCTATAATAATGTTTATCTCGATCCATATTATTCGCCGCCTGAGTCTAATCAATACTCGAATAATTATGGATGGGATCAACAATATTATAGTGAGCTTTCAGGGTCGTATTGTTACGATCAATCATTTTACCAACCTCAATGTCAATTATCGTTTTCCCAAGAAGCTAGGAATTCTGAACCCACTGTAATGCAACAAATGCTAACAATCTTGGAAGAGCAAAACCAATCCCTAGTAGAGACTAACCAAGCCTTAGCAGAGGAACGCCAAACCTTAACGGAAAACCATCAATCCTTAGCAGAGCAAGGCCAAATCTTCGAAAGGCAAAACCAAATCTTGGAAAGGCGAGCTCAATCCTTAAAAAAACAATTTGAAGAGATAGATTGGAAAGAAACCCTAGTTAGGCGAATCATTGAATTAGTAAAAGAGGAAATTGCAAAAAATGGTCTAGAGACAGACATTCGGGTAGGTGATGAGAAAAGTGGTCTAGAGCATGAAAGTGAATTTAGAAAGTCGTCAAAAGGACCACAGTTGAGCAAAATTGGTAAGGAACCCAAACGATATGATCACGAGTTTGAGCCGTTTTGGGCTCAACCATTACCAGTTTGTGAGACAGAAAAAAAAGTGGGGAACAAAAGTGATGGTGAGCAGGTGAGCGCAAAAGTCAAAAATACGTACATGGAGGAGATCAAGGTAGAAAGTCATAAGGAAAATGAGATCAATGATGTAGTCTTTTTCGAGAATGATTGCACTAGGTACCTTTTGCTATTAGCCATCTCCACTAGTTATTTCTATGTCGTCTCTGATACAGAAAACTGAACAGTACTTCTGAGAGGCTTCCTGTTCCTTCATTCCTTGTTGCAACTAGAATTCTGATTGAGATTTTTCTATAAATAGTCTCTCGATTTTGTTTGCAAGATGGAAAGGTTTGGATAGGAATAGTGGAGGGTTATTTTGTGTCTTGCTTGGGTAAGATCGGGATTTCTCAGAATGGGAACATCTGGCTCGAAATGGGGATCACTGTTGATTTGGTCGGGCTTTGAATAACTTTTGGATGATTTTTGCGGAGAGGGTTTGAATGAATGGATTATTTAGCAAGGCTTCTTCTCTTCCTTTATTGTACTTTCCAATGTTCATTTCTAATGTTTTAAACATTATACCTATATGTTCCACGCATATTTCCCTTTTCATATTTATGTGAGATCATTTTTCCTAGAGTATACTCAGGTAATCATATTCAAACGTTTAATCATATGATTGTCACGATTTTTATGTCAGATTAATCTAAATTATGATAAAGATAAGATTAATAGTAATCTAGACCAAATATTCGTAGTTATTGGTTAATGAGGCTGTCTAGTTCAATTTCATTAAGTTCTGATATTGATATTTTCTAAGATTGTTATCGAGATTACCTAGGCCTTGTATGCTACCCGAGGTCTCTTCGATGGCTTTGCTTTACTTCTTCTATCTTGAACTTAGGGAAAACGGAATGTGCTTTCCCGAGATGACTCAGAGGATGGATAAAAGAAGTGATAGAGAAACAAGTGTTAGTTAATGACTACTAACAAATGTTGTCTTATCCTGGTAGTGTTAAGAGTATTTTTTTTTTCTCACTCTAGTAAGTAAGGAATCATACTTCTTATATAATCCATGTGGTGAGCATTAGGTAGTGATCCCAGTCCAGTTAGCCCAAGTCACTAGGTATTGAGACAATCTTATGACTTAATACTCAGATTGCATAGAGAGCGTGATTCACCCAATTGCTTTCGTGTGACCACTTATTTTTTAGAAACTTTATGAGAGCAGTCTTGTTTTTATCTTAACACATACTTTCATGATTTTTTACATTTTTAGAGAATTATAGTATTTTGAGTCAGTCTCGAGGTCTTCGTCGATTTGGTCTTTATCCCGGCTACTTCCATTATTGACTACTTATCTTGGTAAAGTCTCATTGTCTACTTCCAATTTTGATGGTTTTCAATATTATGAGGTTCATCCTACTTTCATTTTAAATGTCTTCAATTGTGCTATGTTCCTTTTATTTTTATTTTTGAAGTAGGTTTTCGTGGTGTCTTAGAATTGGTTATGTCTAGATAAAGTCTTAGCGTATATTAGTCAATCTTTTTTTGTTCATCTATTGGATCTTTCAAGAACTTTGCTCGGACGGGCTTCGGCTCTCAGACTTTGTCTAATTCTTCACATCACAAATCTTTTGAATATTTCTTCCTTCATTTTAGTTAAGGAGTCTTCTATACTTTATTAAGGTTAGTTGGATACTCCAAAGTTGAAACATATGTAGCGATTCCATAATTAGAGTTCCTAGGTTTTCTTTCTAATGTTCTCAGATTTTTTGTCAATATCTCACCATCGTTTAGTTGAAACAAGACATTTATTTTAACATTTTTCCTTTGGACCTTTGGATTATGGTATAATTTAGTATTAAAATTATATTATCATTAGTTTTAGTTATTCATGGTGTGTAAATTGCGACAAGCAAATTAATTTTTGATAGTTAGAGCATAAAGACCTAAGTCAACCTTAGAAAAAATAAGCTTGCATTTACTGATTTGTAGATCTATTACATAAGCATATATGATAATACCTGATTTATTAGAAAGTTCTTAAGAAACTAAGGGAAACGAAGATATATACGTTTATCTGCTATTCTTTGATGGCTAGAGTTTCTCCTAAGATTATTATGTTCCATATCCAAATGAGATCCTCGACACGGTTCTTAAGGTCCTGGCACTAATTGGTATGGTGACCAGTCATTCCAGAGTGATACTGGCAAAAAGTGCGACAGTTAAACCTCAAATCTTGAGGGTTTCCTAGGTTAGGGATAATAGGTGCTAACAATGTATTCTTGAAGCAAAAACAATAGTTTTGAGAGAGTGGAACAAGGAATGAGGTGGACCGTCCCCTCTCTTTAGGTGCTTGGGTAGGCTGGAAGATTTGGTGATGCAATGAAGATAAGATGAAAGGTTGGTGCTCTGGGTGGATAAGAGTCCAAATGACCTGTTTGATCTCATTAATGGATTGCTTCATGTAGTCTATTTGCTTCCATATAAGTCTTCCATAGGTTCAAGGTTCTCCTAAATAGGAAGGTCTTAAATTGTGGCAGTAGCACAATTGAAGTCTTCTGGTTTAACAAGGATATTGTGATTTTCAGTAGCAATCTATTTTCCATGAGTGAGCCTCTCGATTCGTAATTCATCTAACACTTTATCATTCTAAGGGTATTCCAGGTAACAGTAATTGGTCATTTTCTTGGAGTAGCAAGGCTGGGTTCATCTGGCTCAGCATTTGCACGGAGGTAATGTCTTCTGACACCGTCGGAATCTTGGAGTTGTTCTGAATATTTCCAACAAAGGGAGGGATTTGGTCCATTTTACGATCTTGTAGATTGGATCTCGGATGGATTTTAGCAAAAGTTAGCTAAAATAGATTTTCTAGATTTATTAATTGTTTAACAACTTAGAGCTCTACTAAGGAACTTTTAATGGTTGTAAATTACCCTATCTTTATGTGTGGTCATATTCTTGACTATACATGAGTACGTCTACATAGACGATAATGTTCGTGCTGTTTATATGCAATCCTAGGAAGATGTAGCTCTAGTAGGTAATGTTCTGGACAAACCTCGACTTGGACTTGGCTTTCGTAGGACTAGGGTAACTCATACGTTTTGGATTATCCTAAAAAAATACACTCTTCTAGGCTTATGGCACAATTGACCCTTTATTCTACAAGTATAAATCATTCTTCCTAGGACTCTATGGTACAAACGTCATTTTCTTCCTCAGGATCTGGACCATGGCTCCTAGGAATTAATGACATAGATGTCCTTTCTTTTTTCTTTTTTAAAATGGGGATATTTGCTCCTAGAACTTGGTGACAAACTCATCTTTTCCTTACAAATTGAACACAGTTCTTAGGACCTAGTGAAAATTTTATTTTATATTTTTCCTGTAGATCATTTCTCTTAGGACTTAATGACAAACATGTCTTTCTTCCTCAGATATGGATTACTATTTCCCTAGGACCTAAAAGCATAACTACCTTCTTTTTTTTTCCTTTTCTCAAAAGATGGATTATCATTCCTAGGACTTAAGGAATGATTTGAGACACTTTTGATCTCATGATATCTACGGAGGGTGAATTTGATAATCTGACTGGTGAACTTTAACGGGCTTATCAGGACAGATTTTGACCATCTTCAGATGTTTTGAATCTAAACAAGAAGTCTTCCTAATGGTGCATAATTCATATTGTATATGATTTATGAGAAAGGACACTATTTTTAGGATACGACATGTATCTCCAAAGGAAATGTGACTCAGGATATGTGTATGATTTGGATCACACAATCTTGATTTGACTAGGTGATGACACTTTCTTATATATTGGTAAGATCGGCGTGATTTTGCACGATTGAAGTGGACTACTTCGTGTTGTCTTAGTGGGCGAACCATAAAGAACTTTGTTTAGCAAAGGCAATTATTATAAATTTATTTGAGATGAACTTTTTGTTAATTTAAAGGCGAAGGTAATGGTTATTTTATAAGAGTAAATTTCAAGTTCATTATTTTGGATGAAATATGCATTTAGGATTTAAGGTTTGTACTTGAGGATTTATTGTTTTAAGTGAGATAAGGATTTTTGTTCTTTCTTGCAACTTGCTCCGTATTCTGATTTTCAAAAACGTTTGTCAACGCCGAGCGAGCTAGCATTGATTGGGATAGAACTAGAACTCTTATACTGATTATTATGCCCCAACTTGTCCTAGAAGTTTATTCTATATACCTAATATAACTGTGATGTAAATAGTAGTACAAAAATTAAAAATGACATCTTTCTCTAAGATAAGTGTCCTAAGTAGAACAAGGTTTTGGTTATCCTCTATCCTAGGCTCACAATATATGGTTTTGGCTTTTCTTCTGGCACATCCTAGAAAGCTTGGTTCCTAACCTCTGGTGTTCTCCCTAGGGAGCATCCATCTTAGGTTGGTAGTTCGAGCGAGATGAGGTTTGTAGCTGGATCCCAGAGGAGAAAACCCCCATTGGCCTTGCTTTTACTAAATTTTCTTTCTAACTTAAGGTCTTTTAGGACTCAGATCGGTGTCATGACCTCATTAACTTCAGCCCCTACTACGGGCCTCTCTATTCCTAAGAGGGTTATGACTTGGGTTTTCCATCAATGATTTGCAATGCAAAGTGAGTGCTCGTGCATTAGAGAGAGTATACAGTAATGTAAATGCAGAAATATAAAGGCAGTATTTAAATGCGGTATTTAAAGACAATAAATGTAAATACAGTAAAATACACATAAAAATCATATAGTTATTATTTTTTGTTATTGTTGTTGTTGTTGTTGTTGTTGTTATTATTATTATTATTATTATTATTGCCAATGTAGTTTTGTAGGGAATTGTTTATTCTTGAAGTCAAAGACAGTGCTTGGATGTTATTAAACAATGAATATGGATTTAAACTCCAACTTGACCTAACTCTCTTACAGATCCACAGTAGATTCGCCAGTTGATACACCCAGGATTTTGATAGCTGAAGAAGTAGAGAATCGAGAAGAGGATGTAAACAACTTTAATCCCTTTCTCTCTAAGTCGTTCAAATCCGTTCATTTTTTAAAATGGTTTTTGAAGGGATTTTCTAGGCGTCGGTTCTGAAAAACTTCTTGGGCCGAGATTTTACATTAAAAACGGAGTTACCACCTAGCATGGGGTTAAATGGTGTGTTAGGTCACTGGGATTTTGGAAATTAATTTTTGCCTTTTGAAATGGCCCGTGTTTTAACTTCCACAGGTCTATGTATTGGAGATATTCTTTAAGTCCGGGAGTCGGTTATGCTTGGGGAAGTTTTTACACACACCAAGATACTCGTCCGTGAACGGTACCTTGGTCTAAACAGATATTCACTATTAAGCAGTATCTAAGCAGTTTTCTTTGATTACTAAAAAAAAAATTCCTTTTAAAAGTTTTTCGTGTTTTTATGGTATTTTTCATGATATAATGGAAAGCAGGTAAATACTATAGCTATTACTAGTCAGCGATACCCAATAACCATTTATATATAGATAGAAATATAAATATGAAAGCTACACTAAATTAAATGCAAACTAAGACTAAATTGTTAGGATATGAGGCAGATGCATGTGGGTTGCCTACATATCTCGAATGAGAATCAAATATTTATGTAGTTTGTTATGGTTAGGGTAAAAACATTTTTATTTTTTATTTTTTATAGCGACCGAACCCATATCATGGGCTGCCTATGTACTTTGGGTGGTTACCAAAGATCCGGTCAAACGTAGTTCATTCTTGTCTTATTAAAGTAAATGGTTTGTTATTAAAGGTATGACAAAACCCTTATAGGTTGCCTATTTACTTTGGGAGGTAACCAAAGATCAGGTCGAACATTGTTCATTCTTATTACATTTAAAAGCTGGGTTCGTTTTAGTTAAAAGCTAGTTTTGTTTTATTTATAAAACTGGTTTGTTTTAGTTAATTTTAGTTGATTATTTGATAGTTTTGGTTGTGAACAACCTGAATGACAACCTCAATTAGTTATTATTAACATTTATTTAAAGTTGTGCTCAATCTGAATCACAACCTTAATTAGGTTTATTGTTAATCATTTCTAAGTTGTGAACAACCCGTATCCCAATATGACATGTACATAAGACTCTTTGGTTTTTTCAAGAACACCTTAAACAAACTCTTTTGTTTTTGCTAATAAGTGTTAGTGTGTGAGTTGTTAATTAAAGAATGAAAAAATAAAAATACCATATATTTATGCTAGTCCTACTCGTAACTGAGGAAAATGGGAAGGTTTCGAAAGAAGACTCACACATATCCCCAAAGGAATAGAGGCCCTCCCTTTATCCTGAGTTCTAAGCCACAAAGGTTTGTCGGTATAGTGTATAATTATATATATAGGTGTCAGTCCACAAGCCAACCTAGTTGTGATCTTGACGTTTCGCATAAAGTAAATCCGGCTATTAGTCATTATATTTAGTATTGACAGTTAGTAAAGAGTCAATGTAAAGTTCTTGAGAGAATTATAGAGAGTATGTACAACACATAGTGTGATTGAAGTTTTGTTTGAATCCTCACATGTTCTTAACATGGTCTCAGATGATATGAGTCCTTACACATTCTCGGACGTTCTTGAGATGCTTGGAATGGCTTTGTATGATAGTTTGGTTGTTATTGTTAAAAATTAAGTGTTTGTTTGGTTGTTTATGGGTTTTATGTATTATGTACATAAAATTAAATTGTGTGGATTACATAACTATGCTATATACAAGTTACATACACAATATAAAATAAATATCATAGTTTTTTTTTTTTTTTTTTTTTTTTTTTTTTTTAAGAAACATACGTAATTAGGAGGTGTGGTCTTCCCTAAATTATTACCTCCTTTTCCTCTTTGATCTTCTTGGTGGGACGTTGTTAGGTGATTGTCGACCCCTTGAGTTCTTTGCTAAGAACCTCAAGAACGCCATACTTAGGGGATGTGGTCATCCCTAAGTAGCTATCTCCCTTCCTCCTTGATCCTCTTAACTTGGTGTTGATCGGTGACCGTCGATATTTTGAGTTCTTGCTCTAAGAACTTCAACAACACCCTCTTAGACCGAATTTCAGCAGAATAATAGTGTGTTATTTAAAAAACGTGCTTGAAAAACCTAGCACCCATGAAAGTTTCTCAAGTTTAGAGAGACAAACTAGGCATTCAAGGTTTGGAAAAATGAGAACAAAGCACCCTCATTTATAGGCTGGGGGCAAGCACATTGGGTAATGTGCAGGCTAATCCAACCTCTTCCTTGGGGGGTGTTTTTACTAGGGGATATGTTGTCTTGATTTGGTTTTGTTTTGTGTTGCAAGAATTTACGATGGAATGAAAGATTCTCAAAGATTTGGTAATCATTACCATATCATTTCAAAGATTTTGAAATAGTTGGTAGTCATTACTAATGATTGGCAATCATTACCTTCCCACTAATCATAATCCTTTCACATAGGTGCATTAATGGCTTGATGTGACGCATCCAGTTCAGTTTAGGGGCTAAGTACCATTTAGTTTCACTATTTTGGTTTAGTTGTTATAAATGCTACCACGGTGCCTTGTATTTAGTCTTGAATTGTCTTCTCTCATTTGATACTATATGATGAGTCATGACTTGGAGAGCATGAATACGGTTGGTTTCAGATGGAATCGGGTTAACTTACCTTGTAACTGACGGTTGGTTTTCAATTTCTTAGTTAACCCTGAGATATTTTGGTGAAAATATTTACATCATTTGAACCTAGCCATTCCATGTCATCCCAAGAATTTATTACTTGATGGTATGTGAATTTAATGCATTTTTTAGGTGGCAAACCAATTTAACTTGGTTTCAGTAACGGGTAGTCACGATTCAAGGTTTTCAGTTACACCTAAGATATTTTGCTCAAAATTTCTAGATACCTTGAATGTAGCCTGACCATTTCATCCCAAGAATTTAATGCCTGATTGAATGGACATTTAATTCTCATTAAATGCCTAACTTAGGTCGCAAATCAAATCAATTTAGTTTCGATAACGGTTGGTCATACCCTAATTATCTTGGTTCCCTTCCTTAGAATTTGGTATGAAACTTATAGGAAGGTTACTTAGTCATTTCAAGGTGTCTTATTTGGACTTTGATGATGGATAGGCCCCAGTGCATTGGGCCTAGGATGGTTTGTTAAATATTGGATTGGTGTAAATCCAAATCAAGCCCAATTCTTAAATCACCTTGGTGATTTAGGGATTTTTCTTGAATTTTACAAGCCTTTAAAAAGGTCTCTTCGATTTTTTGCAGGTAGTATTTGTGTTAATATGCATAAATGAAAAAATTGTTTTCGTTAAACCGACATGATTCAGTTATTGTAAATGTTTCAAGGTCGGGGTAGGTAATTGAGTTAATTGTTAGAAATATCCAATAATTTATGGGTAGTTTCTAATATTTATCTATACTAAATATGATTTAATAGAAAAAAAAAACTTTAATAAATTCATTTTAGACCTCCTTAAATTATGGGAATTTCGAGGTTCACCCAAAACCTTTACTTAGCTGTATTTTGTCAATTTAACAGTTTTGTATTTTTTTCATGGTTTTAGGTATTTTTGTATAGTATATAGTGTGATCTCAGGTAGAAATTCATTTCCTTTAAACCCAAGTTTATAGTTTATCTAATCTTGTACTCGATTCGACACTAATTGGATGGGACAAAATGCGGTGTTTACAACCTCTATGAGAAAGGTATGGATTTTCTACTTCTCCATACAACTAAGGTAGGAAATTATGTTACTTCATCGATCCCTATGAGAACGGTATGGATTTTATACTTCTTCGACCAACTAAGGTGGGAAAGAATGTTACTTCACCAACCCCTATGAGGACGGTATGGATTTTCAACTTCTCCGACCAACTAAGGTAGGAAAGGATGTTACTTCACCGACCCCTATGAGGATGGTACGGACTTTCTACTTCTCTGACCAACTAAGGTAGGTAAGGATGTTACTTCATCGGTCGCTATGAGGAAGGTATGGATTTTCTACTTCTCCGACTAGCTAAGGTGGGAAATGATGTTACTTCATTGACCTCTATGAGAAAGGTATGAATTTGTTTGCATTCGTAATTGATCGATTTTATTTTTTGTTTATTGGCATTTGGTGGAAAGGTTCTTGGTTAGGACGACACTCTGTTTAAGCCTTGCCGATAATTATATCTATACCTTAGAATGGTATGATATTGACTGATTCTGAAGGTCTTGGTGAGGAAAACACTTTGTACAAGACCCCTCCCCCCCGGTGACTATACTATTATATCCCTGAAATATGACACAGAGTCAATTCTATAGTATACGGATAAAATGACACTCGATCATCGACTCCTAGTTGTGACTGTTCCCAAAGGGTTTTCCTATATATCTCAAATTAATGATAATCAGGCCACGTGTAGTTCTAGGAGGTAAAGTAACTCAATTTTTTGGTGGCAAAGGTTATTGGTTAGAGAAACTGTTTCCTGGGTTGTCACATCAATAAATGATTGGAAATGACTGAGAGAATTGACACGGGTGAAGACACTCGAGGAAACTCAACACCTAGTGGAGTTTCTTGGCCATGTTCCACCTGGGATTTCCTGGCGAGGACAAAAAAGCTTCCTGAGGAACATTTAACCTCCGATAAAATGTGTCCCACTAGTAGAGTGGGGCTTGATGATGTTTATTCATTTCTAGGGATTATATATTTCAATTTCGAATTTTTGCATTGAATATGATTGGTTCAAGTCTTATATCAAGAAACTCTCTACGGAGAAAATATGATATAATGTGCCTCAACTCTAGCTGGGGCAACTCTTATTACTGAATCTCAACGGAGAAACTGGATATAATGTGCCTGAACTCTAGCTAGGGCACAAGACTACCTCCTAAGCGTTCAAAGGATGTGGTATAGCCCACATTGGTTACCTCTATATCCCGAATTGAGTGTGCGATTGTAGTGTTTGTTTTAATCTACAAACCCCTTTGGGTTATTTATATATTATTGATATTACTGCTTTGGATAATGATCACTGGATGAACGAAACTCTCTTGTTTATCTACATATACTAATTTTCTAGGTTAGGAATCTAGTCAAAATGTACTTCGGCTCTTGTTGTGCTATCTTAGAGTGTCAACCGTACCCACAAGGTCTTCCTACGTATGTTGGTAATCTGCTAAGGATCAGATCGATGCATAGTTCGAGCACAGATATCCTTTGTTATCTACTTAATAAAATTATTAGCATCTCAAGGTAGTTAAGGGACTTCTCGGGAGATACTCCTTGATATAGGGCTGAGAGAATGTCATGATGTTGACATCTCTCAGACTTTGACCAGACTCACCTGGGTTTCCTGCATACCTTGGTGATCTACCAATGATACGTCAAAGCATAGCCTGCTGGGAATAAAGGAATTTTGTTTAAGGTGATGACCAAACCTATAAAGGTTTCACGTATCTTGGTATTTACCAGGACTCAAGTTGACACTTAATTCTTCCTTGGTTGATTAAAGTTGATACGATTAAATCTTTATTAATGGGTGATCATTATATTTGATATGGTTCAATCCCGATTGATTGGGGGATTTTTATTATTGAGCGACTTTGTGGGGATTTTTTTAATATTTGATGACATGATTAAATCACAATTGGTGTGGGATTTTTGTTAATGGAGACCGAACCCATATTATGGGTTGCCTACGTATCTCAGATAACTAAGAATCAGGTCAGATCGTAGTTCATCCTTTAGTTTGTCAACCAAACCCCAAGGGTTTTCTACGTATCTTAGACATTTCCAGAAATCAGGTTGACACGTAGTTCCTGGCACAATGACTCTATCTGTGTTATACGGACCTACTCGATTTTTTTGATACACTAGACCTATAAGACTAATCTCAATGATGTCGTAAGAATTTATTATTGTTACTCTATATATATATATATATAAATGAATGAATTTAAAAGGTGTTGCCTTTTTTTAAGGAAGTTCCACTCCTGGTTCTTTCCCCCATGGTTACTTTTCCAATGTTCAAACCAATCTACCAGCCTATTTGTAGTTACTTATTGCGATGACGGAATGAAAAAGTACTTTCTGACTATTAGCCAACTGAAGGCCTAGTGGTTAGCGCCTTCAAGAAATATTAAAATTCCTCAGACGATCTTCCTTGTTAAAAGGCTACTTTATTGGTAAGTCTATTGTTTTGCTCGTAAGGGTCACAATATCTTTTTAGTTAGATGGTCTGCCTGATGTCCATAATGCTACAAAGTCACCTACATCCGTTTGCTTCCTCTAAATTCTGGACTTGGTTCCTAGCGCTATAGGTGTTGTTCCCCTACATGTCTTACATTTCTTTCAAATCTATTCAAAGTTGTTTATGGCTCAAATATATTCAAATAAGTATATTCGAACTAAACAAGCATCTAGTCTATCAAAACTTTATGTATTAGCCTGATTAGAATTGTGATAATATAACTTCAATTGTATCCTATTTCTTTTTCTACAGTTTTAATCCATATATTTGACTCTCTCAAAACCTATCAAGTTTGGTTATTTGAACTTTCCTGAGATCATCATCGAAATTACCTACAACCCTGTATCGTACCTGAGGTTTGTTTGATGGATTTTACTCATTTTTTCTATCTTGGATTGAGGACAAATGGAATGAGCCTTCCCGAGATGACTCAAAGAAGGGAGAAAAAAAATGATTGAGAAACAAGTGTTAGTTAATGACAACTAACAAATGTCGTTTTGTCCATGGTAGTATTGAGAGAATAATTTTTATTCTGTTTTCCTTTTTCTTCACTCTAGCAAGGACTCATACTTCCTATATAATCCATGTAGCAAGCTTTGGGTAGTGATATTGGTCCAGTTGGCCCATGTCTCTATGTGTTGAGACACCCCTACGACTTAATACTCAAATTGTATAGAGAACTTGATTCACCTAATTGCTTTTGCGTGACCACTTAGTCTTTAAAAACTTTCTAAGATGAGTCTTTATTTTACTATTTCTCTCAACACATACTTTTAGATTATTTTTTTTACAGAATTATGGTATTTTGAGTCAATCTCAAGGTCTTCGTTGTATTTAACCCTATCTTAGGTACTCTCCATTATCAACTACTATATGGGTAAAGTCTTATTGTCTTCTTCCAACTTGATCCCTTTCTGAAAGATTCTTCTAGCTACCTACCTTAATTCTTTTGGGGAACTGTGGGTCAATATCGGTCTTGCAAATTTCTAAGGACATTCTTTGATCGAATCTTTCGATTTTCGGGAGCATAGCCTTCGCGACTTGACTTGTCCTTGAAAAACGTTTATGGTTACCTTCCCCGCTCTTAAGAATTTTCTTAGGGAGAGGCTAGGTTCTAAGATTACTTTTATTTTCCCAGGGTTCTTTAAGAATAATGTCAACCAAAGTCTTCTAGCTAGGTATGTTGTCTCAAATTCCTGTTAGTTTCTTCACAACCCCTGGGTTGGAACATATGTAACGATTCTACCTCAGGGCTCTTAGATTTTCTTTCTAACTTTCTCAGATTTTGTCAATATCTCACTATCGTTTGGTTGAGATAGGTTATTTTTATTTCTGTTATTTTGATTATGTTCTAGTTTAGTCTTGAATTTAAGTTATCACAATTTAGATTATTTATAGTGCACTTGGTTTTGAACAAACAATTTGATTACTTGAAAATTATAAAAAAAAAAAAAAAAAACCATTTGAGAATATTTGAGTCAAAATAACATGCATTTCATCAAAAGTTTAAAACCATTACAAACTAATCCCCTTGATATTATAACGTTAGTTAAACTCAGGGGTAGGAAAAAAGGGCCTCAAGTTTACTAGGATAGCTTAGAGTTTGGAAAGAAGTCATAGTATCAAGTTGACTACCTTTCCAGAATGACTTGTTGATCTTAGAAGACTATTTCTGGTTATCTAATAGGTGGAATTTGTCTATATATTCGCAAGCCGAATTTGGTAGTTTTCGAGTATTTTAGTAATATTTAATTGTGTTTATGTTTGTTTTGATATAAATCAGGTGTAGGGATGTAAACAATCGATAATCAAGCAAATCAGTAGGAAATTAGGTGAAAAAAGATCAAGAGGATCAAAGTTGGTTGCAGCATCTTCACTGTTACAGCGGTCAAGCCACCGCTGTAGCGATGAAACGACAGAAGGCCTATTGGTCGCCCACCACTATAGTGGTGAAACCTACCGCTGCAGCGGTCAAAGGCCAACTGTTTTAAGATATTTTTTAGACATTTTGATCATTTTCTTATACCCCTTTTCTCTACCACACCTAAAGAAACATTTTTGGGTGTCTTGAGAGCTCCAAGACACTATCAACCAAGAGAAGATCATCAAATCCAAGAAGAGGAAACATTCTCGAAGCCGTTTTAGCGTTGGTTCTTCAGATAATGGATAGTCTCCTTGTTTCTCTCTTTTAGTCTTAGTTTGGTTGATAGTTTTGATTATGTTTAGGTTGTTTATTGTTGTATATGTGGTTATGGTCATGATTAGCTAAACATATATTGTCTAGGGCTTGATTGACTTCATGAAAACATTGTTTGTATAAATTAATGTTTCGTTAACGGTTGTTCATTTGTATTCGATTATGTTTATGATTCTATTACAATCATAGTATGCTTGTTATGGTATTGTGGTTGGTTTGAGAATACGGGGTTTAACACTTAGGAGAGGTAACCCTGGATTCGGACTATGGTTTAAACACAGCATGATGATCTAATGACTCATGAGGGCGTTAGAATGTATACAATCGGTGAGGTTGGGGCGAGAGTCATGTGACCAAGTGTCATATAGATGGTTGATGAGGACTTCAGCGTTAACGCGAAGTCACATATTCATTCACTTTACACTCGGGAAAGGTAGTGAGTGAGATTTCGATACCTAGATTGTTGGATAGATTTGAATACCGTTAATGTAAACAAGATTGAATCGAACACGTATTAGTCAACGAAGTTAATCCCTAGAAAATAAATTCCTATAAACGTCATGGTAGTATTATAGTTTAGTAATTAATTTAATTTAGTAGATTATAATTATTATAAAACCTACATTTGTATCGCCTAGATAAAATCCGTTTATGACAAGCGCGGTACATAACGATAATCTAATCCAATCCCTATGGATACGACAACCTCTACTCTTCCCATTATACTAAAACTTGACCTATACACTTGTGGTGAAATTAGCGACGTAATATTCTATTACCAAGTTTTTGGTGTCGTTGCCGGGGATTGGTTTTTAGATTGTTGTTGATATTGTGAGTAAACAACTTGATTTTAATTTAGGAATTTATTTTGTTTATAATTTTTCTTTCTAGTTTTGTTTGTTTTACGAGGTGCTTGAAGATGGATCATCAACAAGTCCTCATGTACTTCTTTCAACAAGATTCCGAGTCATTTTATTGTTCTTAGG
This sequence comes from Eucommia ulmoides, assembly GCA_016647705.1. NCBI lineage: Eukaryota > Viridiplantae > Streptophyta > Magnoliopsida > Garryales > Eucommiaceae > Eucommia > Eucommia ulmoides. The sequence continues at coordinate 36,901,947 of CM028334.1, read as the reverse complement.
ATATATACAAGGAATTGCTATTCTGATTTCCCAATCATCGTTTCCCGAGAGAGTGTTAATTACTGAACTTCCTCGACGGGTTCTCAGTCGCAACAAGAACTTGGGAAGAAAGAGTAAATGGTACCACCGCTTCTGACCAACTAACTGCGTATGAAGCCTATTGATTGCTGGAAGACATGGCGAAGTTTGATTATAAGAGTTGGAATTATTCAACAATCTACCAAATCATGGGGGATAATTCCACATTTTCGACGCTATGGATTGACACCCTGGACCAATAGAAAGAGTCTTTCCCCACCCTTGAGGAAATGTTTGCTGAATTTATGGGGGAGACTTAAGCGTTCTGGAGGGAAAAGAATGACTAAATCAATGAGCATGAGGACTGTCTTGACAAAATTGAGACGATCTACACTAAAATTGATGAGACCGTAAAGTCTCTTGAGACTTAAATCGGTCAGCTTCTTTGCTTCATTGAGGTCAAGTCAGAAGTGGTGGCATTGAGAGACACACAAGTCACATTTAAATGTGAAAGCCACTGTGAGGAACTGGATACAAGCGGGAGGAGCTTGGGTAAGTTCGTGGACGATTATGCTACTAAGGAGAAAACCCAAGTGTGGATTGGCAATGAAGAATCACATGTTAACAACTGTGATTCCTCACCTCTTGAAATCCAAATATTGATACCGCCTCCGATCCAAGAAGATCACATCTATGAGGATCCAATGTGGCTCAATTATCCTCTATCACCTTTTGCTCTTTTCATTCATTCCAATCAAGCACAAAATCCGGTGCTGAGTCAAGTTGAGATTATGAGCCGATCAAATCCAAATCTCGCCAAGCTTGAGGGTGTTCAAAATTAAGACCCATATGTGGCGTTGTATGACACATACTATGGGCGGAAGCCACTCTTTGATGAGCCCTTCTCTGCGTTAGGTCGAGGACAATAAACCAAGCACTTTTTGGGAGGCTACCCAAGTTTTCAGAATAAATTAGATCCATCACCGCCAACTTCATTCGGAGGCGAAATTGTCTTGCCTCCTAGGTACGTGTTCTAAACCCCCTTCATTGGTATGCTATATTTCCAATGTTGAGATCGATGATTGGGTCATTGTAGACACTGACCGTTTTAAGTTTGGGGGTGATGTTTAGTATGTTTAGAATAATTACTTGTGTAGTTTAAGTTAATTTGTTTTTATCCATGTTTGTTTAGTTTAGTGTAGTATGTTTTTGTTTGTTGTGTTGTTGTGTGCTGAGTTTTGCATTCATCCGAGCCATTACCTGATGATGATATTATCCCCTGTTTGTCTTTCAAGGTTAAGGGTAATTCTTATTCACGTGTGTTCTGTGTGTTTGGCATGTCGTTTTGGTAAAAGTTATTGTGGATCCTAATTTGCACGAGCAAGTAGACTCAATGTATAGCTATTCAATTGATTTGAGACAAATTATCCAATAGCCAAATTCATGACAATTTTAAGGATTCTAGAACCTAATTGGGAGAAACTTGAGGCGAAATCCTAGGCGAGGTAGTTCAGAAGACATGATTTAGGCATTCTTTTGTCGCTTAAGCCTTTGAAGCTTACCTTGTAAAATGTGTATCCCTCGTTACCCTGTCGAAACCTATAAACCGTTTTAATTCTAAACATGTAACAAAGACCCTGGCCAATTAAATTCTTTCCAAACCTATATCGCTGAACTAAAGGCACAATTTGAGTGAATCAAGTTAACATTCGCTTCAGCTACTTGAAGTGAGCGGTTGGGTTTATGGTGAACTTTCGATTGGTTCGGTATTCGAGTACTCACTTGTCATTTTTCTTTCATTTTAATGGCACCCATGAAATTGTAATAATCAAATAAGTTTGGGGGTATGGTTCATGTTAAAAAACAATTAATAAAATTAATAAAAATAAAAAAATAAAAAATAAAATATGTAAATATAGTTTTATTCTAGTTTCTTTTGACAAGTGAGAACAAAGTTCTTAAATATTTGTTCAGGGTTGAGTTTTAAGTGTTTGGGGTTACGAGAATGAATGAGCGACAAGCGTTTGTGCCTCAGGTATCATTAAATTATAACAGTTACTTGTTTTCTATTCTTGAGATACCATTGGCCATGTTCCAAAAAACCCAACCAAGTCCTATTGATTTTTTTAAACTTCCAAGGCTACATTAGTGGAGAGTAGAACCCAATTAGGCATATGGATATCCTAATCGTTTATGGTTTAAATCATGAGCTTCGTTGGTAGATAATCCAATCCGGTTGTTGGATTGTTATATTATTGAGTTTCACACACACATTTTGAATGGATCTAGAATGGTGTTTACCATTATTGAATGTTGAAATTCTAGAATATCACATAGTGCGTTTGACTCCTGAACTTGATATAATTAGGGGCCGTTGAGGGAAAACGTTTTGGTCGATAGCTGAATTCAAAACTCATATATCGTTATATTTAGGTTGTTCGTGTTTTTATTCATTGTTCAGTTTTCGTGTTAGTTATTTCGTTGTGTTTTTTATTTTTAGTGTGAGTCTTTTGCTCGAGAACTAGCAAAATTCTAAGTTTGGAGGTATTTGATAGGTAGAATTTGTCTATATATTTTCAAGCCGAATTTGGTAGTTTTCGAGTGTTTTAGTAATATTTAATTGCGTTTATGTTTGTTTCGATGTAAATCAGGTGTAGGGATGTAAACGATCGATAATCAAGCAAATTGGGTGAAAAACAATCAAGAGGATCAAAGTTGGTTGCAACATCTTCACCGCTGCAGCGGTCAAGCCACCGCTGCAGCGGTGAAACAACAGAGAGTTCAAAAACACTCTGTTTGTTCACTGCTGCAATAATAAGATCGACCGCTGTAGTGGTGAAACGACAGAAGGCCTACTGGTCGCCCATCGTTGTAATGGTGAAATCCACCGCTGCAGCGGTTAAAGGCTAGCGGTTTTAAGATATTTTTTAGATATTTTGATCTTTGTCTTATACCCCTTTTCTCTTCCATACCTAAAGAAACATTTTTAGGCATCTTTAGAGCTCCAAGACACTATCAACCAAGAGAAGATCATCAAATCCACGAAGAGGGAACGTTCTCGGAGCGGTTTTAGCGTCGGTTCTTCGGATAACGGCTAGTCTCCTTGTTTCTCTCTTTTATTCTTAGTTTGGTTGATAGTTTTTATTATGTTTAGCTTACTTGTTGCTGCATATGTGGTTATGGCCATGAGTATCTAAACATATATTGTCTAGGGCTTGATTGACTTCATGAAAACGTTGTTTGTATAAATTGATGTTTCATTTGTATTTGATTGTGTTTACCATTTTATTACAATCATAGTATGCTTGGTATGGTATTGTGGTTGGTTTGAGAATATGGGATTTGACACTTGGGGGAGATAACCCCGGATTCAGACTAGGGTTTAAATACAACGTTACGATCTAATGACTCGGGAGGGCGTTAGAAAGTATGCAATCGGTTAGGTTGGGGAGAGACTAATGTGTTCAAGTGTTGTATAGACGGTTAAGGGGGATTTCGACGTTGACGCGAAGTCACATATTCATTTACTTAGCACTCGTGAGAGGTAGTGAGTGAGATTTTGATACTTAAGATTATCAGATTGATTTGAATACCGTTAATGTAAGCAAGATTGAATTGAACACGTATTAGTGAACGAAGTTAATCCCTAGACAATAAATCCCTATGAACGTCAATGTAGTATTATAGTTTAGTAATTAATTTAGTTTAGTAGATTATAGTTAATATAAAAACTACATTTGAGTCGCCTAGATAAAATTCGGTTATGACAATCACGGTACTTAATGATAATAAAATTCAATCTCTATGGATATGACAACCCCTACTCTTCCCATTATACTAAAATTTGACCCATACACTTGCGGTGAAAGTAGCGACATAATATTCCGCTACCATTGTCCTTCACTTCTCTTTCTTCTATGTATTTGGGAAGATTTAGAGCACCCATACAAAGGAGGTCTTCGATTTTATACTGCAAATGGTAACACTAGTTAGTATGATGGCCAACCCCTCAAGAGTAATGTTGGTAGATGCTATGAGGGTTGAATTTTGGAGCTTAGTAGTTTTCTTAGTGGGGAGGAATAGGTGCTAGAAATACCTCTTTTAAGCTATCATGAAAGATTTCAGAGAGTGAAAAAGGGAGTGGGGTGAATCATTTCCATTTTTTGTTTTTTTGAGTGGGTTCAATGGTTTGAGAAGAAGACATACACAGGCTAAGATGGTAGGTTTTCTGGTAATTTGGGTATAGCTCTGGTCCTGCATAATCAGATCTCCAGATCTGATTATGTAAATCTTTTTGCTCTAAAGTCTGGTCAACAAAGGATACCTCCAGATCTTTTTCTTTTGGTAGGGGCGCCTCGCATTCTACGGGTTTTTGTATTATATTGGTCCTGATGCCTTCTTCGACATATTCTCCTCATAGAATCACATAAGAGATAGGTTTACTAAAGGTATTGGGTAAAGGTTTGTAATATGGATACTGTTGAGCTTGTACGAACATTTAGACCATTTCATTTTCATTCCTAGGCGACACTACCTATCGGACAGCGAACTCTTAGAAACTCTTACTGTTCTTCCTTATTAGCGTTTGAAAAAGATATTTTTTCAGGAAAAATCTCTTGGTTGTATCCATATTGGTTACAGAATACCTTGACTACATTAAGAAATGTCTTCAAATTCTCGTACTTTATAGTTCCATACCATCGGGCAGTTTCTCTTTCCAATGTCTGCTGAAAGAGTTGGACTGCTAGTGCTTCGTTGTGGATATACGCTCCCAGTTCATTCTTTATCATCGAATATGCCAATCTGGGCACCTTAACCCACTATACTTCGTGATAATGGGCATAGTTAATTTATCAAGGAACTTTACCTGAGGTACAGGGGCTAAATCAAGATGTCAGGCATTACCTATTCAATTGTCAAGAAGTATAATAAGGGAAAACAAAATGAATGAGGTATTTGTATTGCAGTCGTAGCAGTTAGCTGTGTTTACGAGATAAGTTGAAGAAGTTTAGTTATTTGGTTAACATCCTCTTTAAACGAGGTCACATCTTCTCTTAATTGTGACATTTTGGCAAGATCTTGTCAAAGTCCCTCGATATTCTCCATTTGATTGAGAAGGCGAACTTCGATGTGGGTAGTGATGAGGAACGAAGGTCTAGAACTTCCTTTTGGGGAGTGATTTCCTTGAATTTTTTAAACGAATTAGCTTTTAGTTTTTCATATTTACTAAATCTAATTCATGAATTATATAGCTATTTTTAAGATGTTTGTGGATGCAAAAAATGGGTACCAATTGAAAACCTAGACCTTAATGAAGAAATACTCAAACTTAGATTAGGACAAAACTTGTAAGCTTACTACTATGTAGGACTGTGACACAACTATTCTAGTGTGGGGGACAGTCCTTTCAATTACAACCTTGATGCTATCCTCTTCCTAGGACTAAAATGAAAGTTTGATTTCTATGTTCAAAGATTTTGGACTCCTAAGTAATGATACATATATTGTCCATTTTGACATTTTGATAGGAGAACCTCTAGAAGGTTTTGGCTTACTTAAGTGGTTTTGAATCTAGCTTTATTGAGATTGGCTTTGTGTATGCTATTCCTTTTGGTGTATGACTCCTAGGACTTAGTGGCAGTACATTGTTCCTAAAAAATGGATCATTTGTTCTCAGGACCTAATGAAAAACATTTATTCCCTAGAAACGAAATCATTGTTTCTAGAACTTAATGACAAACTTATTCCCTGTTTTTTTCTTTTCAAAGTAAAGGTCATTGCTCCAAAACTCGTCTTTTCCCTTCTTTAAAAATGGATTACTGCTCTTAGGACCTAACGATAGAATTTTCCTACTTTCTCCTCAAACACATATCATTTCTCCTAGGACCTAGTGGAAGGATTGTCCTATTTTCTCCTCCGACAAAGATCATTTCTTGTAGGACCTTGTAACAAGATCATCCTATTTTCTCCACAAACATAGATCATTTCTCCTAGAACCTAGTGGCAGGATTTATCTTTTTATTCCTCAAAAGATGGATTATTACTCCTAGGACTCGACAAAGGTCTTAAAACATATTTGGGGTTCATGATTTCTCTCTGAGGGTGAATTTATTTTGACAATCTAACTGGTGAACATTAACTGGCCTCCTATAAAAGGGTCTTGATTTGCTTAAGGCATTCTAAACCTAAACTAATTGTCTTCCCCATGGTTCATAATTCCTATGACATAGGCTTTACAAAAAAGGACACTACGCTTAAGACGTGACATTTATTTCCTAGGGAAATGTGACCCATTGCCTTAGTGGATGATTCTTAGCCAACTTTGTTTAGCAAAGGATTATTATTTCTGACTTATTGAGGTGGAATTCTAGTGCATTATTTAAAGGCAAATGTTCTTTTGATTTGATTAGAGTAAATTTTAAGTACGTTATCATTGAGGAAATGGGCATTTCGGATTTAAGGTTTGTACTTGAGGATTTATTGTTTTAAGTGAGATAACGATTTTTGTTTTTTCTTACACCTCGTTTCATATTCAGATTTTCGAAAATATTTTTCAATGCCGAGCAAGCTAGCAATGCGTGGGATAGAACAAGAACTCTTACACGGATTATTATGCCCTTACTTGTCCTAAAAGTTTTATTTTCTTTGCCTAATATGACAATTATGTAAATAATGTGGAGAAGATAAAAACAAAATCTCTGTCCAAGATAAGTGTCCTAAATAGAACAGGGTTTTGGTTATTCATCTATCCTAGGCTCACTATATGTGGTTCACAGTTTTTTCTTCAAACGTATCCAAGGAATCTTCAGTTCTAAGTCCTTCAAACCTCGGGCATCCTCTATGTGGGAACATCCATCGTTGGTGGTCCGAGTGAGGGGAAGTTTGTAGCCGGATCCCGGGGGGAAAGACCCCCCCAGCCTTGCTTCTACTAATTCCTCTTTTGATCCTAAGGGTTTTCAGGGCTTATCTCGGTGTGGTGAAATCACCAACATCAATCCCTACTGTCAGCCTTTCTATCCCTAAGAAGGTTATAGCTTGGGTTTTTCCACATTACATACAATGCAAAGTGAGTGCACGTGCGTTGTAGAGAGTATATAGTAATGAAATGGCAGAATGTAAAGATTGTATTTAAAATACGACATTGAAAGATGGTAATATAAATGCAATGAAAGACAATAAATATGCATGCATGCTAGTATATACAAGATATGTAACATAAATTTTAACTTAATTTTTTTTTTTATTATTATTAGTATTATTGTAATCATTATCATTGTTATTATTTGTTTATTATTTATTTATTTATCATTATTTTATTATTATTATTATTATTATTATTATTATTATTATTATGTATTTTATATTTAATTTTCTTATTTTTTATTTATTTATCTTCTTCTTCTTTCTTTTTTTTTTTCTTATTATTATTATTATTATTATTATTATTATTATTATTATTATTAGTAGTAGTAGTAGTAGTAGTAGTAGTAGTAGTAGTATTTATTACTATTTATTATTTTTTGGAAGGGAATTAATTATATTTATATAATTAAAGGCATATTTCTCAGGTTTTATTTAACCGTGAATATAAATTCAGACCAACTAGGCCTGACGGTCTTATGAGGTCCCCAGTGGAGTCGCCAGTTGATGCACCTCAAATTTTGATAGGGGAAAAAGTATAAATTCGGGAAGAAGAGGAAACAAGTTTCCATTCCTCCCTGTCTAAGTTCTCCAAATTCGTTCATTTTGAAAATGGTTTTTCAATGGATTTTCTAGGTGTCGATTTTGGAGGATTTTATGTTGAAAAATGAGTCGCCACCTAGCAAAGGGTTAAATGGTATCCTAGGTCACTGGGAGTTTTAGAAATTCATTTTACTTCGAAAGGGCCTGTGTTTTGACTTCATTAGGTCTACGTACCAGAGATATTCTTAAAGTTCAGGGAAGGTTTTACGTACCACAAGATACCCATCCGTAAATGGTACCTTATTCTAAAAGAATATTCACTATTAAACATTACTCGAGTAACTTTCTTTGATTTCTTTAAGCAAAACAATTCTCATTTTAAAGTTTTTCCTCTTTTTATGTATTTTATCATGATGTAAGTAGTAAAGGGTATCTATTATGTAACTACAACTACAATGAAAATATTTTTGTGTTTTTAACATAATGAAAACATAAATACTATATTATACTATACTATTCTTGCTAGAGACAACCCAATAACAGTTTATAAGAGCTAGAAATATAGATGTGAAAGCTATATGAAATGCAAATATTTTTGTTATTTTTAATCAACCGAACCTTATAAAGGTTGCCTACATATCCTTGTTTTCACAAGGAATCGGGTCAACATGTAGTTCTCGCATGTAAACTAAACTAAATTATTTGGATATGTAACTGAACCCACACGTGGGTTGCTTATGTATCTCGGACTAGTGAGAATCAGGTCTTTACGTAGTTTGTTTGTGTTAGGTTAAGCTAAATGTTTTATGTTATTAAAGGTGACCGAACCCTTATGTGGGTTCCCTACGTACTTTGGGGGTAATCAAAGATCAAGTTATCACGTAGTTCATTCATGTTTAAGTTGAAAACAGGGTTGATTTTATTTGATTTTTAGTTGTGAATGACATGAATCACAATATCATATGGACATGACTTCTTCGATTTTGTCAAGAACATCTTAATTGAACTCTTTTGTTTTTGGTTAGTTAGTGTTAGTGTTTGAGTTTATTAATTGAAATTGGAAAGAAATACCATATATTTATGTTAGTACTACCCATAACTAAGAAAAACATGAAGATTTCTGAAGAAGAATCACACATATCCCTGAAGGAATAGAGGCCCTCCCTTTATCCTGGATTTTTAGCCACAAGGGTTTGTCGGTGTAGTATATATATAGGTGCCAGTCCATAAGCCAACCTGGCTATGATCTTGACATTTAGTAGAAATTAAATAGATTATTAACAGTTATATGGTTAGATTAACAATTAATAAAGAGTCAATTTGAAGTGTTCATGAGAGAATCGTAGAGTCTATGCACAACTCATGGTGTGATAGATGTTTTGTTTCAGTCCTTTCATGTTCTCAACATGATCTCAGATGGTTTGGGTCCTCACATGTTCTTAACTTGTTTTCAAACATTCTTTAGAAAGTTTTGTATGATTTGGATATAATTTGGTTATTACAACATGAATTAAGTGTTATTTGGTTGATTATGGGTTATGTGCGTTATATACTTGAAATTTAAGTGTATGAACTACATGATTATGATATATACAACCATAATATATAAAATTCAAGGCAAGATCAATGACTCTCAAGGCACATGCCTAGTTTAAGGAAGTGGTCTTTCCCTAAACAAGAACCTTCTCCTTCTTAATTTCTTGGTTGGAACTCGATCAATCACAATCGTTCTCTTGAGTTCTTTCTCCAAGAACATCAAGAACACCCTACTCAGGGGAAGTAGTCCTCCCTAAGTAATTATCTCCCTTCCACACTTAATCTTCTTGGCTTGGCTTTGATCGGTGATCATCTTCCTCTTAAGTTCTTGCTCCAAGAATGAGAAGAACACCCCCCGGGACTAGATTTCAGTAGAATAACGGTGTGTTTTTCAAAAAAACTAATTTATAATCCTAGCACTCAAGACTTAGCTCGAGTTTTAGAGAAAGAAGCTAGGACTTCAAGTCTTAAAAAATGAGTACCCCGGCACCTCTATTTATAGGCTGAGAGCTTATGCACTTATCCATGTCAGGCTATCCCAGCCTCTTCCTTGGGGTGGGGACTTGCTATCTTTTATTGATCTTGTTTAGATTTGAATGAATTTTAGGTGCAAGGACAGATCTTCAAAGATTTAGTAATCACTACCAAATCTATTCCTAAATTTGGTAATGATTGGAAATCATTACCTCTTATCCAATCCTATTGGTTTTACATGGGTGTATTAATGGCTTGATGTGACACTTCTAGTTCAGTTTAGGGGCTAAGTATCAATTAGTTTCACTATTTCGATTTAGTTGTCATTAATGGTTTCAAGGTATATTGAACATGGTCTCAATAAGTCACTTGGCATTTAATGCACTATGATGACTCATTATGAGCACACATCCAGTTGGTTTTGGATCAAATCGGGTTAATTTTCCTTGTAATCGATGGTTAGATTTCAAGGTTTCTTGTTAACTCTAAGATATTTTGGGAAAATATCTAGATTCAATGTATCTACCCATTCCATGTCATCCTTAAGCATTTAATGCTTGATGGGATGTGCATTTAATGCATTGGCTAGGTGGCAAACCATTTTGGTTGGCTTCGGTAATAGGTAATCAAGTTCAGGGATTTCGATTAAACCTAATTGTTTACCCAAATAGCTACCCAAGAGGGGGTGACTTGGGTAGTTACAAAATTTAAACAATTAATTCATTTAAATACTTAATATCAAATAATTAATTTCTCTAAATTAATTAGTATCTTAGTCACGCAGTGGATTTGTGTTTAATACTAAGTGCACACCCAAACACAATATAATAAAATAAATAATGTAGCACACAATGATATATCCTGGTTTGGTTAAGCTAGTCTTGCCTACGTCTAGTCCCCCGAGCTCTACAAAGATTTATAATCCACTAAATCCCTTTTTTTCTCTCTACCAGATAGGAACCAAAACCTTATAGTGATTCTTTTATAGGCACAGAATTAACCTTCACAAATTACCTTTTTCCCAGGCCAAGGATTAACTCTATCTTTTTACCAGGGCAAAAATTAGCCAAACACTCTTTCACTTATCATTTTCACAGAGAATGATGAAACTTTACAATTCACTAACAAAAAAATTCAATTACCAGAAGAATCAAAACCTAATTCTTTTCAAGGGAAAAGAATAACCTAATCTTTTTGCAGGACAAGATCGAACTGGTACCAGAGTTGATTTAGTTCAATTAGCTTAAAATACTAGCTAAGAAAGATCACATTGTGTACCCAATAGGCACACTAGGTGAGAGATAGTCTATGCACCGTCCACCTTTGTGTGCAGGTGAAAACTATTCATTCTAGAACTATAGAATGATTGTTTTTCTTCAAACCACCAATTATGATGTGTGGCTAGCTATTGAGGACAGTCCATACATTCTTATGGAGAATAGAGTAATTAAAGGCAATGAACAACTAAGTTCCTTTGATAAATAGAAATTAACTATTAACTCTCAAGCTATTAACATTTTACTTTGTTCTTTAGATGCAAATGTGTACAGTAAAGTTTCAAGTTGTGTTTCTATGAAAGAAATATGGGAGACATTGAAAGCCACATATGATAAAACTGATCAAGTGAATAAATTCATAATCAATGCCTATACTTACCAATTTGAAGTGTTCAGAGTGGGTGATGCAGAAACCATCTCGGAAATGTTTGTGAGATTCACCAACATATGCAATAGTCTTGATCAACTTGGAAAGTCATATTCTATGGAACAGAAAGTACTAAAGATCTAAATATCATTACCCAAGATCTGAGAATCAAAAGTGATTGCAATTAAAAAGACCAAAGATCTCACCGAACTCATTACCGATGAACACATCGATGATTTAATGATTCATGAGACAGGCATGCGATAACATGAGGTTGGATCAGAAAGAATGCTAAAAAGGAAACAGAGATCTACGAAAGAGACATGGGATGACACGGATTCCAGTAGTTTCAAAGCATTAAGTGATGATGAGGGAATTCTGACATTCGCCTTTATTGCTAAAGAGGTTGAGGTAACTAACTGCTCTAGTTCTTGTCTTTCGGATTTTGATGAATTGATTTATATTTTTCAAGAATTATTGCACGAGTATAAGGATCAGTGTTCTAAACTTGATGCTCTACAAAGTACAGTAATTACATTAAACAAACGTATTAAAAGTTTCAAGGCCAAAAATACTGATCTTAAAAATCAAATTTAAAAAATGATTTGTTATGATTTAGAAAAAGAAAACAATGAGTTTAGGTCCAAAATTGTGGATCTAGATTCTATTGTTTTCAAGTTTACAAATGGTGAAAATAATTTCAATATGCTTTTGGGAAACTCTAAAGGTGTTTTCAACAAAGTTGATCTTGATTTTCAGAAAAATGTCAAGCAAAAAAGATTTAAAAAATTCTTTTATGAAACTAAGTTGTGAAGTGTTTTAATTGTAATGTTGTCGGCCATACCTCTAGTAAATGTTTTTTAAACAGGTCTAAATGTAAGCAAGTATGAGTTCTTAAAGGTTCAAAGGAAGATTCGACTAACAAAATTGGACCCATGTAGAATGAGTACCATCGAGGAACTTTTTGAGTTGCTTCTTGCAGGTAATCAAATAAACATCTAGGTGCAAGGACAAATCATTCCTAGGAAAAGGTTGTTCTCAGCACGTGACGAGATATAAATGCTAAAATTACATCTTTTATACCTCCAGACGATGGTCATGTGAGTGATAAAGAATATGTCATAGAATGCCACAAAAAAAATGGTGTTGTTGAAAGAATTAAAGAACAAAGAGTGCTTCGGAAGAGAATTGAACAATGCTAAATGAGATTTATATTACTGGAGCAAAGACATATATAGCATTTTTATTTCGAATTTTTAGTTGCAAAATTTTTATTTTGAATGATAAGGATAATTTGGGTAAATTTGATTATAAAATTTTTCTTGGATATGCTACTAACAATAAAGCTTATAAAGTTTATAATAAACGTATGTTAGTAATAGAAGAATCTGTGCATGCTATATTTGAAGAATCTGATCTATTTATGTCGGGAAAGATTTTAGATGATGATAATGCAGGTACACAAAATAACCAAAACCAAGAAGGAGATACGACTAATGAGCCACGGAATGAAGAACCAAAAGGAGATAAGGAAACGACTTTACCACTACCTATAAAGATAATGCCAGCGCACTCGGTAAAAGAAATTATTTGTAATTTTAAAAGAGGTGTAAGTACATGTTCCTCTCTTAGAGATATAATAAATCTTGCTTTCCTAACTCAAATTGAGCCTAAGAATGTGAATGAGGCATTAATTGAAAAATCTTGAATCTCCGCGACGCAAGAAGAATTAGTTCAATTTGAGCGTAATAAAGTATGATCTCTAGTTCCAATAATGAATTTTCATTATGTGATTGGCACTAAATGGTTTTTCATAATACAAATGATAAAACTAGTATGGTGATTAGAAATAAAACAAAATTAGTAGCACAGGGTTCACTACAAGAAAAAAGACTTTTAATCACTCTTAATAAATATAATTTATTTCGTTTTTTGTGTAAACTGTGATTAAAATAAATTAAATAAAATATAATCTCGTTTAAAATTTGAAAGTGTGATTAAATTTATTTTTTTTATCTCACTTTTTAAATTAAACGTGATAAAAAAAATTATTTTATCACAATTTTCATTTTATAAGTGATAATTGTAAGTCCCCTTCCGCCTTTTCGATCGCACTTAAATCTCGTCTGTACCCTAGCAGCCACACAGCCCTCGCAGTCAAATCCCCTCTCTCTGTCTGTCTGTCTCTCTCTCTCGCTCTAGCCGATCTCTTCCTTTCTCCCTTTCACCCGCTCTCACGATGTCACGATCTAACCTATCCCTAGACTTCTCACGCAGCTACTCTTCTTACGCTGCTGCTCTCCTCTCTCTCGATGACACGATGGCGATGGTGATGGCGAGACTGGATTCGAGGTAAGAGACAATGCTTCGTAGTTCTTTCTTGCTTATCTGTTCTGCTTGGAGGGCTGTTTCTTCTATTGTGTTTGGCTGCTGAGAAATTGAAGGGAAATGTTGGGAAACATATTCTCAGCTATTTTCAATTGAATTGATCATTTCATGTTGTGTTGTGTTGCGTTTACTAACACACACTACAAATCTAACAACAATTTGCTTAGCGTCTCAACAAATTTGTTTTTAGGGTCTCTCGATGACACGATGGCAATGGTGATGGTGATGGCGAGACTGGATTCGAGGTAAGAGACAATGCGTCGTAGTTCTTTCTTGCTTATCTGTTCGGCTTGGAGGGCTGTTTCTTCTGTTGTGTTTGGCTGCTGAGAAATTGAAGGGAAATGTTGGGAAACAGATTCTCAGCTATTTTCTATCGAATTGATCATTTCATGTTGTGTTGCGTTTACTAACACACACTACAAATCTAACAGCAATTTGCTTAGCGTCTCAACAAATTTGTTTTTAGGGATTGAAAGTGAATCTGATAATGAGAGACTACTCTATGCCTGGGATGAATTGGAAAAATTGGAAAATTTTAGATTCAGCCCATAATAATTATTTTTATTTTTTTTTGTTGAATTTTCACTCATTTTCGATCTGTTTCAGATCCAAAATCTCTGTAATTCTTCAAATTAGATCTTCAGATTCAAACTCAGCACAGATCCGATTTAGTTTCGTGCTGAATTTGTAGCCGCCGGTGGCCATTCGTTTGATCGGCAGAGCGGGAAGGGGATAGTTTATAGTTCCATCTGCACAACTGAATCTGGTCGAGCTATCCCAGAGTTTCAAGATGGACCCAATCATGAATCCTTTTTCGTCGGGCACGCGTCTAAGGTGAGCTAACAATTCACCGCCCCCCCCTCAAATCCCTTTACTCTTTGTTGTGTTCAATCAATTTCATTTTCGGATTTTTTTTTTTTGCCATTTATGATTGAAATTTTGAACATAATCTGTTAGTTTAATTGTTTGTTTACTGAATTTAATATAGTTAAATTCAAGTGTGGTGTTTAATTGTGTTGCAAGATATACTGGTAGTCTAGTATGCAACATTGCTCGAGTTTCGATGGTTTAGGTTTACAATGGATTTATTGCATGCATTATAATTTTCTTGGCGATCATGTGGTGCGGGGCATTTCTCAACTGGGGCCGAAGTTAATTCATTTCAACGTAGTACCCAGGTTTTTCGGGGTGGGCTTATTGAACAACTACGTAGCATTGAGTTGAGCCAATGTTTTGAAAGAACTACTAGTATTTAAGATCTAAGGAAGTTCCATTAAACAAATTTAGCTGGAGGGAGACTCTCAAGGTAGGTATTCTCACATGCTAAAGAAGATCAAGGTGGGTTATGGTGATATATACATTTTCTTTGTTATGTACTATAATTTCCCTTTGGGTCCATGAAATTAAACCAGTCCAAAATCCATTCTTTGTTTGATTTGTTTTCTTCATTTGAATAGCAAAGTTTCAAAAGCCATACCATTCATTTCAGCCTTTTGATGTTGAGATTGATATTATTGTTTCTTCTTTAGCAGCCTTTTAGTTTGGTATTCAAATATTTCACCATATTTTTATTGATTTATTTGTCAATCTTATGTTTTAAAAGTGTTATGTTCTTATTCAGAAAACTTCAAGTATATATGTTGATTATGTGGCATATTATTTGCACAAAAATATGTATATTTACAGTAAATAATTTCTTTATTTCCATTTTCGCCCCCTTTTTTATTGGGTTGGGTGGTAAGTGGAAGGGGATTTAATTTTTTGAATATATTTGTGAATGTGTGTGTGTGTGTGTATATATATTATTTAATCACCATCGAATTTATTTTTTAGACCGATTGCCAAATGCATAGTTTTGTTTGTTAGATTGTGAAACGCATTGTAGATTGATTATTTTTTTTCTAAATTTCCCTTTTATTGATTACTTTGCAGTGGAGTCACAAAAAAAAAAAAAAAAAAAAACAACAACGAAAACATCATTGTATGGTTTTTCTTTCATTGTTTGGTTTGGTGATTCTTGAATTTGAATTATCTTTTCTCTTTATGTTTATTTATTTGATTAAAATGAAGAACATGTACCTATTTTTTATTCTATTTCTGATTTGTTTATTGTTTTTAATTTATGTTTTTATTTTATTCTGTTTTAGATTTGTTTATTGTTTTTAATTTATATTTTTATTTTAACTGCTTAAATTGATTGCATTATAGTTGAGAATGTATGGTTTTTCTATTTGGTAATTCTTGATTTTGAATCACCTTTTCTGCTTTGTTTTGTACAGAAAATAAAAATAAAAATAAAAATTGATTCATGAATGAATATGACCTTGATTCAGTATATGGTTGTCTATATCAGGTTTATCAGGTACACTCATACTCGCCATTTTGATTTTGAAAATTTTATTTTTGTTTGATTCCGAACATGATTTCATCCCTGCCAATTGATTATCGCTGAATTAGGTACTCTTATTTGTTTTTGTACTTGATAGAAATTTTACATTTTAGACATTTATACTTATAGAAATTTTGAGTTTATGATTATGTGCACTGCTTATGTGTGTTGTTTTCAAGTTCCCTTTATGAAGTTGATGAAAAAGAAAATGAAGAATGAAGTTGATGATATGGGTAATGATGTTTTATTTGTGATTGGATGACCATTTTTAGACATTTGCAGATGATAGAAAATTCAAGTTTATGATTATTGTATTGAAAACAATGTTGTGTTTTTCATATTGATGTAAAATTCTTATGTCATTAATATTTTAGTTGTTTTAGAAATATGAAATTTATGTTTAGCTAGTTTTTTTTGTATTTTTTTTTTATATATAATTGTACTGTATTTTTTTTATTTTATTTTTTAATATAGATACGGGAAATTATCACATTTTTTAAATGTGATAGAAAGTAGGGTAAACATCTCAGTTTGATACAAAATGGAGATAAATATTGTCCAAATAATCACGTGTTTTTTAATTTCATCACATATATATGATCTTTTAATCACATTTGAAAACCGAGATTATATGGATTAATCATCTCAGTTTTTAGCTTTGATAAAAGACTTTTAATCAGAATGCATACTATCACGGTTTGATTTGGGACGAAAAATCGTGATAAAAACATTTTTATCCCGGTTTTTAACTGTGATTAAACACCTTTTTTCTTGTAGTGGTTATAATCAAGAAGAGGGAATTGAATATGATTAGACTTATGCACCTGTGGCTAGATTAGAAGCTATTAGAATTAGGTCTGGTAAAACAAGTATTACACGATAACACGACACGAGACCGACATGAAATTGTTGGGCATGCATTTAGCTTATTGGGTAACGGGTTGTTTTCGGGGCTAACATGATAAACACGATAAGAAACAGTTCAGGTTTTCGAGTTTACCTGATAAGCTAATAAGCGACACAAATGACAAGATAATAATTTTTCGGGTGTTCAGGTTATACGATAACAAAGACCTAGTAGGTCACACAATAATTCAATAAATTATTCTAAAATTAAAATATACTAATATATATTCATAAACATCATCCCCAATTTATATAATATTATAATTTAGTCCATATTATATATATTATACTCTAACCATAATTTAATATCTCTCACTCTTCTTCACACACACTCTATCTCAGACTCTCAATCTCAACATAGCCGTACACACTTCTCACTCACTTATCCAACTGAACACTGCTAGTCATCTTCGCCTTCATCAATGCATTGTGACACATCTCTAGCCTCAAACCAAGCACAACTTCCGCCTCTTTATCTCTTTCAATCCCAATTCCCATATTACTCTCACCTTTCTCCCCAAGTGATTGCGATGATGAGGGGCTGATGATCTACAATTGTTTTATGTATTGGTGATTTTCTTTCTATTGTATTGGTGATTTTTTTTTCTTGGTTTATTTTTCTTGAAGTTGTTTAATTTGTTTGTGTTTATTTTTTTATAAGTTATGTTAAATGTTAACAGGTCTTTAATATATAATAGGTTAAACATGTCTTTAGTATATCGTGCTAATATTTTGTGTTATCGTTTAACACTAATAAGTCTCGTGTTGTTGTGTAACATGATAAATTATTGAATAGTGTCGTGTTGACCCGATAAGTTTTGTGTCGTGTTCGTGTTCAGGTTTTGTGACACGATATCTTATCTTGTCGTGTTCTTGTTTCATGTTATCATGTTTGTGTCAAACTTGTAACATTATTTATCAAGTAAACTAATTTATGTTGTGTTCATATTATCGTGTTTGTGTTAAATTATAACTTTAACGTGTTATCGTGTTTTCTGTCGTGTTCGTGTTCAGGTTTTTTATAGGTGTGATCTACCTATATATTTTCAAATCAAATTTGTTGGTTTTCGAGTACTTTTATTATGTTTTATTACGTTTTAATATGTTTTTATTATTTTCGTATTAAATTAGCTGTGTGGGGTGAAACTGTATGAAAAAGAATCATAAATGATCAAATCGGATCAAGAACAGTGGGAAAAATAAGCATGGAGGCAGTATTCTGAAATGCAGCCCATTACCGTGGTGGTGAATATGTAGAGAGGGCCTTATTCTTACTAAACATCCATTGCCGAGGTAGTGAAACTGCAGAAAGGTTTCTATGCCCACCACTACCTCTACCGCCGCGACGAAGGCATTGCCGACATGCCCACCGCTGTGGCGGTCATTCTGCACCAAATTTAGATATTTTTTAGGATATTTTTGTTCCCTATTTCTTCTCCTCTCCTCTCCTCCAGCCAAAATAGCTCCATTAGAGTTAGGATATTTTAGAGAGAGATTTTGGGAGTGTTCAACCAATTTTGAATGAGAAGCGATCCCAAAGTATTTTTAACGGAAAATCTTCAGATTATGGCTAAGTTTCTCTCATTTCTTATTTATTTTCTTAACTTCGGTAAGGTGTTGAGCACGTTTAACTCCTTTTTTATTGTATAAACGGTTATGGCCATAAGTAAAACCAATTTTGTCTAGGGATTAATATAATTTATGAAAATGTTGTTTGTTTGAGTTTGTGTTTCGTTTATGGTTATTCTTTGCTATTTTGATTGTGTTTACCGTTATTCTTTGATATTATGCTTGTTAAGATAATTAGAGAACACGGGGTTTGACACTCGAGAGAGGTAACCCTGAATTCGAATTAGGGTAAACACAACACGACAATCCAATAACCTGGAATGGAGTTGGAAAATGTGCAATCAATGATGTTTGGGCGAGACTCATGTGATGTAACATCGTTAAGATGTTGAGGGGGACTTTTTCGTTGACACGAAGTCACATATTCACTCGTCTTACACTTGGGATAAGTGGCGAGTGAGTTTACGAACCGAGATTGTCGGATAGGTCGAACGCCGTTATTGTAAACTAAACGAGACCAAACACGTTTTTGTTAACAAAGTTAATCCCTAGGCAATATTTTCCCTAAACATCTCAATATAGTATTAGTATAATTAGATTAATTAATTTAGTATTAGTATTAATTAATTATAAATACTTTTTTATAGACTAGATAAAATTAGGTTATGATAATCACGGTACTCGATAATAATCTCAACCATTCCATGTGGACACGATACCCTTATTCTCCCCATCTATACTAAAACTTGACCCGTACACTTGCGGTGAAAATGGCGTGCGTTAATTACGCGCCACCAAGTTTTTGGCACCGTTGTCGGGGAATGGTTTTTAGATTATTATAGATATTGTGAGTAAATGAGCCAATTTTACTTTAGGCATTTATTTTGTCTATAATTTCTGTTTTGTAGTTTTGTTTTTATTTCTTATGCAAGGTAGTTGGAGATGTTAGATCAACAAGTATTGATGCAATTCTTTCAACAAGATTTTGAGCCATTTTATAGTGCTTAGGATCGTTATAAGGAATTGCTATTCCGGTTTCCGAATCATCGTTTCCCGAGAGAGTGTCAACTACTGAACTTCCTCGATGGGTTACTAGCCACAACCAGAATATGGGTTGAAAAAGGAAATGGTATCACCTCTTTCGACCAACTAACCATGGACGAAACCTATTAGTTGCTGGAAGACATGGAAGCCTTTGATTATCAGAGTTTCAATACTACGACGCTATAGATTGACATTTTGGATCACGAGGAGGAGTCCTCCCCCGACCTGCAATAAATATTCGCTACTGTCATGGGAAAAACTCAGAGATTATTGAGGGAGACGCATGACCGGATCAACGAGCATGAGGATCGTCTTGATTATATCAAGACGGTCTTCTCTGACATCGATACAACCGTAACATCTTTGCAGATGCAAATCGGTTAGCTAATCGGCTTTGTTGAGGTTGAGTTAGACACGATGACCTTGGGAGATAAAAACGCCATATGCAATGAAAGCCACCATGAGGAACTGGAAACAAGCGGGAGGAGCTTGGGAGAATTCATTGATGAAGCTGAAGAAAAGAGAACAAAAGTGTGGAGCGGTGATGAAAATTCACACATTAATCGTTGTGAATTTTCACCGTTTGAATTCCAACTCATGACACCACAGTTGATCCGAGATGATCACATCTACTAGGATCCGATGTGGCTCACTTGTCCTTCGCCGCCGTTAGTAACGTCTTTTCATGCCCATCAAGTACATGATCCGGTGAGGTGTGATATTGAATGATCGAGCCATTTAGAGCCTTATCTCGCCAGTCTTGAGGGCGTATTAAACCAAGACCCGTACGTGGTGTTATTTGACACGTACTACGAGCAGAATCCGCTACGAGCACTTTCGCGTGTCAGGCTGACGACCATAAACCAAGCGCTTCTTGGGAGGTAACCCAAGGAAAAAAATAAGTTAGATCTATCTCCATCGATTTGATTCCGAGGCAAGATTCTCTCACCTCCTAGGTACGTGTTTTAAACACTCATCTTCATTATCATGCTATATACTATCATTGGGATTGCTGACGGGTCATTTTGGGCATTGCCTATGTTAAGTTGGTGGTGATGTGTAGTATGTTTTAGTATAAGTTTTAGTTGTAGTTTATGTTTTACTGTTTTATGTTTTTATTATGTACATGTTTGTTTAGGGTAGTTTTTGTTTTGTGCGCAGTTTTAACTTTATCTGGGCCATTACTCGATGATGAGTTTGTCCCCTGATTGTTTATTGAGGTTGAGCGTAAAGCTCATTCATGTGTGTTATGTGTGCTAAATGTATTGTTTTAGTAAAAGTTATTGTAGATCTTAAATGAACGAGCATGTAAACTCAATATAACACTATCTAATTGATTTGAAAACGATTATCCGTCACTCAATTTCATGACAATATGGATTTTAGAACTTGATTTTGGGGAAATTCGAGGCGAAATCCTAGGCGAGGTAGTTAAGGAGAAATGATTTAGACAGTCATTTTCTCGCTTGAGCCTTTTAAGCTTACCTTGATATATTATTATCCCTCATTACCCTGTTGAAGCCTAATAGTTGTTTCAATTCTGAACACTTAACTAATACCATAGCCAATTAAACTTTTTGCAAACCTATATTGCTAAACCAAAGGCACAATGTAAGTGAATTAAGTTAGCATTTGTTATGCTACTTGATGTGAGCAGTTGGGTTTTGGGCGAGCTATTAATTGGTTAGGTATTCAAGGACTCACTTGTCATTTTTCATTCATATTTCACACACCCCTTAAATTGTACAAATCAAATAAGTTTGGGGGTGTGTTTGTATAGAAAAAAAAAACTATGTAAATATAGAACATTTTTTTTTTTTTTTTTTACAAGTGAGTACGTCGGTCTTAATATATGTTTAAGGTTGTTTCAATTTAACTGTAGGGTTTCGAGTGTGAGAGAACTAAGTGATGTGCCTTGGGTAAGGTTAACCCGTTTTCTCTTCCAATTTACCCTTGGCCATGTTCCTTAACCCAACCAAGCCCTAATGATCTTTTTGAACCTCCAAGCCTAAATTAGTGGAGAATAGAACCCGGGTTAGGCTTATGAATTCCCTATACCTTAATGGTTTAAGTCATGAACTTTATTGAGGGATAATTTCATCTAATCAACGGATAGTTATATATTTGAGTTTTAACACACACACTCTGACAAGATCTAGAATGATGCTTACTATTGTTGATTGCTGAAATTCTAGAACACCACATGGTGTGTTTTAAGCTTGAACTCGATAGGATTGGAGGCCGATGAGGGAAAATTTGTTTGGCCATTAGATGATAATCAAAACTTGCACATTTTTTGTTTTAGTATTTTTCATTCTCAGTTTTTAATTTCATAAGTAGTTTTTATATTTTCTCATATTGTGTGGTGTTTTTCTCGAGGACTAGAAAAATTCTGAGTTTGAGAGTTTTTGATAAGTGTGATCTACCTATATATTTTCAAACCAAAATTGTTGGTTTTCGCGTACGTTTATTACATTTTATTATATTTTAATATGTTTTTATTCTTTTTGTATTAAATCAAGTGTGTGGGGGGGTGAAACAGCATGAAAAGGGATCATAAACGATCAAATCGGATAAAAAACGATAGGAAAACAAGCATGGAGGCAATATTCTGAAATGTAGCCCACCGCGCGGTGGTGAATATGCAGAGAAGGCTTTATTCTTGCTGAACATCCACCGCCGAGGAACTATAATTGTAGAGAGGTTTCTACACCCACCGCTACCTCTACCGATGGGGCGAAGACACTGCCGACATGCCCACTGCCACGGCGGTCACTCTGCACCAGATTTTAGATATATTTTAGGATATTTTTGTTCCCTATTTCTTCTCCTCTCCTCTCCTCCGGCTAAAAGAGCTCCATTAGGGTTAGGATATTTTAGAGAGAGATTTTGGGAGTGGTCAACCAATTTCGAAGGAGAAGAACACGTTGCGAAGAAGGAGAAGCGATCCCAAAGCGTTTTTAACGGCAAATCTTCAGACTACGGCTAAGTTTCTTCTGTTTCTTCTTTATTTTATTAACTTTGGTAAGGTGTTGAGCACGTTTAGCTCATTTTTTATTGTATAAACGATTATGGCCATAAGCTAAACAGATTTTATCTAGGGATTAATATAATTTATGAAAATGTTGTTTGTTTGAGTTTGTGTTTCGTTTATGGTTGTTCTTCGTTATTTTGATTGTGTTTACCGTTATTCTTTGATATAATGCTTGTTAAGATAATTAGAGAATACGGGGTTTGACACTTGGGAAAGGTAACCCCGAATTTAGACTAGGGTAAACACAACGCGACGATCCAATAACCTGGGAGGGAGTTGAAAAGTGTGCAATCAATGACGTTGGGATGAGACTCATGTGACGTAGCATCATTAAAACATTGAGGGGGACTTCTTCGTTGATGCAAAGTCGCATATTCACTTGTCTTATACTCGGGAGAGGTAGTGATTGAGTTTACGAACCGAGATTGTGGGATAGGTCGAACGCCCTTATTGTAAACTAAACGAGACCAAACACGTTTTTGTAAACAAAGTTAATCCCTAGGCAATCGTTTCCCCTAACATCTGAATATAGTATTAGTATAGTTAGATTAATTAATTTAATAATAGTATTAATTAATTATAAATACATTTTTATCGCCTAGATAAAATTAGGTTATGATAATCACGGTACTTGATAATAATCTCAACCATTCGCTGTGGACACGATACCCTTACTTTCCCCATCTATACTAAAACTTGATTCGTACACTTACGGTGAAAGTGGTGTGCGTTAATTATGCGCCACCAGTTTTGTAATATTATTTATCAAGCAAACTGATTTTGATATCATACTAGTATAGATTTATGTTGATAATATTATTTTCGATTCCACTAATGAGGATTTTTTCCAAGAGTTTGTCAAGATAATGCAGGTCGAATTTGAAATGCGTATAATGGGGGAGTTGACCTTCTTTCTTGGGTTGTAAATCATGCAAACCAAATAAGGAATTTTTTTTAATCAAGCTAAGTACACTAAAGATTTGTAGTATGGCTTAGATGGAACTAAAGAGTATAAAATTCTCATAGCAACAGCTACGAAAATAGACAAAGACAATACGAGTAAAAATGTAAATGAAAAAATATATTGAGGTATGATTAGTAGCTTGTTGTATCTTACTGCTAGTGGACCTGATATCATGTGTAGTATTTGCTTGTGTGCTAGATTTTAGTCTTGTCTTAAAGAATCGCATTTCATTGCGATAAAGCGAATCTTTCGATATTTGAAAGGGACAAGTGACCTAGGATTACGGTATCCTAGAGAGAGTGACTTCATGTTAACTAATTACTTTGACACTGATTTTACTGGATGCAAAGTTGAGCGTAAAAGTATAAGCGGGTCCTGTTACTTTTTAGGACATGCCTTGGTTTCTTTGTTTAGCAAGAAGCAGAACTCAATTGCCTTATCCACTACTGAGGCTGAGTATAAGGTAGTTGATAATTGTTGTGCTCAAATTCTATATATTAAGCAACAATTAAATGATTTTGGAATATATATATATGGAGAAAGTCCCTATTTATTATGATAATAATAGTGCTATATGTTTAAGTAAGAATCTAATACAACACTAACGAACTAAGCACATGGAGATTGTACATCATGATCACATTTAGAAAATGGATATTACTATTGAGTATATTGATACCTCCGATCAGCTTTCCGATATCTTTACCAAAACCTCTAGCGGAAGATCAATTTGTGAAAATTATTCGAAGTTTAGATATGACTAAGCATAATGATGTTTTTCTAGAATGATGATTTTCTATCTCTGTCCCCACTTTTTGAGATGACAAAAGAGGAGAAATGGTTTGATGTTTAAACGAGTTAGATAATATTTTAGAATTTGTTCGCCTAAGCATTGTTTTGATTAACGAGAGATCTAAGTTGAATTGGTGGTATTGAGCTTTATTGAATATCGTTATTGTTATATTTATTTTTGGGCTTTGAAAATATACAAATATAAAAAATGGATATGTATCTACAACTCAATATCATTATTAATAGTTATAGATAATTACCAAACCAGATTTAATTAGTATATTTGTATTTGATGATACCAGTTTCAATTAGTATATTTAAATTTTAATTACCATCCCAGTTTCAATTGGCATGGGGTTTCTTGATTATAGCCATGTCCAACTAATCTTGCTTTATTTTTAATTATCATACTTCCTAGAGACCATACTTTATTATGCTTAAATTGAACTAATTCTTCTTGCATTGCGGAGATCCAAGATATATCAGTTAATACCTCATTCACATTCTTAGGCTCAATTTGAGATAGGAAAGCAAGATTTATTATATCTCTAAGGGAGGAATGTGTACTAACACCTCTTTCAAAATTATGAATAATTTCTTTTACCGAGTGCCCCGACATTGTCTTTATAGGTCGTGGTAAAGTCATTTCCTCTCCTTTTGGTTCTTCATTCTGTGGCTCATTAGTCGTATCTCGTCTTTGGTTTTGGTTATTTTGTGTTCCTGCATCATCATTATCCAAAACCTTTCTTGACACAAATGGATCAGATTCCTCAAATACAATATGCATAGATTCTTCTATTACTAATTGTTGATTCTAAGATTTTGATGAACAATGAAATGTTGATGTTTTTGGTGGAACTAACGGTTTAATTGAGTGTTTCC
The DNA here is from genome assembly GCA_016647705.1 of Eucommia ulmoides. Classification (NCBI taxonomy): domain Eukaryota; kingdom Viridiplantae; phylum Streptophyta; class Magnoliopsida; order Garryales; family Eucommiaceae; genus Eucommia; species Eucommia ulmoides. The sequence continues at coordinate 36,876,624 of CM028334.1, read as the reverse complement.
GTTTATTAGTTCCAATGATGAAGATATGATGACAAGTAATGAATAGATGCTAAACGATGATGACAAAGATCATGAAGGATTAAGAGGTTAAAGAATTTGAAGAACCTAGAGAAAACAACTCAAGTTAAATTTCAATTCTTAATATCCCAATTAGGATCACACATGACACACAATTTTTTTTAAAAGTTTATGTGTGTTTTTTATAGGATCCTAATTAGTTAAATTATTTGCTCGTATGTGTAATTGAAAAATAAATATTAATAATTAATTAAAATTGAATTTAAGAATTTAGTGGAGCTAACTGAGAAAAGAAATCAATTAAAAAGGAAAAAAATTGAAAAAAAATGGATTAAAAACAAATTTAGAAGAGGTTCCTAGCATTTACAAGTCGACAGGTAAGTCGACCGAAGCATAGAAAGTGAGGTTGCTGAATCTCTCGGTCAATAGGTAGGTCGAGCTGAGCTTAAATGGAGAACTCTCTGAATCGATAAGTCGACAGGGAGGTCGACCTGTGACCAAAAATAAAACTCTCTGAATCTTTAGGTCGACAAATAGGTCGACCGATGGGTGATGAATTTTTGGCTTAGCTATATCCTGAATCGAGTGGTCGACAAGTGACTCCTGGTTGGTCGACTTATGGCACTGTTTCAGGATTTTGTAGAATTTTGGATTTTATTCTAAAAGTAGCCGTTACTAGCCTTTTTTTGTTAGGATATCTAAGATATCTTAGGAATATGAATTATTTTTAGTTATTTAAATGTTATCTAAGTATTCCTATAGATATGGTTTAAGTATTTTTTATGTTTCTCAATTTGGTACGTATAATTCTTTCAATCCTATTCAATTGTGTTTGAAGAAAAAATTTGAGAGACTTAATTGAAAGTTTTAAAAGATATTTTTGAGTGAATTATATCAAAAATGAATCATTATGATATATAGGGTCTATTGGTGCAATTAAACGTCATGATTAATGGGAACTGACCGTTGGAGGGCTTGTTTTATTCCATTTTATATAAACTTGCGATTTTTCACAGAAAAGGGTGATATCTAGAGAATTATTCTGAGTCATTCAACTTTTGAGCTTTCTAAGAGTTATCATATTGAGTGAATTGTGAGATATTTTCTAATAGTTATTCTTGAAAAACATTTATTGTGGATTATTGCTACTACGATCTAATGTGTTATTGCTATCATTATTCTTTCGGTGGATTCCTGGTGAGATTTTTTGAAGTTATTTGTTTATTTGTTATAATTATTATTTACTTGGAATTTGATCTTTGAAATTGTTTTCTAATTTTTTATTGAAAAATATTTTTGAAACAATTTCTTGAAGAAATCTGATTACATGCTTAATTACGCGCTACCCAATTTTTGTTTAAAATTAGATTTTGAATATCTCATTTTTCTATCACTAGTTTTGGGATATTAATTGAGTTCTAATTTATCTAGGGTGGTAAAATCTCTGAGTGAGAAAAATTGCTTATCAATTTGTAATTGGTAAGTTGAGTGATGGATTGAATACTATTGGGAGTATTTAATCAAATGGTAGCTGGTTTCAGTCTCTTCCCGTAAATAGATTAAGGTAGTAATTCTTCCTTGATTGAATTGATTTGTGAGCAATTTTGTAACAGTTCAATCCTTACTGGTTAAAAGGATATTTGGAATGTTTGTGATGTTTTGATTATTTTGCCTAAGGTACAAAAAGAATTAGGTTATTCTTGAGCCTTTAAAAAGTAGAGATTATTCCTAAATCTAGGAAAAATAATTTGTAAAGGTTGATTCTGAGCCTGTGAAAATAATCTTTATGAGAGTTTGGTTCCTACCTTTAAAGAAATCTTGAGTTTAGTGGGTACGACTCTCCGTGGAGCTCGAAGGACTGGATTACCCAAGAATAGCTTGGTGAACCAATATAAATTTCTGGTGTACTACTATTTTTTATTATTTATTTTTGTTGTTTGGTGTGCAACTAGTTGATATTATATTTCCATTGTTATATAAATATAATAATTAATTTAGGATTAAAATTAATTAGTTAATTTTTAAAGTATTTTTCTCTGATAATTTTTTATCTACCCAATTCACTCCCTCTCTTGGGTAGCTCATTAGGCCAACACTAACGTACGTTTATTATGAACTCTATAAGCTTTACTGTTGGTAGCGTACCCAAGAAAAATTCAATAATCAGATTTAGCATCACATTTACCCAAATTATTGTTACCATTCAAAATAAAACATTTGCAACCAAAAACTATAAAATATGATATATTTGGAGTCTTTTCATTCCAAATTTCATAAGGGATTTTATTAAAAATCTTTTCGAATATATACTCTATTTACCACATGACAACTTGTGCTGACTACTTCGACCCATAAATATTTGGCTAAATGAATCTCATTTAGCATTGTTCTGGCCATTTCCGGAAGCGTCCTGTTCTTCCTCTCCACAACACCATTTTTTTATGGTGATTTCGGTGCAAAAAACTTACGAACATACCCCTACTCATAGCAATAACTAATTACCTCATCATTTCTAAACTCTCGGCCTCTGTCACTGCGTATATTAATAATTCTACATTGCTAATCATTGTGAACATCTTTACAGAACTTAGGAAAAATAGAAGCAACTTTACTCTTCTTGATCCCAAGGTTTTGATAGACAATTAATGGTTGATATTTTTTGTGGAACTAATGAGTTTGTTGAGTGTTTTAGAAAAATAGTATCATATAAAGATTGTATCATGAATAAAATATCAAGGGTGCAAAGATGAACATCGAAGAAACAAAGAATATTGAAGATCCTGAATAAATTAGGTGAAAACAACTCAATACTATTATACTCTTAATATAACCCGAATTAGGATCACACACGACACTATTAAATGGGTTATATTTTTTGTGTGTTCGATTTGATGAATTTTAGGATCCTAATTAGTGTTTAAATATTTTCTCCTATGTGAAATTGAAAAATAAAAATTGACCTAAGTGGAAATCATGTTTAAAGTTAAAATTTAGGGTTAATTTAGTTAACCGAGAAGTCTAATCGGTTAATTGAATTAAACGATGAGTTTTAGAGAAAAAAATTGGTAAAGGAATTAACCAACCAGTATCAATCGATCAATTGACAGGTTTTGGCCTGGTTTGCATGCTGAATCAATCGGTCAACCGACAAGGCGGGGTTCGGTCAACCGACTGTTTCGGTTGAGATTTTGAGGAATTTGGGATTTTGGTAAAAAAACTAGTTATTTTTTATGCTTCCAAGGAAGTATTTCGAGGGATTTGAACCTAGTAAAGATATGGTACTTGTATTTTTATATCCTCATTGATTTGGTCCATATTGTGAAAGACTCTCGATTTTAGTAACTAAATACTTTATTTTTTTGTGATTGACGATTAATAAATATTTTATGAACTTAATTGAGAGTTTTAAAATTTATTTTCAAGTGAAATACACCAAAATTGAATGAATATGTTATAGGAGGTCTATAGGTGCCTTTTAGAGGCATATCTTTGCAAAACTAGCAGTTGGAAGGCTTGATCTCAATTTATATATACAGACTTGTGAAACTTAGATCATATCATATCAAGAACTATCAATTCCTAAGCTTTTCTAAGAGTTATCATTCTGTTTAGATTATTCGAGAGAGATTTCGTGATTAAAGTTCTTGAGCTAAAGCGTTATTGAATTGGCGTCACCAATTTGTGCTATCTTGCGATCTTGTTTTCATTCTTCAGTGTTTTCTTGGTGAGATCTTTCAAAGTTATTGTTCTGAATTTTGATTTCATATTATTTTTTATTGCTTGAATTTAAGATCGTCGAAAAAATCTTTTTCAAATTCAAGAGCATAGAAATCTTTTTAAAATGATTTTAGGTTATTATCCAATTATGTGCTATATTTTGTGCAACCCGCACTTGTTATTTATTAGATATTAATTTACCTCACATTGATTATATTATTTAGTAAATTTTGGGATATTAATCGAGTATAACTGTATTGGATGGAGATAGAGCAGGATCGCTATCTCTTGAGCACCACCTCATTCATTTGATGATTACTTATACGATTGTGCCTAGAGAAGGAATTCATGCAAATGTAAATGAGTTTGATTTATACTTGTTGAATGAGATTGTTGAGGGGAGAAAGGTTGATTTAGCCCATATCATGATGGAACATACGAGATATTGATGAGAATCAATTACCACCATCAAAGGATCCATTACATGTTCAAGTTGGGCCTATTATTAGGGCAAGATCAAAGAAAAATCAATGTAGCACTTAATGGACTAATTCAAGAGACTTGGCCCATCTCTACAATAGTTAAGCCCAAATTATGCCTATTAGACAATCAAAACCTATTTCATCTCATCAAGGTAAGTAGATGGGCATAAACATGAACTTAAATGGGCCAAGGCATGAGGACCACGAAATTCAACATATTTATTTTATTTATTAGTCTTTTAATTTTAATTTAAGAAATTTATTTGATAACTTGTAAGGCATGATTGCCAAATTAGCCTTTTCCTTTTTAGATTAGGAATTAGTCTTTTCCTTTTCAGATTAGGAGGTTTCCTTATTTCTCAAGGATTCCGTGTTCCTCTAGGATTTCCTTTTATTTCAAGTGCGACCGCCACTGTTCATGTACTATTCACCGACACTATTCACGTGCACTATTCCTTAGCCTAGGGTTTTCTTTTATTGTTGACCACCTATTTAAGAGACTTGTATCCCATGGGAAAAAAACACATTACTTTTGATTAATATAATTATGAGAGTTTTCTCTTAAATTCTTCAAAGAACTTTTCCTAAACTTATCAAGAATTTTTTATGGCGTTCAAACTCTAAACATTCGGTTCGTGATTCACTTATAATCATTGGGTCAAGGTGGTTACTCTATACTTTTGGTTCGCGTTTCATTCATAAACATTGGGTTGAGGTAATTTATCTTTCAATTTTTGTATTTTTAGTTCGCTCAAAGTATGATTTAGTTTTCGATCTTCGCGAAGAAATCCTAAGTCGGTTTTGGGTCTCACTAATACTTGGTGAGGTTCGCATCAGATATCATCTAAAGAAACTCTCTAGAATGTTACTCTATGCTGATGCGCTTCAAAGAGTATTTGACCGCTTCAGAGTGGAAACCGATTATGAAGAAATGAATTTTTTCACGGTGATCCTGGTATGGATAAATATGAGTAATTTCATTTTAATGGGGTATGAATTCAAGAGGAATAGATGGGTAAAAAAGAAGGGTAAAAGAGAGACAGATAATGGAAGTTAAAGAAGAAGAAGAAAAAGAGAAATAGTTGAGCTCAGATCAAAAGATAGATATGCTTCGAGATCAAGGTGATGATCTCTGAGAATAAATGGAGATGGTGGATTACCGAATGTCTTAGATTGAAAATAACATGGCTGAGATGAGGTGTCCATGGACAGCAGATATAGAAAGATCACTAAGACTATGGAGGATGGATTTGGGAGGATTACAGGTAGTGTGAAACATATGGTCCAAGTTATGTAGAGCTCACAGTTTGCTAGCCAGCAGCAATTCAGCGCCCAACAACATTATAGCAGACATACTATATTTGGAGCATAACAATCATTTGGAGGATTCACTATAGCAAGGTCATTAGGGTCAGGACCATCGATGCCATATTATTAGAGGATGCCCTCGAGTTCGAGCATTCATCCTGGGGGTCAGTATCCACAATAGTCGGCAATTAGTCCGCTGGGACAGTATTACCCATCCATGGGACAGGGTCCTCATTAGACTTTACATTTTAACATTCTCAGTAGTGTTATGTAATTTGAACTTGTCTCACCTTGGTACTTTGGTATTTAATAGCTTAATCTAGGATTTATGGTACTTGACTAAGTAGTAATTAGTTTTTTTGCGGTTAGTCTGAACATGATCGATTATGCTTAATATTTATTCCTTTGATGTTCCACATATATTCTAATGATTGAAAATTAGTGTTATTCGTTAAATGATTTATATTCCTTCTATTGAAAATTAAAAAAGATTGATAAGGTTTTTTAAGAAAAAATATTTTGTTAAGATATTTAAATGGGGTGAAAAAGTTTTTATTCTTCATCCCCACTTTTTGAGATGACAAAGGGGGAAAAGTTGGTTGATATTTTAATAAGAAATTTGTTTGATAAAGGGTGAGATCATGGTGATATTGTGCTTTAAACGAGTTAGTTGATATTTAGGAATTTGTTCGCCTAAGAATTACACTAATTAAAGATAGAAATTTTTTCAATTGTAATTTATTGAATATCTACATTTGAATTTATCTTCATGATTGTGCTTAAATGAGTTAAATACCCAACCTCGGATTTAGGGAGAGCATAGTTACATTTTTGTTTAGAAGAAAACATCAAAGTTAATTGTCATCATCAAAAAGTGGGAGAATGTTGATCCCGAGGTTTTGATGGACAATTAAAGGTTGATGTTTTTGGTGAAATAATGAATTTGTTGAGTGTTTCAGAAAAAGAGTTTCATTTAAAGATTGTATCATGAATAAAATATCAAGGGTGAAAAGATGGATATCGAAGAAATGAGGAGTATTGAAGATCCTGAAGAAATTAGGTAAAAATAACTTAATACTCTTATACTTTTATTGCAACTCGAATTAGGATCACATACGAGACTATTAAATGGGTTATATTTTTTGTGTGTTTAATTTGATTAATTTTAAAATCCTAATTAGTATTCAAATATGTGATCCTATGTGAAATTGAAAAATAAAAATTGAGCTAAGTGTAAATCATGTTTAAAGTTGAAATTTAGGGTCAATTTAGTTAACCGAGAAAAACAATTAGTTAATTGAATTAAACGATGAGTTTTGGAGTAGAAATTGGTAAAAGAGTTGACCAACTAGTATCAATCAGTCAATTGATCTGAAAATGATTGGTCAACTGATTGAAACTGTGAGGTTCAAAGCAAAATATAAAGATCCTACTTCAATCAGTTAACAGACCGAAAAGGGATCAGTCAACTGATGGGTCTAAGGCTAGAAAAGTGAATGTCTTTAAACTAGTTGGTCAACCGATTGGAAGGTAATGAGTCAACCGACCATGGTGTATTTTGGCTAGGAAAACTCCCTGAATCAATCGGTCAACTAACTGTGGGGAGATCGGTCAACTAACTGCCTATTTGGTTTTGGCCTGGTTTGTACGCTGAATCAATCGGTCAACCGACAAGGCAGGGTTCGATTAACCGACTGTTTTAGTTAAGATTTTGAGGAATTTGGGATTTTGGTAAAAAAGCTAGCCATTTTTTATGATTCCAAGAAAGTATTTCTAGGGATTTGAACCTACTGAAGATTTGGTACATGTATTTTGATGTCCCCATTGATTTGGTCCATACAGTTAATAATTCTCTCGATTTGGGCAACTAAATACTTTCTATTTTTGTGATTGATGATTAAGAAATATTTTCTAGACTTATTTTCAAGTGAAATATGTTAATCGAGTATAACTTTATTGAGGTGGTATAAGCTCCTAGTGGAAAGAAACTCATAATATTTTTTGTATTTGTGACTTGAGAGAATTAGACACGGTTGGCCCAGTGTCTAGTCAGGGTAGCCAGATTTCAATCTTTTTTGGTAAAAATATTAGGGTTTGATATTTTCTTGAAGTAAAAAAAGGAAAGTTTATTTTTTTCCCTTTAAGAGAATTAGGTTTTGATTCTTCATGAATTAAAGTGAGTGAATTGTAAAGGTTCCATCCATTCGTATGAAAATGATACTTGTGAGAGTTGTGAGGTGCGATCTTTATCCTGTAAAAGGATTAGGTTTTATCTTTAGCATGTAAAATAATTAGGTGATGATTCTTCCTGTAATAGAATTAAATTAGTCTTTAACCTGGTAAAACGTTAAGGTTCTTCCTTAGCCTAAAAAAAGGAAAATTATAAGCATTTGGTTCCTACCTGGTAAAGGGATCAAGGGTTTAGTTGTTGCGAATCTCTGTGGAGCTTGGAGGACTCGATTAGACAAGGCTAATTTGTTGAATTAGGATATATCTTTGTGTGCTATTTTGTTATTATTTTTATTATATTCTATTTGGGTGTGCACTTAGAATATAAACATTTATCTCCTGCGTAATAAAGATAATAATTGATTTAGGATAAATTTATTGTTTGATAAATTAGGTGTTTAATTTTTTTATAACTACCCAATTTACCCCCCTCTTGGGTAACTCACGGGGTCAACAACTCTTTGTAGCAGGGAAAAACACCCATGTATATCTTGAATAATCATCCACAATTACTAATGCATAAAATTTACCTTCTAAGCTAGCGATGTCATTCGAACCAAATAAATCAAGATGTAACATTTCAAGATATTTAGACATGGATGTGTACAACTTCTTCTTAAATGATAATCTAGACTGCTTGCCTGATTGATATGAATCACATACTTTATCTTTCACATATTTCAATGCAGGTAAGCCATGTACAAGACCTTTCTTAGATAAATTAGACAGTAATTCTGTAGTAGCATGTCCAAGTCTTCTATGCCATAGCTAACTATTTTCAGATAGTGCATTTAAACATTATAAATTTTGAGAAAAAAATTATCAAATGAACAAGTATAAACATTCTCAAATCGTGATACAATATGTAATATGCTACTATCATGCCCATTCTTAATTATGCAACTATCAAGATAAAAAACAACATTATGACCTTTATCACTGACTAATACTAAGAAAATTATGTTTAAGACCATCTACGAGGAGAACATCTTTAATAGTTGTAGAATAAGATGGTTAACTGATTTAATCCTAAACTTTAACGTTTTATACTTTAATCATGATTTTCAATTATTTCACATAAGGAGCACATAATTAATTAATAATTAGGATCCTAAACTCTAACATTTCAACAAAAACATAACTCATTTAATAGTATCGTGTGCGATCCTAATTCGGGTTGCATAAGAGTATGAAAGTATTGGGTTGTTTTTAATTAATTTCTTCAATGTCTTCAACACTGTTCATTTCTTTATTACATTAATCTTTACACCCTTAAAATTTTCTTCATGATATCTTCAACACAATCAATAAATTGAACTTTGTTTTTGAAACACTCAATAAACACATTACTTCCACCAAAAACATCAACACTTAAATTTCCATCAAAACCTAGGGATCAACAATCTCCCCCTTTTTTATGATGACAATTAAATTTGATTTTTTTTAAAAACATAAATATGACCTCACTCCCCCTAAATCCGAGAATGGGTATTTAATTCATTTAAATATAATCATGAAGACAAATTTAAATATAATTTAACAGATATTCAACATAAGCCAGAATATTATCAAAAACGAATATTTGTATTTGTGAATATTACCAAAATCTCAATATCTAATATTGAAACAGATATTGATCAATATACAAATATCCGATATTGAGTTGTAAGATGATCTGTTTGAGCTTTAATGAAAATTATTTTTGTTTTCTTCATAAAAAACAGATACTCTAATCTAATTGACCAAAATACCTATGCTGGTCGGTGTTAAGATGAACAAATAAGTCCATAAAATGTTTCTCAATTATCAAAAACGTTATGGACTTATATGTTTTCATAAAATGTTTCGATTGCTTGATAAAAAAATGGGGGAACAAATAAGTCCCCCTAAACTGGTATGGACTTATCTGTTTTTATTATTTGGTGTTTTCCTGATGAGATCATTCCAAGTTATTATTCTTAATTTTAACTTCATATTATTATTGATTGCTTGGTGTTAAGATCACTAGAAAATTGTTTTCAAACTTAAAAGTTTGATTTTTTTTAAATGATTTTATGTGTTTATTTGATTACATGCTTTAATTTGTGCTACTCATACTTGTTTTTAATTAGATATTAATTTGCCTTACATTGAACCTATCACGTAGTAAATTTTAGGACATTAATCGAGTATAACTGTATTGAGGTGGTAGAAATTACTTATGGGAAGAAACTTATTACTTTTTTATATTTGTGAGTTTGAACGGATTAGACACGGTTGGGTCGGTGTCTAGTTAGGGTAGCTAGGTTTTAATCGTTTCTGGTGGAAACGATTGAGGTTAAATTGAGTTGTTTTCACCTAATTTCTTCAATGTCTTCAACACTCTTCATTTCTTCATTACATTCATATTAGCACCTTTAACATTTTCTTCATAATATCTTCAACACAATTAATAAATGAAACTAAGCCATCCAATGGCTAATTTTCAAAAGATATACCTCTAAAAGGCACTCTTACACGCCATATAACATAATCATTCAATTTTGGTGTAATTCACTTAAAACTAACTTTCAAAACACTAAAATTAGTCCATAAAATATTTTTTAATTATCAATTGTAAAGATAGGAAGTATTTAGTTACTTAAATTGAGAGAATATTTAATTACGTGGACCAAATCAATAGGAATATCAAAATATATGTACTATACCTTCAATAGGTTCAAAATTTCCCTTGGAATCATAAAAAATGGCTAGTTTTTTTTTTTTTTTTTTTTTATCAAAATCCCAAATTCCTTGAAATCTCAACCGAAATAATCAGTTGATCAAACCTTAGCCATCAGTTAACTGATTGATTCAGCATAGAAAGAAAGCCAAAACCAAACTTCCACTCGATTGACCGATCCTCCTTCGGTCGATTGACCGATTGGTTCAGGGAGTTCTCCTTGCCAAGTTCTAGAATAGTCGATTGAACGATTGCCTCCCAATTAACCGATTGGTTCAGAGAGTTCCACTTTTTCACCCAAGAGCCTGATTTAAAAAAAATTAAAAAAAAAATAAAAACTATTTTGTGTGTCTATCTATTTACTTGCTTTAATTTGTGCTATCCACACTTGTTATTAATTAGATATTAATTTGTCTCACATTGAATTTGTCACATAGTAAATTTTGGGACATTAATTGAGTACAATTGTATTGAGGTGGTATAAGTTCCTTGTGGGAAAAAAACTCATTATTTTTTTGCATTTGTGAGTTTGAGTGGATTAGACATGGTTGGGCCGGTGTCTAGTCAAAGTAGCTAGGTTTCAATCTTCTCCGATGAAAAAGGTTGAGGTTTGATCTTTATCCTAAGGTATAAAAACGTTAGGTTATTCTTTTCCTTAAAAGGAACTACGTTTTGATTCTTTATGAAATTGAATTAATTTTGAGTGAATTGTAAATGTTCAATTGTTACCTAGAAAAATGATACTTGTGAGAGTTGTGAGATTTTGATTCTTCCTGTAATAGAATTATCTTAGTCTTTCGCCTAGTAAAAAGATAAGGTTCTTCCTTAGCCTGGAAAAATGATAGTTGTAAAGGTTGATTCTGAGCCTGATAAAATAAGTTTTGTAAGGGTTTAGTTCCTACCTGGTAAAGGAATCAGGGGTTTAGAGGTTTCAAATCTCCGTGGAGCTCTGGGGACTAGATTAGGCAAGGCTAACTTACTGAACCAGGATATATCTTGGTGTGCTGCATTATTTACTTTCTTTATATTTAGTTTGGGTGTGCACCTAAGTGTTTTGAAAGTTATTTTTAAGTGAATTACGCAAGAATTTAATAATTATGTTATATGGGGTCTAAGAGTGTCTTTCAGAGATATATCTTTTAAAAAGTAGTCGTTGGAGGGCTTGATATAAATCTCTATATATAACCTTCAAGAAATTGGATAAAACACATCAAGAACTATCAATTCCTATGCTTTTCTAAGAGTTATGATTCTGCTAAAATTATTCGAGAGAGATTTTGTACTAGTGACGGTCCATCCATGCTTGCTTTGATAGCTACTAAAGATGAGGTACTAAAATGTTCTAGTTCTTGTCCTTTAAATTTTGATGATTTATTTGATGTTTATCAAGAACAAACACTTGAGTATAAAAACCATTGTTTTCAAATTAATTCCCTACAAGGTAAAATTAACACACTTAACAAGCAAATGTTGAAATTTGAATCTGAAAACATTGAATGTAAATCCGATATCTTGGATTTCAATTGAATGTTTTCAGATTCAAATTTCAACACTAGCTTGTTAAGTGTGTTAATTGTAATTTGTAGGGCATTAATTTGAGAACACTAGTTTTTATAATCATGTGTTAGTTCTTGATAAATATCAAATAAATCATAAAAATCTAAAGGACCGAAGAAGTTGCACACATCCACGTCAAAGATGGAATTATCAAATCCTACATCTCAATAATAATTATAAATCATATGTAACTATATTACATATATATGTGTAATATTAGTTACATATACGCATGTGTAATATTAGTTACACATTACAAATTATATTTATTTTTGTAATATTTGTTACATCTAACAATTATTCTATACAGAAATTAGCTTATATGTTACAAATTACATGTATTTGTGTAATATTTGTTACATCTAACAAATTATTACACACAAATTAGTTACATGTTACAAATTACTGTAATAATTATTACGTCTAACAAGTATTTTACACACAAATTAGTTATGTATAATTATGCGAGTGCAGTCGCGTGTATTAGGCTTTTTGCATTTTTTAATACGCAGGACTAAAACATAAATTGCAATTGCACATGGGACTTTTCAAAAATTAAGGATAAAATAAAGGACTTGCCACCGAAACACCCAATATAAAATTAAGAAAAAATAGAGAGAAAGTTGTAGAGAGAATATTTTCAAAAAATAAAATTGTAAAAATTATTTTAGAAATAAAAATTTGTAAAAAAATATTATTTTGATGTTAAAGTATTAGAAATTGAATAATTAATATATTCAGCATTTAATAAATTCATCACTTATAATTTTATCACTTGCAATTTAACACCTACAATTTTCAACATTTAAAATTTAAACTTTATCAAATTAAAAAATTAAAATTTAAACTTTATCAAAATAAAAATTGAAAAAAAAATGGATACTTTTGAATGTGTTACCTCAAACTAAAGACGACTTTCCCATAAATACATTGGAATGATAAACAACATTTATTAATGTGATATTTATTGATTAGTTAGTGGGAAATAAGTGGATCAATGATCATGGATATACGTTAGGTGACTTAATGGTGATAATAGTTAGTAAATGTAATAAATGATTGGTGTCTTTAAATATTATAAGAGTTACATATATTATATGGTTAGACAAACATCATGTAGTATTAATAGAGAGGTGAAGTAGAATAGCCAAGTGGAGTTGAGTAGAAATTTGTGACTTGAGAAATTTATGCGAGTTGTCTCCTATATTGTTATATGAGTTTTGTGTAAAGGTAATATTTTTAAAGTGTCTCCTCATCGCTTCATATATGTACCTTTTGCAGAAATACAGTATCAAAGTTTGAGAATATTCTAGTATAGAGTTATTGGAATTTATATTATTGATTGTATTTTATTTATATGATACCACCTAATAGCTAAAGGAGAAAACAATTTACGCTTTATTCATATAAGAAGTTTAATATATATACAAGAGGTTTAGAGGAAGACCTAGGCTAGAATAAAGAAACTACCAAAAATACATATAATCAAATCATAATTAGTTCCTAGTCAAAGTAATTCCAGACAATTTCCTTATATGCCCCCTCAAGATAGCGGGTGATCAGAGACGCCAATCTTGCGCCGAAGATCTTCAAACATAAAACTAGGAAGAGGTTTCGTGAACAAGTCCACAAGTTGCCTTTCCCACAAATATAAGACACCCAAAGTTGACCGTTTTGAACCATAGTGCGGACAAAATGATAATCAACCTCAAGATGTTTCATTCGCGAATAAAAGACAGGGTTAGCAGTAAGGTACGTGGCCCCCAAATTATCACAATAAACAACCGGCTTCTTTGGTAATAAGATCACAAGCTCATGAAGTAAGTTCTTGACCCATTGAATTTCAGCAATAGCTAAGGCAACAGAACGATATTCCGCTTCAGTTGATGATCTCGCTAGACTCTTTTATTTCTTTGAGCTCTAAGAGATCAGATTTTTATCAGGATAACCAAGAAATGCACTGGTAGAAAAATAATCATCCTTGTTGCATGCCCAATCTACATCAAAGAATGCATGAAGATTAAGGGAAGACTGACGATGAATGAAAGGACCATAGTTCATCTTGCTTACTAGGTAACGAATAACATGCTTGGCTACAGATCAATGATTCTTCGTTGGACGGTGAGAAAATTGTGCAAGCTTGTTAATTACAAAGGCAATATCTAGTCTAGTTAATGCCAAAATACTGTAGGGTGCTAATAATGGTGCGATAAAGCTTGGCATCATCAAGATGGGTGTTATCCTCCAAGCAGAATGAATTTCCCGTAAACATAGGAGTATTGATTGTCTTTGCACCTGCTATATGTGTCTTATCAAAGATGTCATAGATGTATTTCTTTTGCGATAAGAAGAGTCCCTTAGAGGTTCGCATAACCTGAACAACAAGAAAATAATTAAGAGAACCAAGATCTTTAATAGAAAAGCGCTGCCCAAGTTTATATTGAACTGATTGACTTTATTTGGATTGCTTCCAGTAACAATCAAATCATCAACATAGACAACCAAGTAAATAGTAATGTCCGATTAACTATAAATGAAGAGGCAATAATCAGCATGAGAGACTTTAAAACTCAAGGTTAGAAGATAGTTTCGTAATCCCGAATACTAAGCCTATGGGGCCTGTTTGAGACCATAACTTGCCTTCTTGAGTTTGCAAAAATGTGTGGACTTTGTAGGATCAACAAAACCTCTAAGTTGATCCATATGAACCTCTTCGGTCAGATGGCTATGTAAGAATACATTATTGACATCCAACAGTTTTAAAGACTAATCTCGTGTGATAGCGATAGTGAGAACAACTCTAATTGTAGTGTGCTTAGCAACTGGAGAGATGGTCTCAATATAATCAATTCTCGGTCGTTGGGTAAATCCTTGAGCAATAAGACATGCTTTATATTTGTTTAAGGATCCATCCGAATTGAGTTTGACTCGAAAAATACATTTTGAGCCAACTAATTTATGTTTCACAATAGAGGGAATGAGTTCCCACGTGCCTTGTTTCTGTAAGGCCTGAATTTTGTCATTTATAGTTGCCTTCTAATCGGGATCACATAGCACTTTTGACACAGATTTTGGCTCAGATTTTATGTCAGGTAGTGAGGTTGGCTTAGGCAGTAGAGTACGGTGGGCAGTGCAGGTAGTTGGGCATTACTTTTGAATTGGTTTGTGGATATTATTCTTTGCCCAAGTGATAATGGGATGAAAGTTTCTTGGAGGATCCCTATCAAGCTTAGAAGGTAAAGAAGTGGTTGATAAGTTTGGTTAGGAGCTCATACCTGAATCAGACACGAATGATCTTAAGGGTTCAGTAGAGGACGGGTTACTGTCCGAGAAAACCACGAGAGCATGTGTGCCTGAGAAAGACAGTTCATGAGTGACCAAAAAACTTGGTACCAAAATTATTTCGTCGCTAAGTTACGGTAAGTATATGGGTCACGTTTTAATAGTATAAGAAGAGTAGGGTTGTCGTATCCACAAAGATTGGTTTAAATTGCCGTTGAGTACCAGAATTGTCGTAACCTAACTTTATCTAGGCTATCCAATTTTAGTTTTTTCTTATAGAAATATGAAACTAAACTAAACTAAACTAAAATACTAAGAATAACATCTATGGGAATAAATTATCTAGGGATTAACTTCGTTTACTTAAACGTGTTTGATTTACTCTAGTTTACATTAACGGTCATTAATCTATCTGACAATCTAGGTGTCTAAAACTCACTTACTACCTTTCCCGAGTGTAAAGTGACTGAATATGCAATTCGTATCAGCACTGATATCCCTATCTAGTGTCTAAACATTCACATGAGTCTCGCCCCAATCTCAGGGATTGCACATGTTCTAAAAATCTCCCAAAACATTAGAACGTTGCGATGTGTTTAAACCCTAGTATGAATCCAGAGCTACCTCTCTCTAGTATCAAACCCTGTATTCTCAAATAAGCCAAAATATCATAACAAGCATATAATAGAAGTAAAAGAACGGTAAACACAATCGAATAAGGATGAACAACCGACAATAAAACAACGATTTACTCAAACATGTATCTTCATGAACTATATCAATCCCTAAATAATAAACATTTAGCTCATGGCCATAACCAAATATTCAACTAAAAACAATATATACATGATCAAACAACTAACAAGATTTACGAAATAAAGAGAGAAATAAGGGAGAATAGCTAATATCTGAAGAATGGATGATTCCACGTCCATAAAATCTGCTCCGATCTTATTTCCTCTTCTCCAAAATGTGTTCTCTCTTGCTTGGTATGATCTTGAGCTCCCAAAAAGTCCCAAAAAATGTTCTAGGTATTGTGGGAATGAGTGGATACAAGTAGAGGTGCAAAATATCCAAAAAACAAATATAGAAAATATCTTGCCAACTGGTGTCGGGTCGGTGCAGCGGAGCAGAAGATCGTTGCAATGATCGGGGGGTAAGAAACACACTGATGGACCACTGCTGCAATAACCAAATCATTGCTGCAGCGATATAGGGATAGTGTCTAACGTCTGATTTGTATTTTTGCCCTAACCTTTTCGTCCGAACTCCGATTGAGATTATTTAAAAACCTATGGAAAGCTAAGAAATATATCTATAACGTCCATGTTTTTAGATTTTCCAAACTAGAATTGAATCATTGTAAAAAATGACATTGATGTTACAACAGTTTCACGTATTTTGCATTGTTTCTCCCATTTATTTATAAATCTACAAAACAACATAAAAACATATTAAACTAACAAAAATGATTAAAAACACACAAATATTTGAACCTAAAAATACTTGATTTATTGGTAAATAAACCACTCATCAAATACCCCCAAACTCAAACGTTTGTTTGTCCTCAAGTAAAAACACCCACACAAGAAAACAAACTACTACAACAAATTAACGAACTTAAATACTAAAGGAGAAAAAGTCAAACGAACTAAAAAAACAATGATGCGTAACTTTTGAATTTCAACTAATCGACCAAAATGTTTTCCCTCAACGGCCCCCAATCATATCGAGTTCAAGAATAAAACCGCACGATGTGGTGTTCTAGAATTTCAATAACGGTAAACGCCATTCTAGATCTTTCCCAAGTGTGTATGCAAAAACTCTCATTACACAACCATCCAAAGACCGGATTGGATTATCCACCAACAAAGTTCATGACTAAAACTAATCTGAAACAACCCCGAACTTACATTTTAAAATGTAGTACTCACTTGTCTAAACAAACAAAAATAAAACCATATTTACACTTTTTTTTTTACCACACCCCCAAACTTATTTGATTTGTACAATTTCACAGGTATGGAAATACTATAGAAAAATAACAAGTGAGTACTCAAATACCGAACCAATCAAAAGTTCATCCAAAACCCAAACACTCACTTCAAGTAGCATAAACAAATGCTAACTTGATTTCAACACAAATCATGCCTTAGGTTTAGTAATAGTGGTTTGGAAAAAAATTAATTGGCCAGGGTATTTGTTACGTGTTCAGAATTGAAATGGCTAACAGGCTTCAACAAGGTAACGAGGGGTAAAACATATTACATGGAAGGCTTCAACGGTTCAAGCGATCAAAGTGAATGCCTAAATCATATCTCCTGAACTACCTCTCCGAAGATTTCGCCTCGAGTTTCCCCTAATAACGTTCTAGAATCCCCTAAATTATCATGAACTTGGCTACTGGATAATTGGCGTCAAATCAATTGGATAGCTAGTACATTGAGTCTACGTGCTCATGCAAATTAGGATACATAATGAATTTTACCAAAACAAAGTGTCAAGCACACAGAACACACATGAATGGGCATTATGCTTGACCTCGATTAACAACTAGGGGATAATATCATCATCAGGTAATGGTCCAGAAGAACTACGAAACTCAACACACAATAACAATAGCTACAAACACACTTATACTAAACAAACATACATGAAAACAATTTAACTTAAACTACACAAAATTTAATAACTATTAAACTTAACTAAATAACTAACAAAAAATCATTAAATAAGAAAACATACAAAACATAAAGCATACAAAACAAAAACATCTCCCCCCCACTTAGAACGGGCAGTGTCCACAGTGACCCAACATCGATCTCAATAATTGACATATAGCATGGTGACGAAGGGCATTTTGAACACGAACCTAGGAGGCGAGACAATCTCGCCTCCGAGTGTAGTCGGCGGTGATGGATTGATTTATTTGAAAACTTGGGTTGCCTCTCAAGAAGCGCTTGGTTTAATGTCCTCGGCTTGACATAGAGAAAGGCTCATCAAAGAGAAACTTCCACCCATAGAATGTGTTATATAACACAATATACGGGTCTTGATTCTTAACGCCCTCAAGCTTTACCAAATGTGGTATTAATTGGCACATGTTCTCAACTTGATTCTTCTTCGGCTTATGTGCCTGGGAATCTTGAATGAACGAAGTTAAAGGTGGTTAAGGACAAGTGAGCCACATCAGATCCTTGTAGATTTGATCGTCTTGGATCAGTGATGGCAACACCAATTGGATTTCAGGAGGTGAGGACTCAAAATCATCTTCTAATTTGTCATCAACGAATGATTCTTGAGCCTCGTCCTCTTTCGAATCATCTTCATAATGCACCTCCAAAGTCCTCTTACTTATATTTGGTTCCTCATAGTGGCTTTCACGGATGGATGTGGCTTGTGCATCTCTAAGTGCCACCACTTCTGGCTCGGCCTCAATAAAGAAAATAAGCTTACCGATTTGTGTCTCAAGAGATGTTATGGTCGTATCAATTTTAATGCAGGTCATCTCAATATTGTCAAGACGATCCTCATGCTCATTAAGACGGTTATGTGTTTCCCTCTAGAAAACCTGAGTCTCCCCCATAAATTCAGCGAACATCTCTTCCAGGGTGGGAAAAGACTCCACATGTCGGCCTGGGGTGTCAATCCATGGCACCAAAACAGTGAAACTATCCCCCAAGCTTTGGTAGCTTGTCGAATAATTCTAACTCTGACAATCAAACTTTTTCATGTTTTCCAACAACCAATAGGCTTCGTCCACGGTTAGTTGGTCGAATGAGGTGGTAACATTTTCTCCTTGTACCCACGTTCTTGTTATCGCTTGTAACACATCGCGGAAGTTCAGTAGTTGACACCACTCGGGAAACTATAATTGGGGAACCAAAATAGCAACTTATTGTATCGTTCCCAAGCATAATAGAATGGCTTGGAATCTCATTGAGAAAAATGCAAGAGGACTTGTTGATGAGACATCTTCAAGTACCTCGCAAGACAAACAAAACTAAAAAAAAAATTAAAAATAAAATAAATGCCTAAATTAAAATAAAGTTACTTTTGCACGATATCAACAATAATCTATAAACCAATCCTCGGCAACAGTGTCAAAAACTTGGTAGCAGAATTATTTCGTCGCTACGTTACTGCAAGTACACGGGTCAAATTTGAATGGTATAGTAAGAGTAGGGTTGTCGTATCCACAGCGATTGGTTTAAATTGTCGTTAAGTACCGCAATTTTCATAACCTAACTTTATCTAGGCTGTCCAATTTTAGGTTTTTGTTATAGAAATATAAAACTAAACTAAACTAATTAAACTAAAATACTAAGAATAATGTCTGTGGGAATAAATTATCTAGGGATTAACTTCATTCACTTAAACATATTTAATTTAGTCTAGTTTACATTAACGATCATTAATCTATCTGACAATCTAGGTGTCTAAAATTCAATCACTATCTCTCTCGAGTGTAAAGTGAATGAATATGTAATTCGTGTCAACACTGATATCTCTATCTAGCGTCTAAACGATAACATGAGTCTCGCCCCAACCTCAGGGATTGCACACATTCTAATAATCTCTCGAAATATTAGAACGTCGTGATATGTTTAAACTCTAGTCCGAATTTGGGGTTACCTCTCCCGAGTGTCAAATCCTGTATTCTCAAATTAACCAAAATATCATAACAAACATATAATAGAAGTAAAAGAATGGTAAACACAATCAAATAGGGATGAACAATCGATAATAAAACAACGATTTACTCAAACATGTATATTCATGAACTATATCAATCCCTAAATAATAAATGTTTAGCTCATTGCCATAACCAAATATTCAACTAAAAACAATATATAAATGATCAAACAACCAACAAGATTTAAGAAACAAAGAGAGAAACAAGGGAGAATAGCCTATATCTAAAGAATGGACGATTCCACGTCCGTAAAATCTGCTATGATCTTGTTTTCTCTTCTCCAAAATGTGTTCTCTCTTGCTTGGTATGATCTTGAGCTCCCAAAAAATGTTCTAGGTATTGTGGGAATGAGTAGATACAAGTAGAGGTGCAAAATATCCAAAAAATATCTTTCCAACTGGTGTCAGGTCGTTGTAATGGAGTAGAATATCACTGCAGTGGTCAGGGGGTTAGAAACACACTAACGGACCACCGCTAGAGTGACCAAATCATCACTGCAGTGATCAAATTATCGTTGCAGTGAAATGGGGACAGTGTCTGGCACCTGATTTGTATTTTTGCCATAACTTTTTCATCTAAACTCTGATTGAGGTGATTCAAAAATCTATGGAAATATAATACATATATATACAACTTACATGTTTTGAGATTTTCAAAATTGGATTTCATCATTGTTAAAAATGGCCTTGAAGTTACAACACTTTCACGTATTTTGCACCGTTTCTCCCATTTATTTATAAACCTGTAAAACAACACAAAAACATATTAAACTGACAAAAATGGTTGAAAATACACAAATATTTAAACTTAAAAATACTTAATTTGTTGGTAAATAAACCACTCATCAGTGACTAAATTAGAACTAGAGACGGTAGGTTGGTCATTAGTGGGGAAGGAACAGATTGGCATTGTTGAGATAAGTGAAGATGGAACAGTGAAATAAGGATTCCACTTATCAACAGTAGTATCCTAGACCCAAGTAGCATTAAAGTGTTAGGTTTTAAATGGAAACTCATGCTCTACAAAATCCACATGTCAAGAGAGAAAAATCTTTGAGCTTATTGGATCATAGCATTTATACACACTTTGATTAAGAGAGTACCCAAGAAACACGCAAGGAGAAGAACAAGGTTCTATTTTGTACTGTGCATATGGTCGCAACCAAGGATAACACAAACAATCAAAAACACGAAGTTTGTTATAGTTTGGAAGAGATCCAAAAATTCGAAGATAGGAGGAGTCATTATTTAATAAAAGGGGTGGGCATTCTTGTTTTCAAATATGTGGCAATTTGGAATTCATATGACCAAAAAGATAATAGAAGATTTGCAATGTGAAGAAGGATGATATCGATTTCAACAATATGTCTTTATTGCCTTTCAACTGCGCCATTGTGCTCAAGAGTGTGGGGAGGAGTTAAAAAATGTGAGATGCTATTAAAGACAAAGAATTCATTCAAATGAATAAATTCACCACCATTGTTAGAATAGAAGAAAACAATGGTGTGGTTAAATAATTTTTCTACAGAAGCCTTAAATTTTAGAATGATATGAGAAACCTTAGATTTTTGTTTCATAGGATAGAACCAAACATATTTTGTATAGTGATCGACAAAAATGAGATATTATTTAAATCCATCAACAGAATCAATAGGAGAGGGTCCCCACACATCAGAATAAATGAATTTCAGAGGTCGTGTCAATGTCATTGAAATAACTTGAAAGGGAGTTTTGTGCATTTTATTGCACTTACAGGAATTATAGAAATTTTTTGAAGTGTTTGATAGAATAGATATACCAAGTAAATGTAACGTTCAACAAAAAATAGGAGAAGATAGGTGACCAAGACGACAATTCCATTGTGAAATAGTAGAAAGTTCGGTGGAGTTGACAGTTGGTGTAGAGGTAGTAAAGGATGCTTGCGGTAATGGCCACTCATAAACACCATCCTTACGTTTTCCTTTTACCAAAGGCTTCCCCGTGCTATAATCCTTCACAGTAAAAGGGAAAGGTGAGAATTCAACAGTGGCATTATTTGTAGATCATAATAGATAAACAAAACAAGATTCTTTTGCATTCGATAGACGTAAAGAACATTGTTAATATATAAAGGTCTAGAACAAGAAATGAGAGAGATAGAGCCAGAGTGTGTCACTGACAAAGTTATACCATCACCCAGCATCATATCGTCACCACCATTATAGTCAGAATGAAGAGAAAGGTTTTGAAGATTCCCAGTCACATGATGAGACGCACCCGAGTCAACCAACCAATTGGAATTATTGTTGGTGGTTGTTTAAGCAAAACTGGCTCTAGGTGGGGCCCTTATGTTGGTGGCAGGAGAAAAACCCAAGCCACTCATGAAGGACGACTTAGACCGAGAAAACAACTTCCAGCACTGTTTCACTGTATGTCCAGGCTTATCGCAGTATTGGAAAATCATACTAAAACTATATTTATGATTAGAGCCTAAGTGAAAGTGCTACAGATTTGAGAGGGTTGGATCTTGGGAGGACGATGAACAACTCGTGTGGTTGTAAGATCCACCATTGCGAGAAATGTAGTTTGCCTCTATTGGAATGAAGATGGAGAAAATGTCCTGAGTAATACTACTCTCATGATCACAAAGCTTTTCATGTAGTTCATCAAATGAGAGAAACGTTTCTTGAGTACATATCACAACTGATACTATTTTATATTCACTGGGAAGGCCATTAAGAACATGGATAGTAACATCATCCATGGTAAGATTTGCACCGGATGCATTCAGAGTTTTGACAAGCTACTTCACATATTAAAGATAGGCATCAATCGATTTGGTGCCTTTGTTAACTTGTGCAAGAGATTTCTTGAAAGTAAGGATTCGAGCTCTTAACGGTCGGGTATAAAGATTGTGGAGGTTAGTCCACATAGCATAGAAAGTTGCATCAGATAACACATATGATGCCACATTTTTTGTGAGATAGGCGATGAGTGCACTTCGAAGCACTTGGTCTTGGCAAACCCAACACAAAGAGCCTAGTTGCATTTTCGTGGGCAGAGGCACAACATATGAAGTAAAGTTGTATCCAATTAGAAGAGATAATCATTGAGAGTACCAAAGTTTGTAGTTGGAGGAGAAGAGTTTGATAGGAGCTTTAGCGTGGGTATTAATGGAGATAAGTTACTGGTCATTTTCTGGTATGATAGTGGGTGTGTATGGCATGGATAGTATGGTAGTGGAGTGGGTATTTAGGATGGAAAGAAAGACAAGGAATGGTGGGCATGGTGGGTTGCAACGGTATAAGAGGAACCACTGACGGCGTTATTGTTGTCGCCGATGAATGAGCGACAGGGCTGGTACTATGTGTTGTTGGTGCAGCTGCTGGTGGGATAGTTAGATGCTCCATAGGCGCTGATTGTTGATAGTCAGCGAAGGCTTCGATGGTGGTAGGTGTTACTTGTCCAACTAAGTTCTAGAGGAAACAAAGGGTTGAAGAGCTGTAGTTAGGGAAGATCGTAGAGCTGCTGTGGATCTGGCCAGAATCGTGGAAAATGACAGCGATGAGATCAATATATTATCTGTGACATCGTCCCTGTTCACGGATGAGGTTTCCTTACAGTAAAGTGCAGTAATAAATAAGGGTCAATAGCTGTTGTGAAGAATTAGTTTCAGGTCTGAGAGGCTTACGGTGAAGAAAAAAAGTTGCAGCCGAAATTAGGTTTGCCGTGAGGCTTCAGCTTTGATTACCATAAAACAGAAGACAATTCACGCTTTATTCATATAAGAAGTTTAATATATATACAAGAGTTTTAGAGGAAGACCTAGACTAGAATAAGAAAACTACCAAAAATACATATAGTCAAATCCTAATCAATTCCTGATCAAAGTAATTATAGACAATTTCCTTATAACAGTGATATCAGAGCCATTAAGGTCCTAGGAGTAATTTTAATCTTGGAAGAGTAATCCAAGATGTATTTATTGTGTGAAAAGTTGATGTTTTCTGATCACAAGAGAATGAAAATTATTCTAACATCCTATTTGAAGGCGTACAATGTATGAGTTGTGATTGGAGAAGAACCACGTATTGGTTTGGCGAGAAATTCTAAGAATAGAAAAAAGATAAGGGACTTGGAATTTTGAGAAAAGTCATTCAATCAAAGATTTAGATGTTACTAGGAGAATTGAAATCTCTATATGTGATTTAGAAAAAGCTAGATATTTTCTTTTCTAATCTTGCAAATGAACATTTATCCATGAAGTATCGGGTGAAATATTTTCAAGGTGATGAAGTCATGGATAAAGAATGTAAAGATTCTCCAAATGAAGATGGAGAAGATTGAATTTGCAAGGAAGGTTTACAATTTGAAGAAATCCAGATTCAAGAAGAAAGTTAAGGACAACAAGTGAACATATGGCATCTTTCATTGAAGAAGAAATAAACCCAAACATTTCTGGAGAAGAAATTAACAAAATTTAATTCAAGGAGTAAGAAGAGAATGGTGAGAAGGAGACAAAAAGTGATGAATTCCAAGAGGAATAAAATTCAGGTATGAATTTGTTCAGTGAAGAAAAATTGATTGTGTTTCTTTCTTCTTGGAAAAATGAAATCTCCTTCAACTCAAAAGAATTGAGGAAAGAAGATAAAATTCACCAAAATAGTGTGGAGTTCAGTGAATTCAGTTTGGAAAATAATTTTTCAGATGAAAATAAAAATACAAAATTCACAAACATTGAGGACAAGATTCTAGATGATGAGCTCGATGTATATTTTGTGATATTTTATTCAAAAATTGGTGTAGAGAAAATTTTAAGTGGTACATGTTGGATCAACATGAAACATTATTTTGATCTAGAAGAACTTGTTCTAGGTAAGTATAGGAAATTCAAGAATGAAAAAAAAATCGAAGCCTTCCACACATGTGTAGGAAAGAATTTCATTCCTTAATAAGACGGAACTCCTCATGGTCTACACATCAAAGCAAATAGAAAAAGATCTTATTACAGTTGAAGATGGTGGAAACTTAATTATGAAAATTATTTCTAAACCTCTCGATCATGGATATTTGCAAGAAAATAACGTGGATGCGCAAAATCAAGTTTAAAACTTGATTTAGAAATTTTATATTTATTGTTGAGTTAGTGGGTGATAATTTGATCAATGATGATGGATATAACTTATATGAGTTAGTAGTGAGAGTGGTTAGTAAATGTAAAAAATGATTAAGAAATTGTGTCTTTACATCTTATAAGATTTACATATGTTGTATGGTTATATAAGCATCTTGTAGTATAAATGAAGAGGTGAAGTAGAATAGAAAAGTGAAGTTGAGTAGAGTTTTGTGAGTTGAGAAACTTATGTGAGTTGGGTCTTATATTGTTATATGAGTTTTGAGTAAAGGTAATATTTTTAGAGTGTTTCCTTATAGACATTGTATTTTGTCCATCTAGTTTCACTTTTGAGAAGTTTCGGGTCTTAAGTGAAAATTCAGATAAACTTTAAACCGAGATTTAGAGAGACGAATTTCCACCATATATTACTCCTTAATAATACAAAAAATATAAAAACAAAATAAGAAAAAGAGAGAAAATCGCTAATTAGATCGAAATGACAAAATTAATAGTAGGTTTTCTATGGATATCACTTTTAATATGTTTAATTTCAATTACCACCCTTTAATTTAAAGAAATTTTATCAAATACACTTACTTTATATTTTGACCCCAAAAACTTTTGTTTTCACCAATTTTATCAAATTGACGACCAAAAGTATTTTATTTTTTGAAATTATACGTTCCAATAATATTTTGGATAGTTTAATTTTATTTTTAAACCTTTAATTTTTTGTTAAAAAAAATCCATAAATAAGTCTTTAATTAGACACATAAGTGCCCAAAACACAAAAATCGCTACAAGCACACCTCTCGGGAATAAGACGAAGCATTGGATACTTTTTTTTTTTTTTTTTCTTTTAGCCTAGGCCATGGACTGGCACTATGTCACGAACCATGGACTGACTTTATTTTTTTCTTTTTTATGCCTAAGTACTTGACTGGTATTAAGTCTTAGACTTTAGCATGGTACCATTTTTCTTTTCTTTTAACCTAGATCATGGATCGGCACTAAGTCTCAGACCATGGACTGACACCCTATATGTATGTAAGTCAAGTCTTCGGACTGGCTCTATTATAATCTATGTCAAGTTCCTCGCGGCTAAAAGGTAGAATAAAGAAAGACCCTTTATTCCTCACGGGATAAGTGCGACACACACACATATATACAAATACATACACACACACACATACACACACACACACACACACACACACACACACACACACACACACACATATATATATATATATATTATCTTATTTTCATGTTCCTTAACCCAAAAAAAATAAAATAAAAGATAAAAAAATCATAACATTGTCTAAGCAAGTGCGTTCGGTTCTGGTGTTCTTGACAAAAAATAAAAATAAATTAATTTTTATTTCATATTTTGTCCTCATTTTTTCCTCAAATTAAAAAAAAAAAAAAAAAAAAAAAAAAAAGCAAAAAAATGTATTTTTATAAATGAAAGCTTTCTTCACAAAAATGAACTTTTGTTTTACTCCTAAAAAAATATAATAAAAACTTTAGTTTCTTCTTAAAGAATGTTTTTTCAAGTTTCTTCATCTTAAAAAAGGGAATATCTTAAAAGAATGATTTTTCTTTCAAAACTTGTTTTTTCGTCTAAAATCTTCTAAATTTTGTCTTTAAAAATCTTTTTTCTTAAAAATGATTTTTTTACAAAAATAAAAAATAAAACTATCTTTTCGTCAAAAAACCTTTCTTCAACAATGTTCTTCACAAAAATGTGTTTTAACTAAATTTATAAAATGTCTTTTTTTTCTTTGTTCTTTAACTAATTTTATTTTCATGTTCTTTTAAAAAAAGTTTTTTCAAATGAACCCTTTTAAATCATCTTTAAAAGTTCTATCTGAAGTTTCACACAAATATTTTTCAAGAAGTTTTTCGAAAAAAATATGTTTTTTCAAAAAATGTCACTTCAAAACCTTTTACTTCTTTTTTTTTTTTTTTTTTTTTTTAATTTTATTTTTTAAAACTAGTCAAAAATCTAATTTATAACTTCTTTCTTAACAAAAGATTTTTTAGAGATTTTCCCAAAGAAGATTATTAAAATCGTTTTTTTTTTTTTAATTATTCTTTTCATCAACAATTTTTTTTAGATGCCTTGTTTTTAACATCAAAACTTTTTCTTTATATATAGAAGTGTTTTTATGTTCTTTAAAATTCTTTCAACACAAAACTAAAAAAAATGTTTCTATTTATATTTTCTTTACATAAAACACATGGTTTTCGGCATTCGATTTTTTTTTTTTACTTATTCATTTTACCTTCTTTTTTTTCTCTTTGAAATGCAAACTAATTTTGCCAAAACAACCTAAATCAAACAATCTAAACAATAAAATCCCCCCGGGGGCCAAATTTAACGATTTTTCCATAATTGATAGGCGATCTAAAAGGGGGACATTTGTTTTTTATTCGCCTCGATGTGATCGCATAGGTTTGCGTATGTGGTGACTTGCTTTGTTTAGTTAAAACCAGTGTCAGCACAGGCCGAGAGGCCCTCCCAAAAAAGTGGAAAACTATATTTCAGGTTTTGGGTGCAAGGACATTGAGTTAAACCAAAATTACTACAATTGAGTTTAGAGGACACTTGAATTCGCCAGCTTTTGTTAGATTCATCGCCGTGAGAGTTATCCTGCATGGTTCCTGTGAGTAGCGAATTACTTCCGCATTGAACCCTTGGCATTGACCTTTGAGACATCGTTCCCATAGTACCGTATACCTGACCTTGGAATGTCACTCTACCTCACAAGGATCGTCTCGCTGGCACTTACACTTCCAAGGTTGAGTCAAAGCTATCAGTCAATCTCATGGCGAGCCTTCCCCACCTACCTTACTTGGACCACGGTTAGCCCACCAACTTCCTAACTGATGTTTTATCATTTTAAAGTGTTTCACTTTCTTTTATGTAAACTAAACATAAAAAATAAAAAATGAGAATTAGTTTGTTAAGAAAAATCAAAGAAATTATTTGGACTTGTTTTGAATCTAAATATTTATTTAAATTTAAGTACCATCTTCGAACGGATGTCTTGAGGTGCCTAACACCTTTCCTAAGCATGACTGACCCCCGTATGTTAAAGAAATCTCTGGTTAAGACCAAACGTTTCTTCTAGTAAAAAACGTGGGCCATTTCAAAAAATAAATAAATAAAATCAAAATCCCGGTGACCTGGCACACCATTTAAGTCAATGCTAGGTGGTGACTCTATTTTTCAAACAAAATTCGAACCAAAGAAATGTTTTCAAAATCAGTGCTTGAAAAAGCCCCTGAAACTATTTTTTCTAAAAATAAATGGATTTGAAAGGGAGGAAACCAAATCACATCTTCTTTTGCTTTTGCCTTTTCTCCAAAATCTGGGGTAAGTAATTCCTCATACCTTCATATATGTGCTTCAGCAGAAATATCGTATCAGAGTTTTAGAATATTCCAGTATAGAGATATTGTGAATCCCTTATTATAATGATATAAAATATGTGTATAAGTGAATATCAGTACTGGTAAACTAAATGAAAATGTGACACATGTTACCAAATGGATGCAATTATATGGAATTAAACTTCACTCATGTTGACTTCAACATGTGCATAGTATACTAGGACAAAACATACACGTGCTATCGAAATGTGACACCATGCCACTCAATCGATGAAATTATGTGGAATTCAAGCTCACTGATGTTGAATTCAACATTAATACATGTTGAATTCATCCTATGCATGATATATGCTTGGACAAAAACACACACACTCTCGTAGTACGAATTAAGCTTACACATCCTCTGAGGTATGTGAAAATCCATTCTGGAATTCAATATAAACTCTAAAATACTCACAAAAAATTGTGCCAAACGTGTGACAAATACAATGCATGATTTTGGGGATTCAACTTGTTAGTGAACTATTTCCAATCTATGTTGAATTCAACATCTATGTCTATTAAATTCAGTTGTGAATAACAAAACACTTAGAAAATACATACACATTATCATAAATTTAATGTAAATTGACATTATTAAATGTTAAATGATAGTGAAAAAATAACCATGTAAAATAACAAATATAAATCTGATATTATTGAAACAAATTGCAACAATTTTATAAGAAAAAAACTACTCCAATGAAACTTTGCATGATTTTAGATTATGACGACCAAGCTTCCTACATCTCCCACATTTTTCCTTGATCTCACTCCTCAAAAAAAAAAAATACTTTACTCAAGCAACTCAGTTGTTTCTTTGACAATGGTGGAAAAATAACAGTCTCACTCTCTTCCCAAACTGGATGTTCCATAGTTGGTATAGTATAAATACCCTTTCAGTACATCTCTTGATAAAATGAACATAAAATATAGTCCTCTATATGCCCATAAATGGGCAGTCGAGTCCTCTTTATTGTCGTACAAGCATGTACGTATGGGTATCCCTTTATTTTCCACTGTCAACAATAACATGTGCGACTCTTTGTATAAACTAACATAGATGAAAACAAATGAATCTCAAACACACCATTACCTAATGAACTAATGTTCCATGGTCACCCTTTATTTATCAAATAGCCCAATTTGTTATCCCGGTATGGTGTAATCTTGCTACTCATATTCTTGAATTCATCACTTTTCTCATATATTAAATCCATTCATTGTACCCTTATCTTAAGAAATAATGCAAGTAGGTGACAATATTCACTTATCCATGAATTAAAACACTCCACCAAAACAGACGACATCTCACATATCATTTCCCTTTTAAAAATGAAACATTAAACTTCCAATCCAATATTTCATATATAAAATGTTAAACCTTATCACCACCTTCAAACTTTATTTGTTTATACAACATCCTATTTATGTTATTTTTGTGCACATAGGCCAATGCATTCAATTTTTGAATCATTGTCTCTTTCTAGATTGTATTATTTTCGGTTATAGAAACCCTTAAATTTATCTTCAGGTGTTGAAGACAGTATGCATGGTCACAATGGAGAAACAAATTACATACTCCTTCCATTATTCCATGATGACTATAAGACATAAAAGTTATTACAAGTTCAAGATCAACTATCTTTCTAAATTCCTACAATAATAATTAATCATTTGTGTAAACTACATATGCAACTAGAAATATACATGCAATCAAACACTTAGTTAATATCAATAATAATTCAAAAATATCAGCAGTTTAGTAATAACATGTTGAATATAACACAATCATTTGTGTAAACTATATAACTTAGTGCATGTATACGTACTCTGGTTCCAATTCTTTGTTGTTGCTTCCAACAAAATACCTTTGTAACGTCTAGTTAGAAATGTGCCATCAAGGAAAACCATTGGGCAAAAAATTCAAAATCCATGTTTACATGCTTAAAATGCTAAAAAAATATATTTAAAACGTACTGTGGTGTTATCTTAATCCAATATAACATGAATGTCAGGACTTGTTTGTCTACACGTATAAACATATTATGGTAGCTCATCATTAGATGAAAATATCACCAAAAACATTATTTTGAGCCTTCTCAACTCCAAACCGAGCATTATGATTTGTAATTTCTAATCCTTATTATTTCTGAAATGTTTCAACAATATCAACAGGTCTAGTCTTCGTGTTTACATGCATCTCCTCAACCAATAAAACTTGAGACAATATTTGAGCTCATTTGTTTATTTTTGTTTTGTAAAGAAACACCATACGTACACCCACTAACAAACTTTCGAATAAAGAAAAATCTATTTTTACTCTTTACACGTCCATAAACAAAACGTGGGCATCTCTTGGACTCGCATAATGAACATGTTGTCGTTACTCGTACTTTATCATTCTTCAAGTAACAAAAGTGGAACTCCACTTCAATTACAAAATTTTTAAGCGCTATGAAAAAATCAATTATACTACCCCTAAATGTTTGCCCCACTTCCTAAATTCCCTTAGTCCATTGAGTTGATAATAGCACCTTGTCATCAAATTTTGAATCATGTTTCCATAACTCGCTATATAATCAATATCATTATCGTTATCTGTACTACCTACAATAATAACACTAGACAATGCCCTATTCAACCCATTCTTTTTCACGCATACCTCTAGGACTTCAGTATTCATGCGGGCCACAATCACAGCATTTCTTGAAAATCATTTTAATCAGCAAGTACACAATTTAGTTGACCAAACATTTATTCAAAATCATTTTGATCAGCAAGTATACAATTTGGATGACCAGAAAACACATATAACATGCCAAATCTACCATTTGAATATCTAGGAATTTTATAACAATTTTTTGTACTAGAAAAACCAACAATACTATTATTTTCAACCCCAACACAAATATGACTCCATCATACTTGCACAACAAAGCAATGGTGTTCGATATTTTGATGAAAAACATAACAAAAAATACATCATGTTGAATGCAACACCAGTATTTTATTTGACAAGTTGAATTGAAGATGTTGAAAATAACATGGATTAACTTAGAATGACAAAAATATGTATTGACAAAGCCATTCCTTAAGTATACAACGTGTTGAAAAAACATTCATGTTGATTTAACACCAAAATAAATTCCATCATGAAATAATTTGTCATTTTATTTATATTCCATGGATCAAATATGGTTAACATATGTTAAATATAACATGAAACAAATATAATCATGTTCATTGTTGATCCTAAGATTTTGATGAACAATTAAGTATTGATGTTTTGGTGGAACTAATATTTTAATTAAGTGTTTCAGTGATTTAAAGTTCCAATGATGAAGATGCAAATTAAATGGATGCCAAACGATGATGTTGAAGATATTGAAGAATTAAAAATTTGAAAAAATTAAGGAAAACAACCCAGGTGAATCTTAACTCTTAATATCCCAATTAGGAATACACACATAGAACAAAATGTATTTTATTATTTATATTTGTTTTGATTAAGTGAAATTATTTGCTCCTATGTGATTTGAAGAGATATATTTTTGATTGACTAAAATAAAATATAAGAATATTTGTGGAACTAATTTAAAAGAGAAAATAGTTAAAGGGGCGAAACGTAAAAGAAAATAAGTTAAAACGTGTTCAGAGAAGAGATCTAGAAGGCATCAGTCTACTGATGAGTCGATCAAACCAAGCAGCTAAAAGATCCTGTATCTCTAAGTCGACTGATTGGTCGACCGATCAAGTAAGTTGAACTCTCTGAATCTATATGTCGACCGATAGGTCGACCGATGAAGGAAAAATAAACTTTCTAAATCTACCGGTCGACAGGCAGGTCGACTGATAAATGGCCTTGGCTACGTCCTGAATCTACCAGTCGACTAGTCGGTCGATCGGACGCGCTGTTTCAAGGTTCTGATTTATCCGAAATCATATCTAAAAGTAGCCATTTTTTGTTAGGATTTGAGAGAGATTCAAGGGATTTGGTGATATTTATGATATGCTTTATCCAATATTTAATTCCTATAGATTTGTTACTTGGAATTAAAGTGGTTTTAAAATTGATCTTTTTAATTCTTCCTATCTTATGGAATTAGGTTCGAAAATTCTTTTGAGAGACTAAATTGAATATTTTGAAAGCTATTATTAAGTGAAATATACCTTAAATGAAAGGTATCAGTATATGGGGTCTATTGGTGATTTTAAAAGACATATCTTGTGGAAACTAGCCATTATAGGGCTTGTTTTAAATGCCTATAAAAAGACCTGCGGATTTCACATAAGATGTAACACCATATCAAGAACTATTCAGTTCATAAGCTTTTATAAGAGTTATTATTCAGATATTTATTTTGAGGGATTAAATTGTGATATCAATTATTGAGGTGTTCTTGAGTTAAAGCGTTTGTTGTATAAGCGTCACTGATTTGAGTTATCTAACGTTTCAATCTATCATTCTTCAGTGTTATGCGGGTGAGATCTTTCCAGTTACTTTATATTGTGTATTTCTTATTTATTATTGAAAATTGATCTTAGAAATTGTTTCTGATTTTTATTGAAGAAAAATATTTTATAAACAATTTCTTGAATCTAATTACATGCTAAATTATCTGCTACCCATATCTTGTTTAAAATCAGATTTTCAATCTCACGTTTTTCTATCACTAGACTTGAGATATTAATTGAGTTATTATTTATCTGGGGTGGTAGAAGTTCCGAGTGAGATATCCTGCTTATCAATTTGTATTGGTGAGTAGTGTGATAGGTTAAGTACTGTTGGGGGTATTTAATCAGGGGTAACCGGTTTTCAGTCTCTTCTTATAAAGAGATTGAGGTAGTGATTCTTCCTGAATAGAATTGTGTTTTGAGTAATTTTTGTAACGGTTCAATTCTTATCAGGTAAAATGATATTTGGAGTGTTGTGTGAGGTTTTGATTCTTGAGCCTTAGGGATAAAAAGAATTAGGTTAATCTTTGGCCTGTAAAAAGATAGGTTATTCTTGGGCCTGTAAAAAGTCGAGGTTATTCCTGAGCCTTGGAAAAGGATATTGTAAATATTGATTCTGAGCTTGTAAAAGAATTGATGTGAGGGTTTGGTTCCTACCTTTAAAGAGATCTTGAGTATTAGTGGGTGCAAATCTCCGTAGGGATCAGAGGACTGGACTAGCCAAGAGTAACTTGGTGAATCAGGATATATCTTGGTGTGCTGCATTATTAATTTGTTTATTTTTGTTGCTTGTGTGTGCACTTAGTTGATTAATTTATTCCGCTATGATATAAATATAATAATTAATTTAGGAATAAAAGTAATTATTTGATTTATTGACGTTTTTATTCTTAGAATTTTTTATTAACCAATTCAACCCCCCCCCCCCCCCCCTCTTGGGTATTCCACTGGACCAACATTGATAATAACATGACTTACATTGAATATACTATACATCTGTGCAGTATAAAAATAAATGAAACACAATAATTATTGTGATATTGAATATAGCACCGAAATACACAATGAACTTGCAAGACCTGATTTTTGTGTTTACATATTTTTAATTGCATTTTCAAATATTTAGAAAATATTTGAGTCTAGTATGTTATTTTAAATTTCACTTCAAAACTTTTAGGGATTGTTTAGGTATTTAAAAATTTAGTTTAAAAAAAATTAGGGGTTGATATATCAATTTTAATTTTGACTTTTAAATATTAGGGATTATTATGTTATTTGAAATATAAATTTAAGAAATTTGGGTGTTAATAGGTTAATTTAATTTTACTTTTAAAAATATGGAGGGATCAATTGCTATTTTAAAATGTTAATTTTAACATTTTAGGTTTAAATTGTATTTTAAAAATTCAAAGGGAGTTATATGTAATTTTCACTTGACAAATTATGGATTAGGATTAGGGGAAAAAAAATAGTCTAGTTTGGATGTGTCATGAGGCGCGTGGAGATTTCACATTAAAAAAAAGAAGAAGAGGAAGGTCAGGCGGTGCGGAATGTACTTCTAATCACTTGTGTATTATTTATTTTATATATATAAGCCAAGCAAATTAAAAAACAAAAGGAGAGGAAAAAGAAATGAAAAGTCCAGTTTGTGCTCGGATCCAATTCTTTCCACTCATTTTCTTCCTCATTGAAGGTACTTGCTATGAATACTTTATCAATATATAAGTTATGAAGTGTGTGTATATGTATATATATCTATGGAAACCATTAACTCATATATATATTAACTTTGTTTGAATTAACCTAAAAAAAATAAAAAATAAAAAAGTTTTAGTTTATAATTAGTAAGGTTGTGCGTGTTTTTGTATAAAAAGGGTTAATTGAGGTGGTGTTTGGTTAGTGTTCCCACTTTCTCAACCCAACTATGATAGATTGAGTTGAGTTGGGTTGAGAATTATGTTTCCTATTGAGAACAAAATTGCATTTGGTAATGACAATTTTTTTTTTTTTTTTATACTGGGAATAGAATCACGTTTCGTAACGATATTATCCTAGAATTGATTTCATGAACCAACCCTAGAATTGATTCAACCAAACCCCCAAATTGAACCAAAATCTCCAAATCAAGAACCACCCCTAAACAAAAATTAAGAATGAACCCTAAACCAAAATGAAGAACCAAACCCTAAATCGATTTCGTGATGAAATCGAAATCGAAAAGAGAAATTGATTTCGAAAATCGATTTCAATTTTGAAATTGAAAATCGAAATCGATTCCGTGATGAAAAATAAACCAAATCGATGTCATACAGATTGAAGACAAAGGCAAACAGATCGAAGAGGAGGTGGACGACAAAGACAAGTTCGAAATCGATGTCGAACAAATCGAAGACGACGGCAAACAGATCAAAATTGAAATTGATGTCTAACAGATCGAAGACGATGGCAAGGGTGATGCGAAGTACGAGGAAGACGACGACGACAGGTAGGAGAGGAGGAGGAGGAACGATTGTAAAGACGAGAAGAGGAGAAGACGAGGATGGTGAAGACGATTACGAGAAGATGAAGAGAACGACGAGCTGGTGGTGGATGGCGAACGAGGAGTTTAGCGAAGACGAAGAAGACGATCGAAATAGGAGAGAGAAAAATGAAAAATAAAACTTTCTTTGTTTTGAGCTTAACAAAAGTTGACCACAGGACTCACTAACATCTCTAATAATTTTGAGTGTGTCCTCTCCTTTGGGTTTAGTTTTTTTGGCACAAATAAAAATAAGTTTTTTTTGTTTCTCATTTCCTAGTATTTTGAGAATCAATTATCATTTTTTGGATTAGGTTGGGTTGAGTTTTGTGTTGCCAAATGCGTTCCCAAAAATCAATCCCAAAAGTTTTAGGTTGGGTTGGGTTGGAATGGAAACACTAACCAAACAGGGCCTAAGTGTTTCATTTTAGAAAACATATACAATGTATTGAATAAAAATTAGTACTTTTATTATATTTAATTTATGTTCAAATTATAAAGAATTTAATTTAAAGGTAAAGTTATAATGATATTTTTTTTGGGGGTATTTTATTACCTAATAATATTGTTAATGGTACTACCGAGTAAAATATAAATTAATAAATTTTATCAATGTAATTATAATATCATAGTTGTAAAATTTATACTGGGATGAGAAAATAGGGGATTTAATTTTAATAAATCTCATATAATTAAGAAAATTTGGGAATAGGGAAAATTATATTTTAGTGGTATGCATTTCACACATCGCATTTTATATTTAGTTGAATTCTTAGTTTAGGCCTTATCGTTGTTAGGTTCGCAAGCGACGCTGACTACGGCAGTATTTTGGCAATAGCGTAATAGCGGTTCAAATATCGAGGTGATTGTATCGTCTTTTATGTAAATTGTCAAATTATATTTTCGTACTAAATTGTGATTTTTTTTTTTTATTAAAATGGACAATTTTATAACTTTAGACGGATTAAATAAAAGTGATTATGGAAAGTGATTTTTTTTATTATCCGACTATGCCATAGTGTAATTCCGACAGGAGGGCATGTCATATGAGATATGGTTGGTCCTAATAAGAGGGCATGTCCTGTATGACTTTCTGTTGTGACCTGACAGGAGAGCTAGTCCTGCAGGTAGTTGTTGTTGTTGTTGACGATAATGATTATCATCATTGTATGGTGGTTTATACCACATGTTGGTGGTAACGATTTATTTGTCACCACAATACCGGTAAGTGTATGGGTCAAGTTTTAACAGAATAGGAAGAGTAGGGTTGTTGTATCCACAGGGACTGGTTTAGATCGTTGCTAAGTACTGCGATTATCATAACTTAACTTTATTTAGGCGATCAAATTTTGGGTTTATAAAAAAAAAATATAAATAAAAAAATAAAATAAAATATGGAATTCCTATGCACAATTGTTCTAAGGGGTTTGACCATACTTTGCTAAACGATGTTAATCCACTTCAAGCTTGTTAATTAAATTCATGCCCAATCATTAACCGTGGGTGTCTATATTAACCTTACTTTCATCTCTCTAATTCCAAGTGATGTAATTTGTATAATTAGTTGAGTTAATATCTTTATTCAATTTAACTAAATATCAAATCTTTAAGTCTCACCCATTAAAGGGCTACCTAAATTATATTAGCCTCTCTCACTCAATATAATAGAGGTTGTATTTCTCTGGTCTCAATATGCAAGATTATCACCTCTTAAATGCCAAATCTTACACATCAATGATATCTAATTTATCTCTTGCATAAATTATCAATTGCGCATAAAAAAATACAAATGATCAAAACATGAAATCCAATTAACAACAGCTTAAAGTCTCAAGGCACAATTCATACAAAGCTATTCAAAAACCCCATAGTTAGAAACTTTAACACAACATAGAGGAATCCATATCTAATATTATCAAGAATTTCATAAATGTAAACATATATTCAATACAATATCTCAAATATAAAATTCAAGTAATATTAGGAAAAATATAAGAAATACAAATCTGTATTGTGGAGAAGTTTCTGATGCAATCTTCAATCTCGCGCCTCCTCTATGTTCCCGTTCTCTCTGTCTCTTATTATCTATCCTCCTTCTCTCCATTAGAATGAGCCAAAATGGCCTTAATGAGTGTTCAGATCCGTAGGTCGGTGCTACAGCCTGGGTGAAAGGGCGCTGCAGCGCTGTTTCGATAGGGTTTCTAAAAACAAATTGGCAGAACACCCGCGCTACAACGCAAAATAATTCAAGATCTAGTGCGAAAGGGCGTTGATGATATTGAGGCAGAAGAACCGCACTGCAGTTCCACTTTATTGGAGCTGCAGCGCAAATTTGCGCTAGTTCGCACTACAGCGCGGGTTTTTCCTGCTATAGTGCAAGGCTTCTGAAAAATGACCGTAATGTCATTGTTTGAACTCTAATTGACGTGATTCAAAAGGATATGGAAATATAATAAATAAATCTACAACTTTTATATTTTGAGTTATTCCAAAATCGGATTGTATTATAGTCAAAATTGGTCTTGAAATTACAGCACCTGTACTCATTTTTTACCTTTTCTCCCAATTATTTATATACCTACAAAATAACACAAAAATACATTAAACGAACACAAATGCTTAAAACCTCACAAATATTTGAATATAAAGGTATTTGATTTATTGGTACATAAACCACTCATCAAATATCCCTAAATTCAAACGTTTGCTTGTCCTTAAGCAAAAAAAAAGAAAATAGAAATTAAATACTAAAAGCTAATGATGAAATTGTGAGTTTCATATTGAATCAATAACTATGCAAAAATCTCCACAACCACAAGTTGCTCTAAGGTCAAATGAAATGCACACATTAAGATTATCTAGAAATTCAACTTTAAGTATCAATTTCAATCCACTCAAGACTCTTGATGTGTAAGTGCATGCACAATCACTCTCATCCAGCCAAATGAGCCCCAAATAGATTTATGTGCTAAGGAGAC
The DNA here is from genome assembly GCA_016647705.1 of Eucommia ulmoides. Classification (NCBI taxonomy): domain Eukaryota; kingdom Viridiplantae; phylum Streptophyta; class Magnoliopsida; order Garryales; family Eucommiaceae; genus Eucommia; species Eucommia ulmoides. The sequence continues at coordinate 36,838,148 of CM028334.1, read as the reverse complement.
AGTGAAAACTCTCTAGATTATTAATTTAAGAACAACTATAAGCCCATTTTTCGTGTCACTCTCCATTAATTGTGTAGGTACATATGTCATTGTAGATAAAAAGGACTTTGCGGGTTGTAATGTATGGTTGTACGCGCGAGGATTCACAACCTTTTCCTTCTCGCGGTAATTGGACTACTCGCAAGTGTACGAGGTCTAGTTTTAATATAATGGATCTTGTAAGATCGGATATCATTCCACTGGGACAGGCAGGTAATTCGGTTGAGTATTGCGATTTCAATAGTTTCATATTATCTCGACTAATCAAATTTTGTTTGTTTTCTAATTAATATTCTAAGATAAACGACAACTATGAAGTTAGTTTTAATTACACTAATTACTTAGGCATTGATTTCTTTCACATAATGCATAATCGAAGTCATTAGGTTAGCTATAATGGTTTTCTATCTAATCCGACAATCTCTGTATCGATAACTCATTCACTACTTCTCCCGAGTGTAAGACGGGGGATTACACGACTTCGTGTTAACGAGGAAGTCCCCTTCAACGCCTTAAAGACCCTAGGTCGCGTGAGTCTTTAGCCAACATCATGGATTGCATACGTTCTAACGCCCTCTGGGGTCGTTAGAACGCCACGTTGTATTTACCCTAGTCTGAATCTAGGGTTACCTCTCTCGAGTGTCAAACCCCGTATTCTCAGTTTATCAATACAAGCATAATATCAAGAATAATGCTAAACACAATCAGATTTAGACAAACAACACATTAAAGTAACACTAATTCATTCAACTTAACAATTACATGATTTCAACTACACCTAAGTAACATTTAACTAATACTATAAGATCTTAGCCATATACCATACAAAATAAGTGGGATTCAACATTCTTAGATACGAAAACGTGATTACAAAGATAAAAATAAGAGAGAAACGATCAAATCTGGAAGTGAAACGGTTCACTGTCGCTAATGATCGATCCACAAGTCATTCTTCTTTGTCCGAATGATAAACCTCCTTCTTGATCTTCAAAATATAACTTAAGAGCTTTCTACTAGGGTTAAGATTTTTTCAACTCTCTGTTTCAGACGTGGGAAAGGGGTATATGAGGATATGGCAATGCGGTTGCTAGAATCGGTGGATTCGCTGCAAATGTTACTCTGCCCGGTATCACCCTTTCATCTTTTCTTCTCTCCTCAACTTTCTCCTTGTTATTATCCTCATTCATGTCTTCACTCGGCTTCTCCTTTCTTTCATCGATTTTTGCTTCAACTTCTTCCTCCACACTAGTTCTTGGTTCATCATCCGGAAACTCACGACTCACTCCCGGCTCGATTTCCATAGGCCTTCTCACTTCCATGTCTCTTCTCCTCCTCAACTTAATCACCTTGCATTCCCGAGGGTTGGTTTCCGTGTTGCTTGAAAACTTCCCCTTTTGTTGTTCTTGAATGGCCCTAGCAAACTGCGCGATTTGAGTCTCAAAAGCCTTCACCGTGGCATTAGTGTTTATACAAGTGGTATCAATAGAGTCTAGCCGTGTTTCATGTTTATTCAGCCGATTATGCGTCTCACGCATCATAGTCCATGTCTCCTTCATAAATGAGCCCAAAACCTCATCCAAATTTGACTTCGGATTGTGCATTGGTGGTTGTTGCATTGAACGATTGGATTGCATTGGATATCCTGAAACTTGATTTCCATAACCCGGAGGTGGCTGCAAAGCGTTCTGATTATTTGCATATGAGAAGTTCTCATGGTTACGAAGTCCAGGATTGTAATGAGTCGGAATGTTGGTAGCCGGACAGAAAGTGTAGGCACGGTTATTCAAAAAATGGCATTCCTCAAACTCGTTATCCAATCCGGATTGAGAACTACTTGCCGCTATCTCATCCCCTTGACTCGACAAAGCTCCTTTTGTAGACAAGGCGACTAATTGATCCGAGAGCTTGGACACTTGGGCCGATAATGTTGAAATATGGTCAGATTCTTGGATAGAAGCGACCCGTCTTCCCGTGTTTCTCTCATTAGGCCATTGATAGTTATTAGCTACCATTTCTTCCAATAATGCATTTGCTTCGGTAGGGGTTTTGGACAACAATGATCCCCCTGAGGCTGCATCGACTATCGTTCTTGTCTGGCCATCCAACCCATTATAAAACAATTAGGTTTGAAACCAATCTTGATAACCATGTTGGGGGCACCTTCTCAGTAAGTCTTTAAACCTCTCCCATGCCTTAAATAACGGCTCAAAATCTCTCTGACGAAACTGCACAATCTCGCCTCGGAGTTGAGAAGTCTTCGAGGGGTGGAAAGAACTTAGTGAGGAACCTTTGTAGAAGGTCCTCCCAAGTGTTAATGCTCCCCGGTTGAATCGATTGAAACCATCCCCTTACTTTGTCTCGTAAGGAGAATGGAAATAACCTTAACCTTATAACATCTTCGGCAACTTCGTTAATCTTGACGGTGTCACAGATCTCAAGAAAGGTTGCTAAGTGTATGTTGGGGTCTTCGTGAAGGTTCCCGCCATATTGGTTTTGTTGAACCATGTTGATTAGGGCGGGCTTCAATTCGAAGTTATTAGCTTGGATCGACTGTCTCTGGATCCCAAAATAATTGTCTAACATGAGTGGCCAATAATAGTCCTGAAGGACTCATTGTGGCCTCTCATGCTCCGGAGGCTGGAGTGCTTGCAGCTCCGGTGGTTGCTGAATATTCTCACGTCCTCCGGCCATTGCGGTAGCTTTTTCTTCTTTCTGTTTAGCAATCCTTTGACTACACCGCATGCACTGCTCAAATTCAATAGATAACTAAAATAAATAAATGAATTGAATAAAATTTAAAAGCAAAAGAATTATCGTGATTAACATTCAACTACTCAGTCACAATATCAACTTAATTCAAAAACACATTGCCGTCCCCGGCAACAGTGCAAAAAACTTGTACGTGCGAGAATTCATAACCTTTTCCTCCTCGCGGTAATTAGACTACTCGCAAGTGTACGAGGTCTAGTTTTAATATAATGGATCTTGTAAGATCGGATATCGTTCTACTGGGACAGGCAGGTAATTCGGTTGAATATTGCAATTTCAATAGTTTCATATTATTTCAACTAATCAAATTTTGTTTGTTTTCTAATTAATATACTAAGATAAACGACAACTATGAAGTTAGTTTTAATTACACTAATTACTTAGGCATTGATTTCTTTCATATAATGCATAATCGAAGTCATTAGGTTAGCTATAATGGTTTTCTATCTAATCCGACAATCTCTGTATCGATAACTCCTCCGCTACCTCTCCCGAGTGTAAGACGGGGGATTACATGACTTCGTGTCAACGAGGAAGTCCCCTTCAATGCCTTAACGACCCTAGGTCACGTGAGTCTTTAGCCAACGTCATGGATTGCATACGTTCTAACGCCCTCCCGGGTCATTAGAACGTCACGTTGTATTTATCCTAATCCGAATCCAGGGTTACCTCTCCCGAGTGTCAAACCCCGTATTCTCAGTTTATCAATACAAGCATAATATCAAGAATAATGGTAAACATAATCGGATTTAGACAAACAACACATTAAAGTAACACTAATTCATTCAACTTAACAATTACATGATTTCAACTACACCTAAGTAACATTTAACTAATACTATAAGATCTTAGCCATATACCATACAAAATAAGAGGGATTCAATATTCTTAGATACAAAAAAGCGATTACAAAGATAAAAACAATAGAGAAACAATCAAATCTGGAATTGAAACGGTTCACTGTCGCTAATGATCGATCCACAAGTGATTCTTCTTTGTCCGAATGATGAACCTCCTTCTTGATCTTCAAAATATAATTTAAGAGCTTTCTACCAGGGTTAGGATTTTTTCAACTCTCTATTTCGGACGTGGGAAAGGGGTATATATAGGCCTAGGGGTTCAAAAATATCTAAACAGATATTTTCGGTTGTTCTGCGATTTCCGCGTAAGCGGTAGAAACTTCGCTTAGGCAGAGTTTAAGTCGGTTAGAATTCCACCTAAGCGGTAGAATCTTCGCTTAGGCGGAGGACTAACTTCTTGGCTCCCTTTTCTTTCTGACGAATTTCTGCCTAGGCGGTAGCTACTTCGCCTAGGCTGATTTACAGCAGTACAGCTCTTCCAGCAGTTCAGCACTTCCATCGTTCTGATGGATTTCAGCCTAGGTGGTGGAAACTTCACCTAGGCAGATTCAATACTTCAGCCCTTGCAACCTTCTGGTGAATTTCCGCCTAGGCGGTGGATACTTCACCTAGGCGGATTTGCACTATTCTTTGAAACCTTATTTTTTCATCTTTTTGGCTACCCTTTTCTCCACCATTTTGCTCGGTTTACCGATTGTTGACGTCCCTTCTCCTGACTAATAAAAATAGCTAAAAAGGTATTCAAACTCCAATAAAATACTCGAAAACTAGCAAATTCGGTTTAGAATTACATAGGTATTTTACGCCTATCAATGGTTAGGGTAAAAGGTAGATGGGAATGTCATTTTTAGGCTCAAATCACCCTAAGCATGTATTACAACTCATGGATCTTGTAAGATTTTTGAGAAAAAATTTCACCAACTCCCTCTTTCATCAAATGTCTTCTTTCAATCGAACCCACAAAGTATTATTCACAAACAAACAAACAAAAAATGATTATTTTTTTTTCTTTTTTTTTTCAAAATAGGTGAGAACCATACCCCCAAACTCAAAATCAACATTGTCCTCAATGTTGTAGGAAAAACAAGGTGGTAGGCGGGAAAACTCACCACTATACTACAACGTGTTTGTTTTTTTTTAGAACATAAATAATTAAAAAACAAAATAAAATATACAACTCATTCCACCAATGACTTTCCAAATACAACCCACGCTAGTCCTTTCACTCAATGATCCATGCAACAATGTCAATAAGAGATGGGTTTAGGAAGTGGAAATACATTTAGTGGGGTAGATGCACAAATATGGGTATTGAAAGGATTAAGCAATAAGGCTCAACAGGGGCAACGAAAAAAAAATTTCAAGGTTAGCTTCAAAGGCTCAAACGGTCAAAAAAGAATGCTTAAATCATCTCTCCAATCACACATAACCTAGTATTTCGCCTCGAGTTTCACTCAAATTGGTTCTAGTGTTCACAAGATGTCAAAGCCTACCTAAAGCACATAAATGTTTTCCAAGTACTCAAAAGGCCAAGTGATTGTGATTCAAGGTGCTCAAGTGTAACGAGTAAAGAATGAATTTCAATCAATACGAGTCAAGCACACATAAATCTCAATGACATGCATTTCAAAAAACCTAAGAAAACATCAAGTGTCTATACTCATCATCAATTTTAAGTCATTTCATGTCAATAAAATCACAATTTATTTAAACAATCTAAAGAAAAGAAACTAAAAACACTACTACAAGAACACAAGTTAAACGAAGAAAGGTCACACACACAAGAATTCTCTAAACCAAATCAACATAAGCCAACATGTGTCCCACCCCCAACTCAAAGTAAAGCATGTATCCAGATTAAGCACAACAGAATAAGAACATGAACCGAGAAAGCGAGATAATCTCGCCTCTTAGTTCGGTCGGCGGTTATACTCCAGGCAAGGTAACCAGTGTAGGGGTTTTCTTCCATTGCTTGTATCTTGAGGCTTCATTATTTTAATAACTTGGGTTGCCTCCTAAGAAGTGCTTAGTTTAATGTGCTCGGCTTGACAATAGAGAAGGGCTCGTCAAAGAGCGGCTTCCTCTCATAGTATGTGTCATACAACACAACAAATGGGTCTTGATTTTCAACGCCCTCAAGTTTGGCAAGACTTGGCAGTGTTAGGCGCGTACTCTCAATGTGACTCGGCTCCATATTATATGCTTGGTGAGCCTGAATGAATGTTGCTAGAAGCGGTAGAGGACAAGTGAGCTACATCAGATCCTAGTAGATGTAATCGTCTTTGATCGGTGGTGGCATTACAATTTGGATCTCAAATGTTGAAGACTCACAATGATCATCTTGTGATCCTTCATTGTCAATCAATTCTTGCATTTTCTGCACATTTGAATCACCGTCATAAAACACATTCAAGTTCCTCCCGCTTATATTCGGTTCTTCATGGTGGCTTTCACATATGAATATGGCTTGTGTATCTCTCATTGCCACCGCCATTGTCATGGGGTCAATGGAGTCAAACGGAGATTCACCTTGTAAATCATGAATGATCTCTATCATCTCCCTCTTCTCCATATGGAGTCTTGTCTCATCCGTCCAGGCAATACAATCTTTACAGGTAAGAGAAGACTCCGCTTTTGTCTCCTTTGATATTTGCCTTGTTTCCTTGGAAAATTACCTTATCTTCTCCATAAATTGGGCAAGTAGGTCTTAAAGGTCTTCAAGGGTAGAAGAAGACTCTACTTGATAATATAGGGTGTCAAACCATAGTACCAAAATATTGGAACTATCCTCCAAGCTTTGGTAACTTGTTGAATAACTCCAACTCCGATAGTTAAAATCGTCCATGTCTTCCATCAACAAATAGGTATCATCCGCGGTTAGGTCGTAAAAAGAGGTGGTACCATTTCCTCCTTCCACCCAAGTTCTTGTTGCAGCTTGTACCCTGTCGAGAAAGTTTAGCAGTTAACACTCTTTCAGGAAACCATGATTGGGGAACTGAATAATCAACTTCTTATATCGTTCCCAAGCAATAGAACGGCTCAAAATCTTGTTGAGAAAATTGCAAGAGGATCTGTTGATCAAACATTTTCATGTACCTTGCAATACAGACAAAACTCAAAAACAAAATTAAAAAAAAAAAAAAAAAATGCCTAAATTGAAATAAAGTTATTTATTCACAATATTAAAAATAATCTAAAAACAATCCCCTGCAATTGCGCCCAAAACTTGGTAACGATTTATTTGTCGCTACAATACTGCAAGTGTATGGGTCAAGCTTTAATAGTATAGGAAGAGTAGGGTTGTCGTATCCACAGGAATTGGTTTAGATCGTTGCTAAGTACTGCGATTATCGGTACCTAAATTCATTTAGGTGATCAAATTTTGGGTTTATAATACTTAAATAACTAAAACAAATATAAATAAAAAAATAAAATAAAATATGAACTTCCTATGCACAATTGTTCTAGAAGGGTTTGACCATACTTTGCTAAACAATGCTAATCCACTTCAAGCTTGTTAATTAAATTCATGCCCAATCGTTAACCGTGGGTGTCTAAATTAACCTCACTTCCATCTCTCGAATGCCAAGTGAGATCATTTGTGTAATTAGTTGAGTAAATATATCTATTCAATTCAACTAATTATCTAATATTTAAGTCTCACCCATCAAAAGGCTACCCAAATTATATTAGCCGCTCGCACTCAATATAGTAGGGGTTGTATTTCTTCGATCTCAATATGAAAGATTATTACCTCTAAAATGCCTAATCTTACACATCTATGATATCTAATTTACCTCTCGCATAAATTAGAAATTACGCATAAAGAAATACAAATGATCAAAACATGAAATCCAATTAACAACTTAAAGTCTCAAGGTACAATTCACACAAAGCTATTCAAAAAACCCCTAGATAGAAACTTTAACACAACATAGCAGAATCTATATCTAATATTATCAAGAATTTCATAAATGTAAACATGTGTTCAATACAATATCCCAAATACAAAATTCAAGTAATATTAGGGAGAATAGAAGAAATCTGAATATGTACTGTGGAGAAATTTCTGATCCAATATTCAATCTCGTGCCTTCTCCATGTGCTTATTCTCGCTCGCTTCCGATCTTTCCTTCTTCTCCTTGTCTGAATGAGCCAAAATGGCCTTAATGAGTGTTCAGATCCATAGGTCGGCACTGCAGCCCGAGTGAATTTCGATAGGGTTTCTAAAAAAAATGAGCAAAACGCCCACACTAAGCCCGAAATAATTTGAGCTACAGCACCAAAGGGTGCTGATGATGTTGGGATAGAGGAACCACGCTGCAGCGCCACTTTGCGCCGATTCGCACTATAACGCTAGGCCTCTGAAAAATAGTTGTAACTTCCTCATCTAAACTCTGATTGAGATAATTCAAAAGGATATGGAAAGATAAGACATAGATATAAAATGTTTATTTTTTGAGTTATTCTAAACTAGGATTGAATCGTAGTTGAAGTCGGTCTTGAAGTTACAACACTTGCACTTATTTTGGACATTTTCTCTCATTTATTTATAGACCTACAAAACAACACAAAAATATATCAAACTAACACAAATACTTGAAAACTCACAAATATTTGAATCTAAAAGTATTTGATTTGTTGGTATATAAACCACTAATTAGTTGGCTCCCACCATTGGAGATATTGAATAACCCTGACACTGATGGAAACTTTAGATTGCATAATTGTACATGTTACGATACTGTTATAACTCCCGATCGTGAGGTGAAACGAGCCTATGGATTGTAGGAAAGTATGTATGTGGTATTTTATTATATATGTAAAAGTAATTTTACTAATTAATGTAGAATGGTTGAAGTGGAGAAATGCAGTTGGGATGATATGTGATCATAGGATACGAATGAAATTTAAAGGAAAATTTTACAAAACTGCAATAAGATCGGTATTTCTGTATAGTTCAAAATGTTGGGCAATAAAAACAAAACATGTCCATAAAATTGGTGTAACATAAATGAAGATGTTATGGTAGATGAGTAAAGAGATAATTTAGGAATAGCACCCATCAAAGAGACTATGAGATAAAATCGTTTACGATGATTTGAACATATACATAGAAGACTTATAGAAGCACCAGTGAAAAAATATGATTCAGTTCAAGTGCGGAGGACTATTAGAGGGAGAGGTAAACCTAAGAAAACTTGAGACGAAACTATAAGAATTGATTTGATGACATTGAACCTGATTGAGTGGATGATCCTTGATCGTTCATTATGACGTAAACGGATTAATATATAACTGACCCTACTTAAGTGGGACAAAGGCTTAATTATTATTGTAATAAAACAAAACAATAAATAAATAAATTAAACAACAATGTAACCTCAATTCTAAGATTTAAAATGCAACAAACTTGTAGCTTAAAAAACATCACTTGGTAATATATATTTTAAGGTGAAATCAATTTAATAGTTTAATTTGAACCCCTAAAGGGCCTAAGCTATAGAGGACGGTCTAAAAAGCACGTGGCTCTTAATGTTTGACAATTTCACCATTGAAGTGAGGGTGTCATTTGCCACTTGACTAAAGTTGCAAACTTTTGAAACGCTTGGCGTTTTACTTATCCAATGAAAACCAGATGAGCAAAAATAAAAAAACTACCAAACATCAAGCTGAAAAAGTATCAGCTCCCGTAGCTTCATATTTTACTAAATAATGGTCAACTGCTGTTTATGGATTGAGTAGTAGTTGTCATCTTGGGGAGTGGTAACGCACTTGGTCTGGCACAAATTTGGTGCATATTTTAGCTGAGATTAGTTTTAGCGGCAAGCACCAAGGAAACAGTAAGCATAATGGTACAGACTCGGTGTATTTACTAATCAGACTTGACATTTGCACCACGCAGTAAGGTGCCGGCACTGTCAAGGGCGTAGGGAGAGCACTTGGGTTTTTAGCTTGTATTAGTACTCCTGATTATTTTAAGTGCCGTGCACCGATAACTCTCATTTTGTTTTGTAATGCACCCATCCAATCTAGCCATTTCTTTTCTTTTCTTTAAAAAAAAAAAAAAAAAAAAAAAAAGAAGAAGAAAAAAAAAGTAGCTACTTTTGTGATTTTCAGACCAAAATACCCTTATTTAATGAGAATGTAACTTTTCATATAAAAAGGGAATTTTTTTCATGGTTCTATAATTGGAAAATTAATATTTTCACATCATATTAATCAGTGAAATGTTCTATTTTCAACGAGATATTAATCATCATTTTTGGATAAGTGAAACACATTTGTTACATATAACATATATTATAAGTATTAATTTTCAATGGATATTATATGAAAACATATTTTCAATGTATATTACATATAACATCTCTAATCAGTAATTATTTTAAAATATTTTTTTAATAGATGTTATATGTAACATCGATATCAATAATTATTTTTAGTTGATATTACATGCAAACATATTTTTATATGGATGTTACATGTAACATCTATATTTTCAAGGGATGTTACATATAACATCTATATTTCCAATTTCCACGTCAGCTTTCTTCTCAATTCGCTCCCTCCAACCCAAAACATAGACCCACATTCCTCTCACTACAATTTTTCTCTCCTCTCATCATTTTTCCTATCCCAAATTGCCGACCCCAATTTCATTTGTGATTTCTATTGATCTGCAGCCATCAACATCTTTAGAATCATGGATGATTTACTAGTTGATCTTATTTGGAGCACCAACGACGACAATAATGCAGGGATTCGCTGCGGCAATCTCTTCGAAATCTGATTTTAAAATCCGATATGGCATGTGGTGATCGTGAACCACCGAGAGGGGTAAATATGTAATCTCACGACCGACCGTGTTTGAAAACGGGAGTTACCAAAATTGAACGTTCCAATAAAGTTTTGGATAGTTTAATTTCATTTTTTTCATTTTCAATTTCAAGAAAAATCCAAAAAAAAAAACAACTTTTAAATGAGAAAAAAGTGCCCAAAACATGTAAAATGCTACGTGCACACCCTCAAGAATAAGACAAAGCATCAAATGCTTATTGGGAGTAGTGATAACTAAAATTGACCTTCCCAAGGTCATTACCATAAGTGGCATAACTTGATTTTTTGAAAAATAAAGATTTTACATACAATACTATAAATAGGGGGCCTATAACATAAATTTCATAAAATAGGGGGTAGCCCCCCATCAATCAGTCTCAAATCCCATCAAGAGGCTCTGCACACTCCTGAGTTCGCAGACCCCTCAGTAGTACAAATAGAAACTCACACCTACATTACTCTCTCTCTCTCTCTCTAAGCTTAAAAGCTCTCTCGGGTTTGCTTGCTTCCTAAGTATAACACCCTCCCAAAAGCTCTCTAAATCTCTCAAAGAAGCTTCCTAAAAGATGTACATGATGACATTGCCTAATACCTATTTATGATATGAAATCTTAAACGATGACCTTTGTGCAAATTAGTGTAATTTTATTTATTTATTTATTTTTATTTTTTATTTTTTAATGTGAGCCTAAACATGATGATGTGTGATGCTATATGACTTACCCCTAGGTTGTGTTTGGGTAAGGGATTTAGGTAAGAGATTTCATAATCTCTTTTTGATAGATATCTTGTTTAGGTATTTATAAGAAAGGATTCAAAAAATTCTTTCATTTAAAAAATTGTGGTAAATGAAGGATTTGGAAATTCTTTCAAACTAGGTGTCATTTACAAATCTCTCCAAGAAGGAATTTCAGATCCGATCATCGACCACCACCACTCCCTACCGCCGACTGTCGACCACCTCCGTCTGCCGACCACCGTCTCAAACTGCCGCCCCCGCCGACCACCGCCAGCTGCCGTCACCGACCACTACTACCCACCGCCAATGACCACCCCCACAATGGTGATGGTGGTTATCCAAACAAAGAAATTATAAAATTGCATGATCAAATTATTCGCCTAAAATAGTTATCCAAACAAGAAAATTGTAAATAATAAGATTCGAAAATCGAGAATTTTAAAATCCCTTCATTTACAAATCCCTTACCCAAACGCAATCCTAATGTTTTTCTAGAGAATGTAAGGTCTACATGGAGACGAGACCTAGTTTTTTGCGTTTTTTTTCTTTTTGGAATTCTCTTTTTCCTTTTTCTTTTTTGTCACTTTTCTTGCTTGCGTTAGGTGCCTTTTGCTATTAGCCATCCCTCTTGAGTTTTTCCACGATTGTCTCCTATACGGAAGGTTGATTAGTGCTTCTAAAAGTTTTTCACTTCTCTTTGCACTCGCATTTTTGCGGCCAAAATTCAGATTCAAAAATGATATTGCCTTTGGAAAAATATGATACGATTTTCTGCTACAGTTTGAAAAGGCTTCGATAGGAGCAGTAGAGAGTTATTCGTTATTACTTAGTTGAGCTCGGGATGTCTTGAAATGGAGAATCTACCTCAAGATGAGTAGTACACCTTTCTGAATAGTCTATATAGCGAGCTTTGGGTAGTGATCCCGTCCACTTGGCCCATGTCACAGGTTTTGAGACACCCCTACGACTTAATTGCTCAAACAATAAAAAATGCTTGATTAATTTGATCGCCTTCATGTGACCACTCAATGTTTAAAAAATTTCTAAGACGTGTATTTTTTTTCTCAACACATACTTTTTAGTTATTACATACTGAGAATAGAGAAACTTGAGTCGATATCAGGACCTTGGTTATTTTCCCTTATTCATGTTGATTCTTCGAAAGTGGCTTCTTCCTTGTAGTGTTTTTTCATCTTCTATTAAGTTTCTTCTTGCATCAATATGGTCACGAAATCATTCTTCTAGCTGTATGCCTTACCTTTTTTTTTTTTTTTAGAATTTTGAGTAAGCTAGGTCTTGCGATTTTCTAAGAGCTTATTTGACGAATCTTTGGTTTAAAAAATGCAACTCCGGTTGGCTTGATTTTCCCTTGAAAACATTTTGTTGGCCACCTGCTCCCCTCTTGATAATTTTTCTTTAGGTGACACTAGCTTCCGAAGTTTTCTTCTTCTTCTCAGGGTTTCTTAATATATCAAGTGCGTGTCAGCCACAAGTCTTCCTTTTAATGTCACGTGTTCTTCTAGTAGGCATATTATCTACGAGTCTTCCCTTTAATTCTTCTTAGTTTCTTCATCGTTCCTAGGTTGGAACATGTGCAATGATTATATATAAGGGATTGAGTTTCTCTCTAAATTTCTCAGATTTTTTGTCCATATTTTACGTACCATCATTTGGACGAGAAAAATCGTTTCTATTTTTTCCCTTTAGATTATATTCCAGTTTAGTTTTGAAGTTAGATTATCACAACTCAGATCATCCTTACTACACTTGATTTTGATCAAGCAATTTTTTATTACTTCAAAATTAATAAAATAAAGATTTGAAAATATTTGAGTGAAAATAACACGCATTTCATCAAAAGTTTAAATCCATTACAGACAAATCTCCTTGATCTTAGAAGGCTAACTAATCTTAGGGGTAGCACAAGAGGCCCCAATTTTACTAGGATAGTTTAGAATTTGGAGAGATGTAAAGGCATCAATGCTCACTACTCTTTCCTGCGTGTCTCCTCCTTTTATGAAAGTTGTTTTCATTTTTTCCTCCACTCTTGGGAAAACTTAAAAACAACTAATTAAATAAGGTATTTGATCTTGTGCCGGAGATGACAGCAGTGGTAAGTATGATGGCTAGCCCTCTATAATAGTACTGACAAAAAAATTGAGGGTTAAACCTTAGAGCTTGGTGGTTTTCTCAGTGAGGGAGAATTGGTGCTAGAAACTCTTTTTTCAAGTAGCCGTGAAAGATTTCAAAGAATGAAATTGGAAGCGGGGTGAATCGCTTCTGCCTTAGGGATACTCAGGTGGGATCAAAGATTTGACATAAGTTAGGAATGTAGGGTACGGAGGGAGCTTGGTAATCTTGGTATAGATATGATCCTGACTAAGCTGGCGAGGATCTACTAGTGTATAATGCCTTTTGTCATGAAATCTGCTTAATAAGAGTTACCTCCAGATCATTTTCTCATGGGGGAGCTGACTTCTTAACCTCAATTTCCACATGTTTTTGTATTATTCTAATCCTGATTCCTTCTTCTATATATATCTCCCCTAAGAATAACATCTGAGAAAGGATGGTTCAACGTGTCGATTAAAGGTTTGTAGTACGGGTGCGACTAAGATTTTACGAATATCTGGACCATCTCTTTCTCTTTTATGGGTGGTACTACCTATGTTGCCTTGTCTTTCCAACGGATAATGAATTCTCTGAAACGCGTGCCACTCTTTTGTGTCAGTATTTGAAGGGATATTTTGTCAGGAGAAACCTCTCGGTTGTAGCCGTATAGGTCGTAGAATACCTTGACCATATCAAGGAATATATTCAACTTTCATTCTTCTAAGTTTCTATATCATCTTGCAGCCGACCCTTCTCAAGATTGCTGGAAAATATGAATGGTTAGCACTTTATTATGGACGTATGCACATATCACATTTTTATACCTTTCAATGTACTAGTCTGGGCACCTTGATCCATCGTAGTTTGTGAGGTTTGGCATTTTGAAGTTATCTGGGAACTTCACTTGCAGTACTGATGACAACTTGATATATCTAGCGTCAATTTCCAGTTCTTCTATTCATACTTCTTTCAACTTGTTCTCCATTTGTTGCAACTTCTCTATCAATAGGGCCGTTTATTGGGATTACTCTTTTATTTCCTTCACTATGTACTCAACTAATTGAGGGATAACTGGGTTTGAAGTGACGGGTCTTGTTGATGTTGGAACCAGGCTCTAACTAGATATTACTGTGGCTACTTGAGGTCTTAATGTTAGAGTAATGTCCGAGGTACGGCTTCCCCAACTGCTAAACTGTGCGTTGACAATGGCCTAATAGAATCTCACATTTGTACCAAAGCTACATAAGCTTGTTGTGTTTAAAAATTTCGGTCATCTGGCTAATAGTCCCTTTTAATGACATCATCTCTCTTCTTAACTATGATATTTTTCTAGGTCCTATGAGTTTCCATCAATATATTCTATTTAATCAGGACAATAAGCTTTGGCGGGGGGATAGGCGGGGGGAACAAAGGTAAGAAACATCCTTTAGATGAGCAATTTTCTTAAATTATTGATCACATTAGTTCTTTAATACTCAAATCCTAATTCATGAATTATTATGGATTATTAACTACTTCTAGGATGTATAAATGTCATGTGATTGCATAAATTTTCATAAACTAACTTTTGAGCATTCAGCATGTATGATATGACGTGTAACTATATGAGGATGTCATTTCAATATGCAAATGGGTATATTTGACATTGACAGACCTTGATGAAAAAATGTCAGATTGACTCAGACTTAATTATGCATGATTAGGGTAATTCGAAGTCTTCACTTGTCCTAAACTTTTAACGTTTCGACCATTTTGAACAATGACATAACTATCCAAACATGCGAAAAGTACTTCAAATTATAGTCTTGATAATACTCTTTCTTAGGACTAAATGAAAATCTTGTTTCTTTCTTTTGCCATTATTAAGTTCAAACTAGGTAAAAAGGTTTTGGACCCACACGGAATGCTTTCTCTCTAAGGTTGAGTCCATTTTCATGGTCTGGCGGGCGAACCTTCGATGTCTTCTTAACAAAGGCTATTTTTAGCAAAACAAGTGTTTGACTTATAAAATGGGAGATTCAGAGAAAAAATTAGTTGACTGACTGAGAATCCTGGTTAACTGAATCTATTTAAAAATGGCTAGAAATTCAAACGTCTGGCACAAACGGTCGACTGACTGATCTTTTGGCCAACCGATCGGTCTTGAATTTTTTATTTGACCTGTACATTTGTTGAAGATCTTTCAGCCATATTTTTAATATTTGAATGTTAGAAAGACATATTTTATTGGATGAAAATAGTTTTTCAAATATATCTTATATGTTTTGAGGATCTTATTATTTAGTCCATATATTTTCTAATTTTGTGATTTTAATCGAGAAAACTTACTTATATCATTTTTGGGTTTAATTCAAATTATTTTGGGGACTAAATTGAATGTTTAAAAAAAAAAAAAATATTTTTTATCAAATAGAGCTATTATAAATCAGATTTATAAAAGGGGTTTATATGTGCTATTTTTAGAATATCTTTTAAAAACTAGCATGCTGGTCGAAAGAGCTTCCCATGCGAGGATGAATTGGTTAGTTACTAAAATTAAACAATTAAGCCATTTAAACACAAATAATCAATTTCCATAAAATCAATTATCATATTCTTATGTAACGGAAATGTGTTTAATTCCAAATGTACACCCAAACACAATACATGAAAATAATCAATGTAATACACAAGAATTTATCCAGGTTCAGTAAGCTACTCTTACCTACATTCAGTCTCCCGAGTTCCACGGAGATTCGAGATCCACTAAACCACTTGATTCCTTTACCAAGTAGGAACCAAACACTTATAATTCTCAATTCCTTTCACATACTCAAAATCAACCTTTACAATACTCTGATTCTTTTCACAAGCTAAGAATCAATTTAACACTCTCTCACTCATCCTTTTCATAAGATTCGGATAAACCTTTACAATTCACTTTTTGATTCAATTATAGGGTAAATTAAAATCTAGTTCTTTTCAAGGTAAAAGAATAACCAAACATTTTTAACAGAACAAAGATCAAACCCTAAATTTTTTCAGAGGAAATGATTGAAACCTAGCTACCCTGACTAGACACTGTCCTAAACGTGTCTAATCCTCTCAAACTCACAAATACAAAAAATGTAAGTTTCTTCCCATAATGAGCTTCTACCACCTCAATAGAGATATACTCGATTAATGACCCAAATAATTACTATGTGATGGATACAATGTGATACAAATAAAATTTGATTAAATAAATAAGTGGGTAGTACAAATTAAGCACATAATCAGATAATCAATCGAAAAATAATTTAAAAGATTTTGTAGGCTTTTGAATTCAAAACGATTTTCTAAACATTCCTAAACCAAGCAATTCATATAAATATATCTTAGAAAAGTAAATAACAAGACTTGGAAGGATCTCACCGAGAAACACTGAAGACATGAAAGATATCGTAATTAGAACGCAAACTGATAATACCAAATAGTAAGCACTTTAGATCAAGAACTTGAATAGAATATCTCGTAGAAATCTCAACAATAATATTACTCTTATAAAAGCTCAAAAATGATGTTCTTGATGTGTATTATCTTATTCTCATAGGTCTTATTAAATAGACCTAGAACTAGCCCTCCGACGACTAGTTTTTCAAAGATACATCATCAAATGACACTCTAAGATCCCATATAACATATCCTATCAATTTAGGTATGTTTTATTTAAAAATATTCTTTGAAACACTCGGTTAGGTTCATAAAAAATTTCCCAATTTAAAACCACAAAAATAAGAAGCATTAAACTACTTTAATTAAGAGAATATCAAAATTTATGGACAAAATCAATAGGGATAATGGTAGCGTGTAAATACGTCGCTACTTTCACTCGCAAGTATATGAGGTCAGGTTTTAGTAAAGGTGGGGAGAATAAGGATATCGTGTCCACAGGGATTAGTTGTGCATTATTATTGAGTACCGCATTTATCATGACCTAACTTTATCTAGGCTAAAACAAATGTATATAAAATTAATATAAACTAATACTAAAATACTAATTAAACTATACTAATACTAATATGAGATGTTTAGGGATATTGCCTAGGGATTAACTTTGTTTACAAAAACGTGCATGGCTTTGTTTTAGTTTACGTTAATGGCGTTCAGGTATCCAACAACCTCGGTTCGTAAACTCACTCACCACATCTCTCGAGTGTAGGACGAGTGAATACATGACTTCACATCAACGAATAAATCCCCCTCAATGTCTTAACGACACTAGGTTACGTGAGTCTCGCCCCAAAGTCATTGATTTCACACTTTCTAACGCCCTCCCGGGTCGTTAGATTATCGTGTTGTATTTACCCTAGTCCGAAACCAGGGTTACCTCTCCCGAGTATCAAACCCCATATTCTCTAATTATCTAAACAAGCATAATAACATGACAACATGGAAAACACAATCGAAATTATTATAAAACACATATTAACGAAACACAAACTCAAACAAACAACATTTTTATAAATTACATTAACCCCTAGACAAAAACTTGTTTAGCTCATGGTCACAGTTGGTTATATAATGAAAATAGAGCGAAACATGCTCAAACAACAATCCTAAGTTAAGAAATAAAGAAAGGAACAAGAGAAACTTAGCCTAGTCCAAAGATTTGTTGCTAAAAACGTTTCGAGATCGCTCCCCCTTCTTTGCTTTGTGATCTTCTCCTTAGGATTTGAATGAGCACTCCCAAAACCTCTCTCTAAAATATCCCTAGTCTATATGAGCTTTAATAGCTGGAGGAGAAGAGAGAAAAGGGTATAAATAGGAAAAATATCTAAAATAAATATCTAGATCTATGCAGAGGTGACCGCCGCGGCGGTAGGATTCACCACCGCGACGGTGGGTAAGTCGGTTCATTGATCGACTACGCGGTGAAGTCGGTGGTGGATTTAAGGACTATCCTGCATTTTCACCGCCTAGGCGGTGGATTTCTCTGTTGAGGCGGTGGCTTTTTTTGCTTCTTTCAGTAGTTTCACTGCCGTGGCGGTGGATTTGTAGTAAGTTAAGGCCTTCTCTGTACTTTGACCGCCGAGGCGGTGGTTTGGTCGCCGCGACAGTGGCTGCAGGTTCTGAATTTCCGTTTTTTTTGCTATTTTTCCACCGTTCTTGCACCGTCTTTGATCCGATGTGATCGTTTTTATCTGTTTTTAATTCGTTTCTCCTCAAACAACCTGATTTATACAAAAACACATAAAAACATATTAAAACATACTAAGCATACTCAAAAACTAATAATGTTCGGATTGGAAATAGATAGGTAATTTACACCTATCAAATACCCCTGAACTCGGAATTTTGGTAGTCCTCAAGGAAAACACCCACACAATAGAAGAAAATATAAAATCTAATTACGAAATTAAAAAATACGAAAAACAAATATGTGCAAGTTTTGAGAATCATCTACCGGCCAAACGAATTATCCCTCATTGGCCCCCAATCCTATCGAGTTCAAGCATAAAAACACATCATGTAATGTTCTAGAATTTCAACGTTTATAATAGTAAGTGCAATTATAGATCCTGTCAAAGTGTGTGTGCGCTTAAAACTCAAATATATAACTGTCCATTAATCGGATTTGATTATCCACCATATAAGTGCATGACATAAAAAACCCGAAGGTATAGGGAATCCATAGGCTTGACCCGGGATCTAATTTCCACTAATGTAGGCTCGAAGTTCAAGGATATCATTAAATCTTGGTTCGGTTTAGGACAAATGGCCAAGGGTAAATTGGAAGAGAAACTAGGTTAACGTTGTTAACTTAATGTTATCCAAGGCACATCGATTGGCACACTCACACTCGAAACCCCACAGTTAAATTGGATATAACCTTGAACATACGTTAAGAACGTCGTACTCACTTGTCAAAAAGAAATGAAAATAAACTACATTTACATAGTTTTTTTTTTTCAAACAAACACACCCCCCAACTTATTTGATTTAAACAATTTTAAGAGGTGTGTGAAATATGAACGAAAAATGATAAGTGAGTATTCAAATACTGAACCAATTAATAACTCGCCCAAAACCCAACCACTCACATCAAGTAGCATAACAAATACTAACTTGATTCACTCACATTGTGCCTTTGGTTTTGCGATGTGGGTTTGGAAAAAGTTCAATTGGCTATGGTATTAGTTAAGTGTTTAGAATTGAAACGGCTATTAGGCTTCGATAGGGTAACGAGGGATAAACATTTTACAAGGTAGGCTTCAAAGGCTCAAGCGACAAAATAATTGCCTAAATCATGTCTTTCGAACTACCTTGCCTAGGATTTCACCTCGAATTTTCCCCAAATCAAGTTCTAGAAACCCTAATGTCATGAATTTAGGTGACAGATAATCATTTTCAAATCAATTAGACAGTTATATAATAAGTTTACGTGCTCGTGAAAGTAGGATCTCTAATAACTTTTACTAAAACGTAATGTTGAGCACACAGAGCATACATGCATGAGTTTTACACTTAACCTCAATAACCAACCAAGGGACAGACTCATCATCGGGTAATGGCCTAGATAAAGTCAAAACTCAGCACATGCACAACAACTAAACTAAATAAACTAATCCTAAACAAACATACACGATAAAAATAGTAAAACATACTAACATACTACACATCAACACCAATTTAACACAGGCAATGCCCAAAACGACCCGTCAGTGATCCCAATGACATAATATAGCATTATATTGAAGACAGAGGGTTTAAAACACATACCTGGGAGGTGAGAGAATCTTTCCTCTAAATCAAATCGGCAGAGATGGATCTAACTTATTCTTTTCCTTGGGTTGTCTCCCAAGAAGCGCTTGGTTTAAGGTCATCAGCCTGACATGCTGAAGTGCTCATCAAAGAGCAGCTTCCACCCGTAGTAAGTGTCAAATAACACTACGTACGGGTCTTGGTTGTACATACCCTCAAGCTTGGTGAGATGTTACTTTGGATGGATCGGGCTTTCAACGACACGCCTCACCGATTCATAGACTTGGTGGGCATGAAAGGATGTTGCTATCGGTGGCGAAGGACAAGTGAGCCACATCGTATCCTCGTAGATGTGATCGTCTTGGATCAATAGCAGCATCATGAGCTGGAATTCGAATGATGAAAATTCACAACGATTAATATGTGAATTTTCATCGCCGAACCACACTTGGGTCTCCTCTTCATTCGAATCTTCAACATATTCTCCTAAACTCCTCCCGCTCATCTCCAATTCCTCACGGTGTCTTTCATAATTGGATTCGGCTTGCTCGCCTCTCAGTGCCACCGCTTCTATCTCGACCTCAAAAAAGCAAAGAAGATGACCGATTTGCGTCTGCAAAGACGTTACGGTCTCATCAATGTCACCTCAGACCGTCTCGATATGATCAAGATGATCCTCATGCTTGTTGATTCGGTCATGAATCTCCCTCAATAATCTCTGAGTCTTCCCCATAACGGTTGCGAGCGTTTCTTCTAGATTGGGGGAAGACTCCTCGTTGTGATCCAGAATGTCAATCCATGGCGTCGAGGTGTTGGAAAAATTTCCCGAGCATTGGTGACTCGGTGAATGATTCCAACTTTGATAATCATAAACTGCCATTTCTTCCAACGACCAAATGGCTTCGTCCGTAGTTAGGTCGTAGAAAAAGGGGGTACCATTTCCTCGTTTCACCTATATTCTGGTTGTGACTTGTAACCCGTTGAGAAAATTAAAGAGCTGATATTTCCTCGGGAGATCATGGTTCGGAAACTGGAACAACAATTCCTTGTATCGATCCCAAGCACTATAAAATGGCTCGAAATCCCGTTGAAAGAATTGCATCAATACTCGTTGATCTAATATCGTCGAGTACCTTGCAAGAGAAATAGAAAATAAAACTACAAACAAAAATTATAAACACTAAAAATGTCTAAAGTAAAATCGGGTCATTTACTCACAATATCAATAATAATAAAAAACACAATCCCCGGTAAGGGAACCAAAAACTTGGTAGCGCGTAATTACGTTGCTACTTTCACTCACAAGTGTACGAGATCAAGTTTTAGTAAAGGTGGAGAGAGTAAGGATATCGTGTCCACAGGGATTAGTTGTGCATTATTATTGAGTACCGCTTTTATCATGACATAACTCTATCTAGGCTAAAACAAATGTGTATAAAATTAATATAAACTAATACTAAAATACTAATTAAACTATACTAATACTAAAATGAGATGTTTAGGGAAAATATTGCCTAGGGATTAACTTTGTTTACAAAAACGTGTTTGGCCTCGTTTTAGTTTACGTTAATGGCGTTCGAGTATCCAATAATCTCGGTGAGTAAACTCACTTGCCACCTCTCCCAAGTGTAAGACGAGTGAATACATGACTTCACGTCAACGAATAAGTCCCCCTCAATGTCTTAACGACACTAGGTCGTGTGAGTCTCACGCCAATGTCATTGATTGCACATTTTCTAACGCCATCCCGGGTCTTTAGATTGTCGTGTTGTGTTTACCCTAGTCCGAATCCGGGATTACCTCTCCTAAGTGTCAAATCCTGTATTCTCTAATTATCTAAAGAATCATAATAACATGATAACATGGAAAAAACAATCAAAATTATTATAAAACACACATTAACGAAACACATACTCAAACAAACAACACATTTATAAGTTACATTAATCCCTAAACAAAAACTCGTTTAGCTCATGGCCATAGATGGTTATACAATGAAAATAGAGCTAAACATGCTCAAACAACAATCCTAAGTTAAGAAATCAAGAACGGAACGTGAGAAACTTAGCCTAGTCTGAAGATTTATCGCTAAAAACGTTTCGAGATCGCTCCCCCTTATTTGCTTTGTGATCTTCTCCTTAGGATTTGAATAAGCGCTCCCAAAACCTCTCTCTAAAATATCCCTAGTCTATATGAGCTATAATAGCCGGAGGAGATGAGAGGAAGGGGTATAAATAGGGAAAATATCTAAAATAAATATCTAAATCTGTGCAGAGATGACCGCCACGGCGGTGGGATTCAACGTCGTGGTGGTGGGATTCAACGCCGCAGCGGTTGGTAAGTCGGTTCATTGATCGCCTAGGCGATGGTGTCAGCGGTGGATTCAAGGACTATCCTGCATTTTCACCGCCTAGGCGGTGGATTTCTCCGCTGAGGCGGTGACTTTTTCTATTTTTTCCAGTAGTTTCACCGCCACAACGGTGGATTTGTAGTAAGTTAAGGTCTTCTCTGTACTTTGACCGCCATGGTAGTGGTTTGGTCGCCGCAGCGGTGGCTGCAGGTTCTAAATTTCTACTTTTTTACCCTTTTTCCACCGTTCTTCCACCGTCTTTGATCAAATGTGATCGTTTTTTTATCCATTTTCATCCCGTTTTACCTCAAACACCTGATTTATACAAAAACACATAAAAACATATTAAAACGTACTAAACATACTCGAAAACTAAAAATGTTCTGATTAGAAATAGATAGGTAATTTACACCTATCAGATCACATAATAAGTTATACATATTTGAATATCACTCAAATTCCCCAAATCCTTGTCCTGTAATCATAAAAAATAGATAGTTTTTTATTAAGAGACCAAATCAGTCAAAACATTGACTGACCAATGCATTCTATCAGCCATCCAGTGCCAAAATAGTCATTGGCCTTACACCCAGTCGGTTGACCGACTCGGTCAGTGGGTTTTCCAATTTCTTCCATTTTATTCACTGACTCATTCGATTGACAGATCCTTCTCTGTCGATTGACCAAAATAATCAGAATGCTCACTTCATTAACCATTTCAACAACTCTTTTAAACGATTGACCGATTGCTTTTCTCGGTTGGCTAAGTGGATCAGTAGGACTTCATTTCTACTCCCCAAACCTACTAATTTTATAAATCGACCGACCCCTTTTGCCAGTTGACCGAATTGACCCGAAAACTTAACATTTTATACTTTAAAACACATTTTCCACTTAGGTCATTTATCAAAATCTTTTCACATAAGGAGCACATAAAAATATCTCATTTTAGGATTTTAAACTTTACTACTTCTTATCGAAACCCACATAGGATTAACTCATGTTAAGTGTCATGCATGATCCTAATTTGGATTGTATTAAGAGTATATAAGTAAAGTGTTGTTTTCACCTAGTTTTATTCAGTGTTTTCAAAACTCTTCACGTCTTCGTCATGTCAATCTTGCACCCTTTATGTTTTCTTCAACAAATCTTCTTCTTAATCAAACACAAGGAACTATATATCTGAAACACTAAATAAAATTAATAGTTACACGAAAACATTAATACTTAATTGCTCATCAAAACCTTGCATTCAACATAACCATTGCACACAATCATTGTAAAAACTATAAATAGACCAGCGTTTTCAGAAATTGAATCATCAAGAATCATAACAGATTTTAGATTTTTAAGAGCAAAAATATCTAAAAAAAAACATTTTGAGGCAATATTTTTTATTGTTCTTGATCGATAAAAAGGCATTCTTTGTAAAATCAAAATTTCTATGAAGCTATGTTTGTCAAATCATTCTTGAGGAAATATCAGTGAGATCTCTCTGATTTTATTTGTGTGCTCAAAATAGTTGTTCTCTACTTGATATATATATATATATATATATATATATATATATATATATATATATATATATATATCTGAGCATATTTGAAAATAGTTTTTGCTAAAGTTATTGAAAATCATTTAAAATGATTTTTTATGAAATATGGTTTCAAACAAGTTTTGCTTAGCTTGGTAAATTCCACGTTTAGTTTCTCACATTTTGAATACACACTTATATCAGTAGTATCGGGACATTAATTGAGTTTATTTTCATTTAAATTATGAGAAGCTCTTGTGAGATCAAACAATTATTTTTTGTATTCTGTAAGTTGTAGTGTACATCTAAAGATAACTGGTCTGAGTGAAAGTATTGATTAGGACATAAATGGATCTTGTCTAATCAGGATATGAAGGTTTAATTCTTAGTGGGAAAAATAATTGTTGTAATGGTTTGATTCTGACCTAGTAAACGAATTAGGTGTGGTTAAGGGATTATGAATACCCTGTGAGAGCTCAGGGGAGTGGACGTACGTAAGATTAGCTTACCAAACCACTAAAAAATTTATATGTCAATTTCTCTATCCCTAAATTCTTTGTGTGTGCGCACTTAGTAATTCACGTTTCTACATATTAACCAAGTTAAAATCAGTTAGGGTAACTGATTTCATTGTTAAATTTTTAACTACCCAATTCACCTCTCTCTTTAATAGATCTTTGAGTCAACAATAATCATTCAACAGGTTTTAATAAGCATCAAATAATTCATCAAAAATAGCATGACATGAACTAGAACAACTTAAATAAGATAACTCATTTCCATATTCCATCCAAGCAACCTTTATTGATTCCTTGTTACTACTAGAACTAATGGAGCTATTGGGAGCTGAGTTATCCCATGTAGCTTTCATGGACTTATTTATCCCTTTTTTAGATTTCGTTTTGTCACCTTGTTTCTTGTCCTTCTTCGGCTCAAGATTGCAAATTTCTTGTTTAATGGAAATTAAAACAATCAATGTTGTTGACATTGAAGTTCTTTTTCCACAAAAAGATTGACGACACATCCTTTTGAAGTTCTTTGTTATAAAAGTCTGATATTGCTCTTTATCACTATCTAAGCTTACTTCAACATTATCTTGATAATATTTTGGAGCCTTTTATCACCACTGACTTTCATCAACTGGAGCTTGACTCCTATTCATATCCTTTGATAGAGGTTCATGAGTAATCAGGTCACAAATGAGTTCATCAAAGGTATATGTGTTAGATCCTTAGCTTCCTAAATCAATGTCACCTTTGGATCCCATACTATAGATAATTATCTCAAGATCTTACAAACTTTTTCCGCTATTGAATACAAATTTCAAAGAGAACTAAGAGTTTTTCAAATGTTTGTAAATCTCTTATACATCTTCTGGATTATCTTTAAATCTTCCATCTTGAAGAGTTCAAATTGATGGATCAAGGCGTTGATTTTGGATTCCTTAACCTAGCTTGTTCCTTCGAGAGTAACTTCTAAGATGTTCCATATTTGTTTAGTGTATGAACAACCGCATATCCTATTATATACTCATTCGCATATAAATCACGTAATAACAAGCTAATCACTTGAGCATTTATAGATAATAATTTATAATCATCATCATCGATCTTTTACTTTTCTTTTTGGGATTCCAAGAATCTAAGGAATATATGGATCATTTTAATAACTAACCAAGCATCATAATTTGTGGCCTACAAAAACACCGTCATTCTAACTTTTCGAAAAATGTAGTTGTTGTCAGTGAATAGTGGAAGTTTGTGCATTAATTGACCCTCAGCAAGAGTGATCACGCTCATGCAATGTGCCATGTGATTGATTAGCTATAATTTTTAGCATATTAAGCTAATGGCACCAATTGTTGGCCCTAAAGACGACCCAAGAGAGGGTGAATTTGGTAGTTTAAAAAATTAATCTAAAGGGCTATTAAATATTTAAATTTTATCTGATTTTATTGTTTTTAGGGAAGTGTTTTAACTAGGCACACACAAACACAATCACAAACAGAATAGGGATAAAGATATTGACATCATCATTTTATAGTAGTTTAGTAAGTTACTCTTACTTACATCTGTTGAATCCAAAGTTTTGATGAGCAATTAAGTATTTATGTTTCTTGTGGAACTAATGGTTTTATCCAGTGTTTTAGATTTGTAGTTCCATGGATTTGGTTAAGACGAAAATTTGATGAAAAAAACATAAAGGGTGCAAGATGGACATAACGAAGATATGAAGTGTTCGGAAGACGCTAAAATAGGAGAAAATAACTCTTTACTTATATACTCTTAATGCAACTTGAATTAGGCTCACGCACGACACTTAAAATGAGTTAATTCTATGTGTGTCATAATAGGAAGTGATAAGTTTAAGATCCTAAAATAAGATATTGTATGCTCTCCTTATGTGAAATATTTTTGATAATTGACCTAATTGAAAAATATGTTTCAAAGTATAAAAAGTTGTATTTTCAGGTCAATTCGGTCAACCGAGAAAAGCAATCAATCATCTTATTAAAATAATGAGTTTTGGGAATTAAAATAGAGTCCTCTTGATACAATCAGTCAATCGAGAAAAGCAATCGATCTACCATTTGAATAGTAGTTGAAATGGGTAAGAAAGTAAGCACACTAATCTAATTAGTCAACCAAATGAAGAGGGTCGATTAATCGAATGAGTCAGTAGATGAAATGGAGAGAAATAGACGTTGATTGATCAATTCGGTCAACTGACTGGATAAAGTTGATCAACCGAATGGGTATAAGGCCAACGACTAATTTTGCCTTACCACTGATCGGTCAACCAATTAAAGTTGGTTGGTCAACCAGCTGGTTCAGTTAGAAAATTCACTGATTTGGTCTCTTGGGCAAAAATAATCATTTTTTATGATTTCAAGAGACAGATTTGGAAGAATTGAATATATTTCAAATATGAACAACCTATATAGTAATCCCTATTGATGTGGTCCATATATTTTGAGATTCTCTTAATTTAAATTATTTAATACTTTCTATTCTCGTGGTTTAAAATTGGGAATAGTTATATGGACTTCAAAGTGAGATTTAAAAGATATTTTTAAGTGGAACATACCTATATTGATAGGATACAATATATGAGATCTTAGAGTGTCATTTAATAACATATCTTTGAAAAACTAGCAGTTGAAGGATTAGTTATTGGTCTATTAATAGAGACCTATGATAATTGAATTAAGCACATAAAGAACATCAGTTTGAGCTATTATAAGAGTGAGATTTTTGTTGAGATTTCTACGAGTGATTCTTTATAAATTTCTGATCTAAAGCACTAGCTATTTAGAGTCACCAACTTGAGTTTTAATTGTGATATTATCACTGTATTCGGTGTTTTCCCAGTGTGATATATCCAAGCTTTACTACTTGATTTTTAAAGTTATATTTATCTTAACTACTTGGTTTAGGATTGCTAGAAAATCATTTTAAACTTAAAAGTCTAAAAATATTTTTTAAACGATTCTGGCCTGATTATCTGATTACGTGCTAAATTTGTGCTACCCATTTTATTTATTAATCATATTTTAATTGCCGCATATTTTATCTATCGTGCAGTAATTATTCGGGACATTAATCGAGTATATTTGTATTGAGGTGATAGAAGGTCCTTGTATTCGGGACATTAACCTTTTTCGTATTTGTGAGTTTAAGTGGATTAGACATATTTGGGACGATGTCAAGTCAGGGTTGTTAGGTTTCGATTTTTTTCCTGTGAAACAAATTAGGGTTTCATCTTTGTCCTGATAAAAAGGTTGGGTTATTCTTTTCCCGTGAAAAGAATCAGGTTTTGATTAATCCAGTAATTGAACTATTTTGAGTGAATTGTAAAGGTTCATCATTCCCTATGAAAAGGATAAGTTAGAAAGTGTTAGGTTAATCTTTAGCCTGGTAAAAAGATAAGGTTCGTCCTTGTTTTATGAAAAAGAAAAAATAGTAATGGATGATTATGTGCCTATAAAATAATCGTGAGTTGTAAGGGTTTGGTTCCTACCTGGTAAAGGAATTAAGAGGTTTAGTGGATTGCAAATTTTCATAGAGCACGGGGGACAAAACAAAGGCAAGATTAGCTTGACCTTACCATGATAGATTTTTGTGTGTTGCATTAATTTATTATCTATATTGTGTTTGGGTATGCACTTAGTATTGAACATGTTGAATCCAAGGTTTTCATGAACAATTAAGGATTGATGTTTTTTGTGAAACTAATGTTTTTATCAAGTGTTTCAGATTTGTAGTTCTGTACATGTGATAAAGAAGAAAACCACATAAAGAAAATATAGAGGGTGCAAGATAGAAGTAATGAAAATGTGAAGAGTTTTTAACGACCTTAAAGAAAAATAGGTGAAAATAACTTTCTACTTATATACTCTTAATGCAACACGAATTAGGATCACAAACGACACTTAAAAGGAGTTAATTATATGTGTCATTTGATAAGTTTAAGATCCTAAAATATGATATTGCATGTGCTCCATAGGTGAAATAAATTTGATAATTAACCTAAATGGAAAACATGTTTTCAAGTATAAAAAGTTAAGTTTTTGGGTTAATTTGGTCAACTGAGAAAAGCAATTGGGCAATTGAATTAAATAATGTGTTTTGGAGTTAAAATAAGGTGCTACTAATCCGATCAGTTAACCGAATGAAATTAGTCGGTCAATAGTTTGAAACAATAGCTAAATTGGTGAAGGAAGTGAGCACACTAATCCAATCAGTCAACCGAATGAAGAGGATCAATCAACTGGTTGAGTCAGTAGATGAATTGAAAGGAAAATATATCACACTGTTCCAATCATTTTACCGATTGGATATGCTTTGTCAACTGACTAGCCTGCCAACGGTTGAATTTGAACCTGCAAAGGTCGACCAACCGACCTGTAGGATCCGGTCAACCTACTGAGTCAATTGAGATTTCAGATGATTTAGTCTCTTGGTCAAAAATCATCCATTTTTTTTTATTCCAAGAGAAGGATTTGGGAGATTTGAACTTAATTGAACTATCAACAACTTATTATGTTATCCCTATTGATATGTCCATATATTTTAAGATTCTCCTAATTTGAAAGGCTTAATACCTCCTATTTCTTTGGTTTTAAATTGAGAATAGTTCTATGGACTTAATTGAGAGAATTTAAAATTAGTTTTAAGTGAAATACACCTGAAGTAAAAGGTTATCATATATGGGGTCTAAGAGTGCCATTTCGTGGCATATCTTTGAGAAACTAGTTGTTTGAGGGTGAGTTATTTGTCTATTAATATGGACCTGCAGGAATTGAGTTGAGAACATCAAGAACAATCAGTTTGAGCCATTTTAAGAGTGATATTTACACTGAGATTTTTGTGAGAGATTTATTTTAAATTCTTGATCTAAAATACTTGTGGTTTGGCGTCACCGACTTAAGTTCTATTGCTATTCTGTCATTTCTTAGGTATTTCCCAGTGAGATCTATCTAACCTTTATTATTTACTTTAAAGTTATATTTTTAATGATTTCTTGGTATGAGAGTGATTAAAAATCGTTTTAAACTTAAAAGCCTAAAAAAACAATTAAATGATTTTTGTTTATTTTATTAATTAATCAAATTTTATTTGTCTCACATTGTATCTATCACATAGTAATTATTTGGGTTATTAATGGAGCATATTCGTTTTGAGGTGATAGAAGCTCCTTGCGCAAAGAAACTTGTTGTTTTTGTATTTGTAAGTTTTAGTGGATTAGACTCGTTTGGGGCGGTATCTAGTTTGGGTAGCTAGGTTTCGATCTTTTTCCTCTGAAAATGATTAGAGTTTGATCTTTGTCCTAGCAAAAAAGTTTAGGTTATTATTTTCCCTTGAAAAGAATTAGGTTTTGATTCTTTCTACAATTGAATTATTTTTGAGTGATTTGTAAAGGTTCATCCTTTCCTGTGAAAAGGATAAGTGAGAAACAGTTAGATTTATCTTTAGCCTGGTAAAATAAATAGGGTTCATCCTTGACCTGTGAAAAGGGTAAATTGTAAAGATTGATTTTGTTCCTGTAAAAGAATCGTGAGTTGTAAGGGTTTGGTTCTTACTTGGTAAAGGAATCAGGGGTTTAGTGGATCGCGAATATCCATAGAGGTTGTAGGACTAAAAGTAGGCAAGACTAGCTTGACCGAACCAAGATAAATTCTTCTGTGCTGCATTAATTTATTTTATATCTTCTGCTTGGGTATGCACTTAGTATTAAACACATATTCGCTGCATATAAAGATAATAATCTATTTAAGGAAATTAATTATTTGTTTTTAAAGGAATTAATTGTTTAAATTTGGTAACTATCAAATTCAACCCTCTCTTGGGTAGCTCTTTGGGCCAACAATTGGTATTAGAGCTGGTTTTAGCTCGATTAGGCGTAATTTCCTAGCCAAACATGATCACATGGAGTGCACTGATAATGATATTGTATGTGAATCCTTTGCTTGTCTTGATACTATTAGTGAATCTCCTACTTACTCTGATAATCAGAGTCCCGTTAGTAAGAAGGATAAACATTGTGATAATGAGGCTGCAAATAAGGCTATTACGATACTGACTGCCCTTACTTATATTTTTGGAAACGAAAATTTGAAACTTGGGCAAAAGATTGCGATTCTTGAAAATAATAAGTTTAGTACCACCAAATCTCTTAAGAAGAAGAATTGAGACAAGTATTCTAAAACTATTGAATTTTTAAATGCGTTCTCTAAAATTGGTAAGTTGCTTAAAAAAATCGATTCTCTTGAAGAAAAGAACGAAATTTGGAAAAATAATATCTATGATTTTCAGCAAAGTGATTTTAAAAAGAAGAATGTTGAAACTTTAAATGAGGTTTTGAACATTGAGTTAGATAATCCAAGGAGTGAGCTTGATAGAGCTCGTTTGAAAATTTATTACGTTGAAAATGATTGTTGAATTCTTAAGAAAGATCTTGAATTTATGCATAACAAGAACTTTGGTCTACGAGTGAACGTAAGTTTGATGAAGCGATCACTTGAAAAGACTAAAAAGGAACTTAACGAAGCAGTGGATAAATTCAACGATATTGAGAGAAATAAACTTATTGAAATATCAATAGTTGCTAAAGCAGCTCCCCAATATCACTATAAATATCGTGCTCCCGTATGGAATAATGATTATCCAAATAAATGTGCTAATAATGCTAAATATTTTTTATTGTGGAAAGCATGGTCATTTTGAGAAAATATGCTATTTGTTGCATGGTTACCCAATCAAATCCAGAAATAACTGGATACAAAGGAGTGAGAAAAAATTTGCAAGTATAAAAGGGAAATTTAATCAATCAAGAGGGTTCAATAAATATTACATGCCAAGAAAGGATACCAGGTTCAATGCACCAATGAGCACGAATCAAAATATGCAAACCAGAAAGTTCGAAAAACAACAAGTTCAGTATATGGGATCAATTGATACTTATCCTCAAAGAATGGTGAGAAACCAATATCAGAAAATGACAACTTATAAGGTGGTGATAAAGCAAAATGAGGGAAGACAGCTCAAAGCACCTTATAAAGGTAAGAAGATCATTGTTGAACTAATCCACAAGAAAGTCATTATAAGTATGGAAGAAATCAAAATTGTAAATCGAGCAAAAGAAAAAATAGTGGATTCAAATGACAACAAGATTGAAATTAAAAATCCAACAAAGTGATACGAACCTCACCAAGGATTAGTGAGACCCAAAACCAATTTAGGGTTTCTTCGCAAAGATCGAAAACTAAATCAAATTTTTGAGCGAACTAAAAATACAGAAATTGAAAGATAGATTACCTTGACCTACCGTTTATGTTGGCCTAGTAGAATACCCAAGAGGGGGGGTGAATTGGGTAATTAAAAATTATCAGAATAAAATTTAATAAATCAAATAATTAATTTTAAGTATAAATTAATTACTATCTTTACAACATAGCGGAATAATATAATCAACTAAGTGCACACTAAAACAGCAAAAATAGCAAAGTAAATATAGTAGCACACATAAGATTTATACTGGTTCACTAAGCTATTCTTGGCTAATCCAGTCTCCTGAGCTCCACGGAGGTCGCACCCACTAAAACCAAGATCCCTTTAAAGGTAGGAACCAAACCCACACACCAATTCTTTTACAGGCTCATAATCAACCTTTACAATATCTTTTTCTCAAGCTAAGAAATAACATCTACTTTTTACAGGCTAAAGAATAACATAATTCTTTTTAACACTAAGGCTCAAGAATCAAAACCTCTTACAAACACTCTAACTATCATTTTACCAGGTAAGGATGGAACCTTTACAAATCACCCACAATGCAATTCTTATCGAAGAAGAATCACTCCCTCAATCTCTTTATAGGAAGAGACTGAAACCCAGCTACCCCTGATTAAATACTCCCAATAGTATTTAATCCGTCACAACTCACCAATAGAAAAATTGATAAGAAATAAATCTCACTCAGAGCTTCTACCACTCCAGATAAACAGTAACTCAATTAATATCCCAACTAGCGATTAAAATAGGTGAGATACAAAAATTTGATTTCAACAAGATATGGGTAGCAAACTGGAATACGTAATCAGATTTAATAAATTATTTGTAAAAAATATTTTCTTCAAAAATCAGAAATAATTTCTAAGATTAATTTCCAAATATAGAATAATAAAAAAATAAAAAACAATGTAGAAAGATCTCACCCGGAATCTACAAAAATAATGATTAGAATAATGTAGCTTCAAATCTGTTATCAGCAAAAATTGATCGCAATTGATTCTCAAATCACTCTTAGAAAAACTCACAATATCGTAGAATGATAACTTTCATAAAAGCTCACAAATAATATAAACCTTTTTTAGCTCTCTCTCACTGAATGATTAGTCCTAAAATAAAAATTCGCAGGTCTATTTAAAGGCATATGTAATCAACCTTCTAACGACTAGTTTACATGTGTCATGACAAATAAAAACTCTTATAGATCCCTTATATCATAAGGACTTCATTTAGGTTCAATTCCACTAAAAAACATCTTCCAAATCTCTCAATTAAACCCCCAAAGTATTTCTCAATCTTAATAAATAAGTATAGAATCTATTTCAAGTACCAAATTGAGAAATATTAATATTTAATGAACCATATTAATAGGATTTAATTAGTATATAAATCATATCATAAATATAGATAATATCCCACAAATCTCTCTCAAATCCCAACCAAAAACGGTTACTTTTGGATATAATCTCGGATCAAACTGTATCCTGAAATAGGTCGTTCGGTCGACTGCCCAACTTAGGTTGCAGCTAAACTATCGTTGCAGCAGGTATCGGTCGACCACCCGGTCGACTCACAGATTCATAGAGTTCAGCACTACTTCACCGGTCGACCTATTGGTTGACTTGTTGATTCAGAGAGTTCAGCCTTCTTGGTCGGTCGACCTATCAGTTGACTTAGAGATACAGAATGTTATAACTTCTATACCCGGTCGACTCATCAGTCGACTACTGTCACTGGATCTCATTTCAGAATATGTTTTTAACATATTTTCTTTTACGATTTCGCCCCTTTAACTATTTTCTTCTCTTGACTAGCTCCACTAATATTCTTATATTTCATTTTAGTCATTCAAAATTATTTCTTCTTATTTCACATAGGAGCAAATAATTTACATTAATCAAAACACACACAAAAGATAAAATACATTTTGTGCCATGTGTGTATTCCTAAATGGGATATTAAGAGTTAAGATTCATCTGGGTTGTTTTTCCTAATTTTTTCAAACTCTTAATTCTTTTACATCATCTTGACATCTTCATTTCTGAACCATTTAATTTAACATCTTCATTACTGAAACTTTAAATCACTGAAACACTCAATTAAACATTAGTTCCATCAAAATATCAATACTTAATTGTTCATCAAAATATTAGGATCAATAGCTTATGAACAAAATGCGAACCAGTGGTATAAGGAACTATCTTGACCCAATGATTATAACAAATCACGAACCAAAGATATAGGATTTGAACGCCACAAGAAATTATTGATAAGTTCGAGAAAGTTCTTTGAAGAACTTAAGAGAAAAGTCTCACAATTATATTAATCAAAAGTAATGTGTTTTTTTTTTTTTTTCCATGGGATACAAGTCTCTTAAATAGGTAGCCAACAATAAAAGAAAACCCTAGGCTAATGAATAGTGCATGTGAACAGTGTCGGTGAACAGTACATGAATAGTAGCGACCACACTTGAAATAAAAGAAAACCCTAGAGGAATAAGAAATCCTTGAGAAATAAGAAAACCCTACTCCTAATCTGAAAAAGAAAAGACTAATTCTTAATCTAAAAAAGGAAAAGGCTAATTTGACAATTATGCCTTACAAATTATCAAATAAATATCTTAAATTAAAAATTAAAAGACTAACAAATAAAATAAATAGGGGAAGTTACATTTTAAACCCTCCAAGTATTAACACTTTTTTTATTGGTCCCTCTCTGTTTGAGCATTTCATTTTAAACCCTCTAGGTATTAACACGTTTTTATTCGGTCTTTTCGTCAAAAATTCTATCAAAACTAACCGAATTACGAGGACAAAATCATCATTTTACATTTTTTTTAATCAATTTTTGATAATTTTTTCTTTTTTTTTTGGTTGACTTATCTCTCTCTCTCTTCTCCCTCCCTCCCACCCTCTCTCTCCCTCCCTTCACCCTCTCTCCCTCTCCCTCCCCCCATCGGCCCCTGTTACGGGGGTGATCACCCCTATTATGGGGGTAAAAATACCCCCGCGTAACAGGGGGTGAAACACCCCCTATTGAAAGGGTAATTACCCCCATAACAGGGGGTGTTTCACCCCCTATTATAGGGGTGGAAACATCCCCGTAATGGGGTCGGAGGGGGAAGAGGGAGGGAGAGGGAAAGAAAAGAGAAAAGAGAGAGAGAAAAAAAAAAAAGACATAACAGAGGAGAAGGAGGGAGAAGAGAGAGAGAGAGATGATCGAGAGAGAGAGAGAAATTAATGGAAAAAAATAAAGAAATTATTAAAAAGTAAAAAATAAGTAAAAAGACTGTTTTGCACCTATATTCTGTTAGTTTGGATGGAACTTTTTACGAAAGAACCAAATAAAAACGTGTTGATACCTAGAGGGTTTAAAATTAAACGCTCAAACGGAGAGGGACCAACTAGAAAAGTGTCAATACCTGAAGGGTTTAAAATATAATTTCTCCAAATAAATATGCTGAATTTTGTGCTCCTCATGCCTTGGCCCATTTAAGTACATGTTTAGGCCCCTTCACTTGCCTTGATGAGATGAATTAGGCTTTGATTGTCCAATAGGCCTAATTTGGGCTTAACTATTGTAGATATGGGCCAAATGTCTTGAATTAGCCCATTAAGTGTTGCATTGATTTTTCTTTGATCTTACTCTAATAATAGGCCCAACTTGAACATGTAACAGATCCTTTGATGGTGCTCATTGATTCTCATCATTCCCCCTCTCTTGAATCTTCACCGTAGTGTTGTTAATAGTTCGGCAATTATCAAACATTCACCAAGTCCCATCATTCCTAGGCACAAGTAGCACTCGTACCACACACGGACTTATGCTTTCTCGTATGTGTCATTTGGCCATCAACTCCTCAACTTGCTTTTGAAATTCTTTTGTCTGCTCCGAATTATACCCATAAGCTGGTTGGTTAGGAATCATTGCGTCGGCCACGAAATTGATTTGATGCCCGATCCCTCTACTAGGAAGACATCCGCTATACACATCATTATAAAACATGTCCTTATATTTCTACAACAAATAAACAATAACACTAGCCAAAGATTTGTCAATTTTGTTAGTAGTAAAACAAGCCTCTTTGTACAAGAGTACAAATATAGGATGATTTGTATAAAAAAAAAAACCTCTTGACATCACTCGCCTTAGCATAAAAACTCACCTGTTTTTCTATTTTTCTCTCATTTTTTTCACTCTCTTTCTTTTTTTTCACTCTCCTTTCTCTTTTCACACTCCTCTTTCTCATCTTTTTTTGAACTCATCTCACAAGTTTTTTTCAACTTATTCTCTTTTTTCAATTTCATTTGATTCCCATTTTCTTTTTGTTGTCTATGTTATCTTCCGCAACTTGAGCACTTAGAGCATGCCAAGCCACAAATATCTCTCCCTCCACTAGGTACTCCACTTCATCATCACAAGCATCCTCTCAAGTTGTGGCATCTAGTTATCATCACTCTGGCTTTTAGTTTCCACTTCTCCATCAACATATACTATCATGGTCTTCTTATTTGGACATTGTGAAGCAATGTGACCTACTCCTAAACAGCGAAAACATTCAATATTACGATTATGAGTTTCGGTTTCGGTTTCAATTTTACCTTTCTTGGTATTGGGCACATCATCTCTCATGTTCGGTGGTTCGGTTTGGGACGTAAAAACAGCCCCTTCATCTCTCCTCCTATTAGGCCTCCATGAAGTGGAGGATCCCAGGTTTTGAAATGACTGAGTTCTCTTCCTTTTAAGTTATCGTTTCACCTTCACTTCCTTGTGCACCATGTCCTCCAACTCTACATAATGTTGCAACTCCACCATGTTGGCAATCTCCCAAATCAACCCATTCAAGAACCTTGCCATGGTAGCTTCTCTATCTTCCTCGACATTAGAATAGATCATAACGATCTCCATCTCCTTGTAGCAATCATCTACGCTCCGATATCCTTGAGTAAGACTTTGTAACTTCTGGTACAAATCCCTATAGTAGTGACTAAGGACAAAACTCCTCATCATTATGGCCTTCATTTCAGCCTACGTCTCAATAGGCCTCTCATGGTTTCGCCTTCTGTTCATCACAAGTTGATCCCACCATATTATAGTATAATCAATAAATACAATTACAACGAGTTTTACCTTTTTATGCTCAGAGTAGTTGTGGCATTCAAAGTTTAATTCCATCTTCTTCTCCCACTCCAAGTACGCTTCAGGGTCATTCTTCCCTTGGAACGATGGAATCTTCATCTTGATACTTCTAAATTATTATCGATCTGCTCCCCTATTCCCGTATCTATGCCCAAATCTGCCCTAGCTCGCATTAGATACATGATCTTCTTCCTCTAGGTCATCCCAACCATCAATTTCAAATTCATACAGAGGCATATTCATCTCTCATCATTGTACATTATGAGCTTTAGGTGTTTGTTGAGAACTAGACTCAACTTTTCCTAGTCCTTCTTGCACTTCTTCAAATCTCGAGTTCAATTGTTCAAACTTTCGCTCTAAGGCTTTGTAGAAAACTTTGACGTCCACGACGTCCATCCTCTCTGGTGCTTCATTAGACGAGCCTTTGTTTGTTTCTTAAGACATGTTTAAATACCTGCAAAACAAAATTAGCAAACCTCACAAACACTCCCTCACATGTTTCCCTCAAGATTGATGGCACACACGCTCGTGTTTCACTCAAATTCGGCTTTTACTCTCTTATGAGCTCATACTCTCTTGCCTTTTTTCACTCTTTAGTTCACTCTTCTAGTTCTTTATTGAACTTGACCAACCTCAATCATAAATTTTCTTGTAGCAATCCAAACTCAACAAATCGATTCTCTACAATTGAGATTTTAGGAACGAAAACAAAGCGAACAAGAGGCACACAAATAAAAATTTATGGACTATAACAAGAAGAAATAATTCTCAATTTTTTTTTGGGCTGCTGAAACTTCGGTTTTGTTTTTCTTTTTGTTGTTTCTGTTTCTATTGTTTTTTTTTTTTTTTTTTAATAATGAAATTCACCAACCTTTAAAAAATGAGATTTAACCAGAACAAAGGTACATCGCATTTTTGAAAAATCTGACCAAATTCGAATAGATTGAAATAAATGCACAGTATTTTAAACAAATTCAGGCCAGTTTTGACGATGTAATTCAGTCAAGAAAGAAAAAAAAAATAGGAAGGAATAGGCATGAATGAATGAAAAATTACCAAATGATACGAACATCACTAAGGATTAGTGAGACCCGAAACCAACTTATGATTTTTTCGCAAAGATTGAAAACTAAATCAGATTTTTGAGCGAACTAAAAATACAGAAATTGAAAGATAGATTACCTTGACCCAACGTTTATGAACGAAACGCGAACCAATGGTATAAGGAACAATCTTGACCCGATGATTATAACAAATCACGAACCAAAGATATAGAGTTTGAATGCCACAAGAAATTCTTGATTAGTTCGGGAAAGTTCTTTGAAGAACTTAAGAGAAAACTCTCACAATTATATTAATCAAAAGTAATGTGTTTTTTTTCCCATGGGATACAAGTCTCTTAAATAGGTGGCCAAAAAAAAAAAACAAACTAGGCTAATGAATAGTACACATGAACAGTGTCGGTGAACAGTACATGAATAGTGTGGCCACACTTAAAATAAAAGGAAACCATAGAGGAACAAGAAATCCTTGAGAAACAAGGAAACCCTACTCCTAATCTGAAAAGTAAAAGACTAATTCTTAATCTAAAAAAGTAAAAAGCTAATTTGACAATCATACCTTACAAATTATCAAATAAATATCCTAAATTAAAAATTAAAAGACTAATAAATAAAACAAATATGTTGAATTTTGTGGTTCTCATGCCTTGGCCTATTTAAGTTCGTGTTTAAACCCCTTCGTTTGCCTTGATGAGATAAATTAGGCTTTGATTGTCTGATAAGCCTAATTTGAGCTTAACTATTGTAGATATGGGTCAAGTCTCTTGAATTAGCTCATTAAGTGCTGCATTGATTTTTCTTTGATCTTTCCATAATAATAGGCCCAACTTGAACATATAACGGATCCTCTGGTGCTTATTATTTCTCATCACAAAGGTACACACACTAACTGCTCCCAAGGACAAACCAAGTACGTCAAATTTCTTGAAATTCAAATATGTTAATTTTATTAAGGAGATCAATGCTTCGTATTTTTCAAATTAGTTTATTTGTGACATATGTAGGTGTTGTGTGTGAAAGCATTTTAAATAACATGTGTGGATCAAAATAAGAAATAAAAATAAAGCAAATGGATCAAATAGGATAAGGTAGCACTTAAGGATGAAACCATCCTATCGATCAACCGATAGAAACAGAGCCTGCAAAGTTCACTTTGCTCTAGTCGGTCAACCGACTCCCTTCAAGCTTCATCTTACTCCCATTTCGATTTTCTCCTCTCTCTCTGAAAACCCTTCACTACCTAAGAGAGTTACTTCCAAATCTACAAGAGATCTTCAAATATTAGCTTAGATTAGAAGATTATGGGCTCAGATTTATCATTTTGAAGCAAAACTTTCATCAAAAGGTTGGTCTTTCATCTCTACTTTAAGGTTTCATAGATCTACTTCTTAGGCTTTATCCTCTGCAGTTTTTTTTTTTTTTTATCTTAAATCACTTGTTAAAAATCATTGTTGATATAAAATGCCTAGAAATAGAGTAAAATAACTATGCTCGAGAAAGTTTGACACTATACCATTTCAAAGTAACGAGGATGAAGAAAAATACAAAAATGAAACCGAGAGTCGAAAAGTTGTTTGCTCTAAACCAGTTGATTATGTCGCCTTCAAAAAGAAGAACATTGATCTTGCAAAATATGTCAAGAGGATGGCGTGGATCTATTTTCTTACCCATAGTTATTAGTGGATGCCACATT
Source organism: Eucommia ulmoides (assembly GCA_016647705.1). NCBI lineage: Eukaryota > Viridiplantae > Streptophyta > Magnoliopsida > Garryales > Eucommiaceae > Eucommia > Eucommia ulmoides. The sequence continues at coordinate 36,798,499 of CM028334.1, read as the reverse complement.
GGGTAAAAATGTTTTACGATAATCTTACAATTGGTGAGTGAGAGTTGAGGTCGTTTGTTAAAAGTGTTGAAATTAAATTGGATATGGAAGATCTTAGGAAACTTTTGAAATTCAAAAAGGAAAATGTACGTCCTAATAATACCACCTATGGATTGTAGGACATCTTAAGAGAAGTAAGATTATGAATAAATTTAATTTAATTGATGGAAGAGCGGGGTCAGTATCACTTGAACACCATCTCATTCATTCAATAATCACTCATTTTGTTGGCCAAGTAGAATACCCAAGAGGGGGGGAGAATTAGGTAATTGAAAAATATTATCAGAATATACTTGAATAAATCAAATAATTAATTTTATACCTAAATTAATTATTATCGTTATATCGCATCGGAATTAAAATAAATCTAACTGCACACCCAAACAACAAAAATAAACAAAATTAAAAAAGCAACACACCAGAGATTTATACCGGTTTACCAAGCTACTCTTGGCTAATCCAGTCCCCCGAGCTCCATGGAGGTCGCACCCACTAAAACCAAGATTCCTTTAAAGGTAGGAACCAAACCCACACACCAATTCTTTTACAGACTCAGAATTAACCTTTACAATTTCTTTTTCTCAGGCTAAGGAATAACCTTTATTTTTTATAGGCTAAAGAATAACCTAATTCTTTTTAACACAAGGCTCAAGAATCACAACCTCACCAAAACACTCCAAATATCCTTTTACCCAGTAAGGATTGAACCGTTACAAAATCACTCAAAACAGAAATGAAATTCTTATACAGGAAGAATCACTACCTTAATCTCTTTTCAGGAAGAGACTAAAACCCTACTACCCTTGATTAAATATCCCCAATGATATTTAATCCGTCACAACTCATCAATACAAAAATTGATAAGTAAATCTTATTCAGAGCTTCTACCACCCCAGATAAATAAAAACTCAATCAATATCCCAACTAGTGATAGAAATATGTGAGATGCAGAAATCTAATTTTAACAAGATATGGGTAGCAAATTGGAGCACGTAATCAGATTCAAGAAATTGTTTGAAAAACTATTTTCTTCAAAACTCAAAAACAATTTCTAAGATCAATTTTCAAAAATAAAATAATAAACAAGCAATAATCAATATGGAAAGATCTCACCCGGAATCCACAGTATTAACGATAAGAACAATATAGCTTTAATTTCGTTATCAGCAAAAATTTATCGCAGTAGATTATCAGAATCACTCTTGGAACAACACACAATGAATTAGTATGATAACTCTTATAAAGCTCTCTTAGAATGATATAAACTGATTTTCTCTCTTAGAATGATTAACTCTCTTAATAAATTCGCAGGTCTATATAAATACACATGTAATCAGCCTCCGAATGGCTAATTTATAAGTGTTATGACAATAAAATGCTCTTATAGACCCCTTATGACATTAGGACTTCATTTAGGCTCAATTTCACTTAATAACAACTTTTAAAACTCTCAATTAAATCCCCAAAGTATTTCTCAATCAAAATAAATAAGTGTAGAATCCATTTTAATTACCAAATTGAGAAATATTAATATTTAATGAACCATATTAAAAGGATTTAATTAGTATATGAACCATATCTTAAATATAGAGAATATCCCTTAAATATCTCTCAAATCCTAACCAAAAATGGCTACTTTTGGATTTAAAATCGGATCAAACAATATCCTGAACCAGCATATTCAATCGACTGCCGAACGCCACTTACAGCCAAACCATCGCCGCAGCGATCATAGGTCGACTCGCAGATTCAGAGAGTTTTTCATGCTTCCACCGGTCGACTGCTATATGGACTCGCAGATTCAGAGAGTTCAGATGTCTTCACAGGTCGACCGGTCAGTCGACTCTTCAATTCAGGATGTTTCATCTTCCTTCTCCGGTCGACTCCTCAGTCGACTGACTCCTTCTGAATTACTTCTCTGATCTCGTTTTTAACCTACTTTCTTTTACGATTTCGTCCCTTTATCCATTTTTATATTTAAATAAGCTCCACTAATATTCTTATATTCCATTTTAGTCATTCAAAAATATTTTTTTTTAATTCACGTAAGAGCAAATAAATATTCTTAACAAAAACACACATCAAATATAAGATTCATTTTGTGCCATGTGTGTGTTCCTAAATGGGATATTCAGAGTTAATATTTACCTGGGTTGTTTTTCGTAATTTCTTCAAACTCTTAATATTTCTTCATCATCTTGATATCCTCATTAAGCATCCATTCCATTTGACATCTTCATTACTGGAACTTTAAATCACTGAAACACTTGATCAAACATTAGTTCCACCAAAACATCAATACTTAATTGTTCATCAAAATCTTGAGATCAACACATCTTATTGTGCCTAGAGGAGGGAGTCATGCGATCATCAATGAGTTTGGTTTGTATTTACTGAATGAGATTATCGATGGTAGAAATCTTGACTTGGCTCATATCATGTTCGAACATAGGAATATCAAGTGAAGAAAACATCAAGAGTACTACCTTATGGTGATGCGCTTTAAAGAATCTTTAACCACTTCAAAATTGATAGCAATCCTAAAGAAAATACACTTCTCATGATAACCCCAGGATGGTTAAATGTTAATAGTTTTTATTTAATGGGGTTTGAGTTCATGAGAAATATATGGGTGAAGAAAATAGGAGAATAGAATTGAGGATGTAGATGAAGATGAGGAAGAGTTGAGCATGGATCAGAAAATCGATATGCTTCGTAGTTGATTTAATGACTTCCAATAATACTCTGAGGTGCTTGATTCCAGAGTATCCGGGAAATCAGACGATATAGTAGAGATGAGAGTGTCCTTGTAAGGCGGATATGGAAGATTGACTGATACAATGGAAGATGGGTTCGAAAGAGTCACGAGCAACATGGAACAAATATTCCTATTCATGCAGAACCAGCAATATAGTAGTCAGCAACAATTCAGTGGTCATCAGTAGTATAGTAGGAAGACTTCTTTCGGGGGGATAGCATAGCAATCCTTTGCAAGACCTTCGGTAGCAGGACCTTTAGGGAAAGGACCATCCACATTATATTATCTGCAGATGCCTTTTAGCTCAGGCATACAACCCAGAGCTCAATACCCACAGTCGCTAGCCACCAATCTATTAGGACCATATTATCCGTTCATGGGACAAGATCCCTATTAAAATTTATGCAATATCGTATTTTGGCTATGTAATTGAGCGTGTTTCATCGCAGTACTATGGTTTGTAATAGTCAAATTTAGCAATTATGGTACTTGATTTAGACTTGGTAGGATTAAGTGGTAATTAGTATAATATAGTGAATTATTATCCAATTATGATCTTTTATGCATCAATGTTTATTTCTTATGATGATTCACATATATCCTAAAATTGAAAATGATTTTAATTCTTATTATTGAAAATCAAGGTTTTATGATCTTTTAAAGAAAAGTTTTTATAAGAATATTTATCAAGGGATATAAAGAATAACATCATTTTGTCCCCACTTTTGAGATGACAAAGGGGAAGAAGTTGGTGTTTAATGAGTTAGTTGATATTTAGAAATTTATTCACAGCATTGATTAAAGGGAGAAAGTTGATGTTTAATGAGTTAGTTGATGTTTAGGAATTTATTTGCCTAAGCATCGCATTGATTAAAGGGAGACGTTATTATAGGGATTGATGTTGAATATCATTATTGATTAATTTGGCTTATATTGAATATCTTTAATTGTTCGCGTATGTTTTTATATTTATGCTTAAATGATTTTAAATATATGTCCTTGGATTTACAGGGAGTATGGTTACATCTTCTATTGAAGAAAACATTAAAGTTAATTGTCATCATCAGAAATGGAGAAATTGTTGAATGCAAGGTTTTAATGAACAATTAAGTAATGATATTTTTGGTGGAACTAAGGGTTTTATCGAGTGTTTCAGATTTATAGTTCCATGAATGTGATTAAGAAGAATATCTCATGAAGAAAACATAAAGGGTGCAAGATGACGTAATGAAGATGTGAAGAGTTTTGAAGACCTTAAAGAAAAATAGGTGAAAACAACTTTCTACGTATATACTCTTAATGTAACTCGAATTAGAATCACCCACAACACTTAAAATGAGTTAATTATATGTGTGCCATGATAAGAAGTGATACGTTTAAGATCCTAAAATGAGATATTATATGTGCTCCTTATGTGAAATGAATTTTATAATTGACATAATTGGAAAACATGTTTTAAAGTATAAAAAGTTAAGTTTTCGGGTCAATTCGGTCAACTGAGAAAAGCAATCGATCAATTGAATTAAACAGTGTGTTTTGGAGTTAAAATGAGGTGTTACTGATCTAATCGGTCAATCGAATGAAATTGGTCGGTCAACCATTTGAAACAGTAGCTAAATTAGCGAAGGAAGTGAGCACACTAATCCAATCGGTCAACTGAATGAAGAGGGTAGGTTAACCGTTTGAGTTAGTAAATGAATTGAAGGGAAAATGGATCACACTAATCCAATCGATCAACCAATTGCATGTGATTGGCTAACCGACTAGCCTTAAGCCAATGGTTGAATTTAGAGCTGGACAGGTCAGTCAACCGACCTGTAGGATTCGGTCAACCGACTGAGTTAGTTGAGATTTTGGTTGATTTGGTCTCATGGTAAAAAACTATTTGTTTTTAATGATTCCAAGAGAGGGATTTGGAGGATTTGAACTTACTTGAACTATCAACAACCTTTTAGCTTGTCCCTATTGATATGGGGCATATATTAAGATTCTCCCAATTTTAATGGTTTAATACTTCCTATTTCTTTGGTTTTAAATTGAAAATAGTTTTATGAACTTAATTATGAGAATTGAAAGTTATTTTCAAGTGAAATACACCTGAAATGAAAGGCTATCATATCTGGGGTCTAAGAGTATTATTTAGTGGTATATGTTTGAGAAACTAACCGTTGGAGGGCTAGTTATTTGTCTATTAATATAGACCTGCGGGAATTGAGTTGAGAACATCAAGAACAATCAATTTGAGCTATTATAAGAGTGATATTTATGCTACGATTTTTGTGAGAGATTTATTTTAAGTTCTTGATCTAAAGCGCTTGTGGTTTGGCGTCACTGACTTGAGTTATATTGCTATTTTGTCATTATCTTCGTTGTTTCATGGTGAGATCTATCCAAACTTTATTATTTACTTTGAAGTTATGTTTTTATTTATTTTTTGGTATAGGATTAATTAAAAAATCGTTTTAAACTTAAAAGCCTGAAAATATTTTTTAAACGAGTTTTGTTTAATTATCTGATTATGTGCTTAAATTGTGCTACCCACTTTGTTAATTAATCAAATTTTATTTGCCTCACATTATATCTATCACATAGTAATTATTCAGGTCATTAATTAAGCATATTCATATTGAGGTGGTAGAAACTTCTTATGTGAAGAAACTTGCATTTTTTTATACTAGTGAGTTTTAATGAATTAGACACGTTTGGGACAGTGTCTAGTCAGGGTAGCTAGGTTTCGATCTTTTTCTTGTGAAAAAAAATTAGGGTTTGATCTTTGTCCCGGTAAAAAATGTTAGGTTATTCTTTTTCCTGGGAAAGAATTAGGTTTTGATTCATTCTGCAATTGAATTATTTTTGAGTGATTTGTAAAGGTTAACCCTTCCCTGTGAAAATAATAAGAGAGAGAGAGAGTTAGGTTTTTTTTTATTCTGGTAAAAAGATAGGGTCCATCCTTGACCCGTAAAAATGGTAAATTGTAAAGGTTGATTATGTGCCTGTAAAATAATTGTGAGTTGTAAGGGTTTGGTTCCTACCTAGTAAACGAATCAGGGGGTTTAGTGGATTGCGAATCTCCGTAGAGCTCGGGGTACTGGACGTAGGCAATACTAGATTGACCGAACCAGGATAAATTCTTTTGTACTACATTGATTTATTTTATCTCTTGTGTTTGGGTGTGTACTTCATATTAAACACATATCTGCTACGTATAAAGATAATAATCTATTTAGGGAAGTTGATTATTTGTGTTTAAAGAATTAATTGTTTAAATTTGGTAACTACCCAATTCAACCCCCCCCCCCCCGGGCGGCCCTCTTAGGTAGCTCTTTCAGCCAATATAACACATATCCGTTGCATATCAAGATAATAATTGATTCAGGAAAATTAATTATTTGTATTTAAATGACTTGATTGATTAAATTTTTGTAACTACCCAATTCACCCCCCTCTTGGGTAGCTCTTTGGGCCAACAACAACTACTCTCCTAAGCTCTCGCAACGAATTAGTCCACTAAAATAATGATCATCTTCTCAGGTAAGAATCAAACACGTACACCCCGTTTCAGTAAATTCTCTTTATACGTAAACACCAGCTCACTCAGACAAGGTAAGTTTAAGTCTACATTATAATCTCAAAAAATACAAAGAAATTGATTTTTTCACAAAGCTTTGACAAAACTTATAAATATCAAATTCAAAATTCAACCCAATCTAGGTGTAATAGAAGTCTACACGATTATAGGATATTCAAGCTCATAATCATCTTAATCTGAATTTAAAATAGTGTAACACAGAATCAAATAGCCTAGATTAATTGTATCAAATCATTTAACTCGTTGTAACAAAAATAATTTCCAAGTTTAATATCTACAAGTTTTCAAAAATGATTTTCAAAAACAAAGTTCAATTTAATTTATCAAGAAAAGATCTAATCAAATGATATAACAATCAATGCCTAGGAGATCAATCAAGCAATTCACAGATAGAATATCTAATTTAGGAATGATCTGATTGGATTTCTCATAGAACATATTAAAAAAATAAATGTAGTCTGGTATTTAAAACCAGCTTCAAATGATTAAGAGTTTTTCCAATAGAAAACAATCTCTAATTCCTCAAAAATATTTGAATAATGTTTTCTATCTTCTTTTTCTCTATCTATTGTATCACTTGAATGTTTTGATTTCTCACTCCTAAAATTTGAATTTTAAAAAGAAATTTCATAATTTTTTTAAGCCCTAGGATCCAAATCATCTGACCCTAGATTTGTTCTATCAAAATTTAACCATTTGACTAATGAATGAGGACTAAATACAGTCCAGTTTAGGTATTTGGTTATCCTATTTGACCATCCAAAATATAAGGTCAATACATTTTACGAATCAAATCTCAAAATTAGATATAATGAGGACCAATTTTTAATATTGATAAAACTATCATTTTCAAAAACATATTTCTCATAAAAAAAAAAAATCTTTCAAAAATATTTCTAGTAATCAATTAAGAATATTTAAAACTATTTTAGAAGAATTTGTCGTGAAAAAATATGCAAAAAAATATTCTTAAAACGTTCACAAAGTTTGAAAATTCAAAACCATTTAGTTAATGACCAACTGATTTGGTCGACTGAATTGAGTGTTTTTAGAAAACCTCTGGGAACTTGAAACAACTAGCTGACTATTTTAACAATTCAGTTGACATGAATCAGATTGTGATATGGTCCTTAAAAAATCTAGTCGACTGAATCATCCATTCGGTCAACTATTTTGACTATTTTTTTCAATCATTTGAAACCTGTTTTGACTAGTCGACTGATTTGTCCATCCAATCGACTGAAATGAACCTTTTTCAAAAAAAATTGGTTCTTGTATTATCCAATCGACTGAATTAACCATTTAGTCCACTCATTAAACCAAAAACTTAGTTTTTCAAATATCTGTTATAAATAGTTAACTGATTTGGCAAATTGGTTGATTAAATTGAACCCTTATGTAAGACCTCGATCTTCGTTATACGTATAATTTAAGTCACGTTTTAAAATATTTCAGAAATAACGGGGTAGATGGCGTAATTTATTATTTGAACTAAAATTTTAGGGGTTACATTGTAATTTACATAAATATTAAAATTAAGAATGGGTTTAATTAATATCCTAACTAAAAAGAAGAGGGTCTTAGGGTAATTAGATATATTATATATAAATATATATATATATAAACACATATATGTTTATACGGTGCGATCAAATGCAAAACCGAAAAGAAGAAGGGAGAAGGATCGAGATCCGATCAACATGACAAGCTAGGATCAAATTGATCCACCCAAATCATGCATATAAATACCCCATGTAAACATCATGATCTCAATTCTAAAAAGAAGAAGGAAATCTAAAAAAGAATGAGAGATCTAAAAACAAAGAAGGAAGAGAGAGAGAGAGCAGATCCGGCGATGTGGGTTTGGAGCGACGGCACTGTTCGGGCGTGGGTGTATGTCTGTCTTCGTTGGTGAGTGTTTGTGTGTGCGTTGTTCGTGTGTTCTGTGCAGGTCGACGTTGCGTGGGTGTGTGTGAAATCGTTGTTGTTTCTCCGGCGATTCTGTGGGATCGTGTTCGTCCTGTGGTGGCGGTGATCGTGAGTGGGTGTTTTGTGTGAGTGTACTGTCTTCTATTAAATCTATTTTCATATATATATGATGAAAAATGTGTTTACTTAAAACTAGACGAATTTATAACTTATGTAGTTATATGTTTGAGACGTTTTATGTGGATTGAGACGTAGTTGAGGCGTTTGGCCTTGTCAGGGACTTGATTAAATATTGAGGCATGAAGGGAATTCTTATAGATAATTCGTTTGACATATTGCGAAAAATTTATTATTTAAAGTTAGATTGTGGTAATTTTTTTATAAACGTATACGAGATTGTTGAATTTTTTTTTTTAATGAATATGGTTGCTTACGATATTGGTTGTGAACTTGTTGATTGAAATTCTAGACAGAAATAGGGTTGTGAATCGGTTAACTGGATAGAATAAATACATGTTGGTTAGGGAAAAAATTATTGTCAGAATAACATAGACCCAATCCACTAGGATGATGTGTTCAAGCAATATTGTTATAATTTTATCAGAGTGGCGCAGCGGAAACATTGAGAAACATGAGAATTTTTTTTTTTTCGATGGATGATTGGTTGTGCTAAGTGCACCCTATTAGTCGATTATAAGGTAAGTTACTGTGAATGAAAATGTTGCGAAGTGTGAAAGTAAATTGACGGTTATTAATTAAATGTGACTAATATGACCATGCGATGCGAATCTGACTTTTAATTGTTTTGACTGAAATATTATTGTTTTGATTGAGATTTTAATTCCGTTTGTTTGGACAAAAATTTCGGGATGAAATTTCTTTTAGGGGGTAGAGTTGTAAGACCCCAATCTTCGTTATACGTATAATTTAAGTTCCGTTTTAAAATATTTTGAAAATAACGGGGTAGATGGCATAATTTATTATTTGATCTAAACTTTTAGGGGTTACATTGTAATTTACATAAATATTAAAATTGAGAATGGGTTTAATTAATATCCTAACTAAAAAGAAGGGGGCCTTACGGTGCGATCAAACGCAAAACTGAAAAGAAGAAAGGAAAAGGATCGAGATCCAATCAACGTGGCAAGCTAAGATCAAATTGATCCACCCAAATCATGCATATAAATACCCCATGCAAACATCATGATCTCAATTCTAAAAAGAATAAGGAAATCTGAAAAAGAATGAGAGATCTAAAACTAGAGAAGGAAGAGAGAGATAGCAGGTCCGGCGGTGTGGGTTTGGAGCGACGGCGCTGTTCGGGTGTGGGTGTGTGTCTGTCGTCATTGGTGAGTATGTGTGTATGTGTTGTTCGTGTGCTCTGTGCAAGTCGACGTTGCGTGGGTGTGTGTGAATCATCGTTGTTCCTCCGGCGATTCTGTGGGATCGTCGTTCGTCCTGTGGTGGCAGTGATCGTGAGTGTGTGTTTTGTGTGAGCGTACTGTCTTCTATTAAATCTATTTTCATATATATATGATGGAATATGTGTTTACTTAAAATTGGAAGAATTTATAACTTATGTGGTTATATGTCTGAGACGTTTGATGTGGATCGAGACGTAGTTGAGGCGTTTGGCCTTGTTAGGGACTTGATTAAATATGGAGGCATAAAGAGAATTCTTATAGACGATCCGTTTGATGTGTTGCGGAAAATTTATTTTTTAAAGTTAGATTGTGGTGATTTTTTTTATAAACGTATACGAGATTGTTGAATATTTTTATGAATATGGTGGCTTACGATATTAGTTGTGAACTTGTTGGTTGAAATGCTAGACGGAAATAGGGTTGTGAATCGGTTAATTGAATAGAATAAATACATGTTGGTTAGGGAAAAAATTATTGTCGGAATAACATAGACCCAATCCACTAGGATGATGAGTTCAAGCAATATTGTTATAATTTTATCAGAGTAACGCAGCAGAAGCATTGAGAAACATGAGATTTTTTTTTCGATAGATGATTGGTTGTGCTAGGTGCACCTTATTATTCAATTATAAGGTGAGTTACTGTGAATGAAAATGTTGCGATGTGTGAAAGTGAATTGATGGTTATTAATTAAATGTGACTAATATGACCATACGATGCGAATCTGGCTTTTAATTGTTTTGACTGAAATATTATTGTTTTGATTGAGATTTTAATTACGTTTGTTTGAACGAAAATTTCGGGATGAAATTTCTTTTAAGGGGGAAGAGTTGTAAAACCCCGATCTTCGTTATACGTATAATTTAAGTTGCATTTTAAAATATTTCGAAAATAACGAAGTAGATGGCGTAATTTATTATTTGATCTAAAATTTTAGGGGTTACATTGTAATTTACATAAATATTAAAATTGAGAATGGGTTTAATTAATATCCTAACTAAAAAGAAAGGGGGCTTAGGGTAATTAGATTTATTATATATAAATATATATATATATATATATATATATATATATATATATATATATATATATATAAACACATATATGTTTATACGGTGCAATCAAACGCAAAACTGAAAAGAAGAAGGGAGAAGGATCGAGATCCGATCAACGTAGCAAGTTAGGATCAAATTGATCTACCAAATCATGCATATAAATACCCCATTCAAACATCATGATCTCAATTCTAAAAAGAATAAGGAAATCTAAAAAATAATGAGAGATCTGAAAATAGAAAAGGAAGAGAGAGAGAGCAGGTCCGACGGTGTGGGTTTGGAGTGACGGCATTGTTCGGGCGTGGGTGTGTGTCTGTCGTCATTGGTGAGTGTGTGTGTGTGTGTGTTGTTCGTGTGTTATATGCAGGTCGACGTTGCGTGGATGTGTGTGAAATCGTAGTTGTTCCTCCGGCGATTCTGTGGGATCGCCGTTCGTCCAGTGGTGGCAGTGATCGTGAGTGTGTGTTTTGTGTGAGTGTGCTCTGCTTTATGTTTGTGTGTTCTAGGTGTGTGTGGGTGTCCAATTTCTATGTGTGTGTGTGTGTGTGTTGTTCCGGTCATAGGTGAGTCGCCAGAGTTCGCCGGCGGTGCGTTAGAGAAAGAGAAGGTAGGTTTGGCCTTGTGTGTGTGTTCTATTTCGAGCTACTGTGTGGGATGTGTTCAATGTTGGGTGTACGTATGTTCAGCAGTATGTATGCGTGCATGTGTGAGTGTGTGTTTCGGAGTATATATGTGTGTCGCTGTCAGTTAATTGGGCTAGCGGTAAGTGAGAAATAGAGAGATAAATGAGTGGGTATATGTGTGTATGTGTTGTCCGTCCGTCCGACAGTGTGGTCGTCACTCTGGTGAGTGTGTGTATGCTTTGTTTCTGATTTGTTCATGTATGTGTACTCTATTCCATTTCATCGTTGTGCGGGTGTGTGCTGCTGTGTGTATGTGTGTGTTTTGCGTATGATCAGTGTGTGTCTTAGCATGTGTATGTGTTTGCTGTTTAGTCCGACGGTGGTGGAAATGGTATGAGTTGGGCGTGGATGTTGGGGGTGTGTGTGTTTCGGTGCTGAGGTATATGTGTGCCGTTGATTTCGTGTGGGTGTATTGGCAGAAGACTGTGTGCGTGTGTGCATGTGTTCGTCGTGTGTATGTTGCTGTGTATGTGTATGTGTGGTCGGCTGTTCGGTCGCCGGAGGAGGGTGTGTTGTTGTCAAATTTCAAAAGAGAGAAAGAAGTGGGTCGTCGTTCGTGGGGGTTGCAGTGCCGACCGTGTGTGTGTTGTTGTGTATGGGTGCTCCGATCGTTGAGGAAGGGTGGCAAGAGAGATCGTCGGAGTTAGGAGGAGGAGGAAAGAGACGTCGATCGGGAGCACAAACAGAAAAGCAGAAACAGGGGAAACGCAAACAGAAAAAGAAAAAGGAAGAAGAAGGGAAAAAACAAAAAAACAAAAGTAAATTACACACACTACCCCAATGAAAATCAAAATACTCATCTTGCGGCAAATGGAAAATTCGAGAAAGGTAGAATTCCTGTCACTCTTAATATATGCATTTAATTGTATTTAACTGTCTTGTAGGTGATTATGAAATTATTTAGTATATTGTTGCCATATTTTTATCTGTCGAAATTATGTGAAATAATGTGGACGATACCGGATTTATGTGACGAGCATGCCTATGTGGTTTATGTTAAAATTATGTGACGAGCATGATTACGTGATTTTATGTGTTTAATTAAAATGCACATATTAGAGGGGTTGGAGTTCTACTGAACGTAAGCTCATAACCTCACAGTGTTTGGATTGTAGGGTCGGCTGGGACGAAACGAGAGAAGAGTTGTTGTGGAATTTTTATTGTAAAAAATGTAATTATTATTTATTGTTGTAATTGGCGAAATCGGTAATATTGATTATCGCTATTGTTGTAATAATTATTGAATATTCAGTTTTATATAAAATGGTGTTGAGATAATCAAATAATAAATTGTTTAGTTAAAATATGAAGAAAAAATTGGGATTTAAATTATAAACCAGAGACTTTTAAATTGGTCGTTGTGTTGTGCTGAAAATGAGTGGATTAAATATAAAATAGATGAATGGTTTTAATTGGTGATATATGAATGGTGACTATTAGATTTAATTTTTGCCGTTGTAAAATCGATAACAAGAAATTATTGCTATCGTTCAATAAATTTACTGAATATTGTATATTGGGAAGTTGATGAGTCAGTTTTAGGCTAGGAAATTCTCTATAGGAGAAATCATAGTAGCGGCCCTGGGAAGCCAAGACGAGTCGTTACACCTTAAGCCTCTAAATCATGCAAGGAAGTGATCTTAACACTTTTAAACACTTAGGCATGCATTACAATCACTTGATCACCAAATTATAGCATTTAATACAAATTTAAGTGAAGTGCGTGATCTTAATCAGGTTGACATGAATTTGAAAAGTATAAGTGTTGTTTTGCCATAGAAACAGAAAAAATTGTTTGTCCATAATTTTTTGTTCATCATTCTATTAGTCTTGCATCATCTTGATCATTTGTTTTTCATCCAATGCATCGAATTTGTCATATCTTGTTATCAGTCCATCATAGATCTGGTTAATATTCTTTTACACTATAATCCCATCTTAATTACTATATCAGACTAGAAATATCATTAAGTTAATTGGCTCATTAAAATCACCAAAACAAAAATTGTATCCTTTAGGGTTAATATCTTCCTTACTCTCTCCTCCATGGATTAAGGTCTCCCGAGTGCGTTTAAGTCGCTGATATCTTGTTGAATCTCTTATATATTTCTTGTACAATTTTTGTCTCTCTTATTCTGAAAATCTTGTAGTGATGTACGAGGGCACTAATTTTCGATTCATTCACTTGATTGGTACCTTTATGTGTTACCTTGAGTGCGTCTCACATTTGTTTGGTTGATTAGCCATCTGATATCACATTATATACATTCATGTCAAATGCACAAAAAATAAGATTAAAAACTTGGGCCTTTAAAGACAATGGTTTAATATCCTTCTCCTTATATTCAAACTCAGTATTTTCTATTTCACGTGAGTCTACGATTTTCTTGGGGATATAGGGACCATTCTTAGTAACCTACCAAGCCTCATACTTGGTGATTTGTAACAATGCTATCATTTTGGCATTGTCGAATAGATAATTATCTCTGGCTAGCAATAGAGGTCTAGGCATAGATTACCCTTCGAGCAAGTTCCTAAGTTATTTCGATGGATCCGGTCGCTATGGGTTTTAATCTTATAGGAAACTAAACTACCACTTGTTGATCAAGAAGTACCCAAGAAAGGGACTGAATCGGGTAATTCAAATAACTTTCACTTTTTCTACTTCTTTTTACTTTATCAAAGTTTCATATATACCTAACCAATCTAAATCAAGTTTACGTAAGTGTAGTAATAGTGCAGTGGAATAATTCCCTGGATGAGGGGTTATGGTTGTTACATTGATTATCTGGTTCCTTTTCTTTACATGATAGGATTTTGTTATCATTCCTAAGCATGTTTATTGACCAAGCTTGGGACTGTGTTACGGACACCCTCGGTCATCACGTGGATGGCCCGTATACATGTAGATCTGATCTAATTCCTTAGAAAGGTCGTAGTCAGTATCATTGGTATCCTTGGTATTAGTCCTCGAGTCTCGAGCAAAATCTTCGATTACTTACAACCCAGTGTTGAAGCCACATGCATTATATGTGAATATCAATTAGTCATACTCAAACTCACATGTGTTGCATGTTAGCTTTCTTTCTACACGTCACCTTATTTTGGACTTACAGTAATATCCTTCGTCACTCTCAAAATATAACAAAATCCCTCTGTAGTTGTGGAAATTTTAATATCATTACACAACATCATTGAATGATAATATATATATATATATATATATTAAAAAAGAAAAGTAGTACAATACTAGATATAATAATGAATTCCCAATAAACATATCAAACCAAGACCTTTCACCGTTTATGTCTGTTCTCCAGAAGATAACAGACAAAAGTGTCAACACCACCTGCATTTTTTATTTTATCTCCGATCAAGCCTCTCATTTTCCTTGTGTTAGCCCTTATTGACTCCCTCTCTTCACTTACCATTGCTAGCCTTGCCGATTCTGCTACGGACTCACTCGTAAACGATCCATCACGCTGATCCCTCACTATCTCGACCGCCAATTTTTTCCCCTCAAACAATCTCGCATTCAGTCCTTGATCGTTCATTATCGGAAGAAGAATTAGTACTCGACCAAATGACAAACCTTCAATGACCGAGTTCCAACCACAATGAGTCAAGAATCCCCCAATTGTCGGGTGACTCAATATATTAACCTGCGGGACCCACCCCACATGAACCAATCCACGTGTTTGGACCCGACCCATAAACCCATCCGGCAGCATATCGATCTCATCGATAGTTGACCTGGGTTGTTTCCTTAGTACCCAAAGGAAAGGTAGTCCACATTTCTCCAACCCATGGGCCAACTCACCGAGTTCTGATTCACTAAGTGCTGACTCACTTCCGAGTGCGACGTAAATAACCGAGTTCAGCTTCTGTTTGTCCAACCAGTCTTCGATACAAGTCCATTTTTCGTCTGTTTTCAACTCATCGACGTTTTCAGGTATCGGTGGCAGAAATCCCACCGGAATAATGGGTTTCCGGTAAAACGCAGACAGAAGATTAAACCACTCCGGCTCAAATTCAACGGAACTTCTTAAAACAAACCGCTCGGGATCGAAAGTGCCCGACTCGTTACCGCTCGAGCCATCGACGTATTTCGCCACCTCGTGGAGACGATAGACGATGTGAGATTCGAACGGTATCCATTTTGGGACAACAGTGAAGTCTTCGGCGGTCAATCTGTTATCCTCTCTGCTAATCAGTACAGACGGAGGACCGATGTAGGCCATGGTTGCGGCGGAGAAGAGGCGTAATCGTAAACGATCCAATCGGGCGTCGGATTTGCCGTCCGGAGGAAATCGGCAAGCGGTAATTTCAGCAAATCGAATGCGATTTTTAGGAATTGAGCTTTATGGTAAGGTATGTCCATGG
Source organism: Eucommia ulmoides (assembly GCA_016647705.1). NCBI lineage: Eukaryota > Viridiplantae > Streptophyta > Magnoliopsida > Garryales > Eucommiaceae > Eucommia > Eucommia ulmoides. The sequence goes on along the minus strand of CM028334.1, from coordinate 36,782,639 downwards.
AAGACTCGGCGTTTTCCGGTAGATTTTCGACCGCCGTCAGTGGAAGGGACACGAAATTGATGAGAGTAGTAAATTTTGGCGGCAATCTGGGGAGTCTTTGGAGGTTTCTGGGGGTGGAAACGAAGGAGATTCTGTGACCCTTCTGAGCTAAGAGCTTGGATATGTTGAGAAACGGTATGAGATGGCCCATGGCTAGCCATGGGAACATCACAACGTGGAGAGAATTGCTCTTTTCCATGAATGTTCAGGAATAAAATTGTTGTAAAGCGGGTTAATATACACTATATTCGCAATAATACCCAGTGATAGGGAGAAACCTCTGGTAAGGATAAACTTCAGATCACTCGTTGACCAAACAAAAATATAGGGAAGTGTGGAATTACGTGTGACACCCCTATGTTTGAGACAAATGCCATGATCCTCTTCTTTCTCTTCTTTCCATCCTCGTCTATTTCTCTCTCCTAAACCAAATCATTTGACAAAAACAGGAGAAGATTTGGACTGCCTTGTCGAAAATGAATATTCCAAATTAAGAAAGCATTACCTTTGTCCACAAATTAACATTTGCAACTTGCACATTACCTGATTTTCATTAACTATTATGAAGTCTTCTAGTTGATTTATATAAATATCGTTTACAATGTTGCTATTGAAATTTCTATATTAATCTTCCATATTTCATAATCTAAGGTATACAATAACGAATGATAAAATCTTCGTGCTACAACACCCTATCGTCATTAATCTTTGTTTGCATGTATTCACGTTACCGTCTAAGTCTAAACACGGTTAGCTGTACAAACAATCAATCAATGATTTTATAGCCGTTTTTCCTTTATGATGACCAACATCATATCCTTTGTAGCTAGTAAGTCTTGTTAACTCTCACTGGAAGTAACTCCTCATCATCTTGATTAAAATACGTAGTACATCTATTAGATGACGTGGATGTTCTACCATCCATACAAAGAAATTGCATACTATGTGCATTTACTATAAAATGTTCCCAAGAAACTTTATTATTGGTTTGTATGGTGTCCAATACGTGGTCCATTTTTATCTTTCATCAATGCCAAAAGCTTAAACTATTTCTCTAGAATGTAGCAGTTCCGCAAACAACTTTTGTTTACTTGAATGATAGAAGTGGTACACTGCAGTTTCCATAACTACATTCTGAAACCTACAATTATGAGTACTAGATTTCAACTTGTTAGTAACGAGTTTAATCAATTAATTCTCAACAACTTGAGATTCGGCTTCCGCCCACACCATATCTCATACAGTGTCTCTGGAACAGAAATAGTAGGAACCTTTCTTAGAAAATATGTTACAGTGAAAAAGAGAATTTTTTCAAAATGGGTGAACTAGTATGACTCATAATCAATCTGACCATATCTCATAGGTCCGATATTCTCCTTTTACGATATCTCGTGAGATTATGATGTATAAGGAAGATGCTACTATAAAGTATATGGTGATCCCGAAAATGATCCTAAATGAATGAACATTTTGCTTCCTCAATCTAATTGTTGAGTCTTAATACATTTCTATTTGTTCTTCTACCTCTAATATGAATTAAGTAGTCAAATTTATATATTAATAGATACACCAACCCTAAGCTAAAGTAAAGATTATGAAGTTTATATCTTGAGCTTCCAAAGCCTATGGACCCGCACACGTTAGTATGAACCGAGCACCCTTTAAGTTCATTTCCTCATCATTTATACTTACGTGACATTCTTTTTAAAAGTATGTCTTTTGAAACCTAGAACTTCTTAAGTTCCTTTTCCATTGCTCAATTTGAATGTAGTGAAAGTACCTCACTTTTCTCGAATTTCTTCCTTTTATTGATCTAACATTTTGGCTCTTTGAGAACAAACACTTTCCTCTCTTACTTGTTCTTGGAGGAATAACTCTCTTTCCAAACGAGAAACAATCACTTTGACTTTTCAAGATCCTGTGATTATCTTCAACAAATTTAGAAGTATAGGAAGAAAGACTTCTAAATTATTGATGTTGAAGTTTACCTAAAGCTGAGAGAATCGGTGCAACATTATTTGTAGAAATTAATTTACTCCCAATTTAGGGAATTCGAAAAGATCGTAAATCCTTCAGATCTTAGCTATGGCCAATAATCTTGGGCTGAAGCCCATCGACAGATGATACTACTGCCATTCTGCCCAAATATATTCATTTCAAGGTGTTATATCTTGCAATGCAACTATGCTTGCCATAGAGAGACTCCAAGCATCCACTGTCACATACAAATTCAATAGACTTTCAAATTGTATCTAGATCTGTTTACTTGATGTTATTTAATAACATAAAACTTGCTTATAATCCTTATTTTATTATCAGATAGTTACATGTTTTTCTATAGTGTTTTGTCTCGTAAGACAACTAGATCATACAGAACTTAACATAACATTTTTATAATTTAAAATGAATTTTAATTTCCAAATTTTTTTTGAGAAATTTGAGTCTGATTAAATTAATTTTCTCAAGAACTTTAATAAATAGTTTAGTTCATGTATATTTATATAAAGAAGTATAATCAACAAACAAAATGAACATAAAAATATTGTACATTATCTTTAGATTTATTAGGGTCTTTTATGAATCTAAATTTATTGCCACTAAATTTTTCAAATCTCACTGTCCTCTAGAAAAATTATTACATTCCAAAAATATTCCTAGTGCAGAATTAAATAATCTTTCCCCGTCAATAATGTCTGCCTACTAGCTAAGGAACTACTATTTCTAGGGATAAGAAACACATTTGTTTTAGAGAGCACTTTTTTCATTGAGAATTCATCGTTCCCTTTTATGTGAAATCCCCAACGGAGAATTAGAAACTTGTGGGTCCTTATCTATTTCATCTCTCGAGCCTTGAAGAAAATCCCATCCCATTCAGACTCCATCTCTCAAGCCTTAAAAAAAAAAAAAAAAAAAAAAAAAAACTCCCTTTCGGACTGTATCTCTTCTTTTTGTGGGTAAGATTCAATTTAGGTTGGGTCTCTAGTTTGATCATAGTGTTCCCTACTAGCTAAGGATATCTCGCTAGTTAAGTTATGCCTACTCAGCATGGTCCAAGCTAGTCCTAATGTGTGCAACGCCTTACTAGCTAAGTTAACACATCAGTCCACCTGTTGCATGTTATAAATAAATACAAGTTCATTGTGAGCTTGATTTCCAAGACACGGTACCTCCCTACTACATAAGTAGCCATTTTTGGCTCATGGAAGCCCTACCTGAAAAAAAACAATGGTGGAAGACCACGAAGACACATGTCTCATTCTCTCCTACTTTCAACTTAATATCTTCTTTGAGGGATTTTCAATTTTAGATCTCATAATTTTCTTATTTACTTTATTTAACATGCATCATGTGTATATATATAAAAAAATAAAGGACAAATTACAATTTTAATCTTTGTATTTGCACGCGTTTTTCTATTTGGCCCTCTAATTTTTTATTTTTTATTTTCGTCAAAGTGGTCATTGTATTTGTACACGATTTTTTAAGTAACCCTTCTATCAAAAATCGAGGTTATCTTTAACAGTTTTTTTGTCATGTGACTTGCACATGCAACTTTCAAGGTTAAAAAAGTAATTTTCCTTTTTTTCTTTTTCTTTTTTTCCTTTTCTTTTCTTTTTCTTTTTTCTTTCTCTTTTTCTTTCTCCGGCCCTGTCTTCCATCATCTGCCGACTCATCTTCTTCATATTTTCTTCAATAAGTCTTTCAAGGGTGTTTACCGACAACGGTGCTGGGGAATAATAACCTTAGTAGGGGTATCTAGTTGCTGAGTTTGCCACCATGCCCTAGTGAAAATTCAAAAAGACCAAGAAACGCTTCTGCACGAAGGCGAAGAACACTAATCTTTTCTACTAGTATTGCTCTTTCAATTATCTTGTTACTTGCATGCCTTTGCATTCTTTTGTATATGCTCAAAAGATCCCAAAAAGGCAATCTTCTTCAGAATTTGAATTAGGAAACCAGTATCCTACCATCTCCTATAAGGAACTTCTCCATGCTGAATTTTTTTAATTAAATATGGGCTAACATTAGCCTCTCGCACTCAATATAATAAGGGTTGTATTTCTCCTGTAATACCCCGAAAATTTATATTCATGAAAATATTATTTTATGTAAGTTTAATATTTTTTTAACACTGTTTTGTAAATTTATGGTATAAATAATATTTGACAATTTTGGGGGGTAAATGTTAATTTTAAATTGATTTCAGAAGTTTTGAGATTATTGTGTTGTTTAAAATATATTTTTAATAATTTTGAGATATAATTAATATTTTTATTTTATTTTAAAGGGGCATTATATAAATTAATTAATTAATTAATTAATTAATGGATGAAAATAGTTTCCTTGATAAAGAAGGAAACTAAATTCATATATATATAAATATATAGAAAGACATGTGTATATGTCATTAGAATATTATAATATATATATATATATATATATATATATATATATATATATATATATATGTCGAAACAATGATGGGGAAGAGGGGATTTGATCAGATTAATTCTATTTATATGCATATATATCTTTTGAATGTTTTTTTTAGCGAGAATAGTATTTTGGCTCAGATTTAGATTTCGCATTTCAAGTAGAATTTCTAACTCTTTTAATCTATGTATTTAATTTTCCTATTGTGAGATTTTTATTATTATTGTTGTCGAATTTTAATTGTTAATTTCCCTGAAATAATTATAATTATGTAGAAATTATGTGGGAATCATGCTTGTGTGTTTATTTGGTATATTAATTAAATACACGTATTAGAGGAGTTGAAATTCTATTAAGCCCTGACAACCCTACAGTTTTGATTGCAGAGCTGGTGAGAACGAATTGCGTCGAAAATTTTAGTTGAATTTCGATTTAATTTGTAATAATTATAATTATATGTATATATTAGTAGAATGGTTTTTGAGCCATAGAATTGGAGTTTCAAATGTCACTGTTTGAATTATAATTCTTATTCTTGGGTAGATTATATATATATATATTGGAAATGAAAATGTTTCCTAGATTAATTTAGAAAGGAAAATATATTTACTAGTTTAATATCATAAATTGTTTATAATTATCATAAATTGTTAATATTTGGTTGATATATTATCATATACTCCTCAATAGATGATAATATAATTTATACTCATATAAATTGATCCTAATAAATATACAAAAAAGAGCAGGTCGTTGGGTTGTAACCAAAATAGAAATTTATATTGATATAAGTTGAGTTCACATTTGATGCTTTGTTCCCCTGAAGTTTGGTGGAATTGTTGCCTTGGTCGCTTTGGATTTCAATTTGAACATATTAATATCTTAGCACCAAAATTGACTCGATAAAAATTGAGATTAGAAATTAAGTTTTTTTTTTTTTTAATGAAATATTTGTTATTTCATTATAATTCAATATTTATAATTATCGTTGTAACTGTAAAAAAAAATTCTCAAATTTATGAAATGAGATGTTAGACGTTCGGTTTTGGAGTTAATTCTCCAAGAGTAGAAACCACATGGCAGCCCTAGGAAATCGAGCCATTACATAGTGGTATCGGAGATGAATTATTAAGTAATACTAATTTAGTTATAAATGGTAAAATATTTGGGGTATAATTTCTATCGAAGAAACCAAGTAACGGCCCTAAGAAATCGAGTCGTTACAGAGTGGTATCAGAGCGGGTTTGTGACCACTCTAGACTTGGGTTATGGTACCCATTACTCATAATAAATGAAGTAATACTTAAAAATAATAATTTTCGTATAACTCATTAATTAAAATATATATATATATAATAATAATTGGTATGGAAAGTGAGCTTTTAATATAATGTATAGTTGAATCTGAGCCTTGTTATAATATAATATGTTTTCTGTTTTATAAAGTTTTTATTTCTCTGTTTATATAATTTTATTAGTCCATTCAACTTTTTTTTCCCGCATGTTAATCGGCAATGGATATTATTAAATTTATTTTGTTAATTAATGGCCTATTTGTTTATTATCCTGATTGCTATATTTGAAACTAAATTACCTCATTTCCTTTACTGCTATCGTGATATGTGAATCTGTAGAAATTAAAAAAAAAATGTACCAATTGCATCTTCTTGTGCTACTAGAAGTATCTTATATCCAGGAAATTGAATGGGACAATAATGGTTTCCTTCATTTTTTTTTTATTTTTTATTTTTTTGTATATGGAGATATTGATATATTGATTATACTTCACGTTAGATGAAACTTAATTCTGTTCTTTTGAATAGATCGTGAAAATAATTTAATAGGCATTTGATATGCTATCCTTTTAACAATACGTCCCCGACTTTTATCAGTTGTCTTCTTGATAATATTTAGGAGAGTGTCGTGTTAGTCATAGACCATAGGATTTGTCGTTGAATTAAAAGTATTAATTTAAAGGTGTTTCCTTTCTTCTGTATAAATTGTCAAATTATAATTTCGTATTAAATTGAGAAAAAAAAGTTGTTGAAAGTGGATAGTCTTATGATGCTAAATGGATCAAGAAAATTTTAAAAGTGAAAAAAATATTTTTATTATTCTGCTATGCCATAGTTGTCTTGTCAAGAGAGCATGCCCTGCGAGATGTGGTTGGTCCTTATAGAGGGGCATGTCATGTAGGACGTATATTGATATATTGTATTGAGACCTGTCAGGAGGACAAGTCATGTAGGTGGTTGATTATGTTTGTTGATATGTTGAGATATGTCAGGAGGGCAAGTCTTGTAGGTAGTTGATTATGTTATTTATATGGTATTTTATAACATCGTGTTGACTCTTACCATTTGAGATATCGAATGGCCCTGACACTGATAGCCACCTTAGATGCCACAGTTGTGTAGGTTATGGTATTGTCGTAACTCCCGATCATGAGGTGAAATGATTCTATAGTTAGTATAGAAATATGTGTGCGATATTTTATTATATATCAAAATAATTTGATTGGTGTGATTTAAAAACATCATTTTATTGTAATGATAACAGTGGAATTTTATTCTGGCCTGGTGTGTGGTTATATTATATTATATTTTGAAAAGTGATGTTTAATAAATATACTTGGTCTATAAATTCTTTTTATATTATGAAGACAGCATGTGCATTGTCTTCTATGTAAATTGTCAAATTATATTTTTGTACTAAGATGTGGAAAAAAAAAAAGTTTATTAAAATGGATAATTTTATAATGTTACGCGGATCAAGTAAATTTTTAAATGTGAAAAGTGATTTTTTATTATCCAACTCTGCCATAGCGTGATTCCGATAGGAAGGCATATCATGTGGGATATTGTTAATCCTAACAGGAGGGCATGTTCTATAAGATGATATGTTGTGACCTGACAAGATGGTAAGTCTTGCATGTGATTGATATCTATTGTTGTTGTTGTTGAAGATGATGATTATCATCATGATATAGTGGTTTATATCATGTGTCGGCTCCTATCATTGGAGATATTAAATGACCTTAACACTGATTGCAACCTTAGATTGCACAGATGGACAGGTTACAATACCGTTATAACTCTTGATCGTGAGGTAAACGATCCTATGGTTGGTAAGGAAGTATGTTATTTTATTATATACAAGTGAGTTGACCAGTTAACTTAAATTTGATTGTTATGTTACGATGATATTTTTGTTGGGGTTTAGATACTGCTCAATGTGGCTATATTTATTGAAAAGTGGATTTTGGTAAAAATACTTGATCTATAAAATGATTTTATACTACAAAGATAGTACATTGATAAAAATAACTCAGATAAATATTAGTCCACTGCTAGCATTAGGTGAAGTCAGAGTGTAAGGTCATTATGAGACTAATGGGAGCCAATTTTTACTTAGAAATGTTAATTTGAATTTTTGAGCTTAATTGATGCTGTAGAAATGCGATTGGGGCTTTATGTAATATTTTTTGTTTATATAGTTTATGTGAGAATTCAGTATTTAACTCATTATGTTGCGTGGCTTTGGAAACGTAATTATATGATTTGAGATGTATTTGATTTTATTTTATTTTATAGTTTGATACGGATTTAGGTATTTTATACGTATTTGTGTGGTTGAGACATATTTACGTGTTCCTAGATATATTTAAGTGGTTGGAATATATTTATGTGTTTCGAGACATATTTATGTGATTTAGACGTATTTATGTGATTAAGAAATACTTATATATTTTAGGACGTATTTATGTAATTGAGATATATTTATGAGTTTTCAGACATATTTCAGAAAATCAGTTATTTGAGATTTAGATTGTGTTGATATTTTATGAAAACATTTACGAGATTATTGAAATTTTAATGTGGATATTGTGATTGATTATTTTTAGTCTCATGGGACAGTCACAAGGAATTGGGCTATCTATTGGATAAAATGTTAGCTGCAATATGCTGGTTTAAAATGTCGGATGGAATTAGTAAATGTTGGTTATGGGATATGACATTGAACTTGGAAAATCATGCCAAGTGAGAAAATTATCATGATCATAGACCTGTTGGAATTGAGATTGACACAATTCAGTGAGACTACTGTAATACTTTTAATATATATTGTTAGTTATTGCTATTTTTATCAAAATTGCACAGTGGGAGCATGATAGTGACTTTCGGTTATTATTGTTTAATTGAGAGTGACTTGTACAGTGCGATTCTGAATTATTATTGTTTTAAACGAAATTTCGAGGACGAAATTTATTTAAGAGAGGTAGATTGTAATACCCCAGAAATTTATATTCTTAAAAATATTATATTATATAACTTTAATATTTTTTTAAGACTGTTTTACAAATTCATGGTATAAATAATATTTGACAAATTTTGGGGTAAATGTTAATTTTGAATTGATTTCAGAAGTTTTGAGATTATTATGTTATTTAAAATATATTTTAAAGAGCTTTGGGATATAATTAATATATTTTTTATTTTAAGAGAGACATTGTGTAAATAAATTAATTAATTAATAGACGAAAATAGTTTCCTTCATTAAGAATGAAACCAAATTTATATTATATATATAGAAAGACATGTGTATGTGTCATTAGAATATAATAATAATAATAATAATAATAATAATTATTATTATTATTATTATTATTATTGTATATATATATATATATATATATGGGAATGGGGATTTGATCAGAATAATTCTATTTATATGCATATATATCTTTTGAATGTTTTTTTGCGAGAATAGTATTTTGGTTCGGATTTCAGCTTCGTATTACAAGTAGAATTTTTAACTTTTTTAATTGATGTATTTAATTTTCCTATTCTGAGATTTATGTTATCATTGTTGTCGAATTTTAACTGTTAATTTTTATGAAATAATTATAATTACGTGCAAATTATGTGGGAATCATGCTTGTGTGTTTATTTTGTATATTAATTAAATACACGTATTAGAGGAGTTAAAATTCTATTGAGTCTTGACTCACAATCCCACAGTTTTGATTGCAGAGCCGATAAGAACAAATTGAGCCAAAAATTTTAGTTGAATTTCTATTTAATTTGTAATAATTATAATTATATGTATATATTAGTAGAATGGTTTTGGAGCTACAGAATTGGAGTTTTAAATGTCACTGTGTGAATTATAATTCTTATTTTTGGGTAGATTACATTTTTATATATATATATATATATATTGGAAATAAAAATGTTTCCTAGATTAATTTAAAAAGACAAATATATTTACTAGTTTAATATCATAAATTATTTATAATTATGATAAACTGTTAATATTTGGTTGATATATTATCATATACTCCTCAGTATGTGATAATATAATTTATACTAATAATAATTGATCCTAATAAATATATAGAAAAGAATAGGCCATTGGGTTGTATACAAAATAGAAATTGTTGATCCTAAAATTTTGATGAACAATTAAGTGTTGATGTTTTAGTGGAACTAATGGTTTATTAAGTGTTTCAGTTAATTAAAGTTCCAGTGATGAAAATACAATGACAAATTATAAATGGATGCTAAATGATGATGTCAAAGATGATAAGAATTAAGAGTTTGAAGAAATTAGGGAAAACAACTCAAGTAAATTTCAACTCTTAATATCCCAATTAAAAACACACACACGGGACAAAAAAAAAATTATTATTTATGTGTGTTTCGATAAGATGAAATTATTTGCTCCTATGTGTTTTAAAAGAAATATTTATAATTATCTAAAATGGAATTTAAGAAGTTAGTGGAGACAATTTAGAAGAGAAAATGGTTAAAGGGGCGAAAACGTAAAAAAAAAAAAAAAAAGAAGAGTTAAAAACAAGTTCAAAAAAGAGATCCAGCATACATAAGTCGACTGATGAGTTGACCAGACCAAGCAACATGAACTCTCTGTATCTCTGAGTCAACAGGTAGCTCGACCGGCCAAGAGAAGATAAACTCTTTGTATCTCCAAGTCGACAGGTTGGTCGACCGGTGAAGGTAAATCAAACTCTCTGAATCTTCAAGTCAACAGATACGTCAACCGATTAACGAAGCAGTGTTGGCTTGGCTACATCCTGAATTGGGTAGTCGAGTGACCGGTCGACTGGGGGCACTGTTTCAGTAAACTGTTGATTCCGAAATTATATCCAAAAGTAACCATTTTTTGTTGGGATTTGAGAGAGATTTCAGGGATATTATCATATTTAAGATATGTTTTACCTATTATTTAAATCCTATTGTGGTTCATTAAATTTTAATATTTCTCAATTTGGTACATAAAATTGTTTCTATTCTAATTAATTGAGATTAAGAAATATTTTGGGGACTTAATTGAGAGATTTAAAAGATGTAATTAAGTGAATTGAACCAAAATAAAGTCATAATGATATATGGGGTCTAAGAGAGCATTTAAGTGTCATGATACATGGGAACTAGTCATTAGAGAACTGATTTATTTTCCATATATATAGACCTGCGAATTTCATATATCATTAATTAAGAGAAGTGGGCTAAAAGATTAAGAGATCATATTGAGCTATTCTAAGAGTTATCATACTGAGTTTGTGAGCTATTCTAAGAGACGAACTTGAATCATTGGCTATTAATCTTTGCTGCTACCGGATCTGAAGTAACATTACTCTATTAATTTTTTCTGTGGATTCCAGGTGAGATCTTTCCAATTACTTTCTTTATTGCATTACTTATTTAATTTTGGAAATTGATCTTTAGAAATTGTTTTTTATTCTTTATTGAATAAAATATTTTATAAAAAATTTCTTGAATCTGATTAAGCGCTCAATTATTTGCTATCCATATTTTGTTAAAATCAGATTTTCAATCTCACATTTTTCTATCACTAGATTTGGGATATTAATCGAGATATAATTTATCTGAGATGGTAGAAGCTCCGAGTGAGATAATTTTCTTATCAATTTGTATTGGTGAGTAGTGTAACGGATTAAATACTGTTGAGGGTATTTAATCAAAGGGTAACCGATTTTCAGTCTCTTCCTGTAAAAAGATTGAGGTAGTAATTCTTCTTGGATAGAATTGTTTGGAGTGAATTTTATAAAGGTTTAATCCTTACCAGGTAAAAGGATATTTGGAGTGTTGGTGAGATTTTGATTCTTTTGCCTTAATGTTAAAAATAATTAGGTTATTCTTTAACCTGTAAAAAGTAGAGGTTCTTCCGTAGCCTGTGAAAAGGATTTTGTAAAGATTGATTCTGAGCCTGTAAAGAAATCATTGTGAGAATTTGGTTTCTACCTTTAAAGGGATCTTGAGTATTAGTGGGTGCGACTCTCCGTGGGGCTCGGGGGGACTAGATTAGCCAAGAGTAGCTTGATGAACCAATATAAATCTCTGATGTACTGCAATATTTACTTTGTTTATTTTTATTATTTAGTGTGCACCTAGTTGATTATATATTTCCGTTATGATATAAAGATAATAATTAATTTAGGATTAAAATTAATTATTTGATTTATTGAAGTTTTATTCTGATAAATTTTTAATTACCCAATTCACCCCCTCTTAGGTATTCCATTGGGCCAACAATTGGCATCAGAGCTAGTTTAACTCGAAATTTTTAGATAACAAAGATCACATGGAGTCTCTTGATTCGGAAGTTATGTGTACTACTATTGATTCTACTTCTCCTAATAGTCATTGTTTTGATCGTGAGTCTGATATAATTTGTAATAATGAGAATACAGATAAGGCTATTAAGACTCTTATTGCTCTTACGTATGTTTTTGGAAAAGAGAATTTTAAACTAGAGCAAACGATTTCAACTCTTAAAAATGAGAAGTTTAGCACTGTCGAACCTCTCAAGAAAAAGAATTTGGATAAATATTTTGAAACTGTTGAGTGTAAAAATGCTTTATCTGAAATCAGTAAGTTGTATGATAAAATTGAGTCTCCTGAGGATGAGACTAAGGTTTTGAAAAATAATTTTTATGATCTTTAACAGAATGAATTTAAAAGAAAAATCTTGAAACCTTAAATGAGGCCTTGAGTATTGAATTGGACAATACAAGGTGTGAACTTGATAGAGCTCGTGTGAAAATTCATTCTGTTGAAAATAAGTGCCAAATTCTTAAGAATCTTGAATTTATGTATGAAAAGAATTTTGGTCTACAGGTAAACATTAGCACCAATGAACGGTTACTTGAGAAGACTCAAAAGGAGATTAAAGAAGCAATGGATAAATTCAAGGATGTTGAGAGTACTAAATCTTTTGAAAACCCAATAGTTACTAAAGCTACTTTTCAAAATCGCAGAAAATATTATGCTCCCGTAAGAAACACTAACTATTCAAAGAAGCGTGCTAACAGTATTAGTGTTTTTATTGTGGTAAATTTGGTTATTATGAAAACTCTTGTTATTTATTGCATAGTTACCCTATCAGATCCATAAATAACTGGATACCAAAAAGAGAAAATTTTGGTGCAGGAAGAAATCAGAGATTCAGACAAAGGTACAATGAATACTACGTGCCGACAAAGAGATTTAAATAGACAAGAAGGTACAATGAATATTCCATGCCAAAGAGGGAACCAAGGTTCAATGTACCTAATAAGAAATCATCACGTGCCAAATACGAGAGTACAGAAGCAATAAGCTCAATATGTTAGAGCTGGCAAAGCTTATCCACAACAAATGGTAAGATACCAGTACAAGAAAATGTTCATTTACAAAGTTATGTCAAAGTAGCATGAAGCATCAAACAAAGGTAAAAAAGTTCTTACTGAATCAGTTTAAAGAATTGTTGTTCCTAAGAATGAAGAAATTTAGGTGAAAAATCAAACATTGGCGGAATCAAAGAATGCCAAGTCAGAAATTAGTAATCCATCAAAGGTACACACACCACTTGCTCTCAAAGATGATTCAAGTACGTCAAAAATTTTAAAGTTTAAGTTTATTAATTTTGTTTAGGAGACTGAGCCTGTTCATTTTGAAATTTAGATATTTGTAATACATGTGTGCGTGTGTGTTTAAAAGTGTGAGTAAATAATTTTTTAAAATATATGTGGATCAAAATAAGACGTAAAAATTTAGCTAAGTGGATCAAATTAGGTTTAAATGCAGAAAATCAAACAAATCAGAAGTGAGCAGTCGACTCATAAGTCGACCGATAGTTTCAAGCTAGAATATCGAGAGTCACGCTGAGTTCAGTTGTCAACTGCCCCGTCGACCGATCCTATCGGGATATAAATATCCTGACTTCTTTATTTCATTTCCTCCGAACCCTAAAACTTCTCTTCTCTAAAAACCCCTCATCTCCTAAGATCGTTCAAGCCTAAATCTCACGAAATCAGTCCGTTTCAGCTCGAATTTGAAGAATTCTTGGTTGAATCAAAAGGTCTAAGGCTCGAATCTGTGTGTTGGAGGGTATTCTCTCGCGAAACAGGTTGGTTCGTCCTCTCTTATTCTAGGGTTTCGATTGGTTTTCTATTTGGACTTAGTCTCTTGGGCTATTTTTGGTTGATTGGTTTTAAGATTGTGTGAAATATGCCTAGAATCAAGAATTGTGTTAATAGGCCTAAATTTAACAATGTATTTTTTCGTAGATAAGAGGATGAGAAAAAATACAATGAGGAGTTTGTTAATCGTAGAGTTTTAGGTTGCAAACCTATTAACCTTGTTGATTTGAAAGAGAAAAATATTGATATTGAAAGATATTTTAGGAATTTGGGATGGGTTGATTTTTTCACCCAAAGACATAAGTGGATGTCGGTATGGGTACGGATGTTTTATAACAATATGACCCACGATATTACTAAGCCATATTTTGGAAATACCTAGAGGAGATGTTGTTCCGTATAATACCCTCACTGGCTTTCGATAAATTTCAATAGAAGGGCAACTGCTGAAAATTTTGATTTAGAGGGAGACAAAGCAGGATCATTGCCTTTTGAGCATCGATTCCTTCATTTGGTGCTAACCTATTCGGTTGTGCCCAGAGGGAGAAGTCATGCTAATGTGAATGATTTTGATTTGTATTTGATGAATGAGATTGTGGAAGGGAGGAAGTTGGATTTGGCTCATATTATGATGGATCATATGAAATATATGTTCAGAAACCCTCTAGAATATTACCCTATATTGATGCACTCCAAAGGTTGTTTGATCACTTTGGAGTTATAGTTGATCATGATGAGCAAATGTTTATGACAATCACATCTGGATGGATAAATGTGGAGAATGCTTTATTAATGGGGTATGAGTACAGAGGAAATAGATGGGTAAAGAAGAGGAATCAGAAAAGACAGAGAATGCAGCGTGTAGATGAGGAAGAAGAAATGAGCATAGATCAGAAGATGGATTTTCTTCATGATCGGATTGATGATTTGAGAATACATGCGGATTTAATGGATGAGAGGATGACTGGGCTAGAAAATAAAATGGTCTAGATGAATATGAATATGGAAGCTGGGTTCGGAAAAATCATAGGAAATCTGGAACAAATGTTTCAGTTTATGCAGTTATCTCATCATGGATACCAACAGCAGTATAGTGCTCAGCCACACTTTACTGGACATCTTATGTTTGGAGCACAACATTCCTTTGGAGGACCAACTGCAGCAGGACCATCTGGAGCAGGTCCATTTGGAGTAGTACCGTCAATGCCATTTCATCAGCAGATAACTCCAGGACCAATTGTTCAGTCAGGTGTTCCGTATCCATAGCAGCCAGCCACTAATCTGATGGGACTGTACTAGCACTTTTCTGGACAGAGCCCATACCAGACTTTATCATTTAGTCTCTTTTGATTTGTTATTCAGACAAGTTTCCCATTTTACTCTTTTGGTCTATAATAGTTAATCTAGGTTATTTGGTTTAACTTGACTTCTAGTGTTTGGATTTTGATGAATTACCTAGATTTGGTCTAATTGATTAGATTTGTTTTTATTTTTTTTTATCTCTAATGATGATCCACATCGTATTTGTTGAAAATAATTTTATTATATAAACTTGATTTATTAAAATGGATCTTATTTCTTTCAAAAATTGGGTAGATTTGATATTTATCTATAGTGTTAATGTTTTGTACTTAAAAAGTAATTTGTTAAAATGAGTATGGATTTTATGAATTAATTCAATGTTGGTAGGGCGTGAAACACACCAATACTTACTCTCGCAAGTATACGAGGTCTAAGTTTTAATAAAGTGAATCTTGAAGATCAGATATCGTTCCCACAGAGAAAAGTGTGAATAATTGAATACCGCAATTTACGTAGTCTCATGTTATCCTAACGATTAAAGGCATGATTTAAAATTAAACTAAGCTAAACTAAAATTAGTGGGTTATTCCTAACTAAGTTGATTAATTAGGGATCGATTTCGTTCACTTAATACATGTTTGATTTCATTTAGTTAACAATAACGGAGTTTAGGTATCCGACAATCTCGGTTCGTAAACTCCTCTGCCACCTCTTCCGAGTGTAAGACGAGGGAATACGTGACTTTGTGTCGACAAAAAGGTCCCCCTCAATGTCTTAACGACTCTAGGCCGTATGAGTCTTGACCCAACGTCATCGATTGCACATTAACTAACGCCCTCCCGGGTCGTTAGGTCGTAACGATGTGTTTACCCTAGTCCGAATCCAGGGTTACCTCTCCCGAGTGTCAAACCCTAGATTCTCAAATCCAACCCTAATACCATAACAAGCATACTAAGATTGTCATCAAATGATAAACACAATCGGACTTAAAAGCAACAACCGTTAAAGAAACATACATTAAACCAAATAAGTATTTACACAACTACATCTATCCCTAACTAATCCTTAATTAAACTAACATGTTCTTAGCCAATACAATATTAAATCAAGAGGAGATCATCAATATAAACAATAAACATTAAGTACAAAGATGGAAACAAGGAAAGAAAAATCAAATCTCAAAGTGGAGTAGTCCACTTTCGCCGAAGAACAATCCTCCTGAGCTTCCTCTTCTCCATTAATGAACTTCCACTTCTAGCTCTTCAAGAAATGGCCAAGAACAGTCTCTAAACTAATCTAATCTACTTCCTATATTATCTAAACCTAACTAAGGTGAAAGGAGCTCTCAAAATATCAACCGGTGCTCTCTCTCGCGTCTAAGGGTATAGGGGGTTCTTCACAATTGGGGGAGAAAGGGGTTAAAAAGAAGGATTTGGAAAATATCTTCAAAATATCTAAAAATAGATATTTCTACGCAGAGTATCACCTCCTAAGCAGTAGTTCACCACTTAGGTAGTGGTTTAAATCGGTTTAAGCCTTTGTCGAATCTTCGCTTAGGCGGTAGTTTCCTCACCTAGGCGGTGGCTGTTGGCATAACAATCTGACGTTTTCTCACCTAGGCGGTGGTTTTCTCGCCTAGGCGGTGGTTCAGCACTCTAACATTCTGCCTCTTTTCCGCCTAGGCGGTGGTCTTCATTCACCGAAACCCTATTTTTCATATTTTGTTCACTGTTTTTCCACCGTTTTCACTTGTTTATCACCCTTTAACGTCCCTTCACCTGTTTTACACTAAAACAAACTAAAACACAATTAAATACAACTAATACGCTTAAAAACTAACAAATTCGATTTCGAAATAAATAGGTTTTTCACACCTATCAAATGTGTTTGCCTAAAGTGTTTATTGGTTGTGTTCCCTCCCTCCCTAAATTTTGTTTTTGAAGATGAGAAAGGGGGAGAAATTAAATGAAATTTTATTAATTGAGAGCATTTTTTTTTGTGCTTTATTGATTATATTTTTTTAAATCTTCATTATGATACTTAAATGGGTTATAAAACCCGTCCTCATATTTGTTTTAAAAGAAATATTTATAATTATCTAAAATGGAATTTAAGAAGTTAGTGGAGACAATTTAGAAGAGAAAATGGTTAAAGGGGCAAAAACGTAAAAAATAAAGAGTTAAAAACGAGTTCAGTAAAGAGATCCAGCAGACATAAGTCGACTGATGAGTCGACCAGACCAAGCAACATGAACTCTCTGTATCTCTAAGTCGACAGGTAGGTCGACTGGTGAAGGTAAATCAAACTCTCTGAATCTTCAAGTCGACAGATAGGTCGACCGATGAACGTAGCAGTGTTGGCTTAGCTACATCCTGAATTGGGCAGTCGAGTGACCGGTCGACTGGGGGCACTGTTTCAGTATACTGTTGATTCCGAAATTATATCCAAAAGTAACCGTTTTTGTTGGGATTTGAGAGAGATTTCAGGGATATTATCATATTTAAGATATGCTTCATCTATTATTTAAATTCTATTGTTTGGTTCATTAAATTTTAATGTTTCTCAATTTGGTACATAAAATTGTTTCTATTCTAATTAATTGAGATTGAGAAATATTTAGAGAACTTAATTGAGAGATTTAAAAGATGTAATTAATTGAATTAAACCAAAATAAAGTCATAATGATATATGGGGTCTAAGAGAGCATTTAAGTGTCATGATATATGGGAACTAGTCGTTAGAGAGCTAATTTATTTCCCATATATATAGACCTGCGAATTTCATATATCATTAATTAAGAGAAGTGAGCAAAAAGATTAAGAGATCATATTGAGCTATTCTAATAGTTATCATACTGAGTTTGTGAGTTATTCTAATAGACGATCTTGAATCATTAGCTATTAATCTTTGTTACTACCGGATCTGAAATAACATTGCTCTTTTTATTTTTTCTGTGGATTTCAGGTGAGATCTTTCAAATTACTTTCTTTATTGCAATACTTGTTTAATTTTTGAAATTGATCTTTAGAAATTATTTTTGATTCTTTATTGAAGAAAATATTTTATAAGCAATTTCTTAAATCTGATTACGTGCTCAATTATTTTCTATCCATATTTTGTTAAAATTAGATTTTCAGTCTCACATTTTTCTATCACTAGATTTGGGATATTAATCGAGTTATAATTTATCTGGGGTGGTAAAAGCTCCGAGTGAGATAATCTGCTTATCAATTTGTATTGGTGACTAATGTGACGGATTAAATACTGTTGGGGGTATTTAATCAAAGGGTAGCCGATTTTCAGTCTCTTCCTATAAAGAGATTGAGGTAGTAATTATTTCTGGATAGAATTATTTTGAGTGAATTTTATAACGGTTCAATCCTTATCGGGTAAAAGGATATTTGGAGTATTGGTGAAATTTTGATTCTTTTCCCTTAGTGTTAAAAAGAATTAGGTTATTCTTTAACCTGTAAAAAGTAGAGCTTCTTCCTTAGTCTGTGAAAAGGATTTTGTAAAGGTTGATTTTGAGCCTGTAAAAAAATTGCTGTAAGGGTTTGGTTTCTACCTTTAAAGGGATCTTGAGTATTAGTAGGTGCAACTCTCTGTGGGGCTCAAGGGATTGGATTAGCCAAGAGTAACTTGGTGAATCAGTATAAATTTCTGGTGTGCTGCAATATTTACTTTGTTTATTTTTTATGTTTGGTGTACACCTAGTTGATTATATAATTCCGCTATGATATAAAGATAATAATTAATTTAGGATTAAAAATTAATTATTTGATTTATTAAAGTTTTATTCTGATAAATATTTAATTACCCAATTCACCCCCCTCTCTTAGGTATTCCACTAAGCCAACAGAAATTTATATTGATATAAGTTGAGTTCACATTTGACGCTTTGTTACCCTGAAGTTTGGAAAAATTGTTGCCTTGGTCGCTTTGGATTTCAATTTGAACATATTAATATCTTAGTACCAAAATTGACTTGATAAAAAATGGGATTAGAAATTAAGTAATTTTTTTAAAGAAATATTTGTTATTTCATTATAATTCGATATTTATAATTATCGTTGTAACTATAAAGAAATCTTAGATTTATGAAATGAGATGTTGGACATTCGGTTTTGGAGTTAATTCTCCAAAAGTATAAATCGGGTGGCAACCCTAGAAAACCGAGCCATTACATAGTGATATCGAAGCTAAATTATTAAGTAATACTAATTTAGTTATAAACGGTGAAATATTTTGGGTAGAATTCTCTATAGAAGAAACCAAGTGACGATCCTAGGAAATCGGGTCGTTACATCTCTGATCTGAATATGCAAGATTATCACCTCTCGAATGCTTAATCTTACACATCTATGATATCTAATTTACCTCTTGTATAAAGTAGTAAATACGCATAAAGAAATACAAAAGATTGAGGTATGAAATCCAATTAACAATAACTTAAAATTTCTAAGCATATTTCATATAAAGTTATTCAAAACCCCCTAGATAGAAATTTTAACACAACATAACAGAATCCATAACTAATATTATAAAAAATTTCATAAATGTAAACACGTGTTCAATGCAATATTCCAAATACAAAATTCAAGTAATATTAGGAAGAAGAGAATAAATCCAAATCTATATTGTGGAACAATTACTGATCTAATCTTTAATCTCGCACCTTCTTCGTGTTCTCGTTCTCTCCCGATCTCTCATCTTCCTTCTCTTCCAAATGAGCCAAATGGCCTTAATGAGTGTTCAAATCCGTAGGTTATCACTGCAGCTCGAGCGAAAGGTCACTGCAACGCCATTTCTTTTGGATTTCTCAAACAATTGGGCAAAACGTCAGCGCTGCAGCGCCAATTTGTGCTAATTGGCCCTCCAACGCAAGTCTTTTCTGCTGCAATGCGAGGCTTCTGAAAATGGTTGTAACATGCTCGTCCAAAATTCGATTGAGGTGATTCAATAGGCTGTGAAAATATAAGACATAGATCTACAATTTTCATATTTTGAGTTATTCCAAAATCGGATTTCATCATAGTCAAAATTGGTCTTGAAGTTACAACAACTGCACTTATTTTGGACCTTTTCTCCCATTTATTTATATACCTTAACAAAAAATATATCAAACTAACACAAATGCTTAAAAACTCATAAATATTTGAATCTAAAAATATTTGATTTATTGATACATAAACCACTCATCAAATACCTTCAAACTCAAATATTTGTTTGTCCTCAAGCAAAATAAACCGAAAAAAAAAAAAAATACAAATCAAATACTCAAAGCTAATGATGAAATTGTGAGTTTCATATCGAATCAATAGCCGTGCAAGAATCTCCGCAACCACAAGATGCTCCAAGCTCAAATGAAATCCACATATTGAGATTATCTCGAATTTCAACTTTAAGTATCAACTTCAATCCACTCAAGACTCTTGATGTGTAAGTGCATTCACAGTCACTCTTATCCAACCAAACAAGCCCCGAATAGATTTATGTACTGAGGAGACAATGAACACTCTCTAGATTTTGAATTTAAGAACAACCATAAGCCTATTTTTCGTGTCACTCTCCACTAATTGTGTAGGTACATATGTCATTGGCGATCAAAAAGACTTTGCGGGTTGTAATGTATGTCTATTGTAAAAGATAGAGTAAAATGTTATTTTTAGGCTCAAATCATCCTAGGCATGTATCGCAACTCATGGATCTTACAAGATTTTCAAGAAAAAGTTTCACCGACTTCCCCTTTCGTCATATGTATTCTTTCAATCGATCCCACAATGTATTATTCACAAAACAAACTAAAACACTTTTTTTTTTTTAAACAACATAGGTAAGAGTCGTACCCCAAAACTAAAAATCAACATTGGCCTCAATGTTACACAAAAATACTAGGCGAAAATGCTCACCACTATACTACAACGAATAATTTTTATTTATTTTTTTATTTTATTTTTATAACATAAACAACTAAAACAAACAAAATGAATACACAAACCATTCCACCAATGACGTTCCAAACACAGCCCATATTAGTCCTTTCGCTCAATGATCCATGCAACAATGACAATAAGTGATGGGTTTAGGAAGTGAAAATGCATTTAGTGGGGTGGATGCACAAATGTAGGTAATGAAATAATTAGGCAATAAGGTTCAACAGGGGTATCGAATGATAAAAAAATAAATCAGGGTTAGCTTCAAAGGCCCAAACGATCCCAAAAAAATATCTAAATCATCTCTCCAATCACACATAACCTTGTATTTCGCCTCAAGTTTCACTCAATTGGGTTTTAGTATTCACAAGATATCAAAGCCTACCTAAAGCACAAAAACATTTTCCAAGTACCCAAAAGACCAAGTGATTGTGATTCAAGGTGCTCAAGTGTAATGAGTCAAGAGTGAATTTCAATCAATACGAGTCAAGCACACAGAAATCTCAATGACATGAATTTCAAAATACCTAAGAGAACATCAAGTGTCTATACTTATCATCAATTTTAAGTCATTTCATCTAAACAAAACTCACAATTTATTCAAAAAACCTAAAGAAAAGAAACTAAAAACACGATACAAGAACACAGGTTATACAAAGAAAAGTCACACACACAAGCATTCCATAACCCAAACCAACATAAGCCAACATGTGTCCCACCCCCAAACTCAAAGTAAAGCATATATTTAGATTACACACAAGGGAATAAGAACACATACTGGGGAGGTGAGACAATCTCGCCTCCTAGTTCGATCGGCGGTGATACTCTGAGCAAGGTGACTGGTATGGGGATTTCTTTCATTGCTTGCATCCTTAGGCTCCATTATTTTAAAACTTGGTTTACCTCCCAAGAAGCATTTGGTTTAATGTCCTCAACTTGACAATGGAGAAAGACTCGTCAAAGAGCGATTTTAGCTCATAATATATGTCATACAACACAACAAATAGGTTTTAATTTTCAACGCCCTCAAGCTTGGCAAGATATGGCAGTGTTAGACATGTTATCTCAATGTGACTCAGCTCCATCTTATGTGCTTGGTGAGCCTGAATGAATATTGCTAGAAGCAGTGGAGGACAAGTGAGATACATCGGATCCTCGTAGATATGATCGTCTTTGACCAGTGGTGGCATCACAATTTGGATCTCAAACGGTGAAGACTCATAGTTGTCATCTTGTAATCCTTCATCGTCGATCAATTCTTGGATTTTTTCCTCATTCGAATCACCGTCATAAAACACACCCAAGTTCCTCCCGCTTCTATCTGGTTCCTCATGATGGTTTTCACATATGAATGTGGCCTGTGTGTCTCTTATTTCTACCGCCATTGTCATGAAGTCAATGGAGTTGAATGGAGATTCAACTTGTAAATCATGAATGATCTTTATCCTCTCCCTCTTCTCTATACAGTGCCTTATCTCCTCTGCCCAGGCAATACAATCTTTATGGGTAAGAGAAGACTTCGTTTTTGTCTCCTCTGATCTTTGCCTTATTTCCTCTTAAAATTATCTTATCTTCTCCGTAAATTGGGTAAGTAGGTCTTGAAGGTGTTCAAGGGTAGAAGAAGACTTCACTTGATAATGTAGAGTGTCAAACCATGGCACCGAAATATTGGAACTATCCCCCAAACTTTGATGAATTTTTAAATAATTCTAACTCTGATAGTTAAAATCAGTCATGTCTTCCATCAACAAATAGGCTTCGTCAGTTGTTAGGTCGTAAAAAGAAGTGGTACCACTTCCTCCTTCCACCCAAGTTCTTGTTGCAGCTTGTAACGCATTGAGGAAGTTTAGTAGTTGACACTCCTTTGGGAAACCATAATTGGGGAACCGAATAAGCAACTCTTTATGTTATTCTTAAGCACAACAAAACGGCTCAGAATCTTTTTGAGAAAATTGCAAGAGGACCTATTGATCAAACATCTTCAAGTACCTCGCAATACAAACAAAACTCAAAAACAAAAATTAGAAAAAATAAATAAATGCATAAATTAAAATTAAGTTACTTATTCACAATATTAACAATAATCCAAAAACAATCCCTGGTAACGGTGCTAAAAATTTGGTAGTTAATTATTTGTCATTGTAATATCGCAAGTGTACGGGTCAAGTTTTAATAGTATAGGAAGAGTAGGGTTGTCGGATCCACATGAATTGATTTAGATAGTCACTAAGTATCGCGATTATCGTAACCTACCTTTATATAGGCAATCAAATTTTGGGTTTATAAAAATAAAATTAAAACAACTAAAATAAATATAAATACAAAAATAAATTAAAATATGGATTTTCTATGCACAAATGTTCTAGGGGGGTTTGACATCACTTTGCTAAACTTTGTTTTTTCTCTAACTTGTTAATTGAATTCATGCCCAATCATTAACCGTAGGTACCTAAATTAACCTCACTTCCACCTCTCGAATACCAAGTGAGATAATTTGTATAATTATTGAACTCAAGTAATTATCCAATCTTTAAGCCTTACTCATCAAATGGCTACCCAAATTATATTTAGCCTCTCGCACTCGATAAAATAAAGGTTGTATTTATCTGATCTCAATATGCAAGATTATCACCTCTCGAATGTCTAATCTTACATATCTATGATATCTAATTTACCTCTCGCATAAATTAGCAAATACGCATAAAGAAATACAAATGATCGAGAGATGAAATCCAATTAAGAATAACTTAAAGTCTCAAGGCATAATTCATACAAAGATATTTAAAATCCCCTAAATTGAAATTTTAACACAATATAGCGAAATCCATAACTAATATTATCAATAATTTCATAAATGTAAACATGTGTTTAATACAAAATTCAAGTAATATTTGGGAGAAGGGAAGAAATCCAAATTACTATTGTGGAGAAATTTCTGATCCAATCTTCAATCTCGCGCGTTCTCCGTGTTTCCGTTCTCACTCTCTCCCAATCTCTTCTCTTCCTCCCCTTCCAAATTAGCCAAAATGGCTTTAATGAGTGTTTAAATCTGTAGGTTGGCGCTGCAGCCCGAGCGAAAGTGTGCCACAACGCCGTTTCATCAGGGTTTCTCAAAAAATTAGGAAAAATTCCCATATTGTAGCGCCACTTTGTTAGCGCTACAGCGCCAATTCGCGCTGCAGCGTAAGTCTTAGTGGCGTTGCAGCACCAATTTGTGCTGATTCGTGTTGCAATGCGAGGCTTCCGAAAAATGGTCATAACTTCTTCGTCTGATATCCGATTAATGTGATTCAAAGAGATATGCAAATACACGACATAGATCTACAATTTCTATTTTTTGAGTTATTCCAAAATTGGATTGCATCATGGTCAAAATCGGTCTTCAAGTTAGAAAACCTGAACTCATTTTAAAACTTTTTCTCCCATTTATTTATACCTACAAAACAACACAAAAATACATCAAACTAATACAAATACTTGAAAACTCATAAATATTTGAATCTAAAAGTATTTGATTTGTTAGTACACAAACCACTCATCATGTGTAATCCACTGTGACGATCAATCATCTGCAATTGCTGAAACATGTACGCTTTTGGTAACCATTCTTAAAATTGTTGTGTTCTTTTAATCATGTATAATTAATATCTTTATATAATTTTCATATTATTGTGATTATTAGAATTAATCATCGTGTGGCATCAGAGTCAACATACATGATTTAGGATTCACAATTGAAAATTAAAAATAATTTTTATCTATTTTTAGAGTTGAATCTTTGAGCTAAGATTTCGTATGATTTTTTGTTTCAATTGATTGTAAAACTTTAGGTCTTTTGTTCCTTTTGATTCAAGTTTCAAATCGATATATTATATGTGTAATTTGGTTGTGTAATCTGAGAATAATTCAACATCGAAATTTTGGCCATGAACCCTAGAAAATTCGATTTTTTCCTTTCAAATTGAGAAGAGAGAGAATGAGGCATTGTTTGAAACCTTACACTCTGGTAAGGCTATTTCTCTTGAGCTTCTTTTGTGACCTCTCCGCCC
Organism: Eucommia ulmoides; assembly: GCA_016647705.1. Taxonomy (NCBI): domain Eukaryota; kingdom Viridiplantae; phylum Streptophyta; class Magnoliopsida; order Garryales; family Eucommiaceae; genus Eucommia; species Eucommia ulmoides. The sequence goes on along the minus strand of CM028334.1, from coordinate 36,757,437 downwards.
TATCGGTGATGGCGAACGACATCGAGTGCGTTGAGGAGTATGTCCTCGATAAGGGCGACACAATCTCTAGAAATTTTGTCGTCGTCGATCACGACATCTTCCGGGGCTCCAACCACCCAAGCATCGATTTCACCGTATGAGATTTCATACACCCACTCTCTGTCTTTCTCTATACATATATATCGTGATGTTTTTTCTTCATCGAGAAAGCTCTATTTCGACCCTTCTCTCCCTTCTTCTTCTTCGTCTTTAGACTAGGTTTTAGAGCTTTACAAGATGATACTGGTCAGCTAGGGCAGAATGTTGTTGGTCTGGGTTATATTTGTTTACCGAGCAATCCCAACCCATTTAGCTATAAACTATCCAACCTAATCCATTTTGGGCCCAACTTGTAAACCATCAACAAATAAAAAGGTATTTCAGTAAGTTTAAAATTTATTACAAGCCCATTATGTCATGAGGCACATAACAATAAACATTTATTATTGGCTAACTACTATATATGCCACAAATCGGGGCTTAGTGCGTGGGGCATATACGAGTCAATCCGAGATCTTTTTTGGGTCCCCTTTTTTCCTGTGCACTCGTTTTTCTGTCCTCTATTTTTCTAAATAATTTATTTTATATTTTAAGGATAAAAAATAATTCTTAATTAATTATTACTTATTTATATGATTTAATTAGCTTAAAATTATATTTTAGTATGTTTTTCTGTTGAAAAATTACTAGAAATTATGTTAGTTTATATAGAATAAGAGTGCAATACTCACTCTCTCTAGTTTTAAAGTCATATAAACTAGTTTAATAATTAGTTTAAAAGTGTAGTAAAATTGTTGTTCAAATTTTTGCAACTATAATTGGTCGTTGATCACTGGAAGTACACTTTGTGATGTACTTCATCTTGTTTTGATCATATGCATATATATCGTCAATATGTACTATTGTTGTTGGGTAATATTGTTTAATTTTTTCAATTTGGAACGTTTGTTTGTGAATTGTTGAGATTATTTCACCAAAGTGATTTAACCAACAAAGTTCGCAAGATTTTAAGTTCCTATTTTGTTGATAGAAAAAAAATTAGATTAATTTGTACATGCACCTGCCCAAAGAGGGCTATTGTACAAATTAATTTAATTGTTGGGTAATATTGTTTAATTTTTTCAATTTAGAATGTTTGCTTGTGAATTGTTGAGCTTATTTTACCAAAATGATTTAACTAACAAAATTTGCAAGTTTTTTGAGTTCTTATTTTGTTGATGGAGAAAATTTTGAATTAATTTGTACATTCATCTGCCCAAAGGGAGTTTTGTGCAAATTAATTTAATTGCGTGAGAATGTTGTATGAGATAAATAATTTGATAAATTTGTTTTCCCAAATGGAATGAATTTTGAAGGATTATTTGTTTCATTATCTTTTGATGGAAATATGTGAATTCGAAGGTCAATCTGCGCAAAAGGGATGAATTTTTAAATCAATAAATTTTTTGTTAATCTTCAGGCTTAGAGAATAGTTGTTTATTATAGACTCTACCCAAAGAAAAGTTTATGATAACACAATTAATTCTTATATTGTGTTGCTTATACTTATTTGAGTATTTTGTCTATTGTCCATAATTGATCTAGTTGCATTTTTTATTTTTATTTTTTTGTGAAAACAATTTCTTTTGTTGTGAACATTGATAATGCCACAATTGAAATTCTAAATGGGTCGAACTATAAGAGATAGAGATCAGACATAGAATTCACTTTAGGAATAATAGAGTTGGACATGGCTCTGCGTGAAAATGAACCTCCTCGGCCTACTGATGAATGCACTAAAGTTCAGAAAGTTCATTATGTGAGATGGAAAAGATCCAATCGTTTGAGTCTCATTTCAATCAAGAGGTCTATTGTTAAGCATCTCCTTGAAGGAATACCTGATAGCAATAATGCTAAGAAATTTCTTGTTGTTATGGGAAACGTATATCAGATATCTAACAACACCGAAGCTGGGTATTTTATGGATGGATTAGTGAATATGAGGTACGATAAGAAAAAAAAGAGTTCGCAAATTCATCTTGAGAATGGTGCATCTTCAAACTAGATTGAAGGTACAAGACATTCTCATTCCTGATAAGTTCATTGTTCATCAAGCTCTCAATACTCTGCCATCTTCTTTTAGCATCAAGACTGTCTACAACACCCAAAATCAAACTTGAAGTGTAAACGTTCTGATCATTAAGTGTGTGGCTAATAATGAACAATTAAAATGATAAAAAAAAAAAATGAATCTGCTCATTTTGTTGCTTCTGAAAAGCCGAATAATTAAAAAAGAGGTGAAAAGCCAAAAAGCCCAACTTCTACAGTCACAAGAAAAGTATGAATTTCAAGAAAAGTAGGAGTGAGAAGCAGAGAAATAAAGATGCCAGAAACACAGTCAATAAATGCTATCACTGCAACATGGAGAGTCAGAAGAGGTTTGATTGCTTTAAGTTTAAGAATTGGCGAGAGAAGAAGAAAAAGAAAAAATAAAGGGATAAAAAACCTAAGGAAACCAAGTGAGAAAGAGTCAAAGCTTAAAGTTGGCAGTAACATCGGTATTGGTATTCAGCATAGTGGGACTACTGTTTTAGAATTAGATTCTGATTTCAGCTTGTTTTGAACAATGTTTTCTGTGTACCTTTGTTTAGAAGGAATTTAATTTTTCTTTCAGTACTTAACAAAACTAGATATTGTTTTGTTTCACTTTTGCAAATAAAAGAGTTGAGATGATTTATGACTCTAGAGTGATTTACAATTATGTTTTATCTAATAGGCTATAATTGTCATTATTATCTGCTTGTGCTTACAATGTTGAAAACACTGCTGCTAAAAGATCTTTGACTTAGGAAAAATCTTCGTTGTTGTGGCATAAGCGTTTGGGGCACATTTCTAAAGGACGAGTAGAACGCTTAATTAGTTATGGGATTTTTCCTCCTCTTAATTCTGATGACTTGAGAGTTTGTGTTGATTGTGTGAAAGAAAAATTGATTTCACAGAGATTTTTTCACCAGTTTTCACCAAAGATTCCTTTAGTCTAATTATGGAGTTCGTAACTCATTTTGACTTAGAGTTTTACCAAATGGATGTCAATACATATTTTTTCAATGGAGATTTGAGTAAGAAGATCCACATGTCCCAACCTGAAGGATCTAAGGAAAATGGAAAAGAGAACATGGTTTACATATTGAAAAGATCTATTTATGGTCTCAAGCAAATTTTCGTTAATGCTCTTGGTAGATATTTGTAGAACCCTAGGCATGATCATTGGGTTGTTGCAAAGAAAGTTATGAAATATCTACAAAGAACGGAGGACTTTATACTTGTGTATAGGAGGGTTGATAATCTTGAGGTAATAGGATACTCGGATTCTAATTTTGGCGGTTTTTTAGATGATCGCAAATTTACTTCAGGATACATTTTTGTGCTAGCTGGTGGAGTCATTTCATGGAAAAGTATCAAGCAGAGCCTAATTGCATCATCGACTATGCATGCTGAGTTTGTAGCTTGTTATGGTGCATCCTCTCAAACTGTTTGGCTAAGAAAATTAATCTTGGAACTGCAAGTTGTTGATTCCATCTCTCGACCCATTGTGATTTATTGTGACAATATTACAGTTGTGTTCTACTCCAAGAACAATAAGATCAGCACAGGTTCCAAGCATATGAAAATCAAATACCTTACAGTCAAGTACTTAGTGAAGAAAGAAGATACGTGATTGAGTATATAAGAACTAAGTCCATGCTAGCTGATCCTCTAATCAAAGGTTTAAGGATCATAACTTTCAAGTAACATGTTTGTGAATATTAGTGTCATTGAGTCTTTTGATTCTTTGGTTTAGTGGGAGCCTTTGTAATTTTCTTTATTTCGAAAATTATGTCGTGTAAACATTTATCACTATTATTATGCGATTTGCAAAATTGAAATCCTTTTGATGATCATCATTATTGTGTATTATATTATTGCATATCGTATTATTTGAATTGAATATATAATATGGTATCTTAAGATATTATGAGCCTTAAAAATTACAGTTATATATTTTATTACGTACTATATTATTTGCAATGTCGTATTATTTTAATTGAATATATAATATGATATCTTAAGGTATTGCGAATCTTAAGAATTACAGATATATATTTTATTGCATGCTATATTATTTGAATTGAATATACAATATGATATCTTAAGATATTATGTCTCAAGAATTACAGTTGTATACTTTTGGTTGTCACAAAACACTATTTTGAGATCTCGTGGTGAATTATTAGTGACATATGACTTGTTAAAGTCAAGCAAATTTATATTGTTGAGAAATTGCAATTACAATTTTATTTTGTTAAGAAATTATAATGAAGACCGATAAAAAACAATCTATATAGATAATGATCACATATTGATATTGGTTTCTTACTGCACTACTAGACTTACGATCCATGTCGATATGGTTATAAGTATTTGTGATTATAAAGGGTCTTATGTTTATTGAGATTAACATATAGATCATCATAATCCAATATTAAGATTATATTGGATCGGATAAGTTTATCAAGATACTACTTAAAAACTATCATTTCTTTAAAAGGTATGGTCACACAAAATAATTTTTTTTTGTTACTAACTCGAGAGTCTTGTTTTTAAAATTAAATTTATAAGTACTTAAAAATCAATTAATGTAGCCCAAGTGGGAGAATGTTGAATTTTTTTTATTAAATATAGGCTAACATTAATTGAATTAATTATTTTATATAAAAAAAAGATTAATTGATAGTCTATTATACAAGCAATCCAATTAAATAGTAATCACATTTTTATTTGGGTTGTGACATCTTTTTGTGTAGAAGCCTAGTTGGATAACAATTGTAGATTTTGGGTCTCATTGAAGCCTGTTATGAGAAGGCCCAATGAGAAACCCTAATTATAAATACTATGTCCCATCTCTTGTCTAGATTAAGAGTTTCTTCCCATTGAGAACTGCCACAACAATAAATCTAGATGATAGAGAGGAAGGCCTAGTATGTAATGCGTTGCGACGATCAATCATCTGCAATAGTTGACTCAGATACACTTTTGATAACCTTAATTGTTGTTATTTTAATCAATTGTGATTAAAATTTTTAATTAATTTATGTATTATTGTAATTATGAGAATTAATCATCACTCCAAGCTACAAATGGATTTTCCCCTGAAAATTTAATTGGGGAGGAAAGATTTGGTACTGTTTACAAAGGGGATCTTTGTTTCGGTTCAAGAATAGAAACAGTTGCTGTTAAAGTACTCAAACTTTACAAGACAGGGCCATTTCTTATCATTAATCTAGTTTTAATCTCTCTCTATATATAAATACGTGTACCCTTCTCTCTCTATATACAACCTATTTATGTGGCTGGTTAGTTTATTTAATTCAAAAATTATGTGCTCATGTAAAAACTTCTAGAAATCAATTAAAGATTGTTCAAATTCAACTGTTTTTATGAGAAAGACAAAATCGCATTGCTTGACGGACCGCATCAACCATTTTGATTCTCTCTCTCTCTCTCTCAACCCTGCATGTTGGTGTTCATCATTTTCAGATTCAATTCAAAGAAGATTGTAGGATTTATTCTGGGTTTTGCATATTGTTTGATTTTCTCACATGGGTCCTATGATTTTTCCCATTTTAGAGCATGTAAAATGTGGAAAATTATGAACACAAACATCACCTGCTCTCTTTCTCTCTCTAACCCCCGCTAATTGGCGACGAATGTAATTCGCAGAAGATCGTAAATCTGATTATGGGTTTTGATTATTTTTTTTATTTTCTCACGTGGGTCGTCTGGTTTTTCCTGTTTCAGAGCATGTTGATGTGGAATATGATGAACACAAGTATAATCTCTCTCTCTCTCTAACCCCTGCTTATTGACACCAAATTTAATTAAGATGGTAAATCGGATTCTGGGTTTCGATTATTGTTTGATTTTCTCACATGGGTTGTCCGGTTTTTCCTGTTTCAGCGCATTTAACCTCTCTCTCTCTCTCTCTCTCAGTCCCCCCCCCCCCCCCCATGTAATGTATAGTGATTATGATGGGAAGATAGAGGAGAGAGATATGGCCAGTGCTGTTGAAATTTGGGGCGGTCTTGGCTCTCTCATTTGGTGGAATTCTCTATTCAATTATCAAAACTAAAAGGATTAGATAATCTCTATCTCCCAAATCTTCAAAGCTTTCTTCAATTGTCGCCGGCGGGCGTGTTTGCTTTAGTAGAAAGGATGAAGAAGATGAGCCGGCGGATGAAGGTAGACTGGTCAATACTCCATAGAAAGAAAAAGAGAGTAAAAAAAGAAAAAAGAAACAGAAAAGAAAAGGTAAAAAAGAAAAAAGAAAAATACATTTTTAACACTGAAAGTTGCATGTGCAAGTCACATGACAAAAAACTGTTAAAGTTAATCCCGATTTTTTACATAAGGACCAGTTAAAAAATCGTGTGCAAATATAATGACCACTTTGACAAAAAAAAATTAGAGGGCTAAATAAAAAGAAAAAAATGTTTATAAATACGAGAACCAAAATTATAATTTTTTCCAAAATAAATAATGTCCCACATACTCATACTAATTGAGCTGAGATGCAACATTAATATGTAATAACCCTAGACACGCATATACATGGCGCTAGGACGATCATGCACTTATAATTCGTTTCAATTTGAGCAACTTAATTGAATCTAGATTTAAAAAAAAAAAAAAAAAAAAACTTAATATCTAATGATAAAGACTATTTAATTTTCCTAAAAAATAAATAAAATCAAATAACTCAAATGATTTTAAGTTCATCATAAATTCTCAGATTTAACACATAAGCAAATAAAGCAAATCATGTACAACACACTTTATTATAGAAGTGCTTATTGGATCACCATAATTTTAATTTATGAAAATTAAAGTTTATCTATTTAATTAAATATAGTAGCGCCGATCCCCTAATCCAATTAGGGACACTAATAATCTATCTTTATCTCATAAGGAATGATGAAGCCAAAATCTGGTTCATCAGATATGAAACTTTGGGATGAGGAATAAAGTAGAATGGCTAACTCATATTCTTACAAAACAATACACTGCAGGTGAGCCTGTTGGCACTACATCTCCGGTGTGAGAGTGGAATGTCTTGAGGTAAATTTAACAGTGTCAACTAGGAAAAAATGTGTACCTAGCTATCCCCCCCTCTTAGTATTTGTAGACGAGGGAAGACATGCCCTTGAATCTCGGTCCATTACCATTAATGTGGAGGATTTGGTACGATATGAAGTAATGAGTCGTTATTTAGGGAACAATAACGATTCTTTCCTTAATGAGTGGGAGATGTTACAACTATCTTCAAGTGGGAATAATGGTGGTGCCATGTATCGGGGTTTCTAACCCTAATCGGGATAAGGTGTTGAGATCCAATTTCCCATCTTTCCTTGTCGGTATGATGTCAAGAAAGGATCCACTAGGGGAGTCACATTGCCCAGGACAATAGTCCACTTCGGGGTTGATGTTTTTAGTCGGTGTAGTACATTCCATAGCTTCTCGTGCATGGCACATGCTTAGTGGACACATGGCGATGATTAGGATCCCACTCGAATTTTCTCTCATCAGGAAAACGAGAAAAACGAAGAGACGTTCCCTCAAGTCAATCATGGAACATTAAATGCTCGAGATGCTTCGAGTGCAAAACACAAGGCGTTGTATTTTCAAATTCCCATTGGGAACCATGTTCGAGAAAATGTCGTCTTGATTTTGCACCTAATTTGACCTTGAGAAAACTTGTTCTCATATTCCCGAGACACGTAACACCACCTGCTTGGGAATAAGGGCATCTAATGAGAGAAAATCCGAGTAGGATCCTAATAATCATCACATGTCCGCTAAACACGTTCCACACATGAGAAACTACAGAGCATACTATACTGACTAAAAGAATAAACCCTGAAATGGTCCAATGTCTCGGCAGTGTTACTTCTCGAGTGGATCCGTTCTCAGCATCATCCTGATGAGGGAAGGTGCACCTTGGGCCTCAACACTTTACCCCGATCAGGTTAGAAACCCAGATAGCTGGCACCACCACTATTCCAAACGTCTTCCACTCATTAAGGAAATAACCATTATTGCTCCCTGAATAACGACTCATTACCACATAGCCCGCCAAATCTGCCACATTAATGATAATGGGTCGAGATTTAGGAGAATAATTTTCAAATAAGTCTTCACTCATTTACAAATGCCAGAAGATGAGTTCTAGTCAGGTACACACATTTTTTCATAGCCAACACTATGTCGAATTTACCCATTGATTCTCACACCAGAAGTGCAACGCCGGCAGGGCCACCCGCAGTGCAATACTTTGCAAGAACCTGAGCAAGGAGTTCTGCCTTATTCCTAATCCCAAAGTTCCATATCTGACGACTATATTTTTACTTCATCAAGAAATTTAGTTTAGTTCTAATTTAATTAGAATTATAACTCAAATTTAAATAGAATTTAATATCTATTAATAACAAGGATTTTTTAGACCAACACTCATTTTTGCCAAACATATTAAATTGGGCTCCAATGAACAAAGCTCATATCAACTAAAATCCATTGATTTATTTAAATTTTAAGAAAACACTATGAAGTAACTTTCACAAAATTTACTGTGCAACAATTTTGACCAAATACATATTCTCTCACTACATCAACAGTAACATAATAAATGAGAGGATGCAAATATTACTACCCAACAACAATGTTATTAGTAACATAATGAATGGGGGATGCAAATATTGTTGTACAGCAATAATGTCAACAACAACATAATAAATTAGGGATGTAAATGTTACTGTATAGCAAACAATTACTATATGTCAATTGGATTTTTTCCTAAATTTAAATGACTAAATGGGTATAAGAATGAATTTGTAATGAGCCTTGGGATCTATTATAAAATACCCTAATAACAATCTCATAATTATTAAAATAGAATCTAATTCAATTTTTCAATTTTATCAATTCCATATCCTTTAAAATTATTTCATAATAATAAAATTGAATTTTACAAAAACATCAGATTTAATCAATTTCACAATAAAATAAAATATTTATATCTATTAATTATTCAAAAATAATTAAAATAGAATTTTTATTTAAATTAAATTATAACATTTTTATTAAAAAAAATTATGACTATTTATCAGTATCAAATAACAATTAAAATAGACTTTTAACTAAAAATAGGATTTAAAAATTTCATGTCTATTAATTAAAATTCTATATCCTATTTATCATTATCAAATAATAATTAAAATAGAATCATAATTAAAATAGAATAGATATGTTATTTTAATTAAAAAATTATGTATCTATTAATTAATTTAGATAGTAATTAAACTAGAACCTTAATTTCAAATATCAAATCTAATTAAACATTTTAAATTTAAAATTTATACCTATCCATCATTATTTAATAATAATCAAAATAAAATTCAAATCTAAAATTCAAATCCACATGCTAACTTCCCAATTCAAAGTCAACGCTTATCAATTATTATATAATAACAAATGAAATTGAATTTAAATTTGAACATCAGTTTAAAATTTGAATCTATAACAACTTATTTAAATTAAAATTTCATATCTATTAATTATTATCTAATAATAATTAAATAAAATTAAAATTAAAATCAAAGTTATTATAATTTAAATTTAATTTTGGGATCAAACACAATTAATTAATCCGAGTCAATTATTAAAAGTCAAACTTTTAAATTAACACCGTCTTAACCAACCCAAGTCACCTAAAATTTTCAATCATAACTGAATGTCATCGCACCAACAGTTTTAATATTACAAAATAATTAACTACTAGTTTTAGACCCGCATAATATGCAAGTCTAAAAGAAAAAAAAAATCTATATTTGAGTAATGTAAGTAGATATAATTAATCGTTTAATTTTATGTCTAATATATTTTATGAGAGTATAGAAAAAATAAATTTATTAAGAAATGTTAAAAATAATAACCTAGAAAACTATTAATGTCAACCTCTAAAATTGTTAACGTTGACTACTCTTATTTATTTTTTTGAAATAGCAATATTAAGTAAATAATTTCTAGAGGATTTTTCCAATTGTTCAACTTTATGTTTTTCGGATCATAATTTTGAAATAACATAATAGTTCATTTTTTTTTTATGTTGTTTAGTATTTTTTATTATTTGATTAAAATTATTATAATACTCTTTAAAGCACATGAAATTGAATAAATTTTATATTTAATTAATAAATTGAGGGATAAATTTATTAATCGGTTGGAGAGGGAGAAGAAGACAAAAATATGAGGTCATATATAATTACTTAGAATGAAGACAATCATTAAGCTAAATATAGGTAATTTTCACTTAAGCCAATTATCATTTTTAAAATTATTCGAAATATTAAATATTTTTTATTTATGAAATTTAGTTACACTTTATACATAAGTCATTCGATTTTTATTTTTATTTTTTTACATTTTGATTTAGTTATTATATTTTTATTAATAAATTGTATATTCTTACTAATTAATATTTGAACTAATATAAATGATGTCAGTACATTCTTTGCTAGTATAACTAATCTTTGAACTATTGAGATACAAAAATGTTAAGCCAATAAAATTAGTGGAGCATCAATTATCAAACAATAATAGATCTAACAATTCGGGATGTATTTGGTTTGTAAATGTAAAATATTTATTTATTGTATTTATTTTTTAGATGCGTCAATTAGTTAGTGCAATTTTGCACACTATGAACACTCACATAGGAAAAAAAAATGTTTATAGGAAAAAAAATAAAAATATAGAGTTAGAGGTTATCGATTTTGTAACTATTTTTTTTATGTCATTATTATAATAATGAACAATGAGTAGTGGTTATTATTATTTCAATTGTTATATAGATAGTGAATATGAAAGAGAGATAAGGTAATAAATAAAACTATTATGACCCTTGGTTAAATCTTAATCTTTCATTTTAAAGGGAGAATAAGATTGGAGAGATTGATAATACTTGATTGTGGTTAATTCTCAACCATTAGCTTCCACTTTTATATATAACATATAGATTAATTATAATATATGTATATAACTATATATGATGTCATGTGGATCTTTGCATTAGTCAAAGATCCACGTGACACAACAAGTCAAGCGCGAAATGATGGTTGCAAACAACCCGTAATATATTTTTTTAGGGTTAATAGCACTTTACCCCCCATGTGGTTTGGATCATTTGCACTTTATCTCTTTGTAATTTAAACGTCGTCACTTACCCCCTGTGGTTTGTGGACCTAAGTGAAATGCTAACTTCGTTGACGAAAAACGTGAAATGTCGATTTTGGTCTTCTGTAATTATTCACAATTATTGGGGTATAAAGTGTAATTAACCCTTAGTGTCTCTCTTTCTAAAAACGAAGCCTTCTAAAACTCCACCGCCTCTCTCGCTCTCGACCTCGCTCTCTCTTGACCTTGCTCTCATTCTCGCTTCTATCCCTCGCTCTCAAATTTACCCTAGATCGTTCGGGGTAGTCGGCGTTGGTCGTAGCGAGGTCGGATATGGATGGTCGGTGGTCAAATCTACACGATCTCTCACCGATTTTACTACTATCTCCTTCTTGCTTCCCCAATCCGTCGCCGCTACTGAGATTGTCACCATCGCCAACAATCGTTGTCGCCATTTCTCCGCCATGTCACCAAAACCAATGATTCGCCGTGACCGTCTCTCGTCCAGATCCGGAGGTGGTCGGAGATGGAGTAGAGGTGGGGGTGGGAGATGATGTGGGTGGGTGGGTTTGCAGGAGATGTGGATGGGTGGGTTTGTCCTCCTCCTTTCATCTCAACCTCAAATTCTACATCTATTTGTTCTTCTTTCTCTATGCTTTCTCCTCTCATCAAATCATTTTTTTAGACCCTAATTTCAAAATCGATTTGTGTTTTCCCAAGCATTCATATACAAAATTTGTCAAACTTTCTCAGAAAAAATACCATAATCTCAAAAGTTTTTGAATCAGATACTCTCGAGAATGCGTGATAGACCCAAAAGTATAGATGATGAACTTGTATGAATGATAATCATATGGGGATGAAGAAGAAACTAATGAACAAATTAATCTGAAATCCTGGAGCTTTAATCAGTAATCCAATCAATAGAAATGGGTATCTCCATAGTCCATACCGATCCATTAACTTCAAAGCAATGCAAATTAATGGAGCTTGATTCATTGACCCTCTCACTATTTGCAGTGGTTAGAGTGGATCTCGAATCCTCCATCATTCCATTTGAACTCATATTTCAGACCTTGTCCTTGAAGAATCTCGTAAGGAAATGGTCTCCGATTGGGCTCTTACAAGTGGTCGGATTGGGTTCTCCCCAACATTGCGGTCGTTTGAGGACAAAATATAGCAAATTGGAAAGGGGTGAATTAGAAAAGTGAAATCCAAGAACAAGAATTGAGATCTCAAATTTCATAATAGTGCATAAAATACACATTTGACCCTTAAGTTTTGGATATTATGTTGGGGAGAAATAGGGGTAAAATGAAAATGATAAAACTGTGATTTAGAGAGAAATCATGCTCAAATCAAGTCCAACTTCATAAATGGCGCGTGAGCAACATTTCTGTTAAATTTGACAAAAAATGTTAGATTTGCACTTATGTCCAAGACCACAGGGATGTAAGTGGCGAAGTTAAAACTACAAGGGGTAAAGTGCAAATGAGCCAAACCACAGGGAGTAAAGTGCTATTAATCCTATTTTTCAATTAATGCTAATGGTTGGGTCCATTCAAAATAGTCCAAAAAATTGACCAAGGGTTGTTTTGGAAAAAACAACCCCTCCTATAGCAACCTTGTACCTGACACCAGTCGGGTATGGCAGCGGCGATTCCATCGTGCCTTTTCTCCATTTAATGACTCCTGGGTTTCCACAAAAAGTAATTTCATTAATTTTCAATCCCTTTCAAAATCAGTCTTATCAATTTTAAAATTATTTTGATCGAAAAAATAAAATTATGTTCTTCGCATTCTTCGTTGGCAAATTTCAAAATTTGTGATTCATCGTATTAGAAAATAAATGTCTCAATACAATAAAGATCTAGATTCAAATCCAAATTTTATACTAATTTATTATTTTCGTTAAAGCCTACAGATCCGATCTCTCAAATCTGGTTTGGGCTTCCACAAAAAATAATCAATTTTATTATTTCGTAATATTCACAAACGAAGCTCTGTGCAACTTAAATGCAATTATATTTATGTACACGCAATTGAATTATTTTTTTTTAATAAAATTACTTTCAAAAAAAAATCTTCAGCCCGAATTATTATGCGATAATATATATATATATATATATATATATATATATAGAGAGAGAGAGAGAGAGAGAGAGAGAGAGATTATAGCATATTTAAACTTTATACCTCTTTTAATGCTTTAGCCTCATAGCCGATAGTCCCAAGGCGTGACTTGAGAAGGCCTTTCCAAGAACGGCAAGATCAGATCTCCCAACGAGTAGCAATCCTCAAATAGCGGCACAAATGTTCCACATTTAATGATATACATACAAACTTTTGATGATGCCTACTGATTTTCTAATAATTGTATTCTAGAACATTAGATCTATGATAGATTCAATTTAATTCTAGATGACAGTAAGAATCAAATAATATTGCGAAGAAGGAAAGAAAGGGGAGGCCGATAGAAATTTGACCTTATCTGATCATCATGGGCGTCCATCTATATGGTCCCTCTTTATGGACAAAGTCTAGTTTAAAACCTTATACTCCTATTTTTTATTTCATATTAGCCCCCGAACGTCTAAACAGTTCAACATTACTACACATTCCTTATCCAATAACTACTTTAACTTTATTTTCCATTGTATGTGACCTATTAGGTTTGTATCAAAAGTTGGATAGCTAGAAATAATTAATTAATTAATTTACTAGTTAATTAATCAATTAAAATTGAAACAATTCTAATTTTGCCCTTATGTAAAGAACACTTCTTTACGGCATCCTCACCAACTATGTGTCACGTCTACCCAAATATCATAATTATATCCAGTTGATAAGAATTTAATCATAGAATCCACTCAGTCGTAGTTATCGTACAATTCAATATCTCTATCTCGATGTCCTAAAAGAATAAATAGGGCGGGATAAAGTCAAAACTTCTCATACAGTCATATATTTGAGATCAATAATTTACTCTATGATACCAATTAGAATTGTATTCTAATCATCATACTACTTTTGACCACAGGCTTTAAGTAAATTAGGATTGATAGGACAAATCTTTTTTTGCTAAAGGGCAATAGATCATTTATTGTGTACTCGAATAATCACATATATGTCCCACTATACCCAATCAATATATTTGAAGTCTCGTGGTTCGAGTACAACACTTGGTATTATAAAAATACAGAGCGCATATATGACAAACAATACCTCAAGTCAAAAGATCACATGCACTATTACAACTCAGATATTCTATTTTGACCTTAAGCGATATTCTATTTTGACCTTAAGCAATATTGTCCACATAGAATATCAAGCTATGGTCAAGTTCAGGCACCCGTTAACACTTTAAAGCCCTTTTGGTGGTTGTTTTAGTATCTCATTTTGATGGATTTGAGATTCACCATTCTCAATTGAGAAAACACTGTACATGTCAATCTATCATGATTATTAAGTACCAATTAATAATCCTACTACCGAGAATATTTTAGGATATTCAATTACTAAGTGTCTTTGATCTCGCTCATTTTTAATCTCATTAAAAATCTAATACATTTCAATCAAATTCTAAGAAATCTTGATAGTTATATAATAAACACATGATGATATATAAAATACCAGATTGGTGTGTGAAATACAAAATTTGTCATTTTTTGATTACTTAATTACTTGAGGTTATTTCAGAAATAAGCTCGCCTAGGATTGTTTATAGGGATTATTCCCAACAATAAAAATATAGATTTGATCCAATTGACATTGAAAGTATCATAAGAATATAATTTTGGATTGTTGAAGAGGACGAGGCTCTATTGCTTGATAATGATGAGATCGGGAGAAAATTTTATGGAGAAGATACAATGCCAGATTTTGAAAGACAATGCATATGAGCAAGAGAAGATTAGTTATATATATATATATATATATATATTTTTTTTTAAAAATTAACTTAATTAATATTTTAATTTTAGATGAATTAGACACCATCAAGGATAATGTATTAGTAGGCGGTGATGAACATATTGATTTTGAATCTTTTGAGAACGTGGATTGAGAATGTATGGGAGAAGATCATGGTGTTTGACCTTCTACTCAATATCATTTTGGTAAGGTGACGAAGACGATAATGATTGTTAAAGGAATGCATATGAATCAAATGCTCTGAATCAAGACTTTTAGTTTGTTGTTATAATATTTTGTATTGTGGATGTTTTGGACTCTTGAACTGTTATTGTTGTTGTTGGACACTTTACTGAAAATCTAGACTCTTGAATTATTTGATGAGCTACAATCTTAGCTTACTCATTGGAACTACCCAATATCGAAACCATTATGACTCCTCTAACCCTGCAGTTAACAAGGGGCTATGTGCCTCATATCCAACCCCAAACTAGATGTGATTTTAAACTCTTGAGTTGTTTGATGTAGAGTTGTTTTATTGAGAAATGTTTATTTTTGTTTATGAATTATAAGTTCATAACTTGAGTTTGAGTCTTTAAATTTAATAGAACATTAGTGATTGTTATTAATATATGCATTAACTTTGGTTAGTTATTTTTTATGTATATATTTTTTTTTCCTTGCATTTTTCAATATTGTTATTTTAAAAAATATTTTTTTTAATGACATAATATGCGGTTACGGTTGAGCCGCAATTTGCCTACCATTTGAACCGGTGACTCGTTACCTGGTGAGTTTTCCGGTTCAATGTCTAGTTTGGATTTTAAAACATTGAAAAAAAATCATGAAATAGGATATGTAAAGTGTAAACAGATGATTCATTTATAAGCTACACATTAGTTTAGGCCATTTCACCATATCATGAGTACGTCTTTGCATAAATATTACTCCGACCGCATGCATTATGATTTTATACATGCCTTTCATGTCATTTCAGGTTGGCTTGTTAGTCACCCAAATTTTAATTTACATTTTGAACATAAAATAGTGTAGTCATATTTTGTGCAGGCCATTTTTAGACCCACTTTCACCAATCCGTACTATGCTCATTTGTGACATCATATGCCTTTCTTAGACTCACTTTATATGGTTAATTAAGTTCCTGTAGGTCATTTTGTCATGGGTTAGGACTAGGCTTCCATATTCCATGCTCATGAACTTTAATTAGTATCATCCATATATTTACATATCATTCATCTAGTATAAACAAAACCCCCCCCCCCCCCCCCCCCCCCACCAAAAAAAAAATAAAGACTGCTTACCAAGCGGTCTTAAAAAGTAACAGAAACTACCAAACAAACATGCTACTTTTTCTTTGAACCGAACATTCCTTATGGCATTTTCGTGACTAAAATGTCCATAATTAATCTACAACTTCATAAATACCATGTAATCACATCTCCCTTATGCGGACTAAATTAGGTAACATATGAACAACTTTAAGTGAAATAAAATGTTTGTTTTGATCTCAATCCAAACGTGAAACAATAATTTTTTTACATAACAATTATGTTCGATTAATTTTATTTAAAATGATATATCAATCACATTTTTTTGAGTTGTTTATCATAATTAGTATGAATGTTACATGTAACATTTAGTAACTACACCATGTTACATATAATATCAATATTACATGTAACATCAAAACCAAATTAAAATCAAAATCTAACCAAAAGGTTAGTAATACCATATTACATGTAACATTTATGTAACGTCAATGTTACATATAACACTAAAACTAAAACCAAAACCAAAATATTAGTAATTACACTATGTTACATGTAACATAATGTAACATCAATGTTATGTGTCACATTAATGTATTTTCATTTATATTTGCATATGCAATACAACATCCAATCTAGCCAAAAATGGCATTATAATGTCCACGTCGCATCTGATTATAAACCCTCGTTTTTTGCGTATGGAATGTTATTTTGCATGTGTTGAATCATATTTCATGTAAATATTACACGTAACATCTTACTAATTATAAACCCTCGTTTTTTGCATATGGAATGTTACTTTGCATGTGTTGAATCGTATTTCATGTAAATATTACACGTAACATCTTATAGTTCGTAGAGAAATAAAAATTATGAAAGTACCATGTTGAATGTAATATGAATGTAAAAACTGAAATTAATAAAAAAAAATAGTGAATTTGATATCATTTTGAAAATCTTGTTTAGATGAATCTGAATATATAATTAGATTATAAAAAAAATGTATATAATAATAGTTATTTTCATTTTAATAAAATGATTTTGTTGATATGAAAACTTTCAATCCTAATTATATAATCTTTATTGCCTTATATAACGCGAGGGAAAATCTGTCAACAAAAAGTGTACGGATCCAGAATCTAGGATTGTACTATGCATATAATTTGCGAAGAGGGATTGCTCGGTTTATTACTTAATTAGCTGATTTAATTAGTAGATTAGTGGTTAATATGGGTCCACGCAATAATTTTTTTTAAAAAAAAATTATGTATGTCCGTTAATTTTCTTAATTTCATGATCAATTTGTCGAAAAAAAAATTATGTATGTCCGTTAATTTTCTTAATTTCATGATCTACCATTATGGTACTTTCAATCTCTTTCGTTGAAGTTAAGTTCATCCCCAAGTAGTATTTCACAGGCATCATACTTACGCTACGTATCCATTTCCATAACTCATATGCATTAGTTCACCCTAGGGTCCTTCATATACAAACATGTTTACATGTTAGATTTGTGGCGCATTTGATGAAGCAATTAGTCAATTAAAATTGAATACACTAACTACTTATCAAATTAAGTGCGTTTAATAATAAAATTAAATAATTATATCACTTAAAAAATTATTCATAATTTTAATTAATACGTGATTCACTTAATTTTTAAATACTTATCACTTAATACCATAAAATATCTAATTATCACAATCAACTTTAAAATTCCACAAAAAAATTATATATAAAAAATTATAGATAGAAAAAATATTAAATTGAGAAAAAATAGAGAGAAAATTGTAAAAAAAGAATATTTTAAAAAAAAAAATTAAGGTATAAATATTATTTTAGAAATAAAAATTTGTAAAAACAATAATTTTTATGAAGTTAAAATATTTAATACTTAATAAATTCAACAATTATAATTTTAACACTCAAAATTTAACACTCCACTTAAAATTTTAAAAAATTCATGGCTATAAAGGGGACTAATTGCATCAAAAGGGTATATTTTGACTTAGGGTCATTCACTTTTATCCCATGTTCATGTTAGTTTAATTTAGCTGATTAATTTACATTTGCATCTTTCTCATGCCTGTTTTCATTAAACTATATTAGTTCAGTTAATTTAAATTACCCATTTAGATTAAAAAAAAAAAAATCATTTTGGTATTTTATTAAAAAAATCACGGGACTCATTTTTGTCATTTTACTTAATATTTAATAGGGGATCGTACAAAAGAACATGTCAAGTTTCAATTTATTTTGAAATAATTAAAAAAAATGAGATAATGTAAAAAAATCTCAAAAAATAAATAAAATATATGGATTTTAAGATGACATTTGGTTAGTGGTTCTACTTTTCTGTTGTCCTTTCAATAAACTGGGATGAAAATTCTGTTTTCGTTATGGATTATTCTGGGAATAGAAACATGCTTGTTAACGACTATTGTCCTAAAATTGTGTTGTTTAATTTATGAGAACAAAAACAAAGAAGCACATTTAGTTGCAATATTTTTTTTCCTTAAATATATTAAAATAAATATACATATTTCTTAACCGGCATGATAATGGTGGCTGACGGGTTGTGATGGTGGTGGGAGTAAATAGGAATAACATTTTTATGTTTTTTAGATTTTTAAGGAATTCAGGAAATACTCCCATAATACTTCCAAAATTTTGGGAATAGAAACATGTTTAGCAAACGCTACATTAATCTTGAAATTTGAGGAGTTGGAACAAAAATGAGGGAATAGAAAATAGTAAACATTGAAGCCTAACTAAGTACACATATTTTGGACATAGGCACTATTTTTGAATGGATGTCTTGTTGTTGCCAATATCTTTTTCGAACATAACCTATCCTAGATTTTTTAAAATGAATAATTGGTTAGATCGTTTTTTTTTAGATTAATTTTTACTTAGGCTCTTTTAAATTATTTATTTCAAAATTCAATAACTTGACAGACCAGTTTTAAATAGATGCTAACTTTAAATTTTGAAAACAGTTTCTTTATAAGGGATAAGATTGCGTACACTCAATCCTCTTCATACTGTATAATAACGAGAGTTTTCGTGCACTAGGACGTGGTTTCATATAGTTTTAAAACCCGCCGCGCAAAAGACTCCTTTTTCAAACGCTTGATCATTTCAATTCTTTATTCAAAAACCAAAGGTGTGTTAAGGTCGGAACATAGAATGGGGGCGACTTTTTTTTTATTTCTTGAAAACAGGATTTTACTTATAATATGGGAAGGTAAATATTGAAAATATTCCCTTTTGTTACTTTCTTCTACCTTTGCTCCAACTTTTCTAAAACCATGATTAAATAGCCGAAGCATTAAAAAGGATAATTATGTCTTATCAATATAGTTTAGGATTTTTCACATTATTTAAGGTTTCTTGTATCGTTCCCTAATTATTATTATAAATAGATGGAGAAATTAATGCAATAGTTAAATCTTCTCATTTTTCTCGTATTAATTTCTTTCTTTAACATGGTATCAGAGCAGGTTATGGGATATAAATCCAGTAGTTCTGGTCATTCATGATTTAATTTTTTTTCCTTCCCTCAATTGAAAAAAAAAAGGCAAAAAAAAAAAAAAAAATGTTTCTAGTCGCCGCCCTCGAAACCCTAACCCATCACCGCCTACCTACCACTTAGATCCGACACCATCCAAGTCAGATCAAACCTTCGCGGGCCCATTCCAACCTTCGCCATCGCCACTCGACCTTCACCATCTCCAATCTGGCCAATCGGCGACCTTCGCCATTGTTGTTCAACTTTAATCGTTGTTATTCAGGCCAAATACACTTTCGTCGGAGTTCTCCTGACCACATCCACGATAGCCGCTGCCAGTCTGAGCTTTGCCGCCGTCGAACAGTGCTTTGCATTACTGTTCTGCCATCGACCAGTTCTTCGTCTCACATCACCACTTCGATTCGCCACTCATTCCGAAGTTTGCTGCCATATTTGTGATTGAATTATTTGTCTGTTGTTGCCTCTGTTTTGAAACAACTGCTAGGGTTTCGAAACCCTAGATTTTTCTAGCCATTGTTGTTTCTGTCCAGATCCGACGGTGCTATTTTTTTGGCTAGACATTACTAAGTCTTTGGTTGAGCTTCTTCTAATTAAGCTCTACAATTGTTTGTATTGTTAGTTTGTTTCCCTTGTCAAGTCGTTCTGTATTTGTTAGTTGTTGTATTGGTGGGAATTAATGTCGACGGCTATCCCCCAACCGTTAACAACTCGCAAGTTGAATGGGACTAATTACTTACAATGGTCCAAAGTTGTACAAGTTGTTGCTACCGATCAAGGGAAACGAGGTGATCGAGAAAGTAGTAGTAATGAATTTCGAGGTGGCCATTGTCGTGGTCAACATCTTCAGTGTTTACTTTGTGGCAAAACAATCATACCTAAGATACTTGTTGGTACAGAGTTGGTCGTTCTCCTAAGTATACTCATGCCACAACTTCTAATCAAGTTACTCATGTTTCATCATCCAACTCTTTAACTCCCAAGGCTATTTCTGATGATGAGTATGTTCAGTTCTTCCAGTTTAAGGTGTTCAAGCAGACATCTACCCCCATTACTTCGCTAGCTCAATGTGGAAATCCTACCGCATGTCTTTCTTTTTATTCTTCCCCTTCTACACCTTGGATCATAAACTTCGTTGCCACTAATCACATGTCAGGTACATCTTCTTTATTTACACATATTCAGTCATCTCCCTCGTTAACCCCTGTTACTGTTGCTGATGGTTCCACCGTCCATGTTCGTGGCATTGGCGCTGTGGAACTTTCACCATCTTTCTCTTTATCCTCTGTCTTGTATATTCCTTCTTTTTCTTTTAATTTGATATCAGTGAGTAAACTTACTCAACAGCTTAATTATTCTGTTTACTTATTTCCTGATTCTGTCATTATCTAGGATTTAAAAACACAGAAGATGAT
Organism: Eucommia ulmoides; assembly: GCA_016647705.1. Classification (NCBI taxonomy): domain Eukaryota; kingdom Viridiplantae; phylum Streptophyta; class Magnoliopsida; order Garryales; family Eucommiaceae; genus Eucommia; species Eucommia ulmoides. The sequence goes on along the minus strand of CM028334.1, from coordinate 36,736,009 downwards.
TGGCATAAGGTGTAAGAAAAATGGCCTTTATTACTTCCACAATCATGACGAGACACCTGTTATCCCACCCACTGCCTATCATGCTGTTGCATCTACCCACCAAATTCATTGTCGCCTAGGTCATCCCGATATTTCCAATCTAAAAGTACTTGTTCCTAGTTTACGTCATTTGTCCTCCTTAGATTGTCAGGCTTGTCAGTTGGAAAAGTATCATCGTACTTTATTTACTTTCCCGACTCAGTTTCTAGCATCGAGTCTTTTTTGTTTAGTTCATTCAGACATTTGGGGTCCTTCTCGTATTGTCTCTACATTAGGCTTTCGTTATTTTGTCACATTTGTCAATGATTTCTCCAGGGTTACATGACTCTATTTAATGAAAGATCGTTCTGAATTGTTCTCCATTTTCTTTGCCTTTTGTGCTGATATTAAAACTCAATTTAATGTGTCCTTGCGTATACTTCGCAGTGACAATGCTCGAGAATATTTTTCTCAACCATTTACTCCATTCATGTCACAGTTTGGTATACTGCATCAGTCTTCTTGTCCTCACACACCATAGCAAAATGAAGTCGCTGAGTGTAAGAATTGACATCTCCTAGAAGTAGTTTGAACTCTGATGTTTGAGACGACTTGCTACTTGATCAATAGAATGCCGTCTTCTACCCTGAATGGCAAAGTCCCTCATACTATTCTTTTTCCCCGATCACCCTAGTTTACTTTACCTCCTCGTATCTTTGGATGTGTCTATTTTGTCCACCAGTTAACTCCTGGCAAGAATAAGTTAGATCCTCGTGCCATAAAATATGTGTTCCTTGGTTATTCTCGCACACAAAAGGGTTATCAGTGTTATAGTCCTTCTTTACATCGCTCTTTCATCTGTGCAGATGTCACCTTCTTTGAGTCCACCCCTTACTTTTCTAGCCTATCTTCTCAGGATGATCTGGATGTCACCCTTCTTTTACCAAGCCTCCCAAACCCGACACCATCTCTTTTCACTCCTGAACCTGTCCCATCTAGTCGTCGTTCACCGCCTTTACATGTATACTCTCGTCGCCAAAAGGTAGTTCCCGCCATTGAGCCAATCGTCTCTGTGTCTTTAGATTTTTCTCCAGTTCATCTATCCGCGTCTCACTTGGATATACCCATTGCCGTTTGGAAGGGTAAGCATACGTGAACTCAACATCCTATTTCAAACTTTATTTCTTATGCACACCTATCTATTTCATATTGTTCTTTTGTTACTTCTCTACCCTTTGTTTCTATTCTGAAGTCTGACACAGAAGCTTTTACTCACCCTGATTGGATAATCGCAATGGAAGAGGAAATGTTAGCCTTATATCAGAATGGTACTTGGGATCTCATCTTGCTTCTGCCTCACAAAATAATAGTTAGATGTAAATGGGTATACACAATCAAAGTTTATCCGGATGGCACCATTGATCGACTCAATGCTCGTTTAGTTGCCAAATGTTACACTCAAGTACATATTCTTGATTATTCTGAGACCTTTTCTCCCTTTGCTAAACTCACTTCTGTCCGTTTGTTCATCTCTTTGGTTATCATCTTTCGTTGGCCGTTGCATTAACTTGATATCAAGAATGCATTCTTAAATGGTGATTTGACTGAAGAAGTATACATGGGGCAATCTCCTGGGGATTGAAGTTGCTCAATCAAGTCAAGGTATTTACCTATGTTAGAGGAAATATGTTCTCGATCTGTTGAGTAAAACAAGCATGCTAGGAACTAAATCGATTGATTTACCTATGGATCCAAATAGTAAGCTATTAGCAGATCAAGGTGTATCATTGACAAATTCAGCGCAATACAGACGGTTAGTTAGGAAGTTGAAATACTTAATGGTTGCTAGACTAGATATTTCCTTTGTTGTGAGTGTTATCAGTCAGTTTTTGGATCTTCCCATGACTTATCACTGGGATATAGTAATTTGTATTCTTCAATATCTAAAAAGTTCTCCAAGATGTGGTTTATTGTACCAGAATTTCGGTCACACTCAAATTAAGGGATATACTAATGCAGATTGGGCCGGATCTTCCTCGGATAGGAAGTCCACTACTGGGTATTGTGTGTTTATTGGAGGTAATCTCATTTCTTGGAAGAGTAATAAGAAGATAGTTGTGACGTGGTCAAGTGCAGAATCGGAATACAGGGCGATGGCCCATACTACTTGTGAGTTAATGGTAGCGATTTTATTTGTCGCTATAATACCACAAGTGAATGAGTCAAGTTTTAATAGAATAAAGAAGTGTAAAGGTTGTCGTATCCACAGGGATTAGCTTAAATTATTATTAAGTACCGCAATTATTGTAACTTAACTTTATTTAAGCGATCAAATTTTGGGTTTTTTACAAAAATAAACTAAAATAAATATAAATACAAAAATAAAATAAAATATGGATTATCTATGCACAAATGTTCTAGGAGCTTGATTTTGTCTTGTTATTCCCATATTGTCCTATTAAGTAAATTATTAGTGAATTCTGTTTATTCAATAATCAAGATCCTCGTGCTATTGCTCTCTCACTACCTCTCTCAAGCATCAAGTGAGAGAATGTATAATCACTTCAATACCGATATCCCTATCCTGTATTTAGGTGAAAATATTCGTTATACCCGACCTTATAGATTATGCAAGCTTTAAATATCTCCCGATCTATTAAAACTTGCATTGTGTTTAACCTAAGCCCAAACCCAGGATTACCTCTCCCGAGTATCAAATCACAAGTTCTCAATTCAACCAAAATATCATGTGAAAGCATACATTGGAAGCATTATAAAGATAAACACAATTGAATGGTGATTCTAATTAATAAATCTAGAACTCGATTACCTCCTGGTTTCATAAGATCATAAATTCCCAACTTGAATACTTAAGTGTTTATTTCCCCTCGGACTCACAACAACCCAAATTATGTACTCCCAATTCTGGTTAAGAATTCAACATCTCCTAAGTATAAAATCCTAGATCTAGATTATGAACATAACTTAGAACAATCCAAAATTAATCTTTTCAATAAATTCATAATTGTAAACATGTTCAACACAATATTACAAATACAAAATTAAATCAAGATTAGGGAGAGAGGGAAAACAAAATGTTTATTGTGGGTTTGAACTCAAAATATTCAACTCCAAATGCCTCCAATACTATTTTCTTCCCAAATCTCCACACCATGGGGTGTTTCTCACCCAAAATCGCCACAAATCTTATGTTTGCTCTCCAAATAGCGCCTCCTCTTCTTTCTTCTTCTCTACTTTGTGTTTGAGGCAAAATGGGGTATTTAAGGGGTTAAAAATTAGGGTTTTCAGGCAAAAATATGACATAGCTTGATGGGAGCGCACTATAGCGAGCTATGGCTTAGCACGCTGACAAGAGAGCACTGCAAATTCACGCTACAGCGCACATTGGCAACGCTAACACTTGAATCGTATGTTGACCGTAACTTTCTCGTCCGAATTCTCATTGAGGTGATTCAAAAGGCTGTTGAAAGATAAGAAAAATATATACAACTTCTATGTTTTACATTTGTCCAAAATCAGATTGAATCATAGTCAAAATTGGACTTAAATCTACTACACCTGCACTACTTTTGCACATTTTTCTCTCATTTATTTGTAATCCTACAAAACACAATAAAAACACATTAAACTAACAAAAATACTTGAAAACACACAAATATTTGAACCTAAAAGTACTTGATTTTATTTGTCACTATAATACCGTAAGTAAACAGGTCAAGTTTTAATAGAATAGGGAAGAGTAAGGGTTGTTGTATCCACATGAATTGGTTTAAATTGTTGTTAAGTACTGCAATTATCGTAACTTAATTTTATTTAGGCGATCAAATTTTGGTTTTTTCTAAAAATAAACTAAAATAAATATAAATACAAAAATAAAATAAAATATGGATTATCCATGCACAAATGTTCTAGGGACTTGATTTCATCTTGTTATTCTCATGTTGTCCTATTAAGTAAATTATTAGTGAATTCCGTTTATTCAACAATCAAAATCCTCTTGCTATTACTCTCTCACTACCTCTCCCGAGTATCAAGTGAGAGAATGTGTAATAACTTCAATACCGATATCCATATCCCGTATTTAGATGAAAACATTCGTTAAACCCGACCTTATAGATTACGCAAGGTTTAAATATCTCTCAATCTATTAAAACTTATGTTATATTTAACCTAGATCCGAAGTTGAAATTACCTCTCCTGAGTGTCAAATCTCAAGTTCTTAAATCAACCAAAATATCACGTGGAAGCACAAATTGGAAGCATTATAAAGGCAAATACAATTGAATAGAAAACCTAGTTGGTAAATATAGAACTTGATCACCTCCCGATTTCACAAAATCCTAAATTCCCAACTAGATTACTTAGGTGTTGATTTTCTCCCAGATTCACAACAACTTAAATTATGCACTCTCAGTTCCGGTTACGAATTCAACCTCTCCCGAGTATAAAATTCGTAACCTAAATTCATCTAATTCATTGTCCACATGAATCAAACATATTAATCCATAGAGATGCATAAAATAAATTAAAACTAACAATTAACAAAATAGTCTAAACATGGTTCAAACGAGACTACATCAATCCCTAGATAAAATTACGAATACAACATAGATAGATCCATAACCAATATTTTCAATAAAATCATAAATGTAAACATGTTTGACACAATATGACAAATACAAAATTAAATCAAGATTAGGGATATAATGAAAAATAAATGTTTATTGTGGGTTTGAGCTCCAAATCTTGAATTCCAAGTGCCACTAATGATGTTTTTCTCTTCAATCTTGCATCAAAACGCCACCATCCGGTGTTTTCTCACCCAAAATCGCCAGTTGTTTCTCCCCAAATCGCCTCCTCGTCTTTCTCTTTCTCTCCTTTGTGTTTAACGCAAAATTGGGTATTTAAAGGGGTAAAAAATTTGTGTTTTTGGGTAAAAAGATGACACAACCCGATGGGAGCATGCTGCAGCACGTTATGGCTTAGCATGCTAACAAGAGCGCGCTGCAGAGTGTATTGGGAAGCACCGACACGTGAATTGTATTTTGACCGTAACTTTCTCGTCCAAATTTTGATTGAGGTGATTCAAAAGGTTGATAAAATATAAGAAAGAGATCTACAACTTCTATGTTTTGCAGTTTTCCAAAATCGAATTGCATCATGGTCAAAATTGGCCTTAACGTTACTTCACCTGCACTACTTTTGCACATTTTTCTCTCATTTATTTGTAATCCTACAAAATACAACAAAAACACATTAAATTAACAAAATTTTTTGAAAACACACAAATATTTTAACCTAAAAGTACATGATTTGTTGGTAAATAAATCACTCATCAGTTAACTTGGTTGAAACATTTGTTGGAAGAACTCAGATTCGAATACTCTTCACCGATAGATCTGATATGTGATAATCAAGCAGCACTTCACATTGTATCCAACCTAGTCTTCCATGAGAGGACAAAACATATTGAAGTTGATTTCCACTTCATTCGAGAAAAAGTGTTGTAGAAGCAGATTTAGACTAAACATGTAAAGTCAGTTAATCAGTTAGCTGATTTGTTCACTAAACCGTTAGGGGGATCAAGGATAAAGTATATTTGTAATAAGTTAGAAGCATACAATATATATGCTCCAGCTTGAGGGGGAGTGTTAAAAAGGGTAATTATGTCTTACCAGTACTGTTTAGGGTTTCCCACATTATTTAGGATATCTTTTATCGTTCCCTAGTTATTATTATAAATAAATAGAGAGGCTAACACAATGGTTAAGCCTTCTCATTGTTCTCGTATTTATTTCTTTCTTTAACAAGAAGAAATAGATATATTGAAATTAACGAAATAATTGAATGAGCAGAGAGAAACTAAAGGAGATAAAGAACCTAACAAAACAAATTCAAAACATATCTATTACTATATACTGAGAGAGTGTGTTTCCACATGCACACACTAGTAGAAAACAAATTCACTACCCCGACTATTAACCACACCAAACACTACTAACCAAATTCCTAGCAGAAGCCACAAAAATAGGAAGAATACTGGTTTTCTTAGTAATAGTTGGAGTGGTGCTTGGTGTATATAAAAAAAGGTTGACTTCTCCAATAATTTTCTGTCAACTAAAAATAAGAGTATCACGTCGGTAATAATCTCAATATGAAACAAATTACTAGAAACAAGTAAAAAGAGCAAAGGCTACTGTTGTAACTCGTGCACTCATCGAATCTCTATGTCTCTTTTATGAATATCTGGCATGAATGATAAGGGTAGGGTAGTAAAGTAACCAAAACACCATATAAACCAAAGGAGTTATTTCAATGTTAAATTCTACTCCACTTTGGAATAGCATGTCCCACATTGATCATCCATACTCTACCCAAGAGGTGTTAGTCCAATTGGAAAAGAGAGGTGTTCACTTTTCTTGTCAACCAGGATTTGACTTTCCTAAGAAACATTCCAAGATTTAAATTTTGAATTTAGTTCTGAATATACTAAGCCAATGTGGGGGAGTGCACCCTTAAGATCTCTTAGGAAGTTGATTAGTTGAGGTGCATGTAAGTTGCCTAGACACACCTTCCTGTAAATAAATAATTACTCATACTTTCAATTTATCGATATGGGACAGAAATCTAACACTTGCCTTTAAGTGAAACCTCCCATTTGTACAGATAATTTGACTATGAAAGAATTACTAGAAATGTAGAATCCCTGAATTGCAAGGACGATTTGATTACGAGATAAGATAGGCAAATTCTTGTAACTTTGATTTTGATATCATATTTGTTATAAGTGGAGTAGCTCCTTTAGTCTATATGGTGGTTTGAATACTCTTGAATGATCGATTTGATAGAGTGACTTGTCTCTCGATCTGACCTGATTTCCATGTTGGAAAATTTTTTGTGGGTTAACATTAATTGAATAAATTGTTTTACAAAAATGGGTTAATGGATAGTCTATTATATAAACAGTCCAAATAATCAGTGATCATATTTTGATTTTCTATGTGGTATTTTTTATGTAGAAGACTAGTTAAGTGGCAAGTATAGATTTTGGGTTTCGTTGAAGTCCGTTATGGGAAAGCCCAACGAGAAACCCTAATATAAATAACTAGATCCCCTTCCTAATCTAGATTAAGGGTTTCTTCCCATTGAAAGCTGCTACCATGAAATCTAGATCATAGGGAAGAATACCTAGTTAGTAATCCACTATGACATATTCAATCTCCTGCGATAGCCCAAACAGGTATAAATTCGATTACCGTTCTTTATTGTTGTGTCCTAATATTCATGTACACTTTAGTTTATTAATTAATTATGTATTATTACGATTATGAGATATAACCAACATGTGGTATAAGAGTCTATGTACAAGATTTAGGATCAACAATTATTTTTTAGAAACTTTTTTTATTTTCTATTCTTAAACAAAATAGAAACTTGCGGGTATGATTTCATGTATTTTTTCGTTTCTATTGACTATGAAAGCTTAGGGGTTTTATTCCTATTGTTTCAAGGTTTAATTTGATATATTATACATACTATTTGGTTGGGTAATCAGAGAGTATTTGGTGGTTGATATTTCGGATACGAACCCTAGAAAACTCCCAAAACCGTAACTTGGGGCCGTGATTTCATGTAATTTTTTACTTCGATTAACTGTAAAACCTTAGGGATTTGATTCCTATTGATTCAAACTTTAAGATAATATATTATACATGTTATTTGGTTGCATAATCAGATAGTATTTCATGGTTGAAGTTTCGCCTACAAAGCTTGGAAAATTCCATAAATTGAAACTCGGGGTTGTGATTTCATGTAATTTTTATTTCGATTGACTGTAAAATATTAGGAATTTTATTCCTCTTGATCCAAGGTTCATTTGTTTATATTATACATGCTATTTAGTTGCGTAATCAGAAAGTATTTCACGGTTAAATTTTCGGCTTCAAAACCCTAGTAAAATCGAGATACATTTTTTAAAATCAAGGGATATTGACGCATTTTTGGTTCGATTAAACATTATAGAAAGGTTTTAAATTAGTATTAGGCTTAAAATCATATAATATTCGATGAAAATAAAGGTTAATATCGATTTTTAGGTTTTTTGCCATGGAGGAGTGAGAAAATCGCAAAACTGCAACTTGTTCTTGATGTTTGCCGATGTTTCGCTTATTTTCCCTTCAATTAATTATTATAGGCGTGTGATAAATACATAGATCTACATAAACCCATAAAAAAGTTGGAGAAAAATACACAATTTTAGAGTTTTTGCAAATCCGGGTCATTTGACCTGGTTTAGACCCGGTTGAAGGTTGAAGACATCCTCCATCCTGGTCCGCCATTCCCATGCATGTAACAGGCATGTGGGATGCGTGAGTCATCTCCAGGGACCCGTTTTGGGTCCCATTTTTTCCTATACACTTGTTTTTCAGTCCTCTAATTTTCTGTATAATTTATTTTATATTTTGAGGATGAAAAGTATTTTTTTTTTTTTTAGTTTCATGATATGTAATAGTGAGAGCTCAGATTATATATATATATATATATATATCTGTGAATATGAGCACGTTTTGTAAGTGTTCTTTTTAAGATGCGTCCGGCTTGCATTACTCTGCTTCTTTACTAAAATTTGTGATCATATCATTTTTTAATTGGAAGGGTTAACCAATAAATCAGATTATGGACCTTATACCTTTTATTTTTGTATATGAGCATTTGATTTCAATATTTTGCTAATTTTTCAATCTATTTATCTATAGAGTTTACTTTGTTTTGTATGGCTTTCATTAATTGTCTTTTGCTTTCATGGGTGATGTTCTAGAAACAAAATATAGTTCATAAGGGATATTAGAATCTCACTTTAAACCAATTCGATTTTGCCTCTAGTTTTCATGCGTGAGCTTAACTTTTAAACTTCCTAGCAAGTAGAGCTAAACATTGAAACCAATTTTGAGTATTTAAGACTTGGGATTATAACATTATTGGCCCCTAATATTTAGGACTTATATCAAATCAGTCCCAAAATTTAAAACAATTCCAATTTGGAACTTTTGTTCTCAAAACTTCTGTCCAGTTTTGAAACCAATAGGTTTTGTATTCCCATGTTATTAAAACGAACAAAGTATTACACATATTATTAGGTTGGAGCATTATCGTGTTTGTTATTATTGTATAATTTCTGCTTCTGGTTTTTGGTTTATGAGATGTCCTTCTAATTTGCTTTGAGTAAAAATGCAAATATTGTATAATGATATAATATTTATCAAAGTAGTGGATGATGGCTCCAACACAATCGATGGACTTGTTCTTTATGCAGTCTTTATTAAGGTTTAGGATTTTTGACACTTTATACCCAGAAGTTTGACTAGAATCTCACTTTGATCCAAGTAGTTTCAATTTAAACATTTAAGATGTCTCATTAACTTTATGTGTTCTTTTCTGAAATGCAATGAACGGAAACTAGTAAGAATGGCTAATTACAAAATTAACCCCTAAACAATAGAGGTTGTGTAAATTTAATTTTTCTTATACATGTTCCGAATGGTAAGCAATTTAGTGATTTTACACTAATTACAGCACGATGTTAAATCTATCTTAGAGTTTTTTATGGTGATTGACATTTCAGTGTGTAGATTTTATTAGAAATCGCAATTAGTAGTAGGGAGAAGGTTTAGAGGTCCTCAGGAATTAGAGTGACTGGCTAATCGATTGTAGTTGCTTAAATTAAGCAGATCGTGCCTACTAGAGTTGATGGGTTGGTGAAACAAATAAATCTCGTTGCCTACTGGAAAAATAAATGTCTAAAAATTATGTACTAAATTTCTATCGCATGAGATGGATATTTGAATTTTGGCTCATGTGAGAGTATTATGGTAGAAACTGATTTTCGTCAATTGATCCTCACAAGTCTCTTAGTTGCAATCCCCCTCGAAGGAGACTAGACTATTATTTCTAAATAATAACAATAATAACAATGAAAAGAAGATGAACCAATAAGCAAACATTAGTGGTGAACTTTTTCTAACGAGGGGCCAAATTATACTAGGCCAAATCGATGTGTGAAACTAGTATTCACGCATTTGCGTAAGGTTGCACAATTTTTTAGAAACAAAAACTTCATTTTATGTAATTAATATTAATTACATTGGCAAGTTTTCAACATTCCATTAAGATAAGATTTCTACAATTCTCTATCCCTAATTGTTTCATCAACAAATATAAAGTTTTGATCATTGTATGGGTAATATTAGTCAGTCTATTGCCAATTTCTATTTGTTTAATGAGTTGAAGTACATAAATGTTACTTTTAATAAAATCATTTGATATCGTGTGTGTAGTTGAAAGGGTCAAGTAAGAAAAATGAATTTTTAACATATTTAATTTGAAACATTAATGTTGGGCTTTCTGAAAACCGTTCGCACTGGTTTGTGAAGTCCACCCTGCGTGTAAGGGGGCGTGTTAAATCCCATATTCATGTATTTGATGGTTAGAAATCCTAAAGTGGTTTGACTCTTTATCTTTCTATTCGTTGTCTTTGTAAAATATTTACATAATGAGTGACATGATTGAGATAATTATATCTTATATCTTTATTTTGTTTTGGTAACCTGATGGAAGTTGAATTGAATAAAGCACTGTTGAGAAATGGTCGTAGATAATCAGATATATGATATGTATTCAGGATTCTTAGTGGATTAAGTATGATGTTAATAACCAATTTGATTATTACTATACCTTCCATTAATGAAAATGTGATATTTTATTTTTCGAATTTGGGCTATGTTTGGGGCAATATATTTGCGTTTTTGGAATGGAAGAAAAGTACCGAGTTATTTTTATACAATTTCGCATGGGTTTCTTCTTATATTGTCTGGGCTTTAAAGTGTTTAATGGGTCATACATATATTTTGATAAGCCTGTTAGGCCATTAATTATTTTTAAATTAACAAGTCTGATGGAATTACTAATATGGATAAATTATTCATGAATATATGAGAAGGTTTTGAATTGAAAACACTATCACCGTAACTAGAATATCTTGGTAGGGATCCAGGTTTGGGCTCACTATATAGATATTGATTTTGTGTTTGGACTTGTGTAATATCTCAGCCAACTGAACTTTTTGAACTACAACTTTTGGCCTTTGAGGTTTATATTAAGGAGCTCATAAAAACACTAATTATGATTAATAATAGTTTTTCAATTTTTAAGCCCTTAAATTTATTTTATTTATATATAGAGTTTGATTTAATAATTAGTTTTAAAGTGTGGTAAAATCATTGTTCAAATTCTTACAACTATAATTGATCGTTGATCAATAAAAGTATATTTTGTAACGTATTTCATCTTGTTTTTATCATATGTATATATATCGCTAATATACACTGTTGTGGCTGGGCAATATTATTTAATTTTTTCATTTTGGAATGGTTGCTTGTAAATTGTTGAAGTTATTTTATCAAATTGATTTAACCAATATAGTTTGCAAGTTTTCGAGTTCCTATTTTGTTGATTGAAAATTTTTAGATTAATTTGTACATTCACCTATCCAAAAGAGAATATTGTGCTTATTAATTTAATTGTTGAGCAATTGATGAGAATCAACGAACACTCTCAAATAATCCGCTACATGTTCCATTTGGGCCAATTATAAGGGCAAAATCCAAGAAGGTCAAAGAAGCACTCAATGGACTAATTCAAGAGATTTAGGCTAAGTTTAACATAGTGAAGTCCAAATTAGGTCCAAATGATGATCAAGATCTAATTCATCTTATCAAGGCAAGTGAATGGACTTAGACTTGAACTTGAATGGGCCTAATCATGAGAGCCACGAAATTTGTCACGTATTTATTTTATTTATTAGTCTTTTAATTTTAATTTAGGTTATTTATTTGATAATTTGTAAGGAATAATTGCCAATTTATCTTTTCCTTTTATATTAGGACAGTAAGGTAAGATAAGAAAGCTTCTTTATTCTTTATTTTGTCTTATAGTATAAGACACTAGGGTTTCTTTTATATTTTATTATGGTCGCCTACTGTTCACCAACACTGTTCACGTGCAATATTTACTAGTTAGGGTTTTTTCTTTATTGTTGGCCACCTATTTAAGAGAGTTGTATCACATTGGAAAAAGACATTACCTTTTAATTAATACAATTTTGAGAGTTTTCTCTTAAGTTCTTTAGAGAACTTTTCCTGAACTTATTAAGAATTTCTTGTGGCGTTTAAACCCTATATCTTTGGTTCATGATTCGTAATAATCATTGGGTCAAGATCATTACTTATACCGTTGGTTCGCATTTAGTTCATAAATGTTGAGTCAAGGTAATCTATCCTATATTTCGTATTTTCATGTTCTTGTCTTGTCGTTTATAAATCTGATTTAGTTTGATCATCGCGAAGAAACCCTAAGTCGGTTTTCGGGTCTTACTAATTCTTGGTGAGGTTCGCATCTCGCATCAACAATATAGTTTAATTTTCCCAACTTAGAACAGTTTCTTGTGGATTGTTGATGTTATTTTACCAAAATGATTTAACTAACATAGTTTATAAGTTTTCGAGTTCCTATTTCATTGATTGAAAAATTTTAAATTAATTTGTACATTTACCTGCCCAAAGGGGGTTATTGTGTAGATTAATTTAATTGTTGGACAATATAATTTAATTTTTCCAACTTGGAACGGCTGTTTATGGATTGTTGAGGTTATTTTACCAAAGTGATTTAACCAACATAGTTTGCAAATTTTCAAGTTCCTATTTTGTTGCTGGAAAAATTATAGATTAATTTGTATATTCATCTACGCAAAGGGGGTTATTGTGCATATTTAATTTAATTGTATGAGGATTTTATGTGAAATAAATAATTTAATAAATTTATTTGCCCAAAGGAAATGAATTTTGAAAAATTATTTGTTTCATTATATTTTGAAGAAAATATATGGATTTGAAGGCCAATCTGATCAAAGATGATGGATTTTTAAATCTGTAAATTTTTTTTATTTTGTTATTCCTCATGATTAAAGAATAATTATTTATTGTAGACTCTGCCCAAATAAGAGTTTATGATAACGCAATTAATTCTTATATTGTATTACCTATACTTAATTGAGCATTTTGTCTATTGCCCGTAATTGATCTAGTTGTATTTTTTTGTGAAAGTAGTTTCTTTTGTTGTGAATAACAATAACGCTACAATGAAATTCTAAATTGATTCCTTGATTTAGTGGGAGTCTCTGTAATTTTTTTTATTTCGATGATTGTATCGTGTAAACATTGATCATTATTGCTATAAATATTTTCTTATTTTGTTGATCTTCATACTTAGAGAATAATTGTTTATTGTAAATTCTACCCAAAGGGGAGTCTAAGATGACACAATTGATTATTATATTGTATCACTTATACTTATTTCAGCATTTTGATTATCTACTTTAGTGAGAGCTTTTGTATTTCTCTTTATTTTGATTATTACGTTATGACCACTATTGTTATGTATTTTGCAAAATTGAAATTTATTTAATGATCATCATTATTGTGTATTATATTATTGCATATATGTTATGACCACTATTGTTATGCATTTTGCAAAATTGAAATCTATTAGATGATCATCATTATTGTGTATTATATTATTGCATATTATATTATTTAAATTACTTATACAATGTGGTCTCTTTTGGTTGTCACAAATCATTATTTTATGATCTTATGATGAATTGTTAGTGACAAATGGCTTGTTAAAGTCAAGCAATTTCATTTTGTTAAGAAATTACAGAAGTTTCATTTTATTAAGAAATTGCAGTAATTTCATTTTGTTGAGAAATTCAATTAACAATTTCATTTTATTGAGAAATCGCAATAACAATTTCATTTTATTGAGAAATTGTAGTGAGGACCGAAAAGAAACAATGCATATAAATAATGTTCACATATTGGCATTAGTTTCTTACTACATTATTAGACTTACGATCCATGTCGATATAATTATAACTATTTGTGAATATGAAGGGTTTTATATTTGTTGAGATTAACATATGGACTATCATAATCTAATATTAAGATCATGTTGGACCGGATAAGTTTATCAAGATACTACTTATAGACTATCATTTCTTTAAAGAAAAAGGTGTGGCCACAAAAAAATAATTTTTTTTTTCTATTATTAACCCGAGAGTCTTATTTTTAAAATTAAATTTATTCAATTAATATAGTCCAAGTGGGAGAATGTTAGAAAAAAATTTGTGGACTAATATTAATTGAATAAATTATTTTATAAAAACGGATTAATTGATAGTCTGTTATATAAATCTCAAATAATCAGTGATTATATTTTGATTTGGGTTATGACATCTTTTATATAGAAGCTCAGTTAAATGGTAAGTGTAGGTTTTGAGTTTCGTTGAAGCTCGTGGCCCAACGAGAAACCCTAATATAAATAACTAAATCCTCTCTCTAATCTAGATTAAGGGTTTCTTCCCATTGAGAGCCGCCACTACGAAATCTAGATCATAAGAAGGAAGACCTAATTAGTAATTTACTGCGACAGATTTAATTTCCTACAATAGCCCAAATAGATATGTATTCAATTACCGTTTTTTATTATTGTGTCATAATATTCGTGTATGCTTTAATTTATTAATTAATTCCATATTATTTTGAGGATGAGATATAATCAACATTCGCAACCTATATGAAAAACCAAACTTTAGAATAGTGTTCCAAATTGAGGTAAGCAATGATGTAGTGTGAAAAACAGGATCTAGAATGACACTAAAGTTAGTCGGGCTTCCTTTGGAACACAACCTCATTGCTTTTTTGTATTATATTGGTCTAATTAACTGATTCCAACGACATAGAGAGAGAAGTAATAGAATGAGAAAAGCTTTACACCCTTAATCCGCAGAATATTTTTGCACTTCTACCTATTCCAAAATGGACAAAAACAAAATCATCATGGGGTCAAAGTGTAACTGCACTCGAGGTACAAAGTGAAATTTTAGCCAAATACATTGCTCATATTCAAATATTAAAACAGATTACATAATCATGTTGAGAGGGGGCTTCCCTCTTTCAGAATTCACGAGTAGTTACAAGATCCGTGTGTTAAGACCAATAAAAAATCACAATGCAAACAATATATTGTTGCCAACATCCTATCACACTGACGAATTTAAAGAAGGGTTAATTACTATTTGCCCCCGTGGTTAGGCCATTTTGCATTTTGCCCCCCCTGCTATTGTCATCACTTTTTTGCTCCCTTATAGTTAGGCCTTCGTTGCAATTTACCCCTCATCATCACTTTGCTCCCCTATAGTTAGTCCTTGGGCAAAGTCAAGACAAAGTGCAAAATGGCCTAACCAGGGAGGCAAAGAATAATTAACCCTTTAAAGAATTATCGAATTTGAACTCGAAGATGAGGGGCCTTCTAAACGGATATAATCATACATGATCCCCTGGAAGGGACCGTTATTCCTTGGTTGTGTCAAGTAAATGGTATTGTCTCCCTGCACAAGCAGACTACCGGCTATGTCGACATTGTATAACCAATAGAGTCCATGGATCCCGTGCCGCGCAATCGCATTGTCCCTACCGATCAATCCAGTTGAAAATAGAGGACGGTTTGTCTTGGGATCATTCAACCGAACCTGTAAAAAGGATTTCATCAATATATACAACTAGAATCTCTTACAATGGGTCTCGTTTCTTTTATGGGTCCCAGTCCCACCAATAAGAAAGAATTGATTGGCATGACAGGCTGATATATGCGTGAAGAAAGAATTTAATAGATGAAAGGGTCACGGTTGCATTTGTTCATTGTTTCTTAGGGTGGTAAACCACGCAACCCAAGTGTTAAATTTTAGCCTTGGTTCATTTATTTACGCTAATATTCAAGTTTGAGTTGAGCTTCCAACCCTGTAACCATATGTTCATGTTTAATTCTTTAATTAGTCAAACTGTTTGCGAGTTTAGACAAGCTATTCAAGCATAATTATTTTAAGAAAAAATATTTATTCTTTATTTTTTAATGATCGATAACTAAGTTCTATATATAGAGAGAGAGAGAAAGGAGGTGAAAGAAAAAAATGATGTGCGATGGTGGTTGTGGTTCGGTGTGGTTGCAGTTGGCGTGGTGGTGGTGAGGCCAGAGTGGTTGGTTGGTGTTGACTGGCGTGGTGGCTGATGGTGAAGAAGAAGATTGACATTGAAAAAGAAAAACTAAAAAATACAGTATTGACACCTAAATTTTGGATTAATGTTAAAATAATCTATATTGAAATTTTAAAGAATACGAATGTCAATTAACATTAATTATCTGATTTTAGTTGACTTTTAACTGTTGACCGTTGCAGTTAACGAAAAATTTAACCGTTTTATTTAAGTCTTAAACGCAAGGGGTGTAAGTACTAACGTAAATGACACAAGAGTGCAAAGTGCAATTCGGTCAAACCACAAGGGTGCAAATTGAAATTAACCCAAAAATAAAATTACCCATTGACCTCCATATAATTCGTATCAATTACCTTTTTTTTTGCATTCTAATTTAAATTTTTATTTTAAATTTTCTATTTTCTATTTTTTATTTTTTATTTTTTTTATCTTTTTATTTTTACTAGTTTTTATTTTTATTTTCTGTATCTCATTTTTAATTTTAGTATTTTGTTATTGTTTTTTTTTTGTTTTATGCCTTATACTTTCTGTTTTGATTTTCTATTTTTGTTTTTGTTTTCTTGTTTTTCATTTTTTGTTGTTTTGGTTTATGTTTACTCTTTTGTGTTTTGTTTACTAGTTTTTTGTTTTTAAATTTTTTCTTATTATTATCTAATGTTTTTGTTTTCAATATTTTTATTTTTATTTTTTTCAATCGTTAATTTGTTTTTTGTTTTTATTTTATTTTATTTGTTAGTTTTACTTTCAATTTCTTTTTTTTTTTCTTTTTTTTTATCTTTTTTCTTCTTTTTTTTTTTTTCAATTTTTTACACTTGATTTAATTTTTGTTTTATATTTTATATTATTTTATTTTTTGCTATTTTTTTTATATTTGATTTTGAGTTTTTTTTTATGTATATATTTTTAGAACCCAAATTGGTGATAAAGAAGATAAAGAGAATAGAAATAGAAAAAAGATATCAAAAACAGAAAAATAAACAAAAAAATGTGAAAAAAGTAAACTGAAAAATTACATTAGAAAGATTAAAATAAAACCCCTCAAAAAAAGGATAGAAATTAAAGAAAGGAAGAAAGAAAGAAAGAAAGAATTAGTGAGAATAAAGAATTTGTTTTCCACAACAATGATTTCAATAGGCACAAATTCATTAAAACATGATGATGTCAGCCTAGTCGACCTAAAAAATAAATCTGATAGGGGTTCCAACATTATGTTTAGCAAATGAGAAAGAGACTTAGAGTTACATTTCAAATAATAGGGAGTCTGGTTATCACTTTGGTAAGGGACAGGTGGTTTCATTGAAATTCACCCTTAAATATTTATAGTCACTATCAACTAGGGCAAAAAAGTAAGTCGAAAAAGACACCAAAAAAAATTGTCTAAAATAGGAAAAAATTAAAATTTTAGTAATTTGAAAACGACTAAAAAATAAATTGGCCTAAAATCGAAAAAAAGTAAAGTAATAAATAGAAGGTTCACAATAGCTTCACCAATATTATTTTAATTTCTGTTGGGTGAACAAAATACTGTATTTACATTATATTTATTATTTGAACACTTACTGGCATAGGTTGGTCTACAATTATTATTTTTCTTCCACAAATTATAAAATAGTTTATGCATAGTTATTAATTTTCTTTTTAACAATTAGCAAAGCAATTTATTATGTTTTTATATAATAGAATATGAAAGGATATAAATTCAAAATACAACTCCATTGAATATAAAAGTTAATCTTTTTGTTTAATTTGCCAAATATTAAAATTATTTTTTCTTTCAAATTAAGGCTATCTTTTTATCTTGTGCCTTTAGGCACAGGTTATACACTAATTTATATTATAAATAGCTCCTTGTCTATTTTCTGGACATATTTTAGCTATACATTTTGCTTACATATTTTAAGGGACAATAATAGGAAATAATGTGATCTTTGTCCCTCCATTCTATTTCTCATAACTTTCCATTCTCTCTAAGCCTTATCTATTTACAATGGATGAACCTAAACTCTATACTTCTCTCTTATTTATTTTTCAAACCCCTCTCTTTTATTTATTTGTTTTTTTTTTTTTCAATTTAAAACAATCCAAATTTCATCACCCTATAATTTCATTTCTTTCATGTTGTTTCCAACGACGAGCCTGCTTACTTCTGTATGTTTTATTCTTGATGTTTTGTTCTTGTTCTTTACTTCTAAATATTTTGTTATTTTTTCTGAGTTTAGTTAGCAATCTTGATTGCATGCCTATTTCTGATTCAGATTCTTATGCCTTTTTGCAATTTATATTGATTATCGAGCATGTGTATAAATCCACTTAGATTATTGAGCATTTGTATAAATCCACTGAATAGGGAAGTAATCTAAATAGGGTTTAGATCGATGATTTGATTTAGTCTATCAATTTGATTTCTGATTTCTGATCTTTATATGATTTTGATTTATGATTTCTTAATTTTAGTTAGTCTCTGAATGTTAAATACTAACTTTATATGTTTAGTTAGTGATGTATTATATAAACGAATCCAACATAACTGAAGAATAGTTTTTTTCTTTCTAAATGTTTTTAGATATAAAATGGATGTTGCTGATGATGGTGAGAATATTGTGCCTAATGAAATTAGAAATACTAGAATAACTAATGCGAATGAGATGGATGAACTTCCACCAAAACCTAATAAAAGAAAATGTTTTTATAATTGGGACCATTTTAGCCATTTGAAACAAGAACCCGGCTTGAAAGATTCACCTAGGGCTTCTTGTAACCATTGTGGAGAAACTATTGTGATAGCAAGAAACTTGGAACATCGGCACTAAATCTCATATAGAATCTCAATGTAAGAAATATGATGGGAGGGAGCTTCCTAAGGGTCAAAGAACATTGGGATTTAAACCAAAAAATGGTACTAATAAGGGTTCGGGTCAACTTGTGACTTGAAGTTTTAGTGTCGCTACATGTAGGGAAGTGCGAACCAAAATGATAATTGTTGATGAGTTGCCATTCAAATTTGTAGAGAATGAGGAATTTCAGAAATTAATGCACGTTGCTCAACCGAAATGGGAGAAAGTACCTAGTCGAACGACGGTGGCTAGAGATTGTATGGCTCTACACATAACTAAGAAAGAAATATTAAAAAAATTGTTGAAGGGACAAAGAATATGCCTTATTCTTTGCAAAATTTGAATTACATGTGTCTCACAGCGCATTGCATCGATAGTGATTTAAAATTAAATAAGAAAATATTAAATTTCTATTTAATTACAAGTTACAAGGGGGAAACCATTGGTAAGGCAGTTGAATTATGTTTGCTTGAGTGGGGTATAGACAAATTTGTCACATTAACCATTGATAATGTAAGTTCTATTAATGGAGTAATTAAATTCTTGAAAAAGAAAACCAAAGATAGACAGGGAATCGTTCTTAGACAATAATTTCTTCACATAAGATGTTGTGCCAATATTTTGAATCTTGTAGTGTGTGAGGATTTGAAAGAAATGGACGAGTCAATCATTAAAATTTGAAATGCAGTAAGATATGTTAGTGACAAAGTTGGATAAATACTTAGCTTTCCCAGTGAGTTTGAAATTCTGGGATGGTGGGGGAGTAATTCAACAAAATATCCAATTCATTCTCAAGTTGCAAGGGATTTATTAGCAATTCCGGAGTCCACGGTTGCCTCTGAGTATGCTTTTAGTACGGGTGGATAAATTCTAGATCATTTTCGTAGTTTGTTATTGGCAAAGATGGTTGAGGCTTTGATTTGCACTCAGAATTGGTTGCAGTCTTCAAAGCTAATCAATCTTTGGGAAGCAATGGAAGAAGTAGAGCAATTTGAAAATATCGAGGAAGGTAATATATATATATATATATATAACTCTTCTATCATTTATTGATTATGGACTTGGCTATAAATTTTTTTGTTCATATCGTTCTTTTGTGTTAGGACTTGTTGAAATGAGTTCGGCAACTACAGTAATTGATGATTGATTGATGTTACGCTTAATTTTTCAAGGTAAGGATTCTTAATTGAAGATATATATCGTATTTTGTTTGTATTGTTTTTGGTGAAATTTTACTTTTATTTTTTTTACGTTATTTGTTCTGATTTTTGGAACCTGAAACAGGTGATCGATATGATTTTGGAAAGAAATAGTCTAGCTTCAACCTGCAAGTGATTTAATTATTTTTTATTTATTTCAATTATTTAGTTTATTAGTATTGGTTGTGTGATGTGTAATAATTTTGTTTTGTTTTTGTTTATGAATTTTAATTTTTGATTTTATTATTTCAATTTTGTTTTTTTGTTCTGTTGTTGCATATTTTTGGGTTGTTGATCGATGTGGCTTGGGTTGTTGCATATTTTTTTGGAAAAAAATAATTCATGTAACTAGCCAAATGGATGAAAAAATCGGCCCAAATTAAAAAATTTGTGTATTTTATGTTTTTTTGTCCAAAACAAACCGACCCAATATATAGGTCCAACCCGCTGGCCTGCCCGACCTCCGACCTGCCCATAACTGGGCGGAGCTACAACCAAACCTGAAAATTTGTTTTCTTTCGGCCCAGACTCAGCCAATCGGCCCATGTTCAGTTTAGCCCAATGTACAGGCCCAAATCGGCCCGCCCAAACCATAAACAATCGTAGCTATGGTCTCAAATCGTAAGGTGAAATCGTTGGATTGTATTATTTTTGTACAATTGTACTGTAAGTAACTAAGTACCTTGCTACCTCCTCTACTGTGTTTTTTTTTTTTTTTATCTAGTAATTAATATTTATTGCTAAATGAGTATCGACTATTTGGTTTGTGAAATTATTTAAATAAATGTAGTTTCATAAATATAATTTTCTAAAAATATTGGATTTGTGATGAGAATTTGGTATCGAATGAATGATTTTATTTATTTAATGTTATTTATGATATCGTTGATAAAATTGATAATTGTATTGATAGAATGCTTTATATTGTTGATTTAGTGTGATTTATGAACAATTGGATATCAGATTTTTCATTATGGATTGACCTTTTTCCACGGAACCGTGAATCATGATCATGATAGGGCACATAAGTCTTGACTTGAGGACAATGTCACACATATTACTGTGGCGGTATTGCAGCCCTCCAAATGGTGTAGACATTGGCAAGGTTGCCATGTCATAAGCAGAATGTGGCCTTAAAAATGTTAAGTTGTGTTATTGATTGTTTTACTATCGTCCCATCATTTAAATTATTATTCTTTAGAAAAACATAAACGTTGTTATGAAAGGGATACGTTTATACATTGAAACTATCAAAATAATTTTAAACAGGCCTTATCCGGCTACCAATTGTCAAGCTGACCCAATGTGGATTATGTTTAATTTAATTTTAATTTTAATTTTTATTATTTTTCTTTTAAAAGATTAAAGGTTTTAGAGCTGACAAAAATAGAGTGAAAGCTTAGAGTCAAGTGAGAATGTGATTTTACAGACAATAGTAATTATTTAGTTACTGAAGATCCTAATAATATTCAAGAAATTTAGAGTTTGTACAAATTCAATTTAGAAGAGAATTACTTATTGATAATTTAGTGTTGTGCCAGTAGCAATCCATCGCGTACCGAGTTCTTGGGGGTACTGGGGATTGGCGTTTAGACCGGTCCCACCCAAACCAATACACTGATAAGGAAGAGTTCAGAGGAATCGTACCTGCAGTTCTGCAAGAGATGCAGCTGCAAGTGCAATCCGGAGTTTGTAGGTTCCACTCGGATTCACCTTATCAAGCCCAAACTTAATCTGCCATGTTGTTCCTTGATATGTATTGTCATCTTTCTTCCTGCATTATTAGAAAAGCTTGTTAAACCATTACTTAGATATGAACAATGGTTTCATGGTTGAAATAGTGATGAACCCTAGGTTTAGTGGTAACAGGGAATTGATAGATTGAGATGGAAAGACGTGAATTTTATTGAAATCAAAGAAACAAACAAACACCCCAGGTATTCGAAAGACCTGGTTCTCTCCCAGAGCCAAAGCTCAATACAATTTATTTCTCGATACCCTACATACTCTATCCTCCCTATTTTATAACCTACCTCTTACCATACATGACTCCTCTCATACAAGGTAATGATTAACTAGGTAATTATGGCTACTGGAGCTTTCATATTCTTACCCAACATCTTTCCCGAAATATTTTGTAAATCAACGTAATTAGTAACAATTATTTCCTTTCTTGCGACGTGCATATGTGTACCAAATTGGTGGTCTATCATTACCCGCCGCCCAAACTTTCACCTTATCCTCAAGAGAAAACTGAGGAAACTGTTGCTGAATGTTTCAAACTTCTCCCAAATGGCCTCAAACTGTGACAAATCTTTCCATTGGATCAGAACTTCAACAAGAGTGGTACCACCAGTGTCCAGATTACGGACTCCAAGAACTTTAGCAGGTTCTACTAGCAATTCCAGGTCAGGCGACAATTGTGGTGGCAAGAGGGGAGAAGAATTAGTTTCCCCATGGGCTCAGCGAAACTGGGATACATGAAAGACTGGGTGGACAGACGAGTTGGGAGGTAAGGACAACTTGTACACCACTGTACCCACACGAGCTAGAATTTCAAATGGTCCATAGAAACGTGAAACGAGTTTTTCGTTGCACCGTGTTATCAAGGATTTTTGTCGATAAAGTCGTAACTTGATGAAAACTTTCTCCCCCACGTCAAACTCTTCCTCTCATCACTTCGTATCGGCCATGGTCTTCATCTTTTGCTGGGCACACAAGAGATACATTTGGAGCTCATCTAACTGGGTAACGCGCTCTTCCAAGAGCTATTCTACTGAAGAGACCAAAGTACCCCCTATTTTGTAACGGATGAGAGGTGATGGATCCCGTCCATAGAGTGCTTTGAACGGGGTACAATGAATTGTGTTATGGTACGTGGTATTATACCAGTATTCCACCCAGGGTAACCATTTGCACCAAACCTACGGCTTTTCTGAGACATAACATCGTAAATATGTTTCTAAGTAGCGGTTCACCACTTCAAATTGCCCATCTATTTGAGGATGATAAGTTGTACTACGTTGCAACTCTGATCCCTGTTGACGAAATAATTCTTTTCAAAAATGACTCAGAATAACTCTGTCGCGATCAAAGATGATGGTGTTAGGTATCTCATGCAGGCGCACAATTTCTCCAAGGAATAGCTCTGCCACTATCTTAGCTGTAAACAAGTGTTTCAATACCAAGAAGTGGACATATTTGGTCAACATGTCCAACACCACTAGTATCGTATCCATACCTTCTAACTTGGGCAACCCTTCTATGAAATCCATGGTTAAATCCTCCCATACCTAGTTAGGTAAAGTCAGGGGTTGTAGCAACCCCGCCAGTGACATGGACATAGATTTGTTTCTTTGACACACCTCATACTACTGCACCCACTTGGAAACGACCTCGTGCATGCCTACCCAAAAAAAAACCAGCGGCTATTCTCTTATAAGTGCGTTCCTCCTCGAAATGGCCACCCATAGGAGATGAGTGAAACTCCTTCAGAATAGAGAGAAGCAGAGTAGAATTTTTGGGCAACATCAAATGCCCCTTGTAGCAAATCCAATTATTTGCTAAGGAAAATTCTGTAGCTCGCACTCTTCCCTATTGCAGGTTACTCTTGGCTTTCGTCAGAAATTCATCTCTATCCATTTCTCGCTGCAATGTCTCCCAATCTACCCATTGCATGCCAACAAGCTGGTTTAACTTCAGAGGAGGTAGCGTAGCACCCTTGACAATGAGTTAGCCATTTTGTTGCTCGCTTCTGGTTTATATTGAATTTCAAAGTTATATCCTAGTATCTTGGCCATCCATTTTTGATAGTCCAGTACCACGTTTCACTGCTCTAATAAGTGATTGAAACTTAGTTGATCCGTGCGAACTATGAATTTCTTCCCAAGTAGGTATGGCCGCCATTTCTAAATGGCTAAGACAATAACCATTAATTATTTGCCATAGATCAAACATAGCTTCGCCCGTTGCCCTAGTACTTGGCTATAGTAAGCCACCGGTCGTTCTTCTTGCATCAAGATGGTACCTAACACATACCCAGATGCATCGGTTTCAATGATGAATGGATTAGTGAAGTCTGGGAGGGCTAAAACAGGAACCCTGGTCATAGCTTTTTTGAAACCCTCAAATGCCTCCCTAGCTGCCGTATTCCACCCGAAATAGTTTTTCTTCAATTTCTCTGTAAGACGCCTCGCAATCGACCAATACCCCTTGACAAACTTACAGTAATACCCAGTAAGTCCCAAAAAGCCTCACGACTCTCGAATTGATTGTGATACTAGCCACTCGAGCATGGCTTGTATTTTGGAATTGTCCACCTTTACGCCGTCACCTGATATCACGTGTCCCAAATATTCCAAACGGATACAAGCAAATAAGCACTTTTTGTGGTTTGCATATAGTCGATACTTGGCGAGAAACTGTAAGACCACTGCCAAGTGGTGTGCATGTTCCGCCATACTACGACTGTACACTAAGATGTCATCAAAAAATATTAACATGAAGTGACGAAGGTGTGGACAAAAGACCTGATTCATGAGTGCTTGAAATGTTGCAGGTGCATTAGTTAGCCCAAACAGCATGACCAAGAACTCGCAATGACCTTCGTGGGTTCTAAAAGCCGTCTCGGGGATATCTTCCAACTGTACTCGTATCTGATGGTACCCAGACTTCAAGTCAAGCTTGGAGAACATTGTCGCTCCATGTAACTCATCCAGGAACTCATCGATTACTGGTATGGGAAATTTGTCGGCCATGGTCTCTCTGTTCAGGGCACGATAGTCCACACAGAATCTCCAGCTCCCGTCTTTCTTTTTTACTAGTACGACCGACTTGAAAATGGGCTCACACTGGTTTTTATGATCTTGGTCGCTAATATTTCCTGTACTAACCGCTCAATCTCCTTCTTTTGCAACTGGGGATAACAGTAAAGGCATGTGCTGATATGCGAGGTCCCTTTTTTGAAGGTTATGGCATACTCCTTTCCACGAAATGGTGGTAATTCCATGAGCATTTCAAACACTTGTAATTTTCCAATACCGTCTAGATCTCATGGGGGATAGCAGCCTTTTCTTCTTTGACGACCCCTACAGCGCCAAGCTCCACTACATACCCACATTTTTCGTGTCTAATGGTGCGAAACATGGCTTGGAAGGATACCCGTGTTTTGTGCAGAGAGGGATCCCCTTGTAAACTTAATGGTGTGTTTCCCACATTGAATTTCATAGATTGAGTCTTCCAATTAATGTGAGTCACCCCCAAAGTCTCCAACCATTGAATTCCCAAGATGATGTCAGTACTTCCCAGATCCAGAGGTAGAAAGTCCTCTACTATCTCTACCCCTTGTAAAACCAGGCCTACTCCCTGGCATATCCCTTGAGTTTTGGTGGCTGAGCCTGTTCCCAAAATCACCCCGTAAGGTTCTGTATTAGTGATGGGGAGATTCAGGGCTGATACAAGTTCGTTGGAAATAAAATTATGTGATGCCCCCACTATCAATAAGTACGACCATCTTCTGGTTACTAAACTCTCCTACCAATTTGAGCATCTGGGGTGATGTAATTCCCACCACAAAATTTAAGGACACCTTTACCACCTGATTTTCAGTTTCCTCCATTTCCACCAGCTTGGTCTCCTGTTCCTCTTCTTGAACCTCATATTCCACTGCTTGTGTCTCCGCTTCATACTCTTGGAGCAAAACCACTTGTAGTTCTCGTTTTTTGCAACGATATCCTGGTGAAAAATTTTCGTCACATTTAGAACAAAGGCCGCGATCACGCTCATACTATAATTTCGCCTCCGTTAATTTTTGAAATCCTCTTTCTTCGTGAGCTTTTATTGGAATCGTGGTTTCCACTATCGTAGTGCTTCATCCCGCTGGAGTTTTGACGAGTGGGTAATTAGAGTGCCCAAGCCCACTTGAATAAACAGGCCCAATTGAGGCTTGGATACCTTGAGCTCTAAATTTTTCGCTTCAATTTTCATTGCCAGGTCCATAGCACGTCCAAGCCCAATTGGGCCCAATACCTTCAACTCATCCCTAATGTCACTCCTTAGCCCATTTATGAATATGGACTCCAACACTTGTTCAGAGAGATCTTCTAATGTTGAGGCCAATTGCTCAAATCTTCTTCTATAGTCCCTCACTGTTCCACTTTGCCTTAGAGTTAGGAACTTCTCATATTGTGAGCCATTGGGAAGAGATCGCAACCGCAGTAGGAGCTGCGATCTAAGTTCCTCCCAACTCAGGAATGGCCTTCTCTTGTTCTCCCATCTAAACCATACCAGAGCTTTGCCTTCAAAGCTGATGATGGTCGTCTCTAGCTTCTCTACATTGGTCAAGCGGTGCAAGGCGAAGTATCTCTCGACCTTTAGTATCCAACCATCGGGGTTCTCTCCATCAAAGGAAGAGAGTTTGATTCTTCTAGGTTGGAGGTCCCATCGCGCAGCCTGAGTCCACTCTCTTCCAGGGCCACCATCGGTGGCGTCTCTCGCCTATTTCGATACCCAAATCATGGTCATCGAACACCTAGATCGCATTGGCGGCTATATTCCCTTACCTTAGTACTCTCGCCGACGCCATCGTACGTCGTTCGACAGCCTTGCGACGTCACTCGCACTCATCGGCTATCCAGATCTCGGTGGCGGCGGTACTCACCTGGTCCAACACCCTCACCAACGTTGGTGCACGTCGTCCCAACGTTGGTGCACGTCGTCGACTCGATTCTGGCTTTGAGCTTCACTTTCACACAGTGCTTCGTTCTGAACCTTCAGGAGCTGGTCGATTTTTCTAGCCAACGTCGCGAGTCCTTGCTCTAGATTAGGTGCTTTCATCATCTCCTTCTTGATTGCTCCTAACTCCTCATGTACGGTGTTCACAGTTCCTTCTACTGTTTCAACCCTAGCATCTATCCATGTCACCATAGGCCCATAACCTACTCTTATGCCAAATGATGAACCCTAGGTTTAGTGGTAACGGAGAATTGACAGATTGAGATGGAAAGACATGAATTTTATTGAAATCAAATAAACAAACAAACACCCCAGGTATTTGAGAGACATAGTTCTCTCCTAGATCCAAAGCTCAATACAATTTATTTCTTAATACCCTACATACTCTACTCTTCCCATTTTTATAGCCTACCTCTTACCATACACGACTCCTCTCAAGGTCATTATTAACTAGGTAATTTTAGCTGATGGAACTTTCTTATTCTCACCCAACATCTTTCCTGAAAGATTCCGTAAATCAAGGTAATTAGTAACGATCATTTCTTTTTTTGTGACGTGCATAAGTATACCTAATTGGTGGTCTATTAAATACAACAACAACTAAACCGTTGTCCCACTTATGTAGGGTCGGCTGCATGAATCTATTTGCACCATAGAGATCGATCAAGGGTCATCCCTTCCATGCATAGTTGTTAAAGGCACACCGAGGCGCACAAGGTGTCCCGGAGCCTAAGCACTAGGCGCAAGGCGAGGTGCTAGCCTGAGTGACACCAGGCGCACGACATTTAAAACAAATATAAAAAATAATATATAACACTAATATATTGCAAATCTAAAATCAAGAAGTAAAACTAGGACTAAATTCCAATTATAAAATATAAAATACACTCGCAAGTAGCTCGGAACTCCAAATACGCATGGCTCCACGTGGGGTCTCTTGATCCGTCACTAGCCATTTAATTTGTCCTAACTCCTAACAAACAATTAAACGAACAAATAATAACAAAAATAAACTAAATAAATAATTAAACAATTATTTTATAAACAATTAATATAAACATAAACATAGATCCTCCAAAAACATAAACAAAAAAATTAGAACAGATTTTACAGATCAATCAGGAAATAAACAGGCAAATAATAATAAAAATAAATAAAATAACTAATTAAGTAATTATATAAATAAAATAAATAAAACATAAATAATTAAATAAATTATTAGGTAAATATATAAATAAACAGTTACCGTTGAGCAGAGCGAACGACGATCAGTCGAAGGAGAGCAAACGACGAGCAGTGAGCTGTCGGAAGAGAGCAAATGACAAACAACGAACTGGCAGAGCAACAACAACAATGAGCGACGAACTGAGGAGATGAAATCGAAGGAGATTCGAAGCCGAAGTGCGATGCTAGGGCTAATTCAATTTTGTGAGGCCGATTGTACTCAAGTAAGGGATCTGGGTACTTATTAGGGACTTGGGCTAGGGCAGCGCTAGGGCTAATTTGAGAATTAATCAAGGCCACGATGGAAAAAAATGACTTGTCCACCACAGGCGCACGTCAGGCGACAGTCACGACTCTCGCCTAGGCGGTAAAAGCGATTGCTTCTTGTACATACATCACCTAGACCTAAGCGAAGCGCAGGTCCTACGACTTGAGGCGCCTTGCGCCTGGGCACGCGCCCAAGCGCGACTTTGACAACTATGCCTCTGTAAGGTTTAATGTCGCCAAATCATTTCTAATAGTCTTGTCCAACATCTTCTTAGGTCTACCTCTACCTCTAGTAGTCCCCTGAACTTGAACTAAATCACATTTTCTCACTGGTGCTTTTATGGGTTTTCTATGCACGTGCCCAAACCATCGTAAATGATTTTTTCTTATTTTCTCTTCGATGGGTTCTATTTCTAAATTCTCCAATAGTTTTATTCTTAATTTTATTCATTCTCGTCTTCCCACTCATCCACCACCTAAGAAGCACCGACACTCTGCCAGAGGCTGAGTGTCGGTGTCCAATATGTGTCGGACACTAACAAGCGGCTGACGCGCCTCCAACACGTGTTGAGGCGTGTCCAATATTTTTACTTTTTATTTTAGATTTCGACACGACACCCACAAGTGAAATGAACGTGTCAAACACTTTGAAAGCCCATGTCGTGGTTTTTTTGGGAGGTCGGTTTTGTAATTGTTTTATTAACTTATTGTAATTACAATATTATTTAAGGGGTTTATCTTGTAATTTTATATTAAAGAACCCTATTAAATGGATCTTTAACTATTGGAGAAATGAGAAATAAGAAAAAAAGAAAAGCAGAAAGCTAATTGTCTTATTCACTGATGAAACATGTGGAGATGATAATCAACCAATCTACCTCAAGTGGATTTTTCTTGTGTCTTTCTTACTTTTGTTTATGGGAATTTTTAAACATTGATGTTAGTTTGAACTTCAAAGATTTATGATTATTGGTTTAATGGTTTTTGTTGAATGAATTTGCTTAATTGCACATATCTTTCATTAATTAGGCTAACATATATAAAAATATATATTTATTTATTTACGTGTCATCGCTGTGTTTGTGTCGGGATTTTTGAAAAATTGTGGTGTTGCCGTGTCCGTGTCCATGCTTCATAGTCCATCGCAGCATCCTCATTTATGTCTCCTCAATTTTCTAAACATGGTTCATTTTTACCACCTAACATTCTGAACCATAAAGAAACATTGGTCTTATAACAATTTTGTAGAATTTTCTTTTAAGTTTTAACGGAATCCTACGATCATAAATCATCCCAACTGCACTTCTCCACTTTAACCAACCTGCCTTGATTCTATGCATAATATCCTCCTCGATTTTGCCATTGCTCTGAATCATTGAACCTAAATATCTAAAACGATCAACCTTCAGCACCTCCTCGTCTCCAATTTTGACCGGCACCACCGTCTATCAAATCGCTATTAGCCAAAAATGAGGCATTTGAAGTAAGAATTGCCTATATTTTATAGAATAAAATTTGCTCACCAAGGGAATTGCAAGAAGAACACACAATCTGTTATTTTGATATTTACGACCATTGAGTTTAAAAAAATTAGGCAGTTTCATCAATCCTTAAACAAACTCACGAAAGTAGGTAGTTGCTTGAGTCTATATATAGTACCTGGTAACCTGGGCAAAAAACCAATCTTTCCGATAGTCACTCTCGCCGACTTTGTACACTAAATCTTTATTGGGATATAACTCCACATATCTCTCCCATAATCCGTATTGCCTAAACCTGTCGACAAAATATAGCATAAAATCATTCTGGGTCGAATAATCGAATCCATTATTCTTTAGAATGCCTCTCAAAATAGAAGAATTTTTAAATAAATATACTTCATTTATAAATTTTCTTTATCGAATCACAGTTATAAAAATAACCTTAGGAATGTAAAGTCCTTTGAGAAATAACTCTTTGGGAATGCAATTAGGAAACTAACCTATCGGGGTGATTGACAAAAAGTTTATTGATGTATTTGGGGTTAGGATCAGGAATGTAGAACTCCATAGCAGATCGATCAGGGATGCCTATTTCCCAGACTGTTGGTCCATCTCATGGAGGCATATACACCATATCTCCAACATCTAGATCACTGCCTACTTACATATTGTTCACAACATATAGTACTTTGTATTATTTAAAGCTTTTAGGATAGGACAAGAAAACGAAAGAATAAGTGAGACGAGACCTGGAGTTATGGTAACATTGACTTCATTTCGGTAATTTCCCACATATCCAGGGATCCAAGCATAGAGGTTGAAGTCGCCAGTTTGAATGTTGTTAATAGAGAAGTATCCGTTCTCATCAGCTATAGTCCAAAATTGGTAATCCTGATGGAGAAAATAACCAGAATGCCACTTTCCTGGCTTAGTGGACCTTTGAATTCAACTTCTAAGAAAAAGATGGTGTTTGTTTAGTGTTTATGCATACATTCACAGAAAACTCAGAACAGAACAAAAGTATAGGAACCGGAACACTAAACAAACACCACCTAATACACTGGAAAATGATCGAAGCATTATGATTTTCTTTCAAGTGAAAAATAAAATCACCTTGAATTCTCTTTGCCATGACCCAATTTCTCCTGTTGGGGCTAATCCTACATAAGCACCATTAGCAGGTATATAATCACCACTAATATACCTGCAATGTGCGGTTAAAAAACAAAAACAAAAACAAAATCAAAATCAAGGGAGAAATAAAACAGAGATGAATTCATCTTTGAAAATTTTGGTAAAATGAAGTGATAATAATTTGAAAGATTAAAAAGAAAAAGAAAACTGAGAAATAGGTACTTACTGGTCTTGGACTAGTAATCTGCCACTAACATTACCACGCTGATCAGCCGATGGGAAATCCTCTGATGCTGGAAAACTGTAGGGGCAGCTTTGGACTTTAACCAACATCTGGAAACCAATAACTAGCAATTCTTTCCATTGAAATCCAAAACCTTGGTGTATATATGCAAGACAAAAGGTTTTTGCACCAAGCCTGTTCCTTAGCATCATCCCAGAGAGCAAGTGGATCTTCATCTATGACTGAATTAAGATAGATGAATATGGGGCCAAAAATGTTCTTCCATGGCTCACCCTGTGCAAATTTTGGCACCATTTCATCTCCAGCATAGTGAGCACTCAGAAACATCTGATATTGCCACATTAATCAATATTATTATCAAAGAAAATCGTCATTTGGAATAAAAAATATCGTAATTTACAATTACAACTACACATGACTGAGGCTTCATAGTAAGAAAGAACTTTGTACAGGTTCAAAAAAAATCGAATTCAGATTTGAAATCCAGCCAAAATGTTTCAAGATATGATTAAAAAATAAGATAATACCACAGAAGTTTTCATAAAATAGAAAATAAGCTTGCTAATTCAGTATATTTCTGCAGTATTTTGTTGAATTTGTTCAAAATAGAGTCTTCGTTTGGTTTTTTAAAAGACCAGGTTTTCGAGCAAAGTTCATAGCTTCAAAATTCTAACTTAGGTAGAAAGACAAGGGACTGTCGTCCTCCAAAATGAGTCGTGTACCATTTATAATAAATCCTTTTACAGATTAATAAAATATAATGTTTGGTTGTAAAAATAAAAAAATATAAAATTATCCCCTTAAGACTTTTTCTTATATAACCTTCATAGGATAATTTCTCCATAAACGCGAAATTCCTCGATCACAAATTTAGTGGTTAGTGTTAAGATCATCGAATATCATAGAATCAAAGGAAATAGAGAAAGAAGATCAGAGTTTATTATCACAAATAACAAATACAAAGTTACAATGAAAAGACCTAGAAAATATAACTTATACAGGCTTATGATGAAAATACCTAGGAAAGAACAAAATATTATTCTATTCTTCATACTAACTAAATTTAATAAATCCAACGCGCGCCCCCGGGACACACACAAGCAAGAAGTATCGAGAGTTTGCCAACCCAAAAACGAAAATGCAGAATAAGATGCAACTTGTAAAACAAGTCAGCAATCTGCATGTAAGAAATGTTGAGGGTTGAAACAACAAAAGGATAGGTATTTTAGTAAATAAGTATTGAGGGCGTTAGACAGAATGGACCTAGAGAGCCACAGAAGGGAAAGGAAATGACAGTCAACTCGTCTAAGGGGAAGAGAGAGAGAAAGAGAGATAAGTCACGCAGTTGGACTGACTGCGTGACCTCAAACTTATTTAGGCTAAGGCTTTGATTGTAATGATTGTTTGACTTTTTTTTGTAAGAACATATAGCTTCTTGTTTTTTCTCGTTTGCCAAATGAATTTTCAACTCCATGTTCATAATATCATTTATAACGTTAAATTAATGATGTCATTAAATGTCGCTAATGATACAATTGTAAGAAATCAAAACTCAATGTTTTTCAATTAAGGAGAATGATCAAATTTATACAAGAGCTATGATTTGTAGCTGTTCCTAAATAATAATCAAGAAATTTGAAACCGTTCCTAAATATTAATGAAAAAGATTTGTAACTGTGCAATTTGTAACTGATATAATAAAACATAATCAATAGAGGTTTAATACTCACCTGCAAACTCGGCTAGCCCGGAGAGATGAGATTGGTTCGCAGAATATGAAAGCGTGTCTTGTGAAGTCCCTTTGTAAATATGTCGGCGAGTTGATCAGTAGAAGAGACAAATTGAACTCGGTGTGTGCCAATAAGAATACATTCCCGTATAAAGTGATAATTCAGTTTAATATGCTTAGTACGAGCGTGGAACACAAGATCTGAGTCCATATATATAACGCTGAGATTATCACAAAGTAAGGTGATAGGCGTGGATATGGGAATTTGCAACTCCTGGAGCAGATGAAGTACCCATGTGGATTTTGCACAAACATGGGCAAGGGATCGGTACTCAACTTTGGCGGTTGATCGAGAGACAGTAGATTGTTTCTTGGCAGTCCAAGAGATCAAATTGGAGCCCAAAAAAACACAGAAACCAATTGAACAGAGTCAGTCCTACTGTATGGTGTGTACTGCTACAGGAGAATAGGGTTGCCTGTCATATGGGTAGATGCACCAATATAAAGATACCAACTGGGATCATACTGTGAAGTTTGTTTATTCTGATGCATCTAAGGTGGAGTAATTTGTAGACTAGCAAAGCCAGAGTTACGATGGAGGAACGGATGGTTGTGCAAACGAAGAGATGCGGTAGCAATTGCAAGCAGAATAACCCAAAGCACAATTGACATTGAGACAAGAATTTTGGAACAGAGCCAAGAATACCCAAGAGATTGGCACGGTTTGTGTACAGACAACCATTGTTTTTGCAACCCTTGTGGCGAGGAGTATTTCGAGGAGCAACACCAAAATGAGTTTGAGATGCAAGAAAGGCAGAAGGTGAAGAAGAGGAAGCGGTTTTGTGTCGGGCCTCATAATTGAGTAGTCGAGTACGCAGATTAGAAAATAATGGTAGTGATTCAAAACTCTCAATTGCGGTGACTAACATGTCAAACTCAGAACCAAGAGCGTTGAGAACAACATTAACCAGATCTTTATTGGAAACCGGCTCACCTATAGCAGCAAGCAAGGGCATTAGAAATAGATTTGGCTTCTAGTAGATATTCAGATACAGGTTGGGTGCCACGCTCGAGGGTATTAAGTCGTTTCCTATAAAGGGAGGAATTGGCAATGGATTTCTGAGAGAAATGATTTTGATTAGCGTCCAAATAGCAACAGATGATTTGCACCCAACCATAGAAGCTAATATAGGTTCACATAATGTGGCAGAGATAACACTGACGAGGGTTTTGTCAGCTCAAAGCCAAATAAATCAATAAGGTTTATCGCTAGGACAAGCATAGGAGCCATCAACAAACCTAAGAAAATTTTGGCCATAGAGAAGGCTTTCATTTGGTGAGACCACAAAAGAAAATTGTCATTAGTAAGTTTAACAGTGATAAGGTTGGTGATATTGGGAACAGTTATCAGTAGAGGTTTAATAACAATAAACGATATTTCTATATTAGTCTATGTCCAAGATTAAATCAACCAAACCGGTTCGCAACTCTCCCTTATGTGCGAGAAGGTAGGGGCACATGGCCGACACGTCTCTATGTGCACCACGTTCCATCCTCCATTTCTCAATTTTCCAAGAATCCCAATCAGTGAATCTTTACCGATGCCCCGCTCTCTGAGGGGCTCGCGGATGTGGGTATCTTGCGTATAGATTGAACTTCATAGGGCTCAAGGGAGCACGTGCAGTAATCTTTCTCTCACACAACTCCTATAATTCGTGGAGCATAATGTGATGGCAATGATTATTAATGTTTTGCGTAGGGATTAGACTTTGTAAGACTTATGAAAGCATGTGCAACCATGTTTCTCTCACATGGCATCTTTATGTTTAGTCAACTCAACTTCGGGATCGGAATTCCAATATCTGGTATGCTAGCACAAAGTTGGGGCGCCGATACCGGATTGCGGAAGACATGGGCCATGGCTGGTGTTAGAGCTCAACTATGCAAAGTGGCAAAGGCGTTAAACTTTGGTGAAGCAGAGCAGCCATGCACGAACCCCTACGACATGAGACAGGCCTACACCTATATGGGCAGCATTGACTAGACTGTCAACGAGGGGTGGGGCCGACGACATTGCTAGCGCTAGGTTGCACTAGTCTAGTCAACGCCGACGATAGGCGAGCCAATCTAGGCATCAGTGACAATTCTTTGTGACCACCTGGCCTCATCGTCAGCGCCGACTAAGTCGCAAACCGCTCTAAGTAGTGCCAACGACGTGCGGCAGCCCCCGGCCTCATCGCTTGCAAAGTCGTCAGCCGGTCAGTAGATGGCGAAGTCGTCGACCAGTGTAGGCAGCGCCAGTGACGTTGGTCTGGGCAACGCCAACAATGCGCGGTGGCCCTTGGCTTCGTTGTCAGCGCCAGCAATGTCACGGGCCAGTATGGGCAGCATTGACGACGATGCGGCAACCCCTTAGCCTTGTCACTGACGACGGTAATGGCAATGTCGTCAACCGGTCTTGGCCACACCAGCAACCCTCAGTGGTCCTCCTTGGCATAGACATGCCTAACACCGACAAAAAGCCCTTACTAGCGTCGGAAATAACCTTGATGCAATTTGGCAATTAATCGTGGTGCCTCTTCCAACCCTTTATGTCTTGCTTTATTTTATTTACTATTTTCCCTTCTTTTGTTTTTGGTTACCTTCTACAGAAGTAACAAAAAAAAAAGTAAGCCTTAGTATTGGAGTACCAGGTTTTGTAGCTTCCATTGTTGACTTGTTCTCCTTTCATTTGGTTGTTGCTTCTTCTTGCTCTAGTTTTATTTATGCATTCTAGTCTTGATTATGTTTCAACCTCTCGTTTTAATTACTTAGTGTTAACAGGTAGGGGTGAGCGTTGGACGGGTTCACTCAACATTGGTTAAGTCTGAAGGCCGAACCGAGAGGGATCAGATTGGACATCTCAAGCCCACTAGTCGTCCAATGTAACCATCTTGGTCGTCTGATTTTCTAGCTAGTCATTCAAATGGGGCTTTGGGTTCACCAGATCAAGAAGAAGTTTTACCTTGTCTTGACTTGTAAGAAGTTGAACCAAAATTCTATTGAACGAAAAATAATGATGAAAAATAGCATAACTTGTCTAATTTTGAGCCCTACTATTCAAAATTTAAGAGGGAATAGTAGAAATTAGATAAGAAGAAGGGTCGCACTAGGATTTTCAAAGCAGATTGGAATTTGGTTGTAGGTTTGCGACAGTCTCCAAAGCTGCCACTTGAGAGAGGGGGAATTCTGCTCAACCCTATCTACAAGAGCATTAGCAAATTTCCCAACTTGTGATATTTCTAATTGTTGTGGTCGTAAACTGGTAAAAGTTTCTACTTTACCTTTCAATTAGTATTTCTTTTTCACTTGCACCATTTGATCGAGTTCATAATGATGTGTTGGGACCTTCCCTTATTTAACTAAAAAGGGGGCCTCGATATTATATTTCTTTTATTGATGATTACACATGTTATTGTTGAGTTTTATCTTATCATTCTGACTTATTTATATTATTCGTCAAACCTTTAGAGCTCTTGTTAAGACTTTATATTTAGCTACTATCAAGTGCTTTAGATGTGATGTGGGTGGTAAGTACACTTCTAATTTATTTTTTTGAATTACTTGCTTTAGATGGAATTGTTCGTCAAACTTTGTGTACTAGCACTCCCAAGAAAAATGGTGTTGCTGAAAGAAAACATAGGCACACTGTTAAAACTGTTTGTTCTCTCTTATTGTTTGTCCTGTTCCTCGTGCATCCTAGAGAGAAACAATTCTTACTACCGACAACTTAATTAATAAGATCTCATGCTCTCATTTCTTACGTCTGTATTCTTTAGAAAAATTATTTGGGCATGCTTTTGATTATACTTCCTTAAGAGTCTTTGAGTGCGCTTGTTTTGCTCTTGGCCTCATGTAGATCATAGTAAATTATTTTCATGCTCTGTCATTTGCTAGGAAGCACCAACACTCTGCTAGAGGCTGAGTGTCGGTGTCCGACATGTCTTGGACACCGACACACGGCCCTCCGACACGTGTTAAGGCGTGTCCAATATTTTTATTTTTTATTTTAGATTTCAACACAGCATCGACACATGAAATAAACGTGTTGGACACTTTGGAAGCCCGTGTCCTATTTTTTTGGGCGAGGTCAGTTTTTTAATTTTTTTATTAACTTATTGTAAGTACATTATTATTTAAGGGGTTTATCTTATAATTTGATATCAACTAACCCTATTAAATGAATCTTTAACTATTAGAGAAACGAGAAATAAGAAAAACAAAAGGCTAACCGTCTTATTCACCGATGCAGGGTGTGGAAATGATAATCAACCAATTGACCTCAAGTGTCTTTCTTACTTTTGTTTATGAAAATTTTTAAATGCGAATGTTGATTTGAACTTTTAAGATTTATGATTATTGATTTAATGGTTTTTATTGAATGAATTTGCTTAATTGCACATGTCTTTCGTTAATTAGGCTAACATACATAAAAATATATATTTATTTATTGACATGTCCCCACTGTGTCCGTGTTGGAATTTTTGAGAAATTGTAGTGTCGCCGTGTCCGTGTAGTATCGTATCCGTGTCGCATGTTTGTGCTTCATAGGTCATTTGTCTTTCTAGGTTATGGTGAGGAACAAAGGGATATCCTTTTTTTGATCCAATTAACCAAAAACTATATGTATCTCTTCATGTTGTTTTCTTGAGCATATACCTTTCTTTTTTATTCCTGCAAGAACTCATAACCAAATCTGATTTCATTCATTCTCTCTAATGATATAAATAGTTTATCTTCTCAAGTCCCATGCACTACATAAATAGTTTAACTAATTTAAAAACGAGACCATTCATAAACCAAGATAATCTAAGCAACCAAACATTTTCCAAGTTTTTTAATTGATCAAAAGTTTGACCTGAAAACCATGTATATTAGTGTGGATGACCACCCAATACTGTGAAGGATTTTTTCTAAAGTCAGCTTCTTTTGATTGTCTTTAATGCATCAACTAACTATAGAATTCTAACCAATCACTTACAGCTAGGGTGGTTGGGCCGACGTGGGAAGAAAGATTCTGCTTGAGGGGCCCACCTCATCGGAACTCATCGCTGGCTGTGATTTGCCAGAAACCCACGGGGGGTTCCATTGATATCCATCCATGAACGCGTAAATCTTTGTTATCACATGAGTACTGGTACTTGTCATCAACCTACACGGTATCTCATTAATTCTACAATCACATAAAAATAATTTTGCAATTTTCACATAATTCTAATCCAGATACAGCTCTCACTTAGATGATAATTCAAATATATATTTTTTTTTAAAAACAGAGACAAAATACTATATCATGTGAGCGAGCTTCAGAAATTCGTGTTGCACTGATGACTAATTTGCACCTTCTGATCCAGAGAAAATGAAACATCAATATGGCTTTGTAAATTTGACATTGTTAATCCCATTGTTCCACATTCACACATTCTTATTTTTCAAAGAAATTGTTTGTCTCTAACATCTTTAAGTAGTACTGGAAACAGAAAGATGTGAATGAAGAATTAGGCCCCATCTGTTTAGTGTTTCTGTTCCCTGATTTCTGCTTCCGTTCCCATAAAATTGGGAGCAGAAAGTAGACAGAGATATGGTGTTTCTCCCAGAACTCTAGAACAAATTGTTGGAACATAACAGAATCATTCCCAGATTCCAGTTTCTGTTCCAAGTTTTTTGGGAACAGAAATACTAAACAAACAGAAACTCAGGTTACCTCTCCCTTGAGCTCCGGTTCAACAGGATTGACAAGTAAAACAGCTTCCGGGTAGGCTAGGGGTCGGCCTCTTCCTGGCAACCGGTCATCCGGCAAGGGCATGTATCTGCGTCTGTTATCCGCCACTGCGATGTAGTGAAACCTATACCACCATATACCATGTTCTCAATTGAAAAATAGTAAATACAATTAAATACTATTTGAAAAAACTTTATTAGTGAATAACGTATCTATAATTTCCCAACTAAGTACATTAACATTACCTATTCCTCTCTTGTTGCATATGCTAACTGAGAGAGAAACCGGAAGTCTAATTACTGTTTTTGTTATTATAAGTAATGACATGAGCCACTTATTTTTCATGCTCAACTTTCAACATTGTACTCCTCATAGTAATGAGAGTTTTAAAAGGCGAGAATGTAAGGCGTGGCATAAGCCCCTAGGGTAGAAGCCTTATAAACTTCTGATTTTACAACATATCTAAATATCTAATGGAATGTAGGACATGAGAAATATTAGTCATGAATCCTAATTTTCTAGAGTTTTAACTTTGTTAATTACTTCGATTGATGTGTCAAATTCTCATTGGATCATAAATTAATTTAATATATATAATATCTAGATAACTTCTTACTTTCTCTACCAACTATATAATTTTTATCTCAAACTCGAATAAAGTTTTAAGTAGACTTTACACCAATATTATATTATCTCAAAAAATATTATATTTGTGCCAAAATCATTGGATCATGTAATTGTCTAGGATAAATTAGCTAACAACTATACTTCTTTTACCTTTTAAATGCACAGCACAGGTCAACGCTAGTGAATATAACTATAAAAATGGAAAAACAGTAAAATTAATAAATTGTAAAATAGTTCAATATTTGTTGCACCAATATTAACTAAAATGGAATTAAGTATACTTGTTGAGTTAATGGAAGCATAAAATAAAAAATGTTGAATCTAGGAATTTGTGAAATATGTCAACAACAAACTAGATGACCCCCCAAAAAATTCTAATCTATCTCATTATGATCGATCATTGTTCATTCAATATCATCCTTAAAAACCCATGCATCAACTCTCTCAATATACACAAGTACAATTTGGTTAAAATGCTAATATTGCATGAGTATTAAAGTGTAACTAAAAGTTCTTTGTTGAAAATAGTAGTAACTAAAGTTCCTCTAAAGCATAGACCCAATAAGTTGTGCAAGAGGAGCCTTTTAACTATTCTGGAGCCAAAAAAATAATATATGCCTTACAAGGCTAGTGCCTTTCTTATGAGGCTTCAGGGGTTTTCCTGACCACGTCACTTCAGGCGAGTTTGAGCAATGGCTTTTAAAACACAAAAACAATACCTTCAAGTGATTATTGTTATACATTTTTTTGTTTTCCCTGAGCCTTATAAAATGGTAAGGTTGTTCTATTATGACATGAAAGTTCGGGGTTTAAATCTTGAAAACAACCTCTTTGTATGCAGGGGTAAGGTTGCGTACATCTGACCTACCCCAAACCCTAATGATGGGAGTCTTCATGTACTGGATTGCCCTTTTATAATTTTTTTTTCTTTCTATACGTAGTTTCGAAATTATTGTCAAAGAGTACAAATCTAATAACAGGAGAAAGGAGGGATTTACTTGTCTTTCCGCAGTTTGAATGCCATCCTGGTTTCCCCAAGGCTGAAAGCAGGCCACTCCATTGAACCTATGTGTTCATAGATTGCATAGGAGTAGAACCCCGAGCAACCACGAAGCAAAATAAATCTAGAAAATGATATCCCTCAGTAATAGCGACATAAATAGCATTCACCAAATTTGAATAGAGAATAGCGTGGTTACTCTTGACCACGACACGAGAACAATAACATTATTGACTTGACATTCATCAAAATTAAATATGCAAAATGTTAAGGGAAAAACCTTTTGTCTATATTAAGTGGAACAAGTTTGCCCTCGAGGGACGGATCCCATGGTCGGGAAAATGATAACTCCACTTGTTCCTGAGTTTCAATTACAACCTCAAACTTTG
Source organism: Eucommia ulmoides (assembly GCA_016647705.1). NCBI lineage: Eukaryota > Viridiplantae > Streptophyta > Magnoliopsida > Garryales > Eucommiaceae > Eucommia > Eucommia ulmoides. The sequence goes on along the minus strand of CM028334.1, from coordinate 36,695,183 downwards.
TTGCTTTTATCCTGTTTACAGTCGATTGTTATTTTAAGTCTTAGATTTACTGTTCAAATGGATAATCTCAAATACCAAACATGATATATAGCAATAGGACATACACTTCAAATAATCCTGCTTTTCCTGTTCCGTCTGCAGCATTCCAAACCACATCCCAGTACCTACAGATTTCATAAATTCTATCACATAGTCAAGCTATCCATCATATAAAGAAGTGAATCCATTTATGCTATCAGCATTACTCATGTGACAAATGGTATCCTACAATAAAATGCAGCGACATATTTCATTTTTGTAGTTGCAGAAAATTAATAAGTTATACTAGTATGTTTATCACCAACTCACCACATATCCCCAAAAATATGCAGGAAATCTGCACCTTGGTTATTGTTATAACATGCTTCCAATGTGAGAGAGTAATTTTATTTGTGTGCTCTAAGTTTGACCTTAAGAAGATTAACAGGAAACTAGAGAAAATTAGGAGCGGAAATGTGATTACCCTCTATTGCTTTCATCATTAATAACTTCGAGCAAATTCTCGATTCCATTGTACGGTATTCCGGTGACAATACCATCAGGATTTGATAGTGTGACCTGGAGAATTCCATTATCTATTGTCACCTGAAAAATCATGTCTCAAGAATAAGATTATTACAATACGAAGTACAAAGTAAGGAGTAAAACAAAGAAGCAATTAATCATCCACCAACATGTATGTCAATGACCATTTCTCACTGAGAAGAAATGGGTCATCACAAGACAGACAAAAAAAAAAAAAACACAGTGGATAGATGTTTGTGGCGTGTGTGTGACTGTGTGTAAGATATTGCACATATAAAAAGAGGAACACACTGCTTTTCTCCTCTCTATAAAATTTAATTCTTTATGTCAGTTTCAGAATTCAAAATGCAACTGAAAACATGCAAAGTGAGAAACACATTTTCAACTTTTCCCTTGTTCGGATTCAAATCTTTTACTACTTTAAGCATGTGCATATGACATGTCACACTGAGCAACACAAAATCGTGAAGGGCAAGTGTGGTAATGAAATGAATATTAACCCAGAGACATTAAAAAAATACATTTAAAAAAAAAGATTACTAACATGGTGATCTTGAATTTGTAATCGAACCCCAAGAGGCGACATTGATCAAAGGCCACCACTGGTGTCTGTAATTTATGCACAAAAAAAACTTAGACTGAACTTCAATAGTAATAATGTCATTACAAGTCCAACAAAATTTAAAGAAAAAAATCAGCATGAGTTAGATTTTCTTAGACCCAATACAAGTTTGAAGAGGAAATCTTTCACAATCGTATTCCTTACCTCTTAAGTGCAAATTGCAATCTGGTGGAGGAAATGGGACTATGAAAGTCTATTAATATCTTATTTCTAGTTTTGTCTTTACTCTTTACTTCAACTAGGGAGAGATGTCTTTATATGGCATTACCTGTAGTACTCTCTTTACTTATTCCCCACTACTGTTTGGTGAATTAGATATAGCTTCCAAAAGTCGTTAAAAGCAAAAGTAATGAATCATTAATACATGGATAGTTGGATACCGACCTTTATATAGTTTCTGGTCTAAGGGTCTTAAGCAACGACTTAATGCAGCTATGCCACTTCTACCAAACATTTAAGACTGATAGAAGCTTTGAAAATGAAAGCGACGAGTAATCTAACAAGACTACATGATCAACTACTAAAATCAACATAGATCTTGTGATGAATCTTTTTTGTTGTTGTTGAAAATTTTGGGTAACTTTTAAGGCAACTTAGAAGAGGAAATAAACATTAACAATCATCTTTCCAAGCAAATATCAATAAATAAAAATGGATCTTCCAATTGGACATATTTCCAGGAAAATTTTGCTTAGGTGAATGAACAATCTAATAACTTGTCTTATCTTTGCTCCCTCTTTTTCTTCTTTTGGGTAACTTTCAAGGCAAAGTAGAAGAGGAAAGTAAACCTAAAAATATTGTATAAGCAAAATACATATATATATATATATATATTTTGCTTTTACGTTAGGTGTTGTCCGAACCAACTTACGCGCACCTCGACTAATCACCACCTCGGACGCACTCTCTCACATTAGCCTAATGCATTCAGGATTAAATTCAAGATTTAATTCCCGAAGTGCTCCCTAAGAGAATCGAACTTCAGTTGACAAGGAAAGGGACTCCTCCCCTTGCACTATTGTGATTTCACTTCTATGTTCTATTATTTTTTCTCTCATTTTTCATTTTTTCTTCACTTAGTTCCAAAGCAAAGATACCATAAAGTTTTTTTTCCTCGAATCTTTCTCCAACGGCAATCATTCCAATCTCCACGTCTGCAGCAGCTGAATAGTGTTGTTTATACTGTGAAAAAAAATATAATAGAATATGACTAGGAGAAGAATTTCTACCTCTGAATGTTGTTCAGTAAGTCCATAGGCCTTTTATAGTGCCTGAAATTCGAGAATACAACAATATGCCTTTGGCTACAACTAGTTGCCGCCGGTAACCACCGCTTCCCGCCAATAGAGACCCTATACTCCGCTGTTCACACACCAAAGACCAACTACTGCAAACTCTCCCACAAAAAATTGCAGAGGCAAAACGAGTGGATGCTGAATTGAAAATGTCTTTCGATGATATTTGCCCTCTCCAATTCACCCTCTCTTTGGTAGTATACTGGGCCACATGTCCTTATTTTCGGGGGAAGTGGTTATTAATTGTGTGACACCTCACCCGGGCACCCGTCACTCGAGACCGGGCGTGACGTTGACATGAGGCTGCCCGCCCCAAATCAATTAATACATACAAATACATATAAATATACACGCTACTATAAATGTTATTTTTTTTCCTAAAATACCTAAACCCTCCACGGTTCATATCTGACGGGCTCACCTCCAAAATAACACTACCACCAGACTCTACTTAGTGCCAGTAGTGGACCCACTCCTAGTCGTGGTACCTGAAACCAAAAATCTTTTATCGATGTACTATCTTCATAATAAAAATATTTAATAGATCAAGTATTATTGGTAAATACCACTTCCAAAATATAATATTTTATAATTACATATGAGGTTGAAAATCTAATCCCACTATCACCAATGTAATGAGCTAATATATTCAAAACAAGCAAAAGTGTTAAACACCACATTTCAAAATATAATGATATAACCGCATACTACGTTGAAAATCCAGTTCCACTACCACTAATGAAATGAGGAAATATAATAGCCCCCAACTCAAATATTTTAAGTCAACCCCTTCAAGCATTTTAAATAAACCACACCCAAGCATTAAATCTACCAATTGAAATCTTTTAAATTCACCAATCCAAATATTATAAACCCACTGGTAGCGCGTAAATACGCCGCTACTTTCACTCACAAGTATACGAGGTCAAGTTTTAGTATAGATCGGGAGAGTTAGGGTTATCGTGTCCACAGGGATTGGTTTTAACTATAATTGAATACCGCGTTTATCATGATCTAATTTTATCTAGGCGAAGATTAATTGAATAAAATTAATTATACTAATATTAAGTTAATTAATCTAATTAAATTAATTATACTAATATTAATATGAGATGTTTAGTGAAAGTATTGCCTAAGGATTAACTTTTGTTTACAAAAACGCGTTCGGTCTCGTTTTAGTTTACATTAACGACGTTCGACTTATCCAACAATCTCAGTTCGTAAACTCCCTTGCCACCTTTTCCGAGTGTAAGACGGGGGAATACGTGACTTCGTGTCAACATCGAAATCCCCCTCAACGTCTTAACGACTCTAGGTCATGTGAGTCTCGCCCCAACGTCATCGATTGCACACTTTCTAATGCCCTCCTAGGTCGTTAGATCGTCGTGTCGTGTTTACCCTATCAACAATCTCAGTTCTAAAACTCCACCACCACCTTTCCCGAGTGTAAGACGGGGGAATACATGACTTCGAGTCAACGAAGAAGTCTCTCTCAACGTCTAAATGACCCTAGGTCACGTGAGTCTTGCCCCAACGTCATCGATTGTCTACAATCCAATTTTCTCCCGGGTTATTGGATCGTGGCGTTTGTCTATTCTAGTCCGAATCCAGAATTTGTCAAACCCCGTATTCTCGATATGTAAATCTAATCATAATAAACAAACAATACGGGAAACACAATCAATATAACGAAGAACAACCGCTAACCAAACACAAACTCAACAAAACAACACTTTTTTAAATTACATTAATCCCTAGACAAAAACTTGTTTAGCTCATGGCCATAGCCAATTATACAATGAAAATTAAGCTAAACATGCTCAAACAACAATCCTAAGTTAAGAAATAAATAAAGGAACAAGAGAAACTTAGCCTAGTCCGAAGATTTATCACTATAAATGTTCCGAGATCGCTCCTCCTTCGTTGCAACATGATATTCTCCTTAGGATTTGAATGAGCACTCCCAAAACATCTTAATCTATCCTCCTAAAGTCTATGGAGGTCCCTTAGCCTAATGGAGAGGAGAGGATGAGAAAACTAGGCTCAAAATATCCTAAAATATCTAAAATAATATCCAAAGCAGAGATTTTTGCCTAGGCGAAGTTATTGCAGGAAGGTTGGTTAACTTTCTGCCGGATTTCCGCCTCTTTCGCCTAGGAGAAGTTATTTTGGGTTTGCAATTTAGTTTTGACTGTAACTTCTTCATCCGAACTCCGATTGAGGTGATTCAAAAACCTATGGAAAGCTAAGAAAAAGATATACAACTTCCATGTTTTGAGTGTTTCCAAAATCGGATTTCATCATAGTCCAAAATAGTCTTGAAGTTACAGCACCTGTACCGACTTTGCACATTTTCGCCCTTTTTCCACCGTTTTTGATCCGATTTGATCGTTTTTTATCCGTTTACATACCTTTTCACCTCAAGCACCTGATTTAGACAAAAGCACCTAAAAACATATTAAAATATACTAAACATACTCGAAAACTAACGACGTTTGGATTGAAAATAGATAGGTTATTTACACCTATCACCCACCAATCCAAATGTTTTAAATCAACCAGACCAAATATTTTAACGTATAATGAAATACACCACACCTCCTCTCCTACTAGCCATAAAATCGTTTTTACTTCACGATTAGGAGTTGCAACGGTACCATACCACCCGCAGGTTTTGCACTCTTGACGGGTCAATCAACCACCTGCAGGAATAATCCTCCTGACAGGTCATAACATCAGCAACCAGTTGCTGGACTTATCCTCCGGATAGGTCATAATATCAACAACCACCTACCGGACGAACCCTCCGGATAGGTCATAATATCAACAACCACCTGCTAGAGTAACCCTCCGGGTAAGTAATAATATAAACAATCATCAGCCGGACTAACCTTCCGGATAGGTCATAATATAATCAAACACATGTAGGGCTGACACTCCTGACAGATCATAATGTCAACAACCACTTGCCGAACTAACCCTCCGGACAGGTCGTGATATAATCAACCACCTGTAGGACTGGCACTCTTGAAAGGTCATAATGTCAACAACCACCTGCCAGACTAATCCTTCGGATAAGTCGTAATATCCACAACCACCTACCGGACTAGTCCTCCTGACAGGTTAAAACCATCCCGCAGGATATGCCCTCCTAACGGGATCATAGCTATAGCATAGTCGGACTAAACAAATCATCCTCCACCTTTAAAACCAACTTAATTCAACAATCGTTTTCTACCTTTAAAACCAATTTGATCCAAAATCATCTTCCACCTTTAAAATCAATTTGATAAAGGAAAAATCATTTTTTTTCCTTTGAAACCAACTCAATCCAAATGCATCGCAAAATTTATTCATTCTTAAATAAGCACAATTTATATAAAAATAAAATTTATAAATTTATATAGAACACAGTACACTCACCTCGATTTTCGCACTGCAAAACTATCACCGTCCAAACCCTGCCGGGACGCCGGTACCTGCGAACCTAATAGCAATAGGACCTAAATTAATATTTCATTTAAAATAACCTAACATGTAATGCAGGCCCTAAATTACATAATTCCCCATTCCCCAAAATTAATTATGAGAAATTATTATTCACCCTATTTCGTTATGTTAAAAGTTACCGTACAATATTTATTAAATTTTTAGTTTACACAAAAATTATTATCACGATTTGTAAAAAATTTATGCTAATAAATTAATTTGACGAAGATAAAAATCGACGAAATCATTACCCATTCCGAAATGCTTGCCAGTCGAAAAGTTGAATTTTTTGGATTTTTTTTTTCTTCCCTTCTTTTCCTCTTCTTTTTTTGCTTTCTGTTTGCTGCGCCTGGACTCACCACCGCGGTCGTCACCTCACCGCCGCGGTGAAGCTACAGTGATCTCTATTTCTGCTTCGTTTCAGACCGAACATTTTCTCTCTCTCTCTACTCACCAGCTCCAGCGACTCACTTGCCGCCCCTCCCCAACGATCAGAGTACACATACACACTCCACTCCGACACACCCATACACACTTCGCCGAATACACACACACACCCCAGGACCAACAACACAATTACACACCCACGTACACACTGGACAAATGGCGACTGATCACACACACGCACCGTTGGCCCTGTTTGGTTTCAGTCAAGCAACACACACTCACAAAACACACAATACACACACACACACACTTGTATGATCAACCCCACACATGCACACCCACAATGAGCACATGCACCGACGGCGGTGATTGAACGACGGACACACCCACAATACATGACGATGAACGGCGACGACCACCCATGCGATCTACACACATGGACATAATCATTGATCATACACACATGCACACAACTGTCGACCCACCACGCACACCCACGCTGGAACACACACCCCACGACTGCTTACCGTCGATCCTCTCTCTCTTCTCTGTTTTTTTTTTCTTCTTCTTTTGAGGTTTTATGTGATTTCTATGGTGCAAGGAGGTTTATATATGCATGATCCTAGTGGATTAGCTTTAATCCTCTTCCTGCCACGTTGATCAGATCAGATCTTCCCTTATCTTTTTCTCTTTTCTTTTCCGTTTTTCTTTTCCCTGTTTGATCCCGATGGTATATATATATATATATAGATATACATTAATTTTGTTTCTCAAATTACATTATCCTTCTCTAACTTTCTTTAAGTTGACATTTAAATCCCAAAATTTAAAATGAATATTTCTAAAATTGCTAATTGACCCCTACACTTTTAATTTAAATATTAAATGATACATTTCCATCCCGTATTTTTCTAAATGCTCTCTAAATGCAACTAAAATTATGTATGTGCTAAAAATTAGAGTCTTATAACCCTTCCCTCCTAAAAAAACTTTCGTCCCAAAATTTTAATTACCTTGATTGAATAAATTCAGGTATTTATCCCTCATCTCGTCCTCTCACTCCCACGTCGCTTCCTTCACAGAATGACTGCACCACAACACTTTCACTAATAGAGTCATTTTCGTTCGCAAGACCTGATCTCTACGACTCAGAATCTGGACCGACTCCTTAACGTATGTCAAATCTTCTTCCAACTCGATTAGTTGAGAAGTCAACACATGTGAAGGATCTAGCACATACTTCCTAAACAAAGACACGAGAAAAATGTTGTGTAATATGTGACAATCCTGGTGGTAATACACGCCGATAAGCTGTCGTACCAACCCGTTCTAAAATTTCGTATGGCCTGATGTACCTCAGACTTAACTTTCCTTTCTTCCTGAACCTCATTATGCCCTTCCACGGAAATATTCACAAAAATACATGATTACCCACTTCAAATTCCAACTCCTGCCTACGCTTGTCAGTATAACTCTTTTGTCGTCTCTAAGCAATCCTCAATTTTTCCTATATCACCCTTACTTTGTCTGCCGTCATTTGGGTTATATCTAGCATCAGCAATTTCCTTTCTCGCTCTTCAATTCAATCTGTTGGACTGGAGTCCTGCATCTCCTGCCATACAATGCTTCATACGGTGACATCTCGATTGCCAAATGGTAGCCGGTATTATAGGCAAATTCCATCAACATCAAATGATTATCCCAGCTACTAGGAAATTTTGGAACACAACCCCTCAACATATCCTCCAATGTCTGAATTGTACGCTTTGATTAACCATCGTCTGCAGATGAAAGGCGGTACTGAATTTCAATTTGGTACCTAAAGCAATTTGGAGACTCGACCAGAGCTTCGATTTAAATCTTGGATTTCTATCCGACACTATGAAAACCAGCGCATCATGTAATCGAACAATCTCATCATTATACAATTGGGCATATTTATCCAAACAATACGTCGTCTTTACGGCCAGAAAATGAACAGATTTAGTAAGCCTATTAACGATCATCCAGATAGAATTATGCCCCTTTTTTAGTACGAGGTAATCTCGAAACGAAATCCATTGTGATATGCTCTCATTTTCACTCTAGAATAGGTAGAGGCTGTAATAACCCACCTGGATGTTGGTGCTCGATCTTGACTTATTGACAAATGAGACACCTAACAACAAATTCAGCAATTTCCCGTTTCATTCCATTCTACCAGTAGTGTTCTCGCAGATCCCAATATATTTTGGTACTGCCTGAGTACATTGCGTATGCTGAACTATGCACTCTCTCCAAGATATCTTTCTTTAGATTGGCATCATCAGGAACACACAGTCTATTTCCACCATCAAAGCCTCATCGTTATCCCTAACACGATAGGAAACTCTATGACCACTCTTTACTTCATCTCCGATCTTTCCCAATTGGGCATCCGACTTCTGCGTTCCTACAATACGGTCGATCAATGTCGGTCTCAAAGTCAAAGTCGCAAGCAACGCTGCCATCTGACCAACCGCAAACTAGACTCGCAAAGATCACAACTCGGCATACAGATTAATATGAACAACTTGAATGTGTGCAACCGAACCTGCCAATTTTCGACTCAGCGCATCCGCTACAATATTGGGCTTTCCAGGATGATAGTAAATAATACACTCATAGTCTGTGATCAACTCTATCCAACGCCTCTGCCTTAGATTTAGTTCCTTCTAGGTAAACAAGTATTTCAAACTCTGGTGGTCGGTGTATATCTCACATGTCTCGCCGTACAGGTAATGTCTCCAAATCTTCAGGGCAAACATAATCGCTGCCAATTCCAACTCATGCGTCGAGTAGTTACACTCAGGATTCTTTAGTTTCTAGGAGGCATATGAAATCACGTGACCATGTTGCATCAGTACACACCCTAGCCCTTGGTGTGACGCATCGCTATAAATCACAAAGCCACCATCTTCAGTCAGAAGGGAAAGTATTGGAGCAAATATCAATCTACTCTTCAGCTCTTGAAAACTCTTCTCAAATTTGTCAGTCTACTCGAATTTAGGTTCCTTGCGGGTCAATCGGGTCAACGGGGCAGCTATAACAGAACATTCCTACACAAACCGACGATAATAACCCGCCAATCCCAAGAAACTTCGAACTTTAGTCACACTTTTCGGCCTCTACCATTGCATAACAGCTTCTACTTTCTTTGGATCTACTTGAATACCATCTCTCGAGATACCATGCCCTAAGAACACGACTCTACCCAACCAAAACTCACATTTGCTGAATTCGGCATACAATTACTTCTCTCGCAATGGCTGCAACACAATCTAGAGGTGTTCCACATGCTATTTTCTACTCTGGGAATAGATCAGTATATCATCGATGAACACGATAATAAACTAATTTACATAAGGTTGGAAGATCCGATTTATCAAATCCATAAAAGTAGCAGGGGCATTCATCAATCCGAATGGGATAACTAAAAATTCATAATGCCCATTTCTCGTACGAAATGCCATTTTTGCCACGTTTCTGCCTTTGACTTCCAACTGGTGATATCCTAATCGAAAATCTATTTTGGAAAACACCCTGGCCTTCTGCAGTTGGTTGAACAAGTCATCAATCCTAGGCAACGAGTATTTATTACGAACCGTCACCTTATTCACCTGTCGATAATTGATACACATTCTCAACGTGCCATTTTTTTTATTTTTTATTTTTTTTATACGAACAACACCGGGGCTCCATGGGGAGAAACACTAGGTCTAATAAAACCGTGAGTTAATAAATCTTTCAATTTATTCAACTCGGTAGGCGCCATACGATAGGATGAAATTGATATAGGAACAGTTCCTGAAAGTAACTCGATAGTGAATTCTATCCCCTATCCATTGGCAACTCTGGTAATTCTTTCGGAAATACATCAGGAAAATCCCCGACCACTGGAATATCCACCACCTAAACTTCATTCTGACTGGTGTCATTCACATGCGCGAGGTATTCTTGACATCTCTTCTTTAATAATTTTTTGACCTCTAGAATTGAAATCAAACTGACTAGAGTAATGATTCTGTCCCCCGAAACACCAACTCTGGCTTGCCTGAGACCCGAAATATAACTTTTTTTTTTAAACAATCCATTATGGCAGGATAGCCGAATAGCAAATCCATATCCAGTATCACATCAAGATTGTGAATATTCAAAGGTAATAGATCCACCGACAACTCCCTATCCCCAATACGAAGCGGATTATATTTATACGCACTATCTATCAACAAAAACTCATAGTTCTCGGCTGTCTCGTACACATCATTCTCTATTAATTTCGCTATATTTACTAATTCCGCATAACTTTTGATCTGCCTATCCGTTAACCTGGAATGTCTACATCTTGTCTCTTCATTTTTTACCAAATCAGGAGCAAATCGGGACTAGACATCGAATTTAATTTCATTATGCCAAATTGTCATCTTTTCCTATTTCAATAATAAGACCTCCCTCTCAAATAAAATTACAAGATTTCCTTAGTTTTGCCTAGAAGGCAAATTTTATGCACACCCTTGGATGTTGTACGTAAAGATAGAATCCATGTATATCAAATAGTAGCACCATGTGTTGTATAGTCCCTCAATATAAGTAAGGTGTTGTTCGATAATTCCACTTAAGTGTGCTCTGTCATACTATTGATTTAACAACTAAAACATTAAGTACTATTTACAGTAAATCCCCATGTCAAGTAATCAGAAGATGTTTACTTATCAGTTATAATTTAATATTTAAAACCACTAGCATCCCCACAATCATAATTCATCCATTACTACTACCAACATCACCACCCAATCCACAACCTAAAAGTACCACAATTTCGTCGCACCCACTAATTGCCAACAAGACAAATAACAGTGCATGATGTCAATGTACTATCTAATGCAATACATTAACTATCACTCACGTACCAAACCCACCTATCGACACCCTATCTCATGGTCCACCACTGGCTCGACAAACTGATATGTCTACAGAACCTATAACCTAGGCTCTGATACCACAAATGTCACACCTCACCCCGGGCACTCGTCACTTGAGGCTGGGCGTGACGTCGACATGATGCTACCCGCCCAAATCAATTAATACATACAGATATACATAAATACACGCTCTACTGTAAATGTTATTTTTTTTTTCCTAAAATACCTGAACCCTCCACGGTTCACTTTCGACCGGCTCACCTCCAAAATGACACTACCACCAGACTCTACCTAGTGCCAGTAGTGGACCCACTCCTAACTGCGGTACCTGAAACCAAAAATCTTTTATCGATGTACTATCTTCATAATAAAAATATTTAATAGATCAAGTACTATTGGTAAATACCACTTCCAAAATATAATATTTTATAATTACATAACAGGTTAAAAATTCAGTCTCACTATCACTAATGTAATTACCTAATATATTTAAAACAAGCAAAAGTGTTAAACACCACATTTCAAAATATAATGATATAACCGTATACTACATTGAAAATCCAGTTCCACTACCACTAATGAAATGAGAAAATATAATTAGCCCCTAGCTCAAATATTTTAAGTCAACCCCTTCAAGCATTTTAAATAAACCACACCCAAGCATTTTAAATTCACCAATTGAAATCTTTTAATTCCACCAATCCAAATGTTTTAAATCAACCAGACCAAATATTTTAACGTATAATGAAATACACCACACTTCCTCTCCTACTAGCCATAAGATCGTTTTTACCTCACGATCGGAAGTTGCAACGGTACTGTACAATCCGCAGATTTTGCACTCCTGACGAGTCAATCAACCACCTGTATGACTAATTCTCCTGACAGGTCATAACATTAGCAACCACCCGCTGGACTAATCCTCCGGACAGGTCATGATATCAACAACCACCTGCTGGACTAATCCTCCGGACAGGTCATAATATCAACAACCACTTGCCGGACTAACCCTCCGGATAGGTCATAATATAAACAACCACCTGCCGGACTAACCCTCCGGACAGGTCATAATATAATCAACCACCTGTAGGACTGGCACTCTTGACAGGTTATAATGTCAACAACCACCTGCCGGACTAATCCTCCAGACAGGTCATAATATCCACAACCACTTACCGAATTAGTCCTCCTGACAGGTCAAAACCATCTCGCAGGATATGCCCTCTTGACGGGATCATAGCTATGGCATAGTCGGACTAAACAAATCATCCTCCACCTTTAAAAATAACTTGATTCAACAATCGTTTTCCACCTTTAAAACCAATTTGATTCAAAATCATCTTCCACCTTTAAAACCAATTTGATAAAGGAAAAATCATTTTTTTTCCCCTTCAAAACTAACTCAATTCAAATACATCACAAAATTTATTCATTCTTAAATAAGCACAATTTATATGAAAATAAAATTTATAAATTTATATAGAAGACAGTACACTCACCTCGATTTCCGCACTGCAAAACTATTACCGTCCAAACCCTGCCGGGACGCCAGTCTCTTGCGAACCTAATAGCGATAGGACCTAAATTAATATTTTATTTAAAATAACCTAACATGTAATGCAGGCCCTAAATTACATAATTCCCCGTTCCCCAAAATTGATTATGAGAAATTAATATTCACCATATTTCGTTATGTTAAAAGTTACCGTATGATATTTATTAAAATTTTAGTTTACACAAAAATTATTATCACGATTTGTAAAAATTTTATGCTACTAAATTAATTTGATGAAGACAAAAATCGACGAAATCATTACCTGTTCCGAAACGCTCGCCGACCAGAAAGTTGAATGTTTTGGATTTTTATTTTACTTTTTTCTTCCCTTTTTTTCCTCTTCTTTTTTTGCTTTCTGTTTGCTGCGCCTGGACTCACTGCTGCGGCCGTCACCTCACCGCCGCGGCGAAGCTACAGTGATCTTTGTTTCTGCTTCGTTTCAGACCGAACGTTTTCTCTCTCTCTCCTCACCAGCTTCGATGACTCACTCATCGCCCCTCCCTAATGTTCAGAGCACACACACACATACTCTCCACTCCGACACACCAATACACACTTTGCCAAATACACATACACCCCACCAGACCAACAACACAATCACACACCCACGTACACGCCGGACAAACGACGACTGATCACACACACGCACCGTCGGCCCTGTTTGGTTTCAGTCAAGTAACACACACTCACGGAACACACAATACATACACACACACACACACACTTGTCTAATCAACCCCAAACACGCACACCCACAATGAGCACATGCACCGACGACAATGATTGAACGACGGACACACCTACAATACACGATGACGAACGGCGACGACCACCCATGCGATCCACACACATGGACATAATCACTGATCATACACACATGCACACAACCGTCGACCCACCACGCACACCCATGCCGGAACACAAACTGCCCTCTCTGATCACGCACACCCCACGACTGCTCATCGCGGATCCTCTTTCTCTTATCTATTTTTTACTTCTTCTTTTGAGGTTTTTGTGATTTCGATTGGGCATGGAGGTTTATATATGCATGATCCTAGTGGATTAGCTTTAATCCTCTTCATGCCACGTTGATCGGATTGGATATTCCCTCATATTTTTCTCTTTTCTTTTTCATTTTTCCCTTCCCTCATCGTCACACCCCACCCCGGACACCCGTCACTTGAGGCTGGGCGTGATGTCGACATGACGCTACCTGCCCAATCAACCAAATATATCGGCATACATATGCGTACACGCACGTGCTACTGTAAAATTATTTTCCAGTAAAATACATATATCTCTATACCCGTTCTAAAAAATTTGGGAATATACCGGTCCCAAATATTCACAACCAAAACGACTAAAAATACATGAACCTTCCCTGGTTCACATCCGACCAGCTTATCTCCAAAATAACACTACCTCCGAACTCTACCTAGTGCTAGTAGTGGACCAACTCCTAGCCGCAGTACCTGGAACCAAATATTTTTTTTTATCGGTGTACTGTCTTCATAATAATAATAAAAAAAAAAAAAAACATTTAATGGATCAAGTACAATTGTTAAATACCAACTTTCAAAATATAATATTTTATAATTACATACCAAGTTGAAAATCCAGTCTCACTGTCACCAATGTAATAAGCTAATATATTTAAAACAAGTAGAAGTGTTAAACACCATATTTCAAAATATAATAATATAAGCGCATAATATGTTAAAAATCCAGTTCCACTACCACTAATGAAATAAAGAAACACAATTAACCCTCAGCTCAAATATTTTAAGTCAACTTCTCAAAACATTTTAAATAAACCACACCCAAGCATTTTAAATCCACCAATTGAAATATTTTAAACCAACTAGACCAAATATTTTAACGTATAATAAAATACACCACACCTACCCTCTTACTAGCCATAAGATCGTTTTTACCTCACGATCGAGAGTTGCAATGGTACCGTACCACCCGCAGGTTTTGCACTCCTGAAAGGTATATCAACTACCTGCAGGACTAATCATCCTGACAGGTCATAACATCAACAACTACATGCCGGACTAATCATATGGATAGGTCATAATATCAACAACCACCTACCGGATTAATCCTCCAGACATGTCATAATATCAACAACCACCTGCCGGACTAACCCTCCGGACAGGTCATAATATAATCAACTACCTGTAGGACTGGCACTCCTGATAGGTCATAATGTTAACAACCACATGCTGGACTAATCCTTCGGATAGGTCATAATATCCACAACCACCTCCTGGACAAATCACTCTGATAGGTCAAAACCATTCCGCAGGACATGCCTTCCGGACGGGATCATAGTTATGGCATAGTCGGACTAAACAAATCATCCTCCACATTTAAAACCAACTTGATTCAACAATCGTTTTTCACCTTTAAAACAAATTTGATCCAAAATCATTTTCCACCTTTAAAACCAATTTGATAAAGGAAAAAATCATTTTTTTTCCTTTAAAACCAACTCAATCCAAATGTATCGCAAAATTTATTCATTCTTAAATAAACACATTTTCCACAATTTATATGAAAATAAAATTTGTAAATTTATATAGAAGACAATACACCCACCTTAATTTCTGCACTGCAAAACTATCGCCATCCAAAACCTACCAGGACGTTAGAACTTGCGAACCTAATAGTGATAGAGCCTAAATTAATATTTTATTTAAAATAACCTAACATGGAATGCAGGCCCTAAATTTGATAATTCCCCATTTTCCAAATTTAATTATACAAAATTATTATTTACCCCAGTTCCCTATGTTAACATTAACTGTACAAAATCATTATAATTAACGGTTGCAAAAATTATCGTCACGATTACAAAAATTACTATTACGATTGCGAAACTTTTAATGCTAATAATTTAATTTAAGGAGAATAATAACCGATTAAAATTTTTACCTGCTCCGAATCACCAGTAGGCCAAGAAATTGGATTTTTGGATTTTTGATTTCTATTTGATTTTTTTTCCCTCTTTCCTTTCTCCTTTTCTATTTTCTGTTTTGCATCGCTGGATCCCCACCGCTGCGGTGAACGCCTTCTTTATCTAAGTTTCTGCTCCTGATCAGTTCTTTCTCTCTCTCTCTTTCTCCTGTTTTTGTTTTGGGTTCAGTCGATCGACACTCTCACCATGCTCACTACCGGAGATTAAACGCACCCACGCTGGCATTCAACCGCACACCCATGCACTCCGACACACACCCCACTCCGACACACACACACGGCACTGAACAGCACATCCACGAACAGCCTGAACGACGGCCACCTACACACACACAACCATCGAACACATACCGTCGATGAACCGCAATACACACACGAACCTCACACATACACAAGTCCGATCACATACACACACACAGGCCGATCAACATACACACACACACACACACACACACACAGTGAACACATGCACTGATAGTGATGGTTAAACGACGAACACACCTACAGCACACGACGACGATTACACACACACACACCCCCAATCACTGATCACACACACACATGATTGCCAGACTAACGCGTCCACACCGCTGGCGACCCAATGACACAGCTGATGACCACCATCAATGGCACACCCCCACATTATCGTTGATCTCACTGCCGGACCGAGCCTCTCTCTCTCTCTTCCCCTGTTTCTTCTTTTTAGGCTTCTCCCACTATATGCATGGTTGTATATATATACATGAAGAAGAGACATGGCTTGAGGCCACGTGTATGTGTGTTGTTTTTTTTTTTCTTTGTTTCCCACGTTTGTATATATATATATTATTCAAATTACATTAACCTCTCCTAAATTTTCTTTAGGTTATTAGTTTGACCCAAAATTTAAAATTAATATTCTTAAAATTATAAATTCACCCCTAAAATTTTAAATTAAAAAATAAATGACTCATTCTACCCTGTTATTTTCTAAATATTCTAAAATACAACTAATGAATATGCACGTGTGAAAATTAGGGTCTTACAATTATCCTCCCCTAACTTTCTTTAAGTTGACATTTAAATCTCAAAATTTAAAATGAATGTTTCTAAAATTGCTAATTGACCCCTAAACTTTTAATTTAAATATTAAATGACACATTTTCACCCCGTATTTTTCTAAATGCTCTCTAAATACAACTAAAATTATGTATGTGCTAAAAATTCGGGTCTTACAACTTATTTTCTTGATAAAATATAAACTTAATGTCATCATCAAAAAGAGAGAAATTGTTGACCGTAGATATTTCGGTGAACCAATTAACTTAGATGTTTTAAGAAACTATTGATTTTATTAAGATATGATTATAGATTTTAGTTCTAGTACTTGAAAGAGAAAGAGATTACTTTTATGAGAAAGAAAAATAAAGCTCAAGCTGGTTGCAATGAAAGACATTGAAGATATTTGGAAATGAAGAATTTTTCATATCACTAGATAAAAAAAAAACTCAATTATTCTAAACTCTTGATACAACCCGATTACGACCACACATGACACATGATGATAACGTGAAAATATTTTTAAAGTGATTAGAAGTGATAAATTTGTGTTATACAAGACTTTTTTCTAAATAATTGATCAAGAACCATTTGAAAATTTATATAAAAAAAAAAAAAGAGTGAAAAAGGCTATTTCGATCGACTGACCTATCAAATGGTTGACTGCCAGATTTAGGATACCAGACTATTGGGTTTTACCTATTTTAGTCAATTGACTAGTTGGATTATAGATTAAAAAACTAAATCGGTTGACTGATCGGTCGACTGACTTTAGTTGCAATGGATAAAAATATAAACGTTACAACTAAAATGATCAACTGATTGGGTCACCGGTAAACCGATCAGTTTTTTTTTTTTTTACTAGCATGTTTTTCAAAGCAACCATTTTTAAAAATTTTGGACATTGGAAACTTATATTTTGATGGTTGCAAACTATTTTTCAAAGATATCATATTATTTTGAAGATCTTATTATTTAGTTCACATATTTTATGATCTTGTGATTTATACCGTAAAAACTTCTTTATATTCTTTTTGGTTTTAAATAAAATTATTTTTGGGACTAAATTAAACATTTTAAAAGTATTACTTTTGGTCAAAACTAGCTTTTGAAAATCAAATATATATATGGGGTCTACATGCTATTTTTTGGAATATCTTTTAAAATATAGCCGTTATAGGAAATATTTGGAATGCCTATATATAAACCAAGTTTTTCACTTTGAAAATCATCAAGAATTCAAGAGGATTTTAGATTTATAAAAAAAGATATTACATTTTTTTATATATATTTTGAGAGAAACGTTTTGAGAAATTATTGATCAAGAGAAAAAGGTTTTTTTTTTTTTTTACAAAAATGTGGTTCGATAAACCGTTGCTATTGCTTATATCTTTATTGAGTAAATCTCAGTGAGATCCTTCTCTATTATATGTACTTGCTCGAAATTGTTGTGTTTTACGTGATACACATACACACACACATACATACATCTATTTACTTGTAAAATCCTGAACTTGTTATATCTGTCATATAAAAATGATTTTTCACTAAATTCATCTAAAATCCTATTACAATGATTTTTCTGAAAATCTGGGTGAAAATTTTTTGTGCTTAAATTGCTAGAATCCGAATTTAGTTTCTCATGCATTTTCTGCCACTAATATCAGGTTATTAATTTAGTTATTTTGAATTGAGGTATTTGAAGCTCCTATGAGAAGAAACAATTTATTTATTTTTTTTGTATTCTTGTGAGTTGTAGCTTGGACCTAAATGTAGCTGGTCTGAGTGAGAGTGTTGATTAGGTATAAAGGGATCTTTGTCTAATCAGGGGATAAAGGTTTAATTCTAAGCCTGGGAAACAAATCATTGTAAGGGTTTGATTCTTACCTAGACAAAAGGACCAGGTGTGGTTACAGAATGGAAAATTCCCTACAGGAGCTCAAGAGAGTGAACTTAGGAAACAATAGCTTTCCAAACCAATATAAATTGGTGTGTTAATTTCTATATCTATCATTTGTTTGGTTGTGCACCAAGAAATTCATGTTTTCACATAATTAATAAGATGTAGATCATTTAGGAAATTGAATTTATTTGTTAATTTTTAAACTGCCCAAGTCATCCCCCTTAGGTAAATCTTTTTGCCAATACTTCGTTCGGTTGTAGGCTACAGAGTAGAGGACCCACGAAATACTGTTTATACAACACTACTCGTATTAGCACGTACTGGGATGACCAGTAACGAACTATTTGAGTTTCGCTTTTCTGATCAGGGAGGATCTTGTTGTCGCAATATTTAAAGATGGGATCTATCTAACTAGGTTGGTGTGTAACCGCCTTTAATTCTTCCTTAATTTTGTGGTATCTTGGTTGCGACATGTGCTCGACCAAGATGGTTCGCTACCTCTTAATTTCAAAGGTAGAAGCTAGGTTGGCCAATTAATACGCATGTTTATTCTCCTCTCTCGGGAATCAATTGATGGTGACTTTTAAAAGGTCCTTTATTAGTGATTTGGCCTTCCCAAGGTACGTTACTATTTTTGCCTCCTTGACTTCATACTCCCAATTTACTTGATTCACTATCAACAGGGAATCGCAGTAAAGTTCCACCTTAGTCGCTCTGAGTTTTTTTAATATCCTCAAGGAAATGATCAATGCTTCATACTCAGCTTTCTTGTTTGTGGTTCAAAGACAAGCCTCAAAGCATGCTCCAGAATGTCACACTCGAGAGTACATATTACCAGCCCGGCCCACGAGCTACTCTAGTTCGATGACTTGTCAACATGAGCAATTTAAGCATTAGTCATCTGCTTGTTAGGTCCTAGGGCTAATTCCACCTCAGTTGGAGCCCTTTCTTCGAGAAATGTGAATTCCAATATGAAGTTAGGAAATGTTTCCCCTTTCATGGTTGTCCTCAGGAGATATTCAATATGGAACTTGTTAGCCCAAAGATCTACCCAAGAGGGGGGGCTGAATTGGGTAGTGACAAAAATTTAAACAATTAATTCAAACATAAGCTAATTTCCCTAATTGAGTATTATCCTATTAAGTAGCGATAACGTGTTTAACTAAGTGCACACCCAAACAATAGAAATATAACAATGAAGCACATAACGATTTATCCTGATTTGGCAAGCTACTCTTACCTATATCCAGTCCCTCGAGCTCCATAGGGATTTCACAATCCACTAACCCTTTAATTCCTTTTCCTGGTGGAACCAAACCCTTACAATCCTGATTCTTTTCTCAGGCTTAAAATCAACATTTATACTCTCACACTATTATACTATTACACTTATACTTTTCACAAGCTTAGGAAGAACCTCACCTCACTTTAATTCCATTTCAGGAGAAATCAAAACCTAATATTTTAAAATGCTAAAGATTAACCTAATATTTTTCGCATGCTAAAGATCAAACCCTATTTTTTTTTCAGGCTAAAGATTAAATCCTAAGTACCCAAATTAAACACTGTCCCTAATATGTCTAATCTACTCAAATTCGCAAATACAAAAAAAAAATAAAAAAATAAAATCCTAAGTTTCTTCCCATAGGAGCTTCTACCACCACAAAACAATTATACTCAATTAATATCCGAAATTCTACGTGATAGAATCTATTTGAGGTACAAATCTGATTTAATAAATTTAAATCATAAAAAGTGAATAATAAAATTTCACAAATAAAAATCGTTTTAAAAGATTTTCACGATATTAAATTTGAAAATAATTTTTCTAAAGCACTTAATCCAAGTAATTAAACAAGTAATCCAAGAAATCAAATTAATTAACTTGGAAAGATCTCCAAGTAATTATGCTCAAGAACTCCTTTCGATAATACTCTCTTATAAATTTCTTGGCGTAAAATTTTCTCTTATAATAAAAAAGGTTGAATATTCTTAATTGATTCATTTAAAAAACACAAGCCTCTATATATATACTTTAAACTAGACCTCCAATGGCTAATTTTCAAAAAATAAAATCTTAAATGACTTTTTAATACCCCATATATCATATACTATCAAAATAGGTATGTTTAATTTAAAAATACCTTTAGAAAAACTCGATTTGGTCCCCAAAACTTTTTAGATTCAAAACTCTTAAGGATATGAAGTAATTTTACTAATTCAATTAAAATAATAATTTAATATATGGACCAAATAAATAGAAAATTAATAATATATAATAAAATTAAAATACCTAAATCCTTAAACCCTTCTTCGAAAATCAATCAAAATAAGGTGACTTAGCACAAAAACTAAAATAGTCAATTATTGACTGTCTAATTTGATCAATTGACCGACCCATATGTTGGTTGACTACCCCTATAACGGCTTGCTTTTTGACCGTTGCTTTGCATGTGGTCGTTTGACCAACCTCCTCGTCGATTGACCGATTCGCCCAGTAGATTTTCCCTTATTTCTCTATTTGGGCTACCGGATTCATTAGTCGACTAACCCAAATCGTTGGTTAATCGAATTGGACTAAGGTCACCTATTTAATTCCCTTAAGCTATTGTTTTCATTAGTCGGCTGACCCCTTTTATCGCTAGATCGAATTGACCAAAAAACAAATTATTTTATGTGTTGAAACTATTTTTTCAATTAAACACTTTACCAAAATTATTTTTATGACTTGACACTTCATAAAAATCATTTTAAGACCTTAAATTTATTACTTCTTACTATAACGCATATAAGAATATTCAATTTAACGTATCCTACATGATCCTAATTTGGGTTGCATTAAGAGTATAAATGTAATGATTTGTTTTCACCTAGATGTCTTCAATGTTTTCAATGCTCTAAAAATCTTCATTATCTTCATTTTGCACCCGTCTTGAATTCCTTTGATTCTTCAATAATTGTTTCATGAATCCTTCAATGATTAATTTTTTTTTTGACCCATTCTTTTTCTTAGTTTAACCTATGGAACTTTTAATTTGAAACCAATCAATAAAACTATTAGTTCCATAAAATATCAAAACATTAGGTTCAATAATCTTCCATTTTTTTATAATGACAATTAACTTTGATGTTTTCTCAAAAAAGATGTAACCACGCTCCCCCTAAATCTGAAGACGGGGGTTTTCAACTTGTTTAAGCACCGTTAATGAGAAACACAAACATTTGTCAAAAAGATTTTCAACATAGCATAACACATTGTTCTCCCTTCAACAAAAATTTCTCCCCCATATAGTTGCAATACTTGGGAGAACAAATTCTTTAAAACATCATACAACTTCTCCCCATTTTTCATCTCAAAAAGTGGGGAGGAAGGATCAAAACATTTATTCTAGGAATATATCATTATACTTAACCATATCTAAACCTCGCATAATTTTCATAAATTGACTAGAGGTTTGGTAAACATATCAACAAGTTGGTTAGAAGTATCAACATATTCAATAGTAGCATCTCTAATCTGAATGTGATCACGAATAAAATGATGATGTATCTCTATATGTTTAGTTCGTGAGTGCTGTATTGGATTCTTACTTAAGCATATAGCATTTTTATTATCACAATAGATAGGTACTTCCTCCATACAAATTCCAAAATCATGCAATTGTTGTTTAATATATAGAATTTGTGCACAACAATTACCAGTTGCCATATATTCTGCCTTAGTCATAGATAAGGCAATAAAATTTTGTTTTTTGCTAGACCAAGAAACTAAGGCATGCTCCAAGAAATTACATGAACCGCTTATACTTTTATGCTCAACTTTGCATCTAACAAAATCAGCGTCAGAGTATTTAATCAATGTAAAATCACTTCCTCTAGGATACCATAATCCTAGATTACTAGTTCCATTTAAATATCAAATGATTTGCTTGATAGTAGTTAGATGCAATTCTTTCGGACAAAATTGAAATCTTGAGTACAAGCATACACTAAATATAATATCAAGTCTACTAGCAATAAGATACAACAAACTATTGTTTATACCACGATACATTTTTTCATTAATGTTTTTGCCCATATAATCTTTTTAAATTTTTGTAGTTGTTGTCATGGGAGTTTTGTATTTTTTAGCACCATTAAAGCCATACTTTTTCAATACCTTTTTGGTGTACTTGGCTTGATTAATAAATATTTTGTCTTTAGGGTGTTTAATTTTTAGCCCAAGAAAAAAATGTTAATCCTCTCATCATACTCATTTCAAATTCTACCTGCATAATCTTGGAAAACTCTTGAAAAATATCTTTATTAGTAGAATTGAAAATAATATCATCCATATATATTTTCACCAATAGGATGTTAGATTCATTTTTCTTAACAAACAAAGTTATATCACTTAGACCACGTCAAAAATTATTTTCAATTAATTACCAGCTATATCTCTTATACCAAGCCCGAGGAGCTTGTTTGAGTCCATACAAATCTTTTTGTAGTTTAAAAATATGATCAGTAATTTATAACTTTCAAAACCTTGTGGTTGTTCCACATAAGCTTCCTTAGTAAAAAAGCCATTTAAGAAGGCACTCTTGGCATCCATTTGAAATAATTTAAAATTACGTGAACATACAAAAGCTAATAGCTTCTAATCTAGCCAGAGGTGCATATGTCTCATCATAATCAATTCATTCTTCTTGATTATAGCCTTGTGCTACTAATCTTACTTTGTTTCTAATTACCATGTCTATTTCATCCGTTTTATTACGATAAACCCATTTAGTACCAATAACAGGGTAAAAGTAAAGTCTTGGAACTAGAGACCAAATTTTATTTCTCTCAAATTGAAGTAATTCTTCTTGCATCGTAGAGATACAATATCCATCAATTAAATTTTCGTTAATATTTTTAGGTTCAATTTGAGATAAAAATGCAAGATTAACAATATTTCTAAGGGAGGACCTAGTAATTACACCTTTCTCAAAATTATCAATAATTTCTTTTACTGAATGTCTCGGAATTATCTTTATAACTCGTGGTAAAGTCGTCTCTTCATTTTGTGACTTCTTATCCTTAGAATTCGATGGTTCTATTGGCCTAAAGAACCACCCAAGAGGAGGGGGGATGAATTGTGTAGTTACTAAAATTAAACAATTAATTCTTTAAACACAAATAATAAATTTTCCTAAATAAATTATTATCTTGTTACGTAGCGGAAATGAGTTTACTTCTAAATGCACACCAAACACAATATAAGAAAATAAGCAATGCAACACACAACAATATATCTTGGTTCGGTAAGCTACTCTTGCCTACATCCAGTCTCTCGAGCTCCATGGAAATTCACAATTCATTAAACCCCTTGATTCCTTTACCAGGTAAGAACTAAACCCATACAATTCATGATTCTTTTATTGGTACAGAATCAACCTTTACAATTTACCCTTTTTACGGGTCAAGGATGAACCCTACCTTTTTATCAGGTTAAAGATAAACTTAACTCTCTCTCACTTATTATTTTCACAAGGAAGGATGAACCTTTACAAATTACTAAAATATAATTCAATTGCAGGATGAATCAAAGCCTAATTCTTTTTAAGGGAAAATAATATCCTAACATTTTTACCAGGACAAAGATCAAACACTAATATTTTTCACAAGAAAAAGATCAAAACTTAACTACCCTGACTAGACACCGTCCCAAACGTGTCTAATCCACTCAAAGTCACAAATACAAAAAAATATGAGTTTTTTTTTTCGACAAGGAGCTTCTACCACCTCATTATGAATATACTCAATTAATGTCCCAAATAATTACTACGTGATAGATAAATGTGAGGCAATTCAAATATGATTAATAAAGAATGTGAGTAACGCAAATTAAGCACGTAATTAGATAAACAAGAAAAAATTGCTTTAAAAGATTTTTCAGGATTTTAATTTCAAAAACGATTTTTCTAATAATCCTCTGCCAAGCAATAAATTGTAAAATAAATTAAAAAGCTTGGATAGATCTCATCGGAAAAATACCAAAGACAATGATAATGTAGCAAGTAGAACTCAAATCGGTGACCCTAAACAACTAGTGATTTAGATCAAGAACTTATAGCAAATCTTTTGTAGAAATCTTAGTGTAAATCTCACTCTTATGAAAGTTCAAACTGATGTTCTTGATGTATTAAACTCAATCTCGCAGGTCTCTTTAAATAGGCCTAGAACTAGCCTTCTAACGGCTAATTTTCAAATGTTATGTCAATAAATAACACATATGGACCCCATATATCATATAGATTCATAACGGCTATATTTGATCAATAATATAACTTTTGAAACTCTCAATTTAATCCTAAAAATAATTTGATCTTAGTCAATAAAATTATAGAAAGAATTATATTTAAGTATATAGACTAAATCGTAAGGTCAAATAAAATTCCATAAATCTCTCCCATATCTTTGACCCTAGATATTCTCCATCAAAATAGCAATATTTATACTCAAAATTTGCAGGTTTAAGTATAGAAATTTTAAAGATATCTTATAACGGCTACTTTTCAAATACTATGTCATTAAATGACACCCCAAGGCCTTATATATCATATATGTTCAAAATATATATTTTTCATTTAAAAATATTCTTAGAAAATCTCATTTTGATCCTTAAAATATTTTTAAACCACATAAAAGATAGGAAGTATTAAATCACTTTAATCAAGAGAATATCACTCAAATCGCCCAAATCTCTTTCTTGGAATCATAAAAAACGGATAGTTTTTAACCAAAAGATTTAATCAATTAAAATATTGACTGAACTAGTCAGTTAATCAGATCCTCCCCTCGGTCAACGTCCCAGTACCAATGCTCAAAGTAGCCATTGGCTTTAAGCTTTGTCGGTTGATCGACCCTTGTTGTCGGTTGACTGATTTGATCAGTGGGCATTGAATTCTCTCCATTTCATCTACTGACTCATTCGGTTGATCGACCCTCTTCATTCGGTGGATCGATTGGACCAGTGTACTCACTTCCGTACCCATTTTAGCTACTGTTTCAAATGGTTGATCGATTACTTTTCTAGGCTGACCAACTGGATCACTAGCACTTCGTCTTAACTCCAAAACTCATTGTTTTAATCAGTCAATCGATTGCTTTTCTCGGTTGATTGAATTTACCTGAAAACACAACCTTTATACTTTAAAACACATTTTTTTTTTTTAATTAGGTCAATTATCAAAATCATTTTAAATAAGAAGCACATACAATATCTCATTTTAGGATCTTAAACTTATCACTTCTTATCATGACACACATAAAATTAACACATTTTAAGTGCTATGTGTGATCCTATTCAGGTTGCAATAATAGTATAAATGTAAAGAGTTGTTTTCACCTATTTTTCTTTATCGTCTTTAAAACTCTTCATATCTTTATTATATCCATCTTGCACCCCTTATATCTTCTTCATCAAATCTTCTTCTTATTCAAATACATGTAACTATAAATCTAAAACACTTGATAAAACCATTAGTTCTACAAAAAAACATCAATACTTAATTGTTCATTAAAATCTTGGATTCAACAATCTCCCCCTTTTTGATGATGACAATTAACTTTGATGTTATCTTCAAAATATAATGTAACCACGCCCCCCCTAAATCAAAGGAAGTGTATTTAAAGTCATTTAATCACAATAATGAAAATATAATTAAACAATAATAAAGATATTCAACATAAGCTCTTAATAACTTTTCCTTTAATCAATGCAATGCTTCCCTAAACATCAACTACTCATTTAAACATCAACTTCTTCTGCTTTGTCATCTCAAAAAGTGGGAACTGAGAGTCAAAAATATTAATCTAGGCACACATTGTTATGTTTACCCATACCTAAATCTCGAATAATTTTCACGATTTGATATTCAACTAGAGGTTTGGTGAAAATATTAGCAAGCTGATCAGAGGCATCAACATATTCAATATCCCTCTTTTCAATTTAGCATAGCATATTATTGTCCCACTTATAAAAACTTCTCCCCCTATATATTTATAAACATTAATTCATGCTTAGGAGAACACATTCAATATTAGAACATCATATGAATTTTTCCACTTAATATCATATTCTTTTCCCCTTTGTTACATAAAAAAATGGAGATCATGAAGAGAACGACTTTTAAGATTAATCTAATCATCTTAAGGCAATTTCAAGCGATCATCAAAATATTTCAACAATATAACATGAAAATCAAATAATTTTAATTAAGTCAACATGCTTTATCCATGATACCAACTAATATTTTTCCTTTAGATAGAATTAAAAAATATGTAATCTTTAACGTGCTAGGATAGGAAGCATATCTTAATAATAATATAAATTATTTATGAAACCATTGACGTAAATCTAATGCATGGATATTTGCATACTAAAGATATTATCTCATCAAGTTCTAAACCCCTTATAGAATAATAATCATTTAAAACCAAAGGCAATAAAACGTATACTAAGTTCATATTATCATGCATTCAGTTAGGCAGTTGATGCTTATAAAGATATCTACATTAAAAACACTAAACATAGATTGATATGCCATGTGTATTCAAATGATCATTCAAATGGTATTGAAAATAGATTAACACAATTTCATAAAACGATACCAATCATGTAAGCTTAAATTCATATGATCATGCCGTCAAAGTAGACTATGCTAAATACTAATATTATAAAACATGTAACATATGATATGAGAAATATGATAAGCTTAAGAACCATCATATGACTCAATCTTAATCAATAAACCAATACTATCTAACAATTTAGATCATATAAAATATTTCATATAATCAAATAAATGAACAATACTCAATATAGGCACATCATAAAAACATGTTAATATACTTTAATTAAATGTGATTCTCAGAATCACTGTGCAATGTTTCTAAAACAGCAAGTAAACACATAATTTAATACAACAAGTAAACACATAATTTAATATAGGCCTTAGAAAACATTACTAACTTATCTAATTGGCAGATCAGACACCTTTCTCTCTAACAAATTTAATGAATTTAAACTGCAAATGGTTAGGAGTAACTCTAACATCCTTAGGGATGACTTTGTTTTTTACCTCATTTGTACCAACGATTGACTTGGATGAACAATTTCTCTTGGTCTGTTTGTATCCTCTAATCTTTTGATCGTTGCCATTTGATTCAATGATATTTCTATTTGCACGTGTCACTTGTGATTTTTTTGTATCTTCCCATCTTGGCTTCGGTAAATCCTTTTGATTTGTACGTGTCACTTGTGGATTCATTTTGGATCCATTCTTGTTAGAAATAAACTTAGGGTTCCTAAACAGACATGATATTTTAAAATGCCCAACCCTATTGCAATAGTTACATCTCAACTTCGATTGATTATCATAGATAGCGCGAGAAGTAAAGTATGGATCATTTCTAACGATACAAAAATTACAATCATTGGCTTGTGATGAAGAATGAGATGATAAAACATATCCACTTCCATAGATTGTTTTAAAAGACGAAGAAACATTTTCAAAATCTCTTAAAATAGACTTGAGGTTGGTTTTTTATTTTTAAATTTTTTCTTAAGTAAATCAATATTTAATTCAATATTTGACATTTTCTTGGAAACCATGTCAAAATCATTTTTCAAAACTCTGTTTTCATTTTCAAGAAAATCTATTTTAGAGAGTAAATTTATTTCAAAAACAACATCTAAAAATTCTTTTGTTCCGCAATAATCATCCATATATATTTTAGATTTGCAAACACTTTTTTTCTATTTTCAAAAGAATCATTTTTTCTTTTTAAACTCAAGTTTTCTTTCGCAAAAAGAAATGTGAGATAAAGTAATTTTTTCATGACAATATGGACATTTTTATTATCATCATCTCCATTACTACTACTACTACCACAAGAATCATAAATAACATTATCATATATGAATCTATCACCTTCAAGAAATGATACACAAAAAATATTATCCATGGTGTATACCACGTGATCGGGTTTGCTAGGATGTTAAGCCTATCAAGCTAAAACCAGTTCTGATGACAATTGTTGGCCCAAAGAACTACCTAAGAGGGGGGTGAATTTGGTAGTTACTAAAATTAAAAAATTAATTCCATTAAACACAAATAATTAATTTTCTTAAATAGATTATTATCTTGTTACGCAGCAGAAATGTCTTTAGTTCTAAATGCACACTCAAACATAATATAAGAAAATAAGCAATGTCACACATAACAATATATCTTGATTTAGTAAGTTACTCTTACCTACATCCAGTCCCTCTAGCTCTACGGCAATTCACAATCTACTAAACTCTTGATTTCTTTACCAGGTAGGAACCAAACCCTTATAATCTTGTTTCTTTTCACAAACTTAGAATCAACCTTTACAATTATCCTTTTCACAGGCTTAGGAAGAACCCTATCTTTTTATCAGGATCAAGACTAACCTAATTTTGTCACAGGAAGAATCAAAACCTAATTTTTGTAGGCTAAAGATCAAACCTATTACTCTCTCACACTTTTATACTTATCATTTTCTCCTATTTAGGAAGAACCTTTATAGTTGCTCAATTTTATTATAAGGAGAATTAAAACCTAATTTTTTTCAAGAAAAAAAATAACCTAACATTTTTGCAGGGCAAAGATCAAACCCTAATTTTTTTCACATGAAAAAGATCGAAACCTAGTTACCATGACTAGACATTGTTCCAAACATATCTAATCCATTCAAACTCACAAATATAAAAAATATGAGTTTCCTTCCACAAGGAGTTTTTACCACCTCAATATAAATATACTCGATTAATGTCCTGAATAATTACTGCGTGATAGATACAATGTGAGGTAAATAAAATATGATTAATAAATAAAGTAGGTAGCACAAATTTAACACGTAGTCAGATAATCTGGCAAAAATTGTTTAAAAAAGATTTTTAGACTTTTAAGTTTAAAACAATTTTCTAGCAAACCTAAACCAAACAATCAATAGAAATATAACTTTAAAACAAAGAATAAATTTTGGATAGATCATAATGGGAAAATACCAAAGATAATGACAATATTACAATTAGAACCCAAATCGGTGACACCAAATAATAAGTGTTTTAGATCAAGCACTTATATAGAATCCCTCTTTGAAATCTCAGCAAAATCTCTCTTATAAAAGCTCAAAATGATGTTTTTGATGTGTTTTACTCTATTTCCGTAGGTCTATATTAATAGACTAATAATTAGCTCTCTAACAACTAGATTTTCAAAGATATGTAATAAAATGGCATTATAAGACCCCATATAACATCACCTTTCATTATAGGTATGTTCCACTTAAAAAATAGTCTTTAAAACTCTCATTTTAGTCCATAGAACTATTCTCAATTTAAAACCATAGAAATAAAAAGTATTAAACCATTTAAATTAGGAGAATCTCAAAATATATAGACCATATCAATAGGGATCACATAATAGGTTGTACATATTTGAATAACATTCAAATCTCCCAAAAACCTCACTTGGAATCATAAAAAATTGATAGTTTTGACCAAAACAATAAAATAGTTGTTGATTTCACTATAGCAATCAGTTGACTGACCAAACAAATTAGTTGACCGACTAGATCATGGGTTTTTCCCTTTTTCACCCATTTCATCCATTGAACCATTCGGTTGACTGACCCTAACCAATCGGTTGGCCGAATTGATTAGAGTGTTTACTTTCTCATTCATTTTAGCCACTGTTTCAAATGGTTGACCAATTGGATCAGTAGAACTCAATTTTAACTCCCAAAACTCATTGTTTCATTAAGTCGACCGACCTTTTGCTGGCTGACCGAATTGACCTGAAAACACAATATTTTATACTTCAAAACACATTTTTCTTTTAGGTCAATTATCAAAATTATTTCACATAATGAACATATAAAATATTTCATTTTAAAATCTTAAACTTATCACTTCTTATCATAATACACATAAGATTACTTCATTTTAAGTTTTGTGCATGATCCTAATTCGGGTTACATTAAGAGTATAAAAGTAAAGAGTTGTTTTCACCTAATTTTCTTTGGTGTCCTCAAAACTCTTTCACATTTTTGTAATGTCCATCTTGCACCCTTTATATTTTCCTGATCGATTATTCTTCTTAATCAATTGTATGGGACTATATATTTGAAATACTCGATAAAACTATTAATTCCACAAAAAAATCAATACTTAATTGCTCATCAAAACCTTGTATTGAACATATTACATTTTACGAAAGTATTGATATTTTTAAATTGCTTAAAAGTCTTTTTGAAATCAAAAAAGGATTTTTCCCTTGAGAATTACATTGGTTTATACCAAAATTTTGAATTTTTTCTTTGAATCTTCAAGGATTGAAAAATAATTTTTAAAATTTAATCTTCAATAATTATGGTCTTGAAAATATCTTTTCTAAGAAGAATAATTTTCTATAATTTTATCTTCCAAACTTATCATAATTAAATTTTTAAAAATTATTCGGGGTTTGGGAATGTCTAGGCATAATGATGTGTGCCTAGAATACATGTTTTGATCTTTCATCCCCATTTTTTAAGATGACAAATGGGGAGACGTGTATGATGTTTTTCATGTTTTCCGTGCATAAACTCAACAATATATTTAGAAAGGGAAAGTAATAAAATTTTATTATCTACATTGCATAATTTTTAAAATGTTTTTCTCATTATGATCTTAAATGCATTAAATAAACCATCATCATATCAAGGGGAGCGTGGTTACATATTTTGTTAAAAAAACATCAAAGTTAATTGTCATTATAAAAAAAATGATATTGTTGTCCCTAGATGTTTCGATGGACAAGTTAACATTGATATTTTTATGAAACTAATGATTTACTTCAGTGATTTCAGATTTAATGTTCCAACTAAGAAAATGAGAAAAATGATGTTTTTCAAGATAACATTTGATGATGGATTTCAAAGATAATATTTGAAAATGGATTCAAGATGATTGCAATGAAGATATTGAATATTTTTGGAGCAGAAAAGATTGTTTGTATTTTCTAGGTAAAACAATTCAATACATTTTATGCTCTTAATGGAACCCGATTAGAACCACGCACGATAATCAAGAAATTAAGTAAATTATGTGAAGTATGGTCAAAAGTGATAAATTCAACAGTAAATATTTAAAAAAAATGTAGTTTAAAGAAAATATTTTAAAAAATAAAAAGGGTGATTTTCAGCCTGGACGTTCGACCGAAAAAACAGCTGAACGATTGGGAGATTCGGGATAGGTAAATTATGCTTTAGGCTTGAACGGTTGACCGACTAGAGGTCAGTCGACTGGGAGATTCAAGATGGTATTTTTGGCAGTTAACGCCCAGTCAACTGATTGGTTGCCAACGGTTGGAAAATGAATCATTGAAAGGGCAATCTTTGAACCACATGTATTGTCGGTCAACCGTTCGTTCAGTTTTCCGAATGTTTGACCAAGTTATTCTTCGAGATCTTTGACTCAAATCCTATGGTTTTGAACGTGATAAAATCATATTTTAAGGGATTTTGAATATATTTCATATATCTATCATATATTTTGAAGATCTTATTATTTAGTCCTTATATCACTTAGAGTTCTATGAGATTAACTGAGAAAATTACTTTCTATATTCTGGGGACTAAATTGAGCTTTTTGAAAGAGTATTTTTGAGTTATACATGTCACAGTTAATGGGGTATGTTACATAGGGTCTATATATGACATCTATAGTCTTATATTTTCAAAAATAGTCGTTATAGGCATAGTTTGAAATTTATATATATGGACCTACGAATTTGAATATATATCAATCAAGAGCAAAAGTTTAAATCAATCTTTTCATAAAGAGAGTATCATTTTGTAGAAAATATTTTTGAGAGAAAAAGTTTTGCATCAAAGATAGCTCCATTTTTGTTATATCGGGGATTAGTCTTATGTTTGATTTTCTTAAAAAATATCCCAATGAAATTGTTATTGTTTACCTCAAATTAATTGAGCTTTAATTTATTAATATATTTTGATTGAGCTTGTTGTAATTTTTGTTTGAAAAATCATTTTCTATTTTCAATATCCTGAAAATCATATGCAAAGATTTTGGCCTGCAAAATTTGATTTATATTATATTTGTGCTTTAAACGAGTAAAAT
This sequence comes from Eucommia ulmoides, assembly GCA_016647705.1. Classification (NCBI taxonomy): domain Eukaryota; kingdom Viridiplantae; phylum Streptophyta; class Magnoliopsida; order Garryales; family Eucommiaceae; genus Eucommia; species Eucommia ulmoides. The sequence goes on along the minus strand of CM028334.1, from coordinate 36,662,226 downwards.
CAGATTTGCATTCTCACGTAGTTATATCATGTAATATATCAGGACATTAATTGAGTATATATTGTATTAAGGTGCTAGAATCTGTTGTGGGAAGAAACATATATTTTTTTGTATTTGTGAGTGTGAGAGGATTACACATGTTGCGTCGGTATCTAATAAAAGTTTAGGTTTGATTCTTAGCCTGTAAAAGGATTAGGTTCGATTCTACCTATAAAAATATTATGTTAGTCTTTAGTATCATAAAAAGATAGTTAGGCTTGATTCTTAGCCTATAAAAAAAATTAGCTTCTTTCTAAGCTTGTTAAAAAGAAAATTATAAAGGTTAGATTTTGAGGATGGGAAAAGGATTAGATTAGTTCTAAACCTATGAAAATGATTGTAAGGGTCTGGTTCCTACCTAATAAAGGAATTAAGGTTAGTGGATTGCAAAATCACTGCGGAAGCTTAGGGGACTAGACATAGGTAAGAGTAACTTGCCGAATCACAATAAATCTGTTGGTTCAATTTCTCTATCCCATCTGTTTGGTTGTGCATTTAGATAAACAAATTTTCACTATAACTCAATATAATAATTCGATCGGGAAATTTGGTGATTGTTTGAGTAATAATTTGTTTGTTCAAATTTTTGTAACTACCCAATTCACCCCCTCTTGAGTAGATTTGTGGGCCAACAAGGACCTTAACTAAGCAGGGTGTAAGGTGTAATTCTTACTTGGGAAAAGAATTAGAGTAAAGATTTGATTCTTACCTGTAAAGAATCAGGTGTAGTTAGTGTATTCAAATTTCTTGCGAGAACTCACGGGAGTAGACATAGGCAATAGTAGCTTACCGAATTACTACAAATTTTTTGTGTGCTAATTTCTCTATCCCTAAACTCTTTGTGTGTGTGCACTTAGTAATTCGCGTTTTCGCATATTAATTAAGATAAAAATAAATTAGGGTAATTGAATTTGTTTGTAAATTTTTTAATTACCCAATTCACCACTTTCTTGGGTAGATCTTTATGCCAATACATCTACCTTATAGACATAAGGTGCATCAGGTTAAAGGTTTTTAATCCATATTTTGCTCCTCACGTACCTGTGTGCAAAGGCAAGGCTAAAAGACTGAAACAAATAAAAAATACCTAATTTCAACGCCTTATACTATTTCCTGGTCGTTCCAGCTAAAGTCACTTGGAATGCCTAACATTTTATCGAGTTGGATGCCTCGTGTAAGTCTATATGAGAGTGGAATAGTGAGGCATTCCTATTCACGATCTTGTAGTTGTTGGGATCTTTTTTTTTATTTGCCCAAATTTTTTGTTGATGGGGATAACCTGCTCTTGTAAGTCCCTATCGGCATGCCAATCCAGACTGCCTTGTTGAACTTTCTGCTAAGAAGTAGAGAAAGCTTCCACAAATGGAGGGGTTGCACTCTAGGAGGAATTATGCATCTCGCCTGGCACCCGGGTGGGGCGTGTTTCGTTTCTCAAAGCAAGTGCTCAATTCTTTCTATTCCCTGTCTGGGCAAAAGGTGCCCAAGGCCCCAATCGTGAATGCACGCTGGGGTTCCTCTCTGATGTTGGAGCCTGAGGACTACGCCTGTTGTTCTGACTTCATCGACGCAATTCATCTCTTTCCTTCTGAATTTTCTCTAGTTCTCGTTGGAGGTCATGTTTGTCTTGGTAACGCTGCTCCTCATGATGTTGTTTCCTTTGCATTCTTCGCCCCTCGTTTGTAACGGCCTATGCTTCGCTCTATGATGGCACATACCCTTGCAGAACGGGTGGTGGTGGAGGTAACTGACCTTGGCCGGCTTATCCAGCCAAGCATTGAATAGTTTGAGAGAGATTGCGAATTTCTCTCATCAATTCCATGAAGAGTGAATGCGACTTCCCAAATGGATCAAGTTCATGATCAGTCATGCGAATTGGCTGTCTTTTGCTTTCTTGATCATTTGTTATTATTCCAGATATTAGAGCAGCCATAAATGTTTGCTATGATGGTGAGAAAGATATTCTACTATGTCCCACAAACGACGCTAATCTGATGAAACCTAAAATTGGTTTACTAAACATGTCACTCTAGAATCCGAAATTCTTAACTTATCCTAGCCTAGATCACTCCCACAATTTAGATTCCTACAAAATAATGCATTACAGGTGGCGAGCGTTGCACTTCCAGTTTGAGAATAAGTTGAGAGTCCTCTAACAAATCGGGTGGAGTATAGGTTTGAGGAAGATGATGTACCTGGCTAGACCTCTTTTCTGGTATTTATAGATGAGGAAAGACTTGTTTGGAAACTCTTCTCATTATCTCGGCCCATCATCATTATTGTGGCATAAATAGCAAGATATGGAGTTAATGAGCCGTTATTCAGGAAGTGATAACGAAATGCTATAACCTCCACTACCCTGGGGTCATAGTACTAGCTGGGGTGGAGAGTTAAAGGCTAAAGAGCTAGTATCCTCTGCCCGGGTTGATGTTGTGGTCAGCTTGTTTGTGACGAAGCGCTACTTGGGAGGGTGCTTATTCCGGGATAGGTATGTCGATTAGCTTATACCTCGCTGTAGCTTCTCGTGTCTGACACGTGCCTAGCATACGTCTTTGAGCACATGACGATAATTAGGGTCTCGCATGATTTTCCCTAATCAATAAAGTTTATAAATAAGAAGGCATAGAAATTATCTATTGATGAGGGGAAAATCGGTCATACTTGAAAGGGCGCCACGTGTCCCAAACACATTACTGACACGGGAGCTCCAAACTGTCTAGCTCAATAAGGCCCCATCTCCACACCCGGCCAAGGTCATACTTGCTTGGGTGTGAGCACCACGATGCTCCTGCTCTCAAGCAGTCCAAGCCGCCTCTGCCGGATAAGAAATGTACCGTTACTCTCTCTAGATAATGGCTCCACGATCTCTTCCCGCAATCAATTACATCTCTATAGTAACGGGACCATAATCAATAGGATCGCCATAATGGTGCATCGAGAATCAGGGAGGACTTGCCAAACGAGTCTCATCTCCCTTCTATATATATGAAAATATAGGATGTCTAAGGTATGTTCTACATGTGATTTTTTATGTGAGATATACATTCGGCACACAATGCACGCTCTGTGACGCATTCACTCTTCGCTCAAGCGCATTGTTTCTCTTCACCACTATTTTGCTAGATTCTTGTTCAGAACTCTTGACTGATTTTCACACCGGAGGCGCAACGCCGACAGACCCACCCGCAGTGCATTATTTTGTAGGAATCTTAGCCGAGAGACCAGTGAGAAAACCCAGACGACATTCCAAATCCAAAATGATGTGTCCTATGACTCATTTTCAGGCATCCATCATCTTAACTTGAAAAAAATAGTACTCTTTTATATTAATTAGAACGAATAATATTTACCCAAAAAAAAAAAAAGGAGGAATAATAATAAGGTACATGGCCAAACGAGCAGTATGCCAGTCTGCAGAAAAAGCCAAATGTCCAGCTTGGTCAGGAATTTCACAAGGAATCAGCTTGCCACTATATATTCTGTTCCATATCCGGTTCTCTTACACTCCAGAAAGAGTGTGCGCGCGCTTCTGTGTGCGTGTGATAAGAGTTAAATGGACACCCCAACATCAATGAGAGCCTCCAAATACACTTCACTTCAAAAACCTGCCCTTAGTTTGGTGGAAACTTCCCTTCACTACAAAACCTTCATGCAAACATCAAACTCTCCTATCGATGCCTCTTTCTCCCCTTATCTAAAACCCCAAGAACCGAAACCAGCCCGCCGCGAAGAAGTCAGCGGCAACATAGATGACTCGGAAATAAGCATTTTCGACGCGAAGAAGTACTTTAACGAAACCAATGATCTCAAAGAAAGTAATCCCAGTCTCGAATTTGAGGCTGACCAATGCCATCTTGCTGCAGTGCAGAATCTTAGATTGTCCTCTGTTTCTTCCATTGATGGTTACGGACGGAACTACAGAGTACAGTCTTTCCAAGCAACTCCTACTGCTTCTTCCGAGGCCAGCTGGAACAGCCAGACCGGTCTGCTGTCGAATCCCTCCGGTTCTGTTGCAGTTTCACTGAGAAATCTACCTCCAAGTTACGAGAAGAAGAGAAGTTCTGCTGGTTATAGGAAGTGGTTTTTCCGGCGAAAATGCCCCTGCTCCGGCCAAAAATCCGTTCAAGTAGAAGAAGCAATGTCAAAGCCAAAAACATCCGGCGTTCCTGACGCCAAGAGTACTAACTCTATTTTTTACCCCAAAAGGCAGAGCCCAAAATCATTGGAAAGGATTGCGGAAAAAGTGCAAACAAGCAGTGCCCCAAAAAGTTCAATCAATAAATTTGTGGAGGAAAGACGTGAAAAAGTAATTCCTAGTCACCAAATTGCCTCGCCGCGGAATCATTTTTCACCAAGCATTACTCGCAATCCGTGCCTTCTGGGGCAACCACGACCGTTTGCTGACAATAGCACTGGGGGCTTCTCTTTTCCTATTCTAAACCCATCCTCTCAAGGTAAGCTGATACTGAATGGCTTACCGTCAAGATCCTCCGCTTCGAATTTAGAAGATCCGCCGCGCGAATCACTTGAAATTTTCCAGCCATTAGACGAATTGATTTTGAAAAAATCAATGGATCAGGTTCAGCAACCCATACCCAATCACTGTGGCAACGTCGAACGGATACGCCGGGGCTTCGGCTTTCTGGGAAGCCCTATATCTCGGGTTACAGCAACAGACGACGACGCAGCGAGTGATGCGAGCTCGGACTTGTTCGAGATTGAGAGTTTCTCCACGCCAACGACGTTGTACCCCATGTGCCGGCGGCGGGATTCGCTGGACGAAGCTTCCACTTTCAACTCGAGAAGATTAGCGGCAGGCAATGGAATCGTCCAATTGTACAGTCGGAGGAGCGTTGATGAGCCCATGACTCCGTCGATTGCGCCGACCGAGTGTTACGAGCCGAGCGAGGCTAGCATCGATTGGAGTGTCACTACCGCCGAGGGTTTTGACAAAGCGAGCGTCACTAACTTCTCCATCGCCCCATCTGAAGTGGAAGAGTTTGGTACCCACAACGGCCATGCTGGCGGCGCTGCAGAAGTGGTCAAAAGGAAGGGTAATGGGTTGTTGCTGATGAGTTGCCGGAACGAGAAGGCCGTGAACGTGGGGCCCAACCCGGTTAAATGTGCGGCTGAGGATGCTCGACCGTTTCCGTTAGTCTCCACAACGGGGCATGTGAGTAGTAGGACACCCAGCTCAAATAAGCCACCGCTCGCAAAGTCGCGTTCTGCTCGCTTGTCTCTCACTTTTGCGACATAGACAAAGGAATGCCTCACCAACTGCATCTTGTTCTGGTCAAGCTCTTCATATGGGCGTTTGTCGGATGGTATTGTGTATCTCCAAATCTTGCTTGTTCTAATTTATTTTTCAGTCCTTTTTTTCCCTCATCTCCATGAAATAGCCACGGACGGTGTTTTTACTTCAAAAAGCGTTTGTTCTGTAACGTTTAAATGTAATCTGTACCATAAATGTATTGCAATACTTATGTGGCTGACGTGAAAAATCTCACTGTGCATAATTTTTTTTGGTTTTTTTTTTTTTTGTATCCTAAAAATATATATATTTATATATTTTAAAAAACTTCTAAAATTAGACTTGTCTAAATATGCCAAAATAATTTTCAATCCAAAATTATTCCTCGTACACAAATTTTCCTTAATTTTTGAAAATTCTACTTAAGTTCCACTTAAATTTTATTTTTTTAATAAAAAAATTAATTAATTTTATTTTTATTAAAATATACAATTTTTTTTTTAAATGTCATAAATACCTTTATATATGTTTCAATTTTTTTTTTTTTTTTTGTAATATCCACTTAATTATATTTTTGAATAGAAATTCCCCTCAATTTTATTTTTTATTGAGAATATATATATTTTTTTAAAATACCCTAAATATCCCTAAAAATCAGTTGCATAAATTCACTTAATAATTAAGTGGAAATCCACTAAAAAAATTAAGTAGAATTCTACTAAAAATTATAAAACCAAAAAATTTAGATTATGAACCGAAGCATTCAAAAACCGAACCACCATCAAACAAACCATCACCTTACCATATTCTCATTAATAAAATTCATTGAAAATTAAATCGAGAACCCAACTCTATTGAATTTGAAAAAAAAAATAAAAAAAAAATAGAAAATAAAAAAATTCCACTGAAAAAATTCAATTCGAAATCTACTAAAAATTATAGATCCAAAAATATAAGTTATGAATAGAAGAATGCAAATATTGATCAATCATCAACAAGATTATATCCTACCATATTCTTATGAATAAACTCATAAAAAAATAAAAATAAAATAAAATAAAATAAAAAATAAAATCAAATGACTCACTTATCCACATAGTAATTAAGTGAAAATCCACTAAAACAATCAAGTAGAAATCTATTAAAAATCTTAGAACCCAAAAATAGAGGTTCTATATAGAAGATACCAAACCATCATCAACCAAGAACCAACGCAGATTCTTCGAATTCGAAAAAAAAAAGAAAAAAAGAAACATCCGCAATGAAAATCACAATAGATCAAATTCAAATTCAAATCACGACAATATATATTTATAAAATTAAAATTATTTAGATCTACCCATTAGTTGTAAGACCCCAACCTTGGGGGTGTGTATAATTTAAAGTCGTATTTAAAAATATTTGGGAAATAACGGGGCTGGTAGTGTTAATTATGATTTAATTTTAAATTTGAGGGGTTAATTCATAATTTTCAAAATATTAAAAAGATTAACATTTGGTCTAATCAATATCTAAAGAAAAATGAGGGAGTGTTAGCGTAATTATTGCAAAGCTTCTCCAATAAGCTATTGAAAATAAATAAATAAATAAATTGAAATTGAAAGGTGGGGAGCCACTTGGGCTCCCCTTTTGTCAACTCTTACACACACACATACACACACTCTCTCTCTCTTTCTCTCTCTCTCTCTCTCACACACACACACACACACACACACACATATATATATATATATACGCATATACATCCACACACATACGGGAGAATCGTAGAAGCATCCAGAAAATAAGAGAGAGAAATGATCAGTGGTGTGTCGCCGGCGGTGTGGGTTTGTCGTCATGGTTCGCCGAAGGTGAGGGTGTGTATTTCGTTTGTGTGTGTGTTGTGCTGATCATCGTTGGTGAGTGTTCTGGGTGTCGAGAATGAGTGTGTGCGTGTTGTTTTGTCATCCGGAGGTGTGGGTGTGGATTCGCCGGTGGTGTTGCCGTTTAGCTGTGAGAGGAATGAGAGAGAGAGAGAGAAAGAAAGAGAGAGAGAGAGAGAGAGAGAGAGATCGGTCCGCTGATGCTTGTGGTGGTGATTGTTTAGCTGGTGGTAAATGAGAACTAGTGAGAAAGAGAACGTCGGCGGCGAGACTCGTCGTCGACAGCATAAATTTAAAACCGAAACAGAAATGCGTCGACGGTGATCCTTCGGTGGTGTATATGTGATGTTGGGTGTCGTTGTGGGTCGACGGGGGAGTGGGGAGGTCCTTCCGTCAGGGGGTGTCGTCGTCGGTAGTCGTCAACTGCATATGTGTGTGTGCTCGGAGGTAGCGTCGTCGACGGTGAAGAATTAGAGAGAGAGAGAGAGAGAACGCGTTCGCCGTAGCTGTAAAACTTCATGGAGCTGTGATAAGTGGTTTCGCCGTGGCGGTAATGAGCTCACCGCAGCGGTGAGGCTAAACCAGAAGCTCAAACCAGAAGCAGAAGAGAGAGAGAGTGGAAGGAGGTCGGCGGGATGAACCAACAAAACAGAGACGCAAACATGAAGAAGAAGTGGAAAAAAAAAGGGGGGGGGGGGGGGGGGAGGGGGGGGGGGGGGGGGGGGGGGGGGAGGGGGGGGGAATGGAGAGATTGCACAAACCACCCCACGAAAAATATAAATCCAATCTCGCGGCTGGTGGAAAATTCGGAGAAGGTAGAATTCTGTATTTTTCTAATAAATACATTTAATTTTCTCAATATAAAATACATGTTAACCTTATCGTTGAATTTAGCGTTATATGTTTGCATGAATAAATTTGACATAGTAAACTGTAACGGAGTAATATTAGTTAAATAGACATATTTTATAATAAAAGACGGGGAATAGGAAATTATCAAAAATTAGGGCCTACATGGTTTAGATAGAGTATTTTTATATCAAATATTAATTTAGGCCCTGTCATTATTAGGTTCGCAGGCACCGGAGTACCGGTAGAGAATAAGCGGTCAAAGTCTTTGAAAACGAATATCTAGGTGAGTGTACTGTCTTCTTGCCAAATTATTCTTTATATATATATGATGGAAAACGAATGTATTTAAATTAGATGATTTCAAAATAATATGGATCAAGCAGGTTTTTGAAGTGAGTTGGTAAAACGAATTTTTTGGGAAATTGTGTTGGTTTCTGAAAAGAGGGATATTTAATAATTTTTGTTGGATTTTGGGTAAGTTGGCGAAAATGGATTTTCGTTAAAATATGGTGGTTTTAAAAGAAAGCTAAAAAATGAGTTTTGTTGAATTTGGTGGTTTTAAAAGAGGATAGAAAATATTTGGTTTTCATAAAAATATAAAGGGGAAAAATGGTTTTGTTAAAATTAGATGATTTTCAATCAAAAGTGAAAAATATGATTTTCAGATTTAAAAGTTGGTTTGCGAAAAAGAGGTGGACGTTGGTGATTTTGACAGTATTGATGAGGTGATGATTTATATTATGGTCTGTCTGGAGGGTGGTCCAGCAGATGGATATTTATTATGGTGATTGATATTATGGCCTCTGGAGACGTCCGGTAGGCGGTGATCTGCGCAGTTAGGTTCGCTAGGAAGGCATATCCTACGGATGGTTACGGTACCGTTTCAACTCCCGATTGTGAGGTTAAACTATCACTATGGCTAAGCAGTGAGTGGTGTAGTGGTGTGGTGTTTTGAGATATAGTGTGTAAATTTATTATATTTGGAGATTTATCTTATACAGTGATTGGTATTATATACTGGATGGGCTTGAATGGAAATTTATACTTGTTGTTTTATTTTCACTGCTTATATTATAAGGATTTTTACTAGCTATGTGATATTTATATATTTACGCTTGATCCATTTAGATATGGTAGAATGAATTATTATTATTATAAAATGTGTTTACTAACAAGGCAGTACACTTGTAGGTGAAATAGCTAGGAGTTGGTCTGTCCCTTACTGGCGCTGGATAGAGTTATGCGGGTTGTGCGTTGAAGTCAATTGAGAGGAAATATAATGAGGCGGGGTGTCAGAGGTGAATCTAAGAGAGGTTTATGGGGTTTGTTTAGTTGTTCTTAAAAGTTGGGACAATGTATTTCTATCATATGAAATTATGTATATGTTGGGTAGATTTAAATGTTGTATATTTTTATATTGTTATATTATGGTTGGTTAGTTAGTCGAGGGATGTCATGTCGATGCCATGTCAGGCCCCAAGGTGATGGGTGTCCGGGGTGGGGTGTGACATTAGTCATCTCCATCGTGCTTTGTCGGTCTTCGCACTTTGCAACCCTGCTTTTCCTCTCTCCGTTCGTTGTCGTCGTGTTCGTTCTTTGCTCGTTCGTCGTTATTGTCTTCTTGCTCTTACTTTTGGTGACCAGGTCGATATCATGGCTGACGACTGTTGTTGTTGTTAATCCTCATTGGAGATTCTTTCTCTAGCCAGTTGTAATTTAGATTTGCAACGAGCGAAGCGACGACGATAGAAACGCAGTGGTGATGGCAATGGCAATGAGCGAAGCGACGACGATAGCAACGAGCGAAGTGGCGACGGGGGCAACGAGTGAACCTGATGACGATCGGAGGTGGCAACGATGGTTCCGATGGCGACGAGTAGACGATAGGGACGATCATGGAAGGTGGCGGTGGAACATAGACAACGAAGGGTGGTGGTGGAACATAGAGTGGGGAAAGAGAGAATGAAGATGCAATGGAATGGGAAAGGGTTTGATGAGTTCAGAAAATAAAGGCTGAAAATTTGAGGGGGTAATTTTGTCATTACAAATTATTAAAAGGAGTGCATATTTTATTTTAAAAGAGGAATTATGAAGAATATTTAAGTGGTGCGAGTGTGACAAAGTTGTTTGAATTTAAAATAGGATTTGAGAAAGAAAAACTCTTTCTGTTATATATTTCATATTTTATTTTTAATTTTTTAATTCTATGGCCCATTCAACAAATCTATTATTTATATAAATTTTGACTATCAATATCAATATTAGAATATTTATATAAAAATCTGGTACCGACATACTTAACAAATCTAATGTATTTGTAATTGTTTGAATTGTTTTCAAATTTCAAATAATTATGATACAAATTCATGTCAAGAAAAAATATTTATTCAATTTATTAAAAAAAATATAATTCTTTAAGAAGAAAAAGAAAATCTGTATCATTTTTCAATTTTAAAAAGAAATCTATTTCATTAAAAAATTGCTTAAAAATATGTTTGAAATTTAAGAAGAAAACTGATTCATTTAAAAAAAATGGTAACTTTTTAAACTTTTTTTCTTTTTTAAATCTAATGCCTTAAAAATGTTAAAATTCTACGTTAAAAAAATTCATTGAAAAATGATGATACTCTGAAAATGGATAACCGTACACGTCACTTCAGGTCCCAAGTGTCATCTAGGCTTCCTCACTTTCCCTGGACTAAGGTTCCTACAAAACAATGTACTGTAGGTGGGCTTACTAGTGTTGCACCTCTGGCGTGAAAATCAGTAGAGAGTTCTGAAAATGAATCTAGCAAAACGTTAGTTAGGAGAAAGAGTGTGCTTGAGAGCAGGGTAAACACGTCTCAAAGCGTATATTGCTTATGGAAAAGCGTACTTAAAACATATATTTCAGCGTACCTTAGACATCTTGTGTTCTGATATTTATAGGAGGGGAATGAGACTCATTTGGCAAGTTCTCCTTGATTCTCGATGCACCATTATGGTGGTCGCATTGACTTCGGTCCCGTTATCATAGAGATGGAGTTGATTGAGGAAGGTGATCAAGGAGTTGTTATCTAGAGGAAGTAAATATACCTTCCTTCTTCGGTGGAGGCAGCTCGATTTGCTTAAGAGCAGGAGCATCGTGGCACTCGCACCCGGTGACGCACCCCGGATTTTGATTGCGGAATAAGTAGAATCGAGAAGAGGATGAAAACAAGTTTCATCCCTTCCTCTCTAATTCGTCCAAATCCATTCCTTTTGAAAATGGTTTTTCAAGGGCTTTTCTAAGTGTCAGTTTTGAAAAACTTCTTGGGTTGAGATTTTTTGTTGAAAACGGAGTCGCCACCTAGCATGGGGTAAAATGGTGTGCTAGGTCACCCGTATTTTGGAAATACATTTTTCCTTTTGAAATGACCCATGTTTTGACTTCCATAGGTCTATGTACCAGAGATATTCTTTAAGTTCGGGAGTTGGTTATACTCGAGGAAGGTGTTAGACACCCCAAGACACCTGTCCCAAGATGGTACCTCAGTTTAAATAGATATTCACTATTAAACACTATCCAAACAGTTTTCTTTGATTTGCTTAAACAAGAATAATTCTCATTTTTTAAAGTTTTTGTTCTTTTTATGTATTTTTTTCACATGATTTAATGGAAAACAGATAAATACTACAACTACTAGTAGTTAGCATCTCCCAATAACAGTTTATATATAGACAAATATGTAAATTTGCAAGGTATACTACATGAAATGCAAACTAAGACTACGTTGTTTGGATATGCGACCGAACCCGCACGTGGGTTGCCTACGTATCGCGAATGAGAATCAGGTCATCATGTAGTTCGTTCTAGTTAGGGTAAAGGATATGTTTTATTGTTAGAGGTGTGACTAAACCCTTAGAGGTTGCCTATGTACTTTGGGTAGTTACCAAAGATCAGGTCAGACGTAGTTCATTATTGTCTCGTTGAAAACTAGATTCATTATTAGAGGTGTGACCGAACCCTTATGGGCTACCTACGTACTTTAGGTGGTTACCAAAGATTAGGTTGAATGTAGTTTAGTCTTGTTATGTTTGAAAAGCTAGGTAGGTTTTAGTTAAATATGAGTTAGTTTAGTTAAGTTTTGGTTAATTATCAATTGGTGATTGAACAAACCTGAATCACAACCTTGAAGCAAATCTTTGATTTTGTCAAGAATCTCAAACTAACTCTTTTGCTTTGATTAGTTTAGTGATTGTGTGTGAGTTTTAATTTAAAAAAGTGAAAATAAATACCATATATTTATTCTAGTCCTACTCATAACTGAGGAAAACGGGAAGGTTTTTGAAGAAGAATCACACATATCCCCAAAAGAATAAAGGCCCTCCCTTTATCCTGAGTTCCAGCCACGAGGGTCTGTCGGTGTAGTATATAAGTATATATGTATGTATGTGTGTTTTGTTTAGCTAAAAAAGAAAAGAAATACGATGTTCTTGGGGGAGAATCGTATAGACTATATACAACTCATGGTGTGAATAGTCATTTTGCTTGAATCCGCATGCTTTTTTACCACGCGATTAGATGATTTGATATTTTTGAATGTTGGTAGGGGGCCGATTTTGTGCACGCCTACTTACGCTCACAAGTATACGAGGTCTAAAGTTTTAATATATTGGATCTTTGAAGATCGGATATCGTTCCCACAGAGAAAAGTGTGAATAATTGAATTGAATATTGCAATTGACGTAGTCTCGCGTTATCCTGACAACGGAAGACGTGAATTGAAATTAAACTAAGCTAAACTACAATTAGTGGGTTAATTCTAACTAGGTTTATTAATTAGAGATTGATTTCGTTCACTTAATACACGTTTAATTTCGTTCGGTTAACAATAACGGAGTTTTGATATCCGACAATCTCGGTTCGTAAATTCCTCTGCCACTTCTTCCGAGTGTAAGATAGGGGAATACGCGACTTCGTGTTGATGAAGAGGTCCTCCTCAATGTCTTAATGACTGTAGGCCTCGTGAGTCTTGACCCAACATCATCGATTGCACACTAATTAACGCCCTCCCGGGTCATTAGGTCGTAACGATGTGTTTACCCTAGTCCAAATCCAGGGTTACCTCTCCCGAGTGTCAAACCCTAGATTCTCAAATCCAACTCTAATACCATTGAAAGCATATTAAGATCGTCATCAAATTATAAACACAATCGGACTTAAAACAACAACCGTTAAAGAAACGTATATTGAACCAAACGAGTATTTACACAACTACACCTTTCCCTAACTAATCTCTAAATTACACTAACATGTTCTTAGCCAATACAACATTAAATCAAGAGGAGATCATCATCATCAACAATAAACAGTAAATACAAAGACGGAAACAAGGGAAGAAAAGCCAAATCTCAAAGTGGAGTGGTCCACTTTCGCCAAAGAACAGTCCTCCCGAGCTTCCTCTTCTCCGTTGATGAACTTCCTTTTCTAGCTCTTCAAGGATTGGCCAAGAACACTCTTTACAACTAATCTAATCTACTTCCTAAACTAATCTAATCTAACTAAGGTGGAAGGAGAGCTCTCAAGATGTCAACCGGAGCCTCCTCTCACGTCTTTGGAGTGTCTAAGCTCTTTTTAGGTTTGGTGGAGAAAAGGGTTACATAGGTAAGGTTTGGAAAATATCTTCAAAATATCTGAAAATAGATATTTCTGTGCAGAGTGTCACCGCCTAAGCGGTGGTTCACCGCTTACGCGGTGGACTTAAGTCGGTTAAGTTCTGTCGGTAACTTCGCCTAAGCGGTGGCTGCCGGCATATTATTCTGATCTTTTCTCGCCTAGGCGGTGGTTCAGCCCTTCAGCACTCCAACATTCTGCCTCTTTTCCGCCTAAGCGGTGGAACTTCCGCCTAGGCGGTGGTCTTCATTCACCAAAACCCTGTTTTGTACATTTACTTCATCGTTTCTCCATATTTTTCACTTGTTTCTCACCCTTTGACGTCCTTTCACCTGTTCTACACTAAAACACAATTAAATATAACTAAAATGCTTGAAAACTAACAAATCCAGTTTAGAAATAGATAGGTTTTTCACACCTATCAAATGTCTTGGCATGTTTTTGAATGCTCTTGAAATTCTTGGAATGATTTTTGTATGATTTAACCCTAATTTGGTTATTATAGTTAAGATTAGGTGTTTGCTTGATGTTCTTGACAAAATTGAAAGCTTGTTTGGTTGTTTTTAGGGTTTGTTTGATTTTTATGGGTTTTATGTGTTAAGAACATGAAAGTAAGTGTATTATTTACACGATACTACTATATACAAAGCAATATACACAAATCAACCAAGAATCATAGGGGGTTTGTTAGGAACATACCTACTTATGGGATGTAGTCTTCCCTAAGTATATTTACCTCTTTTTCCTTGATCGGTGGTTGGCCAGTTGTTGATTGGTGGTCGCGGTTCTTTGAGTTCCTAGCTAAGAACCCAAGAACAACAACCTACTTCGGGGATGTGGTCCTCCCTAAGAAGCCTACCTCATTTTCTCTTTGGCTAAGTGTTGATCGGTGATCGTCGATCCTTGAAGTTCTTGTTCTAAGAAATTCAAGAATTCCTTCCACGACTAGATTTTGGTAGAATAAAGACGTGTTTTTTGAGAAATCCGCTTGAGAATCCTATAACCGGAGATAATTGCTCAAGTTTAGAGAGAAATGCTAGGCTTTCAAGACTTGAGAAAATGAGAACCCCAACGCCCCTATTTATATATTGGGAGCTTGCGCAGGCAAGACCAGCCTCTTCCTTGGGGTGTGTTTGGCCCAGGGGACTTGTTATCTTGTCTTGGTTTGATTTTTCTAGGAATAAATTTAGGAGAGAAGGCTATATTCTCAAAGATTTGGTAATCATTGGCAATCATTACCAATTATTGCCAATGATTGCTAATCATTACCTCTCCACCAATGGCATTCCTTGGACATGGGTGCATTTATGACTTGATAGGATGGATCCGGTTTGATTTAGGGGCTAAATATTGGTTAGATCTACTATTTCGGTTTGGTCGTCATCAATGCTCCCAAGATGTATTGAACCTAGTCCTTAGGTCTCACTTTGCATTTAATGCAAAGTGATGAGTCATAACTTGGAGGCCACACATTCAGCTCATTTTAGATGGAATCGAGTGAACATTCCACGTAACCGTCGGTTGGTTTCCAAATTGCCTAGTTACCCTTAGATATTTTTGTAAAAATATCTAGATCCTTTGAACCTAGCCATGCCATGTCATACCAAGAATTTAATACTTGATTGGATGTGCATTAAATTATTTTCTTTGAGGTTACACATCTAGTTTGGTTTCGATAACGGGTTATCACAATTCAAGGCTTTCGGCTAGTTTCTAGGATATTTTGCTTAAAATATCTAGATGCCTTGAATGTGGTCTTGACATGTCATACCAAGTATTTAATTCTTGATGGTATGGTTATTCAATGCTCATTGAATGCCTTACTTAGGTGGCGAATCGAATCGGTTTATTTTCGATAGCGGTTGGTTGTGCCCTAAGTGTCTTGTCCTCTTTCTTTGCCATTTGGTAAGCAACCTTTAGGAAGGCTTCTTGGTTATTATAAGTCTTGGTTTGTGGGAATTAAATTATGGCTAGGCCATTTGATTGCTTGGGCCTAGGGTAGTTTGTCAATACTAGGATTTGGTGAAAATCCAAGTCAAGCCCAATCCTTAAATCACATTGTGATTTAGGGCTTTCTCATGATATTTCCAAGCCTTGATTAAAGTGTCTTGAATTGTTTTTTGGTAGTATGTGATGTGATATTCATGAGAAAAAGAATTCATTTTGGTTTTAAGTTTGACAAGATTTAGTGAAAAGTAAATGTTTCAAAGTCGGGGTGGGGTAACCGACTTCATTGTTTGAAATGTCCTATGATTTAAGGGTAGTGACTAAGATTTGTCTGTACTAAATATGATTTGATGAAAATCAAACCTTAGTAAAGTTATTTTAGACCTCTTAAATCATAAGAATTTCGATTTTGACCCGAAACTTTTACTTAGCTGTATTTTGTCAAATTCAACATTTTTGCATTTTGTCAGGTTTTTGGTTTATTTATTTTTTGTATATTGTATAGTGTGATATCAGGTAGAAATTCATTCCCTTTAAACTTGAGTTTAAAGTTTATTTGAACTTATACTTTCTTCAATACTGGCTGGACGGGATAAAATGTGGTGTTTACAGCTACCCCTATTTATCATGCGAGTTTACTTATAATGACAAAGAAAGAGACACTAACATATTGTTCCGCTAGACATAAAATTTAAAGAGTAGTATTTAAATCTAGGGGTTCTTGTTGAGAGGTCCCATAAGTGGGAACCACCACTTTCTAAGGACCATCCCAAAGCAAAAAAAAAAAAAAACCCCTTGGATGGTCCTCCCATAAGTGGTGTTTTCCACTTATGGGACCTTTGGAGAAATTTTCCTTAAATCTATCCTAAATAATGGAGACATACCTGATCTTGGAGGATTCGACGAGGATGATGATTGATCACTTCTACCATTGTACACTTCAGAGGATGACGAACAATCAACCTTGAAAGACTACTGCTGGAAGGATGGTGATGCATCTGGCTCTTGTCCATCTTCATTCCTGGAAGATGGTGATATATCTGATCCTATAGGGTACTGTAAGGATGACACTCCATATAAGCCCTCTCGATAACTATGTTACTGTCGTATTGTATTGTTGATTGCTAGTACAGATTTGGTTGCCAGTGTTGTATTAGTTGCTATCGCGTTTGGTTGCTAGCATAGTATTGGCTGCTATTGTACTATTGGTATTAGTTTTCAGTATCGGTATTACTTCTATCACTGAGGATATGGATTGATTCTATCATTGAAGATAGAGATTGTTGATCCCGAGATTTTGATAGATAATTAAGGGTTGATGTTTTTGGTAGAACCAACGTGTTTGTTGAGTGTTTCAATATAAGAAGTTCCATTAAAATATCAAATCATGAAGTAATTATTCAAGATGCAGAGATGGACATTAAAGAGATGAAGATTATTGAAGATTCTGAAGAAATTAGGTAAAAACAACTCAAACCTCTTTTACTCTTAATGTATCCTGATTAGGATTACACACGACAAAAATTAATGAGTTATATTTATATATGTTTAATTTAATGAAATTAAGATCATAATTAGTGTTCAATTATTTTCTCCAATGTCAAATTGAAAAATAAAAATTGACCTAAGTAAGATTAGTGTTTGAAATTGAATATTAGTTTCAATTGAGTTAACCGAGAAAAGAAATTGGTTAACGAGATTAAAACGATGAAGTTTGGAGTTAGAATAATTTGAGAAATGAGTGTTCCAGCAATAATCGATCAACTGACGGGTGAAGGTTCGATCAACCAATGGGCGAAGGTTAGAAAACGAGGAGTCTGTGAATCGATCGGTCAACCGACCATGGGAGATCGATCAATTGATTGGTTGAAGTGAAATTCTCTATATCAATTGGTCAACCGACCGTAGGGGATTAGTCAACCGATCAGGGCTTAAAATTGGCCTAGAAATGCAACCTGCATTGATCGGTCAATGGACTAGGGATGGGTCGGTCAATCGACCAGGGATGGGTCGGTCAACTGACTGCCTTAAGGACGGGAAAGGGATAACAACCTTTATTTATCGGTTAACTGATGGCTGATAACCGATCAACCGACTGTCTAGTTAGAATTTCGAGGTTTTTAAGGATCAAATCAAATACTAGCCGTTAACTAGCTATTTTTGGCTTATTTGATTAAGATATTCTTGGGATTTGAATATATTTAAGATATATCATGTCTATTTTGATCTCCCTATAGATATGGTGCATAAAATTCGAGTGTTTTTCAATTTGGTTTATTTAATTCTTTTGATCTATACAATTTGAAATTGAGAAATAATTTGTGGATTTAATCGAAAGTTTTAAAATCCATTTTTGAGTAAATTATACTAGGAATGGATGGTTATGATATACAGGGTCTATATGTTCATTTAAATGTAATATCTTGAGGAAACTAGCCATTAGAGAGCTTGTTTCAAATCAGCTTAAATAGACTTGCAAATTTCACATCATTAGAACACATCAATCAAGAGCTATCAAAGTTCCTGAGCTTTTTAAGAGTTTTCATTTTGAGATATATTTGAGAGATCTATTGTGAGATTATTGTGTGAGAAGTTCTTGAGAAAAAACGCTATTTAGTTGGCGTCACCGATGTGTGCTGTCTTGCTATTTTGATTTCAATATTTCGGTGTTTTCCTGGTGAGATCTTTCCAAGCTATCATTATTTATTGTGAAATCATATTACTATATTTGTTTGGTTTATAAGGTCATATTAAAATCATTTTTGAACTTTAAGAGCATAAAATTCTTCTTAAAATGATTTTTGTGCATTATCTAATTACGTCCTTTATTTTGTGCTACCCACACATATTATAATCCAATATTGAATTCCTCACTTAATTTATATCATGTAGTAATTATCGTGATATTAATTGAGTTTAATTGGTTTGAGGTGGTAGAAGCTCTAAGTAGGAAGAAACTTAGTAATTTTTTATAATTGGTGAGTTTGTGCGGATTGGATACGATTGGGACTATATTTAATCGGGGTAGCTTCGGTTTCAATATTTTTCAGGAAAAAGATTTAGGTTTGATATTTACCTAGTGGATAAAAAGTTTAGGTTATTCTTTTCCCTTGAAAAGAATTAGGTGCGAATTCTTCCTGAATAGAGGTTGTTTTTGAGTGAATTATAACGGTTCCATCCTTACCGGTGAAAAGGATACTTGGAGTATTGTGAGGTTTGTTTCTTATCCTGGTAAAAGGATTAGGTTATGATTCTTCCTATAATAGAATTATGTTAGTCTTTAACCTGCAAAAAGATAAGGTTCTTCCTTAGCCTATGAAAATTGAATTATAAAGGTTGATTCTAAGCTTGTGAAAAGAATCATTGTGAGGATTTGGTTCCTACCGTTAAAGGAATCTTGGGTTTTTAGTGGGTACGAATCTTCGTGGAACTCGGGGGACTGGATTAGCCAAGGCTAGCTTAGTAAACCAGGATATATCTTGGTATACTGCATTGATTTACTTTATTTATATTTTATTGTTTGGGTATGCACCTAGATTTGATCACTTATCCGCTGTGAAATAAGATAATAATTAATTTAAGATAAACTTTATTATTTGATTAATTAAGTGTTTTTAAATTGTTGAAAGTTTTATAACTACCCAATTCACCCCCCATTTGGGTAGCTCACTAGGCCAACATGGATTGCTTCTATCACGGAAGATTGGGATTACTTCTATCACGGAAGATAGGGATTTCTTCTATCAATGAAGATAGGAATTTCTTCTATCAAGGAAGATAGGGATCGCTTCTATCAATAAAGATAGGGATTGCTTCTATCATAGAAGATAAGGATTGCTTCTATCAATGAAGATACGATTTTCTTCTATCACGGAAGATAGGGATCACTTCTATCACAGAAGATAGGAATTGCTTCTATCAATGAAGATAAGGATTGCTTCTATTATGGGAAATAGGGATTACTTCTATCACGAAAGATAGGGATTGCTTCTATCAATGAAGATAGGGAATGCTTCTATCACGGGAGATAGGGATTGCTTCTATCAATGAAGATAGGGATTTCTTCTATGAATGAAGATAGGGATTGTTTCTATCACGAGAGATAGGGATTGCTTCTATCATATAAGATAAGGATCATTTGCTTTGAGGAATTTAGTTGGTTTGCTGATTGTAGATTGGTATTTTGTGGGAAAGGTTCTTAGTGAGTATAACACTCTGTTCAAGCCCTACAGATGAATATACTATTATATCCCTAAAAGATGACATGCGGTCTATCTTATAGGACGTGGGGAGGATGACACTAAGTCCATCGGCTCCTAGTTCTGATCGTAACCAAAGAGTTTTCCTACATATCTCAAATTAATGATGTTGATCCTAATTTTGATGAATAATTAAATGTTGATGTTTTTGGTGGAACTAACAGATTTATTGAGTGTTTTAGTCTATAAGTTCCATTGAAGATATTATCATGAAGAAGTTAAGATGAATGCTAAATGGATGCTAAAGAGACTGACAAAGATGATGGACATTAAGAGACCGAAGACTTTGAAGAACCTAGGGAAAAACAACTCAGGTTAAATTTTTACTCTTAATGTATCCCGATTAGGATCACACACGATACAAAATATTTTTACAATTATGTTAGGATCCTAATTAGTTAACATACTTACTCCTATGTGAAATTGAAGAAGAAATATTGATTTAAGAAAGATTAGATTAAAATTTAATTTAGGTGTTAGTGGAGTTAACTGATTAAAGAAATCAGTTAAAAGAGCAAAAAACGTCGAAGAAATTGAATTAAACAATAAAATAAAAAAGGAGTACAGTAGGATCGGTCGACCTGCTTAGAGGGATTGGTCAATCGATAAGAAGGTTATGGAATTATGCAGCTTCTGAATTGACAGGCCGACTTATGGTATTTGATCGGTCAACCTATAGGAATTAGCTAAACTCTTTGAAACATTCGGTCGACAGCTAGGTCGATCTATGGTCAAAAGAGGAACTCTCTGAATCATTAGGTCGACAGACAAAGTTGAGAGGTCGACCTGAAACACTCTCTGTATCATCCAGTCGACAGAAGAAGAAGTGGAGGTCGACCTATGGGCGAGAGATTTTTGGCTTGAGCTACTTCCTAAATCGGGCGGTCAATTTATGCCTTCTGGTCAGTTAACTGACAGTCAGTTTTTGGATTCTAGGATTTCATGGTTTTGATCCAAAAATATCGATTTTAGCCATATTATGGTTAGGATATGAGAGATATCTTAGGGATCTGATGGAATTTAAGATATATAGTTCATATTTTATTATTCTTATAGATAGGGTTCAAGTATTTTGATTATTTCTCAATTTAGTTCATGTAATTCTTTCTATCTTATCTAATTGAGTTTAAAAAAATGTTTGAGGGACTTAATTCAACATTTTAAAAGTTATAATTGAGTAAATTATATCAGGATTAAGTCATAATGATATAAGGGGTCTATTAGTACAACTAAATGTCATGATACATGGGAACTACCCGTGTTTTTATTAAAATTAGATTTTAAGATTCTCACTGTATTTCTATTACTAGTATCGAGACATTAATTGAATTCAAATTTATCTGGGGTGGTAGAAGCTCCGAGTGGAAAAGGACTTATCAATTTTGTAATTGATTAGTTGTGTGTTAGATTAGATACTATTGGGAGTGCCTAATCAAAGGGTAGCTGGCTTCAATCTCTTTCGATAAAGAGATTGAGGTTTTGATATTTGTCTAGTGTGTAAAAAGATTAGGTGTTAATTCTTCCTAAATAGAATTAATTTTGAGTGAATTTGTAACGGTTCAATCCTTACTGTAAAATGATACTTGGAGTGATTTTTGTGTGAGGTTTAATTGTAAGCTTAAGTAAAAAAGAATTAGGTTAATTTTTAGTCTGGGAAAAAGATAGGGTTATTTCTTAGCATGTGAAAATGAATTGTAAAGGTTAATTCTGAGCTTGTGAAAAAAATAATTCGTAAGGGTTTAGTTCCTACCTGGTTAAAGGGATCATAGTGATTTGTGGGTGTGACTCTCCGTAGAGTTCGGGGGATTGAATTAACCAAGAATAGTTTAGTGAACTAGTATAAATTTCTGATGTGCTCGTTTATTTACTTTATTTGTATTTTGTTGTTTGGTGTGTACCAAATTGATAATACTTATCCACTGTTATAAAGAAAATAATTAATTTTGGGTAAAATTAATTATTTGATTTTTGAGGTATTATTATTTGGATTAAATTTTTATCTACGTAATTCACCCCCCTCTTGGGTAGCTCACTGGGCTAACAATTGCCATTAGAACTAGTTTAGCTCAAATACACTAAGCTAACAAAGATCACATGGCACACACAATGGGCACACTAGCTGAGGGACAGTCTTTGCACTGACCACCTTTATTTGCAGGTAAAAATTATGCATTCTGGAAAATATAAAATGATTGCTTTCCTTCAGGCCATGAATTATGATGTGCGGCTAGTGATCGAGGATGGTCCATTTGTTTTAATGGAAAACAGAGTCGAGAAGAAGAAAGAACAACTAACTACTTCCAATAAGCAGAAACTTTCTATAAACTCTCAAGCTATTAATATTTTATTTTGTTCTTTAGATGCAAATGAATACTCGAGAGTTTCAAGTTGTAAATCGGAAAAGGAAATATGGGACAAGCTACAAGTTACCCATGAAGGGACAAGTCAATTGAAGCAATCAAAAATCAATGCTCTAATCAGGTAATTTGAATTGTTTAGAATGGACGAAACTGAATTGATCCAAGAGATGGACACTCGGTTCAATAACATCTGCAATCACTTGAGCCAATTTGGAAAGGCGTACTCCATGGAGGACAAAGTTCGAAAGATTTTAAGATCTTTAACTAAAATATGGGAGCTGAAGGTGACCGCAATTGAGGAAGCTATGGACCTTGCCAAATAGAAAATTGATAACCTCATCGGCAACCTGATGACACATAAAATAGCGATTCGAGGATATGAGTATGACACTGAAAATAGCAAAATAAATCATTGGCGCTAAAGGCTCAGAAAACTGAAGAAGCGGATAATAGTGACGATGTAAGTCTTGACAGTGAATAAGAAAAAGACGTGACGCTTCTCACAAAGAATTTTAGAAGAATGACCCGGCATATATTCCGTGGGAGAAAACAATTCAACATGTATAATGTGGAATGCTACAATTGTTACAAGACCGGTTACTTTCAAACTGATTGTTCCGAGCCGAAGAAAGACAAGGAAAAAGAGAAGAAAAGAAAAGAGAAGAAGAAAGTGAAGAAGAGTACGAAAAAGTCAACAAAAGTCACATGGGATGACTCAAAGTCGAGTAGCTCAGAAAAATCGAGTAGTAATGACTCGTCATTGATTGCTTTGATGGCCACTGGAGTTGAGGTACCTAAATGTTTAAGTTCTTGTCCTTTAGATTTTGATGAATTATTTTATGTTTATCAAGAACTTACTCATGATTATAAAATCCAGTGCAAAAAAATTAATTCCCTTCAAAGTACAAATACATAAAACAAGCAAGTGATGGATTATGAATCAGAAAACGTTGAATTGAAATCCAAGATATCGAATTTACATTCAATAGTTCTCAAATTCACCAGCAGTGAGAATAATTTGAAAATACTTTTGGGAAGTTCACGCGGTATCTTTGATAAAGCTAGTATTGGATTTCAAAAAAATCTTAAGTAAAAACATTTTCATAAATTCTCTTATGAAATCAAGGATCTTGTTAGATGTTTTAAATGTAATTTTGTGGGGCATACTATTCATAAATGTTTTTCAAGAATATCTAATTGTAGGCAAGTTTGGGTTCCCAAGGGAACTAAAATTGTCCCGACTAATAAGATCGGACCCACTTAGATTGGGTACCACCTAGGAACTCTTTGAGGTGCTTCTTGCAGGTTATCAAATAAACATCTATTTGCAAAGACAAATTGTTTCTAGGAAGCGGCTGTTCTCAACACGTGACTGGGAATAAAGAAAAATTTACGTCTTTGACACCTAAAGACAAAAGTCATGTGATTTCTTGAGACTAGGCCATGAGTAAGAAATTAAGTTTAAATGAGCTGGTAAAAATTTCTAAGACCTCTATTTTACATATTCTTAAGTGGTCTTAGAATTATTGCTGATTTCCTGATATTGTGATTATTTAAATGATAAATAAATCAAAATCGTGATAAATGCATGCATTAGATTTATGATTGACAATTTCATGAATTATTAGTGAAATATCCTTCATGTCTTAGTGCATTAATGATTACATGTTTCTAGATTCTATCTATAAGGAAGATATTAATTAATATCATGCTACATTTTTGAAATGCTATGATTATTCACTTATGCATGAATTTACTCATTTACAATTATATAGGGGATGATTGCATGTTTAGAAGGATGTTTTTGGTATAGCCTAGGCACAATGATATTTACCTAGAGTAGTAGTGTTATGTGGTTTCCTTTCCCTACTTTTTGAGATGACAAATGAGAAGAATGTGTATTGATGTTTTGTTGAATATCTTAAGGGGAGACCATATTTTGCATTTATGCAGAGGGAGTTTGAATTACTTATTATTTTGACAATATTTATTGATAATTCTTCATGGTTGTGCTTTAATGAGTTAAAAACCTGTTCTCGGATTTAGGGGGAGTATGGTTACATATTATTTTGACAGAAACATCAAAGTTAATTGCCATTATCAAAAAGGGGGAGATTGTTGATCCTAAGATTTTGATGGACAATTAAATGTTGATGTTTTTGGAGGAACTAACAGATTTATTGAGTGTTTCGGTTTATAAGTTCCATGGAAGATATTATCATGAAGAAGTTGAGATGAATGATAAATGGATGCTAAAGAGACTGACAGAGATAATGGACATTAAGAGA
This sequence comes from Eucommia ulmoides, assembly GCA_016647705.1. Taxonomy (NCBI): domain Eukaryota; kingdom Viridiplantae; phylum Streptophyta; class Magnoliopsida; order Garryales; family Eucommiaceae; genus Eucommia; species Eucommia ulmoides. The sequence continues at coordinate 36,637,736 of CM028334.1, read as the reverse complement.
CCGAAGACTTTGAAGAACCTAGGGGAAAACAGCTCAGGCTAAATTTTTACTCTTAATGTATCCTAATTAGGATCACACACAACACAAAATATTTTTACAATTATGTTAGGATCCTAATTGGTAAACATACTTGCTCATATGTAAAATTGAAGAAGAAATATTGATTTAAGAAAGATTAGATTAAAATTGAATTTAGGTGTTAGTGGAGTTAACCGAGAAAAGAAATCGGTTAAAGAAACAAAAAAGGTCGAAGTAATTGAATTAAAAAATGAAATAAGAAAGGAGTACAGCATGATTAGTCGACCTGCCTAGAGAGATCGGTCAACCGATGAGAAAGTGCTGGAATTTTGCAGTCATTGAATCGACAGGTCGACTTATGGGGTTTGATCGGCCGACCTATAGGAATTAGCTAAACTTTCTAAATCAGTCGGTCGACAGCTAGGTCGACCTATGGTCAAAATATGAACTCTCTGAATCATTAGGTCGACAGACAAAGTTGAGAGGTCAACTTGAGAAACTCTCTGTATCGTCCGGTCAATAGAAAAAAGAGTGGAGGTTGACCTATGGGTGAGAGATTATTGGCTTGAGCTACTTCCTGAATCGGACGGTTGACTTACGCCTTCTGGTCAATCAATCGACGGTCAGTTTCAGGATTCTAGGATTTCATGGTTTTTATCCAAAACGTAGTCGTAACTAGCCATTTTATGGTTAGGATATGAGATATATCTTAGGGATCTGATGGAATTTAAGATATATAGTTGATATTTTATTATTCCTATAGATATGGTTCAAGTATTTTGATTATTTCTCAATTTAGTTCATGTAATTCTTTCTATCTAATCTAATTGAGTTTGAAAAAATGTTTAAGGGACTTAATTGAGCATTTTTAAAGTTATAATTGAGTAAATTATACCAGGATTAAGTTATAATGATATAATGGGTCTATTAGTGCAAGTAAATGTCATGATATATGGGAACTAGCTGTTGGAGGGCTTATTCTAATTCCATATAAATAGACCTGCGTTTTTTAGGTTTCAATAATCCCAATCATTCATATCTTAAGAGCTATTCAGTTCTTGTGCTTTTTAAGAGTGATTATTCTGATGTCATACTGAGTGTATTGTGAGAATTATTCTTGAGAATATCTGATGTGGATTATTGCTACTGCTGACTTGAAGTTTAATTGCAAATCATTCTTTATTCAGTGGATTCTTGGTGAGATCGTTCCAAGTTTTTGCTATTAACTATTGTGTGATATTATTATTTAATACTTGGAATTTTGTTCTTTGAAATCGTTTTCCTGAATTTTTTAAATTGAAAATTATTTTGAAACGATTTCTTGAGAAAATCTGATTACGTGCTAAATTGTTTGCTACCCGTGTTTTTATTAAAATTAGATTTTGAAATTCTCACTATATTTCTATCACTAGTATCGGGACATTAATTGAGTTCAAATTTATCTGGGGTGGTAGAAGCTCTGAGTTGGAAAAAGACTTATCAATTTTGTAATTGGTGAGTTGTGTATCGGATTAGATACTATTGAGAGTGTCTAATCAAAGGGTAGCTGGTTTCAATCTCTTTTGATAAAGATATTGAGGTTTTGATCTTTACTTAGTGTATAAAAAGATTATGTGTTAATTCTTTCTAAATAGAATTAATTTTGAGTGAACTTGTAACGGTTCAATCCTTACCGTAAAAGGATACTTGGAGTGATTTTTGTGTGAGGTTTAATTATTAGCCTAAGTATAAAAGAATTAGGTTAATCTTTAGCCTAGGAAAAAGATAGGGTTATTTCTTTACCCGTGAAAAGGAATTATAAAGGTTGATTATGAGCCTGCAAAAAGAATCATTTGTAAGGGTTTGGTTTCTACCTGGTTAAAGGGATCATAGTGATTAGTGGGTGCGACTCTCCACTGAGCTCGGGGTCTAGATTAGCCAAGAATAGTTTGGTGAATTAGTATAAATTTCTGGTGTGCTACTTTATTTACTTTATTTATATTTTGTTGTTTGGTATGCACCTAGTTGATAATACTTATCCGTTGCTATAAATATAATAATTAATTTAGGATATAATCAATTATTTTATTTTTAAAATATTATTATTTGGATTAAATTTTTATTTACCCAATTCACCCCCCTCTTGGGTAGCTCACTTGGTCAACAAATGAGAATTAGGTCACCTATAGTTCTAACTTGTAAAGTAAAGAGAGATTGGTTGGAATGGTTCTGGGTTAGTGAAACCAATTTCAGCGTGTCTTGTCAGCCTGAGACGATGTTGAACTTTGTGTGTTGGCTTGACCGAGCCCCATTAGGGCGCCTATATATCTCAAAATCAACTGAGAATCAGGTTAAATATAGTTTGGACTCATGATATGGTTCAATATTAGAGTGGAATAGGTTCTTGGTTAGGGAAACTAATTCCTGGGTCGTCATATCAATGCAAGATTGAAAATGACTGAGAGAATTCACAACGGCGAAGAGTTGATGACGTGAGCAGCTCTGTGGGAATTCTATTTGTTGATGTGACTCTATGGGGATTTTTAGTGTTGATGACGTGATTCAATTCCGATTGATGTGGGATTTTTGTTAATGGCGACCAGAGAAGGTTTCACACGTGTCCCGAGTTTTGTCAAGAGTCAGATTGGACTTAGTTTCCTGGTTAAGCATCGTCTATTGCTTAGTAAGAAAGGAGAGTGCATATGTCTTTTCTCAGGAGAGTCAAAGGACTATTCCTAAAGACAAGCCCTGGTCTAGGGCTTAGAGAGTGTCATGAAGATGATACCTCTCTTTCTTTTTTGTTTTGACTAAACCCACTTGGGTTTTGTACATACCTTGGTGATCTACAAGGGATCAGGTCGAACGTAGTTTCGGGCTAAGTTGATTCTAAGAATCGTACCATCGCAGATAGCTACATCTGTTGACAACAAATCTTGTCCTCGTCTAATGGATAGAGTCTTTTGCCTAAGCATTAGCTAGTTAAAATTTGATTGTTATCCTTGATTGGTAGTTTGTTTAAGTCTTTAGATTGCGCTGCTTTGATTTCTTTTATTGGAGGCTTGGAACTTGGAGAATTTTGAACGATTCTGGAATTCACTCAATTTTGGGAAGATTGCGTTAGATCCTAGCAAGGCTAGACTTCTTAAGACACTCTAATAAAATCTGACATTTTGCAGTAATGGGCATGGTCTATAAAGACACACCTTCGGTGAGTTCAATTCTTTGTTTAATGATAAATTTATTTTTCTTCATTATATCTCCATAGTTATGTCGTAGTTTTGAGTGAACTTTAGTGATTTTATTGTGAGTTTTTTTTATAGTGTTTGGTTTTATTGTGTAGGTATTTAGAAAAAATTGAAAATCGAGAAAGAATAGAACAAAAAGTAGCGTCTTGGCATTGCAAAGTATATAAGAGCACGCTGCAACACCCTTTGGCCGTGTTTTGGTGCTGCAGTAGGATTTTTTCCCGTTGCAGCGCCAACCCCCTGAAGAAGAAGTAGTATTTACAGTAATCCATGACCTGGAAGGTGGTGCGTATTTATGCACGGGTCAAGTTTTAGTATAGATTGGGAGAGTAGGGGTATCGTGTCCACAGGGATTGGTTGAGATTATTATCGAGTATCGCGATTATCATAACCTAATTTTATCTAGGCGGTAAAAATGTGTTTATAATTAATTAATACTAATACTAAGTTAATTAATCTAATTATACTAATATTATATTGAGATGTTTAGGAAAAATATTGCCTAGTGATTAACTTTGTTTACAAAAACGTGTTTGGTCTCATTTAGTTTACAATAACGACGTTCAACCTATCTGACAATCTTTGTTCATAAACTCACTCGCCACCTCTCTCATGTGTAAGACGAGTGAATATACGACTTTGTGTCAATGAAGAAGTCCTCCTCGATGTCTTAACAACACTACGTCACATGAATCTAGCCCTAACGTCATTGATTGCACACTTTCCAGCTCTCTCCCGAGTTATTGGATCATCGTGTTGTTTTTACCATAGTTCAAATTTGGGGTTACCTCTCCCGAGTGTCAAAACCCGTATTGTCTAATTATCTAAACAACCATAATATCAAAGAATAACAGTAAACACAATCGAAATAGCGAAGAACAACCATAACGAAACACAAACTCAAACAAATAATATTTTCATAAATATTATTAATCCCTAGACAAAATCCATTTAGTTCATGGACATAACTGTTTATACAATGAAAAAAGAGTTAAACATGCTCAACAACCTACCAAAGTTAAGAAAATAAAGAAGAAACGAAATAAACTTAGCCGTAGTTTGAATATTTGCCACTAAAAACGCTTCGGGATCGCTTCTCCTTCTCAACGTATTTTTCTCCTTCAGAATTGGTTGAACACTCCCCAAAACACTCTCAAAATATCCTAAGCCCTCAGGGGTCTCTTTTGGCCGGAGGAGAGGAGATGAGAAGAAGTAGGGAGCAAAAAATATCTAAATAAATATCTAATTGTAGTGCAGAGTGACCGTCGCAAAGGTGGGTATGTCGGTTTGATCTTCATCGCAGCGGTGGGCGTAAAGGCCTTTCTGTAGTTTCACCACCGTGGCGGTGGATTTACAGAAAGTTAGGCTCTTTCTCTTCATTTTGACCGCCACAGCGGTGGTCTGGACGTCGTGGCGGTGGGCTGTTTTTCAGAATATTGCCTCCATGCTTGTTTTCCCACCGTTCTTCCACAATTCTTGATATGATTTGATCGTTTATGATCCATTTTCATCCCTTTTCACCCCCACACACATGATTTATACAAAAAAGAATATAAACGTATTAAAACGTACTAAACATACTCGAAAATTAACAAGTTCAGTTTGAAAATAAATAGGTAAATTACACTTATCAGCAGCGCTGCAACGAGTTTAGCTCTGTGCAGCGCGTGTTTGCGGACATGACACGTCCTAAGTCATTTTTGGCTGATGCTTTGGGGAGGGATAAAAGGGAAATGAGGTGTAAAAGCAAAAGGAGATAAGCTACACCAGAAAATCAGATCTAAACAGAGAAAAACCAAGATTCTTGGTTGATTATCGTAATAGATTGGAGGATTCTTGAAGATTGAAGCTACTCTACGAATGAGATTTGGATTTCTTTTCCCCTATCGTTATCTCTTATTTTAGAATTTAGTTTGTTTTCTGTTGAGTTTGGAGATTGAACATGTATTTCTCATATTGTGGCTATGTTTTAGTAGATTTAAAAACAACTATGTACAGCTAAACTTTTCTTGTCTAGAGATTAATGTAGTTCACTCATACATGTTTGAATGATTTCAAGTTTTGCTAATGGTTATCAATCCCTATTCAATTGTGTTTGCCTTATTAATGCTTCTTGTTGATCCCAAGATTTTGATAAACAATTAAGTATTGATGTTTTGGTAGAACTAATGTTTAATTGAAGTGTTTCAGTGATTTAAAGTTCCAATAATGAAGACGTCAAAATAAATGGATGCTAAATGAAGATGTCAAGATGATGAAGAAGAATTAAGAGTTTGAAAAAATTAGGAAAAATAACTCAGGTGAATCTTAACTCTTAATATCCCATTTAGGAACACACATATGGCACAAAATGTATTTTTTCTTTTATGTGTGTTTTGATTAAGTTATATTATTTGTTCCTATGTGAAATAAGAAGAAATAATTTTGAATGATTAAAATGGAATATAAGAATATTAATGGAGTTAATTAAGAGAAGAAAATGGTTAAAGGGGCAAAATTGTAAAAGATAATGAGTTAAAAACGTATTCAGAGAAGAGATCCAGTGACAGCAGTCGACTGGTGAGTCGACCGATGAAAGAAGGCTGAACTCTCTGAATTAAGGGGTCAACTGGTGAAAGAAGGAAGAACTCTCTAAATCTACAAGTCGACCGGGAGGTCGACCTATGCACGCAACAACGATAGCTTGGCTACAACCTGAATTGGACAGTCGACTGGGTAGTCGATCGAACGTACTGTTTCAGGATACTGTTTGATCTGAGATTATATCCAAAGTAACCATTTTTGGTTGGGATTTATGAGAGATTTAGGGGATATTATCTAAATTTAAGATATGCTTCATATACTAATTAAATTCTATTAATATGGTTCATTAAATATTAATGTTTCTCAATTTAGTACTTGAAATAGATTCTATTCTTATTAATTGAAATAGAGAAATACTTTGGGGGTTTAATTGAGAGATTGGAAAGATGTTTTAAAGCGGAATTGAACCTAAATGAAGTCCTTATGATATAAGGGGTCTATAAGAGTTTTTATTTGTCATGACACATGTAAACTAGACTTTAGAAGGTTGATTACATATTCCTTTAAATAGACCTACGAATTTTTATTTAGGACTAATCATTCTAAGAGAGATAATTCATCAATTATCAAGAGAGATCACAATTTATCAATTGAGTGAGCTTTTTCTAAGAGATATCTTATTGAGAATTGAGTGAGCTTTTCTAAGAGAATCATTTGCTGATCATTGCTACTACCGATTTGAAGTTACATTGCAATACTATTTTCTTTCGATGGATTTCGGGTGAGAACTTTCCATATTGCTTATTGTTTGTTTATTATTCTATATTTGGAAATCGATCTTTGAAATTGTTTCTGATTTTTGAAGAAAATATTTTTTTTACAAATAATTTCTTGAATCTGATTACGTGCTCCAATTTGCTACTCATATCTTGTTGAAATCAGATTTTTATATCTCACGTATTTCTATCACTAGTTGGGATATTAGTTGAGTTATTATTTATCTGGGGTAGTAGAAACTCCGAGTGAGATTTACTTCTTATCAATTTTTGTATTGGTGAGTTGTGATAGATTAAATATCATTGGGGGTATTTAATCAAGGGTAGTCGGGTTTCAGTCTCTTTCTGTAAAGAGATTGATATAGTGATTCTTACTGAATAAGAATTGCATTGTGAGGGATTTGTAAATGTTCTATCCTTACCTGTGAAAATGATAGTTGGAGTGTTTTGAGAGGTTTTTATTCTTATGCCTTAGTGTTAAAAAGAATTAGTTTATTCTTTAGCCTGTAAAAAGTAGAAGTTCTTCCTTAGCTTGAGAAAAGGATATTGCAAAGGTTGATTATGAGCCTATAAAAGAATTGGTGTACGGGTTTGGTTCCTACCTTTAAAGGAATCTTGGTTTTAGTGGGTGCGACCTCCGTGGAGCTCGGGGGACTCCAGCCAAGAGTAGCTTGGTGAACCGGTATAAATCTTTTGTGTGTTGCATTACTACTTTGTTATTTTTGCTGTTTGGGTGTGCACATAGATTGATCATATTATTCCGCTATGTTATAAAGATAATAATTAATTTAGGCTTAAAATTAATTATTTGATTTATTCAAGTTTTATTCTGATAAGCTTTTAATTACCCAATTCACCCCCCTCTTGGGTATTCTACTGGGCCAATAATTGGCATCAGAATTGGTTTACCTCGAATTCTTTTGCTAACAAAGATCACATGGCACACATAGTAGGCACACTAGCTGAGGGACAGTCTATGCACCGACCACCCTTGTTTACAGGTGAAAGTTACTTGTTTTGGAAAGATAGGATGATAGCCTTTCTTCAGGCTACAAATTATGATGTGTGGCTAACAATCGAGGATGATTCATTCATTCTAATGGAAAATGGAGTTGAGAAAAAGAAGGAACAACTCACTGCTTCCGATAAGCAGAAACTCTCTATTAATTCTCAGCTATCAATATTATCTTTTATTCTTTAGATGCTAATGAGTATTCTAGAGTTTCAGGTTGCAAATCCGCAAATGAGATGTGGGATAAGCTACAAGTCACCCACGAAGGGACAAGTCAAGTGAAGCAGTTAAAAATCAATGCACTTATGAGAAAATTTGAGCTGTTCAGGATGAAGGAGAATGAATCGATTCATGAGATGTACACTCGCTTCAACAATATATGCAACAATATGAGTCAATTCGAAAAGCCATATTCTATGGAGGATAGAGTACAAAAGGTCCTAAGGTCCTTGACAAAAATATGGGAGTTAAAGGTGACGGCAATCGAGGAAACCAAGGATCTTGGCAAATATGATATTGATGATCTCATAGGAAATTTGATGACTCATGAATCAGCAATGAAAGATTATGAGGATGATAGTGGAAATGACAAGAGGAAATCCTTGGCGCTAAAAGTTCAAAAAATTGAAGAAGAGGATGACAGCGATGATGAAAGTCTTGATAGTGAGCAAGAGAAGAATGTATCACTTCTCACAAACAACTTTAGAAGAATGACTCAGCGCACATTCCATGGGAAAAGAAATCTCAACATGTCTAAAGTGGAACGCTACAACTGTCGTAAAACTAGTTATTTTCAAAATGATTGTCCCGAACCGAAGAAGGATAAAGAAAAAAAGAAGAAGAAGAAAGAAAATAAGAAAGCAAAGAAGAGTAAGAAAAAATCAATAAAGGCTACTTGGGATGATACCGATTCAAGTAGCTCGGAAGAATCAGATAGTGAAGATACGTCTATGCTTTCATTAATGGCCACTGGTGGTGAGGTAACCGATTGTTCACGTTCTTGTCCTTGAAATTTTGATGAATTGTTTGATATTTATTAAGAACTTTCACATGATTATAAAAACCAGTGTTCTAAAATAAATGCCCTTCAAAGTATAATTAACACATTAAACAAGCAAGTGGTGGACTACGAATCTGAAAACAATGGGTTGAAATCTTAATTGATGGATTTGCAATCAATTGTTCTCAAATTTACCAGCGGTGAAAATAATTTGAAAATGTTTTTGGGAACTTCACGTGGAGTTTTTGATAAAGCCGGTGTCGAATTTCAGAAAAACCTTAAACAAAAACGCTTTCATAAATTCTTTTATGAAATCAAGGATCTTGTAAAATGTTTTAAATGTAACATTGTGGAGCATATATTCATAGATGTTTTACTAAAATATCTAACTGTAGACAAGTTTGGGTTCCAAAAGGCACTAAAATTGTCCCGACTAACAAGATCGGACCCACGTAGTCTGAGTACCACTTAGGAACTATTTGAGGTGCTCCTTGTAGGTTATTGTAAAAGCATCAATAAGCAAGGACAAATGGTTCCTGGATAGTGGTTGTTCTCGACACATGACGGGAGATAAAAAAATTTTTTACATCTTTGACACCTAAAGATGGAGGTCATGTAACTTTCGGAGACAACGCAAAGGGTAAAATTATCGGTATAGGTAATATTGGTAATGGTACTACTATGATTAAAGATGTGTTACTAGTTGATGGACTTAAACATAATTTGCTTAGTATTAGTCAACTATGTGACAAGGGTTATAATGTTATATTTGATCATGATAGATGCAACATTAAGAATAGTGATGATAGTAGTATCTTGCTAATTGCATCATGTTTTGAGAATGTATATACTTGCTCTTTTGATGATTTTAATTCTCAAAATTTATCTTGTTTGAATGCTTTATCTGAAAATAGTTAGTTATGGCATAGAAAACTTAGGCATGCTAATATGGAATTAATTTCTAACTTATCTAAGAAGAGTCTTGTATGTGGCCTACCTGATTTGAAATATGTTAAGGATAAAATATGTGATGTATGTCAATTAGGCAAGCAAGTTAGATCATCATTTAAGAAAATGATGCACACGTCTACGTCTAGATGTCTTGAATTATTGCATCTTGATTTATTTGGGCCTAACTCTGTTGCTAGTTTTGGTGGTATGTTTTATGCATTTGTCATAGTTGATGATTATTCTAGACTTACCTGGGTATATTTTCTTGCTAAGAAAAGTGAGGTTGTTTCGGTTCTTGCTAAATTTTGTAAACGTGTTCAAAATGAGAAGCAATGCTCTATTATTAACATTCGTAGTGACAGAGGAAGATAATTTAAAAATGATGAAGTGGAAAAATATTGTGATGAGCATGGTTATTAACATGCTCACATTCGGGTTTTATACTTTGGTTAAGCATAACTTAAGGTTTAATGGATCGGGAGATTATTAAAGATTAGGAAATCTATAAGGTCGGGCATAACAAGTGTTCTCACCTCAACACTAGATAGGGATATCGGCTTTGAAATGTTTTCATATTAACTCACTTGACGCTTAGGAGAGGTCGTGAGGGTGTACGAGTGACCTTAATTATAGAATGGGATGATAATTGTTAGCATAAACTAGAATTAACCAAGCAATTGTATGAGTGAATTAAGTTAATCCCTAGATATTTTATTCACATACAGGTCCTTTCAATCAATTTAATTTAATTTGTTTTACTTTCTTGTATGCCATTTGAATCTCCAATTGTCTAGATAAAATTGAGTTATTCTGATAGCGGTACTTAGATTTTTCTCACTTCAATCCTAGAGGACGATACTTGATCTTCCGATCACTTTACTACTTGTTACGATTCATCTACTTGCGAGCATTCAATCGCAAAGTGCAAAATATTCAAAGTAAAAATATTGCAACAAGTTTTTGGCACCGTTGTCGGGAATTGAAAGTTAGAAATTAAGTTGATATTGCTACCAAGTAACCTAATCTTAATTTAGACATTTTTTTTATTTAGTTTATTCTTTTTCTTTGGTTGTTGTGGTTGAAAGTTTATGCAATGAATCCGTAGCTTGAAAATTTTTCCTCTTGATCCAGAAGTTGAACGCGCACTTAGAAGATTATGTAGAGAAAGGAAAGGCAAGCTCAGGAAATGGCCAATGGTGGTAATAATTCTCTATCGCAACAACTGTCGATACCTCAACCACCACCACAACAACCACAACAAGTTCTTTGGGATTATTTTAGACCCGTTGTGAATGACAACTACTCTTGGATTACAAGGCAAGCAGTCAATGCCAACAATTTTGAATTGAAGCCCGCTCTGATCAACATGGTTCAAAAAAACCAATATGGCGGGCTTCTACATGAAGACCCTAATGTCCATTTGGTTAAGCCCATTTTTATGTTAGTGAAGAGTTAATTGATAATGTGTGTGCTCTTGAAGCTTTACAGGCTGAGAAGGAAGTCAATAATTTTGAGGAAGATTTGTAGCCGGTGGCCTCCATGGAAAACTCTTTGGTTCCCTCAAGTGCCCTTCAAGAAGGCTTAGTTTTAAAGCCCTTATTCGACCATTTGAGATATGCCTTCTTGGGAGGCAACTCTACCTTTTTGATGATCATCTCATCTTCTTTGAATAGTCTTGAGGTTAAAAAAAGTTGTTGGAGGTATTGAGGAAGTATAAATCGGCCTTGGGATGGACAATTTCTAACATCAAAGGGATAAGTCCAACCATTTGTATGCACAAGATTCTTATGGAGAACTCTTATAAGCTCTCAATTGAGCATCAACGAAGGCTGAACCTGACAATAAAAGAAGTTGTTCAAGTCGAAGTTCTCAAGCTATTGAATGTCGGGATCATTTATGCAATTTTGGATAGTTCGTGGGTGAGCCCCGTTTATGTTGTATCGAAGAAATGAGGGATGACGGTGGTTAAAAATGAAAATGAAGAGCTAATCCCCTCTCGGACTGTCAAATGATAGCAAGTATGTATAGACTATCGGAAATTAAACAAAATGACTCGCAATGACTACTTCCTTCTACCTTTTATTGACTAAATGTTAGACTGGTTGGCCAGTTATAACTATTACTATTTTCTGGACGGGTATTCCGACTATAATCAAATAGCCATTGCACCGGATGATCAAGAAAAGACCACTTTCACATACCCATATGGTACATTAGCTTTCCGAAGAATGCCCTTTGGTCTTTGTAATGCTCACGCCATGTTTCAAAGATGTGTGATGGCAATTTTCTTTGACATGGTTGAGAACATAATGGAAGTTTTTATGGATGACTTCTTGGTATTCGGGTCTTCTTTTGATTATTGTCTCCATAACTTGTTGCTTCTGTTGGAGAGATGTGAAGATAAGAATTTAGTATTGAATTGGGAGAAATGTCACTTTATGGTACCTGAAAAAATTGTTTTAGGTCATCGGGTGTCGTCTAAAGGAATAGAAGTGAATCGTGAAAAGATAGCCACGATTGAAAAGCTTTCTCCACCGGCCAATATCAAGGGAATTTGAAGTTTTCTAGGCTATGCCAGCTTCTACCTAAGATTCATAAAGGATTTTTCGAAGATTGTGAAGCCTTTGTATAATTTACTAGAGAAAGATGCTCCTTTTTTATTTGATGGTTCTTGTTTGAAGGCTTTCAATATAATAAAGAAAAAGTTAATCTCGACTCTGATTATGGTTGCACCTGATTGGAATGAGCCGTTTGAGATTATATGTGATGCTAGTGACCTTACGGTTGGAGCAGTCTTAAGCCAATGAAAAGAAAAGATTTTTCGGGCCATTTATTATTCAAGTAAAACTCTTAATGATGCAGAAGAGAACTACACTACTATGAAAAATGAGATGATGGCGATGGTTTATGCTTGTGACAAGTTTCGATCACACATAATCGAGTCCAAGGTAATTATCTATACGGACCATGCGGCTATTCTCTACTTGTTTATGAAAAAGGATGCCAAGCCTCATTTAATTCAGTGGATTCTCTTACTTCAAGAATTTGATGTGGAGATTCGCGACAAGAAGGGCAATGAGAATGTTGTTTCGGATCATCTCTCAAGACTCGAGCTTGAAGATGTTGGTGGTGATGCGTGGATTATGGAAGTCATTCCAGATGAGCTACTTTTCAATGTTGAGGTTAAACTTCCTTGGTTCGCGGATATTGTCAATTATCTTGCTTGCAATGTGTTACTCCTAGACTTGTCTAGCCTTCAAAAGAAGAAGTTTTTGGATGATGTGAAGAACTATCTGTGGGATGATCCCATTTTGTTAAAAAAAATATTCAGATCAAGTCATTCAGAGATGTGTTCCTGAAGAAGAGATCCAAAATATCCTCCATCATTGTCATTCATCGCCATATAGAGGATATTTTGGTATAACTAGAATAGTCACGAAGGTACTTCATTTGGGTCTTTATTGGTGGACTATTTTCCAGGATTTTTATGGTTTTGTGAGGACTTGTGATCAGTGCCAAAGGGTTGACAATATTTCTAGGCAGCATAAGTTACTTTTGACGAATATTATCGAGTTAAGAAATCTTCAATGTATAGGGAATCGACTTGATGGGACCATTCCCTCCTTCCTTTGGTTAAGAGTAAATTTTGTTGGTAGTGGATTACGTGTCAAAATGGGTGGAAGCCATTGCCACGCCAACCAATAATATAAAGGTGGTGTTGAAATTTCTTCAAAAGAACATCATAACGAGGTTCGGGACTTCTCGGGCCATTATTAGTGATGAAGAAACTCATTTTTGTAGCAAGCATTTCAACACTCTCTTAGCCAAGTATGGAGTGACGCACAAGGTAGCACTAGCCTACCATCCTCAATTTAATAGGTAAGCCGAAGTCTTTAATTGAGAAGTTAAACAAATCCTTGAGAAGACAGGTCATACAAACCGGAAAGATTGGGCGATGAAACTTGACGATACTTTGTGGGCTTACCGCATGGCTTTCAAAACACCGATTGGAATGTCTCTATATCGATTGGTATTTGGAAAGGCATGCCACTTATTAGTGGAGTTGGAGCACTGTGCTTTTTGGGCAATTAAGAATTTCAACTTCGATTTCAAGGCTTTCGGGGAGCAAAGACTTCTACAACTCAATGAGTTAGAAGAATTATGACAAGAGACATATGAAAATACCCGGCTCTGCAAGGAGAGGACCAAGAAATGGCATGACAAGAACATTTTGAGGAGAGAGTTCATTCAAGAACCAAAAATGCTGCTTTTCAACTCTCGGTTGCGACTCTTCCCCCGTAAGTTAAAGTCTCAGTGGTCCGAGCCTTCAAGATTAAGCAAGTGTTCCTATTAGGCGTAGTTGAATTGGAAGGAGTTGATGGACACACTTTTTTGATTTAATTGGTAAAGGCTTAAGCACTACTATTGAGGTGAAAAACGAGTTGTAGAGAGTATCTCACTCGTTGATGCATAATGCGGTTCATGGCCAAGTCCAACAAGGGACGTTAAATTTAGCTCTTCTTGGGAGGCAACCCAAGCATCCTTCTCTACTTCATCTTTAAAAAAAATTAGCTCTTCTTCGGTAGAATGTTTTGGGGTACAACAGAGAAAAAAAGTGATGAGAAAGATTTTTTTTTTAATTACAATGTTTTGGGCTGCAGTGGAGAAATAAAAGAGATGAAAAAGGTTTGTTCAAGCAGAATATCGGTGTACGAAGAGTGTTTGTTACACGCTCGCATATTGACTACTCGCAAGTATACGAGGTCAAAGTTTTAGTATAATGTGATCTTTAAGATCGGGTATCGTATCCATAGGGATTGGTTGCCGTTATTATTGAGTACCACGTTCATCATGACCTAACTTTATCTAGGCTACTAAAAATGAGTTTAATTAATTAATACTAATACTAAGTTAATTAATCTAATTAAATTAACTACACTAATATTAATATGAGACGGTTAAGGTAAGTAGATTGCCTAGGGATTAACTTTATTTACTTAAATGCGTTTGATTTCGTTTAGTTTACGTTAACGGCGTTCGACTTATCTGACAATCTTGGTTCGTAAACTCACTCGCCACCTCTCCCGAGTGTAAGATGAGTGAATATGTGACTTGGCATCAACGAAGAAGTTCCCCTCAACATCTTAACGACACTAGGTCACGTGAGTCTCGCCCCAACGTCATTGATTGCACGCTTTCCAACTCCCTCCCGGGTTATTAGATCGTCACATTGTGTTTACGCTAGTCCAAATTCGGGGTTACCTCTCCCGAGTGTCAAATCCCATATTCTCTAATTATCTAAACAAGCATAATAACAAAGAATAACGGCAAACACAATTAAAATACGAAGAACATCCATAAACGAAACACAAACTCAAACAAAACTACATTTTGATAAATATATTGTTAATCCTTAAGATAATCCATGTTTAACTAACGACCATAACCGTATATACAACGTAAAATGAGCTAAACATGCTCGAACAATAATCCTAAGTTAAGAGATGAAGAGAGAAACGAGAGAAACTAGCCGTAGTCCGAAGGTTTGTTGCTAAGAACGTTCCAAGATCGTTTCTCCTTCTTTACTTTGTGTTATTCTCCTTAGGATTTGCTTGAGCTCCCCCAAATCCTCTCAAAATATCATCCTCTAGTCTATGGAGGTCTAATGGTCGAAAATGAGAGAGGATGAAGGATTAAATAGAACAAAATATCCTAAAATATTTAAATAATATCTAAATTTGGTGCAGAGTGACCGCCTAGACGGTGGTTATGTCGGTTTGATCTTCGCCGCAGCGGTGGAGAAGGCGGTGGATTTAGGACCTCTCTGCAGTTTCACCATCTAGGCGGTGGGATTCCAGCAGATTTAGGCATCTCTCTACAATCTCACCGCCTAGGCGGTGGGCTGTTGTTTAGAATATTACCTCTGTGCATGTTTTCCCACTATTCTTCCACTGTTCTTGATCCAATTTCATCGTTGAGCATCCGTTTTCATATCATTTCACCCCATACACCTGATTTAATACAAAAAGAATAAAAATACATTAAAATCTATTAAAACGTAATAAATGTACTCAAAAACTAATAATTTCGGTTTGGAAATATATAGGTAATGTACACCTATCAAATACCCCCAAACTCGGAATTTTGCTAGTCCTCGAGCAAAACACCCATACAATAAAAGAAAATATAACAACTAAAAACTAAAAATGAAAAACACGAAAAACAAATATGTGCAAGTTTTGAGTATCATCTACCGGCCAAACGAATTATCCCTCATCGGCCCCCAATCCTATCGAGTTCTAGCATAAAAACATAGCATGCAGTGTTCTAGAATTTTAACATTTATAATAGTATGTGCCGTTATAGATCCTGTCAAAGTGTGTGTGCATAAAACTCAAATATATAACTATCCGTTAATCGGATTGGATTATCCACCATATAAGCACATGACAGAAAAAACCCGAGGGTATAGGGAATCCATAAGCTTGACCCGGGATCTATTCTCTACTAATGTAGACTTGGAGGTTCCAAAAGATCAATAGGTCTTGGTTCGGTTTAGGAATATGGCCAAGGGTATATTGGAAATGGAAAATAGGTTAACTTTTGACAATACCCGAGGCACATCGCTTGGCACACTCATACTCGAAAACCCACAGTTAAAATTGAAACAACCCTAAACATATATTTAAGAACTTTGTACTCACTTTTCAAAAAGAAATAAAAAATAAAAACCGTATATACACTTGATACTTTTTTTTTCCAAACAACAAACACACCCCCAAACTTATTTGATTTGTACAATTTAAGGGGTGTGTGAAATATGAATGAAAAACGACAAGTGAGTACTCGAATGCCGAACCAATATAAATTTCACCCTAATTCCAATTGCTCACATCAAGAAGCATTTGCAACTGCTAGCTTGATTAACTCACATTGTGCCTTTGGTTAAGCGATGTAGGGTTGGACAAGGTTTAATCGGCTATGGTATTGGTTATGTGTTCAGAATTGAAACGGCATTTAGGCATTTAACAGGGTAATGGGGGTAATGATATATCAAGGTAAGCATAAAAGGCTCAAGCGAGAAAATGAATGCTTAAATAATGTCTTCCGAACTCCCTCGCCTAGGATTTCGCCTTGAATTTCCCCCGAATCAAGCACTAGAAACCCTAATGTCATGAATTTAGGTGACAGATAATCGTTTTCAAATCAATTAGACGGTTATATAATGAGTTTTCGTGCTCGTGCAAGTAGGATCTATAATAACTTTTACTAAAACGATACATTAAGCACACATAACACACATGAATGAGCTTTGCGCTCAACCTCAATAAAAAATCAGCGGACAGACTCATTATTTGGTAAAGGCCCAGATGACGTCAAAACTCAACACATAACAATAACTATCCTAAACAAACATGCACATGATAAAAACAGTAAAACATAACTACAACTAAAACATATACTAAACATACTACACATCACCACCAACTTAACACAGGCATTGCCCAAAATGACCCATCAACAATCCCAATGACAGTATATAGCATGATAATGAAGACAGGGGTTTAAAACACTTACTTGGGAGGCGAGAGAATCTCGCCTCCGTTTTAAGTCGACGAAGATGGATCTAACTTATTTTTTACCTTGGGTTGCCTCCCAAGAAGCACGTGGTTTAATGTCCTCGACTTGACATATTCAGAATACCCTCAAACTTGGCGAGGTTTTACTTTGGATGGCTCGATCTTTCAACGACACACCTCACCAGCTTATGTGCGTGGCCACGCACTATAAAATGGCTCGAATTCCCGTTGAAAGGAATGCATCAATACCTGGCGATCTAACATCTCCAAGCACCCTGCATAAGAAATAAAAACAAAACTACAAAACAAAAATTATATATAAAAGAAATGCCTAAAGTAAAATCAGGTTATTTACTCACAATATCAATAATAAACGACAAACACAATCCCCGGCAACGGCGCCAAAAACTTGTATGACGAGCGTTTGTTACACGCTCGCATATTGACTACTCGCAAGTGTACGAGGTCAAAGTTTTAGTATAATGTGATCTTTAAGATCAGGTATCATATCCACAAGGATTGGTTTTCGTTATTATCGAGTACCGTAATTGTCATGACCTAACTTTATCTAGGCAAAAAAAAATATATTTAATTAATTAATTAAACTAATACTAATATAACCTAATTTAATCTATACTAATTATACTAATATGAGATAGTTAGGGGATGGATTATCTAGGGATTAACTTTATTTACTTAAACGCGCTTGATTTCGTTTAGTTTACAATAATGGTGTTCATTTACTAATATGAGATAGTTAGGGGATTAATTGTTAATTTTTTTAAATAAAAAAAAAACAAAAAGAACAAAGATACTGGTGATTTCGTTAAGGTATGTTTTAAGTGAATTATTATAGAGGCAATGGGCATTATTAGTTTGATGTTTCATGTTGGATGGTTTATTGGGTTAAGTTAAGTAAAGATTCTTGTTTTTTCTTGCGACTTGCTCCATATTCAAATTTTGCGAACGTTTGCAGTACCGAGCAAGCTAGCATGCGTGGGATAGAACAAAAATTCTTACACGGATTATTATGCCCCTATTTGTCTTAGAATGTTATTCTATATACCTAATATAATAGTAATGTAAATAATTGTACATAAAATAAAAATAATGTCTCTCTCCAAGATAAGTGTCCCAAGTAGAACAGGGTTTTGGTTATTCCTCTATCCTAGGCTCACTATATGTGGTTTTGGCTTTTCTTCTAGCGTATCCTGAAAATAGATCGGTTCCCAAACCTTCAAACCTCTGGCGTCCTCCTTGGGGAATCTTCCATCTTTGGTTGGTGGTCCAAACAAGAAGAGGTTCGTAATCGGATTCTGGGAGATACAACCCCCAACCTTGCTTCTACTAACTTTTCTTTCTAACCTAAGGGTTTTCAGGGCTTAGATCGATGTGATGAAACCATCGACGAAAGCCCCTACTGTTGGCCTCTATATCCCTAAGAGGGTGACAACTTGGTTTTTCATCATGATATGCAATGCAAAGTGAGTGCTTGTGCATTGGAGAGAGTATACAGTAATGTAAATGCAGAAATGTAAAGACAGTATTTAAATACAGTAAATATAAATGCGGTAAATAAAGACAGTACATATGTATTCATGTTGATATATACACATGAAATGATATGCTTATTATTGTTTTGTTATTGTTACTGCTATGGTTGTTACTGTTATGTTTTTGGTTGGGAATTGCAAATGCTTTAAATTAATAATATAATGCTTGGATGTTATTAAACAGGGAATAAGGATTTAGACTCCAACTAGGCCTGACTCTCTTAGAAAGGTCCGCAGTGGAGTCGCCAGCTGACGTACCCCGAATTTCGATTGCGGAAGAAGTAGAAAATCGGGAAGATGATGAAAACAAATTTCATTCCGTCTTCTCTAAGTCGTTCAAATCTATTTCTTTTGAAAATGGTTTTTCAAGGGCTTTTCTAGGTGTTGATTTTGAAAAACTTCTTAGGCCAAATTGTTTTGTTAAAAACGAAGTCTCCACCTAGAATGGGGTTAAATGGTGTGTTAGGTCACCTGGATTTTTGAAATTCATTTTTTCATTTGAAATGGTCCGTGTTTTAACTTCCATAGGTCTATGTATTAGAGATATTCTTTAAGTTCAGAAGTCGGTTATGTTCGGGAAAGGTATTAGACACCCCAAGACACCTATCCGAAGACGATACCTCAATTTAAATAGATATTCACTTTCAAACACTATCCAAGCAGTTTCCTTTGATTTACTTAAACAAGATTAATTCATCCTTTCTAAATTTTTTGTTATTTTTCTGTATTTTTGACATGATATAATGGAAACCAGGTAAACACTACAGCTACTACTAGTCAGCGACACCCATTAAAAGTTTATATATGAACAGATATGTAAATATGCAAGCTATACTACATGAAATGCAAACTAAGACTACATTGTTTGAATATGCGACTGAACCCGCACGTGGGTTACCTATGTATCTCGAATGAAAATCTGGTCATCACGTAGTTTGTTCTGGTTAGGGTAAAGGATATGGTTTATAGTTAGAGGTGTGACCAAACCCTTAGGGGTTGCCTACGTGTGTTTTTTTTTTTTTTTTTTTTTTTTTTTTGTGGTAACCAAAGATCAGGTTAGACGTAGTTCATTCCTGTCTCGTTAAAAACTAGATTCATTATTAAAGGTGTGACCAAACCCTTATGCGCTACCTATGTAATTCCGGTGGTTACCAAAGATCAGGTGGAACGTAGTTCAGTCTTGTTATGCTTGGAAAGTTAGGTTGGTGTTGTTAAATCTGAGTTAGTTTGGTTAAGTTTTGTTTGTGTTGGCCCAGTGATCTACCCAAAAGGGAAGGTGAATTGGGTAGTTATAAAAATTATTAAATAATAACACTTGAAAATTCAAATAATTAATTTTATCCTAAATTAATTATTATCTTTATAGCAGCGGATAAGTGTTAAATAAACTAAGTTCACCAAACTACTTTGGGCTAATCCAATCCTCCGAGCCCCACGGAGGGTCGCACCCACTAAACCACTAAGATTCATTTAAACAGGTAGGAACCAAACCTTTACACAATGATTCTTTTTACAGGCTCAGAATTAACCTTTACAATTTCCTTTTCCCCAGGCTAAGGAATAACCTTTACAATCATTTTTCACAGGCTCAGGAATAACCTTATCTTTTTTCAGGCTCAAAACTAACCTAATCATTTTATAGGCTAAGGATCAAACCTAAATTCTTTTTATACCTTAGGCTCAAGAATTAAACCTCACAATCACTCCAAGTATCCTTTTCACCGATAAGGATTGAACCATTACAATTCACTCAAAATAATTCTAGTCAGGAAGAATTACCCCTATCTCTTTTCACGGGAAAAGAGTAACCTAATCGTTTTGTACTCTAGGAAAATATCAAACCTCAATCTCCCTCAATCTCTTTACCGAAAGAGATTGAAACCAGCAACCCCTGATTAGATACTCCCAATAGTATATAATCCGCACACAACTCACTAATTACAAAATTGATAAGCTTTTTCCCACTCAGAGATTCTACCACCACAAATTAATTTAAACTCAATTAATGTTCCAAAACTAGTGATAGAAAAATAGTGAAATTTTCAAAATCTGATTTTAAATAAGAATGGGTTGCACACAATTTAGCACATAATCAGATTTTCACAAGAAATCATTTCAGAATAATTTTCAAGCAATTTTAAAGTTTAGGAAAATGATTTCAAATATCACAATTCCAAGTATTAAACAATAATATCACATAATAGTTAATAGCAAAAACTTGGAACTATCTCACCAGGAATCCACCGAATAAAGAATGATTAGCAATGAAACTTCAAGTTGGCAATAGCAATAATACACACCAGATCTTCTCAAGAATAATTCTCATAATACACTAAGTATGATTTCAGAATTATTACTCTTAGAAAGTGATAGGTGTAATTTACCTATCTATTTCAAAATCGAACATGTTAGTTTTCGAGGTTTTAATACGTTTTTATGTATTTTTTTATAAATTAGGTGTGTGGGATGAAAAGGCATAAAAACGGATCATAAACGATCAAATCGAATCAAGAATGGTGGAAGAACGGTAGGAAAACAAGCCTAAGGGCAAAATTCTGAAATGCAGCCCACCGCCGCAGTGGTCAACATGCAGAGAAGGCCAAAACTTGTTGGAAACCCAATGCAGCAGTGGTAAGGTCCACCGCCGCAGCGGTGAAACAACAAGAAGGTCTCTAATCCCACCGCTGTGTCCACCGCTGAGGCCGTGACCTAACCGACTTACCCACCACCGCGCCGGTCACTTTGCATACAGATTAGATTTTTTTTATTGATATTTTGAGCCCCTATATCTTCTTCTCTCCTCTATTCTATCTAGGAGAGAGCTCATTAGAGACTCCTTAGGTTTAGGATATTTTGAGAGTATTTTGGGGAGTACTCAACCAAATCCGAAGGAGAAGAACACGTTGCGAAGTAGGAGAAGTGATCGTTGAGCGATTTTAGCGATAAATCTTCGAACTACGTCTAAGTTGCTTTTGTTTCTCTATTTATTTTCTTAACTTCGGTGGGTTGTTGAGCATGTTTAGCTCATTTGTCATTGTATAATTGGTTATGGTCATGAGTTAAATGGATTTTGTATAGGGATTAATTATATTTATTAAATCGTTGTTTGTTTGAGTTTTGTTTCATTAATGGTTGTTCTTTGCTATTTCGATTGTGTTTATCGTTATTCTTTGATATTATGCTTGTTTAGATAATTAGAGAATACGGGGTTCGATACTCGGGAGAGGTAACCCCGAATTCGGACTAGCGTAAACACAACGTGACGATTTAATAACCCGGGAGAAAGTTAGAAAGTGTACAATCAATGATGTTGAGGTAAGACTCATGTGACCTAGTTACGTTAAGACATTGAGGGGGACTTCCACGAAGTCGCATATTCACTCGTCTTATACTCGGGAGAGGTGGTGAGTGAGTTTACAGTACAGAAATTGTCGGATAGGTTTAACGCCGTTATTGTAAACTAAACGAGACCAAACATATTTTTATAAATGAAGTTAATCCCTAGATAATATTCTCCCCTAAACATCTCAATATAGTATTAGTATAATTAGTATAATTAACTTAGTATTAGTAATAATTAATAATAAAATCTATTTTTATCGCCTAGATAAAATTAGGTTATGACAATTGCGATATTCGATAATAATCTCAACCAATCCTTGTGGATAGGATAACCCTTATTCCTTTCCATCTATACTAAAATTTGACCCGTACACTTGCGGTGAAAGTGGCGACGTAATATTCCGCCACCAAGTTTTTGGCGCGGTTGTCGGAGATTGTGTTTTAAACTATTATTGATATTGTGAGTAAATAACCTGATTTTAATTTAGGCATTTCTTTTGTGTATAATTTTTTGTTTGTAGTTTAGTTTTTATTTCTTATGTCGGGTACTTGAAGATGTTAGATCGACGAGTATTGATACATTTCTTTCAATAAGATTCTGAGTCATTTTATTGTGCTTAAGATCGTTACAATGAGCTACTATTCCGATTTTTGAATCATCATTTCCCGAGGGAGTGTCAACTTCTGAATTTTCTCGACGGGTTACAAGACGCAACCAAAACGTGCGTAGAAGGAGGAAACAGTACCACCTCTGTCTACGAACTAACTGTGGATGAAGCCTTTTGGTCATTTAAGGAATTGGCGGCCTTTGATTATCAGAGTTGGAATTATTCACCAAGTCACCAAAACTTGGGGGATTGTTTCAATACTATGGCGCTATGGATTGACATCCCGAACCAACAAGAGGAGTCCTCTTCCAACCTGAAAAAATCTTCACTACTGTCATGGGGGAGACTCAGAGAGTCTTGAGGGAAACAAATGACCGGATCAACCAGCACGAGGATCATCTTGATTTTATTGAGACAGTATATGCCGATATCCATATGACCGTAACGTTTCTTCAGATGCAAATCGGTCATCTTATTTAATTAATTGAGGCCGAATTAGAAGTGGTGGCACTGGGATATGTAAATGCCACATTTATCGAAAGCCACCACGAGGAACTGAAAACGAGCGGAAGGAGCTTAGGAGAGTTCAAATATGATTATTAGAATGACCTAGAAACCCAAGACTAGATCAACGATTGTGATTCTTCACCATTGGAGATCCAAATTGCGATGCCACCATCGATCCCAGACGATCACATCTATGAGGATCCGATGTGACTCACTTATCCTTCACTACCATTAGCAACATTATTCTATGCCCACCAAGTATATGAGCTGGTAGAGCATCTTGTTGAAATCTAGGTCCATCCAGAGCAATATCTCGCTAGTCTTGAGTGCGTGTTAAACCAAAACCCGTACGTGGTGTTGTATGACACATACTACGGGTGGAAGCCGCTCTTTGATGAGCCGTTCTTCGTGTCGGGCTGAGGATAATAAACCACACGCTTCTTGGGAGGCAACCCAAGGTAAAAAAATAAGTTAAATCCATCACAGCCAACTTGATTGGGAGGCGAGATTCTCTCGCCTCCCAGGTACGTGTTCTAAACCCCCATCTTCAATAGCATTCTTTATCTCTATATGTTGAAATTGATGATTGGGCCGCTGAGGACATTGTCCGTTTTAAGTCCAGAAGTGATGTGTAGTATTTTAGTATTGTTAGTTTATGTTGTATTGTTTTTATTATGTACATGTTTGTTTAGGATAGTTTTTATTTTGTGTTGAGTTTTGACTTCATCTGGGCCATTACCTGATGATGAGTCTGTCCCCTGATTGTTTATTGAGGTCATGCTTAAATCTCATTCATGTGTGTTCTGTGTGCTTGACGTATCATTTTAGTAAAAGTGATTATAGATCTTAAATGCACGAGCATTATATGACGAGCGTTTGTTGCATAGACACGTATTGACTACTCGCAAGTGTACGAGGTCAAAGTTTTAGTATAATGTGATCTTTAAGATCGGGTATCATATCCATAGTGATTGGTTGTCGTTATTATCAAGTACCGTAATTGTCATGACCTAACTTTATTTAGGCTAAAAAGATTGATTTTAAATTAATTAATACTAATACTAATATAACCTAATTTAATCTATACTAATTATACTAATACGAGATGGTTAGGGGATGGATTATCTAGGGATTAACTTTATTTACTTAAACGCATTGGATTTTGTTTAGTTTATAATAATGGTGTTCGACCTATTCGACAATCTAAGTTCGTAAACTTCCCTGCCACCTTTCCTAAGTGTAAGACAAAGGAATATGTGACTTTGTGTCAACGAAGAAGTCCTTCTCAACATCTTAACGACCCTAGGTCACATGAGTCTTGCCCTAACATCATCGATTAGCCACAATCCAACTCCCTCCCGGGTTATTGGATCGTCGCGTTGTGTTTACCCTAGTCCGAATCTGGGGTTACCTCTTCTGAGGGTCAAACCCCGAATTCTCGATATATTTATCTAATCATAATAAACAAATAATATGGAAAACACAATCAACATAGCGAAGAACAATCATTAAAGAAACAAAAACTCAAACAAAACTACGTTTTTATAAATAATATTAATCCCATAGATAATCCATGTTTAACTCATGGTCATAACTGTTTATATATTGAAAACCGAGCTAAACATGCTCAAACAATTATTGAAGTTAAGAAATAAAAGGAGAAACAGATGAACTTAGCCGATATCCGAAGATTAGCCGCTAAAATCGTCCACCGATCACTTCTCCTTCTCCGCGTGGTAATCTTCTCATTCGGAATTGTTTGAGCACTCCCCATACTCTTTCCATATTCTAATCTAAGCCCTAAGGGCTCTAATGGCCGAAGAAGATCAAAGGAGATGGGATTAAATAGAGAAAATATCTAAAAAAATATCTAATCTAGTGCAGAGGTTACCGCCTAGGTGGTGGGTTTGTTTGTTCATTTATCGCCACAGCAGTGAAGAAAACGGTGGATTTGGTGACCATTCTGTAGTTTCACCGCCTAGGCGGTGAGTTTCTAGTAGATTTAGGCCCTCTCTACATTTTCACCATCTAGGCGGTGGGCTGGTTTTTAGAATTTTGCCCTCGTGCTTGTTTTTCCACCGTTCTTCGACCGTTCTTGGTTCGATCTGATCGTTTACACTCTATTTTCCTACCTTTTCACCCCACACACCTGATTTATACAAAAAGAATAAAAACTAATTAAAATGTAATAAAATACTATAAAAATGCTCAAAAACAAACTTAGTTCGGTTTGAAAATAGATAGTTAGATCACACCTATCAAATACCCCCAAACTTAGAATTTTGCTAGTCCTAGAGAAAAACACTCACACGAAAATGAAAAACACAAATAAATTAAATAAAAAAAAAACCTAAAAACAATCTAAATATAACGATATGCGAGTTTTGAATCCTTCTAACGACCAAGTCATTTTTCCCTCCACAATCGCCAGTCATATCGAATTCAGGCAGTAAAACACATCATGTGTTGTTCTACAATTTCAACATGCAATAATACTGAACGCCATTCTAGATCCTGTTAACATGTTAGCGCGAGACTCAATAATATAACCATACAATGACCGGATTGGCTTATCCACCAATGAAACTCATGACTTACACCGCATAGGACTAGGATTTTCATATACCTGATTTAGGTCCACTCTCCGCTATTGTAGGTTTGGAAGTTTATAAAGATCAAAAGGACTTGGTTTGGTTTTGGTATATTTGGCCAAGGGTATTTCAGAATAGAAAATGGGTTAACGTTGTTAACTTAACGTTACCCA
This sequence comes from Eucommia ulmoides, assembly GCA_016647705.1. NCBI lineage: Eukaryota > Viridiplantae > Streptophyta > Magnoliopsida > Garryales > Eucommiaceae > Eucommia > Eucommia ulmoides. The sequence continues at coordinate 36,611,878 of CM028334.1, read as the reverse complement.
ATGCTCAAAGTTTGGCATATTCACTCTCAAACCCCCATAGAAAAATTGGAAACAATTCCGAACAATCATTTTAGACCGACGTACTCACTTGTCAAAAGAAACGTAAATATTTTTTTTATTTTTTTCGAACCACATCCCCAAACTTATTCGATTTGTATTATTTCACGGGTGTGGTTAAAACGAAAGAAAAATGACAAGTGAGTACTCAAATATCGAACCAATCCAAAGTTTTCCCTAAACCCAACCGCTCACATCAAGTAGCATTTGCAACTGCTGACTTGATTCACTCCAATTTGTGCCTTCGGTTAAGTGATAAAGGTTTGGAAAAAGATCAATTAACACTTAACCAATACCACATGACTGATTAAACTTATTTACAAACCTATATCGCTGAACCGAAGGAACAAATTTGAGAGAATCAAGTTAGCAGTTGCAAATGCTACTTGAAGTAAGTGGTTAGGTTTAGGATGAACTTTATATTGGTTCGGTATTTGAGTATACACTTGTCGTTTTTGTTCGTTTTTCACACACCCCTTAAATTGCAACAATCGAATAAGTTTGGGGGTGTGTTCGTTGAAAAAAAATAGAAAAAAAATGAATCCAATGTAAATAAGGTTTTTATTTTTGTTTCTTTTGATAAGTGAGTACGAAATTCATAAATGATTGTTCGGGGTTGTTTCCATTTTTATATATGGGGTTTCGAGAGTGAGTGTGCCAAGCGATGTACCTCGGGTATCATCAAAAGTTAACAAAGTTAACCTGTTTTCCATTTCCAATATACCCTTAGCCATATTCTTGAACCGAACCAAGACCTATTGATCTTTTTGAACCTCCGATCCTACATTAGCAGAGAATAGATCCCGAGTCAAGCCTATGGATTCCCTATACTTTCGGGTTTTTTATGTCATGCGCTTATATGGTAGATAATCCAATCCGATTAACGGACGGTTATATATTTGAGTTTTAAGCACACACACTTTGACAGGATCTATAATGACACTTACTATTATAAACGTTAAAATTCTATAATATTACATGATGTGTTTTTATGCTTGAACTCGATAGGATTAGGGGCCGATGAGGAATAATTAGTTTGGCCGGTAGATGATACTCAAAACTTGCACATATTTGTTTTTCGTATTTTTCAATTTCGTAATTAGTTTTTATATTTTCTTTTATTGTGTGAATGTTTTGCTCAAGGACTAGAAAAATTTCGAGTTTGGGGGTATTTGATAGGTGTAAATTACTTATATATTTCCAAACCGAAATTGTTAGTTTTTGAGTACGTTTATTACGTTTTAATATATTTTAATGTGTTTTTATTCTTTTCTTACTAAATCAGGTGTGTGGGGTGAAAGGATATGAAAATGGATGTTAAACAATGATATCAGATTGAGAACGGTGGAAAAACAAGCTAGGAGGCAAAACTCTGAAAAGAAGGCCACTGCCACGGCATCCAAACCACCACTGCGGCGGTGAAAATGCAGAGAGGTGTTTTTCTTGCCAAACATCCACCGTCGCAGCGGTGAGATCCACCACCGTGGTGGTGAAAATTCAAGATAGTCCCTAAATCTACCTCCAACTCCACCGCCTAGGCGATCAATGAACTAACTTACCCATCGCCGCGGCGGTCACCTCTACACAGATCTAGATATTTTTTTAGATTTTTTTCCTATTTATACACCTTCCTCTCCTCTCCTCCCTCCATTAGAGTCCCATTAGGTTTAGTATATTTTAGAGAGAGGTTTTGGGAGTGCTCATTCAAATCCTAAGGATAAGATCACGTTGCAAAGAAGGGGGAGCGATCTCGAAACGTTTTTAGCGACAAATCTTCGAACTATGCTAAGTTTCTCTCGTTCCTTTCTTTATTTATTAACTTAGGATTGTTGTTTGATCATGTTTAGCTCATTTTTAATTGTATAACCAGCTATGGCCATGAGCTAAATGGGTTTTTGTCTAAGGATTTAATATATTTATGAAAATATAGTTTTGCTTGAGTTTGTGTTTTGTTAATGTGTGTTTTATAATAATTTTGATTGTGTTTTCCCTGTTGTCATGTTATTATGCTTGTTTAGATAATTAGAGAATATGGGGTTTGACACTCGGGAGAGGTAACCCCGAATTCAGACTAGGGTAAACACAACACGACAATCTAATGACCCGGGAAGGCGTTAAAAAATGTGCAATCAATGACGTTAGGGCGAGACTCACATGACCTAGCATCGTTAAGACGTTGAGGGGGACTTCTTCATTGACATGAAGTCATGTATTCACTCGTTTTACACTCGGGAGAGGTGGCGAGTGAGTTTACGAACCGAGATTGTCAGATACACGAACGCCATTAACGTAAACTAAAATAAGACCAAACACATTTTTGTAAACAAAGTTAATCCCTAGGAAATATCTTCTCTTAACCGTCTCATATTAGTATTAGTATAGTTAATTTAATTAGTTTAATTAACTTAGTAGTAGTATTTATTAATTGAATTACATTTGTTTTAGCCTAGATAAAGTTAGGTCATGACAATTACGGTACTCGATAATTGTCACAACCAATCCTTGTGGATACAATAACCCTAACTCTCTCGATCTATACTAAAACTTGACCTCATATACTTGCGAGTGAAAGTAGCGACACATTTACGCCCTACCAAGTTTTTGGCACTGTTGTCGAGGAGTGTGTTTATCGTATTCCATTTTCGACCATCGCCACCAAGTTTTTGGCACCGTTGCCGGGGATTGTGTTTGAGATTTATTATTGATATTGTGTGTAAATAACCTGATTTGACTTTAGGAATTTTTAGTGTTTATAATTTGTTTCTTTATAGTTTTTGTTTTTGTTTTCTTATGCAGGGTACTCGACGATGTTAGATCAATGAGTATTGATGCATTTCTTTCAATGGGATTCCGAGCCGTTTTATAGTGCTTGGGATTGATACAAGGAATTGCTACTCCAGGTTCCAAACCATAGCCTCCCGATAGAGTGTCAAATCCTCATTTTCCTCGGATAGGTTGAACGATGTTATTGTAAACTAAACGAGACCAAACACATTTTTGTAAACGAAGTTAATCCCTAGATAATCTTTACCCCTAAACATCTCATACTAGTATTAGTATAATTAGTATAATTAACTTTGTATTAGTATTAATTAATTATAAACTCAATTTTTATCGCCTAGATAAAATTAGGTTATGACAATTGCGGTACTCTATAATAATCTCAACCAATCTCTGTGGATACGACAACCCCTACTTCTTCCCATCTATACTAAAACTTGATCCGTACACCTGCGGTGAAAGTGGCAACGTAATATTCCGCCACTAGAAAGCACAAGAACTGAATAGTTCTTAAGATATGAATGATTGGGATTATTGAAACCTCAAAAACACAGGTCTATTTATATGGAATTAGAACAAGCCCTCCAATGGCTAGTTCCCATATATCATGACATTTAATTGCACTAATAGACCCCTTATGCCATTATGACTTAATCCTGGTATAATATACTCAATTATAACTTTTAAAATGTTCAATTAAGTCCCTCAAACATTTTCTTAAACTTAAATTGATAAGATAGAAAGAATTACATGAACTAAATTGAGAAATAATCAAATTACATGAACCATATCTATAGGGATAATGAAATATCAACCATATATATTAAATTCCATTAGATTCCTCAGATATCTCTCATATCCTAACCATAAAATAGCTAGTAACGGCTACCTTTTGAATCAAAATCATGAAATTCTCGAATCCTGAAACTGTTCATCGGTTGACCGACCAGAAGGCATAAGTTGACCGCCCGATTCAAGATGTACCCCAAGCCAAAAACTCTATACCTATAGGTCGACCTCTGCTTATTCGTCTGGTAACCGAATGATTCAGTGGGTTTTACAAGTCGACCTCTCCCATTTGTCTGTCGACCGAATGATTCAGAGAGTTCAGCTAATTCCATCACATTCTCATCGATTGACCGATCCCTCTAGGCAGGTCGACCGATCCTGCTATACTCCTTTCTTAATTCATTTTTTAATTCAATTTTTTCGACGTTCTTGCTCCTTTAATCGATTTCTTTTCTCGGTTAACTCCACTAACACATAATTTCAATTTTAATCTAATCTTTCAATATTTCTTCTTCAATTTCACATAGGAGCAAGTATGTTAACTAATTAGAATCTTATTAAAAATACACATAATTGTAAAAACATTTTGTGTTGTGTGTTATCCTAATCGGGTTACATTAAGAGTAAAAATTTAACCTGAGTAGTTTTCTCCTAGGTTCTTCAAAGTCTTTGGTCTCTTAATGTCCATCATCTTTGTCAGTCACTTTAGCATCCATTTAGCATTCATCTCAACTTCTTCATGATAATAGTTTCAATAGAACTTATAAATTGAAACACTCAATAAATCCATTAGTTCCACAAAAAACATCAACATTTAATTGTCCATCAAAATCTTAGGATCAACAATTTGATTATCAGTTGGTTTTGATTGAACAACCTGAACACAACCTTGAAGTAAACCTTTGATTTTGTCAAGAACCTCAAACTAACTCATTTGCTTTGATTAGTGTAGTGTTTGTGTGTGTGAGTTATGAGTTAAAAAGTGAAAAAAAAAATCATATATTTATGCTAGTCCTACTCGTAACTAAGAAAAACGGGAAGATTTCTGAAGAAGGATCACATACATCCCCAAATAAATAGAGGCCCTCCCTTTTTCCCGAGTTCTCAGCCACGAGGGTCTGTCGGCATAGTATATAAGTATATAAGTATACATGTGTGTTTTGTTTAGCTGAAAAAATAAAATTAAATACAATATTTTTGGGGATAATCGTATAGACTATGTACAACTCATGGTGTGATCGGTGGTTAGCCGATGGTTAATCGGTGATCGTGGTTCTTTGAGTTCCTAGACAAGAACCCAAGAACAACAACCTACTTAGGGGATGTGGTCGTTCCTAAGTAACCTACCTTCTTTCCTTCTTGGCTCGGTGTTGATTAGTGATCATCTATCCTTGAAGTTCTTGTTCTAAGAACTTCAAGAATTCTTTCCACGACTAGATTTTTGTAGAATAACGATGTGTTTTTTGAGAAATTTGCTTGAGTGGCCTAGGACCTGAGAGAATTGATCGAGTTTAGAGAGAGAAGCTAAGCCTTCAAGACTTGAGAAAATGATAACCACAATACTCCTATTTATAGGCTGGGGGACTGTGCATTGGGAAATGCACAAGCAATTCTAGCCTCTTCCTTGGGGGGTGTTTGGCTTAAGGGACTTGCTATCTTGTCTTGGTTTGATTTGGCTTGGAACGAATTGAGGGAAGAATGATAGATTCTCAAAGATTTGGTAATCATTGGCAATTATTACCAATGATTACCAATGATTTCCAATCGTTACCTCTCCACCAATGGCATTCCTTACACATGGGTGCATTTATGACTTGATGGGGTGGATTTGGTTTAGTTTAGGGGCTAAATACCAATTAGATCCACTATTTCGATTTGGTCATCATAAATGCTCCCAAGATGCATTGAACCTAGTACTTAGGTGTCACTTTGCATTTAATGCAAAGTTATGAGTCATGACTTGGAGGCCACACATTCGGTTCATTTTGGATGGAATCGGGTGAACTTCATTGTAACCGTCGATTAGTTTCCAAGCTACCTAGTTACCCTTAGATATTTTTGTGAAAATATCTAGATCCTTTGAACTAGTCATTCCATTTCATCCCAAGAATTTAATGGTTCATGATATGTGCATTAAATGCTTTGCTTGCAGGTTACTCATCCGATTTGGTTTCGGTAACGAGTCATCACGATTCAAGGCTTTCAGTTGGTTTCTAGGATATTTTGCTTAAAATATCTAGATGCCTTGAATGTGGTCTTTAAATTTTATCCCAAACATTTAATACTTGATGTGATAGGCATTCAATGCTCATTGTTTTTTAGGAATCTAACTGGTAGCAAAATTATTCGTCGCTACTTTTATCGCAAGGTATGGGGTAAGTTTTAATAGAATAGTGATGAGTAGGGTTGTCGTATCCACATGGATTGGATTATATTGTCGCTAAGTATCGCGATTATTGTAACCGAACTTTATCTAGGCAATCAAATTTAGGGTTTTTATAGAAATATAAAACTAAACTAAAATAATAAGTAATTAAACTATAATACTAATAATGATGTTTAAGGGAATATATTATCTAGGGATTAACTTTGTTCACTAATATGTGTTTGATTTAGTCTAGTTTAGATTAATGGTATTCAAACTATCCGACAATCTAGGTATCAAAAACTCATTCACTTCCTCTCCCAAGTGTAAAGTGAATGAATATGTGACTCGTGTCAACACCGATATCCCTATCTAGCGTCTAAACAATCACATGAGTCTCGCCCCAACCTAACGGATTGCACACTTTCTAATAATCTCTCGAAACATTAGAACGTCGCGTTGTGTTTAAACCATAGTCTAAATTTGGGGTTACCACTCCCGAGTGTCAAACCTCGTATTCTCAAATCAACCAATATATCATAACAAACATATAATGGAAGTAAAAGAACGATAAACACAATCGAATATAAATGAACAATCGTTAACGAAACACGGATTCAAGCAAACATAGTATTCATGAACTATATTAATCCCTAGACAATAGATGTTTATCTACATATGGCCATATCCAAATCTTCAACAACAAATTATATAAACATCATCAAAACAACCAACCAAAGCCAAGAATAAAAGAGAGAAACAAGGGAGAATAGCCAAATCTAAATAATAGACGGTTTTGCCTTCGCTAAGTCTGTTCCAATTGTGTTTTCTCTTCTCCAAATTGATGATACTCTTGGTTAATATGTTCTTGGAGATCCAAAATATGCCCAAAAACATGCTTGCTTGGAGTAGGAATGATTGGAAACAAGTAGGAATACAAAATATCTCAAAAATATCTCAAAATATCAATGTCAGCTGGTGTTGGGTCGCTACAGTGATGGGAAGCATCACTACAGTGATGGGAAGGTAGAAACTTACTTTCAGATCATTGTTGCAGGGATGGGAACCATCGCTGCAGCGATGGTCAAGGCAGTGCCGACAACAAGTTCTTCTTTTGGTAGTAACTTTCTTGTACAAACTCTGATTGAGGTGATTCAAAACCCTATAGAATGCTAAGACATAGATATACAACTTCCATGTTTTGAAAATTTCCAAAATAGGACTGAATCATTGTCAAAAATGGTCATAAAGTTACTGCACCTGAACCAATTTTGCATCTTGTTTTTCATTTATTCAAAAACCTACAAAACAATACAAAAATATATTAAACTAATAAAAATGAATGAAAACACACAAATATTTGAACCTAAAAATACTTGATTTGTTGGTAAATAAACCACTCATCACTAACCCATTTTTAACTACAAATTTGAAAGATAAAAATTCATATTTGATGGAAAAATCAATGGAGCAAGTTGAAAATACTGAATTGAAACCTGTTGATGAAGATTCACTTGAAGTACATTAATCTGGAGACTAATTACCAAAAGCTTGGAAAATGGTAACGATCATCCTACCGAGAAAATCACTGGTGATATTGAATGAGGTGTAAGTACTAGATCTTATCTTGGAATATTGTTAACAATCGTGTATTCGTATATTAAATTGAACCTAAAATATAAATGACACTATTGATGATAAATCTTTGATCATAGCGATGCTAGAGAAATTGATCAATTTGAGAAAAAACAAAGTTTGGACTTAATACCAAGACCTAATAACCATCCTGTTATTGGAACAAAATGGGTATTTTAAAATAAAAAGGATGAGTCAGGTGTTATTATTAAAACTAAAGTAGGATTATAGCACAAAGTTTAAATCAAGAAGAGGGTATAGATTATGATGAAACTAATGCTCTGGTAGTTAGATGAAACTATTTCGTATGTTACTTTCTTTCGCTTGTGCTAAAGATTTCAAATTATTTCAAATGAATGTTAAAAGTGTATTTTTAAATGGTATCATATCTGAAGAAGTTTATGTTGAACAACCTCTCAGTTTTGAAGATGAAAAATTTTCAGATCATGTTTTTAAATTGATGAAAGCACTTTATGGCATCAAATAAGAACCTAGAGCTTGGTATGAGAGATTAAGTGGATTTTGTTGATCCCGAGGTTTTGATAGACAATTAAGGGTTGATATTTTTTATGGAACTAACGTGTTTGTTGAGTGTTTTAGTACAAGAAATTCTATTAAAGATTAAACCATGAAATAATTATCAAGGATGCAAAGATTGAAGTTGAGAAAGTAAAAAGTGTTGAAGATTTCGAAGAAATTAGGTGAACACAACTTAAACACTCTTTTGCTCTTAATGTATCCATAATTAGGATCACACACGACATAAATTGATGAATTATATATTTGTGTGTTTAATTTTAAAAAGTATTGGTGTTAGCCTAGAGATTGATCCAAGAGGAGGGGTGAATTGGATCTATAAAAAAAATTCATAAAATATTTCTACAAAAATCTTAAATCAAACATGTTAGTTCTTGTGATTGTGTGTGCAACGGAATAATCAATCAAATCAAAATAATCAAAGTAAAGAGTAAGGGATAGAGAAAATCAAACCGCAAGACACGAGAGATTTGTAGTAGTTCGGCAAAACCTTTTTGCCTACTCTACTTCTCCGCACTCCCGATGGAGAGTTATAATTCACTAATCCTTAATCTTCTTACGCGTAAAGATAAAACCATTTACAACCTTTCAATCTTCTTACGAGTGAAAATAAACCTTTCACAATCTTCTAATCTTCTTACAGGTGAAGATCAAGCCGTTCACAATCTTCTTTCCGGCTAAATCGGTCCGACACAACCAAAGACACCTCCTTTAGTCCTCTTCAACTTCTTCACAAGTTGGTCTTTGATGTGGTTATATTGAGGTTCTTCTTACTTGGATATTTCTATGAAGTATAATCTCTTATTACAACACTCAAAATGGTTTTGTATTCTAACTTACAAAACTGACCTTGGAGCTTTAAACACTCTCAATAAATATTACAATACTTTGACTCACTAGTGTTTAGTGTTTCTCACAAATATCACTCAAGAATATGAATAGACTTTAAGTACAAGAGTGATCATACAATAAGTGTAAGAATAAGAATCAAAATGATATTGCTAAAGAATATTGCATGAAAACTTAAAGATATTTGGTATATAACCCTTGTAAGCTCTCGTATGTGATTCTTAATTATCCCAGTTATTCGGCCTTCATTTATATAGCCAAATATGGTATAATATCATCCAATAATAGATTCAAAAGTCCTTATAACCATTGAGACTTGTCCTCTAAAGAGTAGAAGCAAAGAAGGCTCCTAGGCACAAGTCTACTCAGCAAATTTCAGAAATTCTGCAACTTTGTTCCTGAGAAAATTGATCATATCTTCCAAATAATACAAGTAGAACCCATATGAATTTATTATGATTTTAAATCCCTTTGAATAATATTTCCAACCATATATGGTGCACCTGATTTGAACAAGATTTGAGAGAGATATGTTATTTTAAATAGACAAAGGTCCAGCTCGGATTTTAACTAGCAGCTACTGGTTTTTTGGATAAACGGCTATATTTGGATAATAAGGACAGATCCAAAAAATTCATACTAAACATATAATTAAAAATTATTTAATTAACTTTCCATATAAAGCAGAATCACTTCATTTGGACTCGAAATGAGTAAGATATGGACATTTAAGTGAGGAAAGGTTCAGACTGCATTTTTCAAAACAATTGTTGTTTTATGAGAAAACATTCGTATTTGGACAACCCAAACAACTTGTACCGACATACAATTAATATAGTGTGAACGATATTTGAATTATATTTTCAACCATCTAAGATTCATTAATTTTGGACAAGTATTGAGAGAGTTATGTCATTTTGAATACACAAGGGTCAAGATCCACATTTTCTTATGGTAATTTGAATAAAGAGTATAGTGTCATTCTAATGATCATAAATACAACTCATGATTTCATGCAAAACATGATTTTTCATGCAATATAGTAAAAATGCCGATTAATTATCAATATCTAATATTATCAATTTGATTATATATATCATGAACATATCTTAATCAATCATATAAGCATATTGAACATATTAGGATAGAGATATCACAAATGTATGCATATATTGATCATATTATCATTGTAAGCATATATTGAGTATTTTGAAAATTAATGCATGTAAGGTGTGTATTGAACTCATCATATGATGATATAAATATAGTTAAATATATTAGATCAAATATATCATATTGTTATTGTATAATAACTATTTTAGCATGTTGTATCAAGCAATGCATGCAATGTATCTTTTGATCACATTGAAAACAAGTTTTCTCAATTTAAGTATATTATGATGAATATGTGAATTTTTCAAGTAATCACATATTGAACAATCGAATCACATGTATCATGATATAATCAAATAATAATCATGTTTAAATCATAATATCATGAATGTATGCACTCTCGGTGTATATGTGTGTGTGTGTGTGTGTGTGCATCCTAATGAGTCAAGGTATATAATCTCTTCAAGAGTAACATCCTATAGACTTAATCTTACCTAAGTCTTGTGCTCTTCATATCGAGATTATACCTACATTTCACAATTAAAACTCCATAGTAGTTAGCACATGTAATGAATAATTGAATCTTAATACCTGTACTTAAGATATCACTTTGGTTAGTATACTCAAGGTATGATTCAATTTTTTATACCATAGAACATATAATTTGTGTCTAATAATATCAATGTGACATCATTATATCATTAATATTGACATTATTAAAACACATATTGTGACATCATCAAAATACATATATTGACATCATCAAGACATATATATCAACAATAGGATCCTAATTTGTATTCAATTATTTGCTCCAATGTGTAATTGAAAAATAAAAATTGACCTAAGTAAGATTAGTATTTAAAATTAAATATTGGGGTCAAATGTGTTAATTGAGAAAATAAATCGATTAAAAAAATTAAAACGTTGAAGTTTGGAGTTGAAATAAGTTGAAAATGAAAGAATCGAGCAATGATTAGTCAACTGAAGGGAAGAGGATCAGTCAACCGAATGGCGTAGGGATGAAAAAGAAAAACTCTCTAAATCGATCGGTTAACAGACTAAGAGAGATAAGTCAACCGAATTGGCCAAGTGAAACTTTCTGTATCGATCGGTAAACCAACCGAAGTAGATCGATCAACTAACCAGTGCTCTATTTTGGCCTAGAAATACATGCTGTATTGATCGGTCAACCGACCATGGATGGTTCGGTTAACCGACTACCCTTTAAGGGCTGGCCTGGCATACACGCTATTGCAAAATTTAGTTGCTATTGGTTACTCACAAGTGTACGAGGTCGAACAAGTAATAAAGTGAGTGAGTGAGTATCGTTTCCACAGGGATTGGTAAAAAGAAATTAACTAAGTACTGCAATTAGAATGACATAATTTTATTTAAGCAATCAACAATAACTTGGTGATAATTTTGATTATAATTAAGTAATGATTGACACAGAAATTAATAAACTAATGGGCTTTTATGGAACCTTCGATAGAAATAAAGCTCTAGGGGAGTTGAAATCACTTGTTGAATTATACTAATCCTTAAGTTTGTTAATTGAATTCATGTCCAATTATTAGCCGTGGGTATCTAAATTAACCTTACTTCCACTTCTCGAATGCCAAGTGAGATAATTTGTATAATTATTTGAGTTAATATCTCTGTTCAACTCAACTAATTATCCAATTATTACGTTTTACCCGTCAAATGGCTACCCATATTATATTAGCCTCTCGCACTCAATACAATAATTGTTGTATTTCTCCTGTTTCAATATATAAGATTATCACCTCTCGAATGCCTAATCTTATACATCTAGGATATCTAATTTACCTTTCATTTAAATTAGCTAATAAGCAAAAAGAAATACAAATGATTTAAAAAGGAAATCCAATTAACAACATCTTAGGTTTTCAAAACATAGTTTTTACAAATTCATTCAACACCCCCTAGATAAAAACAATTTAGCCGAGCGTGATAATATCGTTCATCAACATATTTGTAATATCATTCAAATAGAAACTCATGATTCGTACTAAAGTAATAATCACAATCTCAGATCTGGCATAAATAGGAAGTAAAGAGATAAGGGAAGAAGAAAAACTAGATTTGATGAAGTGGTTTAAGTCTTCCATCTCTATTCCAAACTCCTCACTTCTAATGTTGTGATTTATCCAATTGAAATTCGTCAATTCTGCTCTCTAAGGTCTTGCTCTAATTCCTCCCCAAGCCTCCGCTGTCTAACCCCTCCTTCTTGGTCAAGAATGCTTCATTTCACATGCAGACCTATAGGTTGGCATGGCAACCCTAAGTCCCCACTGTAGCGCTGCTCTAATTATGATTAGGACAGTATTAGTGGCACTGCAGTGCCATTGTATTGGCGTTGTAGTGCCAAAAGGCGGTACAGGCTCACGCTGCAGCACTATCACTTTGGCACTACAATACCAGAGTGCGTTGGACGGCCACTTTGCAATGTCATCTGCTTGGCGTTATAGCCCTGAGCTACTATTGACCTCTTCCTCTCCATTTCACCTTTTTTATCCGTTTTCTCCGTTTTCCTGGGCCTACACAATAAAATCAAATGAAATTAGGAACTAACAACAAAAACACTAAAAATCACTCAAAACTAACACTTAATTATGAAGATATAATGATCAGAAATCGACTTATTAAATACCTCCACACTTAAGTTTTTGCTAGTCCTGAGCAAAATTAAGAAGAAAAAAAATTTGCAGTAAACAAACAAGAAAAACTCCCAAAATATGAAAATATAAGAAACCTAAACATTTTATGATTGTCCCAAATTGTCTCAATGCTCACTTTTTGTCCTCAACGTCTCCTAGCGCTTCGATTTCTAACGTAAGGTGATCCCTAGTGATGTTCTAGATTTTCAATAATTGGAGTTTATACAAAACACAAAAGTTTCTTAAAGCATGCACTAGGACCCTGACATTCGATCAAACGATAACCGAATTTGTTTATCCACCAAGAAAGTTCATAATTTCTCTTTTAAGAACAAGATTTCATAGGCCCAATTTAGCTCCACTCTCCACTAATGTAAGCTAAGTAAGCATCGGAGATCAATAGGACTTTAGTGGCTTGTAACGTTTGGCTAAGGTAATGGTTAGGTAATGAATGATATGTTTAGGCTCGTTTCACCTTAGGCACATCACTCACATTTTCGGACCTTATTAATTTCCAATAGAAACTCCCAAAATACCCCAATTACAACCATCTCCCTCATCACCCTTTTATTTCCAACAAATAAAAACATCACGTGGAATTACTTGAGTTATAAACACGCAAATGTAACTTTTTTTTCTTTTTACTAACATCGATCAAACGAGAAATAAAACCACCCGGAACAATACTGAGTCCCTCAAAGTGTGTCACGACTCAAACCCCCCCATGCTTGCATAACCCGAAGTCAACATAAGAAGAGAAAATATTCAAACATACCTAGAGTGTAGGGACTAGTATTTATTCGGCTTAAGACAATTTATGCGGGTGAAAAATGAAATGGCTATTAGGCTCGAAGGGGACTATAAAGGGATAGAATTCTATAAGTAGGCTTGAAAATGATCAAACGGTCTAAATAAATGCCTAAATCATCTATCCTAGACTACTTAGCTTGTGATTATGCCTCAAGTTTCACTAAATTCGGGTTCTAGAATCTTTACAGCGTCATGAATCAAGATTTGATGAATAATTGTCCTCCAGCCAACTAGATGATGAATGTCAACGTCTTTCGTGCATGTCAAAATTAGAAACGAGAGTGTCCTATACTCACCCAATGTTAAGCATACAGAAAACACAAGAGACACATTACACAAGATCTCAAAACATGACTTAGGAGATAATTTCATCATTAGTTAACAATCACCGGGACTAACGGAACAACTCACCAATTAAAACCAGTGTTTTTTAAACATAAATAAAAACACACTCAACACCTAACACCCAACGTAGTATGCCATCCCACCCCCATAACAAAACTAATCATTGTCCTCAATGATAACAGAGATAATTTAAAGTGCGTAGAGAACGAGAAGACATACTTAGGAGGCGAGAGCTAATGTCTCGCCTCCTACTAGTTTTCATCGTGGTATGGTGGCGGTGGTGGTGGAGGGTACGGCTGATATGGCTTGAATGGTTGCCGAAGATCATCTGGGAATGGTAACATTTGCGGGAAGTTCGGTATCCCTTGATTCGATTGCAATCCGAAGTGGGAGAACATTTGGCTCATCGTTTGGTAGCATGCAGCATCGTATTCAGCTCGTTGGAGATTCTAGTTGTGCTCTTGATCCGCTTGCAACGTCATGTATTTCTAGAAATGGTCTTGTCAACCCATCGCATATTGCTCGAAATTTGATTATCGAGCATGCAGTGCGTCGATCTGTGAGTTGTGCTACTATAGTAAGGCATACATATCAGACATAGAGGAGCAAGGTACAGCTCGCGATGGAGGTAGTCTGTATAAACCTGTCGCCTCATCAGCCTCGGCCTCATTCTTCAATATTTGATTGATTACGCTGTCAATGATAGCCTTTTTAGGTTGGAGGACTTATTGACCCTCTGTGTGGACACCGGCTGCTACAATAAACTCTATCAAAAAAGTCAGGAAAATAAAATCAACTGTGATATTATTAGGAGCATGCCGAATGGCAGAGCAAATCCGACTCCTGACATTGATGGTATAATCATTCTGAATAGAATACAGCATTAAAGCATGCTCTCGCGTTACCTCCGTCAAATGCGAGGTAGGAGACATCTTGGCATAGAGAAAGTGGTGCCAAACTTTGAGTGGTGTCGTAAGCTCCTTGGTCATGAAAATTGTCCAAACCCCCCACACAATGGACTATTCAATTACCCTCCCACAAATCGAGGTTGTGATGTCGTCAAGATTAGCGATTTTGGAAAATTGAGTGAGTTGGTCTACATCGGGGATGGGGATTTTGTAGTGCTTGTTGATAGTCGCACTATCAAACTTTATTAATTTCCCGCACACCGTCATGGAAAAATTCGACGCTTCTTTGGCATTAGCGTAAAATTCCCGCATAATTGTCATTGTTGCGGCAGCCGATTGGTGACAATAGACCTGCCATCCCGTGACTCGATGACATTAAGGATATTCGAATTTTGTGATTTCATCACTTCAAATCCCCTTTCTTTCTATCTGGCTCACTTACTTACCGAATCGTTGAATTATGCCTCAACTGTTGTGGATAAGAATCTTTGAGACTCATATGTGTGAGATGGAAGGTCTCGGCCCCACTTTGTAGATTTTTTCAACGAAATTTTCGATAATATAAAGAAATGAGGGGGTCAAAATTTCAACGGTTGATAAGTCTACACCACAAGAACAAGTATTCTATGGACCAATGTCAACCAAAATCAACCTGAGATTTGTGTTAAAATTACTGCACACTTTCAATGAATCCCCAATATCTTGAACAATACCACACACAAAGAAAGAGTCCCCTAAAAATCCTAATCAAATCTCTAACCAAGCCAAGATTCACGAAACTATATCAATAATAGGAACCAACCATATAATATCTCAAAAAACCACTACAATTCACTTACTTGAAGTCATTGGTCCGAGAGGAGTGATGAATGTTGAAATTCTTAAACCAATATTTGAGTGGATGAGGTTGATTGGAGAGATTAGGAAAAAAAAAATGAGGATTTTGAGGTTGGGTTGTGGATTTGAGGTATTTTGGGAAGAGAAAAATGAAGAGTTTCGGCTTTGGGGATGAGAAATGAAGGGAATCGGCTCTTTTGGGTTTTCAAAACAGAGGATCAGTGTTGCAGCGTGGGGGAAATGGCGCTACAGTGCTTTTATGGTGTTAGGGTTCTTTAAATGTCAAAGGGCTCACACTGCAACGCAAAAGAAGTAGCGTTACAGCGTCCAAAGGCACTAAAGTCTATCTGGTTGGAGAGGTTGCGCTGTAGCGCAAAGTGGGTTCACGCTCCAGCGCCAAAATGCAAAACATGGTTTGGGCAGGGGACACTGCGCTGGACTGGGGGAATTCTTCGCTACAGTGTGGATGTTTTGATGCATTTTTCTCAATCTTCTCTTCAGTTTTTGTGCTGCAATCCTATTTTTCTCTGCTACAGCGCCAAGTTTCTGTTCGGCACACCCAATTTTCAGATATTTTTTACGCTGCAACCTAAATTTACCTCACTGCAGCCCCCGTCTTCTGATTTGAACACATGATTTCTCATTTTCGTCTTCAGTTTCAGCCCAAAAACATGTATTCACATCCTGAAGAGTCTGCTCTAACATTGGCTCTCATTTTCGTCTTCAATTTCAGCTCAAGAATCCTCGTCTGAATCCCGAAATTGTATTCAAACTCTTTATATATATATATATATATGAAAATGACAAAATAAAAATCACTTGGGTTGCTTCCCAAGAAGTGTAAAATTTAACGTCCGTAGCTGGACTCAGCAATCGGTCTCTGTTTGTATCTTTGGGTACAATTTTCTCCACGAATCGCTCTTCTCCCCCATAGTAGTGTTTGTCTCTGACCATTCACTCGAAAGGACCGTTCGTCTTTTTCTTCTAATTCTACTTTGCCGAATGGGAACACTTGATTTACCTCAAATGGACTGGACCATTTTGATCTCAATTTTCCCGGGAAGAGCTTTAGTTAGGAGTTACACAGTAGTACTTGTTGTATGGGCCTAAACTTTCTTCTCAAGATCTGTTTGTCGTGCCACCTCTTGGTCCTCTCCTTGTAGATCCGAGCATTTTCATATGCTTCATTTTAGAATTATTCTAACTCGTTGAGTTGAAGAAATCGTTGCTCCCCGAAAGCCTTTAGATCAAAGTTAAGCTTCTTGATTGCCCAAAACACACGATGTTCCAACTCTATCGGTAAGTGTCACGCCTTTCCAAATACCTATCGATACAAGGACATTCCAATTGGTATTTTGAAAGAAGTGCGGTACGCCCACAATGCATCGTCAAGTTTAGTCTCCCAATCTTTCCGGTTTACATTAACTGTCTTATTGAGAATTGCTTAACTTCCCGATTAGATACTTCAGCTTGCCCGTTGGTTTGAGGATGGTAGGCTAATGCTACCTTGTGCCCTAGTCCATACATTTCCAAGAGAGCGTCCAACACCTTGTTGCAGAAGTGAGTTCCTTTATCACTGATAATAGCCCTTGGAGTATCAAATCGTGTTAAGATATCGCGATAACTGAACTTCAAGACAGTTTTGGTATCATTGGTAGGAGTGGCTACAGCTTCCACTAACTTAGATACATAATAAACCACCAGTAGAATGTATTCTTTGCCAAACGAAGGGGAAAATGGCCCCATAAAATCGATACCTCATACATCAAATATCTTTACCTCCAAAATATTAGTCAACGAAAGTTCGTGCTGCCTTGAGATATTACCCACCCTTTGACATCGGTCACAAGTTTTCACAAATGCATAGGTGTCTCGAAATAGGGTCGGCCAATAAAATCTGTATTGTAGCACCTTGGATGCAGTCCTTGTTGCGCCAAAATGTCCTTCATAAGGTGATGTATGACAATGGTATAGGATATTCTGAATTTCTTCTTCAGGAACACATCTTCGAATCACTTGATCGGCACATCTTTTGACCAATATGGGATCATCCCAAAGATAGTTCTTCACATCATGCAGAAATTTCTTCTTCTGAACACTAAACATATCCGGGGGTAACACATTACACGCAAGGAAATTAACAATATCTGCAAACCAAGGAAGTCTTACCATTACATTAAAGAGTTGTTCATCGGGAAAGGCTTCCATGATGCTTTCATCACTACCGACATCTTCGATCTCTAGTCTTGAGAGGTGATTTGCAACGATATTCTCACTACCCTTCTTATCACGAATTTCCACATTAAATTCTTGAAGCAACAAAATCCATCAAATTAAACAAGGTTTTACATCATTTTTCACGAACAAGTAAGGGATAGTTGTATGATCAGTATAAACAATTACCTCAGAGACAATAATGTATGATCGGAACTTATCGCATGCAAATACAACCGCCAACATCTCTTTTTCTGTAGTCGTGTAATTCTCTTGTGCATCATCAAGAGTTTTACTTGCATAATATATTACATGAAAAAGTTTTTCTCTGCTTTGGCCCAAGATTGCTCCAACAGCATAATCACTCGCGTCACACAATCTCAAATGGTTTGTTCCAATCGAGTGCGACAACAATTGGAGCTAAGATTAATTTATCTTTTATCATATTAAAAGCCTTCAAACATGAATTGTTAAAGATGAACGGAGTGTCTTTCTCTAGTAAATTGCATAAAGGCTTAACAATCTTTTAAAAATCCTTTATGAATCTTCTATAGAAATCGGCATGGCCTAGAAAACTCCGGACCCCCTTTACTTTCATTGGTGGAGGTAACTTCTCAATTATTACAATTTTCACTCGATCCACTTCATGTCCTTTGGAAGAAACCCGATGGCCTAGAACAATGCCCTCCTTGACCATAAAGTGACATTTCTCCCAATTTAGAACAAGGTTTTACTCCTCATATCACTTTAACACAAGCGATAAATTATAGAGGCAATGGTCAAAAGATGAACCAAAAACTGAGAAATCGTCCATAAATACCTCCATAATGTCTTCCACCATATCAGAGAATATTGCCATCATACACCGTTGAAAATTTGTTGGAGCATTGCATAATCCGAACGGTATAGGGCGGTATGCAAAAGTATGATATGGATGAGTAAAAGTATTATTTTCTCGATCCTCCGGTGCAATGGCTATTTGATTAGCCTGAATACCCATCAAGAGAACAATCATAGCCGTAACTGGCTAACCGGTCCAACATTTGGTCGACAAACAGAAAGGGAGAATGATCTTTCCTTGTGGCTTTGTTCAGCTTCCGAGGGATTGGAAGATTCCTTATTCCCCTCAAGAATATCCACTTTAGCCACATTCACTATTTCTCTAGGAAAGGCATCGAGGGCTATAATACAATCAGCTATACTATCTTCCTTTACATATTTCGTCACATCGACGTCCCTTATAGATAAAGAATTGGCGAGACTATGCGCCAAAGGGTCATTATGCACCACCTCCTGAAAGAACTCTTTAACGCAAGAGTCTATCATTTTGACCTGATTATAAGTAGGATTTTCTCCCAAGAACTTCATGGCCTCATAAATACTCAACTTGACTTCCTCTTTATTAACCCTTAAGGTCAGATTCCTGCTATGCACACCAATCAAAGCCTTTCCAATTGCTAGAAAAGGCCTCCCAATAATAATGGGAATTTCTTGGTCATTCTCCATATCCAACACGGCAAAGTCAACCGGAAAAATGAACTTATTGACCTTCACCAACACATTTTCAATAACTCCCCTTGGGTAGGTAAGAGATTGATCCACCATTTTCAAAGTAATAGTCGTAGGCTTAACTTCCCCAAGCCATAACTTCTGGAAGACAGACAAAGGCATAAGATTTATACTGGCACCGAAGTTACACAATGCCCTCTCGAAATTTGAACCTCCAATAGTGCATAGGATAGTAAAACTTTCACGATCCTTCAACTTCTACAATAATTTTCGTTAAAGAATTACACTACACTCCTCCATGAGCTTGACTGTTTCATAATCTTTGAACTTTTTCTTCTTATCCATAATTTCCTTCAACAACTCCCATAATTAGCCATTTTCTCTAATGCATCCGCGAAGGGAATATTGATATGAATTTTCATGAAGATCTCAAGAAACTTAGAAAATTAGGCATCCAACTTCTTCTTCTGAAACCGTTGTGGAAATGGTACAGGTGGGTTGATGACAAGAAGAATATCAAGAAACGAAATTGATCCTGGATTCAATTTTGGGACTTCTTTACTCTTTGCTTCCACATTAGTGTCTCTATCTACATTAGCTTCCACATTCAACTCATTTTCTATTGGCCTTGAATTATGAATCTCCTAGCCACTCCCAAATGTAATCACTTTGCAATCCTTTGGGTTAGTTTTCGGGTCACTTGGAAACCTTCCCGAAGATTACCCCTTGATAGAGCTAGTCAATTGACCGATTTGCATCTCAAGGGACTTTATAGTCACATTGATATTAGTGCATGTCATCTCGATGTTATCAAGCCAAGCTCATGTCTATTGAGACGAGTATGAGTCTCTCGCATTATACCCTGAGTTTCCTTCACGAAACGATTAGTTTGGCTCATGAAGGTAGCCAAGATATCTTCAAGGGAAAGTTTATTCTTTTCCACTAGTTGTTGCGAATGACGATTTTGTTGTTGTTGAAAGGACCCTTGTGATTGGAGATGATAACCAGGAGGAGCTTGAAAGGTATTCTGATTATTTGCAAAAGAAACATTTGCATGATTTCGAATTCTGGGGTAATAGTGAGTCGAGATGTTATTTGCAGTCTTAAAAGTGTAAGCTCGATTATTGATAAAGTGACAATCCTCAAACTTGCCTTCATTTACTGGTTGGGACCTCTCAACTAAAATCCCCACTTCTCTGCATGACAACGTGTCCTTAGCATTCAAAGATGCAAACTGTGTTGTAAGCTTTGACACTTGGGCTAACAAGGTAGCTTGAGGTTCCACCTCTTGAATATCGACTACCTTTCATCCCGTATTCCGCTGATTGGGCCATTGAAAATTGTTGGCTGACATTTCCTCCAATAACACTTTAGCTTTCCCAGGGGTTTTAGACAGCAAAGAACCCCCAAATGCGGCGTCTACAATAGTTCTAATTGAAGCCAGCCTCTTGCTCGATCCTGAAGGGAGAATGGGAATAACCTCAACCGTATAACATCCTCTGTAACTCCATTGATCTTCAACGTATCACAAATCTCCAAGAAAATAGCTAAATGAACATTGGGGTCTTTATGTGCAAGTCCACCATATTGATTTTGTTGAACCATGTTGGTTAGGGCGGGCTTCAATTCGAAGTTGTTAGCCTGAATTGCTGGTCGTCTGATCCGAGAATAATTGTCATGCACAACGAGTCAAAATAATCCCTAAGAACCCATTGTTGTTGTTGTTGTTGTGGTAGTGGTGGTACAGGTTCATCACCACTATTTTCCATTTCCTGAGCTCAGTTTCTCTTTAATTTTCTTAGTTGTCTGAGTGTAGGTTCAACTTCTGAATCAAGATGAATGATTTCCGAGCTTCAAGCTCTTAATATGCACCTTGCCAACCACAAAACATAATGACCAAGATTAGAACAAAAATAAAAATGACTAAATTAAGATCAGGTCAATTGGTAGTAATATTAGCTAAAATTTCTAAATCATTCAATCCCCGGAAACGGGGCAAAAAATTTGTTGCAAAATCTAGTTGCTATTGGTTACTCACAAGTGTACAAGGTCGAACAAGTAATAAAGTGAGTGAGTGAGTATAGTTTCCACAAGGATTGGTAAAAAGAAATTAACTAAGTACCACAATTAGAATGACCTAATTTTATTTAGGCGATCAACAACAATTTGGTGAGAATTTTGATAAAAAATCAAGTAACGATTGATAAGGAAATTAATAGACTAATGGACTTTTATGGAACCTTCGATGGAAATAAATCTCTAGGGGGGGGTTGAAATCACTTGCTGAACTATATTAATCCTTAAGTTTGTTAATTGAATTCATGTCCAATTATTAGCCGTAAGTGTCTAAATTAACCTCACTTCCATCTTTCAAATGCCAAGTGAGATAATTTGTATAATTATTTGAGTTAATATCTCTATTCAACTCAACTAATTATCCAATCATTACGTTTTTACCATTAAATGGCTACCCAGATTATATTAGGCTCTCGCAGTCAATAAAATAAATGTTGTATTTCTCCTATTTCAATATATAAGATTATCACCTCTAGAATGCCTAATCTTACACATCTAGGATATTTAATTTACCTCTCGCATAAATTAGCCAATAAGCACAAAGAAATACAAATGATTTAAAAAGGAAATCCAATTAACAACGTCTTAGGTTTTCAAAACATAGTTCTTCCAAATTAATTCAACACCCCCTAGATAAAAATGATTTATCCAAGCATGATCATTTCATTCATCAACATATCTTTAATATCATTCAAATAGGAACTCATGACTCATACTAAAGTAACAATCACAAATCTCAGATCTGGCATGTACAAGAAGTAAAAAGATAAGGGAAGAAGAAAAGCTAGATTTCATGATGTGGTTCAGGTCTTCAATCTCTATTCCAAACTCCTCGCTTCCAATGTTGTGATTTATCCAATTGAAATCTTTCAATTCTGCTCTCCAAGGTCCTGCTCTGATTCCTCTCTAAGCCTCCGATGTCTAACCCCTCTTTCTTGGTCAAGAATGTTTACTTTCACATACAAACTCGTAGGTTAGCGGCTTAGCCCCAAGTCCCCGCTGCAGCGCCACTCCAATTACGATTAGGGCAGCGTTAACAGCATTGGAGCGCCATTATATTAGCATTGCAGTGCCAAAAGGCAGTGCATGCTCATGTTTTAGTGCTATCGCTTTGGCACTATAGCGCCGTAATGCGTTGGATGGCCATGCTTCAGTGTCGTCTGCTTGGCACTGCAGCCTTAAGCTGTTGCTAACCTCTTCCTCTCTATTTTACCGTTTTCATCCATTTTTTCCATTTTCCTTAGCCTACTCAATAAAATCGGATAGAATCTGGAACTAACAACAAAACCACTAACACTCAAAACTAATACTTAATTATGAAGATATAATAATTAGAAATTGACTTATCACACGCTGTATTGATCGGTCAACCGATGGTCTCGAGGTCGGTCAACTGACTGTCTAGTTGAGATTTCGAGGGTTTTAATGATCTATTCAATACTAGCCATTTTTGGCATATCTGATTGACATATTTCGAGAATTTGAATATATTTAAGATATAACACATCTATTTTGATATCTCTATAGATATGGTACAAATAATTGAAGTGTTTTTCAATTTGGTTCAGTAAATATTTCTTATCTTTGTGATTGAGAAATAATTTGTGGACTTAATTGAAAGATTTAAAAGATATATTTAAGTGAATTATACCAGGATTGAATGGTTATGATATATGGGATCTATACGTTCACTTTAATGTTATATGTTGTGGAAACTAGCCATTAGAGGACTTATTTCAAATCAGCTTAAATAGACATGGGAATTTCATATCATAATACACTACATCATCAAGAACTATCAAGTTCCTGAGCTTTTCTAAGAGAAATTATTCTGAGATTTATTTGAGAGATCAATTGTGAGATTATTGTGTGAGAAGTTCTTGAGATAAAATGCTAATTATTTTGGCATCACCAATTTGAGCTATCTAGCGATTCAATCTACATTATTTCAGTGGTTTTCCTGGTGAGATCTTTCCAAGTTGTTGACCTTATTTTTAATTTCATATTATTATTGATTTCTTGGTTGAAAGATCATAGTAAAATCGTTTTCAAATTTTAAGAGCATAAAAATTATTTTTTAAAACAATTTTTGTGATTATCTAATCACGTGCTTAATTTTGTGCAACCCATACATATTATAATTAGATATTGAATTCCTCACTTAAATTCTATCACTAGTAAATTTTGGGACATTAATCAAGTTTAATTGTGTTGAGATGGTAAAAGCTCCGAGTTGAAAGAAACTCGTTATTTTTGTAATTGGTGAGTTTGTGCGGATTAAATACAGTTGGGTTGTATCTGGTAAGGGTAGCTTAGGTTTCAATCTTTTCTGAGAAAAATATTGAGGTTTGATCTTTACCTAGAGTATAAAAATGTTAGGTTATTCTTTTCCCTTGAAAAGAATTAAGTGTGAATTCTTCCTAAATAGAGTTCATTTTTGAGTGACTTGTAAAGGTTCAATCCTTACTTAGAAAAAGGATACTTGGAGTATTTATGAGGTTTGATTCTTAGCTTGGTAAAAGAATTAGGTTGTGATTCTTCTTGTAATAGAATTAGGTTAGTCTTAAGCCTGCAAAAAGATAGGGTTCTTCCTTAACCTATGAAAATAGAATTATAAAGATTGATTCTGAGCTTGTGAAAAAAATCATTATGAGGGTTTGGTTCCTACCTTTAAAGGAATCTGAGCTTTTAGTGGGTGTGAATCTCCATGGAGCTCGGGGGACTAGATTAAGCAAGGCTAGCTTGTTGAATCAAGATATATCGTGGTGTTCTACCTTATTTATTTTCTTTACATTTTGTTTGAGTGTGTACTTAGTTTAAATACTTATCCGCTACGTAACAAGATAATGATTGATTTAGGATAAAATTGATTATTTGATTAATTAAGTATTTAAGATTTAAATTGTTTAAATTTTATAACTACCCAATTAACCCCCTCTTAGATAGCTCACTGAGCCAACAGATTTATTTTGGAAAAAGTTTTAAAAACGGTCTAGATGACATTACCTTGTTTATCAAAGAATCTGACAATAAGGTTTTGTTAGTACAATTTGATGTTGTTGATATCATTTTTTATTTAAATAACAAGATCGTATAATACGATAATCATATATGGGGAGGTTTTCTTGGTTAAATTTCTTTCAATGAACATGGTTATTGTTGAACCTAATGTTTTGATGGACAATTAAACATTGATATTTTATGGAATTGATCATTTTATTGAGTGATTTCAAATTAAAAGTTCCATATGTAGAAATGAGAAAACGAATAAGTAAAAAATATTAATCATTGAACAATTTATGGAGTGATCATTAAATACTCAAAGGAATTCAAGACGGATACAGGATTGTTGGCCCAAAGAGCTACTCAAGAGGGGGGTGAATTGGGTAGTTATTAAAATAAAACAATTAATTCCTTTAAATACAAATAATCCACTAAACCCATGATTCTTTTCCTAAGTAAGAATCAAACCCTTACAATCTCGATCCTTTTCACAGGCTCAAAATCAACTTTTACAATTATCCTTTCCCAAACTCTAGAAGGACCTTATCTTTTTACCAAACTCAAGAGTAACCAAATTCTATTACAGGAATAATCAAAACCTAATCTTTTTAACAGGCTAAAGTTCAAACCTACCACTCCCTTACACTTTTACACTTATCATTTTCTCAGGTTTAGGAAGAACCTTTACAATCACTCAATTCTATTATAGGGAGAATCAAAATATAATTCTTTTTAAGGGAAAAGAATAATCTAAACTTTTTGCAGGACAAATATTAAACACTAATCTTTTTCATAGAAAAAAGATCGATACCTAACTACCCTGACTAGACACCGTCCCAAACTTGTCTAATCCGTTCAAACTCACAAATACGAAAAAATGCAAGTTTCTTCCCACAAGAAACTTCTACCACCTCAATACAAATATACTCAATTAATATTTTGAATAATTACTACATGATAAATACAATGTGAGGAAAATAAAATCTAATTAATTAACAAAGTGGTAGTACAATTTAAGCACATAATCAGATAATCAAATAAAATCGTTTAAAAGGATTTTCAGGCCCTTAAGTTTAAAACGATTTTCTAAACAATCTTATACCAAGCAATCACTAATAATATAATTTCAAAGAAAATAACAAAGTTTGGAAAGATCTCACCAAGAAACACCTAAGATAATTATAGTATCGTAATAGAACACAAATCAGTGACGCCTAACCTCAAGCTCTTTTAGATCAAGAACATAGAATAAATCTCTCATAGAAATCTTAGCGTAAATATAACTCTGAGAAAAAGCTTGAACTGATTATTCTTAATGTGTTGATCCCAATTCCCGCAGGTTTATATTAATAAACAAATATCAAGACCTCCAACGGTTAGTTTCTAAAATATATGACTCTGAAAGACATTCTTAGACCCCATATAACATTACCTTTCATTTCAAGAGTATTTTACTTAAAAATAACTTTCGATTCTCTCAAATAAGTCTTCGAAACTATTCTCAATTTAAAACCATACAAATAGAAAGTATTAATCCATTTAAATTACGAGAATCTCAAAGTATATGGACCAAATCAATTGGGATAATAGAATAGGTAGACCATATCTTAATTAGGTTCAAATCCCCTAAATCCGTCCCTTGAAATCCTAAAAAACGGATAGTTTTTTACTAAGAGACCAAGTCACATGAAAACCTCAACCGACTCAGTCGGTTGACCGAGCCCTAACGATCGGTTGTCCGACAGATCCTGTACCAAATTTTAACCGTTGGCTGTAGGCCAATCGGTTGACTGACTGCCTCTAATTAGTTGACCGATTGGATCAGAGTGATCCAATTTTCTCCCAATTCTCCTTGTGACTCAAACAGTTGACCGACCCATTTTATTCGATTAACCAATTGGATCAGTGTACTCACTTCCTTCACCAATCCATCCACTGTTTCAAATTGGCAACCTCTTTAATTCGGTTGACTGACTGGATCAGGAGCACTTTATTTTAGCTTCAAAACTCAATTTTAATTTGGTTAACCGATTGGTTTTCTTGGTTGACCGATTTGACTAGAATACTTCATTTTGTATACTTTAAAACATGTTTTCTATTTAGGTCAATTATCAAATTCATTTCACATAAGGAGCACATTCAATATCTTAAATTAGGATCTTAAACTCTATCATTTCATATCAAGACATAGGCAAAAATAACTCATTTAAAATATCGTGTGTGATCCTAATTCGGGTTGTATTAAGAGCATAAGAGTAAAGAGTTGTTTTCATCTATTTTTCTTCAGCGTCATCAAAGCTCTTTATGTCTTCATTATATCCATCTTGAACCTTTTATGTTTTCTTGATCAATTCTTCTTCTTAACCAATTGTATGGAACTCTTTTCTGCAACACTCAACAAAATTATTAGTTCCATAAAAAATATCAATACTTAATTGTTCCTAAAAACCTAGGGTTCAACAAGGATGAAGATAATGAAGATGTTCAGAGCATTGAAGACATTGAATACGTTTAGGTGAATTGAATTGGCAAAACTACTTCATATCTTTAAGTGTTTTGAATCTAAAAAGTTTTGGAAACCAAATCAAACTTTTCTAAAAGTATTTTTAAATAAAACATACCTATTTTGATAGTATATGATATATGGGGTATTAAAGAGTCATTTTAGGTCTTGTAATTTGAAAACTAGCCGTTGGAGGTTTAGTTAGAAGTCTATATATAGATATCTCCATTTTTTAAATGAATTAATGAAAAACATTCAGCCATTGCTATTATAAGAGAGTGATTTATGCTAAGAAATTTATAAAAGAATATTATCGAAAGAGTTTTTGATCGAAACGCGAAAAAGTATTTATCACCAGTCTTTATTCTTTAATGAGTTATTGTAATCATTTTCAAGAAATCCTGGTGAGATACTTCCAAGTTAATTAAAATATTTTCTTAGATTATTTATTTGATTACTTGGATTAAGTTTTTTAGAAAAATGGTTTTCAAATCTAATATTGTGAAAATATTTTAAAATGATTTTTATTTGTGAAATCTGATTATTTGTTATTTGTGCTTTAAATTGATTAAAATCAGATATATGCCTCACATACATTCTATCACATAGTTTTCAGGACATTAATCGATCGTAATTGTTTTGAGATGGCAAAAGCTCCTGTGGGAAGAAACTTGTGAATTTTTTGTATTTGCGAGTTTGAGCGGATTAGACATATTTGAGACGGTATCTAATTAGGATAGTTAGGGTTTAATCTTTAGCCTGAGAAAAAATTAGGGTTTAATCTTTAACCTGTGAAAAAAATATGGTTTTGATTCTTCCTATAATAGAATTAGGGTAAGATAAGATTTTTCCTAAGTTTGTGAAAATAATAAGTATAATAGTGTGAGAGTGTAAAGGGTTGATTCTGAGCCTGCGAAAAGAATTAGGATTGTATGAGTTCGGTTTCTACCTGGGAAAGGAATCAAGGGTTAGTGGATTGCGAAATTCCTATGGAGCTTGGAAGACTGGACGTAGGTAAGAGTAGCTTGCCGAACCAGGATAAATCATTGTGTGCTGCATTGTTATAATTTTGTTATTTGAGAGTGCACTTAGTTAAACATATTTTCGCTGCTTAACAAGATAATAATCAATTAAGAAAACTGATAACTTGTGTTTGAATTAATTGTTTAAATTTTTTGTAACTACCTAATTTACTCTCATCTTGGGTAGATCTTTGGGTCGACAATTACGATATATCGATAGATGTGACTCACATACAGAGAAAACATATTATAAGGAAAAAAACCTATAACATGTTTTCTTCTAGAAATGCCAATTTGGAATTATACCAATTTTAATTGATCAATTAATTGGTAAAATAATTTATTAATTAATTAATTTTACCATCCAATTTTTGTTATGAACTTAACGAGTCACAAAGAACAGAAATTTGAAGTTAGAAAAGTCCTTGAAAAATGAATGAGTGGTAATGTTGAACTTAAGAAATTTGAGGGTCAAAGTGTTAATATAGAAAATAAACAATCTAGGGTTTTGAATCCTGGACAAATTTTATATGGTAAAAAACCCTAATAGCCGCCTACCTTAGAAAATATGTCCAAGCTCTTGGAATTTTTGGCCATAGCTTCTTGAGCATTGTTTTTGAAATTTCATTTTCGGAATTAACACCTATTGATTTGAATCTTAATACACCCTAGATTAAAATGAGAGCCACTCCTGATTCTTGGGATTAGATTCATTCTTAGAAATCCCAACAACACTTTTTTACACTAGATATTCTCTGTGGATATTATTATAGGTAATAAACTTGTGTTACTTCTGAGAGAATTAATCTCTTTTGTTGATTCCTAATTGTGTCCAGATGCTCTTAGAAAAGACTATTCAAATTATGCCTTGTAAACTACTAGCCTTGAAGCTGAAGTGACGGAAGAGAAAACTAATATATTAAATGTGATTTTTTTTTTTCATGTTTGAATGTTAATACATATATATCCATCTTAGAGGGATTGAATAATAAATGTGATTTAAATTTTTTTAATACTCCATTGTGTAAAACTTGTGGTTTTAATATATGATCCCTTTGTATAAGCCTTCATCGAATATAAAGGCTATCTTTTCCTTGTTGAGGAGATACATGTTGATCTTGTTGTAGCCTGAAAAAGCATTAAGGAAGCTCAACAACTAGAATCCAGTTGTTGCGTCCACAATAATTTCGATCTTGGGGAGGAGAAAACAATCCTTCGAGCATGTCTTGTTGAGGTCAGTGAAATCTAGGCACATGCACTATTTGCCCATTTTCATTTTTACCAGGACCACGTTGGCTAACCAAAATATAAATTAACTTCCTCGATAATCTCATCGTCAAGCAACTTCTTCGTTTCTTCGTCTATGATCTTCTTTCTTTTAGGTCCAAACTTTTTTTTTTTTTATGAAATGAAAGGTGGCTCAAATGTCTGTGTAAGCAATGCATTGATATGTTCAGATAAATCTTAGTCAAGTCTCCATATGACCAAAATAACACGTCATTGTTCGCTCAGAGTAAGTCAACGAGTTTTCCTTTGACTCTTCGAGCAGCATAGAGTCGACCTTGTCATTGGGATGAGGTTAGATTTTATCCAGTTGGACAACCCTTGGATCAATAATCTCTCATTTCTTTGGAAATTCTGCCATATCTCTGGGAATAATGACCTTATCATTTCCCCAAACTTGTTGTTTCTATTTGGGAATCTCCATTTTGGTAATGAAGTATTCCCTTTCCATGCTCGAACTCCCTCATACTTTTCCTAACTCCAATTTCTATCGCGAACTTCATAGTTAATTGGTATCTTGACGTGACGGCCCTCGACACCTTCAAGTAAGGTCGGCCTATAATAGCGCTATAAGCACATGGATAGTCTACTACCATAAAACTCGTGTCCAGGGTAGCATGTGTACACTTTGTCTCGGTAGTGACTTCCATTGTAATCCAATCCAACGGTTTGACAATTTTACCACCAAAATCAACGAAGAGCATCATCATAGGTTCCATCTTGTCGTGGTTGGTTCCCATCTTGTTGAATGTTGCAAGGTAGATTATTTGTACTGATCTCTCATTGTCAACTAGCACTTGCCCAACGCTATAGTTGATGATCTGTAGAATGACGATAATAGTATCATCGTGAAGATGGGATCCCTCTTAAGTCCTGCTCGATGAACGTGATAACTTATTGTTTATTTACTGAGGACTTAGTTACTTGGAATACATAATATTCTACTTTATTTTCTTCCTTTTGGGTGTCAACCTTGTGGCCAACATTGGAAATCCCTCCCAAAGTGAATCCTGCATAGATGGCCCTTATCTATCCTGCCCCGGTCAATCTTGAACTTCTTATTCTCTTTGTTTGTATGGTTCTCAGTTCGCTATTAACCTTTTCAAGTGCCCAGTCTGAATGAGTTCTTCGATCATTTTTGAGGTTGTAGAAATTGTTGGTAGTGTGGTCGTGATGCAGGTGGAAATTCCACTATTTGTTGGAATTGCCAGTCTTTCCCTTATTCCTCAAAAGTTAGGGCCACCTGACCAACTACTTGTCCCTTATCTGCATTAAGACTATGCCTAGTGGTGCATTTAAGGAAGTTAAATTCTTGTAGCGAAGGTGAGATATCGGCTTTCTCGACACTTTATCAAACCCTTATTACTCTTTGTCATTTCTCTTATTCTTCAACCTAGTCTCCTCCCAACCAGGTCTATTGTAACTTGACTCTCCCACTTTTTCTAGGCCTACAACTACTTTCTATTTCCCTTTATGATTATCTTCTTATTCAGCTCAGGTTCGGTAAAGATGCTCAGTTGATACTCCTCTTGTTCTTAACCGAGCTTGATACTCCTAGCTAGTCCACATTTGTGTGATAGGAGTTTAAGTGCTTGACAGGGTTGGTATTCCCTTGATAAGTCTCGATCTGCGATGATAACTTGAAGTTCACGGGCACTTTGTCTTTCAACACCCGTTCTTCTTCACTATATCTTGAACATTAAGCTCCATCTTTCAAATCTAATCGAGCTTCTTATTTATCGTGTTAACTTGAGCTCGAAGGTCACTATTAGCTTCATTTTAAAGGCCTTAATAGTGGATCCTCAAGAAAATTCCCAAGAAATGAATCATATTATGGGACATCGCCAAGGGACAAATTCATTCATCTCCTACTTACCCAGGAGTGGGTCAGAATATTCCTCGAGGTAACCACATAATTCTGTCTTTCTATTGATCGAACTAGTTGTACTCTCAGGCTGAGCCACAAGTGTACACTAGACACGTGCTTAGGCGCATGAGCTACTCGGTGTAGACACCGCATTTTGTCCTGCCATTTGTTCATTTTTGTAAAAGTCTCGCATCTAAAACGCAAATTCTGAAAAAAAAATCTTAAACTATGTTTAAAGTGACGAATTCACACCTTAGATTCACGTGTTTAATTTTTACTTGATGTTTTGAAAAAAAAATACAAACAATAATAATAATGAAAAATAAATTAAAAAATTGACAATTTGAAGAAATTCGGCAAAGAAATAAAGTTTTGGGCTAAAATCATAATTTCTAAAAGCTAATTGGGGTCTAAATTGTTTAAATTGAAAGTGTATTTGCATACAACATCACTTTAAATTGAAAGTGTTCGCGGCTTGAGCTAATACACCCTGAAGCCATCCTGGGTTCCTTGAGGATGGGCTCTTAAGCAAACTGAGCAAGGGTATTGATCAGGATATCTAGTGCCTAGTTCGTTAGGTCTTCGACGATTTTCTCGGTATTGGGTAGTGTCATCGGTTACTGTTAATAGTTTGGAGTCACATATTTGACACGCAATTTCGGTTCGCATGTAGGTAACGTGACATTATTTCTCCTTGTAGCTTTTTGGCACTAGTATTATCAAACAAGGTGAGAAATAATAATACTTCGAAAATATGTGAAAATAATGTCAGTTGTATAATTAGCATGAATCATGCTGATAAGTTCAGTACCCATTATTATTCCATATCTTATCCACAACATTGATTGAGATACATGTTGGGTCATGATGCAACTACTTATACATGATAGGTGCAATTTTCCTTTAAAAATAATTCAAAATATGTACATTTAGTCAGAAGGCCAATGCTGGTGAAACAAATGTGAAAAGGGGTAAAACATGGAAAGAGAAGTGTACAAGAAATGCCAGATGTGGCCACCTTTTACTTGCAGCACTTGGATCAATTAATATCGATGCGTGTATGAGATGAAGTACTTCAAATACGCAAGTCTTCCGACTGTAAATTTCTATGGTCTCACTTGAAAGTGGCATTTTCGGTTGTACCCACAACGAATAACAATTAAAAAAAAAAAAAAAAGGGGCATCCACAGCAACTTTTTTTTTTTTTTTTTTTCTTGGCAATGCACCGATTAAGCCTATTCGTTTTTTTTAACCAGCAACTACTTTTGTATATTTCTGACCAAAATATTCCTCATATATAACTTTCAATGCTAATACCAAAATACAAGAATTTTTTCGTAATATCAAAATACAAGAATTTTTCCGTAGTTCCCGATATTGTAAAATTAATATTTTTATATTGTATTAATTAATAAAATGTTTTTTTTTTTACGATATGCTAATCATTTTTTTTGGACGTATGAATCGTATTATGCGTAGATGTTACATGTAACATCCAAAGGTAATGTCGAATGTAACATTCAAAGAAACAGTCAGTTGTATTTTTTTATCCAATATTGCAATACATTTGATTTTTTTTTTTGTGTCGCATCTTTCAATGTGTATATTGAATGTAATATTGTCTAATATTGCCAAAATTCAAAATAAAAATTAATGGAAGTTATATGTAATATTTATAATCAGTAATTATTTTAAAGAGTTAATAGTATTTTATTCCTTTATGGTTTGACCCATTTGCACTTTATTTTCTTGTGGTTTGAATTTTGCCATTTACTCCCCGTGGTTGTTGGGCTTAAGTGTAAAGTAACCCGTTAACGGAATCTTGAAAATGTCAATTTTACCCTTCCGTAATTATTAACATTTATTGGGGTATAAAGTGCAATTAACCCTAAACCTCAGGCCTCTATGTCGATGGATCTCAGACGACGCCCTTCTCCTTAGCATCTTGAACGTCTCTTCCCTCTTCAACCAAACACTCCAACCTTCACGCTTCCATCTACCAGAGATCGTTCCACCTTCCATCAGCCACCTCGATGGATCGTTCCAATTCACCGTTCGATCGACATCGTTCGACATCATCGTCCCGAAATCGTTCGAGATTCGACATTGTTCGATCTCAAATCCACCGTCGTTCCAATTCCATCCTTCAGACGGTCTGAAAATCGTTCCAGATCTATTCCATTCTTCGATTTCTTCTCCAATTACGCCAGATCTATTCCATTGTTGAAGTGTTTTGGAAGAATCGAACGATTTGAAGCAAGGGATTTACTGTACAAGGTAAACAATTTCTATTTCTTTCTTTTTCATTGATTTTCTGAGATCTTACGTTGTGAAAATAGGATATTTCTTGTTTCGAAATTGGAAAATTAACTGGATTGTGCATTAGGGTTTGGCTTACGTTCCAGATCTGTTCCATTTTTCGATTTCTTCTCCAATTACGGCCGCTCTGTTCAATTTAGTGTTTGGCTTCATTGAATTGGAGGTTCGAAACCGAAAAATTGAAAACGAACCCATGTAAAGAATCCAAAAAAATTACATGGTTTCTTTTCTAATTCCAATTCCAGGGCTTTAATTTATGAATTTTTCTGTTGGGTTGTTCAATTTATTGCCTTCTCCTTCTGCCAGGCATATGGATGGAGAATGTCGTACAACTGAAGATCAAATGGCTGTGGTTGGGAGGCTTCTGGCTTATCATCCACATTCTGAAGACAAAATTGGTGTCGGGCTTGATTCCATTATGGTGAGTTGCAAGAAGTCAAAGAAAGTCCTCTATAAAGCCCAATGGTGTTTATTCATCTGCATTGAATCTTTGAGGCCCCGTTGTTTAGTGTTTATCTTCCCAGTCTTTTGGGAACAGAAACAGAAATCCGGGAACCAAAAATATGTTTTTGTTATGCTCCCATATCTTGATGTGCAGATGTATTTTGTACTTATTGATGGTGTAAATGTACTTATTGATGTATTTTGATATGTTAAATTAGTTTATTGTAGTGAAATTGTGCAATTTGAGATATATTAGACATGCATTTTTTTTTCCCGAAATCACCATTATTAACACTAACACTTGAAGAAGACATGAAAAATAAAAATAAGAGAGAGAAGAAAAAATAAATGAGAAGGTTTCGTATAAAGTAGAAAATGTGTGAGAAAATTAGATATTATATAGATAAATAGTGAGGGTAAATGGGAACATCAAAATAGGTAAGTTGGAGGGAAAAAATGCAAAAACAATGTCCATCTTCATAAATGGCACGTGAGTAGCACATCTGTTAAATTTGACAGAAAATATTAAATTTGCACTTAGATCCAAAATCACAAGAGGGTAAGTAATGAAGTTTAAACTACATAGGGTCAAGTGCAAAAGTGCCAAATTACATGGAGTAAAGTACTAATAATCTTATTTTAAAACATATTTTCAATGAATGTTACATGTAACATCTATATCAATAATTATTTTCAATTGATGTTACATGTAAAAATATATTTTTATGTGAATGTTACGTGTAACATCTATAATGCTGGGAATGTTACATGTAACATTAATTCGATTATCAATTTCTCTCACTAACACAGACTCACATTTCTCTCACTAATTTCAAGGGGATGTTACATGTAACATTAACACAGATTCACGTTTCTCTCACTACAAATTTTCTCTCTTCTCTGCATCTAAGTAAACAAACTGCAAATTGCAGGGTGCAAAATGTAATTTTGTCAAGATATTTTGCAGTGCAAACCAACTGTCACACACAAACTTGAAAAATGTGCACCTCCATTCCTCATCCCATCTCTCTCTAGTTTGCAGATTCGTGTTCGGCAATTCACAATTTCTCTCTCTCTCTCTCCAAACAAAGAAATGGTGAACGGGTATTGAGCACCTAGTGAACGGCAAAGGTGAACGAGTCAAAGACTTCCAACAAAAGGTTGGATCTGAGCTGCGAAGGTGGTGGAGAAGCCAGATTTGGACGACAACGGTGGGGAAGGCGTCGGCGACGGTGGGAAAGGCGTCAGATCTGGACGGCGATGGTGGAAGTGCGTCAGATCTCGACAATGACAGCGGCGAATCTAGGTTGCGAAGGCGTTGGCAATGACAACAAGGCGATGCTCTTGCAAATCACGGCAGAGGCATTGCAGTAATCTCATTGTCGACTATTTTTAAAAAAATGACTAATTGGTGCAAGAAATCGCCGGACATGAGAGTTTTCAGTTTAACTTAAAGTAAATGGGTTTAATCGATGAACAAAAACTATTTTTTAGCTTAAACCATAATTTTTCCTTAAAAAAACTTGTAATTTTGCAAAGAATTTTCCCGTTTTACAGAAATGTCATGTAAGGGATTTGTTATGAGTTTTACAGAAATGTCATGTAAGGGATTTATTATGAGTTTTATTCGCTTCGTTTAATATTTTAACTTTTATTTTGGTAAAATTCACTACCCTTAAAGGTTAAGCATTTTAATTACACTTATTCACTCTTCTAAATTTTAAAATTACGTTCACCTGCCCTTTAGTTGTAGTATTCGTATCACTTTCCACCCTCCATAATTTTTTTTATTATAAATTAAGGACCTAATCTTATATGGAGTAAAATACCAGTTATACCCTTAACTCTATTGGGTAGGTTGAACCCTTGTGAAAAAGTTCAAAGGCCACTAAGGCTTTTAACCCTATCTGTGGGAATAAAAAGGAAAGCGAACAATTAGTACAGGGGGATGAATAATAGCTTGAGGCCTTTCTACCAAGAGGTTAATGAATCTACTAAAATTTCAGAGGGTTGTTCTCATCATCAAATACGTTATTTGTATCGGTCTTAATCTTTCGTAATCCTATCTTAATTAGTTTTTTGGTATTCATCTCTAAACCCATATTT
Organism: Eucommia ulmoides; assembly: GCA_016647705.1. Lineage (NCBI taxonomy): Eukaryota > Viridiplantae > Streptophyta > Magnoliopsida > Garryales > Eucommiaceae > Eucommia > Eucommia ulmoides. The sequence goes on along the minus strand of CM028334.1, from coordinate 36,575,821 downwards.
ACTATTTCTTGTTGAATCCACTTTTTATATTTATGTGGTGATCCAATAGTTATTCTTTTGAAGGTGTGAATAATTATAATTCTATTATTTTTGTGATAGTGGAAGGTGATATAAGATTTTAGTCACGTGACTATTTTTTTCCATCTTGGGGTTTTTTCACATACAAATTGTGTCTTCCTCTTTATTTGTTACCTGCTTTATTTTGGTTAATGTTTGTGAGTGTTGAAATCGTCTAATCCTATTTTAATCACATAAAGTGAGGAAAAAGCTTAATTAATTGGCGGATTTTCCCAACAAAGTGGTATCAAGAGTTTCGGGTTATTGGAAAAAGATTTATTTATGTGATTTAAAATGAAATATAGTAGTGGGTCCATGGTAAATTGACATAGACAAATTATACGGTCTGGAAATCTAAAATGATAGACATCCTTTATTGTAAGGATTTGTATTTGACTTTACACGGTGATGTGGGTAAACCAATTGACAAAAGCAATGAACAATGGGAATGGGAGATAATACATAGAAAAATAATTGGTAATATTCATTAATGGATCGATCAAAGTGCGTATCAAAATGTTACTAATGAAACTAAAGCTGATGAATTGTGGAAAAAAAATTAGAATCCTTATACGAGCAAAAAACTGGATTGAATAAGGCTAATTTGATTAAGAGAATTTTTCGCTTGACCTATAAAGATGGACAAGACATAGTTGACCGCATGAATAATTTTGAAGGCCTTATTAATCCATTGATTACGAAGAAATTTATTTCAGAAGATGAAGTACAGACTTTACTACTTCTTAGCACATTACCTGATAGTTTAGGAAACACTTAGAGTGTCACTTAGCAATTCGGTGCCATATTGAAAGTTGATAATGGATATGGTCAAAGAAGTTCTCATTAATGAAGAAGTAAGGAGGAAAGAAAAAGGCTTATCATCAGAATCACAAGCATTGGTTACTAAAAATCACAACAACAACAACAACAACAAAAAAGGAGCAAAAGTAGATATTCTCAAAATAATGGGTCTGGCAAATCGAGGGGCAGATCGAAATATAAAAAGGATTTCAAGTGCTTCCACTACAACAAGGCAGGACATCTAATCCAAGATTGCAGAATATTAAAAAGGGAACAATATGGAGACCAAAATGACAAGGAGAAAGAGAATAAGAAGACTAATGCAGTTGTTACTGATACCGATATTGTGATTCTTTATGAAGATTATTCTCTTAACCTTGCATGCCAGGACAACATTTGGGTGATTGATTCAGGTGCGTCATTTCATGTTACTTCTCGTGTATTTCTTCTTGTCTTACAATAGTGGTGACTTTGACTAGGTAAAGATGAGAAATCATGGTGCGTCCAAGATCATTTTGATGGGACATATTTAATTAGAAACCAATATTGACTGTAAATTGTAACTTTAAGATGTCTGACATGTTCCAGAAGGATACAGTATTTAGTTCGGTGAAGAAAAATGAAAACTTACGAGAGGTTCTTTAGTGTTGGCTAGCAGTAATAAACTAAGTAGTTTGTATGTGATGCAAGCGAGATTAAATAAAGGAGCAGTTAATGTAGTTGAAGACTTTATGGAGTGGGAGCATCGACGACTTAGTCATTTAACTTAAAAGGCCTTCATGTAATTGCCTGAAAACATTTCTTGACATGTGTAAAAGGTACATCTTTTAAAACATGCAGGCATTGTTTCACTGGTAAACAACATAAAGTTGCATTTTATAAATTTAATACGTCTAGGAGATATGCTTTAGATTTGGTGTATACATATGTTTTTCTTTCTAAAAGATACATCTCTTAAAACATGTGGGCATTGTTTTGTCGGTAAACAACATAAAGTTGCATTTTAGAAATTTAATCCATCTAGGAGATATCATGCTTTAGATTTGGTGTATACATATGTTCATCTTTCATTAAAGATAGAATGCTTGGTGGTCATTTATATTTTCTTATATTTATTGATGATTTTTCTCAAAAAGTATGTGTCTATTATTTCAAAATGAAAGACTATGTATTGAAGGTGTTTAAGCATTTTCATACCAAAGTTTAAAGATAAATAGGACGACAACTTGAGGGAGGGTGTGTGTGTGTGTATGTGTGTGTGTGTGTGTGTATTCAAGTAATGGTGGTGAGTACAGAAGTCCATTTGAGGAATACAGTAGGAAATATGGCATCAAACTTGAGAAAAGCATGCCTAAGACTACTCTACCTAATGGAATTACCGAGAGAATGAACTGGACCATTTGTGAACGCATCAAGTGTATGCTTTCCCATTGAAAGTTGCCTAAATCATTTTGGGGTGAGGTAATGAAAATTTCAGTTGACCTGATCAATTTGTCTCCATCAGTGCTTTTGAATGGTCATATCCTAGAAAGTGTATGGACTGAAAAAGACATCTCCTGCAAACTTTTGAGGGTATTTGGATGCATAGAATTTGTTCATGGTTATGAAAGATAAGAGGTCAATGATAGGACAAAGCAATGCATATTCCTAGGTCATGGACATGAGGAATTTGACTACAGATTATAAGATCCAATTAACAAAAAAGTGATTCGTAGAAGATATGTGATTTTTCTTAAAGATCAGACTATTTAGGATATTGAGAAAAGTGTAAAATTGAAACCCTCTGTCAAGTATCCAGTCAACATAGATCCAATTCCAACACCTATGACAAATCCACCAGAAAAGCAATTCTGTGAGGCTATAATCGAAGAACATGTAGGCAATGAAATATTATATGAGTAGCCACCTCCACCTCCTCTAGTTGATGTTCAGTTGGGAAGGTTTAATAGATCGAACGACTTCTACAAGATATCAATCTTGTGAGTATGTGATGCTTTAAGTTGGGGGAGAACCAAAAAGTTATGAAGAAGCTGTGTCGAAGGAAAACAAAAATAAGTGGAGCAAAGTCATGTAAGAAGATATGAAGTATTTGCATGAGGACTACACTTATGACTTGGTGCAACTTCCTAAAGGCAAGAGAACTTTGAAGAATAAATGGATTTATAGATTGAAAACTGAAGAAAATATCTCACTTCCATGGTACAAATCTCCACTTGTTGTGAAGGAATTTCGTCAGAAGAAATGTGTTGATTTTGAATAAATTTTCTCTCTAGTGATTAAAATCTCTTCAATCTGGGTTGTGCTTGGGTTAGCTGCCAAATTGAATTCATAGCTTGAACAACTTGATATGAAGGCAACTTTTCTACACAGATGTTTGAGAGAGTAAATTTATATGGAGTAGCCAGAAGGATTAAAAGTCAAAGTCAAAGAGAATTATGTTTGCCAATTGAAGAAAAGTTTGTATAGGCTCAAAAATGCTCTAAGATAGTGGAACAAAAATATTGACTCATTTATGATGGATCACGGGTATAAAAGGACTACTTCAGATTATAGTATTTTTCTCTTACTCTATATAGATGATATGCTAATTGTTGATAAGAATGCAAGAAAGATTCACAATTTAAAGAAATATCTAAGCCAAACTTTTGCGATGAAAGAATTTTGACTGAAAAAGCAAATATTTGGGATGAAGATCACTTGGAAAAGGCAAAATGGAAAGCTTTTGTTGTCTCAAAAATGATATATTGAGAAAGTTCAAGAATGATTCATTATAAGTAAAGCAAAATATGTTAGTTCTTTACTTGCAAATCACTTCAAGTTAAGTTCAAATGAATGTCCTTCAATTGAGAACGATATAGATGAAATAAAGAAAGTACCTTATGCTTCAATAGTCGGCAGTTTAATGTATGTCATGGTATGTATAAGGTAAGACATGCATCGCTTATACAATTGGCATCGTAAATCGATTTCACTCAAATCAAGGCAAAGAGCATTGGACAGTGATAAAATTGATTTTCAGGTATTCGAGAGGCATTTCTAAAGTTTTTTTTATGTTTCGACAATGAAAAACATGTGTTAGAAGGGTATATAGATACAGACTTGGCAGGTGATATCGATACGACAAAATGCAAATCAAGATACTTGGTTACCTTTAAAAGATGAGTAGTCTCGTGGAAATGAAGATTATAGAAATACACTGCTTCATCAATCATGAAAACAAAATATATTGCAGTGACAAAAGCTTGTAAAAAGATTTTATGGTTGAAGAAGTTTCTATAAGAGTTGCCTTTGTAACAAGAGAGGTACAATCTTTATTGTGACACTCAAAGTGCCATTTATCTTTCAAAAAATTCAACTTTCTATGTGAGATCCAAATATAATAACATGCGGTACCATTAGATAGGTGATGTGTTGGATATGAAGTTACTACAGCTTGAGAAGATCCACATAGATGAAAATAGTTAAGATATGATGACAAAAATTCTTTTCGTATGAAAGCTTGAGGTTGCTAAGAAAGAGAAGGTCTCATTCATTTTCCCAAATGAGTTGGATGGGGAGATTTGTTGGGTAGGTCTAGTCCATCTGGGTGCACCTAAGCAAGCCCATTTGGGCTTAATAAAAGAAATAATATAAACTTAAAGCCCCCTAAGGCTTTTAACCCTACCTGCTAGAATTACAACCAATTGTTTGGTTGGAGAAAATGTTATACTCCAATTCCCAGAGAAAGAAGGAAGAAGAGAGAACTACGACTTTGGCTTGACGATCCAAAAATGATCTAGATTCTGTTTGGGTTGAAATTTCTGGAATTTGTTTTCAGCATCAAGTACTTATTTTCCATTAGTCTTGATCTTTCATTATCCTCTTCTAATTAACTATTCAATATTTCTCTTTAAATCCGTATTCACCTTTTCTTATTAAATTCACCTTTTTAGGTGATGTTTATCTGGTGACTTGAGTGTTATTCTCTTGAAGGTGTTAACAAATGCAATCCCATTAGTTTTGTGATGGTGAAAGTTGATATCATACTTTGGTCCTGCGATTTTTTTCCCTGTCTTGGGATTTTTCATGTAAAAATCGTGTCTCTCATTTTATTTATTATTTGTTTTATTTTGTTTATTATTTGTGGGTGTTAAAATCAGCTAATTCTATTTTAATCACATAAAGAGAGAAAATAAAATTTAATCAATCAGTAGATATTCCCAAAAAATTATATTCATACATTTTGTTTTAAGGAAAATGCATTGTGAAATCCGTTGTTTGAATAATTGATACATTTTTTTTTAAGGAAATTGAAGGATTTCACAAATTCAGCCTCTCCCAAAATTATTTTGAAATCCTTCATTTCATTTCAAAAAGGATTTGACAAATCATTTTTCTTAAAATTCTTCCGCTCTTTAAACACGGGATTTATCAAAAGTGAATTTCAAAATTTTCTAACCAATTGAAATTCCTCCTACAGATCCTTCATCCGGCCTTTTTCATTACAATTATTTAATATAAATTAGTGACAAAGGAGGTCATTTCAATTTCACAAACAATGACGGCTATAGGCTGTAGAAGTAATATGGACAGAATTTAGGGAAGTAGGTTAAATTTATACCTTTTTTTTTTTTTTTCAAAACTTATTCAAATAATATGAGAGCCGAATAAAAATAAATTTTGTATTCCTAAGCTTTAAAAAAAAAAAAAAAAAAAAAAAAAAGTAGAAACACTCTTAAGAGCATTAGCGGTTCTGTTTTATGTTGCAGAACAAAAAACAAAAAAAATAAATAAATATTTCTTTAATCACCAAAAAAGTGTTCTAAATATTTTTTGTAGAATCAAAGCAGACATTTCTTATTTGGGATTCTAGTTTTTTGCGAAAACATTAAAAAAAAAAAAAAAAAAAAAAAAAGCTAATCAAATTTAAGCACAATTATAATTATAATTATATATATGTGTGTGTGTGTGTATATATATATGTATGTATATATTTAAAAATTATGACTTCTAATGAAATTAAAAATTTATTTTTAATCATTATCTAATTATATGTTAAAATTAGGAGCACCTAATTATCTAATTTTTCGTTACAAAATATTGGTTGTACAAAAAAATTGTTCATTTTTCTATTGGAACAATCATATTATTATTATTATTATTATTATTATTATTATTATTATTGTTATTATTATCATCTAGAAGTAGCAGAAGTCCAATTGGTAAATCACATCAGCGTGATATATGTGGACCAATTTCTCCTCATTTTCTTTGAACAACTATGAAAAATGAGTTTTTCTCGTATATAGGGGAAAAGAATTTAATGGGATTTGGGAACTTATTTTTCCAATTACAACAGTTACAGAAAATATTATTTGAATAGCCTTTTTTTTCCCCTAAAAATGCTATTTAAAATAGTGGTTTTACAGGTACAAAACACTTCTTCGAAAAGAGTTTAGAATATTAAATTATTCAAAACCAAAAATTAGAATTTTTGAAAACGCTATTACTAATAGCGTTTTCACCAAAAAATTTTAAATGAAAAAATACCAAATAAAACAAAAAATATTATATATATATATATATATATATATATATATATATATATATATATATATATATATATATGTAGTGGCTAAATGCCATTTCAAATGGCGGTTTCCCATTTGAATGGCCCTCCACCGTCCTTACAACTAGAAAGGAATTATAAAATATTATTTCTTAAAATTTAATCAAGTTCGAATTTTGTAACGGATGATGTTGATATGTAACTGAAAATTCTTGTTTTCATGTTAACTATTTATATCACTCTGCAAACAACACTTAAAACAATAAAAATAGAGTACGAAATATTTTTTTAAAATTCTCCAAAGTTGACAAAATAAGACGTTTTTTTCTAATAAAACAGTTTATTTCACCAACTTTGGACTCTCTGACAGAAGCCCATATGAAATCGATTCTAATTTGTTTTGCATGTTAAGTGTTTATATCTCTACGTAACGATAGTTAAAACAATGAAAATGGATTGTGGAATAATTTTTTAAAATTCTTCAAAGTTAGCGAATTAAGCTATTTTTTATGACAAAACAACTTATTTCGTCAACTTCAAATTTTTTGACGGAAGCCTATATGTAACCAAAAATTCTCTTTTTTTTTTTGGCATGTTAATTGTTTATATTTCTCCGCAAAGATGCTTAAAACAATGAAAATGGATTACATAATTATTTTTTTAAAATTCTCCAATATTGGCGAAATAAGTTATTTTTCTGGTTGCATTTATTTCGCCGACTTTAGAGAATTTGGGGGAATTTGAAAAAATCATTCCATAATCCATTTTCATTGTTTTGAGAGGTTATTAAACGAATATCCATAAAGTTTTAGAGAAATTACACTTTAACACCTACACTTTCAAATTGAACATATTAAACTCTGAAGTATTCAAATTGTGTTAAGTCAATACTGACTCCCTTGTATCTTGGCTTATTTTGAGAATCCATGGATTCAAATCGGTCCATTGCCATGTTGCTCTCCATAGGAGGATCTCGTTGCTTCCCTAAACAGCCTTGGGAGGCTTTGGTGGTGACTTTGGTGAATCAACCTCCTCTTCTGAGTTGTCCTCGATTAAGATCTCTTTCATATGTCTCTTTTGGGTTTCAACTTACTGTAAAATTAAAGTTTTAAGTTCTCCAACTTGTTAAGTTAAGGGCGCATAACCTTCAGCTGTTGAATGAGTCTTGACTAGGGCACCATTCATTTTCTTTTGCACCATCTTTGTATGACTTCTCTTCCTGATCTTAACTACGACATAAGTGTACTACTACTTTTTGTTTGTTTCCCACAAATGGGGTCAAATGATGTAGACAACGAATTCTCTCTCAAGACCTACAATACCAAAAGACTAGGGGAGGCACCAGTGTGGTATCAGTAAAAATACCTTCGGTATGAGAATAAATTAATATGTTTTGGAAGGTAAAAATGATAGTAGTTATATCAACCGCACAAATTGTTCACATATTTATACATGGTTCCTTTTGTTGAACGTGAGTAGTGGGCCAGTTATATTCTTCAAGGCCCATTTCAAAGGAGCCTCGTTGGGCGCTATGAGGCCCATTTTGAAGAAGCCCAGTCAAGCAATCCCATTGGTTGATTCCGAAGGCCTACTGGCGGGAGTTTCGCAAACATGAGCAAAACCATTAACGATAACGACAAATTTACTCTATCAAATGGTTTTTACTCACTTCCAATTATGACTGAATTCAACTCCCTCTTCAAATTATGATTTGTTGATCAAATGAAGGTATCGCCTCTTCGTAAAAAAAATGATTCTACGACAAATTAATGAATTCAATTCCAGATTTACATTGTGCCTAAGAAATCTAATTAATTAAAAAAAAATTGTTGATATTTTCAACATTAAAGCATATATTAATTAATATAGTTCTTGATAATGGAAAACTTCCGCTCATAATTAACATATGCATTTAGCCTTAAACGGGTCGGATCGTGTATGAAATTTGATCCGGAACAGACAGACCCAATGGGTTATTTGAGCCAAATCATGGCATGTCCACTTGGGTGTTAATTTCGGCGGTCTTCTGAGAAAGACTCACGGTCCCATAAGGAGACCAATATTTGGGTATACTCAAACTCACGATGTCCAATGCCAAAGAACTAGTATGTCAGCTCAACATGAACGACTCTCCTACACTTGAGGAGATGGGCCAGATTGACTGTAACGACTCATAATTAATGGGGACCGTTACAGATATCTCCCTTGAGATCATGGGGATATTGGTTATCTTCCAAGCCGTCAGGAGCGTATCAAGGAATTGACGGCCTCTCCAAAGTAACGACAACATATCTCAGAGCCTATAAAAATGGTAGATATCACTGGTAATTGACACAATTTGAATCTGCGTACATCTTTCTCCATATACCAGATTAATTTATTCTTACGACGGAGGTTCTTTGACTGATACCACACCGGTGTTCCCATTATAACTCACGGTTTTGCAAGTAATAGGAGCAAGGTGTAAAGGTTTCTAACAGGTGCAGAGCTATTATACGTGTTGGATATTTTTTGACAACATTATTTGGCGCTGTCTGAAATGCTAACATAAAAAGTTTTCTATCACGGCTATGAGACAGCTACGAACAAGAGCGGCAACGACGAGTCAAAGCAATGACTTGCCGCCATCGTCCGATACAGAAACTCTAGTGGAACAACATGGGGAGGTTCAGACTAATTCTCTACCGACCGTGCTAAATACTGATGCAAAGATTGATGTTCTTACAGCAAAGATGGCTGAGATGGTCGAGACGATCAAATACATGGCGAGTATAATTGCTGGCAGCAAGTTGCAATCCTCAGCAGCTAACCATGAAGTTGGAGAAGAAGTAGGGTCTCTGATAGGTGTGATCTACCTATATATTTTCAAACTGGTTTTGTTAGTTTTAGAGTATTTTTATAGCGTTTTTATTAAGTTTTAATTAGTTTTTATTTTTTTTGTATAAATCAGGTGTGTGGGGGTGAAAATGTAGGAAAACAGAGCATAAATGATCAAATCAAATAAAAAACGGTCGAAAAATGGTGGAAAAACAAGCACGGAGGCAAAATTCTAAAAAGAAGCCCACCGCCACGGCGGTGAAAATGCAGAGAGGGTCAATGCTTGTTGGACAACCACTGCTGCAGCGGTGAGATCTACCGCTGCGGCGATGAAACTGCAGGATGGTCACCAAATCCACCGTTGTCTTCACTGCCTAGGCGATCACTTAACCGACCTACTCACCGCTGCGGCAGTCACCTCTGCACAGATTAGATATTTTTTTAGATATTTTTAAGGATATTTTGCCTATTTAATCCATTCTTCTCCCTCATTTTCAGGCCTCTCTTGCATGCTACCACCCTTAGAACATATTTAAGAGTAGGTTGAGAAGTTTTAGAGAGAAAGCTCACAACCCGAAGAAGAAGAAGAAGGGGAAGCGATCGTTGGACGGTTCAAGCGCCAAATCTTCGGATATAGGCTAAGTTATTCGATTTCTTCCTTTATTTCTTTAACTTAGGAATTTGTGAGCATGTTTAGCTCGTGCTTTATTGTAAATATGGTTATGGCCATTAGTTAAACGTGGATTGTTTAGGGATTCATAATAATATTTATGAATATGTGATTTTGAAATCGGTGTTTTGTTTATGTTTGTTCTTCGAAGTTTGATTGTGTTTATCATTATTCTATGCATGTATGCTTGTTTAGATATATCGAGAATACGAGGTTTGACACTTAGAAGAGGTAACTCCGAATTTGGACTAGGTTAAACACAACACGACGATCCAATAACCCGGGAGAGAGTTGGAGAGTGTGCAAGAGATGACGTTGGGGCAAGAGTCACGTGACCTAGGGTCGTTAAGACATTAAGGGAGACTTCTTTGTTGACAAAAAGTCGCGTATTCCCTCGTCTTACACTTGGGAGAGGTGGCGGAGTAGTTTACGAATCGAGATTGTCAAATAGGTTGAACACCGTAAACGTAAGTCAAATGAGATCGAACACATATTTGTAAATCAAGTTAATCCCTAAACAATTCTTTTCCCTAAAACATCTCATATTAGTATTGATTAAATTAGGTTATATTAGTATTAATTAATTAAATACATTTTTTATCACCTAGATAAAATTAGGTTATGATAATCACGGTACTTGATAATAACAACAACTAATCCATGTGGACACGATACCCCTACTCTCCCCACCTCGAAGTTTGATTGTGTTTGTCGTTATTCTATGCATGTATGCTTGTTCAGATATATCAAGAATACGAGATTTGACACTCGGGAGAGGTAACCCCATATTTGAAGTAGGTTAAACACAACACGACGATCCAATAACCCGGAAGGGAGTTGAAAAGTGTGCAATCAATGACATTGGGGGCAAGACTCATGTGACCTAGGGTCATTAAGACGTTGAGGGAGACTTCTTCGTTGACATGAAATCGCGTATTCTCTCGTCTTATACTCGGGAGAGGTGGCGGGAGAGTTTACGAACTTAGATTGTCAAATAGGTTGAACACCGTAAACGTAAGTCAAACGAGATCGAACACATATTTGTAAACCAAGTTAATCCCTAGACAATTCTTTCCCCTAAATATCTCATATTAGTATAGATTAAATTAGGCTATATTAGTATTAGTATTAGTATTAATTAATTAAATTATATTTTTTGGCGCCTAGATAAAATTAGGTCATGATAAACACGGTAATCAATAATAACGACAACCAATCCATGTGGACACGATAACCCTAAATTTCCCGATTTATACTAAAACTTGACCTCGTACACTTGAGAGTGAAAGTAGCGACGTATTTACGCGCTACCAAGTTTTTGGCGCCGTTGCCGAAGGTTGTGTTTTAGATTATTGTTGATATTGTGAGTAAATAACTTGATTTTACTTTAGGCATTTCTTTTGTATATAATTTTTGTTTTATAGTTTTGTTTTTATTTCTTATGCAGGGTATTTGCCGATGTTAGATCGACAGGTATTGTTGCATTCCTTTCAATGGGATTCCGAGTCATTTTATAGTGCTTGGCCACACACATAAGCCGGTGAGACGTGTAGTTGAAAGATCAAGCCAAACAAAGCAAAATCTTGCCAAACTTGAGGGTGTTCTGAGTATGTCGGTCCAAGGACATTAAACCACGTGCTTCTTGGGAAGTAACCCAAGGTAAAAAATAAATTAAATCTGTCACAGCCGAATTCATTCAGAATCTCGCCACCCAGGTACGTGTTCTAAACCCCATTCGTCAGCATGCTTTAATTTCCTATATGTTGAGATTGATGATTGGGCCGCTGAGAACACTGTCCATTTTAAGTTCGAAAGTGATGTATAGTATTTAGTATTGTTAGTTTATGTTATTTTGTTTTTACCATATTGTATGTTTGTTTAGTGTAGAATGTTTTAGTGTTGTTGTGTGCATGCTGAGTTTTGCGTTCATCTGGGCCATTACTCGATGATGATATTACCTCCTGGTTGTTTTCGAGGTCAAGAGTAATACCCATGCATGTGTGTTATGTGTGCTTGACAATGCGTTTTGGTGAAAATTATTGTAGATCCTAATTTGCATGAGCACATAGACTCAATGTATTTCTATTCAATTGATTTGAGGACGATTATCGATTAGCCAAATTCATGACAAATTAAGGATTCTAGAACCTGATTGAGAATAAGCTTGAGGCGAAATCCTAGGCAAGGTAGTTCAGGAGACGTGATTTAGGCATTCTTTTTGTCACTTGAGCCTTTTAAGCCTGTCATGTTATATGTTTATCCCTTATTACCCTGTTAAAGCCTAAATGCCAATTCAATTCTAACACATAAGCAAATACCCTGTCCAGTTGATCTTTTTCCAATCCTATATCGCTAAATTAAAGGCACATTTGAGTGAATCAAGTTAGCATTTATATATGCTACTTGATGTGAACGGTTGGGTTTAGGGCGAACTTCAGATTGGTTCGATATTAGTGTATTCACTTGTCATTTTCTTAATCCTTTTTACACACTCCTAAAATTGTAGAAATTCAAATAAGTTTGGGGGTGTATTACTTAATTCTTTTTGCACACTCCTAAAATTGTAGAAATTCGAATAAGTTTGGAGTTGTGTTATGTGTCTAAAAAAAAATATTTTCTTTCGACAAGTGAGTACGTCGGTCTTAAAATTGATTGTTCGGGATTGTTTCCAATCTATCTATGGGGGTTCGAAAGTGAATGTTCCAAGCGTTGAGCCCTGGGTAACGTTAAGTTAACAACGTTAACCTGTTTTCCATTTTGAAATACCCTTGGCCAAAAATTCCAAAACCGAACCAAGTCCTTCTAATCTCTATGAACTTCCAAGCCTACATTAGTGGAGAGTAGACTCCAATCAAGTATATGGATATCTTAGTCCTATACGGTCTAAGTCATAAGTTTCGTTGGTGGATAATCCAATTCGGTCTTGGATAATTGTATTATTGAGTCTTGCACAAACACGTTTTTAGGATCTAGAATGACGTTCACCATTATTGCATGTCGAAACTCTAGAACATCACATGGTGCATTTTACCTCCTAAACTCGATATGACTGGATGGTCACCAAATCCACCGCTGTCTTCACCGCCTAGGCGATCACTTAATTGACCTACTCACTGCTGTGGCGGTGAATCCCACCGCCTCGGCGGTCACCTCTGCACAAATTAGATATTTTTTTGGATATTTTTAGGATATTTTGCCTATTTAATCTATTCTCCTCCCTCATTTTTGGGGCTCTCTTGCATACTACCACCCTTAGAACATATTTAAGGGTAGGTTGAGGAGTTTTAGAGGGAGAGCTTACAACCCGAAGGAAAATGAGAAGGGGAAGCGATCGTTGGACAGTTCAAGTGCTAAATCTTCGGATATAGGCTAAGTTCTTCGGGTTCTTCCTTTATTTCTTTAACTTAGGAATGTGTGAGCATGTTTACATCATGCTTTATTGTAAATACGGTTATGGTCGCTAGTTAAACATGAATTGTTTAGGGATTAACAATATATTCATAAATATGTGATTCGTATGATTTTGGTATTTCATTTATATTTGTTCTTCGAAGTTTGATTGTGTTTATCGTTATTCTATGCATGTATGCTTGTTTAGATATATCGAGAATATGTGGTTTGACACTCAGGAGAGGTAACCCCAGATTCGGACTAGGTTAAACACAAGACGACGATCTAATAACTCGGAAGGGAGTTGGAGAGTGTGCAATCGATGACGTTGGGGCACGACTCACGTGACCTAGGGTTATTAAGACGTTGAGGGGGACTTGTTCGTTGACACGAAATCACGTATTCCCTCATCTTACACTCAAGAGAGGTGGCGGGAGAGTTTACGAACCGAGATTGTCAAATGGGTTGAACATCGTAAATGTAAGTCAAACGAGATCGAACACGTATTTGCAAACCAAGTTAATCCCTAGACAATTCTTTCCCCTAAAATATCTCATATTAGTATAGATTAAATTAGGTTATATTAGTATTAGTATTAATTAACTAAATTACATTTTTTAGCGCCTAGATAAAATTAGGTCATGATAAACACGGTAATCGATAACAACCAATCCCTATAGACACGATAACCCTAAATCTCCCGATTTATACTAAAACTTGACCTCGTACACTTGAGAGTGAAAGTAGCGACATATTTACGCGCTACCAGTCTCCTGGGTATGCTAATCCTCAGTCTTATGAGGAGCGACCTGCTCAAGAAGATGCAAGCCATCAGCAAGAAAGAAGAACCTACAGCCGAACTGAGACTATTGATACACATCAACAGATCAAAAGTAAAGTGGAAAGAGGTCAGCGTTTGGATGAACTAGACACGTTGTTGAAAAGCACTGAGATGTCTTTCTCGTCGGATATGCTAGTTATACCGCTTTCCGAAAAGTTTGATCCCTCAAAGTTCGAGAAGTACGATGGGAGAGCAGATATTGTGGACCATATTCGCCAATTCAAGCACGTAATGAATCTTTACAGTTCAAGCGACTCCACACTCTATAGAGCTTTCTACCACATTGAAGGGTTCAGCTCTCGAATGGTTGCATACGCTCCCTCCAAACACCATCACATCGTTCAAGGAGTTTGGAAAAATGTTTATCAACCGTTTCATAACCTGTCAAAGGTTAATGAGGGGTCCTGATTTTTTGCTTGCTTCGCATAAAGAGAAAGGATAAACTCTACGTCAGTATATGAGCCGATTCAATGAGGAATTGACGTGCATTGAGGGTTGCGATACCAACCTCATCATTAATGCGTTCACCTCAAGGTTACGTCCTGGCCGCTTTCAAGACTCCTTAACCAAGAAGAGTGCCTAGAGCATGTCAGAGTTGATGGAAAAAACTAAACCCTACATGAAACTGGAGGACGTCAAGCTCGTCATAGAAGACAGGAGATCTTTCAAATATCACCCCAGACAGAGCAAGAAAGACGACTGTACGTGCGAGGATTCACACCATCGTCCTCGCGGTATTGACTACTCGTAAGTATACGAGGTCTAGTTTTAATATAATGGATCTTATAACATCGGACATCGTTCCACTGGGAATGACATGTAATTCGGTTGCGTATTGTGATTTAAATAGTTTCATATTATCTCGATCAATCATAATTTGTTTGTTTTCTATTTAATATTCTAAGATAAACGACAACTATGAGGTTAGTTCTAATTACACTAATTACTTAGGTATTGATTTCTTTCACATAATGCATAATCGACGTCATTAAGTTAGCTATAATGGTTTTCTATCTATTCCAATAATCTCTGTATCGATAACTCCTCCGCTACCTCTCCCGAGTGTAAGACGGGGGATTACACGACTTCGTGCCAACGAAGAAGTCCCTTTCAACGCCTTTACGACCCTAGGTCGCGTGAGTCTTTAGCCAACATCATGGATTGTATACGTTCTAACGCCCTCTCGGGTCGTTAGAACGTCACGTTGTATTTACCCTAATCCGAATCCGGGGTTACCTCGTCCGAGTGTCAAACCCCGTATTCTCGGTTTATCAATACAAGCATAATATCAAGAATAATGATAAACACAATTGGATTTAGACAAATAATACATTAAAGTAACGTTAATTCCTTCAACTTAACAATTATATGATTTCAACTACACCTAAGTAACATTTAACTAATACTACAAGATCTTAGCTATATACCATACAAAATAAGAGGGATTCAACATTCTTAGATATGAAAAAGTGATTACAAAGATAAAAACAAGAGAGAAACGATCAAATCTGAAAGTGGAACGGTTCACTGTCGCTAATGATCGATCCGCAAATGATCCTTCTTTGTCCGAATGATAAATCTCATTCTTGATCTTCAAAATATAGCTTAAGAACTCTTTACTAGGGTTAGGGTTAATCAACTACCCTTTTTGGACGTGGGAAAGGGGTATAAATAGGCCTAGGGGTTCAAAAATATCTAAAAAGATATTTTAACCTGTTTTGCGAATTCCGCCTAGGCAGTAGAATCTTCGCCTACGCAGAGTTTAAATCGGTTAGAATTCCGCCTAGGCGATGGTTTATTCGCCTAGGCAGAGGACTAACTTCTTATCTTCTTTCTTTCTGACGGAATTCCGCCTAGGCGGTAGAAACTTCGCCTAGGCGGATTTTCAGCAGCTCAGTACTTCCAGCGTTCTGACGGAATTCCGCCTAGGCGATGGAAACTTCGCCTAGGCGATGGAAACTTCGCCTAGGCGGATTTCAATACTTCATCCCTTGCAACCTTCTGACGGATTTTCGCCTAGGCGGTGGAAACTTCGCCTAGGCAGAATTCAACTTCTCAGCGTTATCAACCTTCTGACGGATTTTCGCCCAAGCGGTGGAAACTTTGCCTAGGCGGATTTCAATTTTTCAGCATTTGCAACTTTCTTATGAATTTACGCCTAGGTGGTGGAAACTTTGCCTAGGCGGAATTGCGCTGTTCTTTGAAACCTCATTTTTTCATCTTTTTTGCTACCTTTTTCTGCACCATTTCGCTCTATTTGCCGATTGTTTACGTCCTTACTCCTGACTAATAAAAACAGCTAAAAAGATATTCAAACTTCAATAAAATACTCAAAATTTGACAAATTCGATTTAGAATTAGATAGGTATTTTACACCTATCAAATACCCCAAAACTTGAAATTTTGCTAGTCCTCGAGCAAAACATTCTAATGCTAAATAACACTAACTCCTCTAATTAGCTAATTTCTAAACTAAAAATAAGTAATCATTAACAAATAAGAAGTACACACCTGTGAGATTTAAGTTCAATCACATAAACCATGCTATTCTTCCCTCAACAACTCGTAATCAGATCCTGTTAAGGAATAGCACACACCACGTGGTGTTCCAGAATTTCAACACTCAATATCAGTTAAAATCATTTTAGATCCAATTGAAATGTGTGTGTGTGAGAGAACTCGGATATATAACTAATCAAACACCAGATTAGATTATTCAATGAATAAGGTCATGACTTAAACTTGTTAAAACATTCAGGAAAGCCATATGCTTGACTGAGCTCAACTATCCACTAATGTAGGTTCGGACATTCACCGAGATCAATAGGGCTTGGTTTAGCTTTGGAGAATGACCAAGGGTATCGTAGAAATAGAAACTCGTTAAAATTTTAATGATACCCCTTGTCGCTATATCTCTCTCATAACCCCCTATCTTTGAAAATATTACCCTGAACAAGATTAAGTAAACTTGTATTCACTTGTCACAACAACCGAAATTAAACATTATATTCACATAATGGTGTTTTTTTTTTTGTTTTTTTTTTTTGTTTTTTTTTGTTTTTTTTTGTTTTTTTTTTTACACACGCACCCCCAAACTTATTCAATTTTGTACAATTTTAGGGGCGTGTAAATACAACTAAAGGATTGACAAGTGAATACTCTTATACTTAACCAAAAACATTTAAACTGAAACCCCGATTGCCCGCTTCAAGTTAGCATAATCTAATGCTTCTTGTTTTCACTTAATTTTCACTTTTATTCCTAGCGATAATGGTTCTGAAAGATTTACTTGGCTAAAGTATAGAAACAAGTTCAGAAGTGAAAATTTTATGGCTTCGACAGGAGAACGAGGGAATAACTTTTCAGGTTAGTTTCAAATGGTTCAAGCGATAAAAATGAAGGCCTATATCATGCCTCCGGAATTACCTTATCTATAATTTCACCTCAAGCCTCCCCCAGTCAAGTTCTAGATTTCTCATTTTTGTCATGAACTTATTACTGAATAATCGGCGTCAAATCGTTCAACTAGTTATACAATGAGTTTATGCGATCGTGCGATTTAGGATCAAAATAATTTTCACCTAATCGACATGCTAAGCACATAAAATACACGTGAATGGCATTATTCCTGACCTCAATATGCAATTTAGAGGGTAATTTTCATCATTGGGACATGGTTCGGACGAACTCAAAAACTCAGCATGCACGTACAACTATATTCATTAACATATCGACTCTAATTCTACAAACTAACATTATTTATGCTAATGATCCTTACACATGCATAGCTAAACATTACATATGCATAACAAAAAGAATTTCAAAATTTACAAAAATTTAACATTAATATCATTATAAGCAAAAATTTGTACATAAAAAGAATTTTTGTCCCATTTACATCCAATTTTTTTTTTCATCCTTCCTTCATATCCCCCCCCCCCCCCCCCCCCCCCCCCCACCCAAAAAAAAAAAAAAAAAAAAAAAAAAAACTACATGCTTGCATATCATATACCCCCAAACTTGAACGAGGCAATGTCCTCACTGCCTAAGCAGCGAACCCAATAGCATAATAGAAATATACGTATGAAAAACTGGGTCGGACACATACCTAGGAGGGAATACATACAAGTCTAATCTCCTACCGTTCATTGGGGAGGAGATGGCGGTGGCGGCTCATCAGTCTCGAAAGGCGGCACGGGCGTATATCGCGCTATGTCGATTCCAAGATGTTCGAATAAAACTCTTTGGTTTTGATCTTGTTGCCGAATGTAATTATCCATGTATCTCTCCATCCGAGCAAAATTAGCTTGGAGTTGGCTCATATCGGACTGGAGACTATAGACATCTCGTGAAATCTGGATGAGTTGGCTCCGAAAGGTCGGCTTCTTCCTCTTCCTGACCCTCTTCTCCTTCACCTGGTCTGCCTTTTCACAAACTGTGAATCATTGAAAGATCGAGTGGCTTTATAGGTGGAAAGGGGCTTGTGGACGTGATACGAACTCCGGCACATTGAAAGAGAGCGGTGAGGAAGGAGGAAAAAAGAAGGACACCCTTCGTCATCCTGGTAGTATGAATTATTGAAGAATAAATGTGCCAACCGACGTTGACGGGCGTCCCTCTATCAATGCCGTATAGCATAAACGCTCGCTCCTTGGAAATATCAGACACATGGGAGGTAGGGAGCAAATTGGCGTAGATAAATTGATGCCAAATCTTGGGGATCGGTTTCAGAAACCGCGCCTTGAAGATTGCCTGACCCTGCCATGTGTTCTTCCACTGAGCGTTACCCGTCGTCAGGGCCTGAATCACCGCACTCATTGTCGGTGTGGCGGCATCAGATAAATCTCTGAAGGCTTCCGGCCCCGTCAATCCAAGCAACTCGTTGAAATGGTCTACACTGAACATAACTGGGATGTTCCGGACCCTTGTCTGAAATCCCGTGGCCTCAGTAATGTTCGCATAGAACTCACGTACGAGAGCCAACTCCCCTGGTGGGGGTGAAGCACAGAACTGTTCCCATCTTCTTTATTGAATGACGGTCCTGAATTCTCAAGGAGATCATGTAGAGGTCCGAACCCCCTCTGGCGAATGCCGGGACGCTTACTTTCATGATTTTTGTAATGGTCCTCGGCCTGCTTGGAGACAAATTTGAGAGAATTGTAATCCGAGGTAGCCGGAGGTTCTTCCGTTCGTGGTTGCTTGGATGCCTGGCGCTTTGCCATTTTGCCTATAAATCATAATCACAACACCAACCACAATAATAAAAATAGAACACATAATTCAAACCCTTGTCAGCAAACACACAATGCCCTATTTTATCAAACATATTCCAACCAAAACCAAACAATACAAATTTCACAAGATATCCTACCAACCATAACCAAATCACATTTTTGTCGCAATGTAGCGTAAAATAAATGATTCACATTGTATATCTACTCAAAAACATGATAGGGTTTACCAAAAATCATTCCTAAATCCCTAAGAACATGAAAAACGGAATCTAGGGTTTAAAGGGGTTTAGGGTTCTAGCCAAATCCAATGATTTTTGAAATAAATGAGCAAATGACGCAAATATTTCAACAATTAAATGAAAGATAGGATCATTGACACTAACTTGTTGAAAATTTTTGATCAAATCACTTGAAGATGGGGATCTCGCACTATTTCACCGTTTAAACCCTAATTTTCGAAAATGGGAAGCGGAATCCCACGTTTGGATGAAGATTCTTGGTGAAAATCCAAGTTTTTAGTAATGTAGGATGAATATTTAACGGGAGCAAAGGATTTGGGATGATGAAGTTGAGAGGTTTCTTGAAATGTTTAGGAGAGAAGTGCCGTTTACGAAGAGGACTGCTGTGTTCTAAAACAGGGCTCTCGTGAATTCGCCTAGGCGGTGGTTTTTCCGCCTAGGCGAAGTAGCGTTTTCTTCTTTTTAAAAACCTTCTGGTGTTAATTCGCCTAGGCGGTGATTTTTCCACCTGGGCGAATTTACACCAATGTATTTCCCTTGATTCTGTTGTAAATCCGCTTAGGCAGTGGGTTTTTCGTCTGGGCGAATTTATGCCAGTGTAGGAACTTAGCTTTTCTTCATTTTTTTGCCTAGGCGGTGGTTTTTCCGCTTGGCGAATTTACACCAGTATGTTTTCTCAGCCTTCTATCCAGTTTTTGCCTGGGCGGTGGTTTTTTTGCCTGAGCGAATTTACGCCAGTGAGGACTTTGGCTGGATTTCTTTAAGTTTTCACATTTTTGCTCTACACCTCTTACTTCCACTTCATTCCTCAAACGAGTTTTAGCATGCAAATCAATCCTAAGTATCTAGCCTCATCAATTCACCACAAAAAATAGTATTACGAGATCAATACGATCTCCAAAAAGTAATTTATACAAAAGTTGGAAATGTTCGTTACCCTCGATAACATATCAAAAGATGTTGCTTGGTTTTATGTTCCTAGCATGGACGTTTATGAATTCCGGCTCTATTCTTCAACGAGGGAGATGTTCTCCACAACTCGCTCTTCATCCTTGAAGTAGTGCTTGATCTGTTCCCCATTGACTCGGAAAGTTTGTTCGTCTTCGCCTTCTAGCTCGATAGCACCAAATAGATAAATATGCTTGATCCGGAATGGTCCAGACCACCGGGACTTCAACTTTCCGGGAAAGAGTCTCAGCCTTAAGTTAAACAATAGAACTTGTTGGCCCGGACTGAACTCCCTCCGGACTATCATTTTATCATGCCACCTCTTCGTTTTATCTTTGTAAAGCTTGGCATTCTCATAAGCCTCGTGTCGGAATTCCTCAATTTCATTCAATTGGAGGAGACGTTGCGCACCAGAAGCTTTTAGGTCAAAGTTGAGTTTCTTAATCGCCCAGAATGCACGGTGCACTAATTCAACGGGCAAATGACACGCTTTCCCAAACACCAATTGATACGGCGACATGCCGATCGGTGTTTTAAAAGCTGTACGATACGCCCATAAAGCATCGTCAACCTTCACCGCCCAATCCTTGCGATTATTATGAACCGTTTTCTCCAGAATTAGCTTGATTTCTCGGTTTGAAACTTCAGCTTAGCCATTTGTCTGTGGGTCGTATGGTAGCGCCACCTTGTGTCTAACCCCCCATACTTTGCCAACAAAGTACTTAACATTTTGTTACAAAAGTGGGTTCCCTCATCACTGATTAAGGCTCGAGGTGTCCCAAACCATGTCATGACATTGTGTTTAAGGAACTTCAAAACCACTTTGGCATCATTGGTGGGTGTTGCTACGGCCTCGACCCATTTAGACACATAATCCACCGCTAAAAAAATATACTCCTTGCCAAATGACGGCGGAAATGGCCTCATGAAATCTACGCCCCACACATCAAACAACTCAAGCTCAAAAATTGACGTCAATGGCAATTCATGCCTCATCGATATGTTACCCACTCTTTGATATCTATCATAAGTTTTCACAAACGTATATGAATCTTTAAACAAAGAAGGCCAGTAAAAACCTGATTGAAGTACTTTCGATGCTGTCCGAGTTGCACCAAAATGGCCGCCACAAGGTGATGAATGGCAATGGTAGAGAATACTAGCCATTTCCTCTTCCGGAACACATCTCTGGATCACCTGATCAGCACATTTCTTGAATAGCAATGGCTCGTTCCACAGATAATACTTTGCATCAAAAAGAAATTTCTTCATTTGGGCTCCCGTCAACTCAAGTGGTAACACGTTACATGCAAGATAATTCACAATGTCCGCATACCAAGGAAGTGCATTTTCAACTGAAAATAGTTGTTCGTCAAGGAACACTTCCGTGATGCTAGACTCCTCACCAACGTCTTCTTGAATCAACCTCGACAAATGGTCGGCAACAACATTCTCACTCCCCTTTTTATCCCTTATTTCAGCATCAAACTCTTGCAATAGAAGAATCCACCTTATCAATCTCGGGTTGGCATCTTTCTTTGCTAATAAGTACCGGATAGCCGCGTGATCCGTTTAGACGATCACTTTTGACCCAATGATATAAGACCAGAACTTATCACAAGCAAAGACCAGCGCTAGCATTTCTTTCTCAGTCGTGGTGTAATTCTCCTGAGGATCATTCATTGTCTTACTTGCATAATAGATTGAGTGGAAGATCTTCTCCTTCCGTTAGCCTAACACCGCGCCAACGGCATAGGTCCACCTCAAGCCCCTTGGAAGAGACTCGATGACCTAAAACGATCCCCTCTTTAACCATAAAGTGGCACTTCTCCCAATTTAGAACTAAATTCTTCTCCTCACATCGGTCAAGAACAAGTGCCAGATTGTAGAGACAATGATCAAAAGATGACCCAAAGACTGAGAAGTCATCCATGAAGATTTCTATTTTCTCTTCTACCATATCAAAAAATATCGCCATCATACACCGTTGAAAGGTTGTCGGTGTATTGCAAAGGCCGAACGGCATACGTCTATAAGCAAACGTCCCATAAGGGCATGTGAAAGTAGTCTTTTCTTGGTCCTCCGGTGTAATGGATATTTGATTGTAACCTAAATAACCGTCAAGAAAGCAATAGTATTCATATCCAGCTAATCGATCTAGCATTTGGTAAATGAAAGGAAGAGAAAAATGATCCTTCCTCGTCGTCTTATTCAATCTTCTATAATCAATGCACATACGCCATCCCGTGATGGTTCGTGTAGGAATAAGGTCGTCCTTATCATTCTTCACCACTGTCATACCTCCTTTCTTGGGCACCACTTGCACCGGGCTAACCTACTCATTATCGGATATAGTATATATAATATAACCGGATCAGTCGAATTCTCTCCTAAAAAGATATACCGAAGATGTTCTGGTAATTGCTTGAGTAATAATCCTCCGTGAGGCGGATTTGATTCCTCGGGAGAGTTTTCAACTTCTTCAATCTCCACCACATGAATAGGATCCTCTACGTCTTTAGATTGAGCATCCAAAGTCAGCACGTAGTCCACAATCTCAAGTTCCATGGTAGAGCCTTCCTCACTAAGATCCCCCATAGATAAGGAATTTGTGAGAGTATGCTCTAACGAATCCATCTCCATATTTGTAAGAAAGAATTCCCTTACACAAGAGTCCACAACATCAACTCGATTGCAATTGGGAGGTTTATCCGGAAAGTTCATAGTTCTAAAAATGTTGAACCTTATCTCTTCATCATTCACTCTTAACGTCATATTTCCATTATGCACATCAATCAAGGCATTTCCCATTGCAAAGAAATATCTTCCTAGGATGATCGGGGTTTCTCTATCTTCTTCCATTTCAAGCACAACGAAATCCATCGGAAATATGAATTTGTCTACCTTCACTAGCACATCCTCAATGACACATTTTGGATAAATTAACGAACGATCCGCTATCTGAAGAGAGATCATTGTCGGCTTTGCACTCCCAAGTCCTAACTTCTAATAAACGGAAGAAGGCATCAAATTAATACTCGCCCCAAGATCACAAAGCGCCTTATCAAAATGAGATCTCCCGATAGTACACGGAATTGTGAAACTACCCAGATCCTTTAATTTGGTAGGCAACTTTCATTGTAGTATTGCACTACACTCTTCCGTTAGCTTCACCGTTTCGTACTCCTCCAACTTCCTCTTCTTCGTCATGATGTCCTTCAAGAACTTGCCATAGTTGGGCATTTGTTCCAATGCATCCGCAAAAGAAATGTTGATGTGGATTTTCTTGAAAATTTCAAGAAATTTCTCAAATTGGGCATCCAACTTCCTCTTTTGGAATCTTTGAGGATATGGAAATGGGGTTACTAGAATCGGTGGATTCTCTAAAAATGTTACTCGCCCCGGCATCACTTTTTCATCTCTTCTTCTCTCCTCGACTTTCTCGTGGTTTTTATCCCCATTCAAGTCTTCACTCGGCTTCTCGTTTCTTTCATCGGTTTTACTTCAACTTCTTCCTCCGCACTTGTTCTTGGTTCATCATGAGGAAACTCACGACTCAATCCTAGCTCATTTTCCATAGGCTTTCTCACTTCCACATCTCTTCCACTCCGCAACTTAATCGCCTTGCATTCCCTAGGGTTGGTTTCCGTGTTACTTGGAAACTTCCCCTTTTGTTACTCTTAGCTGGCCCTAGCAAGCTGCATGATTTGAGTCTCTAAAGCCTTCACCATGGCGTTGGTGTTTGTATAAGTGGTATCAATCGAGTCTAGCTGTGTTTCATGTTTGTTCAGCCGATTATGCGTCTCACGCATCATAGTCTGAGTCTCCTTCATAAATGAACCCAAAACTTCATCCAAATTTGACTTCGGATTATGCATTGGTGGTTGTTACATTTGACGATTGGATTGCATAGGATATCCCGAAGCTTGATTTCCATAACTTGGAGGTGGCCGTAAAGAGTTCTGATTGTTCGCATACGAGAAGTTCTCATGGTTACGAAGTCCAGGATTGTAATGAGTCGGAATGTTGGTAGCGGGCCTGAAAGTGTAGGCATGATTGTTTAGAAAATGGCATTCCTCGAACTCATTATCCAATTCGGATTGAGAACAACTTGCTGCTATCTCCTCCCCTTGATTCGACAAAGCGCCTTTTGTAGACATGGCGACCAATTGATCCGAGATCTTGGACACTTGGGCCGATAACGTTTCAATATGGTCAGATTCTTGGATAGAAGAGACCCGTCTTCCCGTGTTCCTCTCATTCGGCCAATGATAATTGTTAGCCGCCATTTCTTCCAATAGTGCATTAGCTTCGGTAGGGGTTTTTGGACAACAATGATCTCCCTAATAGTGCATTAGCTTCGGTAGGGGTTTTTGGACAACAATGATCTCCCTGAGGCTGCATCAACTATCGTTCTAGTCTGGCCATCCAACCCATTGTAAAATAATTGGGTTTGAAACCAATCTTGATACCTGTGTTGGGGGCACCTTCTCAATAGGTCCTTGAATCTCTCCCATGCCTCAAACAACGGCTCAAAGTATCTCTGGCAAAACTGCGCAATCTCGCCTCGGAGTTGAGAAGTCTTCGAAGGTGGAAAGAACTTAGTGAGGAACCATTGTGCAAGGTCCTCCCAAGTATTAATGCTCCCCAGTTGAATCGACTGAAACCAACCCCTTACTCTATCTCGTAAAGAAAACGGAAATAACCTCAACTGTATGACATCTTCGGCAACTCCATTTATCTTGAGAGTGTCACAGATCTCGAGAAAGGTTGCCAAGTGGACGTTGGGGTCTTCGTTAAGATTCCCGCCATATTGATTTTGCTGAACCATATTAATTAAGGCGGGCTCCAACTCAAAGTTATTTGCCTGGATCAGCTGCCTCCGGATCCCTGAATAGTTATCCAGCATTAGTGGCCGATAATAGTCCCTAAGGACTCGTTGCGGCCTCTCCTGCTCTAGAGGCTGAAGTGCGTGCGGCTCCAGTGGTTGTGGAACATTTTCATGTCCCCTAGCCATAGCGGTAGCTTTTTTCTCTTTCTGTTTACCAATGCGTTGACTACGCCGCATGCACTGCTTAAGTCAAATAAATAAATCAAATAAACAAATGAATTGAATGAAATTAAAAGCAAAAGAATTATCGTGATTAACATTCAACTACTTGATCACAATATCAACTTAATTGAAAAACACCTTGCCATTCCCTGGCAACGGCGCCAAAAACTTGTACACGCGAGGATTCACACCATCGTCCTCGCGGTATTGACTATTCGCAAGTATACGAGGTCTAGTTTTAATATAATGGATCTTATAAGATCAGATATCGTTCTACTGGGAATAACGTGTAATTCGGTTGAGTATTGTGATTTAAATAGTTTCATATTATCTCGACCAATCATAATTTGTTTGTTTTCTATTTAATATTCTAAGATAAACAAAAACTGTGAGGTTAGTTCTAATTACACTAATTATTTAGGTATTGATTTCTTTCACATAATGCATAATCGACGTCATTAAGTTAGCTATAATGGTTTTCTATCTATTCCGATAATCTCTGTATCAATAACTCCTCCGCTACCTTTTCCTAGTGTAAGATTGGGGATTACACGACTTTGTGTCAACGAAGAAGTCCCCTTCAACGCCTTTATGACCCTAGGTCGCATGAGTCTTTAGCCAACGTCATGGATTGCATACGTTCTAACGCCCTCCCGGGTCGTTAGAACTTCACGTTGTATTTACCCTAATCCGAATCCAGGGTTACCTTTCCCGAGTGTCAAACCCCATATTCTCAGTTTATCAATATAAGCATAATATCAAGAATAATGGTAAACACAATTGGATTTAGACAAATAACACATTAAAGTAACATTAATTCCTTCAACTTAACAATTACATGATTTCAACTACACCTAAGTAACATTTAACTAATACTACAAGATCTTAGCCATATACCATACAAAATGAGAGGGATTCAACATTCTTAGATATGAAAAAGTGATTACAAAGATAAAAACAAGAGAGAAACGATCAAATCTGAAAGTGGAATGGTTTACTGTCGCTAATGATCGATCCGCAAGTGATCCTTCTTTGTCCGAATGATGAATCTCCTTCTTGATATTCAAAATATAGGTTAAGAACTCTCTACTAGGGTTAGGGTTCATCAACTACCCTTTTCAGACGTGGGAAAGGGGTATAAATAGGCCTAGGGGTTCAAAAATATCTAAACAAATATTTTAGCCTGTTCTGCGAATTTCGCCTAGGAAGTAGAATTTTCGCCTAGGCGGAGTTTAAATCGGTTAGAATTCCGCCTAGGCGATGGTTTATTCGCCTAGGCGGAGGACTAACTTCTTCTCTTCCTTCTTTCTGACGGAATTCCACCTAAGCGGTAAAAACTTCGCCTAGACGGATTTTCAGCAGTTCAGCTCTTCCAGTAGCTCAGTACTTCCAGCGTTCTGACGGAATTTCGCCTAGGCGGTGGAAACTTCGCCTAGGCGGATTTCAACTTTTCAGTATTTGCAACTTTCTGATGAATTTCCGCCTAGGCGGTGGAAACTTCGCCTAGGCGAAATTGCACTGTTCTTTGAAACCTCTTTTTTTCATCTTTTTGGCTACCCTTTTCTCCACCATTTCGCTCAGTTTGCCGATTGTTTACTTCCCTATTCCTGACTAATAAAAACAACTAAAAAGATATTCAAACTTCAACAAAATACTCGAAAACTGACAAATTTGGTTTAGAATTAGATAGGTATTTTACACCTATCAATAACAACAAAGCAAAAGCCAGCACGCGGACAGGCATAAAGATCGGGCTAGGAGTTCGAATTCCAGATCAAAAGCTCATCAAGAGCCAAGCCTACCTGGTCTGCTAATGCTGATCTCTAGAAACTTGCATGAGATACACGCTTCTGAAGTAATTCAATGGCCTCCTATGCAAACTACTAAATCCAACAAGAAGAACAGGTTTAAGTATTGTGATTTCCATAGGGATCATGGTCATGATACGGATGACTGTTGGGAGCTAAAAAATGAGATCAAGCGTTTAGCTGATATGGGTCAGTTGCGCGATTATCTTCAAGAATGCCCAAGGGATAAGAAGAGACCCAAGAATGAGGGTCGTCGCAAAGAACATCGCAAAAAATAACGGAAAGAAGAGCATCCCAGAGAGAATCGTGAAGTAATCTTCATGATAAGTTCTGTTGGGTCAACCACTATAGAGTCTAATCGAGAACGAAAAAGGAAAGTCTGCGAAGCAGCATTGGAGCGATGCTTCAGAGAAGTGATGATAGTGACAATGTGTAAAACCTAAATTGTAGAACGTACGTCATAAATAGTTGCATTATAGAGCATTAGAAAAAATTTAGGGTAAACTTTTATTGATTAAAATTCAAATCAAACGTTTGGGGTCAAATTGAAAATTTAGAAACATTAAATTTAAACTTGAGATTTAAATTGACAATTAAAATAAAAAAAAAATAATAATAAAAAAATTGAAAATATTAAGGGTGAAATTATAATTTTTGAAACTTTTAAAAGTTGAAATTTATTGAAATTAAGATCTTAAATGAAATTGGGGGAAAAAAGTGCAATTTAACTATTTTTTTTAAAACACACACACACACACACACACACACACACATATATATATATATATAAACGTTGTGTGTGTGTAACGGGCGATCAAATCGGCCGAAAGGAGAGAGAAATCGTGGGGCGACGTGGCGTGCTTGGATCAAATCTATCCACTTAATTCATGCAATATATATACTCACTTATGCATGTAATTCATCATCTAAGATCAAATCTGAAAATTTAAGAAAAATCTAGAGAGAGAGAGAGAGGACCGAAAGAGGACGGGTCTGTCGGAGTATCGTGATCGACGTTTCTCCGGTGAGCAGTGCGTGTCTCGTTGATGCATGTGTGTGTTGCTGTTGCTGCTACTGTGTGCGTTCTTCTTTGAATCGATCGTATGGGTGTGCTTAGTCTAGTCCCTGCGTGTGTG
Organism: Eucommia ulmoides; assembly: GCA_016647705.1. Classification (NCBI taxonomy): domain Eukaryota; kingdom Viridiplantae; phylum Streptophyta; class Magnoliopsida; order Garryales; family Eucommiaceae; genus Eucommia; species Eucommia ulmoides. The sequence goes on along the minus strand of CM028334.1, from coordinate 36,547,279 downwards.
GGTTTTCGGTTATTCACTTGACGGTCGTGAGGGTGAGATCGTCAACGGTGTGATTGTTGTCGTCCGTCGCCATCGTTTGGTGAGTAATTGTGTATATTTTTCTCTAATTATTTTGGTGGGTGTGTGCATGCATGAGTGTTGCGAGTTTCGTCGATAAATATTCGGCGGTGTGGTATGTGCTCTGTTTTTTTTTTGTTTTTCCCAACAGTGTGTGGGTTTCATCGAATCGTGTGGGTATGTATGTGTTTAGTTGAGGGTATGTCAACGGTGGTGTGTATGTGTATGATCAGTGTGTGTTGTGTGTGCATGGTGGTGGGAAATTGTCGCCGGAGTCAGAGTGTAGAGAGAGAGAGAGAGAGAGAGAGAGAGAGAAGTGGGTGTGTTTTTCGTTGGCCGCGTCACACCCCATCCCGGGCGCCAGTCACCCATGGGAGGCCAGTGTGACGCTGACACGACAACCCCTGGCGACATCAACAAAACCAGAAAGCAACAGGAAGCATTCATCATTTTATTTTTCTTTTTTTTTTTTTTTTTTGTACAATCACAAAATCAGGTCATAAAGCGATTTCTTCTACTAGGGACACACCCGTCCCTGAGATTCTAAATACAGCAAGAGGAAAAACGACAATGAACCTCTGCTAGGTTCGCCTCCGACTGCACCTCCAAAAATACCCCCAGTCTGCTAAACCCCGACAGATTCTACCTAGTGCCAGCAGGGGACCGACTCCTAGCTACTTCGCCAGCAAGTGTAATGCCTTCTTTTAGTAAAACATTCTCATATAATAATAATATACCGTAAAAAGAAAACATTTAAGCACAAACATCTAGATATATATATGGTGGAAATAAAGCAATTGTTTATAGGTTTCATTGCAGAATTACCCATCATAAATATCCTACTGACCATTATCATAAAGTAATAAAATATCCAGTACGAATAAATACCACATTCCAAACCACCACACACGCACACTGGCTAGCCATAGTGATCGTTTTAACCTCACGATCGGGAGTTGCAACGGTACCGTAACATTCATAGGAATGCCTTCCTACGAAATATCCACCCCCCTTTTTGGGGAGATATACAATCCACACCCCTTACGGGGAGAAATATAATCCACACCCCTTTCGGGGAGAACAGCCATGACATCGTCAAAAGTTGAAATTTATTGAAATTAAGATCTTAAATGAAATTGGGGGAAAAAAGTGCAATTTAACTATTTTTTTTAAAACACACACACACACACACACACACACACATATATATATATAAACGTTGTGTGTGTGTAACGGGCGATCAAATCGGCCGAAAGGAGAGAGAAATCGTGGGGCGACGTGGCGTGCTTGGATCAAATCTATCCACTTAATTCATGCAATATATATACTCACTTATGCATGTAATTCATCATCTAAGATCAAATCTGAAAATTTAAGAAAAATCTAGAGAGAGAGAGAGAGGACCGGAAGAGGACGGGGCTGTCGGAGTATCGTGATCGACGTTTCTCCGGTGAGCAGTGCGTGTCTTGTTGATGCATGTGTGTGTTGCTGTTGCTGCTACTGTGTGCGTTCTTCTTTGAATCGATCGTGTGGGTGTGCTTAGTCTAGTCCCTGCGTGTGTGGGTTTTCGGTTATTCACTTGACGGTCGTGAGGGTGAGATCGTCAACGGTGTGATTGTTGCCGTCTGTCGCCGTCGTTTGGTGAGTAATTGTGTATATTTTTCTCTAATTATTTTGGTGGGTGTGTGCATGCATGAGTGTTGCGAGTTTCGTCGATAAATATTCGGCGGTGTGGTATGTGCTCTGTTTTTTTTTTTTTTTTCCAACAGTGTGTGGGTTTCATCGAATCGTGTGGGTATGTATGTGTTTAGTTGAGGGTATGTCAACGGTGGTGTGTATGTGTATGATCGGTGTGTGTTGTGTGTGCATGGTGGTGGGAAGTTGTCGCCGGAGTCAGAGTGTAGAGAGAGAGAGAGAGAGAGAGAGAAGTGGGTGTGTTTTTCGTTGGCCGCGTCACACCCCACCCCGGGCGCCAGTCACCCATGGGAGGCCAGTGTGATGCTGACACGACAACCCCTGGCGACATCAACAAAACCAGAAAGCAACAGGAAGCATTCATCATTTTTTTTTTCTTTTTTTTTTTGTACAATCACAAAATCAGGTCATGAAGCGGTTTCTTCTACTAGGGACACACCCGTCCCTGAGATTCTAAATACAGCAAGAGGAAAAACGACAATGAACCTCTGCTAGGTTCGCCTCCGACTGCACCTCCAAAAATACCCCCAGTCTGCTAAACCGCCGACAGATTCTACCTAGTGCCAGTAGGGGACCGACTCCTAGCTACTTCGCCAGCAAGTGTAATGCCTTCTTTTAGTAAAACATTCTCATATAATAATAATATACCGTAAAAAGAAAACATTTAAGCACAAACATCTAGATATATATATGGTGGAAATAAAGCAATTGTTTATAGGTTTCATTGCAGAATTACCCATCATAAATATCCTACTGACCATTATCATAAAGTAATAAAATATCCAGTACGAATAAATACTACATTCCAAACCACCACACACGCACACTGGCTAGCCATAGTGATCGTTTTAACCTCACGATCGGGAGTTGCAACGGTACCGTAACATTCATAGGAATGCCTTCCTACGAAATATCCACCCCCCTTTTTGGGGAGATATACAATCCACACCCCTTACGGGGAGAAATATAATCCACACCTTTCGGGGAGAACAGCCATGACATCGTCAAAATCAAATACAATATCATCGAATCGCAACTCAATAAATATCACTTACTCAAAATCGTCAACCCACCACGTCTACCACTTTTCTCAAACCAGCTTTTAAATTCAAAAATCATACTTTATATCTTCTTTTAAAGAAACCATCTGATTTTATCAATTCCACTTTTTCACCATTTATTTTTAGAAAATCAGGCATTTTTAGAAAAATAGATGTTTCCTATTCTCTTTTGAAAAACGCCATCTAATTCACCAAATCCAGCGGAAATTCATTTTCAGCTCCTTTTCGAAAACTATCGAAATTCAGTTTACCACCTTATTCAAATCGTGCGTGATCCACATCATTTATAAATTCATACAGTTTAAATATTCACATATTTCATCATATACATTCGTAGAAAAATAGTTTGGCAAGAAGACAGTACACTCACGTCTCTTCTTATACTACCGTAACTGCACCGTCCAAAGCCTTCCGGGATGCTAGCGTTTGCGAACCTAGTAACGATATGGTATAAATTAATATTTTAAAATAACCTAACATACAATGCAGACCATTATTTCCATATTTCTCATTCCCCGAATTAATTATACCAAACTGTTATCTATACCCCTTTTCATGTATCTATATTAACTGTACAATATTACTAGGATTAGTGGTTACGAAATTATCGTAACGAATATAAAATTTACTGCCAACAATTTACTTAGATGGGGATAATAATTAATGATTTAAGATATTAATCCATGAAGTCATTATTTATTCCGAATCACTCACCGGTCCCTAATTGGGTTTCTGATTTTTCTGCTGGGGTGGTTTGTGTAATTAGTTCTTTTTTTTTTCTTTTTCTTTTTTTTTTTCTCTTCTTCTTCGTTCTCTCTTTTTTTTTTCTTTTTTTTTTTTGTGCTCTGTTCCAGACTCCCCCCGTCCCCGCCGGCGACTCGCCATCCACAAACAGTGGACAGCCCACACACCCGAAGCCCCTACACCAACGGCGAACGGCCAAACCACCCGGCATGCGCGCACACACACACACACACACACACAGTTCCGTCAATGTAACGTCACTGCAGCTCCGGCCACCACTATCGTCTACAGCTGTCGCCGGCGACCCGAACAGACACGCACACACAATCCCCTCCCGCACACACACACTCCGCCGGCGACCCAACAATGCCACCGACGACCCTACATGTCTACCCACCTAATGGCCCATGCACCCCCTGCCCGTTTAACCTCTGTCGACCGGCAACCAAGGGCCGATCACCTACCGGAAAGAAATAGAAACAGAATACTTATAAGGACTTACCGAACGATGAAGCCGAACGGCGATCGGTCACGCCGTTGACGAACTCCCCCCTTCCTACGGCCGCCGCAGCAAACCACTGGGAATTTCCACACGATCGTTCTCACAGCAGTGGCCACAGGAACATACCCATGCCGTCACGGGACACACGCCCTGCCTTCTCGCGGGCGGCACGTCGATCACGGAGGTCCGACGTTTTCCTCCTCCTCTCTCTCTCTCTAGATTTTTGAATTTCCCTTTCCCTTCTTCCCTGAATTCTCACCTCAGCACACGAAAGGGGCAATTTAACGCATGGATCTAGTGGTTTAGACTGATTTGAGCCTGCCACGTTGCCCCTCGATCGTCGCTCCTTACCGGTGAGTTGTCGCCGATGTTCCGGGTGTTGGTGCACGTATATATATAAAAAATAAATAAAAATAAATTACACTCTCCTCCCCTTGTTTTTTTTTTAGGATTTTCGGTTTAGTATAGTTTGATTTAAAAAAAATTCCAAAATTATAATCCTTGCCCCTAACATTTTTGTTACATTTTCTTTTTCGTAATTTAATAATTTATTTACCCTAAAATTCTCTAACGTCCTGTAATGCAGTTATTTATGACGTACATTCTACAACTCGTGTTTTACAGGCCGTGTGTGGGTTTGTGCATCCGTGTGTGTGTGTGTGTGTCCTGTACGTAAGAGTGTGTATTTGGTTCAGTGATGTTTTCTTTCGGCGGTGTGTGTGTGTAGATCGTCAGAGTTGTCGCCAGAAAGTTAGAGAGAGCGAGAGAGGGAGGGCAGCGTGTGTGTGTGTGTGCCGCTACTGGGTGGGTATGTGTATAGGCAGTGTGAGCGTGACTCCATGTTTGGGTCGGCTGTCGGCGTCAGCGTTTGGGTGTTCCTCGCCGGCAGGGTGGCTGGTCGGCCAGTGGTGGCTGCGGTGGGCTGAACGAAAAACGCAAACAGAAGTAAGAACGGGAAGAAGAAGAAGCGAGAAAAGCAAAAGAAAGAAAAAAAAAAATAGGAAAGGGAAAATTGCACAAATAACCCCAACAAAAATTCAAATCCATCTCGCGGCCTGTGAACGATTCGGAATGGATATCATTTTTCGTTAAATTTATTTTAGTAACCAGAATAATAAATTTGGGATCGTTCATATTACAAGATTTTTATGCAATAATTAACGGAATGAAATTATTAGAATAATAATAATTTTCATAAATAAAATATGGGGAATGGAAGAATGCGGAACTTAGGGCCTGCATTACATGATTAGGTGATTTTACATAAAATATTAATATAGGCTCTATCATTATTAGATTCGCACGCACCGGCATCCAGATATAGTGTGGTCAGTGTCAGTTTTGCAAAACAGATATCGAGATGAGTGTACTGTCTTCTTGTCAAACTATTTTATATATATATATATATATAATGATGACATATGTGTTTACTTACACTGTACGATTTCATAAATGATATGGATCAAGCAGGTTTTTGGGGTGAGTTGGTAAAATGAATTTCCAGGGAATTGTGTTGGTTTCTAAAAAAAGGATTAAAAATAATTTTCGTTGGATATGGGTGGTTTATATTCTCCCCATAAGGGGTGTGGATTTTTGACAATGTGGTGTGAAAATGTATTTCTTCCCATAAGGGATGTGGATTTTTAACTATACTGATGATTTTGACGATGCCATAGTTGTTCTCCCCGAAAGGGGTGTGGTTTCTTCCCGAAATGGGTGTGAATTATATTTCTCCCCGTAAGGGGTGTGAATTTTTTCCATGGGATGTGGATAGTTCTCCCCGTAAGAGGTGTGGATTATATTTCTCTCCAAAAGGGGTGTAGATATTTCGTAGGAAGGCATTCCTACGAATGTTTGCAACTCCCGATCGTGAGATTAAAACAATCACTATGGCTAGCCAGTGTGTGTTATGGTGGAGTGGTGGTTTGAGATGTGGTGTTTTACTTATATTGGGTAATTTTTTATTTATTATGGTTATTGGTATGATATTTATACTGGATAGTTTTGAAATAGAACTTATATATATTGCTTTATTTTCACTACATATATTATGAAGACTTTTACAAGCTATGTGATGTCTATATACTTATACTTGATCCATATTTAAATGTTGTATTATTTAGAATGTATTATTATTTAAAAATGTTTTTATTAAGAAGACAGTACACTCGCAGGTAAAACAGCTAGGAGTCGGTCCCCTACTAGCACTGGGTTGAGTCCGACGATGGTATAGCGAGGGAGTATTTTGGGAGGTGCTGCCTGAGGCGAACCTAGGAGAGGTTCATTGTTGTTTCATCTTTTGTTGTTATTATAATTCAGGGACGGGTGTGTCCCTAGTTAGAGAAAATGTTTATGGCCTGATTTTGTGGTTGTATAATTATGAATGCATATTGTCGTTTTCTAGTTTGGTTTGTCGCTCAGGTGATGTCGTGTCGATGTTATGCTGGCCCCATGGTGACGAGTGTCCGGGGTGGGGTGTGACACAATGAATCTAGGACCAATCATTACTTTTTTCGAATGAGGATTGCAAATGGATTGTTTACCCACATGAGGATGCCTTAGTCATTACTTTGTGGACCTAATCGATAATGGTAGTTAGGCTAAAATTATTTTTGTCATTACTCTGAAGAAGATGGGAATACCAAGTTCGGACGTTAGTTCTACGCAAACCGTTATGGTGGGATTCAATGGCGATCTCACATCGTCATAGGGAAAAATCACTTTGTCCATTACCTCCAATAAATAGGAACAAGGATACACGAAAACCATGGAGTTTATGGTGGTAGACTCAACGTCACCCTACAATACAATTCTTGGACGTTTGTGGTTATATGCAATGAGGGTTATTGCATCAACATACCCCTAGTGTGTCAAGTACGCAAGGGATGGTTCTGTAGCAGTGATAAGAGGTGACCAAGTGGTCTCAAAGCAATGTTTTTCCATAGCAATGAAAGGTAGGGGTACACCCTTATAGCAATCAAAGAAAGTCCAGGGAGCAGTTTCTCCAACAAGCTCGGTAGAAGAAATTAACGATTTTGGGGAACACCTAAGTGTGATCCAACCCGTCAAGCAAGTGAAACAGATCGCCTTCAATGAAAGGGCTCAGAAACTTATGATTGGAGGGTCATTAAGCTAGACTGAGACAAAAGAGATCAGCGAGCTGCTCCAAAAGAACTTAGACGTTTTCGCCTGGGCTCCTAAAGATATAAAGGAAATCAGTCTAGACATTGCAGTACATCACCTGGATATTTCTAGGTCTTACCCTCCAATCCGGCAGAAAATGAGAACTTTTAGTTCTGAGAAAGGTAGTAAGTGACATCATTCATCACACCAAAAGGTACATATGGATCAGCAGGATTAGTAAGTGACATCATTCATCACACCAAAAGGTACATATTGTTATAAGGTAATGCCATTCGGTTTGAGAAATACAGGAGCTACTTACCAGCAACTGGTGAACAGCATTTTCCAAGATAAAATTGGGGCCACCATGGAGGTTTATATGGATAATATGATCGTCAAAATCTCCAGGCAGGAGGATCACCTCAGCCATGTCGCCGAGGCTTTTGGTGTTCTAAGAAAATATAACATGAAGTTGAACCTTGAAAAAGTGTGTTTTTGGTGTCACATCTGGCAAGTTCTTGGGTTTTGTTGTTAACCAGACTGACATCATGGTGGATTCTGGATAGATAGAGGTTGTCAAGAATTTAAAATCTCCTACAACTATAAGAGAAGTTCAGGTGTTGACTGGAAGATTAGCAGCGCTAAACAGAATCATCTCAAAATTTACTGATAGGTGTGCTACTTTCTTTAAGATTTTGAAAGGAAATAAAGTCTTTCAGCGGGATGATGACTATGAGTGAGCTCTTCAATCCATTAAAGATTACTTAGACTCAGTGGAAACGTTGGCCAAAGTAAACCCAAGAGAAGAACTAAACCTTTATTTGGCGGTGACACCTGTAGCAGTGAGTGTTGCACTGGTCCAAGAACTCGCAGTAGGGCAAAGATCGGTGTACTACATTAGCAAATCATTAGTTCCAGTAGAAACTCGTTATATGGAGTTAGAAAAACTGGCCTTGGCTTTAGTAACTGTAGCACGGAAACTCAGACCATATTTTCAGGCGCATGTGATTAACGTGTTGACCTCATACCCACTTCAGGCGGTAATGCACAGGCTTGAAGCTTCTGGTCTCCAATAGATAGAAGAATCACAACACAAGATCAAGAATATCAAAAACCCCATATTTTTCATTATCAAAAGAGAGGGGGACATGGCTATTATAAAAAAAAAAAAAAAAAATGTTCTTAAAAAACAGAAAAGACTATTCTTGCAAAAAAAAAAAAAAAACAAAGAAGATTTTCTTAAAACTGGGGCTGATGGAGCTACATTCCGATACTTGAGAAATAGGAAAACCCAGATCTTCTGAGTCTAAGTTGGAGAAACATAAGGCATGTTCCTCATATTTATTGAGTTTGTTGATCAAATTACGGATCTTGGCCTTCTTGAATTCGTTCTTCTCCAGAAGTTTATCCTTTTTCGCCTTAATAGTATCGGTGAAGAGCTTGTGATAGTTAAAGTCAGCGGCCAGGTCACGCTTGCTCCATTAAATTCATTTCACCTCATCCCTAAGTTCGTTAAGGCGTGAGATTGATTAGAAATGTGCTGCTTCTATGGCAGAAAAGATAACAAAAGCCTTCTCAAGGGCACGTAGACGGGGGTGATCCTCCATAGCTATTTTCGCCACCGTCATTAGGGAGCGGAAGCAATCTCCCAATTCTATCTTGACGCATCTTTCAGATTGAATCATCTCAAAAGCAGAAGGCTTAGTCTATGAAGTGGATGCCATGACTGCAGAAAGTGTAGGAACAAATAAAGAAAAAAACTCAAGAATTCAAAAGAGAGCGCCTAGACTTGTGAAGAATTTCCAATCCCTAGTTTGGCTTTAAATAGTTAAAAGAAATAAGAGAGAGAATAAAATGACATGTACTGAAAAATACGTACTATAATTATAAAAAATTCTTGGAACTTAAAATGGCGGTTACTGTTTAGATACAGGTCATGATGGTAAAGTATTATCATTACTAAAAATTAATTACAGACGTGCAAAAAGGAAAGTTGAAAAGACAGAAAGATAATTCAGAGAATAGTGCTCTGATCGGTGACGATTGGTTGATTTGATATTAGCATGGCAGTAACATCAGCCGATGAGGCTTGGTTCAGGGCTTGCACTGAACTCTTCACTGGCACCTCAGCTTCCGATATGGGTAATTCTTTTTCGTCTTCAACAATCACATCCTCGCCTCTTTCAACATTTTTTCCTACCGGCTCATTTTCAAGCTCCACTGTCAAGAAAGAAAGGTCTAAGTCAGGGAATTCCTCTAATACTCGCCTTTGGCAGTAGGAAAATCCAACTTTCTGAAGTTTCTTTGACTCTCCCTTCAAGTGAAGCCAAAGGTTTTCGATGTCCTGTTGGGATTTTCTGATCGCAGCTGATAGCTCAGCCAACATGCGACCTTTCTCGGATTGCTGTTGCTGGAGGTCTTTGGTCTGGAGGGCAACATTCTTATCTTTTAGATCAACATCATTTTGATCGATTATTAGGCAAGCTGAGTTGAGTTCTTTATATAAGGCGTAAGCATCATCCTTTAAGGGCGAGCACTCTCCACGTAAGGCAGTGATCTTTGTTCTGAGCTCTCTATTCTCTGTACAAAAAAGTGTGTTGCTTTTCTGCAGGGTTTCTCTTTACTCATTAGCAGAATGCAACTCCATTTTGTACTGCTCTTGAAAAGATCTAGCCAATGCAAGATCTGTGGCTAGGCTCAGCTTCTCATTCTCCAAGGTTTGACTATTTTCCTCCAACTTGTTGAATTCAGTCATCTGGCGCATCAGCTGGGCATCTAGCTCATTTTTGTCCTCAGCGCAGTTGACCAGGGCAGAGGACATATGCATACTGGTAGCGCATAAAATACACCGCTACTTACTCTCGCAAGTATACGAGATCTAAGTTTTAATATAATAGATCTTTGAAGATCGGATATCATTCCCATAGGAAAAAGTGTGAATAACTTAATACTGCAATTTACGTAGTCTCATATTATCCTGCGATTAAATTAATTATTTAAATTAAACTAATTAAGACTACTCCTAAGGATTAATTCTAATTACACTAATTAACTAGAGATCGATTTCATTCACTTAATACTTATTCGGCTTAGTTTAGTTATCGATTACGGTTATTATCACATCCAACAATCTCGATATCTATAACTCACTCGCTCCCTCTGCCGAGTGAAAAGCGAGTGAATACATGACTTCGCATTGACGTCGAAGTCCCCCTCGAACGCCTTTTCGAACACATAGTCACGCGAGTCTTGACCCAACCTCATAGATTGCACACAATCCAACTCCCTCCCGGGTTATTGGATCGTCGCATTGTGTTTATCCCTAATCCAAATCCGAGGTTACCTCTCTCGAGTGTCAAACCCCGCATTCTCGGTTTACCGTAATAAGTATAATAAACGTGAAATAACGGTAAACACAATTGGAATCGGATAACAAACCATCAAAATAACTTATATTCACCCAAAGAGATATTTACATGAATTATATCTAACCCTAACTAATATCTAACTAAACTAACATGATCTTAGCCATTACAATATTAAATAAAGAGGACATGATCAACATCAATAATAAACATTAAGTACAAAGATGGAAACAAGGGAAGAAAAATCAAATCTCAAAGTGGAGTAGTCCACTTTCGCCAAAGAACAATCCTCCCGAGTTTCCTCTTCTCCATTGATGAACTTCCTCTTTTAGCTCTTCAAGAATTGGCCAAGAACACTTCCTAAAACTAATCTAATCTACTTCCTAAATTATCTAATCCTAACAAAGGTGAAAGGAGCTCTCAAAACATCATCGGGGATCTCACAAAAATTAGGGGAGAAAAGGGTTAAAAAGTAAGGTTTGGAAAATATCTTCAAAATATCTAAAAACATATATTTATGTGCAGAGTGTTACCGCCTAGGCGGTGGTTGAGTCGGTTAAGCTTCTGTCGGATCTTCGCCTAGGCGGTGGCTGCTGGCACAAAATTCTGACGTTATTTTGCCTAGGCGGTGATTTTCTCGCTTATGCGGTGGTTCAACACTTCAGCACTTCAACTTTCTACATCTTTTTCGCCTAGGCGGTGGTCTTCATGCACCGAAACCCTGTTCTTCACGTTTTGTTCACCGTTTCTCCACCGTTTTCGCTTGTTTATCGCTCGTTAACGTCCCTTCATTTGTTTTACACTAAAACAAACTAAAACGAAATTAAATATAACTAATACGCTCAAAAACTAATAAATTCGATTTCGAAATAGATAGGTATTTTACACCTATCACGTACACTATGATAAGAAAGCCATTAACAGAATGATCAATCAAGCAGTTTGACAAAATTGAAAAAAGTAATAAGAGTTGTGTCATTACCTGGAAAAGAGCGTAGATCACCATTCGGAACATCTCAGGCCTATTCCGGACCTCTGTTCTCTTTGTGCCTTTGTCCCAGGATTGCTTGTACAGAAATTTGATGGCATCATAAAAAATGGCATGGTGACTTGGGACGGAAGGCCCAACCTCGTCAATGAGTTGACACATTTGTTGTTTCGTTATACCCCGCCCACTGGAAGTCCTTTAGCTGGGAACGGGGGCTAGGGAGGTTTGATGACTGATGGAAGGAGGATCGACAATAGGAATGTCGGTTGATCTTGAAGCAAATTTCGATCCCTCATGTGCTTGTGAGCTGGAGGCTGTCGGAGGCGGGATTGTAACTGAAATTATTCTCTGCCTACGTACGCTCAGAGGTTGAGAATCACCATCTGACACAACAACTTCTGGTTCAACATGAAGGACTGGTTAATAGACTTATGGGATAACAAGAGTCTCAGCATAATGAGAGATCGCTGAACTAGTGGCAATAGTGGATGTTGGTTGGGTTGACGATTGTCTAGTCTCCTTGGAGAGCTTTTTGTTTGGCCTCTTCCTCTTCTTTGTGCCAATTGAATCTCGGCTAATTCGTTAAAGCGGGATAGATCCATTTCAGATTTGTTAAATGGGCGGAGAGTTAATTCTTTGTAAGAACGCTCTGCTGGGACTAGCAATTTTCCTAATTCTTCTTTGATTCTAGATGTGAGACCGAGACTTTAACAAGCACTATCACCTGCATTTGAAATCCCAGAAAGGAGATTAATATCACTTAAGAAGAATTTCAAATAGAAAACAGACTGTTAAGTGAATAATGAGAAACTGCTTGGGGTATTGAAGCGTCTTGACACAATTGAGGGCTGCCCCACCTCTTCAGGAAGAAATTCCCAGTCACCAGAGAAGAAGAGGTACCATGGTTTCCAGTCTCTTACTTTAGCTGGAAGATCGGTGAGAAACAAGAACTTTTTGGGAAGTGAAAGGTAATACCTTTTGGTACGGGTTTGGAATTGAAGGTGCCCAATACTTCTAATTGTATCAACAGTGAGGGGTACCTCATTTATTCTAGCAAGGGTTATAGCTCCCATAATTTGGTGAAAACCATTCGGAGTTAACTGGGCAGGAGTAATCTCCATTTGACGAAAATGATTACATAGGAATGGGCAAAAATGGAGAATGAGTCCGTATTCAAACATCCATAGATAAAAACATATTTCGTTTTCCTTAGCGTCATGAGGGCGTTCGTCCTCAGACAGAACCCTAATTGACACCAACGAACGAATGCAGTATTATTCCCTAAATGGTGAAAGTCATTCCTGTGGAAATTTGCTTGCTCTCTGAAGGATTAGAGGACCGAGCAGTCTGAGTCGTCGTCGTCTGTTCCATTATAGGATTTGACGACGAACCAGCTTCGGCAGGACTATTCAATTGACTCAATGACATTTCGTGATAAGGCGTTTAGCAATCAAAATACAAAAGAAATATGAAGAATAGAAGTGTTACTGAAGGATTAAGGGAAGAAAAGAACTTATGCGAAATAGAAGTGATCTTTTGCCTCTCTTCTATTAAATCGACACGAAAGTTAGGAGGACAAATAATATGGGAAAACTCCCGCTCATAACTGACATAGGTATTTAGCCTTAAATGGGTTGGATCGGGAATGAAACTTGATCCGGAACAAACAGACCCAACGGGTTATCTGGGCCAAAGCATGGCAAGCCCACTTGGGTGTTAACTTTGACGGTCTTCTGAGCAAGACTCACGGTCCCATAAGGAGGCCCATATTTCGGTATACTCAAACCCACGGTGTCCAAGGCCAAGGAACTAATAGGTCAGCTCAACATGAACAACTGTCCTATACTTGATGAGATGGGCCAGATTAACTGTAACAGTCCATAATTAATGAAGACCATTACAGAGATCTCCCCTGAGATCATGGGGATATTGGTTATCTTCCAAGCCGTTTAAAGCGTATCAAGGGATTGACGACCACTCTAAAGTAACGACAACATATCTAAAAGCCTATAAAAATGGTAGATATCACTGGTAATTGACACAATTTGAATCTGAGCACATCTTTATCTATATACCAGATTAACTTATTCTCACACCGGATGTTCTTTGGTCGACACTACACCGGTGTCCCCCATTAAAACTCATGGTTTTGTAGGTACCAAGAGGAAGGTGCAAAGGTATTTAGCACGTGCAGAGCTGTTATACGTGTTGGAGATTTTTTGGCAACATCAGTTCTCTCTTGTTAGAAGACACTGTAGGTAACCCAAGACTTCAAACTTAACAGTTATCTAGTGTACCTATTTAGTAGAAGGTGTAATGTTCAAAACCCTCTCTCCCAACCATTTGTACCAAAAAATAATAATAAATAAATAAATTGTATGTATTATGCATGAGAAAGATAGCTAATTCTTTTGTAAATTTTAGCTTAAGGATTGTGTTCAACAGGTCAAAAACAATTTGTTGCAATGTATAAACATCATAGAAATATGGGGTCTACGAAAGATCAATTGGAATCAACGAAATTTTGGTAGTGACCTCTTGACTCTTCTATATGAGAATTGAGTTTTAACTCTTTTGGTTGCGAAGAAAATGTGTCGAGATAGTATCTTTCATTGAATCTAAAACTTCTCTAGTTATGATATCTATCTCCAAGTGAACCTAGTTTTGGACAGATGCAAAATGAGGATGAATAGTGTAGTAATCTCTTTGCTTGGGGGAGTCAAGACTCATAAGAGCCCAAATAAGACCAGTTACGCAAGTGGCAAACAATAAAAAAAATCAATAAAAACTCAGGAGCAATTAGCAGATACAAGCAACCCGAGACACCGACCAAACAAGCAGGCATACATACAACCCAAAATCCAAAAGCTAAGCATGCATTCAGTCGATTCGAAAGTAGACATCAAGTGGAAGCCATGAGAAAGTCAACACACAGCATTTATTTAGTCATGAGAGAGCCCAAATTGGGCTTTGATATTTCCCTATCCCAGCTACGCATAAAACCAACATGTGGTACTATAAGACACTGTATATGCAGCCCTGAATCAAATTCAACTTCAGGTTTTACCGAAAAAAGAATGTCAAAAAACATAAGTTGCATACAAGACAAAACAATATATGTATGGAACACACTGAGCATTCAAAGTGAATGAGAACAACTCGAATTAACACAAACGACCTTATCGAAAGACGAATACCAATAAAAAATCAAAACAGACACAGCTAAAAAGAGATCAGGCTACAAACAAACACAAAATAGACTTTACATGCTAAACAACAACTCATATCACACAGTAAAATAAAATTTGCAGTGCTCCCAGATAAAAAAGAGTTGGGTGTTTCTAAAGTTCCATGCTACTGACATGAATCACGACAAAACACAAATAAATAGCAAGACTACTACTCTCTACATACCTCAAGGGTCATGAGCTGTTCAACCCTTCACCTAATTCGTTCAGTTTTTTGTGATATTAGACTGATAGCAGCGATCACAAACTTAAAGTAACTAGTTCTTACTTTGACATTTCTCAACAGATCTTGGAGCTGCACAAAAATAAGTCACAAGAAAACTCAGAAAATAAAGTATTGTCGCTCCCAAATTATATAACCTTATTACACCCAGTATAGCTTCAGGCAAAAAGGCTCGCTTTTTGGGCTTTTACACGATGACCTTGAGTTTTACCATTCCTTTACACCTATTTTCAGTCAATGACAATTATCAGAATCCTCGTCAAATTGTATTAGAAAGGGAAATTTTCCTAGAAGACAGGTAATACACAAGGAAGCACAAAGTCTCATAAAAACAAGGTTCCCCAAGTCTGCTATGCACCCAACTCGAATTCTTAGGAGATTCTTGGGGACTCATATCCAATTCACTAGAAAATGAACTGTAAACTTTCCAAGGATCCGTGAAGGGGTTTTTTCTTTCTAATAATACTTGGATAGTTCATGAAAAATTGGTGTGACATGATATTTTTCTAGTCAAAATATATATTTTGCCCATGGGCATTTTCTTGGATCTAGAATACTCGTTAATCTTGGCGCTGTTAATTTATTGGGTATTGATTAAGTGCTACTTCAATTGAGCTTGCACATTTAATGTGAACTTTCTCCATTGGCTTTCAAGCTTTTGTTTACGTTATATTGTTTTACAAAAAAAAAAAAAAACGTAAAAGTATTCATATGCCCTTACTATTTTCATTAGAAATAAAAATATTGAATTGGGTTATCTTCCAAAAAATTATTTAAACCTTAAATTTATTCTTTACTTGAAATTTATATCACAAAATTGGAATGTATAATAGAAAGCAACCCTCCCCCCCAAAAGAAAAATCAAAATCCCACTTGATTCAACCCCATTTCAAAATCATCATCTCCCCATAAATTTCGGTGACCGTTGTACTCCTTCGGTAGCACCTCCACCTTCCCATCAAAATCTCAAGCAGCCCTCCAAAACCATACACATCACCTCCACCACAAACCAATGCCATCGTAGACCCTCCCCACCAACATTGCCCCTCTCCAACTACATCAACCTCCACCCCCACCCTAGCCATCATCACTTAGCCCATAGTGACCCAGCAGTGGCACCCACCCAAGCCATCATCGCTACCTTGCAATTGCCATGCCTCTCCACCCTTCTTTACCTTGTTGACCCAGATCTAGCCTTGTCTCGTGCTCTCCCATCATCCCCCATGCCATTCTACCGCAACGTAACCCTTCTCGACCCCACCATTAGCTACCAGCCTATTGACCCAGATCCCCAATGAGCATCTCTCTCTCTCTCTCTCTCTCTCTCTCTATTCTGCTTAAACTGTTGCTCAATTTTTCTTGACTCAGTTTTTCATTTGCTAATATAATGCAAACCTGTGGGCATGTTTATATGTAAGCATATATTTAACTCTATATGAATCCCCATTTAACCCATATTTCAAATTTTTTGAAATGTCTGAATCTTTGTATCATCACCCTCGAATCTCAAGTCCCTCTATCTGGTAAAATTTTTTGCTAATCCAGTCAGATATTTTGCATGTTTCATGTATTTATAGAATTTAACACATCGTAACTTTATAGAGAGAACCATTATTTTCACTCCTTTCTTTCATCACATGTATTTCTAACCTCAGTTTAAATAATAATGTTTCTAAACCTGTGAATGAAAGTTTTGTCAAGCTTTTATCCCCCTTTTCAATTCTAAGATATTTTGTTTAATTATTTGTCCATTAGACGTTTGGGAGACAATAAACAACGATATATGGAAAGAGTTCGAGTTGTTAAATGCAACTTAAACTCAATTTCCTTTTCAATAACTCAACTTCTTCCATAACAGCATTTTTGAATGCCATTCAACACAAGTACACAACAAATTTGAACGCTTTAAAAAACACTAACGCTTGTGGTTAATTCAACAAAATAGATTTGAACATTTTTTGAAGGTTTTAGCAAACAATAAAGCTTGTTTTCAAACACTAGCACTTGTTGAACTCAACAAAAACAGTCTTCAACGAATTAAACACTGCACATGCGGGGATATCAAGATTCGAACCCACAACCTCAAGGTTATTGGGCAGAAAGAAAACATATTAAAATATAAAATACATGAGTCTTATGTGACACTCCATGAGGCTTAGCAATACATAAAAATCATCAATGACCAGTCTCACAAATGAAGAAATGAACTGTGACAAGTGCTAGCAAACAAAGTAGTTGAACTAACTTAGCAAAGAGAAAAATTGGTTAGGTTGAGTCAAACCTAGAGTTGTTTTGAACTTAAGAGGTAGTGTAGAAGATTGCTTAACATAGAGACATGCCTCTCTATTTTGATTTAGGTTGAAATGGACAAAAATTCATCAATGCATTTTAAAACACTTGGACCCATAACATGTAAAAGCAATACAGAACAAGCATTAAATAATAAATCTCATAAATGAACAAATGATTTTACAAGTGCAAGCAAACGAAGTACTTAAGCTAATTTACCAAAGAGAAAACAAGTGTAGATCAAGTCAACCTAGAGTCGTTCAACTTGAGGGTCATAGACAACGGAAAATTCGTAAGATTATAATATGTAGTCACCCATCTTTAGCTTGATTTATGTGGCATATGGACGTTAGATTCATCACCAACTGGTATCAGTAACAATTTCACAAGTGAGTTTTTTCTATAGCATGATCATCCACATACCGAGGCTTGTTGGCATAGCCTGCAGCTTAAGAAAATTTATAAAACAGGTTTTGCCTTCAATTCTCATATCTCAAAAATTTCTCATGGATCATTGAATATACTCACCAAGGCCAATGGCATCAGAACTCTTCATAATCCTCAGCTTCTTGCAAGTTTCAATGAACATTCTGCCATATAGTCAAACAGGAATTAGACAGACTATACACCACAAACTTGATGAAGAATACTTTAAACAACATAAACATGCTGACTTTCATGAAGTACAGAATTTTGAAGCAAAAAAGCAATAAAAGGTGACTTTCTCTTAATTTTCTCTTTGGAGGGGTGGGATGATTTAAGCAAATGGCATGGCTAAGGCCCCGTTTGATAATAGCTTAAAACTAATTACTAAATAAAATAAGTTTATTTGATAAGTATAAATAATAGTACTTAATTAATTGTCACTTAAAAATTTAAGATAATGGGCCTAAAATTTTAAGTCATTGGGCTTTGACTTAATTTTTTAGCACTTAATGGGCTTAGCCCTTTTTCCTTTAACTTTTTTTGTTGAGACATATTTACCCTTTAGGAGACCTAGGGTTAGGGTAGAATTGAATTATTTGAATGCCGAATTTAAATTTTTTGGGGTTGAACTTCATGTAATAATTCATATATTTAAACTTTTTAGTATATTATTGGTGCTTTTACTTCACTATTTTGTTCTCGAATTTTATCTGTATTATCATGATTTTCATAAAAAAATAAATTTAAAGGTAGTCATATAAATTATATAATTTTCAGTCTTCAGATTTTGTACCTATCAAACAGACAAAAAGAATTCAGCACTTAAAATTTTAATTTTATCAAACAAACTTCCGATATTTTAAGCACTTAAAATTTCAGCACTTAAAATTTAGCATTTAAAATTTTCAGCACTTAAAAGTAATTATCAAACATAGCCTAAGGGCTTGTTTGATAACAACTTAATTTTTAAGTACTGAAATTTTAAGTGCTGAAAATTTAAAAAGGTTGTTTGATAAAATTATACTGAAAATAAAGTGCTGAATTTTTTTTATTTGTTTGATAAATACAAAATTTGTATACTAAAAATTATTTAATTTACATAACTACCTTTGAATTAAGATAATGTGAAAAAAAAATAAAAAATTGAGAACAAAGTAATAAAATTAGGGTGCCATTTAAAAAAAAAAATTATATTAAAATTAAAAGTAGAAATTAACCTAAAAATATGTAAATATTATGTGTTTTTTTTATGTAGTTTGATTACTTAAATTAAATTATAACAATAATTTAAATATAAAATAAAATTAAAACCATAAAATAATCCAAAATTAATTCAATTCACATTAATCATAACTTTAATTAAACCCTCGTAGGGGATCAAGGATAAAATGGTCAAAATATAAAAAAAAATTTAAGTGGAAAATAATGGAATGCATTAAGCAAAATAAAATAAGTGAAAAGACCTTGACTTAATTTTTTATTCACATTTTGACTTAATTTTTAAGTTAACTTAATTAATTAAGTTATACTAATTATATTTATCAAACAAACTTAATTAATTAAGTACTTAATATAATCAATTTTAAGCACTTAATTTTTTTATCAAACATGCCCTAAGACTACATAAATTAATTTATGGGTAAGACTACATAAATTATTTTTATCCTGTGGAGCTCATGCCATTTATAATATATATTAGATAATTAATTAATTACATCTTAAAATCATAATTTTAAACTACATAAAATTAATTTATATTAAAATAATGTTCAAGCGTGCCCTTTGGCACAGGTAATTACTAGTTCTTGTATAAAGTTTTTGCTTTTTGTGTTATGCAAATAAAAACATACAATGTCGTAGAATTTCCAAGCTTCTAATTGAACAGAAATACACAATAAATAAAAAATACGAAATAAAGAAATGAGCACAAAAGTAAGAGCTTACTCCCAAGGGACATCACCAAGAAGCATCCAGTCACCATCCTTGTCCTCATAAGTCAGTACGTATTCTGATCCATTCATCAAATCCTTCAGCTTGATTTCACTTAACATCTCCTTTCCTGGAGCTCCATGAGATCCATACTGACCTGACATAATGTCATAACAGAAGTAACATGAACACATTTTTCATGGGCTAAGATGAGCACAATGTCCATAACATAGACTTAATTTTTAAATAATTAGGAACAGAAACCTCATGAAACTCACCTACGATAAACATTTTCTCAAGAGCAGAAGAGAGCTCCTGATATGCAGAGTAAGTTCTGAGGTCCACTTTCCTTAGATAAGGGGCACCATCCATGCTGACCTTCACAAATAGAGCACCAGGACCTGCTTTTCCATCCACTTCATCATTGTTCTTGAAATTGCTAGCCAATGTATTCTTTCTAAAAGATCTTATGGGTGGCCAACCAACAACCTGAGCCCTGACATTACTTTAAGATTTGAGACCACTCGTAATTATCGTAATTATCTATAGTCAGTGATTAAGGGGTTGTTTGGTTATGTTTTACAAAACTGTTTTCTGTTTTGGAAACAATGCAATCACTAGTCTTTTTAACAACACAACTCAAAAAAAAAAAAAAAAACAATACTCAACTTACCACATCATCAACTTTTAATATTATTTATTATTTTAGAAATTTCATTTTAACTTTCTTTATATCTTATTTTTCATTTCTCAACAAATTCTCCCTCTCACACAGTCACCCAACAAACATAATTATTATCTCTCTTTTTCAACGTCATATTTCAAATAATCGCATCACTTTTACTTCTCAATTTCTAGCACATTATTAATAAATATTCTCTTTTTATAAATTTTCCAAAATTGAAGAGAGTAGCCTTCACAATTTTCAAAAACTGTTCTATAAATTTTTCAAAACATTTTTCAGAAACAAAACCAAACAGGCCTGAATAGTTCTATCAAAATTAACAGGACTTACTTTGTCGCAGGAACATTGCTAATGTTCTTTGCAGCATTGCTACAATTCGCATCAGTATCATTGGCTGTAACAGGCCTCTCCTCAGCCTTGTTTTGGTGTACCGAGTCATTTATTTTGTAAAAGTGAGACCGAGGGTCCCCTTTCAAACCTGATTTCAAGAATGAGTTCAAAGAAGGCTGGGGAGAAAGCATCACATTGGCCTCTGAATTGGACAAAAAATTTCCCTGTACCAACGATTCATTCGTTAGAATTCAACAAAGTAATAAGAAAATATGGGCTCTGCCTGAAAAATAACTAATATATCACCTCTGCAAAACCATCCATAGCATCAGAAAACCCTCTTTTGTTGCCTGAAGCGACAGGCTTCTGTGATAAGAAATAATCACCATCCTTGGAAGGATGTAATGGGAAGAGTGACTTCTCACCAAGTTTAGCTGAGGTCATAAGGCATTGGTTAGGATCTCTACCAGGCGACAAGGATCCTGGTAGCCCAAGCCTCAGGTCCGTGGCCTTCAAATTCAGACTGCAGTTGTTCTCTTCAGATTCAGTGGATATTGTAGAGCTGTCCACAGAGGAACAATCAGACAACCCCAAGTAGTTATGCTCTTTAATATATGACCCGCTCTGGCACATATTGTCAGGGGAGACCGAAGAAGCCAATAATGCAACCTTTCCCTGAGCCTCCTCCCCAACACCAAACAGTTGTTTTGACATCAGAAAATCCCAAATCAAACTCCAATTCTTTGCTTATCCCAGGCTTTCAATAATTAAATTTGAATTCTTCAATCTGAAGATTAGAAAGTTAAAGCAATGAAAAGCATGAGCCTAGAAAATGGAAGCCAAATTGGAAGTATACATTAACAACAGCCGCCTATACTAGCTGCACAAGAACATTGCTTTGACAAGAAACCGATGTTTCTTTTACAACTACAGGAAAATTAGAAAAACAAAAAGTATTTGCTGAGTGTTCACTTCCAATTTACAACAGCTAACAAATGACGGAAGGAAGCTACATGAAAGCAACAATCTTTACAGAGTTAGCTGCATAGAAAGACTTACAAGTACTCATAGTGTAACTGCTAAGAAATCGTAAACACATAATTTCACATATTTATACCTTAACCAATCTTCAAAATGAACTTTATATCAAATTCCATATCATCAAAGAGCATCTTTAGATTCTTTCCCAATTTTTTCCGTATAATCCTAATAACACAGAATGCATGATCAACTTACCATAATACTTGAAATGAGGAGAAATAGTATTTAGGAAGGAGAAGGCAAGAATTTGCCTGAAAACAAAAATCAGATTGAAGAAATAAGTAGGTATAATTCTTTAACATACGGTTAATTAACTAATATACGGTTGATAACTTTGACAGCATGAAAAGGAAGAAGAAAAATATAAAAGGATCAAAAAAATATTAAATATAAGTCAATTAGCTAAATTTAAAGGTCAATATATACAAAAATGGTTCTCCAAAATTAGCATAACTACCTATTTTTCGACCCAGGTGAAAGGATTGATAATAAATTAGCCATCAATAATACGAATCACAAGGAAGACAGATATCATATGCTTGCCTAGTTATCTCTACATATAAAACGGGGGGAAACAGAAAAGTGGATAGAATGAAAGGTGATAGAATGAAAGGTGCGGCAGAATGACGACATCAAAGACCGAATACGGCAATTAAGCTCAGGTAGAGTCCTGAAATAGAGAAGATAGGTTGAAGAGCGATATTTACCTGCGAAAATTTCTGTATCCCTTTCAGGAGAGAGTGTGAGGGACAACGGACGACGATGAAGCAACGGTACGATTTGCAGTGAAAACTCGGGGGGAGAGAGGGACAGAGAGCGCGCGTGATCGAGAGCCAAGGACCCTCCATTTGCAGAAAGTGAAACTCTATGCTAATTAAAATTAGGGAAATGCAACATTTGATCCCAAAACACAAAAAAAATTACTAATTATTTTTATTATTTTTTTTTTTTACCAATAAGTACTTTTATTTTTTTCTAACCAAAATACCCCTCACATTGATGTTGAATATAACATCAAAATTATTAATTTTTATTTTTATTTATTTATTTTTTTTATACTATTTTTTTCTGACCAAAATACCCTTCATGTGGATGTTGAATATAATATTCGGTGTTGAATGTAACATCAATTATTTGTTTTTTGTTTTTTTTTTTTTAATACCATTTTTTTTTTACCAAAATGTCCTTCATGTAGATGTTGAATGTAACATTTAACACTTGTGAGTGTTAAATGTAACATCAATTATGTTTTTTTTTTTTTTTAATGTTATTTTTTTCTGACCAAAATACTCCTCATGTGGATGTTGAATACCCCTCATGTGGATGTTGAATGTAACATCAACTGTTTTTTTTTGTTTTTTTATTTTTTATGATGTTATTTTTTTCTGACCAAAATACCCCTCATGTGGATGTTGAATGTAACATTTAACACCTGTGGATGTTGAATGTAACATCCATTATTCTATTATTTTTGTATGCAGAATAAAATATATATGATATTACATTTAACACTTATGGATGTTACATTCAACATTTGTAAATGTTGAATATAACATCAATTATTCTCATATTTTACGTTACGTTTAATAACGATTTTATCCTAAAATCAAGATTTTTTTTTTTTTTTTTTTTGGAACATATAAAAGTGACAAAAAGTCATAAAATTTGGGGTAAAGCTGTAATTTATGACGGCGGCGGCTGCGACCGGTGGCGGCGGCCACCGGCGACCGGCGGCGACGGCGACCAGCAGCGGCAGGCGACGGACAGCGGTGGTACACCAATTTGACGACCTTCCTTCTCGATGTGAAACTCACAGGAGGGCATTTCGGTAAACTCAATCCTGACTATTTTTGAAAATGAGACTAATTGGTGTAAGGAAAAGTGTTGATGGGATTAATTGGTGCAAGAAAAACGTGTTTACGGGACTAATCGGTGTAAAGAAAAATCGATGGGAGTAGGTGGTAAATAATTTCTCTTTTTGGGATTAATAGGTAATTTTCCCTTAAAATTAGGGTTTTTTTACGGGTCCTAAATATTAAAAAAAATTAATAAAAATAAATAAATAAATAAATATAAATATATATATATATATATATATATATAAAGATTATTAAAATTAAACTTGTTTTAAAGTAGAGTTAATAACAATTTATCCCATGTAATTTGGCCGATTGCACTTATCCCTATAATTGTTTTCTTGGCACTTAACTCATGTGGTTTTGGATTTAAGTGTAAATCCAACATTTTTCATCTAAACTAATCATGTTTGTTGTGCGCGCGCGATTCCTAAGGTTGGGCTTCTGTTTTTGGTTGAATTCTCTCAAAATTTCATAATTTTTATTCCTATTTTACCCCTACTTATCCTCTTAACAAAAAAATCATCTTTCTAACACAATTTCTTACCCCTACTTCTCTTATTTTAATTTTTCATGTATTCTTAAAGTATTTATGGTGGTGATATTAAATGAATTTTAAAAAAAAAAATACAAATGTGATCGAATAGCTTACATGAAAGTTATTCAAAGTGAGAGAACTTCATTTTTTAAACAATTGTATTTTTTGTGGTTGTTATTGCATTTTAGTTATTATTATAGTAATGAAATGAATGAGTAATATTTGAAATAATGAAATATGAATTATCACCTTTTTCTCGATTACTCTATCATCCATTAAATTAAAAATATACGATCATTTAATACATCTCAAAATGCACAATTTCACAATAATAATAAATACAACAACAAAATACTTCAAAAAATTAAAATTTACTTATTGAAATTCACTGATCAAAAAATTATAATTCACTTCTTCTTCAATACATCATCAATAATATCTTAACCGATTTAAACACTATACAAACAATGTCCTCCCCCTAAAAAAAAAAAAAAAGTAGTCCAAAAAATGGGCAACAATATCATTTTTTAAACTTTGTCCAAACCCTTAAAGAAACATAAAAATTGCAACGAATTCTAGTGCAAAAACTATCCAAAACTTGTAAGATTTTCCAATGGCCCAAAAAAAGACCAACAATCAACATCACAGTCAAAATGCTATTCTACATCCCCCGCCCCCCCAAAAAAAAATGTAAACTTGGACTAAATTCGAAGTACCCCATGGTGTAATTGAAGGTTGGACAAAGACATTCTGCAAAATATTTAAACAAACATTTTTCGTGAATATAAACCAGGAACAAGGGGACCAAATTTCAGCAACTTGTCTTTGAGGATGGTGGGAATCTTGACATTCAAATGGCATGTCCTATTCAAATTTGAATATAACAAATAGGCAGGTAATCACTAATCAATAATTGTTGAATTTATGACTTATTTCTAGTATTTTGATATACAGGGAGTGAAAAAATTCACGAAAGATGAATTGATACGAACTTCTGCATTACAATGCTGAAGGAAAAATTTCAAGAAAAAAATCCAAGAACAAACATGAAAGAAAAATTTCAAGAAAAATTTGAATACATAAATGCTGCATTGCGAAAATTTCACCATAAAAATTTCACTAAAACACAATCCAGTATTTCACTATACAAATTTTAGAAAATTTAAACTAATACAAGAAAAACCCTAATGCACAATCACAGGGAGTGAAAAATTTCGCGAAGGAAGCTCTGATACGAACTGCTGCATCGCGATGCGGAAGGAAAAATTTCAAGAACAAACACGAATGCAAAATTTCAAGAAAAATATCCACATGAACTACTGCATTGCGAAAATTTCACTATACAAAATTTCGCAATGTAAGAGCTCAGAAAATCCCTAATACACAATCCAAGAAAAACCCTATTGCACAATACAGTCATTTTTCCAATTTCGAAACAAGAAAAATCTTATTTTCTCAACGCAAGAACTCAAAAAATCAATTAAAAGAAGGAAACAAAAATTGTTTACCTTCTGCAGTAAAATCCTTGCTTCAAATCGTTCGAATCTTCCAAAACACTTCAACAATCGAACAGATTTGGCGTAAGAAACTGTAATGGGGGTAGAAATCGAAGAATGGAACAGAACTGGAATGATTTTGAGACCGTCCGGTGGATGGAATTGGAACGACGGTGGATTTGAGATCGAACGATGTCGAAGATCGAACGATTTCGGGACAATGATGTCGAACGATGTTGATCGAACGGTGAATTGGAACGATGGATCGAGGTGGCGGATGGAAGGTGGAACGATATCGATCGATCTCTGGTATATGGAAGCATGAGCGACTGATGTGAGGTATTGAGTTGAAGAGGGAAGAGAAACGCTCAAGTGTTGGTATGAGAATGAGAGTTTTAAATCGCGATAACGGCCACCGTAACGATAACAGACGTGGTAACACGGAAAAAGAGTAAAGCGGGTGTAATGTAACGATAACGGATACCGCAATCCTGAAATTTTATTTTTAATTCACCACACCCAAACAATTAAAAATTCAGGCTTTTTATTTTACAATAAATAATGAGTAATTTAAATATGATGATTTTAGAATTTTTTCAAAATTATTGTTCATTATATAATCATTTATAAATTAATATTATTATTAAAGAATAACTATAGTAAGTGTTTGACAAGTAACAAATCTAGATCTACTTTTAAATTTTAATTGTTGAAAGAAAATTGACTAGATCTAAGTGCATAATTGAGAGGAAAGTGAAAAAAAAACGAAGACAACCAAAGAAAGAGAGGAAATAAGTTGAAAAAAAAATGAAAAATTGTATATTTTATAGGCACAAAATTTCACAACCGTTACACTGCTGTAACTGCCATCACGGCCTCGTAATAGCCGTTACCCAACTATTACAACTCCGTAACAGCCGTTATGGCGGTGAAATCACTTATCGCCGCTGTAACGGCCCGTAATAGTATCATTAGTCACCGATACCATTACTAGGGGTGTGCAACGGATCGGGTTAACCCACCAAACCCGCCCAAACCGCAAAGCCCGTACCGCAAAAAAAAATCGCCAAATACTAACCTGCGCATTGCGTAGGTATTAAATCTTAAAACTCGCACATATATGAACGGGTTAGGGTTTGACCCATGTTCTTACGGGTTCAACCCGCCCGCCTGAGTAAACACAAAATGATGTCATTTTAGACTTTATTACTTACGTTTGTAATTTTTTTTCTATTTTTGTGATGGTTTACAAATCACATTATAGTTTTTTTTTCTTATTTTTGTGTTACTATAATTTTGTCGCAATTTTTCTACAAATTTTTTGTAATGTAATAGTTTTTTTTTTTTAACAACATTTATTATATTTCAAGAGCAATCATGGTCCAACCCGAAATAGGCTCAACTTATACACTATTGGGTAGCTCATAGTTTAAACTAACCAACCCGCACAATCCAATCAGCCCCAACCCGTACATCATTGGGCGGTTCACAGTTCAAACTAACCCAACCCGCCCCAATTCACCCGTTGCCCACCCCTAACCATTACGTAACAACCGTTTTTTAAAACCATGCTTCTGAGACCGATCGACGTAGGGGCCTTAGGCATTTGGGTTAATTGCACTTTACTCCCCAAAAAGTGTTAATAATTACATAAGGGTAAAATCAATATTTTAAATTTTTCGTTAAGGAGTTATGTTTGCACTTAAGTCCAACAACCACAGGGGGGTAAGTGCCAAAGAAAAAATCACAGGAGAGAAAGTGCAAATCGGCCAAACCACAAGGAGTAAAGTGTTATTAGCCCTTTAAAGTACCAAATAAATGGATTAATACTATAGACAACCCCTGTCATTTTTATAGAAATCACGAGAATCCCATGCAGTATTAAAAACTCTTCAGACACCCCTTATACTATTACTAACGTATAACCCGTAACTGAAGGCACGGGTGTAAAACAACAAAAAGATAATAAAGAATTGACCTATTTTATTTAAACATCAATAATAACTAACATTTGAGATTAACATTATGCATCTATTTAATTTGAATATCAATGATAACTAACAATTGAACATCACTAATAACTAACAATAAGACTAAAATTTATATCTTTTCATAAATTCTCTTTTCTATTTAGAATTATTATACTTTTGACCCATAAAAATGCATCCAGTGCTCAATTGGGCCCCCAAATTTGAAAATACATATTAGCTCCATGACAATTCAATTTTGTTCCAATTTTACTAAATTACTATTCATTGGTACCGATCAAAGGTATTTTGGTCATTTCTTGTTCAATCTAATTTCAACTATTCAACCTATACAGATTAATTATGATGTAAACGGATTTATGTTGTCAACCCTACTTAAATGAGACAAAGACTTAGTTGTTGTTGTTGTCACCTATATAGATTAATTACATTTTATACCCCCTTATTTTTAAAATTATATTTCTTGCCCAACTTTTTAAATAATTATATTTATATCCCACCCTACCCCACCCTCTCAACGCCAACAACACGGACTAAAAAAAAAACCTTAATTTTTAAAAGAAGAAAAAAACTTTCAATTAAAATTGGAATAATTTAAAACCAATTTAGAGTAAAACAAACAAATTGTACAAAACATCAAAAATCTAAACAAAACCATGCTAAATATTGAAATTGGAATAATAGAATAAAAGAACCATCAAATTGTTAAAGCTTTCTTTCATCGTCAAATAATTCCAATAAACCACAATAAAACACAAATTAATAATACACATACAAATTTATAAAACAAAAAATATGACAAAACACTATTTGTTTCCCAAGCTCTCAACTCTCGTTTTTCAATTGAACACAACAATAACTGACATTTAAAAAAAATAACATAACTTGCTTTGGTTATACAACATTTCCAAAACAATTGACCATTCTAAAATGAAATATGCATGCAACATAAATCAAAACAAATAAACCAAAATATATATGGAGATCTACACAAATCGAGGTAGCTTACATACCAAAACAGTCAGCAACATCAGATTGAAGGATAATCATTGTAGACAGAGAGAAACTGGCTCCAACTGTTAGTGTCAGATTCGCGTGGGAGAAGATATTGTAGGGATGAAGAAAGGGGGGAAGACAGTGTACTAAACGCAGCGTTAATATCAACTCTTTTGGTTAGTTTCATGAGGCATGACAGGTGAAAAATATTAACATCCTCACCAAAAGCAGACTGTAGAGAGATAAGCCAAACCATACCTCTGTGCTGGAGGTGAGAAAACCATACCTTTTATTTTATTTTTTTAAATAAAGAAATAAATTGGTTGAGAGAGAAATCCTATCACACACACACAAAAGGAGAGAGAGGGCGAGGCTGCAACCCATTACTCTAGACAGCTGCAATCCATAGAAAATGATCGAACAGTAGCCTTTCTAAAACAGTGAGCACAATATGCATAAACCCCAAGTGCAAAAACAACTTTTGCCAAGAGGCCCACCCTACTCCACCCCTTTCTTCTCACATTTTCTTTACCTATTTTGCCTAAAAAGACCTCAACCATTTGCTCAACCCCCCAAAATTAAATATCCTCATCATCAGCAGTCACAAAACTCATCATGGTTTTTGTTTTTTGTTTTTGCTTAATTCGCATCATGGTTCATTGATGCTTCAAATCTGCCATCATAATATATTTTTAAAATAAAAAGAGTATCCTATAATTTTCCTTGGTAAAACATTGAAATTTGAAGCATGTCATTTGCATCTAATTTGCTTGATTCTCTACATAACCAAACTCCGTGGCCTGAGAAAATGAAATTAAAAATACAAAAACAAAAAACATCCTTGTTACTGCAATTAAGAATACTTCTATAACCTGTGTAAAAATCAGCACAAAAATCATATTTTTAAAGCACATAATCAAAAAACCATTTCAGTAAAGTTAAAATCAAACATACCCACAAACATTTTAAACTGAAATTATCAAAATGAAAGAGCTTACCTCAATGAAATTGAGTCGTTTCCTTAAAAACATTTCACTGAACCTAAAAGTCCTACGGACCAGAACTGAATAGGGGTGATCTATGAAGCTCATGCATGTGTCTTGGCGGCTGAAACTTGGAAAACGTTGAATGTCTACCAAATCCCAAGCACAAAAGCATCAATAACCCCAAAAAAATAAATAATTATACGAATAAGCTTAAAAATCTCTTTGACTAATAGTAACTCGAAAAAATCAGATTTATGTCATCGATAAACCAAAAGAGATGGTTGAGATCTGTATACAAACATAAACACGTACAATTGGTGATATTTTCATTGTTTTTATACAAATTAAACACGTACAATTATATAAGAACATTAAAATAGAAATGGAGAACAAAAATAGATAATATAAAACAGTAATGGATGGTGACTCACCTTTATGCGACGAAGGAAGTGATTTGCTCGATGGTTGAACGGTGACTCGGTTTTGTGCGACGGCAGAGGAAGACAACGGCGGAGGTATAGTCATGTGTCAATTGTGACGATTATGAGGATTATATATAGAGAAATTTGGGGGATATGAATATATTTAAGGAAAGAGAACTGCTTGAGAATTAAGGAGGGGTTTATGGAATTGGAAATCAGAATTTGGGGAATTAGGGATCGATTGGAAGTTATTAGGGTTTCCATTCTAACCAATTGGAAGATATTAGGGATCGATTGGAATGAGATCGAGAGTTGAGTGACCCAGCGACCCTAAATCAACCAAGAGAGTGGGAGATTGAGCTGCTTGAGTGAGAGATGAGTGATTGTTGTAATTGGAGAAAGAAGATAGTTGTTTCCAAAGATAGATTTTTGAGAGAAAATGGCACTGCAATTGGAGAGAGAGAGAGAGTTGCAATATTTCCATAGTATATAGAGAAAAAGGGGTAAACGATTGTTTCCTTACTTCCTTATTGAGGTCTATTTCCTTAATGAATAATTGCTATGAATAATGATTGAGGAATTAAGGAATAAACCAGACTCATTTTCTCAATATATAAGGAATTAAGGAATATATAAAAAAAAGACATGTTTCCTTTTTTATAACTCAATAAAACTCAATAAACTCGTCCTTTTTTATATTCTCACTAATTGCTATGTTTAATAATCGAAAATTAAGGAATTGTGTAATCGCTCAATTGTGTAATTAAATTAATTAAGGAAAGAAGTTAATCATTTACCCAAAATTGAGTAAATTTTTTTATGTTTGTTCTAATCAGCAAATTTATTTGGTTTCGTTAGCAATTTTGTTTGTCTTAATCATAAGTTTGTTCTAATCAACCAAAAAGTCGTCCAGCTTTATATAATAGACGTTTAAGTCTATTAACACCCTTTCATCCAAAAATAAAAAATTAATTGTCAATTTAACATTTCAAAAGTTAGCTCATATTTTGATTATATTAAATTAATTATATCCTCTTTATCCAAAGACTGAATTACCCTTGTATTAAAAAGTAGGGGCCGAAGTAAAGCGTCACAAAACTTGAGTAAATATTGTAAATATCCCAGTTGTTGAATCGACCCATTTGTTCAAAATCTCTTCAATTTCTTCTGCTGTTTAATTTTATTTATTTTTTTCACGAATTTTCTTCCATGGATACCCTTGTTGAACAATACCCAGCTTTGTTAAACAATTTCCTATCTAATCACCACTCGATTTCGATTCTCCCATCGCAAAATCATGCGGATCCGTACAAACTCAACTCCGGAATTCTGTCGAACTCCGCTGGAAAATCGCCGTTGAAACCCGAGAAATCGGAGGATAGAGACTTCTCACTGGGGGAGGAAAGCTCAAAAGCTTAGATCTAGAATTTTCCCCAAAAAAAAAATTAAAAAAAAAAGTCTAGGCTTGTAAAATAACTTTTTGTAGCTCGGTAATTTCCTTCAAGATCTGCACTTTCCTTCACAAGTTGATGTTTTCTCTCTTGATTCTCTTTTCCGTCTTCAAGATTTGTGGCGCGATCGGCAGTATGGTCAGCGGCTGAAGATGGTCTTGGTGGCAGTCGCGGTGGTGTAAGACGGTAGCAACGGTATGTTGTGAGGCAGAAGATGAAGATGTTGTGATATAGAAGATGAAGAGGTTGAGGGAATGAAAATAGAACATGGTATCGGAAAAATATGAGGGGAAAAAAAAAAGAAAAAAGAAAAAAGAAATCATTAAAAAAATATTAAAAAATAAAATATCTCAATCCATTTTTTAAAAGGGCACAATAGTAATTTAAGTATATTATATTTTTTAGTTTATTAATTCAGATAAAGTTAAGAGTAAATATATCTTTTTATCTTTATTTTTCCGGCAAGGGATTCCCGTGGTAATTTCCATATATAAAGGGATGTCGGTAAAATTTTAAAAAATATTAGCGGGTGTTTATAGTTGTTAAATATAATGTTTTGATGAACAATTAAATGTTGATATTTTATGAAACTAATATTTTTATTGAGTTGTTTCAAATTTAAGTTCCATATATTGAAATGAGAAAAAAATTTGGTAGAAAAGAATAATTATTAAAGAATTCATGACAGATGCAAGATAAAGGCAATGCAGATTTGAAGAGTATTGAAAACATTGAAGACAATTAGGTGAAAACAACTCACTACCTTTGATGCACCCCGGATTTCGATAGCGAAAGAAGTAGAGAATTAGGAAGGGGATGAAAACAAGTTTCATCCATTTCTTTCTGAATCGTCCAAATCCGTTCATTTTAAAAAAAGGTTATCAAGAGCCTTTCTAGGCGTTGGTTTTGAAAAATTTCTTGGGCCGAGATTTTATGTTAAAAACGGAATCCCCACCTAGCATGGGATTAAATAGTGTGTTAGGTCATCGGGATTTTAGAAATTCATTTTTCCTTTGAAATGGCCTGTGTTTTAACATCCAACTGTCTGTGTACCAAAGATATTATTTAAGTTCGGGAGTCGGTTATGCTTAGGGAAGGTTTTACGCACCCCAAGACACCCATCCGTAAATGGTACCTTGGTTTAAATAGATATTCACTGTTAAATATATCCAAGAAATTTTCTTTGATTACTTAAACAAGAATAATTCCCTTTTTAAAGTTTTCATTCTTTTTATGGTATGTTGCATGATATAATGGAAAGCAGGTAAATACTACAGTTAATACTAGTCAGCGACACCCAATAACAGTTTATATAAACAGAAATATAAATATGCATGCTATATGAAATGAAATGCAAACTAAGACTAAATTGTTTGGATATACGACCGACCTCGCACATGGGTTGCCTACATATCTCGGATTAATGAGAATCAAGTCTTTGTGTAGTTCATTAGTGTTAGGTTAAAAGATATAGTTTATATTATTAAAGGTGTGATCGAATCCTTATGGGTTGCTTACGTACTTTGGGTGGTTACCAAAGATCAGGTCAAATGTAGTTCATTTTTTTTAAGTTGAAAACTGGTGGGTTGGGTTGGTTTAATTGAAAACTGGTTTGGTTTTAGTTGATTATTAGTTGGTTTTAGTTGTGAACAACCTAAATCACAACCTTAGTTAGCTATTATTAGCCGTTTTTAAAGTTGTGAACAACCTGAATCACAATCTTAATTACGTTTATTATTAATCGTTTTTAAGTTATAAACAACCTGAATCACAACATGACATGTACATAACCTCTTTGATTTTGTCAAGAACACCTTGACCGAACTCTTTTGTTTTGGTTAGTTTGTGTTAATGTGTGAGTTGTTAGTTGAGAAAGGAAAATAAATACCATATATTTATGCCAGTCCTACTCGTAACTAAAGAAAACATGAAGATTTCTGAAGAAAATAAATTCGGTTATTAGTAGTTGTATAGTTAGTATTAATAGTTAGTAAAGAGTCAGTGTAATATTCTTGAGAGAATCGTAGAGACTATGCACAACTCATGGTGTGATAGAAGTTTTGTTTGAATCCTCACATGTTCTTAACATGTTCCCGACAAACCGTTGTGGCTAAAAATTCGGGATAAAGGGAGGAAGATCTCTATTCCTTTAGGAATATGTGTGCACATTTTTCAAGAACGTTCTCGTCTTTCTTAATTATAAGTAAGACTGACATATATATATATATATATATATATATATATATATATATATATATATATAATAAATAAGCTCATTTACATTCACAACCGTTAGATGTCTCTAGATATTCGTAGTCGTTAGATCAAAATAAACCTACATATAAATATTGGATGTCTGATTTAGGGTTGCCTCTCTCTCATCAAAACCACAGCTGCTAGAGAAATTAGGGTTCGTCTATCTTTCTTCCTCCCTCGCGCTCCCTCTCCACTTTCGATAATCCCATCACCGTCGCCTTTATCTCCTCTATTACTCAGTCTCCCACGATCCACTTCCTCTCAGCCTCCTCGGCCATCCCCTCACCACTGCCACCTCCGCTCCATTTCGCCACAATGTCATCGTCTCTCCATCCACGCCGTCATCCTTCACTCGCGACGGCGGCGGATTCTTCTTTCTCTCTTGCGACGACTTCTCCCTTCCTCCAGACGACGACGGTGGCTTAGCTCTTGGCTGAATCTAATGTCACAACTCCACTGATAGTCGACTCCTCCAATCGTTCACGGTCCTCACTCTCGACGTCGCAAATTCCCTGGTAAGCCTTTTTTTTTCTCTCTCAACCACCACGATTCATAGCTCTTGATTCGATTTTGCAGCAGTTCAAACTAAAAATCTTTGTTTTGAAATTCATTGGTTTGAATTTGATTTTTTTTAAGGGTTTCTGAAATTAGGGTCTCTTTTTCTCTTGATTTTGGGTTTCGAAACTCTTAAAATTGA
Source organism: Eucommia ulmoides (assembly GCA_016647705.1). Classification (NCBI taxonomy): domain Eukaryota; kingdom Viridiplantae; phylum Streptophyta; class Magnoliopsida; order Garryales; family Eucommiaceae; genus Eucommia; species Eucommia ulmoides. The sequence continues at coordinate 36,512,887 of CM028334.1, read as the reverse complement.
AGCTGTTTATCTGTTTTTCCCCTCTATCTCTTAACATAAATTTCTTTTAATTTCTCTGTGATTTTTTCGATTTCAGATCTAAAATGGGTTTACACAGTGTGAAGGCCGATTATATCACAATCAACATGGTTATTTTGCATTTTGAACTTATAAAAAAATGTGTATTCCTAAGCCTGAGTTTGTTTGTCATTATACAGCTATCATTTTTTTTTTTGAAGTTAATTGTAGCTATTTAAATGGAATCGCTGATTGGTATTCTCTCTATTTAAATGATCGAACAAATTTTAGGTTTGTGTGATAGATTGATCGCTGACTTTTTTGTCTTTCCGATTCTACAACAGATATCATTTGCGAAGCTAATGAAGTTTTTTTTTTTTTTTTTTTAAATTAGTCCTTTAATTAACAGAAACAATATTTAGGTCTGTGTTTTTTTGTATAACCAATGCCTTTTTTTAATCACTACTTGGTTTTTATTCTATTTCAGTTTCCAATTATTTTTTTTCTTTCTAATTTGTGTTTCAAGTTTATGTCTTTGATTTTTTATTGTCTATTGCAAATTGGGGATCCTAGATTGTCTTCTTATGATTGTATATGTGGTGAACTTGATAAGACTATTCTTGGCAAGAACTTTGAGAAAAGGTGATTTTACCACACATGCACATGTAAACAATTAGATCTAACCTCAATTGTATATGGTGCTTTTTATTTTAGTTTAATTCACCAATTCTTTGGGTGCAGTTGTTTTGTAACCTCAATTGAAGTGTGGATTTGGTAGTGTTAGACTAAAGGTATAATTTGTTTTTTGGAATGTCATTTTATAGAAAATGGATTAATAAAAAAATTTCTTCACTTTTACTTTCAATTTGTAGCATGTTGAATTCGACTAATTTACTTATTTTGTGGTTTGAATTGCAAATGCAAATATTGGATAGGAATAGCATATAATATGTGCCAACACTAAACTTTGTATGCACGATATATCTCAATGGTAGGCATGAGAAATGGTTTAAGTGATTGGGTTGATAATAGGCAATATTTGAGTGATTGGGTTTAAGTGATTGGGTTAACTTTGTTTGCACGATAATAGGCAATATTTGAGAATTGTGTGTGTATTTCTTTTGCAGAAATTGTGTTGTTATTTGATTTATCTTCCTCACCTCTATGTCCCAATTTCTTCTTCGACTCATAATGGAGTATTATTTGAGTTGATTGTCTAAGCCTAAAACACTAATTCGGATAGAAAAAATTGAGCAAAAATGGTCTTATTAATTTGTTAGTTGTGTGCATCAAATATTTTGAGAAAAAATGATAAAAAAAAAAAATAGTTGTTATACTCGCAAGAACTCCTTCCACTCAAGAGCAGCCTCCATGTTCCACTCAAATTACTATTTGATTTGTTCATTGATTGAATTTTTCTTTTCAATTGTTGTTCAGGTTTACATCAAGAAGAGAATTTGATGGCATTGGTTTTAAGAAACTTCATCATCCGATCTCAAAATTCATCATCAGAAACCTTGAAAACTTCCATTTTTTACTATTTCGATTGAATTTCATGGGTACTCAATTACTTCTTTGTTGTTTTTGAAATTCCTTATCTGGAACGTTTCTATCTTAAAATTCTTTTGATAAAGTTTGGTTTTTGTTGTTAATTGTAAGACCCCAATTTATTATATACGAATAATTTAAGTCGCATTTTAAAAATATTTTGAAAATATCGGGGGGACTATGATATTAATTATGTAAATTATAATTATAAGGGGTTGTATTGAAATTTTTATAAACTTTAAAACATAGATTTGGGTTTAATTGCTACCACAACATAATATAAAGGGAGGTTTGTGTAATATTACAAAAATATCTTATATATATATATATATATATATATATGTATGTATGATTGGAGATTTGTTGAAGGGGTAAGGGGAGCATGGGTATTGTCGGTTGATTGAGCATATATATATATATTCATACAAAGAAAAAAACTGGGAAGAAAAATTCTGGAACCGAAGAGAGAGAAAGGAAGAGAAGGAAGGGAGAGAAAGGAAGAGAAAGGAGAGAGAGAAGGGTCACCGGTGGTGGGTTTGCATGTTCCATCGGCGTGTGTGGGCTTGCAGTGTGTATGCCTCGTCGCCGGTAAGTGGGTGTGTGTGTGTGTTCCTTATTACTATTTTCGTTCTGTTTTTACTCCCGTTCCATGTCTGTTTCCGTTTTATTTTTGTTCCAGATGTGGGTGGTGGTCGGTTGTTGGCTGGTTGTTTGGTTGGTGGGTGTTGGTTGTGTGTGAGCAATTGGTGGTGGTGACTGCTGGAGTTAGTAAGGATAGAGAGAGTGGTTGGCTGAAAATTTGACAAAACAGAGCAGAAGGGTGGAGGAGCGCCCACTTAGGTGGTGGAAAGTTCGCCTAGGCGGTGGTAGACCAGTGTGCTGAATGAGAGAAAGTTCGCCTAGGCAGAAATTTCTCGCTTAGGCTGTGGGTCGTTAGTGTGTAACTCAGAACTGTAAAGGAGCTCGTTCGCCTAGGCGGTGGATCGTCTGCTTAGGCGGTAGGCAGCAGTAAGCAAAAATCAAGGAATTCGTGCTGGGGTCGACAACCGATTCGGAGCGGGTAATGTTTCTCGTTAAAATTTCGTGATTTGTTAATTTAATTACTAGCGTCGAAGTTGTCGAAATGATGAAAAACAAATAATGAGATGTTTATAAGAACAAAGTTATATATAGTAAACCATAACCAAACGATACTAGTTGAATAGTTATATTTCGTAATAAAAGATGGGAAATAGTAAATTAAGGAAATTAGGAGTTCATGGCGTGATTAGTTTGTTTTATACAAAAATATTAATTTAGGCCCTATCACCGTTAGGTTCGCAGGCACCGGAGTTCGGATAGGGGATAGTTGGTTAAAGTTTACGAAAGTGGATATCAGGTGAGTGTACAGTCTTCTTGACAAATTAATTTATATATATATATATATGATGAAAAATGATTGTGTTTAAATTTGATGATTTCAAAATAATATGGATCAAGCAGTTTTTTTTGGAGTGAGTTGGTAAAACGATCTTTTTGGGAAATTATGTTGGTTTCTAAAAAGAATGATTTAAAATAATTATCGTGGATTTTTGGGTGAGTTGGCGGAAATGGACTTTCGTTAAAACATGGTGGTTTTAAAAGAAAGTTGAAAAATGAGTTTTGTTGAATTTGGGGGTTTTAAAAGAAGATATAAAATATTTGGTTTCCATAAAAATAGAGAGGGGGAAAATGGTTGTGTTAAAATTAGACGGTTTTCAATCAAAAGTTAAAAATATGATTTACGGATGTAAAAGTTGGTTTTTGTTAAAAAGAGGTGGACATTGGTGATTTTGACGATATTGATGAAGTGGTGATTTATATTATGGTCTGTCCGGAGGGTGGTCCGGCAAATGGATAATTATTTGTGATTTGGTGATAATATTATTGAATTGACTATGCCATAGTTTATGATGTCCTGTCCGGAGAGTGGTCCGGCAGGTGGTGATTTATATTATAATCTGTCCGGAGGGTGGTCCGGCAGATGGATATTTATTATGTGGTGATTATATTATTGGCCTCCGAAGACGTCCGGTAGGCGGTGATCTACGCAGTTAGGTCCGCTAGGAAGGCATATCCTACGGATGGTTACGGTACCATTGCAACTCCCGATCATGAGGTTAAAACAATCACTATGGCTTAGCTGGTGGGTATGGGATTGAGATGTGTGTTTGAGTTGGGGTGGTTTATATATATATTGGGTGATTCATTATGGTGTTTGGAAACTTATTTATAGTGTTTTACTTTCACTGCTTATTTGATACTGCAGATTTTACCAACTGTGTGGTGGATATATATATTTACTCTTGATCCATTTTATTGTTGTATTATTTAGAATGTATTATTATTATGTTAAAAATGGTTTTTACTAAGAAGGCAGTATACTCGCAGGTGAATCTTTTAGGAGACGGTCCCCTACTGGCATTAGGTGGAGTCATCTAGGAATAATTTGAGTTGAGCTGTCAGAGGGGAACAATATGGTAGAGAAAAATTATGTATATGTTGTATAATGAATTGTATAGTAATTTATGAAATTTTGTAATGTATTAGAAGATTAAAATGTAATAGGTGATGTCATGTTGTTGTCACGCTAGTCCTGGGATGACGGGTGTCCGGGACGGGTTGTGACATTAATGCTCAAAATCAGTGTCATTATTTATTTGTTTGTATTAATTTATTTATTTGGTTGAATCTCAGCTCTCGAACCAGCTCTCAAATCAGGTTTAATTTGCATTTGTTTCTGTTATGTTCCCTGTTTCTATTTCTGTTCCTGTTCCCTGTTTCTGTTTCCATCTCTGTTTCCATTCTTGTTTCTGTTCCCTGTTTCTGTTTCTGTTCCTGCTCCCTGTTTCTGTTCTCTGTTAGAGAAATATACATGTTTTTGTTTCCGTTCATGTTCATAAATTTTACTTTGCTGCCTAATTTTAAAAAAATCATATTGAAACATGTATGCTTTTTTTCCGTTTTAATTGAAACATTTGTACTTTTTTTTTTCTTTAAATGTATGATGGTAGCTCAATCGAAATGATAAACTTTCTCCTGGAATTTTTGTTTGGAAAATCGTCCAGATTTGCTGCTTTTCTTTTTATTGTCCTTATCGTGTTCATGGATTAATCTGTTTCTAATTGTTTTATTTTATAATTTCGTTTGAGATTAATCTATTATTTGATGCTATGGAGTTTGTTTCTTGAGCTTATGTTCTCATAATTTGTTGTTGTTCACAGTGTAGAAAACAATGTTTCATATGCCTACCATGCCATGTTTTTCTACTTTGATAGGGACAACGTCGCTCTCAAGGGTCTTGCCAAGTAATCCACTAAAATAAGTTTAGAATTAAGGTATTTTTTAATTGTTTCACAAGCTTGTTTGTTGTTCTAAAATAAGTTTTTGTATTCTTTAAGTCATTAGCTAGCTAAGTTCATCACAATTATTTCTCTGCCGAATTGTTGGCCATGGCCATTGCCTCCGTTCCCATTAACAACTTAGGTACATTACTCCCTCCCTAAACCCCACACTCCCTTCCTTATTGGAATATTATCTTTAGCCATTTGATTCTCTTTGATTTATTTATACAATGTTTTGTGGTATTTTGTTGTTGACTATTGAAATTGTTGAATTAACTTTTTCTTGAAAGAGTTCAATTACAGGTTTAAGAAATTTTGATGGATTTGATTTAACTTGGAATTTGATTTTTTGTAGTTTTTGGGGGTTGAATCTATAATATTAAGGGTGGAAAGATTGAGGAGGAGGATGAGATGTTAAATTTGGTTAAGCTATTGGATGCTATTTGTTTACTGATGGATATGTCAAACTACAAAGGAAATTGCAGGTATTTTTTAAGCCTTTTCTTTTAATTTTATAGAATTAGGTGATTCTTTTTTTGTTTCCATTTGTTCCAATAGTGGCATTTGTTTCCTGTTTCTGTTCCCGTTTGTTTTGTGTTTCTGTTCCCGTTTGTTCTGAAATGTTAAGACTAGAACAGAAACATGATTGTCCCAAATGATGATGTATGTTTTACGCCTGTGCCTTCAGGCACGGGTTATACACTAGTATATATATATATATATATATATATATATATATATATATATATATATATATATATATATATATATATTATTGTCTTTTGTTTTTAACTAACAACTCAAAAACAAACACTAACTTAACTAAACAAATGAGTTCGGTCGAGGTGTTTTTGACAAAAATTGAAGAGATCATTCACATATCATGTCGTGATTCATGTCTTATTTAATACTAAAATCAAATAAAACTAGTTATAACCTTAAATAAATGAATTACGTGATAATCTGATCTTTTGTTAATCGCCAAAGTACGTAGGCAACCTACAAAAGGGTTTGATCACCTTTAAAAATAAAATCATATCATGTTGTATATTGGAAGTACAAGTCGACATGATTCCTTATGAAAACAAGGATATATAGGCAACCTTTATAAAGTTCGGTCGTTAAAAAATACAAAAATATTTTTTGATATAGCTTGCATGTTGGAACTACATGTCGACCTGATTTCCTGTGAAAACAGGGATATGTAGGAAACCTTTACAAGGTTTGGTCGGTTAAAGAAAAAAAGAAAAAAATATTTATTGTTTTTCATTCTTATATACTGTCATTGGGTTGTCGCTGCTTAGTTTAATTTAGTTCACTTGCCTTCATTACATAAAAAAATACAAAAATGTTTTCATTTTCAATCTGCTTTATTTGTATCTGCATGATAGATAGTTAAACCTTTACCAGCTTTACATTACATATAAAATGCATAAAAAAGATAAAAATTAAAAAAAAAAAAAAGAATTATTTTGTTAAGTAAACCAAATAAAATTACTTGGGTATTGTTTAAAAGTGAATATTCATTTAGACTAAGGTACCATATTCAGACGGGTGTCTTGGGGTGCATAAAACTTTCCCTGAACATAAGCGACCCCCGAACTTAAAAACATCTCTGGTACAAGACCTTTAAAAGTCGAAACATGGGCCATTTCAAAACAAAAAAAAAAAAAAATGAATTTCAAAAAACTTTTGGTGACCTAACACACCATTTAACCCCTGCTAGGTGACAACTCATTTTCAAACATAAAATCCCAACCCAAGAAGTTTTTCAAAACCGACACCTAGAAAAGCTCATGAAAAACCATTTTAAAAAATGAATGAAATTCGGAGGATTTTGAGGGGGAGAAATGAAAACTTTATTTTTCCCTTCTTCCCGATCTCTACTTTCTCTACTATCAAAATCTGGAGTGTGTTAGTATGCTTGTGTGCAAGATTTCAATTTTGTCTGAAAGAATTGTATCTAAAAGCTATCAAGTGAATTTTTCGATATTTAAATGGAACAAGTAATCCAGGATTATGGTATCTTAGGGGAAGTGATTTTACATTGATTAGTTATTTTAACACTGATTTTGCTAGATGCAAAGTTGAGAGTAAAAGCACAAGTAGTTCATGTCTTTCTTGGGGTATACATTAGTTTCTTAGTCTAGCAAGAAACATAATTCTATTGCCTTATCTACAACTAAGGCAGAATATATGGCAGTTGGTAATTCTTGTGCACAAATTCTATATATTAAAAAACAATTATATGATTTTGAAATATGCATGGAAGAAGTACTTATCTATTGTTGTTGGTGTCGAGAATTAGTAAGCACCAATAGTATAGTTTGGTCAGGTGATAGGTGGGTCCTCCTACTGAGGTGTAGTTGTTGAGTCGAAGTTGAAACTAGAAATTCTCCAGGTGGACTGTAATTGGTTGCTTGGGGACTGGCTAGCTGGAGTCTAGAGTCCTGCCCTTCAGGGAGCTATACCTACACAAAGCCTAGCCAGGATTTGACCCAGTGAAACTCCACCGGTATGAGAGTAAAAGCTCGGAGAGAAAGAGGTACAAAAACACGTCAAGTATGTAAATAAGTATTGAGCATTCAAGGTTACCATAGTCTTGCATTACCCTTGGTATTTATAGGCGCTTGAGATGATTAGTTTTACCTAATTGGGCCTAAACACAGTTAATTAGGCGAAACTATGTGTTTAGCTGATGATCCGGGGCGTTTAGGAGATAATCATTGTGTTTGGGCTTTTGGCCCCATTTAGAGAAGCCCACAGGCCTCTGTCAAGCCTATGAAGACGAGTTGGTGGAAAATATCGGAGATTTGTGGAATTCTAGAGGAGAAACGGACTGAAATTATGTGTTGGTTAAGACAAACAATTAAGTTCCTGGGGTTGGTCGTCTAGGGGCACGGTATAGAGTTCTAGACAGCAATGTCCTCGCGAGGCACACTATTCCTTCCTGGGTATAGAGAAGATTCTAGGGAAGGAGCCCTGATTGCTGTATGCTCCTGCGTAGTGCCTTGGATTCTGGAATGTGGCCACATCACAGTGATGGTGGATACGTGGCTAAGGGCCCTGGTGTTAACTCGGTGATGCCCAAAAACACCTTCATTAGTTGCCCCTAGCCCTAAGCGATAAAGAAAGCGAGACGGTTAAGGATACCAAATTTGAGTTGGAACGGGTATCTTGGAGACTTCGAAACATGAAAAATAATATCCTTAGCCAGCTCTCCATGTCAGTCAATTTTGAAAGGGCCTCCATATGTCCCCTAGACGGGTAAAGACAACACGTCAAGTTGGTGAGAAACTTTTATCCAATTGTGGTCTTTAGGTCGTCACGTATTCTGGGTGACGTTTTTTTAGAGAGGGCTTCCATGTATCCTCCAGCCGAGCAGAGGCAACACGTCAGCCTATTGGGGAATTCTTTTAACTTTTGTCGGGCTCACCAACAATTTCCTGAGCGAAGAGATTCTGGATGACAATCCCTGATGGACAAAATTCTGAATGGCACTTTTCGAACCAATAGCAAACAATCTTCTGAGCAAAGAAATTCTGGGCGACTCTCCTAATGGGTAGAATTATGAATGGCATTTTTCAAACCGTTAACGATATTCTAGGGGACTAATTTGGGAAGGGCCCCCATGTGCCTCCTTACCAGACAAAGGTAACAAGGTAGCCCAGTAGGATTGTTTTTTCAATTTTGTTGGGCTCAAGGCTGATGATGTTTTGAGCGAAGAAATTTTGGGTGGCATCCCTAATGGGAAGAATTCTGAATGACACTTTTCGAACTGTTAGAAAACAATCTTTTGAGCGAAGAAATTCTGGGCCACACCCCTAACGGGCAGAATTCTGAATGACACTTTTCTAACCATTAGCGATCTTTTGGGGGACTAATTTGGGAAGGGCCCTAATGTGCACCCTGCTAGGTAGAGCCAACACGTCAGCCTGATGAGAAATTTTTTCAATTTTGTCAGGCTTAGGGCCGACGATCTTCTGAGCAAAGAAATTTTGGGTGGCACCTTTGACAGGCATAATTCTAAACGACACTTTTAAACCGTTAACGATCTTTTGGGGGACCAATTTAGGAAGGCTCCCATGTGCCCCCGTGCCAGGCAGAGGCAACACGTTAGCCCAACGAGAAATTTTTTCAATTTTGTTAGGCTTAGGGCTAACGATCTTTTGAGTGAATAAATTATGGGCAGCACCCCTGATGGGTAGAATCCTAGGCGGCCGTCCCCTAGAAGGAAGATCCCTGGAGGACGTATTCTTGGAGGGCATACTCTTGGAGATCAAGCTTTTGGAAGGCAGACTCCTAGAGGTCAAGCTGCTGACTCTTGGAAGTCAAGCTCCTGGCCCTTAGAGGTTAAGTTGCTGGCATGCGGAGGTCATGCTCTTGGCCTGCAAAGGTCAAGCTGCTGGCTAGTGAAGGTCTGTTGGCCAGTGAAGGTAAAGCTCTTGGTTCACGGATTCTTGGGTAATAGCTTTCTGGGTGATAGATTTCCAGGTGACCCTTTTCTAATGCGCTAATACACTAGATCCTATTAGAACTTCGTAGTTAAGTGTGCTTGGGCGAGAGTAGTACAATGATGGGTGACCCCCTGGGAAGTCCTCTTGTTGACCCCCTTTTCTAAGTGACGAACATCTGGGCGATGAACCACGAAATGGCTATTCTCTTGGGGGACCAATTTAGAGAGGGCCCCATGTTCCCCCCTACCAGGCAGAGGTAGCACGTCAGCCCGACGGGAATTTTTTTTAATTTTTTTAGGCTTAGGGGCAACAATATTATGAGCAAAGAGATTCTAGGTGATAAACCCCAACGGATAGAATTTTGAATGGAAATTTTCAAACCATTGGAAAACAATTTTTCGAGCGAAGTAATTTTGGGCGGCAACCCCTAATGGCAGAATTCTGAACGTGATTTTTCAAACTGTTAATAAATAATATTCTAAATGAAGGAATTCTGGGAGGCAACCCTTGATGGCGGAATTCTAAATAACATTTTTCAAACCGTTAACAAATAATCTTTTGAACCAAGGAATTTTGGACGGTAAACCTCGATGGTAGAATTCTAAACGACATTTTTCAAACTGTTAATAAATCTTGGGCACAAACTGGCCTTCACCGCTGAGAATAAGAAGAAAATGAATTCCAAGTTATTACGCCAATAGAGGGGCACAGAAATTGAACGGGTAAAAACATTGGGGACCGCTAGTATCGAGCAGGGTTGTGCGACACTTACAGCACACTGGCATCTTGTGTGCTCAAAGACTTCGGTCCTGACGAGGAGGATCACTCAACTCTTGTCCAATGATTCTGGGGATGAGTCAGTAATGATATCATGGTAGTAGTTGAGAATAATACACCAACAATTTGTACTAACTGGGTGCCTGTTTCGTTTTTGCAGAGAGCGAGAAGCCGACAAAGAAAGAAAAAAAACTTTGTCCAGAAATTACTGTGCTGAAAAAGATGGTCCTGAGAAAACTCATCGATCAACTTTGTATGACATTCACTTTTATCGAGCTCCATTTCTGCCCCCTACTGAGCTTCTGTTGAGACTAACGAATAGTAAGTCAATTTTTTTTGATCGTTAATCTTTTATGACTTGGCTTGATATTTTGAATTGTGACCTCCTAGCAGGAATAGACAATGTTTCTCAACTGAAGAGAGTTGCTTCCAAGAAGAAGATTGGGGCTACGGGGAGCTTGACTGGCTTACAGGGACAAACCTCTCAAGACAATGCTCCACTTCCTCGGCCTCCAACTTACACAGTAGTGATGACCAGGGATTCCAGTCCCAGTGTGCCAGATCTAGAGCCCACATTGGAAACTCTGCAAGAGAAGGGAAAGAAACCTGCTAGAAAGTTGGTCAAGGAAGCAAAAAGAAGTACAAACGTCCCTCTAAGTTGACGAACATTGCTCATATTCCTATAAATCCCAATCTTGATTTCTTTAGAGTAGTGAATATTAGCATGGAGGTCGGATTCCGCTTACTAGATAACCCGGATTAGATGTTGGAGTTCATAGATCGAGTAATGCCACTAGCCGATAAGAAGGAGATTGGCAGCACTACCCCCGAGTGGCTCACTAAGGACAGAAACCTGACGGGACATAGTGCCATGTTCTTTCTCAGTACTTAGATTCTTTGAGAATTTTTTTCAACTTTCTAGACCTCCGTCTTCTCTCCCTGCTTGTTTTTATCGACAGACCGTCTTTCGGTTCAATGGGCTGGTAAATATGCTTTTCTCGGATAGTAGACTTCTTGCCAAGCTGGATTCTCACCAAGCCATAGTTCAGAAGAGTACTAAAGTTGAGGCCAGTCTCCACACTAACCTATTTACTATTCGGACTGAGAACCTTTGTCTCAGCACTGATCGCCATAATCTCAAGTTCTTGGCTGACATGATCGAGATCGAATTTTCCAACTACCAGCAAAGCGTGAAGGGCTGAGAGAAAACATTGCGGGACTTCATTGACCGGGTCAAGTAGATGACCAGACTAGAGGCGATGGAGACTACTACTACTACTCGGGCTGGGCTTAAAAGGGCTTAAAAGAAATTATCTACTACTACTACTACTACTACTACTCGGGCTGGGCTTAAAAGAAATTATCTACTACTACTACTACTCGGGCTGGGCTTAAAAGAAATTATCTACTACTACTACTACTACTACTACTACTACTCGGGCTGGGCTTAAAAGAAATTATCTACTACTACTACTACTACTACTACTACTATTATTATTAAATTAATGATTGGGCTGATTAATGATTGGGCTGGGCTTAAAAGAAATTATCTTTACCCAAGCCCGACCCTAATTTTGATCGGGCCTTGGAAGCTGGGCCCTAACCCTACTCATGGGCTAAAAATTCAAGCCCAAGCCCTATAAAAAGAGCCTCGGGCTGGGCGGGTTGGGCGGGCCCATGACCACCCCTATTCATTAAGAAATTATCTTTGCCCAAGCCCGACCCTAATTTTGATCGGGCCTTGGAAGCTGGGCCCTAACCCTACCCATAGGCTAAAAATTCAAGCCCAAGCCCTATAAAAAGAGCCTCGGGCTGGGCGGGTTGGGCGGGCCCATGACCACCCCTATTCATTACCAAACCCTTTTAGGTTATCCCAATTTAGTGTATGTAGGAGCACCTTCCACTTCTGAACGCCAGAAATATAGTCGATTAGTGGGAAGAGGAACTTAGCTGCAGGGCATCAGACCCGATCGATGCGTCGCCCTTGGTGGATTGATGAGTAGTTTATTTAACAAAAAATTGAGTACATTTAGATTCAAATATTTGTGCGTTTTCAAGCATTTTTGTTAGTTTAATGCATTTTTTTGTTATTTTTTAGGATTCATAAATAATTGGGTGAAAATGTGAAAATTTGGTAAAATGAGGTGAATTGGGTTGGAATTATTTATCAGTAGTGCAGTTGCAGTTACTTAAAGACCAATTTTGACCATGATTAAATTCTATTTTGGACAAACTTAAAACATGAAAGTTGTATATATCTTTCTTATCTTTTCATAGCCTTTTAAATCATCTCAATCGGAGTTCGGACAAAACAGTTATGGTCATATTTTAGAAGCTGCATCCTGCAGCACCAAAGTTCTGCTCCAAAATATTAGAAACTTTGCACTCTAGCAGAAAAAGTCCCGTTGCAGGCCCAAAATAAGGATAAGACATATTTTGATCCCTATTTATACAATCTGATGCCAAAAACCCTAGGGTGGCGAAATTGGGAGGAAAACACTATTGGTGGCTAGATTTTGGGGAGAAAAACACCATTAGAGGCCTAAAAATTCCTAGAGGAAGAGTTTGGAGTTGAAAATTATTGAAGATTTTAAGCCTTGAAGCTTATCCCCACAAAGAAATTTCTTTTCCTTTCTCTCACCCTAATCTTTTTATTAAATTTTATATTTGTGATACTATGTGAACATGTTTGCATTTATAAATTTATTGAAAAGATTAGTCATGGATTCCATTACGTTGAGTTAAAACTTCTATCTGAGGGGATTTTAATAACTTTGCACGAACTATGTTTTGAGACTATAAGATCTGGTTAATTGAATTTTATGCTTCAATCATTTGTGTTTTATTTATATATATTCTCTGATTTATACAAAAGATAAATTGAACATTTTAGATGTGTGGGATTAGAACTCGACAGAGGTAATTTTGCATAGTGAGCCAGAGAAACACAACCCCGAGTATAATCGTGGTACTTAGTGATGATTTAAACCAATCCCTTTGGATTTGATACTCTACTCTCCCTATACTATTAAAACTTGACCTGTACACTTGCGGTGTAGCAAAATAAAATTCTATCATATATGACCTAGGTCTTTCCCCGAGTACGGACTACAAACCTGTGGAGAGGGTCTGATTATCACCCTTGACACTGAGCGCCGGTGTTGGCCCAAAGAGCTACCCAAGAGGGGGGGGGGGGGAGGGGGTGAAGTGGATAGTTACAAAAATTTAACAATCAAACACTTAAACATAAATAGTTAATTTCTCCAAATCAATTATTATCTTTATACGCAACAGATATATGTTTAATACTAAGTGCACACCCACACACAAGATAGAAATAAATCAATGTAGCACACATGAATTTATCTTGATTCGATCACACCAATCTTGCCTACGTCCAGTTCCCCGAGCTACATAGAGGAGATTCGCAATCAACTAAACCCCTTGATCCTAATTCAGGTTATATTAAAAGTATATAAGTAAATAGTTGTTTTCACCTATTTTTCTTCAACGTCTTCAAAACTCTTCATATCTTCAAAACTCTTCATATCTTCATTATGTCCATCTTGTACCATTTATATTTTTTTCATCAAATATTTTTCTTAATCAAATGCATGAAACTCTAAATCTAAAATACTTGATAAAATCATTAGTTTCATAAAAATATCAATACTTAATTGTTCATCAAAACCTTGGGTTTAACAATTGGGATGTCGCTTCTTGTAGAGAATCACCTGCGATGCCAAGCGTCGAGTTGTTGTTTAGGAGAATCATTTGTGACTCTGAGGGTCAGGATACCATTGTTGGAGAATTATTTGTGACTCTGAGGGTCAGGATGCTGTTGTTGGAGAATCATCCGCGACTCTGAGGGTCGAGATATCATTTTGGAGAATCATTTACAACTTTGAGGATCGAGATTCTGTTACTTCTGGAGATTGATTATAGTATAACAGTTGGTCCCTCATTGAGTTTTAAGGGCCACCTAGCTTTGTTTGTGGTGGGGTGGAAGGTTGCTCGGATCCACCATCAAGCTATACTTATAGATAGGCTGGAGGACTACTCTTTCCCATCCATGGTGGGATGGAGGAAAGACCACCTCTATCCTTGAGCTTTACTCATAGATATGCTGGAGGGTTACCCATCACTGTCGTTGGTGAGATAGAGGGTTGTTTGTCTCTGTCTCTGAGCCTTGTTTAGATATAGGCTAAAGGGCGCTCATCTCCACCTCTGGTAGGATGGAGGGCTATTCGTCTTTGCCTTTGAGCTTCTCTTGGAGATAGGCTGGAAGGAGCTCATCTCCACCTCTAAGCTTCTCTTAGAGATAGGTTAGAGGGCGCTCATCTCTACCTCTGGTAGGACGGATAACTACTCATCTCCGCCTTTAAGCTTTGCTTGGAGATAAACTAGAGGGCAATCATCTCCACCTCTGGTAGGACGGAGGGTTGCTCTTCTTCGCCTTTGAGCCTCACTTGGAGATAGGCTGGAGAGTGCTGGTTTCCGCCTCTGGTAAGACGGAGGGCTACTCACCTCCTCCTTTGAGTTGTGCTTGCTCCTCAACTCGAAACACTCTTATGTGGTATGTCCTCAATTATGGTAGAACTCAACACTTGGTTATTTCCAAAGAAGTTCCCACAATTCTTCACAGAGCTGGATTACCGTTACAAAGAGCTCTTTCACCTGGAGGGCTAGGAGAAAACCGAAGTACTGAGCTCACTACAGCTCGATAGAACGAAGCTTGGATGAATACCCAAGGGTCTTCCCCTTGGTGTTTGGAAAGTAGGGGCAAAACGGTAGAGGGATTCCATCACAAGGGTTTATTTGGGGGTGTGCAAAATGTGGAGGCACCACCTGACCCAGGACCTCATCCATGAAAAGAGACCTTACCCTGGTAAGGAGCTTAGTTGTTCCTTATCCACTTTATATTTCTTGTAGGAGTGCTTCCATATTGGCGAGGCGATGTTCTATAACAGCTTCTTTCCTAGGCGTTGTCCACATACGATTAGCCGCTGCTCGGATATTGAGATAGCTTGAGGGTGGCTAATAGGCATCTGCCCCTTGTCCACAACAGGCCCTTAGGTCAGTCCTTGCTGCGTGGTTGGGAGCTAAGTGCAAGGGTACCCCTAGTTAGTTCATAGCACCATGTCTTCATAGAGGATAGGATCTTGAGGTAGCCGAGAGGCCCTCTCTAATCTTGTAGACTGATGGTTGTGAGGCAAAGGGTGGTCCCCGGGTGCATACCCCTTTGAATATGCAACACGAGCGTCGTAGTCTTAGGGTCGCTTCTCGAGACTTGTAGTTTGGAAAGTTGGTCCCCTCCGGATGGGGAGCAGCGATAGGCATACAAATAATATCTACCCATACGACTTAAACTTGCCTATCTGGTACTCAAGAATATCAATGCGAGATGTCTCCGCAACTCCCGAAGGCTGTCCCGCAAAAGCTTCGGAGGGTAAGGTAGATGAACCTGCCTAATCTTGAGAGGTAGTTATTCTTGTTAGTGGGAGTTGAAGGGTGAGCACTCGGAGCTTCTAACATATCTCTAGAGAGTTGAATGTTCAGGTTGCTATCCACCGCAAGATGTTGATCTCCCTTCCAGATTATCTGACTAGACCTTGTGATCATCAAGTCTTAGCCTTTTAGGGAGCTGAGAATTAGAGGAAGGCTTTTTGTGTACTTTCCACAGACAGCGCCAAACTATTGGTGTCGAGAATTGGTAAGTACAAGTAGTATGGTCCGGTCAAGTGACGGATGGGTCCTCCTACTGAGGTGGAGTTGCTAAGTTGAAGCTAAAACTAGAAATTCTCCAGGTGGACCATAACTGACTACTTGGGGACTGGCTAGCTAGAGTCCAGAGTCTTTCCTTTTAGGGAGTTGTACCTGCATAAGGCCTAGCTATGATTTGACCTGGCGAAACCCCACTAGCGTAAAAATAAGAGCTCGAAAAGAAAGAGATATAGAAACACGTCAAGCATGTAAATAAGCATTGAGCATTCAGGGTTACCTTGGGTTTACATTGTCCCTTGTATTTATAGGCATTGGAAATGATTAGATTTATCTAATCAAGCTTAAACATGGTTAATTAGGCAAAACCATGTGTTTAGCCAATGATCTGGGGCGTTTAGGAGATAATAACTGGGTTTAGGCTTTTGGTCCTATTTGGAGAAGCTCGCGGGCCTCTATCATGCCTGTGCAAATGAGCTGGTGGAAAAGGTTAGAGATCTGTGGAGGTTTGGAGGAGAAAAAACTGAAATGGTGTGCCAGTTAAGACAAAAGGCTAAGTCCCTAGAGTTGGATGTCTAGAAGCACGACACAGAGTTCTGGGTTGCAACGTCCCTACAAGGCACACTGCTCATTCTTTAGTACAGAGTAGATTCCAGGGAATGAGCCTTGGTCGCTGTATACTGCTTTATGGCGCTTTGGATTCTGGAAAACAACACGTCATGGTGATGGTGGATATATAACTAGGGCCTTGGTACTGACTCGGTGACGCCCAAAAATACCATCATCAATTGTGATAATAAAAGTGCTATATACTTAAGTAAGAATCCAATACAATACTCATGAACCAAGAATATAGAGATACATTATCATTTTATTTGTGATCATATTTAGAAAAGAGATGTTACTATTGAATATGTTGATACTTCCGACCAACTTATTGATATTTTCAGTAAACCTTTAACTGAAGATCAATTTATGAAAATTATTTGATGTTTAGGCATGGCTAGGCATAACGATGTATGCTTAAAATAATATTTTGATCATTCATCCCCGCTTTTTGGGATGCCAAAAAGGGAGAAGTTGTGTGAGTTTAGAGTATTTATTCTCCTATGCATTGCAATCATATGGGGGGAGAATATTTTGTGTTATGTTATGATATACTATATTAAAAATCTTTTCGAAATGTTTATGTTTCTCATTAACAGTTCTTAAATGAGTTGAAAAACCCCCGTCCTCTATTTTAGGGGGAGCGTGGTTACATTATTTTTTGAAAAACATCAAAGTTAATTATCATCATCATAAATGGGGAGATTATTGAACGTAATATTTTGATGAACAATTAAATGTTGATGACTTATGAAACTAATGTTTTTATTGAGTTATTTCAGATTTAAGTTCCATATGTTGAAATGAGAAAAATATTTGGTCGAAAAGAATAATTGTTGAAGAATTCATGATGGGTACAAGATGAAGGCAGTGAAAATTTGAAGAGAATTGAAGACATTGAAGACAATTAGGTGAAAACAACTCATTACCTTTATACTCTTAATGCAACCCGAATTAGGATTATGCACGACACCTTAAAATGAATAATATTATTTGCGTTATAGTAAGAAGTGGTAAGTTTAAGATTCTAAAACGATTTTTAATAATATGGTTAATCATAAAAATATTTTTAGTTAAGGGCCTAATTGAAAAAATGGTTTTAACACTTAAAATGGTGTATTTTCGGGTTAATTCAGCCAACCTACGAAAGAGGTCGATTGACTAACCAAAACCGTTGCTGAAGGAGGTAAAATGGGTGACCTACTGGCTAATTCGATTAACCGATGGGCCAAGTCGATCGACTAACAAATCTAGTAGCTAAAATAAGGAAAAAGAGGGAGATATACTGCATGGATCAATTAATCAACCACTAGGTCGGTCAACCAACTATAGGTTGGCCAACAGTCATAATACTGACCGTTAGAATTGGAGGTTGACTGGCAGGCAGCTCGGTCAACCAACGATCCATAGTCAGTTTTTTTACTAACTCGATTTTTGGGTCAAACTTCCTCGTTTTTTACGATTTTAAATGAGTTTTTCAAGGATTTTAAAAGTATTACTTATATATATATATATATATATATATATATATATATATATATATTCCATATATCATATATTATATGTTTTCTATTTATTTTGTCCACATGTTTACTTATTCTCTTAATTAAATTGATAAAACTACTTCTTATCCTGAAGGATTTTGAATTGAAAAAGTTTTGGGAACCAAGTTGAGCTTTTGTAAAAGTATTTTTAAATGAAACAAACTTATTTTGAAGGTATATGATATATAGGGTCTTAGAGTGTCATTTAATGACATATCTTTTGAAAACTAACCGTTATAGATCTAGTTTTATGTCTCCTAATAAAGACCTATAGGTTTCACAAAATGTAATCAAGAGCTATCAAATTGTAGCAATTATAAGATAGATTTTCTTCGCTAAAATTTATAAGAGATATTTTTGAAAGAGTTCTCTATTGAAGCGCTAAAAGTTTTAGTCACCGTTTTGTGTTCGTTACTGGGTTATCGTAATAGTTTTCAATTACTTCCAGTGAGATATTTCCAAGCTAATTATTTTGCTTTCTTAGATTATTAGCTTAATTACTTGGATTATTTGTTTAGAGAAAAATTATTTTCAAATCTAATTTTGTGAAAATATTTTTAAAACAGTTTTTTATTTGAGAAATATGATTATTTGCTATTTGGGCATTAAATTGTTTGAATCTAATTTGTGCCTCACATAAAATCTATCACGTAGTATTTCGGGATATTAATTGAACTTAATTGTATTGAGGTAGTAGAAGCTCATTGTGAGAACAAACTTGAAATATAGTGTACTTGTAAGTTTGAGTGGATTAGACACGTTTGAGACAATGTCTAATTAGGGTAGTTAGGTTTTGATCTTTAGCTTGAGAAAAAGATTGGGGTTTAATCTTTAGCTTGAGAAAAGGATTAGTGTTTGATCTTTAGCCTGTGAAAAAGATTAGGTTAATCTTTAACCTTTTAAAAGATAAGATTTTGATTATTCCTATAATAAAATTAGAGTGTTGTAAAGGTTCTTTCTAAACCTGTGAAAATGATAAGTGTAATAATGTGAGAGATTGATAGGTTGATTTTGAGTTTGTGAAAAGAATCAGTATTGTAAAGATTGATTTTGAGTCTACGAAAAGAATTAGGATTGTAAGGGTTTGGTTCCTACCTGGGAAAAGAAAAGGATTAGTAGATTGTGAAATTCCTGTGGAGCTCAGGGGACTGGTACAGGTAAGAGTAACTTGCTGAATCAGGTTAAATCTTTGTATGCTGCATTGTTACTTTTCTGTTTGTTTGAGTTTGTACTTAGCTAAACATATTTCTGTTGCTTAGCAAAATAATAATCAATTTGGGAAATTGATATCTTGAATTCGAATTTATTGTCTAAGTTTTTATCACTACCTAATTCAACCTTCCCTTTTGGGTAGATCTTTGGGCCAACAATGGTATTAACCCCCAAATTAATTATCATTACAAAATTATCCTTCCCCTATATACACAAATTCCGCTTAATTTTTAAAATTTCACTTGTTCACTTTATATATTAGTAGAAGCCCGTGCATATTTTCTTTTTCAAATAAGAGTTTTGAACAATGTTTTTATTTGTGTGGGTGTAAAAAAGTTGTTTTGTTTTAAAATAAGAGTTGTAGAAGAAAAATCCTAAATATTAATATATGCGGTTAATTATTTTTTTACCCCCTTCATCCTATTTTATTTTATTTCCTATACTTCAAACATTTAGACAATGGTTGATAACCAAAATAAGTGTTGAAAATTGAACAAATTAAGTATTTATTTAATTATGTATATTTGAGAACTTTAGTTAACATTATTTAATTAATTAAGTATTACTTAAAATTTTCGCTCAACTAGGGTTTGCTTCTTTTTTTTTCCCCATTTGATGGGCTCGGCATTTAAATTGTTGTTGAGACCATTTTACCCTCACAACCCTACTTTCTTTTTCATTTTATCCTCACCTTTTCTGATGTCACCCTTAGCGAATATTGTAGTTAAAAATCAAGATTTTTTATTTTCATGTCTTACCTTTTCATTTTCATGTTCATTTAATTTTTTTTTCTTCGTATTATCTTCATTTTAGGATTTTTTTTTTTTAATTTAAAGGTAGTAATATAAATTAAGTAATTTTCAGTTTTCAAATTTTTTACTTATCAAACAGACAAAAAGAAATCAACACTTCAAATTTTAATTTTATCAAATAAGTTTCTGATATTTTTAGTACTTCAAAAATTTTAGCACTTAAAATTTAAGCAGTTATCAAACATGCCCCCCCGGTTTGATAATGTAATTAAACACTTAAAACTGAAAGTATTAAGTACTTATCAAATTAATTGCATTTTATAACAAAATTAAGCAATCGCTTCAAAAATAAGAATCACTTAGAAAATTATTCAAAATTTTAAGTGTTGTGTGATTCACTTAATTTTTTTAGCACTTATTACGTGATACCAAAGAATAACTAATTATCACAAGTAGCATTTACACCAATATTGTAAAATCTCACCAAAAAATTATACGCAAGAGAGATTATGGAGAGAGAATATTTGAAAAAAATAAAGTTATAAAATTTATTTTAGGAACTAAAAATTGTACAAAGATAATTTTTTTGATAAATTTTGAACTTAAAATTTCAGCACATAAAATTTTTCAACACTTAAAATTTAAGATTTATCAAACATGCCCTTAGACCTATGCTTTTTTACTTATAATAAATTTGAAAATAATTTTTTATTTTTCGTTTGACTTAACTGAATTTGTTAAATAGATGAAATTAAAAATTTCATCTTAATTTTACAATAAATAGACACAACTATCTTTTTTTTTTTAATTATTATTACAAAAAGAAAAAATAAATAAAAGTAAAGAGATTTTCTTTCTCTTTTATCACCTGTTGGATTATGGAGCTAGTCGGGTCGACTCATGGAACGTCCACATGGGCCCCATGATTCATGGAGAGTCATCATGTGAATGAGTGCACCTCTTAGTCTTAAGAATCACTTCTTTTCGATAGACACCCATTGGAATGGACATACCCTTTCGGTATGTACCCATTAGAACGGACACATCTTTTGAGATTTTCTCTATAAATATGTGTTGATACATTAAGGTCTCTATCCCATCAGATTACAGATAATTTGAGTGGCCTTGGTTAGTGAATGTGTGAATATTATCGAAAAATATTCTAGTAATATTTTTCTTGCCGACGAGAGAAAAAACGAGGAATGGTTGTAAATGAGTCTGCCGAATCCGAAAGGTACGCTTCTGTTTTTATATTTCCGCATACGTTTACATCACCGATATATATTAAATTTAAATTACAAAATTAAAGCTAATTAATTTATTTTATATTTTTTGAATGAAATATGACTTTTAGTAAAAAATAGAATGGAGTGATTTGTAGGTTTTTAAAATTGAGGGGTAACAATAAAATAAAATCAAAATATAAAGAGACAAAAACAATTAACCCTATTATATAGCAACTGCCGGAATTGCTTTTTTAAGAAAATATTTAAAAAAAAAAATAACTGCAAGAAAGAAATGGATTTACTCTTCTTTTTTCAACTTCTCAAATAGACTTTCATTTTTCTTTTACAAGTAATTATTTACCCAAGTTATCAAGTATACGTGAGTAATGTTACGTTTCTCCCATTAGACTGTTGGACCCATTCTTGTTCTAGATTAAATACAAATTGATGTTATTTGATGTGTGTTAACTGTGATCTCTTATCTGCATAAAAAATTAGTGTTAAAAGTTGTGTTGATTTGTGCTGTATACAGAGAAATGTGAAATAAATGCAGTTATCAATTAATTGGTCTCAAGCGATCATATTATTTAATAATTTTTATATAAATTCATACAAGAGATAGTAGGAAATTAACTCGAATATGTGTGTGTATATGTATATACTCTGTGTGCTCTATATAAATTATCTAATTTATATACGTATAAAATGACCAATTAATGATAAATGTAACCAATTAATGATAAATGTAAAATTTAAATGGTTAAAAAAAAAATACTTTAACCATCTTAGAAGTGGGTTGTGTGATTTTTTTTTTTTTTTTTTTGCGTTCACAAATTTTTTATGTCCTAATTTATTATATAGATTTATGTGAGATATTTTGGAATAAATGGTTAGTTTATTAGATATATTATATAATATAAAATTATAATGATTTAAAATATTATTTAATTTCAACCGTTAGATTTAAATCAATTATTGTTTATTTGCTAAGAGTTTTATAATTTCAGCCATTGAATCTAATCCACAAGTTGAAAATGTCGCCTGAAATAATTTAATCTTATTGTTTATTTGTTAAGAGTTCTATAATTTCAGCCATTAGATCTAATCCACAAGTTGAAAATGTTGCCTGAAATCATTTAATCTTAGTCCTTAAATATCTAATTGAAGGATAAAAAATGTCTCAAATGAAAAATATATCTTTATTTTTTTAATCTTGAGCCTTAAATATCTAATTCAAGGATAAAAATATCGCAAATATAAAATATGTCTTGATTTATAGAAAAGGCTAGCGTATGACTAGTGCTTGAATGTACGGGGGTAAAAAAAAAAAATTGAACATAATTTAATATTATTTTTTTAATTTTTCAATAACATTAATATTTCAGTATTATTACTAAATTTAATGTCCATATATTATTTTTATAGTATCCATAAATTTAATGTCCATAATTTTATATTTTTATTTTTATATTATTTCTTTAATATAATTTCTATAAATTTAATGTTTGAGTTTTATTATTAAATTTAATGTCCATATATTATTTTTATAATTTTCATAAATTTAATGTCCCTAATTTCCTGTAATTTAATGTTCATAATTTTCATATATTATATTTGTTATTTTATATTATTTATTTAATTTAATTTTCGTAAATTTAATATTTCTATATTATTACTAAATGTAATGTCTATATATTACTTCTTTAATTTAATTTTGGTAAATTTAATGTTCATAATTTTCATATATTTTATTTTCCTTTTTATGTTATTTCTTTAATTTAATTTGTATAAATTTAATGTTTTAGTATTATTACAAAATTTAATGGCCATATATTATCTCTGTAATTTTCATAAATTGAATATTCAAAATTTTTGTATATTATATTTTTATTTTATATTATTTATTTAATTTAATCTATATAAATTTAATATTTTAATATTATTACTAAATTTAATGTGTATATATATATATATATATATATATATATATATATATATATTTAATTCTTATAAATTTAATGTTCGTAGATTATATATATTATATTTCATATTTTATATTCTTCCTTTAATTTAATTTGTATAAACTAATGTTTTTGTATTATTATTAAATTTAACGTCCATATACTATTTCTATAATTTTCATAAATTTAATGACCATACTTTTTGTATATTATGTTATCTTTTATATTATC
The DNA here is from genome assembly GCA_016647705.1 of Eucommia ulmoides. Lineage (NCBI taxonomy): Eukaryota > Viridiplantae > Streptophyta > Magnoliopsida > Garryales > Eucommiaceae > Eucommia > Eucommia ulmoides. The sequence goes on along the minus strand of CM028334.1, from coordinate 36,489,493 downwards.
TTTTAATTTAATTTTTTTAAATTTAACATTTTAGTATTATTAGTAGATTTAATATCCATATATAATTTCTATAGATTTATATATATAGAAAAAATATATTTTCTCTCCTCAATTATAAAAGAATATATTCTCTCTCTCAATTAATGTCTATATATATATATATATGTTGATTTTATAAATAATTATGTGACGTTCTTTATCTCCGAAGACAAATTGAGATTTGTCTAGAGGGTTTATATCCATCTTGCTTTATTATATAGATATTATAGGATTTTATAACATTAATAGGGTGATTTAAAATGCTGCTTACTTTGGACTGTTATCTCAGTCTTTTTATTTAATCCAAGGGTTGAAAATGTCTCCTGAAATCTTTTAGTCTTGGCCATTAGATATTGAATCCAATGGTCAATGTTGATCCTGAACTTTTGATGGACAATTAAACGTTGATATTTTTTGTGGGACTAATGATTTGTTTAAGTGTTTTAGTTTATTAGTTCCATATGATGAAGATTTGATGATAAAGATGATGAAGGATTAAGAGATTGAAGAATTTGAAGAACCTAGGGAAAACAACTCAGGTTTAAATTTCAACTCTTAATATTCCGATTAGGATCACACACGACATAATTTTTTTTTTAAATAATTTTTATAAATATGTGTGTTTTTAATAGTATCCTAAGTAGTTGAAATATTTGCTCCTATGTGTAAATTGAAAAAGAAATATTTATAATTAATTAAAATTGGAGTTAAGTATTTAGTGGAGCTAATTAAGAAAAGAAAATGGTTAAAGGGGCAAAAACGTAAATGAGAATGTATTAAAAATGAGTTTAGAAAAGAGATCCAATATCCATAAGTCGACTGATAAGTCGACCGAAGCGTATAAGAAAAACTCTCTATATCTTTAAGTCTACAGGTAGGTCGACCGGTGAAGAGAAATGGAACTTTCTGAATCTCTAAGTTGACAGGTAGGTCAACCGATGGGCACAGAATTCTTGGCTTGGTTACATCTTGAATCAAGTGGTCGACTGGTCGATCGACTGATGGCGCAATTTTAGGATATTGAGGATTCCGAATTCATATCTAAAAGTAGCCATTTTTGGTTGTGATTTGAGAGAGATTTTAGGGATTTTATGATATTTAAGATATGCTACATCTATTATTTAATTCCTATTAATTTGGTTCATTAAGTTTTAATATTTCTCAATTTAGTACACATAATTGTTTCTATTATATTGAATTGAGATTGAGAAATATTTGGGGGACTTAATTGAGAGATTTAAAAGCTATAATTAAGTGAATTGAACCAAAATGAAGTCATAATGATATAAGGGGTCTAAGAGAGCAATTAAGTATCGTGACATATGAAAACTAGCCGTTAGAGAGTTGATTTATATCCCATATATATAGACGCGTTTTTTTGTTCATATCATCAAGAGAGATTAAGAGATCAAGAAATTATATTGAGCTTTTTTAAGAGATATCATACCGAGTTTTTTGTGAGAGCTATTCTAAGTGATAATCTTGATAATCATTGGTTGTTAATCATTACTGCTACCGGATCTGAAGTAACTATGCTCTAATTATTTTTTCGGTGGATTCCGGGTGAGATATTTCCAATTACTTTCTATATTGTATTACTTGTTTAATTTTTGAAAATTGATCTTTAGAAATTGTTTTTGACTTTTATTGAAGAAAATATTTTATAAACAATTTCTTGAATCTAATTATGTGCTAAATTACATACTACCCATCTTTTGTTAAAAAATCTGATTTTGACTATCTTACATTTTCTATCACTAGCATTGAGATATTAATTGAGTTTTAATTTATCTGGGGTGATAGAAACTTCGTGTAAGAAAAATCACTTGTCAATTTTTATTGGTAAGTTGAGTGACGGATTAAATACTATTGGATGTATTTAATCAAAGAATAGCTGGTTTCAATCTCTTCCTGTAAATAAATTGAGGTAGTAATTCTTCCTGAATAGAATTGATTTGTGTGAATTTTGTAATGGTTCAATCCTTACCCGGTAAAAAGATATTCGGAGTGTTGGTGAGATTTTGATTCTTTTGCCTTTGTGTGAAAAAAAATTAGGTTATTCTTGAGCTTGTAAAAAGTTGAGGTTCTTCCTTAGCCTATGAAAGAATTTTGTAAAGGTTGATTATGAGCCTGTAAAAGAATTATTGTGTGGGTTGGTTCCTACCTTTAAAGGGATCTTGAGTATTAGTGGGTGCGACTCTCCATAGGGCTTGAATGACTGAATTATCCAAGAGTAACTTGGTGAACCAGTATAAATTTCTAGTATGCTGCAATCTTTAATTTGTTCATTTTTGTTGTTTGGTGTACACCTAGTTGATTTCATAATTCCGCTGTGATATAAACATAATAATTAATTTAGAATTAAAATTAATTATTTGATTTATTAAAGTATTTTTTCTATGATATTTTTAATTACCCAATTCACCCTTCCTCTTGGGTATTCCATTAGGCCAACAGTTAAAATATCTCAAATGAAAAATGTGTTGTGATTTATATAAATTGGTTATTTGTCACTTGCCTCGCATGTCATTTTGCCTCAAAAAATAAATATCTCCTATCATTTGTTGAATATTAATTGTCGATCCTTAAGTTTTGATGAACAATTAAGTGTTGATATTTTGGGTTGAACTAATATGTTTGTTCAGTATTTCAGAAAAGAATTTCATATATTTGATTATGTTGAAGACATCATGAAGAAAATGTAAAGGGTGCAAAGATCGACACGATGAAGAAATGAAGAGTGCTGAAGACCATGAAGAAATTAGGTGAAAATAACTCTCTACTCATATACTCTTAATGCAATCCGAATTAGGATCACACACAACACTATTAAATGAGTTATCTTTTTTGTGTGTTTTGATATTGAAATAATAGAATTTAGGATCCTAATTAGAGATTTGATATGTGCACCATATGTGAAATCAAATTGATAATTGACCTAATTGGAAAACAAAGTTTAAAATGTGGGTCAATTCAGTGAACCGAGAAAATAAATCGATTAATTGCATCAAATAGTGTGTTTTAGAGCAGAATTAGTGAAGAAAATAACCACCCTGAACCAATCGGTCAACTGATTGGAAAAAAATAGTCAACCGATTGAGTTAGTGAGTTTGGAGAAGCAGAAAAAAAACCACCCTAAAGCAATCGATCAACCGAATGGGGAAATTTGGTCAACTATTTGGGTCAGTGTATTTTTCGGAGCAAAATAGAACTACCTTGTAACGTTTGGTCAACCGAATGGAGGAATTTGGTTAACCGATTGGGCTTAAGGTTTTGGTAGGGTGAGGCTCCAAACCATTTAGTCAACTGAATAAGGTATTTTGATTAATCGATTTGCCTTTAAGCTTTGGCTTGGTTTCGGTGCGGTTTCGATTTGTCAACCGAATCCTAAGGGTCGGTCAACCGACTGTTTCGCTTGTGATTTTGTGTGACTTGATCTTTTGGTAAAAAACTATCATTTTTTGATGATTTCAAGTGAGAGATTTAGGGGATTTGAACCTATTGAAGACATGGTACATGTATTTGGTTATCCCTATTGATTTGGTCCACAAAATTTAAGATTCTCTTAATTTAAGTTGATTAATACTTCCTATCTTTGTGATTGAAAATTGAGAATTATTTTATGGACTTATTTGAGAGACTTAGAAAGTTATTTTAATGTGAAATATCCCTAAAATGAAAGATATTATTATATGGGGTCTAAGAGTGCCTTTTAGTTGCATATCATTTGAAAAGTAGCCGTTGGAGGACTTGTTATAAGTCTATAAAAGTAGGCCTGTGTGATTGAGAATAATTACATCAAGAATATCAGTTCAAAGCTTTTCTAAGAGATACATTTCCACTAAGATTTTCATGAGAGATTAATTCTAAGTTCTTGATCTAAACCGTTGTTGATTTGGTGTCACTGACTTGTGCTATATTGCGATTCTGTTTCAATTTCAGCATTTTCCCAAGGAGATCCTTCCAAGCTATTGTACTTTATTTTTATTTCATATTATTATTGATTGCTTGGATATAAGATTGTTAAAAAATCGTTTTCAAACTTAAAAGGCTAAAAAATCTTTTTTAAAATGATTTTATTTGATTATCTGATTGCGTGCTCTAAATTATGCTACCCAAATTGTTTATTAATCAGATATTATTTTCCTCACATTGTATCAATCACGTAGTAAGTTTCGGGACATTAATTGAGTATATATGTATTGAGGTGGTAGAAGCTCCTTGTGGGAAAAAACTCATTTTTTTTTTGTATTTGTGAATTTGAGTGGATTAGACATGATTGGGACGGTGTCTAATCAGGGTGGCTAGATTTAGATCTTTTTCCTATGAAAACAAATAGGGTTTGATATTTGTCTTGCAAAAAGGTTAGGTTATTATTTTTCCTTAGAAAGAACTAAGTTTTGATTCTCCCTGCAATTGAATTTTGTTTTTGAGTGAATTGCAAAGATTTCATCCTTACCTGTGAAAAAGATAATTGATAGAGTGGTGAGGTTAATCTTTAGCCTGGTAAAAATATAGGGTTCATCATTGACTTGGGAAAATGATAAAATTTTAAAGGTTGATTTTGAGCCTAGGGAAAGAATTATTGTAAGGGTTTGGTTCCTACATGGTAGAGGAATTAGGGGTTTAGAGGTTGCAAATCTCTATGGAGCTTAGGGAACTGGATTAGGCATGGCTAGCTTGCTGAATTAGGACATATCTTGGTGTGCTGCATTTTTTATTTTTATTATATTGTGTTTGGTTGTGAACCTAGTATGAAACACTTATTCTCTACATAACGAAAATAATAATTAATTTAGGAAAATTGATTATTTGATAATTAAGTGTTTGAAGAGTTAATTGTTTGAATTTTATAACTACCCAATTCACCCTCTCTTGCATAGCTCTTTAATCCAACAATTGACATCAGAGCTGATTTTAGCTTGATAGTCTTAGAATTCTAACTAAACACTATCACATGGAGTACGCTGATAATGATATTATATGTACTATTATAGAGTCTCCTACTTCTTTAGATAGTGAAGGTCCCGTTCATAAGAATGATAAACTTGGTGATAATGAGGCTGCAGATAAGGCTATTAAGACGTTGATTGCCTTACTTATTTTTTGGAATTAGAAACTCGGGCAAAAGATTGCAATTCTTGAAAATAAAAAAATTTAGTTCCATTAAATCTCTTAAGAAGAAGAATTTGGACAAATATTTTAAAACTACTGAATTTACAAATGCTTTATCTGAAATTGGTAAGTTGTTTGAAAAAATCGATTCTCTTGAAGAAGAGAACGAAGCTTTGAAAATTAATATGCATGTTTTTTTGGCAAAATATTTTTAGAAAAAAAAAATCTTGAAACTTTACATGAGGCCTTGAATATCGAGTTGGATAATGCAACATGTGAACTTGATAGAGCTCGTGTGAAAATTTCTTCCGTTGAGAATGATTGTCAAATTCTTAAGAATAATATTGAATTTATGCATAAAAAGAATTTTCTACATGTGAACGTTAGTTCATTGGAGCGATCACTTGAAAAGACTCAAAAGGAAATTATCGAAGTAGTGGATAAATTCAAGGATATTGAGAGAATTAAACTTGTTGAAAAACCAATAGTTGTTAAAACAGATCCTCAAGATCACCAACAATATTGTGCTCATGTACGGAATAATGATTATCTGAAGAAAGACAATGCTAGATGTTTTTATTGTGGGAAGCATGGTCATTTTGAGAAAGTTTGTTATTTGTTGCATGGTTATCTTGTCAGATCCAGAAATAACTAGGTACCAAGGATAGAAAATTTTTATGCAAGTAAAAACTAGAGATTCGATCAATCAAAAGGATACAATGAATACTACATACCAAGAAATTAGTCCAGATTTAATGCACCAATGAGGAAGAATCAGTATATGCAAAGTGAAAAGTTTAAAAAGTAGAAAGTTCAGTACATGAAATCAACTAATACTTATCCTCAAAGAATGGCGAGAAACCAATACCAGAGAAGGACAATGTATAAGGCAATGACAAAGCAAAATAAGAAAAAACAGCTCAAAGCACTATACAAAGGCAAGAAAATTAGTACTGAACCAATCCAGAAGAAAGCCAATGCAAGTAAGGAGGAAATCAAAGTGGTAAATCAAGCAAAAGGAAAAATAGCGGAATCAAAGGACAACAAGCTTGAAGTTAATAATCCACCAAAGGTACATACACCAATTGCTCCTAAGGACGATCCAGGTATGTCAAATTTCTGAAAATTCATATATGTTAATTTCGTTAGGGAGACTGATGTTTCACATTTCTTAAATTAGTTATTTGTGATATGTGTAGGTATGTGTATTGGTGTGTAAAAATGATTTAAATAATATATGTGGATCAAAATAAAATGTAAAAATTGAGCTAATTGATCAAATAGGGCAAGAATTCACGAAGGGACAAAAATCCTTGTCAGTCAACCGACAGAAATAGAGTCTGCAGTGTGCAGACTTTGCCTTGGTCGATTAATCGACCAAGAACAGTCGGTCAACCGACTGTTGCGGGATTTAATTTCCCTAGAGACCTCATTTCACCCCCATTTCAGTTTTGAAGCCTTCTTTCCCTAAAAACCTTTCACTACCAAAGAGTTTTTCTCTAAAATCTTCAAGAGATCTTCACGTATTGGCTTGGAATAGAAGATTGAGGACTTGGATCTATTACTTGGAAGTCAAAAACTTCATCAAAAGGTTGGTTCTTCCTCTTCTCTTTAGGGTTTCAGTAGATTTACTTCATCTTGTTAAGTTTTGGATCTTAAATCGGTTGTCGAAATCGCTATGGAGAGAAAATGCCTAGAGGTAAACAACTTTGCCAGAGAAAGCCTAAATTTGACACTATTCATTCTGAGAGCAAAAAGGATGAAGTAAAATACAAAAATGAATTCGAAAATCGAAACATTGTTTGTTGTAAACCTGTTGATTTTGATGGATTTAAAAAGAAAAATATTAATCTTGAGAAGTATGTTAAGAAAATGGGTTGGACTGACTTTCTTACCCAAAGCAATGAGTGGGTGCCCCATTGGGTAAAAATGTTTGTAATAATTTTACAATTAGAGATGGAAAGATGAGGTCATTTGTTAAAGGGGTTAAAATTAGATTTGATAAGGATGATCTTAGAAGCATTTTAAAGTTCAAAAGAGGAGATGTTTGTCCCTACAATACCACTCAATGGCTTGCAACGAATTTTAGGAGAAATGAGATTGCTAATAAGTTTGGTTTGGTTGATGGTAGAGCAGGATCACTATTACTTGAGCATCGTCTCATTCATTCGATGATTACTTATTCAATTATGCCTAGAGGAGGTAATCATGCGAATGTTAATGAGTTTGATTTATATTTGGGGAAAATGTTATTTTTGGTTTTTGAAAAAATGACTCGGGTGCTCAATTGTCCCCTGGTATTTGAAGGTCGACACATTGGGTCCTTAATATTTCATTTTCGTTCCAAATTAGTCCTTATGTTAGGTCAACGTTAACGGTCAACGTGAAATTAATGGTATTTTAATCATTTCATGTAAAAAATAAGGATAATTTAGTTCTTTTACTCTTAACAAATTTAATCGGGTCTATTTGTAAATTATTCTAAAATTAAGGGTAAACAATATATTTAATTCTTTTTTTCCCAACCCCCTCCCCATACCCCACCCCCACCCCCACCCCCACTCATTTGTTTCATTCCCCTAGCCTCACCCAATTGTTTCATTCCCCTCCCAACGACGAACCAGCCACCACTGCCGCTCTAATGGTGAAATATAATCGCCACTCATACAAGTTCTCTCTCTCTCTATTTCTCTTTCTCCCTTCTCATCTCTCTCTCTAAAACCCGCCACCACTGCCACGACAATGGTGCAACAGCGAGATGAACACAAACTCATTACTATTGTGAGACCCAACAATCAGTCTCCCTCCCGTCGCCATTGCCAAAACCGAAAACCAACTGAACCCAACTCCTGAAATGCCATAAATCCAGCTCAAGAATCTCCTTTGGAGAAATCAAGCTAAAGAATCGAAACAAAACACCTTCAATCGACCGAATGAACCCACCTTTATGGGTGAAAATGTGGGTCTTGAGCGCCATTCGACCCTAATTGAACACCTTCTGAACAAATCCCATTTTGAGATGGGAATTCTAAATGAGAGTTCTTTACCATATAATTAAGTTTTAAATACAAAATTTCTGAAAAATGGTATCTGCAAACATAAATACAAAACACTTATAAAAGGCAGATTGGGATTACGTTTTTATGAAAAACGCAACACCAATTTGAGTTTTTTTATTAAAAAAAATACAAAAATGCAAAAGGGAAGAACGTTTATACGATTATCTCATTTGTGTTTTTTTTTCTTAAAAACACATTTGCGATTTGTGTTTCCTGGTGAGTTTTGGGAAATGGGCTATGTCTCATCATAAATTATAGATACATAAATTACACTTTCCAACCCCAAACTATGTATTAATTTAAGACAAAATTTTGAGTTTTCATTTCTTAGATAATTTTTTTTTTGACTAATTAGTATATAATGTTAGAGAGCATTATATGCCGAAATTTTACTGATCTGATCGGGAGCATTTTGTAAACAATAATAAAATAAAATATTATAAAAAACTAAATAGATAACCATAAAAATAAAATTATACATGTACAAATTAACTTCAATAATTTATTTAAAAAATAGTAACCAAAATATCATAAAATATGAGAATTTGTCAGTTTTAATTTAAGATACTTAATTTAAGTATCTATAAATGAACTTTTTTTTTATTAACTTTTATGACAAAAAATAAAATTTTGTCTAAGTAATGAAAACCCAAAATTTAAAATAAAATATTATAAAAAACTTAAATGGAAAAAAAAATAAAAAAATCTACTCCATGCGTAGAACTTTAGAGAGCAATATCACAAACTCAAAATTAAAAATTTAAAGTACAAAGAGATTCATATTTTAAGGGAATAGACAGTGTAAGTTATATCTGCTGACAATACAGGCAGAAGAAGCAGTAGAAAGAAGCAAAATTTTATTACTTAAATTTTATTTTAAATTTTGGGTTTTCATTACTTACACAAAATTTTATTTTTGTCATAAAAGTTAATAAAAAAAGTTCATTTATAGATACTTAAATTAAATTAAGTATCTTAAATTAAAACTGATAAATTCTCATATTTTATGATATTTTGGTTACTATTTTTTAAATAAATTATTGAAGTTAATTTGTACATGTATAATTTTATTTTTATGGTTATCTATTTAGTTTTTTATAATATTTTATTTTATTATTGTTTACAAAATGCTCCCGATCAGATCAGTAAAATTTCGGCATATAATGCTCTCTAACATTATATACTAATCAGTCAAAAAAAAAAATTTATCTAAGAAATGAAAACTCAAAATTTTGTCTTAAATTAATACATAGTTTGGGGTTGGAAAGTGTAATTTATGTACCTATAATTTATGATGAGAAATAGCCCATTTCCCAATACTCCCCCATTTATTCACGCCAAACAAACAAACAAAAAATCACCTCTCTCTCTCTCTAAGCCCTTCTTCTTCTTCTCTCTCTAAGCCTTTCACTTGAACTGTTCTGTGTTTTTTTTTTTTTTTTTTCTTGTGAGAAACGCATTTGTGATTTGCGTTTCTCACCAGGAAATGCAAATCGCAAATGCGTTTTTAAGAAAAAAAAACACAAATGAGAGAATCGTATAAACATTCTTCCCTTTTGCGTTTTTGTATTTTTTTTTTTTTTTTTATAATAAAAAACGCAATCCCAATCTGCGTTTTATAAGTGTTTTGTATTTATGTTTGCAGATACCATTTTTCAGAAATTTTGTATTTAAAAACTAATTATATGGTAAAGAACTCTCTAAATGAGGAAGAACTGAAGCCAGACAGAGAAACAAATATCCATGAATAAAAGAAAGAAAGAAGAAGTGGAAAATGAAAATGCAAAATGGTTTTTTTTTTTTTTAAATATGCAATAATGATTATAGATAGATTTCTTAACAAGCTAAGTGTGCATTGTAATCTGGCTGGAGTTGGGTGAGTTGTTTACATTTATAATATAAATTTAAAATAAAATTACTGAAATAGTTCACTTTTTAACTTATTTACGGAATTAGAGTTACCCGGGGTTCGGAACCCCGGGTTTGTGGGGCCAGCGGTATACCCGGGGTTCCAAACCCCGGGTATACGATTTTTTTTTTTTTTTGGGTATACAGGGTTTGGTACCCCGGGTTCTATGTAGAAATTTTGGTTTTTGTCCAAGAAATTTTTAAAATTTTTGACAACTTTAAACTGATTAACGGTGGTCTATCGATATTTTAAATAAATCTAATTTTTTTGTGCATAAATTAGGTTCAAAACACTATATAATGCTTTTTACAATACTAAAAATTGGCAAGTGGATAAATTTTAAAAAATCACCAAAGTTGACCAGATGAGTTGTTTCGACAACGACGGAATTTTTTTCGGCAATTTAGAATTAATAAAAGAATGCATGTCCGTAACAGAAATGAATCAATTTTTTTGTATATAAACTATGTTCATAACACTACATAACAAAACTTAGAACACTAAAAATGGACAAGTGGATGAATTTTAAATAATCGCCAAAGTTGATCAGACGAGTTGTTTAGATGACGATGCAGTTTTTTTGAAAATTTTGAATTAACAAAAAATGGTCGTCTATCCGTAACAGAAATGATCTTGATTTTTTCGTATACAAACTACGTTCTTAACGCTAAAAATTTCTTGGGCAAAAACTATTTTTTTTTTAATTTGGGTTACACTCAGGGTTTGGTTCCCCGGGTATAAACCCCGTATACCCAAAAAAATTTTTTTTTTTTTTTTTTTTTTCTGTATACCTGGGGTTTCGAACCCCGGGTATACCGCTGGCCCCACAAACCCGGGGTTCCGAACCCCGGGTAGCTCTAATTCCGTAAATAAGTTAAAAAGTAAACTATTTCAATAATTTTATTTTAAATTTATATTATAAATGTAAACAACTCAGAGTTGGGTGGACGTCAATGTGGATTTCTAAAGGGGGTACAGAATCAATGACACGAATCGAGAGAGAGAGAGAGAGAGAGGTGAAAGAGGAAAGTAGAGTGAGAGACTTAGGTGGGTTTTTGAAAATAGGATCAGGTAATGTACGAATAATATAAATTAGTCGGAAGATTGTTGTGGGGCCCAGGTACTGGTGGTGGTAGTGCGGAGTTCTAACCCCACCAGAGTTTAGTAACTAAGCCCCGTTTAGTAACTGTTTTCATCCTAGAAATTTCTATCCCATTTCTAAATTTTTGGAATTTCTGTTTGAAAATAGCATTTGGTAATTTTTGTTCCCGTTTTCATTCTATTCCCATTTAAGAATTGTGCCCACTTTTTTCTTAAGAAATGAGAAACAAAAAAAAATTGTTTCTCATTATTCCCATCCCATTCCCAGAAACCACCGACACTATTCATCTGTCGTCTGTCGCTGTCCGCCCCCATCGGCCACCGTCGCTATTGACCGACCACCGTCTGGCCACCTTTGGCATCGCCGGTCGCCCACCGTTTGGCCACCACCGCCGCTGGCCACCGTCCGAAAACTTTCGGCGCCGCCGGCCATCGTCAGCCACCCACCGATCACCGTCCGGCCACCATAGCTATCTGACCAAAACAAAAAAAAAATGTTCTCAAAAGAATTTTGTTTCCTTCTTGGGAGTAGAATCGCATTTGGTAACGATAATTTTTTTTAATTTTTTTTTTAATTTTTTTAATTTTGGGAATAGAATCGTGTTTGGTAACGATTTTATCCTAAACTATTTTTTTTTTGTTTTGGCCGGCCAGCGGCAGCCGAACAATTACCGGCGAATGGGTGACGGTAGTCAACAGGCGGCGTCAAAAATTGCCGGACGGTGGTTGGCGGTGCTGGTGGCCAGACGGTAGGCCGCCGGCGGTCGGGGGGGGACCGACGACGGTCACCGGAGATGGCCGGTGGCGGCGACGACATCGGACAGTGGCCGGCGGCGGACGGTGGTCGGCCGGCGGATGAATAATAACCTTGGTTTTAGGAATGAGATGGGAATAATGAGAAACAACTTTTTTTTTTTGTTTCTCATTTCTTAAGAAAAAAATGGGCACAATTCTCAAATGGGAATGGAATGGGAACGAAAACAAAAATTATCAAACGCTATTCCCAAACAGAAATCCCAAAAATCTGGGAATGGAATGAGAATTTCTGGAATGGAAACGGTTACCAAACAGGGCCTAAGGCTCCGTTTGGTAACCATTCTCATTTCAAAAATTCTCCTCCCATTCCTAGATTTTTGGGATTTATTTTTGGGCATAACATTTGGTAAACTTTTGTTTTCGTCCCCATTCCATTCCAAAATGAGAATTGTGTCCATTTTGTTTTTTAGAATTGAGAAACAAAAAAAAATTTGTTTCTAGGAGTTCCCATCCCATTCCCAACAAAAATAAGACATCACCTTGTCTGCTCCGATCATCCTCCATTGCCTTCGTCGTCGTCTTCGCCTTCGCCTTCTTCATTCTCCATTGTCGTCGTCGTTCGCTCGTCATCATTGTTCTTTATGTTCGTGTGGTTCTTGTCGTCCTTGTTCTTCGTCGTCGTTCGCTCATCGTGCTTTGGTTCGAGGTCCTCATTTGGTTCGTTGTCATGCTCAGACTCGTCATTATCTTTGTCGTCTGCTTGGTTTCCATTTCGAAATCAAAATCAAAATAAGGTTTCGATTTCAATTTCAAAATCGAAACAGGGATTTCGATTTCCAAATCGTATTTTGATTTCGTCGTCCTGATCATCCTCGTCGTATCTTCGTTGTCTGCTTGGTTTCCATTTCGAAATCGAAATCCTATTTCGATTTCAATTTCGAAATGGATTTCAAAATCAAAATAGGGATTTCAATTCAAAACTGTATTTCAATATCAATTTCGTTGTCGTGCTCAACCTCGTCGTATCTTCATCGTCTGCTTGGTTTCCATTTCGAAATCAAATTAGAAATAGGGTTTCAATTTCGATTTCCATTTCGAAATGGATTTCGAAATTGAAACAGGGATTTCAATTTTGAAATCGATTCAAAACCACATTTCAATTTCAAAATCAATTTTGTTTCGATTTAAATTTTAATTGGGGTTTAAGGTTCGATTTTGATTTCAATTTCGATTGGGGTTTAGGGTTTGATTTTGAAATCGATTTTGATCTTGATTTGGAAATAGGGTTTCAATTTCGATTGGGGTTTAGGGTTTTATTTCAATTTTAATTTTGATTAGGATTTAGGAATTCAATTTCAATTGGGGCTTAGGGTTTGATTGCTTGCTGACTTTTTGATTGTGGTTTAGGGTTCATTCTTGATTTCTTGATTGTTACCAAACGCGATTCTGTTCCCAGATAAAAAACAAATTATCGTTACCAAAAGCGGTTCCGTTCCCAAAAAGGAAAAAAAAATTCTCATTCTATCCCGTCCCACTACATGGGATGGGCACGAAATGGTTACAAAACGCCACTTAATGGTTTATAGGTTAGCCAAAACATGCTGTAATTTTTCACTCAATCATTTGTCTTTCCTGTTATTAGAGAGAGAAATATTGATGGTGAAAATTGATCCAACCAGGAGTATGGTCTGGTCGCCTTTTGAACTGGAGAGCTACAACTGATCTGGACTGACCTTCGTTCTTGAGGGGCTGTACGACGAGTGTTTGTTATGTGCTCGCGTATTGACTACTCGCAAGTGTATGAGGTCAAAGTTTTAGTATAATGTGATCTTGAAGATTGGGTATCGTATTCACAGGAATTGGTTGTCCCTACTATTGAGTACCGTGTTTATCCTGACCTAACTTAATCTAGGCTAAAAATAAATGTATTTAATTAATTAATACTAATACTAATATAACCTAAATTATTTATACCACTATAATGAGATGCTTTAGGGGAAAGAATTGTCTAGGGATTAACTTGGTTTACAAATACGTGTTCGATCTCAATTGACTTACATTTACGGTGTTCAACCTATTTGACAATCTTAGTTCGTAAACTCTCCGGTCACCTCTCCCGAGTGTAAGACGGGGAAATACATGACTTCATGTCAACGAAGAAGTCCCCCTCAACGTCTTAACGACCCTAGATCACTTGAGTCTCGCCCCAACGTCATTGATTGCATATAATCTAACTCCCGACCAGGTTATTGGATCGTCGCGTTGTGTTTACCCTATTGACAATCTCAGTTCATAAACTCCCCCGCCATCTCTCCCGAGTGTAAGACGGGAGAATATATGACTTTGATTCAACGAAGAAGTCCCCCTCAACATCTTAATGACCCTAGGTCACGTGAGTCTCGCCCCAACGTCATCGATTGTACACAATCCAACTCTCTCTTGGGTTATTGAATCGTGGTGTTCGTTTACCCTAGTTCGAATTCGGGGTTACCACTTTTGAGTTTCAAATCCCGTATTCTCTGAATATCATTCTAAGCATAATAAACAAATAATACAGCAAACACAATCGAACTACGAAGAACAAACATAAACACAACACCGAAATCATACGAGTAACATATTTATAAATTTATTGTTAATCCTTATACAATCCATGTTTAACTAACGAACATAACCGTATTTATAAGAAAGCATGAGCTAAATATGCTAACAAAATTCTAAGTTAAATAAATAAGGGAAGAAATCGAAGAACTTAGCGTCGTCCGAAGTTTAGCCGCTAAGAACGTTCAACGATCACTTTGCCGTCTTCCTTTTCCCTGGGATGTGAGCTCTCCCTTTAAAACTCCTCAATCCACCCCTATATATGTTCTAAGGGTGGTAGCTTGCAAGAGAGAATCGAAAATGAGGAAGGAGGAGAGTTTAAATAGGGAAAATATCTCAAAAATATCCAAAAAATATCTTAAGTCTGTGCAGAGGTCATTACCGCAGCGGTGGGATTCACCGCCATGGTGGTGATTAGGTCGGTTGGTTTATTGCCTAGAAGGTGAAGATAGCGGTGGAATGATGACCATCTTGTATTTCTATCGCTACGACAGTGGATCTCACCGCTGCGGCGGTGGATGTTCAGTAAGAATAAGTCATTCTCTGTATTTTCACCGCCGTGGTGGAGGTCTAGATACCGCCGCGGTGGGCTTGTTTTAGAATATTGCCCTCGAGCTTGTCTTTGCACCGTTCTTCGACTGTTTTTGGTTCGATCTCATTGTTTACTCTTCAGTTTCCTATCTTTTCGCCCTACACACCTGATTTATACAAAAAGAATAAAAACTAATTAAAACATAATAAAAACACTATAAAAATACTCTAAAACTAACAAAACCGATTTGGAAATATATAGGTAGATCACACCTATCAAGGGCCTTCGATCAGAGCTGGGTGGACATTGTCTGATCTACTGTCCAAATTGAGGTCCAATCCTATTGGTCTTTTATCTGAGCCGTTGTCCAGGACGAGCTTCGACCTGTTACCTACACACAAGACTTGCTGGGGTGTTCCCGGCTTGTCCCCTCCAGCGTGAGAGTAAGAGCTCGGGGAGATGAAAACAGTTCGTTTGAAGGAAAACTATTACCTTGATCTGCTGGGTGTATTTTTGTGTATATTCACATATGGAGATGTGTTGATGAAGCCTCTTATTTATACGCGGAGAAGTGATTAGTGTTCTGCAAGATTAGGGCCTTAAGCTCAGTTTAGCGCTAAGTAGTCAAGCGCGTGAGGAACACAGTGGATTAGATCTATGGGGCCAGGCCTTGGGCCCTTTGCTTGTTGATGAGTAAGACCATGGGCCAAGCCTGTTTAGAGTGGCAGGTCAGCCTGGGCACTGAGGTTCTGGTCGGGCTATATGTACCGACCTATTCTTCTACGGCGATATTTGATGAGATTTTTACTTGGCGATTCGAGGGCTTTATGCTGGCCGACCTGAGTAGGTGCTCGGCCTGTCTGTTCACCAGGCTTATCAGGCTATTGCTGACATGGAAAAATTGGTCTAGGTGGTAGGCATGTGGAGCAAGCCCAATTTTACCCATATCAGGAAAGTTAAAGAGATAAACTTAATGCTAACAGCTCAGTTTGAGTTAGAATGATTTTTAGTTCCTTCTTCCACTTTATTTTTTCTTCTCTCTTTCACACTCTCATAGTTTTGGTGTGTGACCAATGTGTGAGAGTGAGAGATGTAGCGGGAGAAAGAATAAATGCATAAATAGAGCAGATATACAGTACATGACTACACAGAGAAAGGTGTGAACTAAGATGCGTGAATAAATCCTAATTACTAGGTTTTCTCTGTCTGTATTTATGTTTTTTGGATTTTTCGGTCTCACAATAGAAATGAGTTGGGTTTTTTAAGTGAAGGCAGAGAAGTGGCCGAAGATGGAGTAAGGGTGGAGGTTGGGTGGTTTCACAAAAGATGGAGCAAGGGTTGGGGGTGGGTCATCAGAGATAGAGTAGGGGTGGGGTTTGGCTGTCGGTGTTGAGGGAGGTGGTAGCCAAATGGTTTAGGAAGAAGATAGATGAATAGTATACAAAATACACATTTGACCCTTAAGTTTTAGATGGAATATAAAATTACCCTAATTAAAAATTTTAAAGGGTACAAATGTAATTTAACAGTAATTAATAGAAAACTTAACAAAAAGGTCAATTTGGAACAAAATTGAAATGTTAAAGACCAAATGTGTCAACTTATTCCAGGGGCCAATTAAACGTCCAAGCCATTTGTCAGGGACCAAAAAGGTAATTTTCTCTTATATTTGTAAAATGAAATTGGTGAGGATAGAAATCTTGATATAGCCCACATTATGTTTGAGCACATAAAGTATCAATTAAAGAAACCCCAAGAGTGTTACCCTATGGCAATGCACTTCAAAGAATATTTGGTTTCTTCGAAGTTGAAGGCGATCCTGAAGTTCATGATGATCCTTGCATGGCTAAATGTTAGTACTTGTATTTTAATGAGGTTTGAATTCAAGAGAAATAGGTGAGTGAGAAAAAAGGGAGAAGAGAGAGAGAGAGAGAGAGAGAGAGAGAGAATGATGGTAGAAGAAGAAGAAGAATTAAGTTCGGATCGAAAAATTGATATGCTTAGGAATCAAGTTGATAAGCTCCAGCAATACATGGAGATGCTTGATTACAGAATGTCCAAGATTGAAAATAATATAGCTGAGATGAGGGTGTCTGTAAAAAACAGATGTGGAAGGCTTGCTGAAACAGTGGAAGCTAGGTTCCAGAGGATCACGGGCAGCATGGAACACATGTTCCAATTCATGCAGAACCAACAATATAGCAACCAGCAGCAGTTCAATGCCCAGTAGCAATATAGTGGGCACACTACTTTTGGAGCGCAACAATCATTTGGAAGACCTACTGTAGCAGGGTCTTCAAGGGCGGGACCATCAATACCATATTATCAACAGATGCCTTCGAGCTTGAGCATACAACCCTGAAGTCAGTACCCACAGCCACTGCTATGAGTCCATTGGGACCGTACTATCCGCTCATGGGACAAGGCCCTCATTAGATTTCATGCTTTATCATTCTCATTTTAGTTGTGTAACTAAACATGTCTTACCGGAGTACATTGGTTTATAATAGTTATTCTAGGATTGGTGGTACATCAGAATATTTATCAAGGGGTTTAAAAGAATTTTTTTTTGGTTCTCTGCCCTTACTTTTTGAGATGACAAAGGGGGATAAGTTAATGTTTAAATGAGTTAATTGATGTTTAGAAATTTTTTTCACCTAAGCATTGTACTGATTAAAGAGTGATCTTAGTTAAATTGATTATATTGAGCTTTCATTGAATATCATTATTGTTATATTGGTTTTTGGGATTATATTGAATCTCTATTGAATTGTTTGATTATGTGTTCATATTTATGCTTAAATGAGTTAAATACTCGTCCTCAGATTTATGGGGAGCGTGGTTATGTTCTTTATTGAAGAAAACATCAAAGTTAATTGTCATCATAAAAAATGGGGAGATTGTTGATCCCTAGGTTTTGATGAACAATTAAATATTGATATTTTTGGTAGAATTAATGTGTTTGTTGAGTATTTTAAAAAAGAGTTCCATACAATTGATTATTTGAAGATATCATGAAGAAAATGTAAAGGGTGAAAAGATGGACACAATGAAGAAATGAAGAGTGTTGAAGCCCATGAAAAAATTAGGTGAAAATAACTCTCTACTCATATACTCTTAATGCAACCTGAATTAGGATTACACATGACACTATTAAATGAGTTATCTTTTTTTGTGTGTTTTGATATTGAAATGATAGAATTTAGGATCCTAATTAGAGATTTGATATGT
The DNA here is from genome assembly GCA_016647705.1 of Eucommia ulmoides. Taxonomy (NCBI): domain Eukaryota; kingdom Viridiplantae; phylum Streptophyta; class Magnoliopsida; order Garryales; family Eucommiaceae; genus Eucommia; species Eucommia ulmoides. The sequence continues at coordinate 36,471,150 of CM028334.1, read as the reverse complement.
CCTCCATTTGTGAAATCAAATTGATAATTGACCTAATTAGAAAACAAAGTTTAAAATGTGTATTCTTGGGTCAGTTCAATTAACCGAGAAAAGTAATCAGTTAACTGCATCAAGTAGTGTGTTTTGGAGCTGAATTAGTGAAGGAAATGACCACCCTGAACCAATTGGTCAACTAATTGGGAAAATTCAGTTAACCGATTGAGTTAGTGAGTTTGGCTAAGCAGAAATACACCACCCTAAATGAATCGGTCAACCGAATGGGGAATTCCGGTCAATCGTTTGAGTTAGTGTGTTTTTAGGAGCAAAATAGAACTACCATGTAACATTTGGTCAACCGAATGGAGGAATCCAGTCAATTGATTGGGCTCAAGGTTTCGGTAGGGTCAGGATTGAAACCATTCAATCACCAAATGTGGTATTTCAATTAACCGATTGCCCTTTAAGCTTTGACTTGGTTTTGATGTTGTTTCGATTGGTTAATGGAATCCTAGGGGTCGGTCAACTTACTGTTTCGCTTGTGATTTTGTGTGACTTGATCTCTTAGTAAAAAACTATTTGTTTTTTATGATTTTGTTGGTGTATAAAATTGGTACATACCTCGAGTATGGTCCAGTAGGATGATAGGTGGGTCCTCTTGCTGAGGTGGAGTCGTCGGTTGAAAATTATTCACCAGAGTTGTTTGGGTCCTAGGAGGACTAACCTACTGTGTCCAAAGTCTTGTTCCTTAGGGAGTATACCTGTAGAAGGCTCAAATTGAAATTTGTACCAGTGAAACCCCTCCGGCGTGGTAATCAGTGCTTAGAGAGAAAAAATACAGTAATATAGCAAGTAAACAAATGAACTCGAGCTTAATGTAAAATGTACCTTGGGCTTGTATAGTTCCCGATATATATAGGAGTTGGAGATTATTAGTCGGGCCTATATACGGTTAATTAGTCGAAATCCTGTGTTTAGCCGATAATCCGGGGCTTTTAGGAGATAACCGTTGGGCTTGGGCTTTTGGGCCCATTTGGCGAAGCTTGGAGGCCTTTGTCAAGCCTATGGAGAAAATATTGGCGATAGTGGACACGGAACCAGGGCCCAAGTGCTGACTCGGAGAAGCCCAAAAATACCCATATCAGATTCCAAGGGAGAGATTTGGGGAATTTGAACCTACTGAAGATATGGTACATGTATTTAGTTATCCCTATTGATTTGGTCCACATAATTTAAGATTATCTTAATTTAGGTTCATTAATACTTCCTATCTTTGTGATTGAAAATTGAGAATTATTTTATGGACTTATTTGAGAGATTTAGAAAGTTATTTTAATGTGAAATATCCCTGAAATGGAAGATATTATTATATGAGGTCTAAGAGTGTCTTTTAGGGGAATATCTTTTAAAAAGTAGCCGTTGGAGGGCTTGCTATCAGTCTATAAAAATAGACCTGCGGGATTGAAAGTAATTACATTAAGAAAATTAGTTTAAAGCTTTTCTCGAAGATATATTTTCACTGAGATTTTCGTGATAGATTAATTCTAAGTTCTTGATCTAAAGCGCTGTTGATTTGGCGTAACCAACTTGTACTATATTGCGATTCTATTTCAATATTTGGTGTTTTCTCGGTGAAATCTTTTAAAGTTATTGTATTTTATTTTAATTTTATATTATTATTGATTGCTTGGATATAAGATTGTTAGAAAATCATTTTCAAACTTAAAAGCCCAAAAAATCTTTTTAGAAGGATTTTGTTTGATTATTTGAATACGTGTTTTAAATTGTGCTACTCAAATTGTTTATTAATCGGATATTATTTGCCTCACATTGTATCTATAACGTAGTAAATTTTAGGATATTAATCGAGTATATCTGTATTAAAGTGGTAGAATCTCCTTGTAGGAAGAAATTCATATTTTTCTGTATTTGTGAGTTCGAGTGGATTAGATACGGTTGAGACAGTATATAGTCAAGGTAGCTAGGTTTCAATCTTTTTCCTATGAAAAATATTAGAGTTTGATCTTTGTCCTGGAAAAATGTTAGGTTATTCTTTTTCCTTGAAAAGAATTAGGTTTTGACTATCCTTGCAATTGAATTGTGTTTTTTAGTAAATTGTAATGGTTTCATCATTTCTTGTAAAAAGGATACTTGAGAGAGTAGTGAGGTTAATTTTTAGCCTGGTAAAAAGATATGGTTCATCTTTAACCTGGGAAAAGGGTAAAATTGTAAAGGTTGATTATGAATCTGGAAAAAAAATTATTGTAAGGGTTTGGTTCCTACCTGATAAAGGAATCTGTGGTTTAGAGGTTGCGAATCTCTGTGGAGCTCAGGGTACTGGATTAGACAAGGCTAACTTGCTGAACCAGGATATATCTTGTGGTACTACATTCTTTATTTTCATTATATTATGTTTAGGTATGCACCTAGTATTAAACACTTATCCGCTGCGTAACGAAAATAATAATTAATTTAAGGAAATTGATTATTTGATAATTAAGTGTTTGAAGATTTAATTATTAATTTTTTTTAACTACCCAATTTACCCCCTCTTGGGTAGCTCTTTAGGTCAACATTTATCAACCCCTTTAAGCCCCCCCCCCTTTTTTTTTTCTTTTTTTTTTTTTTTTTTTTTATGCAAAAATAATATTTTGTTTTTTTTTTTTTTTTTAAATATCACTAACACTCCTATTTACTTTTTTTTTTTTTAAATGCTTTTAGGCCTTAGAAGTCTTACGCTTATTTGAGCTCTCATTAATCTGACTAATTTTAGTATATGTACATTAAGTATTTATCACTTACCTCCCCTATCATTTTACATAAAATCATAGACCACCCTATCATTTATTAAATTCCAATCGACCCTTTTGACCCATTTTTTGTGCCAAAAGACAAAAATGCCCATCTTTTTTTTTTTTTTTAATTATTCTTTATACATCTATTTTTTGAGAAACTCACTAACAAAAATGTTTTTTTTAAAAATATTTTTTACTCCTAATTTTTTCCAAAAATATTTTTATCATAAATATATATACCCACGAGTGTCCTCCTACCTACACAAGGTGAAAGACTAACTCATCTGGGATGCATGGCTACCGCTCTTAACAAGTGTTTTTTCGCAGGCTCAAACCTCTAATCTTACAAAGCCCCTCAACTGCTTTAACCTAAGTGTGTCTTACCACTTGAGCTACACCTTATTGGTACTATATATATATATATATATATATATATATAACAAACATACTTGAAAAGAACAATCTCTCAGATTAATGAACTCATGTATTCAATAAAGAATATAAAAGGTTTGAAAATTTTTTCTTCCAAAAACTTAAATTTGTCCTTTAAAACAGAGAGTAAGAATTGGAAATAAATGCATGAAAAATCAAACAAAAATTGCATGTATTCATCTACGATAGGGATGTCAACAGTCTGAGTTCAGCTCGGTTTCATGCAAAACCAAAACTAAAACCGTTTAAGTTATGTAAAACCAAAACCAAAACCAAAATCGCTGTTTTTTTTTTTTTTTTTTTTTTTTTTTTTTTTTTTTTTTTTTTTTTTTTTAAAAAAAAAAACCAGACCATTTAATTTTAGCTAAAACCAAAACCGCGAAATCGCGAAACTGTTTAAGATTTTTAAATTTTATAAAAAATCAAAACCAAAACAAAAATCGTAACTGCAAACCATAATTCACTATAAATTCTAAACATTCCCTAAATCATATACTCTTTAAAATAACTAAAAACTAATAGCAAAACCCACTAGATAAAAACATTCTTCAAAAACAGATAGTCTGCAAAACCAACTACATAAAAACAGTTTTCAACATAAACTAAAAACCAACTAAAGTGTAAACTAAAAGGGTTAAAAGTATAAATAAATAAAAATAGGGATGAAACTATAAATACTAAATAAATTAAAAATAATATATATATATATATATATATATATATATATATATATATATATTATCAGTTACACGGTTCAGCTCACCGTTCGGTTACGCGGTTTAGTTACTCGGTTACTATCCCAAAACTAAAACCGCTTCGATTTCTAAATCTAAAATCAAAACTAAAATCAAAACTATTTAGTCAGTTTCAACCCGGACCATTAAGTTCGGCTTCTCTTGGTTACCCGTCGGTTTGATTTTTTTTGTCATCCCTAATCTACGATTCCAATTTCAAATCTTGAAACATAACAATTTTTTTTTTTTTTTTTTCTAAATTTGCATGTTGTGCGTGTTTAAAATTAGTTTCTTAATAGTTGGAAGATATGATAAAGAAAAGAGAGAGATAAATAAAAATAAAATAAATTGAAGTTATATATTTATTTTAAAAAATGAAAGTGTAATTCAATTTTAACTAGATATGCTAAAAAAATGGGTGAAATTAAATTTTTCATCTTAGTTTTACAAGATATGGACACAATTATCCTTTAATTTTATTTTTTATTTTTTAAAAAAGAAAAGAAAAAATAAAATTAAAGAGAGAACAAGAACTAGAAAGAAAAAATACTATTTTTTTAATTACCGATATATATTAAATTGAAATTAAAAATAAAGGTTAATAAATTTATTTTATATTTTTTTGAATAAAATATGAATTTCTCCTTTTAGTCAAAAATAGAACTTCATGTATTTCAATCTGTTTTTTGTCTCATTTCTTCGTACTCTGATCGTCTTCTCTAGCGATGACTAGGAAACATGGCCAGTATAAATTAGTTAGTTCATTTGGTGCCTTTGGCTCAAATACTCCGACAGAGGCAGGGGTTTGGTCCTTTGTTAGGCCCGCTCCCGATGTAGTGGCCAAGTAGCTTTGTGCTCGAGAGAAAGGGTCCCAACCCAATCCTCCTGCTCGAGAATGGAGTAATATCATATGGCCTCCATCTCAGGTCGCCCCTCGATTGGATTTTAGGTCAATTTAAAGTTGCGTGGAGTTTTCCCAATACACAGATCAATCGATTCTCTATGTAGTAAGTACTCTATCTCGGCTTCTCGAATGCAACTATCTCTTCCTCATAAAGGCACCCAAGCACAACAAAATATTATAGGAAAAATATCCTTCTGTTTAGTTGCCCTGGTCGGTGGTCCCCATTTTCTCTATTTCTTTATTAGAGATATGATAGGTGTAAATTAACTATATATTTTCAAACCGAAATTATTAATTTTTTAGTACTAATTTTAATATGTTTTTATTCTTTTTGTACTAAATCAAGTATGTGGGATGAAACTGTATGAAAACGGATGCTAAACGATGATATTGGATCGAGAACGGTGGGCGAACAAACTCAGAGGCAAAATTCTGAGAAGAACCCACTGCCGTGGCGTCCAGACCACCGCCACGGCGGTGAAAATGCAAAGAGTTGATTTTGTTGCTGAACATCCACCGTCGACTATACTACCTAGGCGATCAATGAACTGACTTACTCACCGCCGCGGCGGTCACATCTGCATAGATTTAGATATTTATTTTAGATATTTTTCCTATTTATACCCCCTCCTCTCCTCTCCTCCGGCCATTAGAGCTCCATTAGGGATAATATATTTTAGAGAGAGGTTTTGGGAGTGCTAATTCAAATCCTAAGGAAAATATCACAAAGCAAAGAAGAGGGAGCGATCTCGAAACATTTTTAGAGAAACACTATACATAATGTCTAGCACAAAGACAAAAACTATACATAATGTCAGGTCTACTAGCAGTTAAATACAACAAACTACTAATTATACCTCGATACATCTTTTCATTAACGCTGTTTCCCGTATCGTCTTTTTTAATTTTTGTAGCCGTTGCCATGGGCGTTTTGTACTTTTTAGCTCCTTCCATGCCATATTTTTTTAACAATTCCTTGATGTATTTAGTTTGATTTATAAATATTTTTTCTTTGGTTTGCTTAATTTGCAATCTAAGAAAGAAATTCAACTCTCTCATCATACTCATTTCAAATTCAACCTGTATTATCTTAGCAAACTCTTGGCAAAGATCTTCATTAGTAGATCCAAAAATGATATCATCAACATACACTTGTTCTAATAGGATATCAAAATCAGTTTGTTTTACAAATAGTGTTATATTGCAAATACCCCTTCGAAAATCATTTTCGATCAAATATCGGTTAAGTTTCTCATACCAAGCTCTAGAAGCTTGTTTGAGTCCGTACAAAACCTTGCGAAGTTTAAATACATGATCGGGAAATATGCCACTTTCAAATCCTAGGGGTTGTTCCACATAAACTTCTTCAGCTAGAAACCCATTTAGAAATGCACTATTTACATCCTTAAAATTACGTGAACATGTAAAGGTGAGTAGCATTCTAATTGCTTTTAGTCTAGCAACAGGACCATAAGTTTCATCATAATCAATTTCTTTTTCTTGATTATATCCATGTGCCACTAATCTTGCTTTATTTCTAATTACCATACCAGATTCATCATTTTTGTTTCTAAATACCCATTTAGTACCAATAACTGGATGAAAATCCGGTCTTGGAACAAGACAACACACTTTGTTCCGCTCAAATTGAACTAATTCATCTTGCATTACGGAAATCTAAGATTTATCAATTAGCACCTCATTTATATTTTTAGGCTCAATTTGACATAAGAAAGTAAGATTGATTATATCCCTAAGAGAAGATCGAGTACTTATACCTTTTTTGAAATTATCGATGATTTCTTTGATGGAATACCCTAGTACTTTCTTTATAACTCTTGGTAAGGTCAAATCCTTCTTCTTAGGTTCCTCTTCTTGTTGAGACTCCTTTGGCGCATCATTACTTTGGCTTTGGTTATTTAAGATATCTGCATCATCATCATCCAAAACCTTTCTGGACAAGTATGGATTAGCTTCCTCAAACACAACATGCATAGTTTCTTCTACTACTAAAGTACGTTTATTATAAACTCTATAAGTCTTACTGTTAGTAGCATATCCGAGGAAAATCCTATAATCAGATTTAGCATAAAATTTACCAAGATTATCCTTGTCATTCAAAATGAAACATTTGCATCCAAAAACCTTAAAATAGGAAATATTAGGAGTCTTACCATTCCAGATTTCATATGGGGTTTTGTTAAACCTTCTATAAATTGATACCCGATTTACCACATGGCAAGTGGTACTTACTACTTCGGCCTAGAAGTAGGTTGGTAAACGATTTTCATTTAGCATTGTTCTGGTCATCTCTTGAAGCGTTTTGTTCTTCCTTTCTACTACACCATTTTGTTGCGATGGTCTTGGTGCAAAAAAGTTGTGAGCATAGCCATGCTCAACACAGTAGCTTATCACTTCATCATTTTTAAATTCTCTTCCTTTGTTACTACGAATGTTAATAATAGAATATTACTTCTCATTTTGAACACGTTTACAAAATTTAGTAAGTACGGAAGCAACTTCACTTTTCTTAGCAGGAAAGTATACCCAGGTAAGTCTAGAATAGTCATCAACTATAACAAATGCATAAAACTTACCGCCAAAACTTGCAACAGAGTTAGAACCAAATAAATCAAGATGCAATAATTCATGACATCTAGACGTGGATGTGTGCATTTTTTTTCTTAAATGATGATCTAACTTGCTTACCTAATTGACATGCATCACATACTTTATTCTTCATATATTTCAAATCAGGTAAGCCACGTACAAGACTCTTCTTAGATAAGTTAGAAATTAACTCCATACTAGCATGCCCAAGTCTTCTGTGCCATAACCAACTATTCTCAGATAAAGTATTCAAACAAGATAAATTTTGAGAATTAAAATCATCAAAAGAGCAAGTATAAACATTCTTAAAACGTGATGCAACTAGCAAAATACTACTATCATGACTATTCTTAATGATGCATCTGTCATGGTCAAATATAACATTGTATCCCTTGTCATATAGTTGACTAATATTAAGCAAATTATGTTTAAGTCCATCAACTAGTAACACATCTTTAATCATAGTAGTACCATTACCGATATTACCTATATTAATAATTTTACCCTTTGTGTTGTCTCCGAAAGTCACACGACCTCCATCTTTAGATGTCAAAGATGTAAATTTTCTTTTATCTCCCGTCATATGTCGAGAACAACCACTATTTAGGAACCATTTTTCCTTGCTTATTGATACTTTTAGAATAACCTGTAAGGAGCACCTCAAATAGTTCCTAAGTTGTACCCAGCCTACGTGGGTCCGATCTTGTTAGTTGGGACAATTTTTGTTCCTTTTAGAACCCAAACTTGTCTACAGTTAGATAGTTTTGTAAAACATCTACGAATAGTATGCCCCACAACGTTACATTTAAAACATCTAACAAGATTCTTGGTTTCAGAAAAGAATTTATGAAAGCGTTTTTGTTTAAGATTTTTCTGAAATCCAACACCGGCCTTATCAAAAACTCCACGTGAACTTCCCAAAAATATTTTCAAATTGTTTTCACCGCCAGTAAATTTGAGAACAATAGATTGCAAATCCGTCAATTTAGATTTCAACCCATTGTTTTCAAATTCAAAATCCACCACTTGCTTGTTTAATGTGTTAATTGTACTTTGAAAGACATTTATTTTAGAACACTGGTTTTTATAATCATGTGAGAGTTCTTGATAAACATTAAATAATTCATCAAAATTTAAAGGATAAGAACTTGAACAATTTGTTACCTCACCACCAGTGGCCATTAATGCAAGCATTGGCGAATCCTCACTATTTGATTCTTCTAAGCTACTTGAATCGGTATCATCCCAAGTATCCTACATCGATTTCTTCTTACTCTTCTTTTCTTTCTTTTTCTTCTACTTTTCTTTATCCTTCTTCGGTTCGGGACAATCATTTTTAAAATAACCGATTTTACGACAGTTGTAGCATTCTACTTTAGACATGTTGAGATTTCTTTTCCCACGGAATGTACGCCGAGTCATTCTTCTAAAATTGTTTGTGAGAAGTGATACATTCTTCTCTTGCTCACTATCAAGGCTTTTATCATCACTGTCATCATTTTCTTCAATTTTTTTTAACTTTTAGTGCCAATGATTTTCTCTTGCTATTTCTGGTATTATCCTCATAGCCTTTGATCTCCAATTCATGAGTCATTAAATTACCAATTAGATCATCAATGTCGTATTTGCCAAGATCCTTGGCTTCCTCGATTGCCGTCACTTTTGACTCCCATATTTTCGTCAAGGACCTTAGGACCTTTCGTACTCTATCCTCCATGGAGTGTGGTTGAGGCGAGTGTACATCTCATGAATCGATTCATTTTCCTTCATCCTGAACAACCCAAATTTTCTCATAAGCGCATTGATTTTTGACTACTTCACTTGACTTGTCCCTTCGTGGGTGACTTATAGCTTATCCCGCATCTCCTTTACGGACTTACAACCTGAAACTCTAGAATACTCATTAGCATCTAAAGAACAAAAGAGAATATTGATAGCTTGAGAATTAATAGAGAGTTTCTACTTTTCGGAAGCAGTGAGTTGTTTCTTTTTCTTCTCAACTCCATTTTCTATTGGAATAAATGGATCATTTTCAATTGTTAGCTATACATAATAATTTGTAGCCGCAAGAAAGGCTATCATCCTGTCTTTCCAAAACGAGTAGCTTTCACCTGCCCCTTACCTAGTGTACCTACTATGTGTGCTATGTGATCTTTGTTAGCAAAATAGATTCGAGCTAAACCATCTCTGATACCAATTGTTGGTCCAGTAGAATACCAAAGAGGGGGGTGAATTGGGTAATTAAAAATAATTGTAATAAAATTTAATAAATCAAATAATTAATTTTATGCCTAAATTAATTATTATCTTTATAATACAACGGAATTATAATATGTCTAAGTGCACACCCAAATAACAAAGATAAACAAATTAAGAAAGCAGCACACTAGAGATTTATATTGGTTCACTAAGCTACTCTTGGCTAATTCAGTCCCCCGAGCTCCACGGAGGTCGCACCCACTAAAACCAAGATTCCTTTAAAGGTAGGAACCAAACCCATACAGCGATTCTTTTACAGGCTCAGAATCAATCTTTACAATTTTCTTTTCTCAGGCTAAGGAATAATCTCTACTTTTTATAGGTTGCAGAATAACCTAATTCTTTTAACACAAGGCTCAAGAATCACAACCTCACCAAAACACTCCAAATATCTTTTTACTTAGTAAGGATTAAACCGTTACAAAATCACAAAAAAAAAAAAAAAAAAAACGCAATTCTTATCAAGGAAGAATCACTACCTTAATCTCTTTACAGGAAGAGATTAAAACCCTACTACTCTTGATTAAATATCCCTAATGTTATTTAATCCGTCACAACTCACCAATACAAAAACTGATAAGTAAATCTCACTCGGAGCTTCTACCACTCCATTCAAATAAAAACTCAATCAATATCCCAACTAGTGATAGAAATATGTGAGATGCCGAAATCTGATTTTAACAAGATATGGGTAGTAAATTGGAGCACGTAATTAGATTCAAGAAATTGTTTAAAAAAATATTTTCTTCAAAAATCAAAAACAATTTTTAAGATCAATTTCCAAAAATAAAATAATAAACAAGCAATAATCAGTATGGAAAGATCTCATTCGGAATCCACATTATTAATGATTAGAACAATGTAACTTCAATTCCGGTATCAGTAAAAATTGATCGCAGTTGACTATCAGAATCACTCTTAGAATAACTCACAGTATCGTAGAATGATAACTCTTATAAAAGTTATCTCAAAATGATATAAAACTGATTTTCTCTCTTAGAAGGATTACCTTACATAGAAAATTCGTAGGTCTATATAAAAGCATATGTAATCAACCTCCTAACTGCTAGTTTATAAGTGTCATGATAATAAAATACTCTTATAGAACCCTTATAACATTAAGACTTCATTCAGGTTCAATTTCACTTAATAACAACTTTTAAAACTCTCAATTAAATCCACAAAGTATTTCTCAATCAAAATAAATAAGTGTAGAATCCATTTTAATTACCAAATTGAGAAACATTAATATTTAATGAATCATATTGAAAGGATTTAATTAGTATATAAACCATATCTTAAACATTAAGAATATCCCCAAAATCTCTCTTAAATCTTAACAAAAAAATGGCTACTTTTGGATTTAAAATCGAATCAAACAATATAATGAACCAGCACATTCAGTCGACTATCCAACGCTGCTTGCAGCCAATCCATTGCCGCAACGATCATAGGTCGACTGCTCAGTCGACTCGCAGATTCAGAGAATTTTCCATGCTTCCACTGGTCGACCGCTAGATCTACTCGCAGATTCAGAGAGTTCAGATATTTTCACAGGTCGACCGGTTGGTCGACTCTTTAATTCAGGATGTTTCATCTTCCTTCTCCAGTCGACTCCTCAGTCTACTTCTTCCTTCTGAATCACTTCTTTGATCTCATTTTTAACCTACTTTCTTTTACAATTTCATCCATTTGTCCATTTTTATATTTAAATAATCTCCACTAATAATCTTATATTCCATTTTAGTCATTCAAAAAATATTTCTTTATAATTCACATAAGAGCAAATAAATATACTTAACAAAAATACACATAAAAGATAAGATTCATTTTGTGCCATGTGTGTGTTCCTAAATGGGATATTAAGAGTTAATATTTACCTAGGTTGTTTTCTCTAATTTCTTCAAACTCTTAATAGTTCATCATCATCTTGATATCTTCATTAAGCATCTATTCCATTTGACATCTTTATTATAGGAACTTTAAATCACTGAAACACTTGATCAAACATTAGTTCCACCAAAACATCAATACTTAATTGTTCATCAAAATCTTGAGATCAACAGGAGAGACTCAAAGATTGTTGAGGGAGATGCATGACCGGATCAAGGAGCATGAGGATCGTCTTGATCATAGCGAGACGGTCTGCGCCGACATCAATGAGACCGTAACATCTTTGCAGATGCAAATTGATCATCTTCTTTGCTTTGTTGAGTTCGAGACATGAGCGTGGCACTCAAGACAAGAGTGGTGACACTGAGAGGTGAACAAGTCGAATCCGATTGTGAAAGCCACCGGGAGGAATCGGAGACAATCGGGAGGTACTTGGGTGAGATCGAAGAAAATCATGAAGATGTAACACCTCAAGTGTGGAGTGGATATGAAAATTCACATATTAATTGTTGCGAATCTTCACCGTTCGAATTCCGCCTCATGACGCCGAAGTTGATCCAAGTCGATCACATCTACGAGGATCCGATGTGGCTCACTTGTCCTTCTCCGCCATTAGCAACGACCTTTCATGCCCACCAAGTACATGAGCTAGTGAGGTGTAAAGTTGGAAGATCGAGACATCCAAAGCAAAATCTCACCAAGCTTGAGGGCATTTTGAACCAAGACCCGTATGTGGTATTGTACGACACTTACTACGGGCGGATGCTGCTCTTTGACAAGAACTTCGGCGTGTCGGGTTGACGACCATAAACCAAGCGCTTCTTGAAAGGCAACCCAAGGAAAAATAAGTTAAATCCGTCGCAACCGATTTGATTCGGAGGCGAGATTCTCTCGCCTCCCAGGTATGTGTTCTAAACCATAGTCTTCATTATAATGCTTTATCATGTCATTGGGATCACTGACTAGGTTGTTTTGGGAATTTCCAGTTTGAGTCGGGTGTGATGTGTAGTATGTTTATTTATGTTTTAGTTATAGTTTATGTTTTACTGTTTTTACGTGTGCATGTCTGTTTAGGATAGTTTTTGTGTTATGTGCTGAGTTTTGACGTCATCTGGGCCATTACCCGATGATAAGTCTGTCCCCTGGTTGTTTATTGAGGTCAAGCGTAAAGCTTATGCATTTATGTTTTGTGTGCTCAACGTTATGTTTTAGTAATAGTTATTATAGATTCTACTTGCACGAGCACGTAAACTCATTATATAACTGTCTAATTGATTTGAAAACGATTATCTGTCACCTAAATTCATGACATTAGGGTTTCTAGAACTTGATTTGGGGGAAATTCGAGGCGAAATCCTAGGCGAGGTAGTTCGGAAGACATGATTTAGGCATTCATTTTCTCGCTTGAGCCTTTTTAAACTTACCTTGATATATTATTATCCCTCATTACCCTATCGAAGCCTAAACACTATTTCAATTCTGAACACTTAACCAATACCACATGACCGATTAAACTTCTCTCCAAACCTATATCGCTGAACCAAAGGCATAAATTTAAGAGAATCAAGTTAGCAGTTGCAAATACTACTTGATGTGAGCGGTTGGGTTTTGGGTGAACTTTTGATTGATTCAGTATTCGAGTACTCACTTGTTGTTTTTTGTTCATATTTCACACACCTCTTAAATTATACAAATCAAATAAGTTTGTGGGTGTGTTTGTTTAAAAAAAAAAACCTAAGTATATATGGTTTATTTCCGTTTGTTTTTGACAAGTGAGTGTGTCGTTCTTAACGTATGTTCATGGTTGTTTCCAATTTAACTATGGGGTTTCGTGTGTGAGAGTGTCAAGCGATGTGCCTTGGGTAACGTCAAGGTAACAACGTTAACCCGTTTTCTCTTTTAAAAATTACCTTTGGCCATTTGTCCTTAACTGAACCAAGACCTATTGATCTTTTTTAACTTGCGAGCCTACATTAGTGGAGAATATATCCCTGGTCAAGCCTATGGATTTCCTATACCTTCGGGTTTTTTCTGGCATGCGCTTATATGGTGGATAATCCAATCCGATTAACGGACAATTATATATTTGAGTTTCAAATACACACACACTTTAGTAGGATTTATAACGGCACTTACTGCTATAAATGTTGAAATTCTAGAACACTACCTGGTGTGTTTTTATGCCTGAACTCGATAGGATTGGGGGCCAATGAGGGATATTTCGTTTGGACGGTAGATCATATTCAAAACTTGTACATATTTGTTTTTCGTGTTTTTGGTTTTTAATTTTTAATTTTTATATTTTCTTTTATTGTGTGGGTGTTTTACTCGAGGACTAACAAAATTCTGAGTTTGGGGGTATTTGATAGGTGTAAATTACATATATATTTCCAAACTGAAATTTTTAGTTTTTGAGTACGTTTATTATGTTTTAATATATTTTAATGTGTTTTTATTCTTTTTATACTAAATCAGGCATGTGGGGTGAAATGTTATGAAAATGGATGCTAAACGATGATATCGGATCGAGAACGGTGGAAGAGCGGTGGAAAAACAAGCTCGGAAGTAAAATTTTGAGAAGAAGCCCACCGTTGCGGCAGTGAAAATGCAGAGAGTTGATTTTCTTGCTGAACATCTACCGTTGTGGCGGTGAGATCCACCGCTGCAGCGGTGAAAATACTGGATAGTCCCTAAATCCACTGCCGACTCCACCGATTAGCTCTGCGCAGATTTAGATATTTATTTTAGATATTTTTCCTATTTATACCCCCTCCTCTCTTCTCCTCCGGCCATTAGAGCTCCATTAGGGATAATGTATTTTAGAGAGAGATTTTGGGAGTGCTTATTCAAATCCTAAGGAGAAGATCACAAAGCAAATAAGGGGGAGCGATCTCGAAACGTTTTTAGCAACAAATCTTAGGACTAGGCTAAGTTTCTCTCATTCTTTCCTTTATTTCTTAACTTAGGAGTATTGTTTGAGCATGTTTAGCTCTATTTACATTGTATAACCGACTATGGTCATGAGCTAAACAGATTTTTGTCAAGTGATTAATATAATTTATAAAAATGTGATTTTTTTGAGTTTATGTTTCGTTTATGGTTGCTTTATAATAATTTCAATTGTTTTTGTCCAGTTGTTTAGATAATTAGAGAATACGGGGTTTGACACTCGGGAGAGATAATCCCGAATTTGGATTAGGGTAAACACAACACAACAATCTAACGACCTGGGAGGGGGTTAGAAAGTGTGTAATCAATGACGTTGGGGCGAGACCCACGTGACCTAGTGTCGTTAATATGTTGAGGGGGATGTCTTCATTGACGTGAAGTCACGTATTCACTCGTCTTACACTTGGGAGAGGTAGCTGATAGGTGTAAATTACCTATCTATTTCCAATCCAAACGTTGTTAGTTTTCAAGTATGTTTAGTACGTTTTAATATGTTTTTATGTATTTTTATCTAAATCAGGTGTTTGAGGTGAAAAGGTATGTAAACGGATAAAAAACGATCAAATCGAATCAAGAACGGTGAAAAAAGGGCGAAAATGTGCAAAGTCGGTACAGGTGCTGTAACGTCAAGGTTATTTTGGACTATGATGAAATCCTATTTTGGAAACACTCAAAACATAGAAGTTGTATATATTTTTATTAGATTTCCATAGGTTTTTAAATAACCTCAATCGGAGTTCAGATGAAGAAGTTACAGTCAAAACAAAATTGCAAACCTGCAGTAACTTTGCCTAGGAGAAAATCCGGCAAAAAGTTAACCAACTTACCTGCAATAACTTCGCCTAGGCGAAAACCTCTGCGCCAGTTTAAATATTATTTTAGATATTTTAGGATATTTTGAGCCTAGTTTTCTCCTCCTTTCCTCTCCATTAGGCTAAAGGACCTCCATAGACTTGAGAGGGATATTTTGAGAGGTTTTGGGAGTGCTCAACCAATTCTGAAGGAGAAGATCACATTGCGATAAAGGAGAAGCGATCTCGAAGCGTTTTTAGCGACAAATCTACAGACTAGGCTAAGTTTCTTTCATTTCTTTTTTTATTTCTTAACTTCGGTAGTTAGTTGAGCATGTTTAGCTTTGTTTTCATTGTATAACCGGCTATGGCCATGAGCTAAATGGGTTTTTGTCTAGGGATTAATGTATTATATATGAAAATGTAGTTTTTGGTTGAATTTGTGTTTCGTTTATGGTTGTTCCTTATAATTTCGATTGTGTTGCTGTGTTTTCTATGATTATATGCTAGTTTAGATATATTGAGAATACGGGATTTGACACTCGAGAGAGGTAACCCCGTATTCGGAATAGGGTTAACACAACACGACAATCTAACGACTCGGGAGGGCGTTAGAAAGTATGCAATCGATGACGTTGGGGCGAGACTCACGTGACCTAGAGTCATTAAGACGTTGAGGGGGACTTCGATGTTAACACGAAGTCATGTATTCCCCCTTCTTACACACGGAAGAGGTGGCGAGGGAGTTTACGAACTGAGATTGTCGAATAAGTCAAACTTTGTTAATGTAAACTAAAACGAGACCGAACACGTTTTTGTAAATAAAAGTTAATCCCTAGGCAATACTTTCCCTAAACATCTCATAGTAATATTAGTATAGTTAATTTAATTAGATTAATTAACTTAGTATTAGTATAATTAATTTTATTCAATTTATCTTCGCCTAAATAAAATTAGGTCATGATAAACGCGGTATTCAATTATAATCAAAACCAATCCCTATGGACACGATAACCCTAACTCTCCCGATCTATACTAAAACTTGACCTCGTATACTTGCGAGTGAAAGTAGCAGCGTATTTACGCGCTACCAAGTTTTTGGCGCCGTTATCGGGGATTGTGTTTTTGGTTATTATTGATATTGTGAGTAAATGATCAGATTTTACTTTAGACATTTCTTTTGTGTATAATTTTTTCTTTGTAGTTTTTTTTTTCTTTTCTCGCAGGGTGCTTGAAGATGGTAGATCAATAGGTACTCTTGCAGTTCTTTCAACGGGATTCCGAGCCATTTTACTATGCTTGAGATCGATACAAGGATTTGCTACTCCGGTTTTCGAATCACAGATTCCCGAGAGAGTGTCAACTACTGAACTTCCTCGATGGGTTACAAGACCCAACCAGAATGTCGGTTGAAAGAGGAAATGGTACCACTTCTTTCGACCAACTAACCGTGGACGAAGCCCATTAGATGTTGGAAGACATGGCGACCTTTGATTATCAGAGTTGCAATTCTACGGCGCCTTGGATTGACACCCCGGACCAATACGTTGAGTCTTCCCCTGGCCTGGAAGAAATACTCGCTGATTTTATTGGGGAGACTCAGACATTTTGGAGGGAGACGAATGACCGGCTAAATGAGCACGAGGATTGTCTCAACAACATTGAGATGATTTGCACTGAAATCGATGCGACCGTAACGTCTTTACAGACACACATCGGTCTACTTATCTGCTTGATTGAGGCTAAGTCAGACATGGTGGCACCTAGAGATTCACAAGCCGAATCCTATTGCGAAAGCCACCACGAGGAACCGAAGACAAGCGGGATGTACTGGGATGAGATCGATGGAGATTCATACATTAAGTGTTGTGAATTTTCACTGTTCGAATTCTAGTTGGTGACGCCACACTCGATCCAAGACGATCATATTTATGAGGATCCGATGTGGCTCAATGATCCTTCGCCGCCACTAGCATCGTTCTTTCATGCCCACCATGTACATGAGCCGGTGAGGCATGTCGTTGAAAGCTCGAGCTATACATTTCTACATCTCGCCAGTCTTGAGGGCGTACTAAACCAAGACCCGTATGTGGTGTTGTATGACACTTACTACGGGCGGAAGCTGCTCTTTGACGAGCACTTTAGCATGTCAGGCTGACGACCATAAACCAAGGGCTTCTTGGGAGGCAACCCAATGAAAAGAATAAGTTAAATCCCTCATAACTGATTTGATTCGGAGGTGAGAGTCTCTCGCCTCCCAGGTACGTGTTCTAAACCCTAGTCTTCATTATAATGCTTTATCATGTCATTGGGATCGCTGACTAGGTTATTATGGACATTTTCTGTTTGAGTCGGATGTGATGTGTAGTATGTTTTTAGTATATGTTTTAGTTAGTATGTTTTATTGTTTCTACGTGTGCATGTCTGTTTAGGATAGTTTTTTGTGTTATGTACTGAGTTTTGACGTCATCTGGGCCATTACCCAATGATGAGTCTGTCCCCTAGTTGTTTATTGAGGTCGAGTGTAAAACTCATGCATGTATGTTCTGTGTGCTCAACGTTATGTTTTAGTAATAGTTATTATAGATCCTACTTGCACGAGCATGAAAACTTATTATATAACCATCTAATTGATTTGAAAACGATTATCTGTCACCTAAATTCATGATATTAGGGTTTCTAGAACTTGATTTGGGGGAAATTCGAGGCGAAATCCTAGGCGAGGTAGTTCGGAAGACATGATTTAGACATTCATTTTCTCTCTTGAGCCTTTTTAAGCCAATCTTGTTAAATCATTACCCTTTATTACCCTGTCGAAGCCTAATAGCCATTTCAATTCTGAACACTTAACCAATACCACGTAACTGATTAAACTTCTTTCCAAACCTAAATCGCTAAACCAAAGACACAATTTGAGAGAATCAAGTTAGTATTCATTATGCTACTTAAAGTGAGCAGTTGAGTTTTGGGTGAACTATTAATTGGTTTGGTATTCGAGTACTCACTTGTCATTTTTTTGTTCATATTTCACACACCCCTTAAATTGTACAAATCAAATAAGTTTGGGGGTGTATTTGTTAAAATAAAATAAAATAAAATAAAATAAAAAAAAAATCAAGTGTACATACGGTTTTTATTTTTTGTTTTTTTTTTTTTACAAGTGAGTACAAAGTTCTTAAAATTATGTTCAAGGTTGTTTCAGTTATATCTATGGGGTTTCGAGAGTGAGAGAGTGCCAAGCGATGTGCCTTGGGTAACGTCAAGTTAACGACATTAACCCGTTTTCTTTTTCAAATTTACCCTTGGCCATTTGTCCTAAACCGAACCAAGACATATTGATCTTTTTTAACTTCCGAGCCTACATTAGTGGAGAATAGATCCTGGGTCAAGCCTATGGATTTCCTATACCTTCGGGTTTTTTCTGTCATGTACTTATATGGTGGATAATCCAATCCGATTAACAGACAGTTATATATTTGAGTTTTTAAACACACATGCACACTTTAATAGGATCTATAACGACATTTACTATTATAAATGTTGAAATTCTAGAACATTACATGATGTGTTTTATGCCTGAACTTGATAGGATTGGGGGCCGATGAAGGATATTTCATTTGGCCAGTAGATGATACTCAAAACTTGCACATATTTGTTTATCGTGTTTTTCATTTTTCATTTTTAGTTGTTATATTTTCTTTTATTGCATGGGTGTTTTGCTCGAGGACTAGCAAAATTTCGAGTTTGGGGGTATTTGATAGGTGTAAATTACCTATCTATTTCAAATCCTAACGTTGTTAGTTTTCAAGTATGTTTAGTACGTTTTAATATGTTTTTATGTGTTTTTGTCTAAATCAGGTATTTGAGGTGAAAAGGTATGTGAACGGATAAAAAACAATCAAATCGGATCAAGAACGATGGAAAAAGGGCGAAAATGTGCAAAGCCAATACAGGTGCTGTAACTTCAAGGCTATTTTGGACTATGATGAAATCATATTTTGGAAACACTCAAAACATGGAAGTTTTATATATTTTTCTTATCTTTCCATAGGTTTTTGAATCACCTCAATTGGAGTTTGGATGAAGAAGTTACAGTCAAAATAAAATTGCAAACCTACAGTAACTTCGCCTAGGCGAAAACCTCTGCGCCAGTTTAGATATTATTTTAGATATTTTGGGATATTTTGAGCCTAGTTTTCTCCTCCTCTCCTCTCCATTAGGATAAGGGACCTTCATAGACTTGAGAGGGATATTTTGAGAGGTTTTGGGAGTGCTCAACCAATTTCGAAGGAGAAGATCAAGTTGCGATAAAGGAGAAGCGATCTCGAAGCATTTTTAGCGACAAAGCTACGGACTAGACTAAGTTTATTTCGTTTCTTCTTTTATTTCTTAACTTCGGTAGTTAGTTGAGCATGTTTAGCTTTGTTTTCATTGTATAACCAGTTATGGCCATGAGCTAAACGGGTGTTTGTCTTGGGATTAATGTATTATTTATGAAAATGTAGTTTTAGTTGAATTTGTGTTTCATTTATGGTTGTTCCTTATAATTTCGATTGTGTTGCCGTGTTTTCTATGATTATATGCTAGGTTAGATATATTGAGAATACGGGGTTTGACACTCGAGAGAGGTAACCCCGGATTCGGACTAGGGTTAACACAACAAGACAATCTAACGACCCGGGAGGGCGTTAGAAAGTACGCAATCGATGACGTTGAGGCAAGACTCATGTGACCTAAAGTCGTTAAGACGTTGAGGGGGACTTTGATGTTAACACGAAGTCACATATTCCCCCGTCTTACACTCGGAAGAGGTGGCGAGGGAGTTTACGAACCGAGATTGTCGGATAAGTCGAACGCCGTTAATGTAAACTAAAATGAGACCGAACACGTTTTTGTAAATAAAAGTTAATCCCTAGGCAATACTTTCCCTAAACATCTCATAGTAATATTAGTATAGTTAATTTAATTAGATTAATTAACTTAGTATTAGTATAATTAATTTTATTCAATTTATCTTCGCCTAGATAAAATTAGGTCATGATAAACGCGGTATTTAATTGTAGTCAAAACCAATCCCTATGGACACGATAACCCTAACTTTCCCGATCTATACTAAAACTTGACCTCGTATACTTACAAGTGAAAGTAGCGGCGTATTTATGCGCTACTAGTTGCAAGTGAGTTTACGAACCGAGATTGTCGGATACTCAAACGCCATTAACGTAAAATAAAACGAGACCAAGCACGTTTTTGTAAATAAAGTTAATCCCTATGAAATACTTTCCCTAAACATCACATATTAGTATTAGTATAGTTTAATTAGTATTTTAGTATTAGTTTATATTAATTTTATATACATTTGTTTTAACCTAGATAAAGTTAGGTCATGATAAACGTGGTACTCAATAATAATCACAACCAATTCCTGTGGACACGATACCCTTACTTTCCCTACCTTTAGTAAAACTTGACCTCGTATACTAACGAGTGAAAGTAGCGACGTATTTATGCGCTACCAAGATATCATTAATAGACTAAACCTTTATCTAGCCGAACTAACCCCCAACTCTTGCAGGTTGATGGTCGAATTCATCATCCTTTGCTAAATGAATGGCATTAACTATCCATATATTCTCGTATTTCTATATATGCGAGAGGAATGCGAAGCCCAAAGTTGGTGGTATTTTCGAACAAGGTCTAAATAGACCAAGCTTGTGCTCGACTACCTAGGTAACAATAAATTATAGAACTAACATTAATTCTATGTCAGTAGGGACTAGGAATTCCCAACTAGTAAGGATGGAAATTTTCCAGTTCCAAATTGGTGGAAGTTTCCTAGTATTGCCCGACTCTTTTTTCTTTTTGTTTTAGGGTGCCCTCTTGTTTGAATACTAATACACTTTTTTGTTCTGTGATGCAATCATCTCCAAAATAGGTGTAAAAAGGCAATCCGAGAAAAATTTACTGTGTGAAAATTGTTACAACTACACTCTCAGTAATTTTTCCTCACACCCAAAACTCATAGAATATAAAATCCCTAATAACACACTCCTTACAAAACATACCCATAACCCAAATTAGAGAGCCAAATGCTCCCTAATATTTACATGCTTAAATGCATTTACATTTCTCTCCACTTTGGGATTTCTCTCTATTTTGGATACCTCAAACACTGCATATTTTCTTTTGCAGAGAACTTATTTTTCCCCTTTTTTCTACGATATGCATAGAAGGTTGTTTTTCTCAATTGATCATCTCTTCTATTTATAAAGGAGACTTGTGCCCTGTTTTCTATTTGAACACAAATCAAGAAGCATCATGAATTGCAGGCGCAACAAAAGAAGACTCCAACTTTCAGTTGAGCTCTCCGGATCCTTTTGCCTTTTTCTGCTTCTTATCCTGATGCTTTTTCCATCTTCAATTATGTTAGAATCCTTGACTTTTTTCTCACCTTTTTCATTTACCACTTTTTCATTTTTATTTACTTGTGGCCAATCACTTCCCAAAATTGGGAGTGAAATTATTAACCCAACAAATCTCCCCCTCAGTGAAATTATTAACCCAACAAATCTCCCCCTCACGACCAATTTGGGATTGAAGTCAAGCCTGCAACTTCCTTGCAAACTTTGAGTTTTTTCTCTGGGTAGATCTTTCGTCATTATAACACTGTCTTCATCAACAATCATAATTTTCGGTACAAAGAATTATAATACTCCACCACAAAGAGTATACACACTTAGAATAAACTATTCTAAGAATTTCACCTCGGCTCATGTCGAACAACCCTGCTGAAAAAATTATGGTGCAACTCCCATGCTTGGTCTCCTCTAGAGTTCCTCAGCCATCGACATCTTTTCAACCACACACCTTGCATCTATGCCAAGCCAATGCCTGTGTGCAAACTTGTGGACCCGCTAGCAGTAACACATCCTCTTCCATGGCATCTTGGAGATCAACAACATGCCAAAACGACCACCATAACCTCTTATGGAGAAAAGAGACTTATTGCTGGCGACAATATCAATATCTCCATTTACTGATTTGGAGCAATTCGTCGAGCCCGCTCCACCTCCTTGACAATTTTCTTCAAATTTTTGTGTAAACCGGATTGACTATCATTAACTTCATTTGCCACAAGCTAATATCAATCCATCCATCAAATTTTTCCACCTCAAACTCGACACAGCTTGAAATAACTTCTTGCTCAGCCATCAACATCTTCTCCACCACACACCTTGCATCTATGCCAAGCCAATGCCCATGTGCAAACTTGTAGACCCGCTTGCAGTAACACGTCCTCTTCTATGGTATCTTGGAGATCAACAACATACCAAAACGACCACCACAACCTCTTATGGAGAAAAGAGACTCACTGCTGGCGACAATATCAATATCTCCATTTACTGATTTGGAGCAATTCGTCGAGTCCGCTCTACCTCCTTGACGATTTTCTTCAAATTCTTATGTAAACCGGATTGACTATCATTAACTTCATTTAGTGCAAGCTAATATCAATCCATCCATAAAATTTCTCCACCTCAAACTCGACACAGTTTGAAATAACTTCTTGATAAATCTGCTCCGTACTTCAAATCTGGCTTCTCTGGATCATTGTAAGTCATTCCTGCAAACCATCATATCATAGAACAACCTTTTTGTCAGAACAACACCATCGACAAAATTCACTATTCACCAAAAATTAATATTTATGTGAATAGTAACTCATAATGACTTCAAAATCCACCACCCAAAAATAGTACACCATAGAACCAACGCTCTGATACTAATTGTTGAGAATTTCGGACTGATATCCAAATTCCCTCCTAGGATCCAATGAGCAGAATATCAAGAATAACTGAGAAATTAAAAAATACAACACAAGAATTATAGTGGACACTCCAAAACAGGAGAAAAATCATTGTTGTTGTTAAAAGACAATCTGAGAAAAATTCACTATGTGAAAATTGTTACAACCACACTCTCAATAATTTTTCCTCACACCCAAAACCCATAGAATATAAAATCCCCAAGAACACACTCATTAAAAAGCATACCCATAACCCATTGGAGAGCCAAATGCTCCCTAATATTTACATGCTTAAGAGCATTTACATTTCTCTCCACTTTGGGATTTCTCTCTATTTTGGATACCACAAACTCTCTACATATTTTCTTTTGCAGAAAACTTATTTTTCACATTTTTTCTGCGATATGAAGAGAAGGTTGTTTTTCTCAATTAATCATATCCTCTATTTATAGAGGAGACTTGTGCCCTGTTTTCTGTCTGAACACAAATCAGGAAGCATCATGAATTGCAGGCGCAACAAAAGAAGACTCCAACTTCCAGTTGAGCTCTTTAGATCCTTCTGCCTTTTTCTGTTTCTTCTCTTGATGCCTTTTCCATCTTCAATTAGGGACTAGGAATTCCCAACCGACTAGGATGGAAATTTTCCAGTTTCAAATTGGTGGAAGTTTCCTAGTATTTCTTGGTAACGCGTAGATATGTCGCTATTTTCACCGCAAATGTACGGTTCAAGTTTTAGTATAGTTTGGAAGAGTAAGGGTTGTCGTATCCTTAGGGATTGGTGTAGACGGTCGTTGAGTACCGCGATTATCATAACCTAACTTTATCTAGGCGATAAAAATGTAGTTTTTATAATTAAATATACTAATCTAAATTAACCTAATTAAACTAATATTACTAATATTGACGTTAATGAGAGTACATTGCCTAGGGATTAATTTCTTCCACTTAAATGTGTTCGTTTAAATCTAGTTGACATTAACGGGGTTCATCCTATCCGACAATCTCGGTATCGAAATCTCACTCACTACCTCTCTTGAGTGTAAAGTGAGTGAATATGTGACTTCGTATTAACGCTAAAGTCTTCTCGAGCATCTATACGATACTTGGTCACATGAGTCTCGCCCTAACCTCATGGATTGCACACTTTCTAACTCCCTCCCGGGTTATTAAATTGTCGCGTTATGTTTAACCCTAGTCTGAATTCGGGGCTACTTCTCTCGAGTGTCAAACCTAGATTTCTCAATATATCTAAACAAGCATATAAACATGACAAAATGGTAAACACAATTGGATAAAGAAGAAGAACTGTTAACAAAACATCCATTTTATTCAAATACATTTTCATGGAATCAATCGCTCCCTAGACAATATATGTTTAGTTACACTTGGCCATGACCCAATATACAACAAAGCATAAACTAAACATATACAAACTACCAACTAAATAAGAATAAAAGAGAGAAACGAGGAGACTAGCCATTTATCCGAAGATCCGTCGCTAAAATTGCTCCGAGAACGCTTCCTCCTTTTTGGTGTGGTGATCTGCTCTTAGTTGATAGGGTTTGGAGCTCTCAAACCACTCCCGAAACGTTCTTAGGTGTTGGGGGTGAAGGGTGGATATTTATAGGATTCCAAAATATCAACAAAATATCTTAAAATATCTAAATTGTCTGCAGAGTCATTGTTGCAGTGGTGGGTATGTCGGCAGGGTCACCGCTACGGCGGTGGCTTGATCGCTGTAGCGGTGGAATAATAGGCAAACTCTCTGTATTTTGACCACCATGGCGGTGAGTTCACCGCTGCGACGGTGGTCCATTCAACAAACTCTCTGCATTTTCACTACTGCGGCAGTGGATGCAGGCTTCTAAACCTTGCCTTTTTGCTTGTTTTTCTTCCGTTTTTTCACTCACTTGCTCCGATTTGATCGTTTAAAGACTATTTTCATCCATTTTCACCCCAAACATCTGATTTATAACAAAAAGAATAAAAACATATTAAAACATATAAAAACACTATAATAATACTCGAAAATTACCAAAATCGGCTTGAGAATATATAGACAAATTACACCTATCATTGCCTGACTCCCTTTTTTTTTTTTTTTAGGGTGCCCTCTTGTTCGAATACGAATACATATTTTTGTTCTATGATGCAATCATCTCGAGAACATCCCCCAATTGAGTCCGGTAGAAAAGGAAGACGCTAAGACTCTATATATTCAACATCCTCAAGGATGAGTAGAGGTTTCATTATCCACGATATAACATGTTCCACCTTCACTACGAGGTAAGAACTTATCCTGTTCATAAATCGAGGAAGAAGAAGGTAAATCCTCGTATATTTTGCTCATTTTTGTTTTTACCGTTTCTAAGTCTTTAATATTGACTTTCATTTTTGTAGGGATATCTAGAAAATAGATCTTCGAGCGGACTTTGGAAGCTATAAGGAGAAAGAAAGTGGTCACTACTGCCACTGTTGCAGTAAATGTTTCAATCGGCAGGCTGCTTAGGTAAAAAAAATACAACCATCACCTGGCTTTGACATTAGGGTATCTCTAGTGAATAGGACAAGAGAAGCTCCCCAAGAAGTACAAGGCAAGAAGAAGAAGAAAGTTGGAGAGCCTACTTGAGAACGAGCATCCGATTACTCCGAGGAGGTCACTCCCCTGAAGGGATCGAATATTAAAAATAATAGATTTATGCAGCGGAATATAAAACAAATCACAATTAATATCCAATACGTTAAAGTCAAATCTATCAGTATTAACATTAAAACAATAAATAAGAAAATATTAAATCATATATAATGCATCGGTTATTTATTTCAATACTTCAACTTCAAATGTGGTAGCTTTTGAGACATGATATGAGTAGGCTCTTCCGAGAAAGTCTAAACACAAACTGTATTGGCACGAGAGAATCGATTCACTTAGAAACGACGTAAATGTCTCACCTCTAACTTTCTCCAAATAGAGGATCTCCGATAGAAAAGTGTTCTTGGGATTTCTAAGACTGAATCTGATTGCAGGACTCTAAGATAACTCTTATATGAATATAGGGGGCAGTTAGATTTAAATCAGTAGTTGAAAATTAAAAAATAAAATTTCACAGAGAAAATAAGATTGAGAGAGTCGGGCTTGGTTGAAAATTGGTGTGGCCAAAACTCCTTAGGATGGGTAGCCATAACTGGTCTTCTACCTTACAAAGGTTGTCTAGGGTTCAAAACCTTGGACCTTTTTTTGTTTTTGTATTTGTATATTAACTTGAGCTTCTTAAGTTTAACATTACTACCCGTTTTTTTTTTTAAGGACAATTCTATCTTTAATAATCTATTGTGTGTGACCCATTAAGTTCACATCAAAATATAGATGTTGAAAATAACAAATCAATTATTTTCCTAATCAATAAAAATTAGAATAATTCCAATTTTTCCCTTCTAGAAGAAAATATTTTTCTTTAAGGTATTTTCTCTAGGTGTGAGTTATGCCTACCGATATATCACAACTATATCCAGTTAGTAGGAATGTAATCAAGAGAATCTCCTGAGATATGATAAGTGTATCATATGATATTTCTATTTGTATATCCGATAGAACTAACATGGTATGGTTAAGTAAAAAAACCTTACTCCAATCATATATATTTTGATTGATAATATTAATTCTTTGTGATATCAATTAGAATATTATCATAATTATCACTAGCTCTGGCCAAATGCATAGGTGAATTATATTAAATTGAATTACATATATGTCCTACAATACCCAATGAATACCTTTTAAGGCTTGTGTCTAGATAACAATAATTAGTATTATCAAAGTATTGTAACTCATATATCTAATATACAACAGCTCAAGTCCGAAGATCATAAATGCAATCAAACTTTATACATCCAATTTTGACTCGAGCAAAACTACCATACAGGATATTAAGGATGATCATGTTCTTCCCCTTACTATATTATTAAGTCCCCATGTGGTTGTTTTGGTATCTCATACTAATGGTATGAGAGTCACTATTCTCAAATAAAAAATAATAAAACAAGCTATCCTAGATTGATTAAGACCATTTTTCAACAATCCAAGACCGACAAAGAATAATTTAGAAAAATATAACATTTAGACATATAAAAATAGGGTTCGAGGTCCGAATTTTCCAAACCGAGTTCAATGGCAATGAAAATTACAGGTGAGTGCATTTTGGCCTTCAAGAGGTATGAAACAATAACTCAACTAGGGTAGATAGTTTGTGAGTTGTTTAAAAATTTAGAAACCTAACACCTAGACCTAAAAAAAAAAAGGGTTCAAGGTTCGAATTTTCGTAATGGGGCCTGATGGACGCGAAACTTCAAGACGTGTGCCATCTTAGCCATTGGGATATGTTGGAAATAATAGAACTCAATTAGGATAAACATTTTGTGAGTTATGCAAAAAATATAAAATCTAGAGTTATAAAAATGGGGTTTTGTGATCAGATTTTCTAAACAGGGCCTGATGGCCGGGAAACTTGAGAGCGAACGTTATCGCAACCATTGGGACGTGTAGGAAAAATGTAACCTGATTAGGTTACAAATATTGTTAGTTGTGAAAAAAAAATAAAAAAATCTAACACTTCGCCTTAAAAAAATAGGATTTGGGTTCCAGGTTTTTTAAACGGACTGTGTCCATCATGAGTTGTCTCTATTCCTCTAAACAAACCTTGTTCTTCATGAGTCGTTAGCATCCATCTAAACAAACTTTGTTCGTCATGAGCTGTCTCATCCCTCTAAATGAACCATGTTCGTCATGAGTTATTTCTTTCTCATTTCCATTAAACGATCCTCTAAACGAGCATTGTTCATTATGAGTTCGTCGTGAGTATTCTCTCTCGCCCCACGAGGGCCATCCTTGAACTACGATTAACCTGATCTTTGGTACCCCAAAGTACGTAGGCAGCCCACATGGGTTTGGTTAAATCTTCGTCCAAGACGGGTTAATTCCCAGTTAAGTTTTGTTTCTCCAACCATATACGGCCTCAGCCGCAGGCTGGGGCACATTTTACGGACTTCAGTATTATTTTCTTGCATTGTACTCACCCAATTGGCGAAACAAAATGGTGTGTGTCTTCTATCTTTGTCATCACGAGTAAACTCACATAACAAAGAGGGGCAGCTGTAAACACCGCATTTTGTCCCGCCCATACATGTAATTTAAAAAAAAAAAAAAGTTTTACCACGTCAACTATTCATGAATTTCAAAAATATCCAAATGTAAATGAATGATCAATTCGAAGGTTTCAGGAATTAATTCGAATTTGGATTTTGCAATTGGAGGTCTTTTGGCTTCATTGAAAGTTTGAAATAATAAGTTAAGTCTCTAAGATTTACTAATTGAGGATTTTGAATCAAAATTTGTTCCATTGGAAAAGTTTTGGGACCAAATTGAAATTTGAAAAGGTTGATATTTGAACCTGGAGTTCGTGATTAATTTTTGGGAATGTTCAATAAGAGTGTCATAATCCCAATTGGGTCCCCAAACAAACAAATTGAGATATTTTGTTGATATAGAAAGTTTAGGGAGCCTAATTGAAATTTTGAGAAACTTTCAATCGGCATTGGCAAAGACCCATTTTGATTCAAATTTTTTATATCAAAACTTTTGAAATAATTAATGCTTGAGAAACTTGAATCGAGACTCTAATCGTGGTTCGAAAATTCA
This sequence comes from Eucommia ulmoides, assembly GCA_016647705.1. Lineage (NCBI taxonomy): Eukaryota > Viridiplantae > Streptophyta > Magnoliopsida > Garryales > Eucommiaceae > Eucommia > Eucommia ulmoides. The sequence continues at coordinate 36,442,305 of CM028334.1, read as the reverse complement.
AGGGAAAGTTTCGGGGTCAAAATGAAAAGTTACAAAGGGTTATTTTTTGGGGTAAATTGAGCAAATTGAAGTGAATATTGAAGGTTTGTTATGTCTTATTTGATCAATTTTAGTTTTCAAATTTAATTGAATAGAATTTTTTTTATTTTGACCCCAAAGTTTGGGTATTTTCGAAAATTCATGAAATTGACAAACAACTAATTTGAACTTGATTATATTTTAGATAAACCATTTTTATTTCTTAATTAAAAAAAAAAAAAGTATGTGTAAAAAATGGGTGGTTCTATGCATTTCGCACACAACCGCAAGGCTGTAATTGTAGCCACTATGGGTAGAGGGGCTGCCCACTCTGCCCAAGAAAGAGGGCTGCAATTGCAACCCTCTTTCCCTATTTTATATATATTAGAAAAAAAAAAAAAAGAGGGAGCGGCTGCCTATAAAAGGCAGCCACTCTCTCAAGAAAGGGGTCATTTTTTATTTTTTTACCATAACAAAATGGTTAGAGAGAAGTTAGAGTGAGAGAGATTGTTTGTGTTTGTGTTTTTTTTAGTGCGAGTTTTGGCCAATAACAAAAAAGGAAGAGTTTTTGTGTAAAAAAAGGGAGAAGAGACTATCCAAACCCAGGTAAGTTTTTCCAACTTCTCAACTACACTTTTATTTTTTGTTTAAATCGCTTGAAATGATGGACCTAAAATTGGACAAAACTTAAAAAGACGTCCCTCTAGGACACTAAAAAAATGGTTTACTTTTTGCATTTATTTTTCTGTTTTGCGTCTTCCTGCGCTTTTATTCTGTTGTAATTATTTTTTCTTCTGTGCCTTTTCACGATTTTATTTCATTGTGCTTATTCTGCGCCTTTCTGCGAATTTATATTTTTATAATTATTTATGTTTTGTGCCTTTTCGCGCTTTATTTTCTTGTCTTGTGCCTTTCCACGCTTTTAGCTCTATAATTTTACTTTATGCTCTTTATGTACTGTTATTATGTCTCTGTAAATATTTGTTTTCTTGCATTAAAAAATAAAAATAAAATGAATTAATCTTCATTGTCCTAAATTAAAAATTTAAACAAACAAACAAAAAAAAAACGAAATAAAAAATAAAAATGAAAATCCAAAAAATAAAAAAATAAAAAACAACTCAACTCGAAATTTGAGAAAGGGAGAGTTTTCCGTACTACCGTTTCGCATTTCTCAACTAGTGTGAAATTTTCAAGCGGTGGGTTTAGGAAACCACTTCCCTAAGTCGGGTTTTGAACTTGGGATAAGTTGATAAATAGGAGTAAATATTTTATTCGTATTTCACATATATTTTGTTATAAAATAACAAAGAAAACAATATTTCTTTTTGTAAAAATAATGTTTTTCTAAAAAATATATATATAATCATTTTGGTTTTTTTTTTTTAAAGAAATACCAAAATTTTGTGAATAATAAAAATAGTATTTTCAAGAGGGAGTATTTTTTTGAAGAATCGCCAAAATCGAAGTCATTCCAAATTATCTTCACTAAAATGTTTAAAAAAAAATGAAATTTTCTATAAAGTGTGATTTATCATGATTTCTAAATCAAATCAAAGTCTCCTTTGTTTTATTAAAAAAAAAAAAAAAACAAAACGGAAAAAACAAGTTTTTAAAAAATATATATTTTGCACTCATGTTCCTTCCTATTATCAAAATAACCCAAATTTAATATCTGAGACATCAAATCCCCCCCGGGGGTCATCCTTACTAAGTCATCGACATTTTATAAGTGATCATATCGGGGGAACATTTCAAAATTAAAAAAAAAAAAAAAAAATCTATTTTATTTCATGAAAATTCAAAATAGATTTTTATTCTCCTTTCTTATTTTTATTTAAAAAAAATTGAAAAAAAAATAATAAAGTTTCAGTTTAATTTTTAATTATTTTTTTTTTTAAATTTTCAATCTTTTTTTTATTTTAATTTTCGTTTTGTTGTTTTAAAAAAATAAAAAATTGTTAAAAAACAAAAACATTTTTTTTCTCTTAAAAAAATTCGGCTTTTCAAAATAGAAAAATGTTTTTTTTTCACTAAAAAATTAGTTATAAATTTTTTGTTTTCTAAAAAAAATGTAAAAGGAAAATCAGTTTAAAAAAAATATATAAAACTTCATTAAAAAAAAAAAAAAAAAAAAAAAGCAAAAAAGAAAAAAAATTTAAATTTTCAATTTTTTTTTTCTTTAAAAAAAATTAAAATTTGTTAAAAAAATCGATAAAAAAAAATTCTTATAAGATATTTCAAAATAAAATAAACATTCGAATCTAAAAAAAAATTGGACTTAATTGGATAAGGTACCGTCTTTGGACGAGCGTCTTGGGGTGCCTAACACCTTCCCCGAACGTAACCGACCCCCGGACCCTTAAAAATGAATCTCTGGATGAACCACATTTTTGGAGTTAAATTTTATTTAAGCCATTTTTCAAATTGTCTCTTTTTAAAAAAAAATCCGGTAACCTAGCACACCATTTAAACTCAATGTTAGGTGACGACCCCTTTTTAAAAATTGACTTAAGTTATAAGAGAAAACTGATGCTTCAAAAATCCCCTCTCTTTAATACATTTTTCAAAAAAAAAAAAAAGAACGCTTTATATATTTTTATTTTTATTATTTTTTCATTTTTGGAAAATCAGAGTACGTTAGCTGGCAACTCCGCTGGGGACCATTTTTTAGGGTTGAGCATGCAATGTCCAAATAAGTTCAAAATTTGAAGCCGAATGTTATGTTTTATTTTGTTATCTCTTCATTTATTTGTAAATAATAATGTGTGTTTGTTTGCGATGAGTTTTATTTTTCTTTTGTGATGTTTATATTTCTTTGTTATTTTGTACATATATTTATTTCTTTTTTCTTGTATTGATTTATATTGTACACTCTTCCAAGTCACGAGCACAATTGCACTGCATTCACAATTTTACCCATCATAACCTTGAGAAGGGCCGATAGTAGGAGCCTGGCCACGTGGTTCATCTGCTGGGCCCGGTTTTTGAAACCTTGTAAGACTAGAAAGAGGTTGATAGTAGGACTAGGTCGCACGTGTTTATCCGCCGGGACCGATTTCGAAACTCACATCGCTCGGATCACCAACCAACGATGGATGTTCACCCGGGAAGGACGCTAGAGGTTTGAAGATTTGGGAACCGAGCCTTAATAGGATGCATCAGTTAGAAGCCATGAACCTCATATAGTAATCCTAGGTGTTGGCCCAGTAGTATATCCAAGAGGGGGGTGAATTGGGTAATTAAAAATTATCAGAATAAAAATCAATAAATCAAATAATTAATTTTAATCTTAAATTAATTATTATATTTATATCACAGCGGAATAATATAATCAACTAAGTGCACACCCAAACAGCAAAATAGCAAAGTAAATATAGAAGCATATAAAAGATTTATACTGGTTCACCAAGCTACTCTTGGCCAATCTAGTCTCCCGAGCTCCACAGAGGTCACACCCACTAAAATCAAGATCCGTTTAAAGGTAAGAACCAAACCTACACACCGATTCTTTTACAGCCTCAGAATCAAACTTTACAATATTATTTTCTCAGGCTAAGGAAAAACCTCTACTTTTTACAGGCTAAAGAATAACCTAATTCTTTTTTAACACTAAGGCACAAGAATCAAAACCTCTCAAACCACTCCAACTATCTTTTTCACAGGTAATAATGGAACCTTTACAAATCACTCACAACGCGATTCTTATCCAGAAAGAATCACTACCTTAATCTCTTTACAGGAAGAGATTGAAACTCAGCTACCCCTGATTAAATACTCCCAATAGTATTTAATCCGTCACAACTCACCAATACAAAAATTGATAAGAAGTAAATCTCACTCGGAGCATCTACCACCCCAGATAAACAGTAACTCAATTAATATCCCAATTAGTGATAGAAATGTGTGAGATAGAAAAAAATCTGATTTCACTAAGATATGGGTAGCAAATTGGAACACGTAATCAAATTCAAGAAATTGTTTGTAAAAAATATTTTCTTCAAAAATCAGATACAATTTCTAAGATCAATTTCCAAATATAGAATAAGAAACAAACAATAAGCAATATGGAAAGATCTCACCCTGAATCTACAGAAATAATGATTAGAACAATGTAGCTTCAAATCCGGTATTAGCAAAAATTGATCGCAATTGATTCTCAAAATCACTCTTAGAAAAACTCACAATATCGTAGAATGATAACTCTTATAAAAGCTCACAACTGATATAAACTCTTTTAACTCTCTCTCAATGAATGATTAGTCCTAAAATGAAAATTCGTAGGTCTATTTAAATGAATATGTAATCAACCTTCTAACGGCTAGGTTACATGTGTCATGATAATTAAAATCTCTTATAGACCCTTTATATCATAAGGACTTCCTTTAGGTTCAATTCCACGTAGAAACATCTTTCAAATCTCTCAATTAAACTCATAAAGTATTTCTCAATAAGTATATAAACTATTTCAAGTACCAAATTGAAAAACATTAATATTTAATTAACCATATTAATAGGATTTAATTAGTATATGAACTATATCTTAAATATAGATAATATCCCACAAATCACTCTTAAATCCAAACAAAAAACGGCTACTTTTAGATATAATCTCGGATCAAACTGTATCCTGAAATAGCGTGTTCGATCGACTGCCCAACTCAGGTTGCAGCCAAGTTATCGCCACTGCGTGCATAGGTCGATCACCCGGTCGACTCACAGATTCAGAGAGTTCGACACTACTTTACTGGTCGACCTATCGGTCGACTTGTTGATTCAGAGAGTTTAGCCTTCTTGGCTGGTCGACCTGTCGGTCAACTTGGAGATACAGGATGTTACAACTTCTATGTTCGGTCGACTCACCAGTCGACTGCTATCACTGGATCTCTTCTCTGAATACGTTTTTAACTTATTTTCTTTTACGATTTTGCCTCCTTTAACCATTTTCTTCTCTTAAGTAGCTCCACTAATACTCTTATATTTCATTTTAGTTATTCAAAATTATTTCTTCTTATTTCACATAGGAGCAAATAATTTAATTTAATCAAAACACATATAAAAGATAAAATACATTTTGTGTCATGTGTGTATTTCTAAATGAGTATTAAGAGTTAAGATTCACTTGGGTTGTTTTCCCTACTTTCTTCAAACTCTTAATTCTTCTTCATCATCTTGACGTCTTCATTTCTGGAACTTTAAATCACTGAAACACTCAATTAAACATTAGTTCCATCAAAACATCAATACTTAATTGTTCATCAAAATCTTAGGATCAACACTAGGTTTAGGTGTCATTCGAACCTTTATAGGACACTTGACTCTAGGAAATGGAAGAGGATTCGGTATATTTTGTTTGGAATGATAATGTTTTAGGGAGTCTAAGAACTAAACAAGTTTAAAAATTTTCAATACCAGTGAAGAATTCAATGACGAATGAACTTCTATAAGTCTCAAAGTAATTGTTGTCGAGTCTGTAATTTCATTTCAAGGATATACGTCATCGGCTCAGTGTCATTCGATATGGTTGTATAAATATGTCATGTACCTTGAGACAAATGAAAGTTCTTTCATCAAATAGTGGCTCTTACAGATACTCATCACCGAAATTAGAAACTTTTAAACTCGATTGGGTCTCAGGCTACCTTGGATTCATGTGAACTAACAAATTGAATTTGATCCAGTGTTTTGAAGAAGAATTAGTCCCAGAAAGTGATCCATGTTCCCTAATTTGAAGTTCGATCTTCGCCCACAGCGGAACTCGGAATCGTTTTAAAATGGCATCTGAAAGCAATCTCGAGTATTCCCGCTCGAGAAGGCCGTTTCCCGTAGAAATGGCCTTTAGGCAAACATCAAACATTGAAGCCGTGATATTGAACCAACCTAACACTAGAAAAATGTCCCAAATCCATGATCCGGAGGCCCCTTTTTCTATTCACAAGCATGTTCCATTAGAGTGTACCCCCCTCGAGTTTAAAGAAGCTAATGACCCACGACTGACTAGTTGGATCAAATCATTAAAATAAATGGAGATGGATGAGTTGAGTAGACATTTTGGCCATATCTCTGATTTAAGACTTATCAAAGTCAGTGGAGGGATTATTAAAGCACTAGTTCGATATTAGGTTCTAGAGGCTTCTTGTTTTCGGTTCGGCACGACAGAGCTGACCTCTTGTCTTGAGAAGGTGGCGCACCTTCTGCGCCTTCCCCTGGTTGGTGAAATCCCACGTTGTTTCGATAATTACCACAAAAATCATGTGTCTCAAGTGCTTGGAATGAAACGAAATGACCTTCTTTGGCATGGAGAAGGTTACAATCAATCCAATGACATAGATGTGGTGCTCAGCTGATTCGCGAACAATATCGGGTATGGTCAATGAAAAAAAAGTTTTGGTACTTATAAGGAGTGGCAGCAGCGTCGTGTGACCATGTTGGGTTTGTGCTTACTGCAACAGATTTTGTTTCCTTGCAAAGGCTCAATCATCCGTACATAGTTGTTCAATGTGGCAGAAAATATGACCAAATATCCGCTATATACTATAGTTCCACTGGTGTTGGCAGAATTGTATCGCTCTCTAACAACTTGCCATCGTGGAGGGGGCATTTCTTTTTTGGGAGTTGTGTACTGTTGCAAGTCTGGTTTATATCAAACTTGAAAAAAATTCCTAACATAATCTGGTGCACGACGGACTCAGTCATCGGGAGGCTTGTTGAAAAAATGGCCTTAATTCAGTGTAAGGTGGGCTCCCATCCAGATTGGGTTCGAATGCTACATCGACTTGTAGAGACATCTGTGGTTTGGACTACTTATCGAATGATAGCCATGGGTATTTACCTTGATAGCATGGGTTTTCCTCTGATATCACTATTGGGATTATGGGGTTGTGTTCCTTATATCCCACTTCGAGTTCCGCGACAATTCCAGAGAAATCAACGAGTCCCAACTTAGACGAGGAAGCTGTAAGGCATTTTACTTTCGACTTCAAGAACTCCTCGAAAGAAGCCGAGGCCTTCGCTCAGTAGAAGTTACATCGACTGAATATGGATCCCATAAATTATTCTGAACATCTAGGCGTGGACCTGGCATATTCAGAATAGATCCAGCCACTGATACAATGTCCAAGCATCATGATTCATAATACAACTTCCACAGAATCATCGTCCGAGGTAGGGGTTATTCTTTTTCAAGGTAACCAGTAAAAGATAGAAAGACCAGATGTTGTTATGCTTGAGCGGCAGAAGCACATTCGTTACCTTGAAACCGAGTTGGAATCCTTAAGGTCCCTGCTTCCTCCAGAAAGGTCATTTTCACCGGCACCTTAACCTTTTCCATGTCCCAAACTATTCCAGTAAAATTGAGGCCTTTTGTGCCCACCCCTGAGCTTAGTTAGCCTTTTAAGTTCAAGAGGATTTGTTCTGTAATGGCTTCTAACTTTTGATAAAATGCATGATTGTCTTTGCCCAAATATTTTCAAATCCTTGTTTTCTCAATTTTCAAGTATCAATTTCAATGTGCTAAGAATGGTCTGAGTTGTGATAATCTAATTCCAAAAATAAGCCAGAACATAATCCAAAGGGACAGAAATGGAAATGACTCCTAACACCTAAACGATGGTAAGATGCTAGAAGTTCCTGAGAGAATTGAAGAGAGAGACCAAACCTTAAAAATGGAATTATTACACGTCCCAATTAGGGGACCCTAGGGAATTCAAATTGTAAGCAACAAGCCATGAATTGACCAAACATTTCTAAAGAATCATTTAATCCGAAAGAATTGTAGTACGAGCTTCTCTTTGGTCAGAGGAGTCTCTAGAGATATGGCCTGATCCAACAAAAGGCAAATTTTAGAAAGCACCTCGAGATAAGCCTATTTGTATCTACTTTCGTTGCAAAGATGTATAGATAGGGGGGGGGGAAAACACAACAAAAAAAAAATAGAGGAAAATTTTTCTTATACTTTATTTTTGAAATCATCTCAAGTAGTGCAAAAGGACACTACTGCAATTGAAGAAGTGCAATAAGGGAAGTTGTTAGCCAAGTAGAATACCCAAGAGGAGGGGTGAATTGGGTAATTAAAAAATCTTATCATAATATACTTGAATAAATCAAATAATTAATTTTATGCTTAAATTAATTATTTTCTTTATATCATAGCAAAATTAAAATAAATCTAAGTGCACACCCAAAAATTAAACAAATTAAGAAAGTAGCACACCAGAGATTTATACTGGTTCACCAAGCTACTCTTGACTAATCTAGTCTCCCGAGCTCCACGGAGGTCACACCCACTAAAACCAAGATTCCTTTAAAGGTAGGAACCAAACCCACACATCGATTATTTTATAGGCTCAGAATTAACCTTTACAATTTTCTTTTCTCAAGTTAAGAAATAACCTCTACTTTTTACAGGTTAAAAAATAATCTAATTCTTTTTTAACACAAGGCTCAAGAATCATAACCTCACAAAAACACTCCAAATATCCTTTTACCCGGTAAGGATTGAACCGTTACAAAATCACTCAAAAACAAAAAAAACAATTCTTATTCAGAAAGAATTACTACCTTAATCTCTTTATAGGAAAAGACTAAAACCCTGATACCCTTGATTAAATATCCCCAATGATATTTAATCCGTCACAATTCACCAATACAAAAAATTGATAAGTAAATCTCACTCGAAACTTCTACCACCCCAGATAAATAAAAGCTCAATCAATATCCTAACTAGTAATAGAAATATGTGAGATACAGAAATCTGATTTTAACAAGATATGAGTAGCAAATTGGAGCACGTAATCAGATTCAAGAAATTGTTTGAAAAAATATTTTCTTCAAAAATTAAAAAACAATTTCTAAAATTAATTTCCAAAAATAAAATAATAAACAAGCAATAATCAGTATGAAAAGATCTCACACAGAATCCACAGTATTAATGATTAGAACAATGTAGTTTCAATTCCGATATCAGCAAAAATTATCGCAGTTGATTATCAGAATCACTCTTAGAATAACTCACAATAAATTAAAATGATAACTCTTATAAAAGCTCTCTCAAAATTATATAAATTGATTATCTCTCTTAGAATGATTCACTCTCTTAGAAAATTCATAGCTCTATATAAATGCAAATGTAATCAGCCTCCTAACGGCTAGTTTTCAAGTGTCATGACAATAAGATGCCCTTATAGACCCCTTATAACATTAGGACTTCATTTAGGTTCAATTTCACTTAATAACAATTTTTAAAACTCTCAATTAAATCCCCAAAGTATTTCTCAATCAAAATAAATAAGTTTAGAATCCATTTTAATTACCAAATTGAGAAACATTAATATTTAATGTACTATATTAAAAGGATTTAATTAGTATATGAATCATATCTTAAATATAGAGAATATCCCTTAAATCTCTATCAAATCCTAACCAAAATCGGCTACTTTTGGATTTAAAATCGGATCAAACAATATCCTGAAGCAGCACATTCAATCGACTACCCAGTCGACTGCCCAACGTCGCTTGCAGCCAAACCCTCACCGAAGCAATCATAGGTCGACTGCTTGGTCGACTCGCAGATTCAGAGAGTTTGTCATGCTTTCACCGGTCGACCTCTTGATCTACTTGCAGATTCAGAGAGTTCAGATGTTTTCATAGGTCGACCAGTCGGTCGACTCTTCAATTCAGGATGTTTCATCTTCCTTCTCCAGTCTACTCCTCAGTCGATTGACTCCTTCTGAATCACTTCTCTGATCTCGTTTTTAACCTACTTTCTTTTACGATTTCGTTCCTTTATCCATTTTTATATTTAAATAAGCTCCACTAATATTCTTATATTCTATTTTAGTCATTCAAAAATATTTATTTTTAATTCACCTAGGAGCAAATAAATATACTTAACAAAAACACACATCAAAGATAAGATTCATTTTGTGCCATGTGTGTGTTCCTAAATGGGATATTAAAAGTTAATATTTACCTGGGTTGTTTTTCCTAATTTCTTCTAACTCTTAATACTTCTTCATTGACGCTCCCCATTTTTTCGAAAAAGGAAAAAAAAACAATAAATAAATGATAAATAGTTTAAGGAGATGGGGTTTTTTAAAGCGTCGGTTTTCTTAAAAATATAATTAGGCCATTTTAAAAGAATAAGGAGTCGCCACCTAACATTGGGTTTTAAATGGTGTGCTAGGTCACCGAATTTTTTGAAAATAATTTTAAAAGGCCTAAGTAAAAATTGACTCCAAAACATGGTCAAACCAAAGATTTATTTGAAAGCTCGGGGGTCGGTTACGCTCGGGGAAGGTGTTAGGCACCACAAGACGCCCGTCCGAAAATGGTACCTTATGTCCAATTAAGTCTAAAAAGTTTAGTCCGAGCATTTTATTTTATTTTGAAATCATTTCTTTCTTATAAAATCTTTTTGGTATTTTTGCAAATAAGATGGGACAAATTTTTGGATTTTTGAAATGTTTCGCCGGTATAACCTCTTACCGAATATTAAGGATTCGATAAAGATGGTCCTCGGGGGGTTTTATGTATGTTTTCGAGAGACTTCTTTAATTTAAGTTGGCAAAACTAAAAGATTTGAAAATATAAATGCAAAACTAACATCTAAATGATTTTTATTTATTTTTTATTTATTTTTTTGTGAAGAAGTAGTATGAAAAAATAAAATAAAATAAAGACTATATGTATAAAAATTGGAAGTGGTGAAAATGTGTTCTAAACCTGTTGTCTAAATGATACAAAAAGTAAACGTGCTAGATGGATGCCAAAATATTTATTTAAAATTTGCCTGATTAATTTAAAGAAGTCTCGATTTGAAATTCTCTCAAATTCTATGGGTATGAGAATTGAGGGAAGTTTGTGGAAACAATTTAGGTGAAATTAACTTTTCCGAATCTTAAACGAAAACCCACGAAAATTTTATCGAGGGAAGAGATTTATTAAAATTATCCGTTTCTAAATTCCACTCAGGTTGGGGAATGAAAACTGGGCCAAGAAAAACTCTCCAATGATCTCAAATTGGCGGATTTAATTTAGGATTCGTAAGGATTAATTTCTACCTATAAAAGTTTTTTTATTTATTTTTATTTTTTTATTTTTTATAATAAGAATAAAGAATTAAAAAAAATGCAAAAAATAGAAAGAAAAAAAAAATGCAATAACATAAATAATGAAACATCCTTCACCTAACGCTTGGGGTTAAGGGAAACCCGCCCTGGCATTTCATCGGATCATCGGACGACTTATCATTTTTCTTTTTTTTTTCTTTTTTTTTTTTTTTTTTATGAATCACAAACAGGAATTTAGATAAATAAACTTACGAGAATTTAAATTGCAAAGATAAAAGCTAAAAACAAATCAGGAAAACATACCTGTTCTGGGCCAAAAATCTGATGCTCGGGCTTTTTTTCTTTTCTCACGCGGACAGTTTCCCGAAAGCGTTTACGCTGAAAATCACTCTTTAGGGATTTTTCTCTCAATTTCTGAATGAAAAAAGTGGGAGGAGGAGGGTCCTATTTATAGGGCACAAAATAACACTTTAGGAAACCTAAAAAATAGGCCTGGCCGCCAAAGCCTAGTCCAAATTGGACTGGGAAAGGGTAAAATTAGAAAAAATGCAAAAATAGGCCTCTAGGGTTGCGGGCACTTGTGTACACAAGCCCTGTGACTGCCTTAGCGACACGTGGAAGAGAAAGATTGGCTAAATTTTTATTTTTTATTTTTCTTTGTTTTGATCTGCTGCCGCGCTAACAGGGGGTGGGCCCCATCCCTATTCTCTCTCTCTCTCTCTGTGGGCTAACACCCGGTGGGTAGGCGGGCTCACCTGCACTTCTCTCTCTCTCGGTCTCTCTCTCTCTCTCTCTATCTATCTTCCACGGTTTGGACCCAAAAGGGTCCCACATTTTTCTTTTTTTCATTTTACTCCCTTCTCTTTTATTTCTATTAATTCCACCCCATTCAAATTTTCTCCACTTTCACTTCACTCCTTTTATCTTGCATTTTTTCAATTTCAGTTCTATTTTTATTCCTCCAATTTCTCACCTTTTTTTTTATTTATTTATTTCATTTTTCATCTTTTTTTTTTTTTTTTGCGGAATGGTTAAAATGTCATGTCTACATTCATCATCTTGATATCTTCATTAATTATCCATTCCATTTAACATCTTCATTACTGGAACTTTAAATCACTAAACACTTGATCAAATATTAGTTCCACCAAAACATCAATACTTAATTGTTCATCAAAATCTTGGGATCAACAGAAGTGTTCGCGCTAGGAGCCCCCCCAAAGACAAGCAAGGCCAAGTCTTCCCAACAATGATCTCAGTCAGGTCTAGGCATTAGAACGTGATGGGTTTGAGAGACTCAAAATTATGGATAAGAACTGTGGATAAATTAACTAGAATACTATTGAAATCATATTATCACAACTCGGATCAGTCTAATACACAAAATTTGATGAACCAAAAGGTATTCGATTTAACTGTGTTTGGGCTAAAACGATCTTGCATGGATTTGAAAGAAACACAGAACATATAGGGGTATAACACCTCAAGAATTGGATTCAAGTCCGAAATTTGGGAAAAGAAAATGAGTCTGGTTGATCTCATGTTGTCGCAAGAAGTAGTGCATCTCAAGTTTTCCATCAAGTAGGCCAGCTAACAAAAGAAAAGTTTTTTGTCTCATATTCCCCAAATGTGGCATCAACGTGACTTTTCAAGAAAGATTACAAGCCAGCGTGGGTTGTCATGATCTCCATAGCACATCATAATAAGGGCTTTCTAGGGAATATCCATGTCACCACCAACAAGCTACCAGGCACCCAATCGTTTTCTCATTGATGGATCGATTCTCTGGTTGTGATCGGGTCCCAATTGACTGAGGAGATCAACAAGCCTACTGAACTCGGTTACTCTTGAATCATCATGTTCATCCGTATAAAAATCCCAGACTCTTAATCAAAAGGTGAGGAGTGCAAAAGAGGGAAAAGAAATAAGTGCGACCCGAACATGGTGAAAACTCGAAAGAGCGTCATGAAAAGATTGTAGGGATCATAGAAAGATACAAAACCATCGACTCAGTGAAAACCCAAAAGGGCGCTGAGGTGCAAAAATGTGGGAGCCAGCCTTGGTGAAAAAATCCGAAAGGATAAAAAAAAGAAAAAATAAAAAATAAAAAATGGTCGATATGCTCAAGGGTTTTCTCTCCGCGCCTCTGCATTGGCCAATTTTGCTAGCAGTTGATGATTCTCTAGATTAGAGCTTGATAGATTGGGTTGAAGTTAGAATTTGAAAGGGACAGGAACTGGATCACTCAAAAGGGACCAATTTTCAATCATGTTTCAAAGATATTGTGTTGTCTATTTGCAGAAGATTCAAAAGTGAGACTCATCTACCGTTAACGCTCACCTAAGTGGCCTAGCAATCAAATAAATATTTCACTTTGTGACACTCGTTGGCTTAATGGGTGCCCCCTATGGGTTCGTTCTGATTGTGTCAGGGTTAGCCATGGGTTTGAGCATTTTTGTGGAGTGAACTACGTTAGACCTGATCCTCGATGTAACGCCGAGGTACGTAGGCAACCTATCAAGATTCGGTTATCTAATTGTGATATTCCAAGTGTCAACCCCAGCCACAGGCTGGGGCACATTTTATACCTTTGATCTCTTGTTCTCTCCAGCCATAGGTTGGGGCACTTTATGTGGTGTTTACCCATCTATGGGTTTTAAAACTTGAGTTTGTTAGCCCCAACCACAGGTTGGGGCACATTTTGTGGCGCCTACCTATTGTCAAGCTTTTGAATTTGTTAATTTTTTCCATGAGTGTCCTCCATTTCATATTGTCATTCCCCCACTGGAGCTAAGTCAATTTTATCTTGTGTCAGTCCTTGTAAGCTACAGGCCAAGAGGTATATCAATTTCATCTAGTATCAGTCCTCCCAAGCCACAAACCAGGAGGTATATCAATTTCATCTTGTGTCAGCCCTCCTCCGGAAGGTATGTTCATTTTGTCTCGTGTCAGTCCTCCCAAGACACAGGCCAGGAGGTATGTCAATTCCATCTTGTGTCAATCATCTTCCACAAAGTATGTTCGTTTTGTCTTGTGTCAGTCTTTTCTCTAAATGAACTTTGTTCGTCATGAGTGATCTCTATTCCTCTAAACGGATCATATCCGTCATGAGTTGATTTTTTATTTCCTCTAAACGAACTTTGTTCGTCATGAGTTGTCTTCATTTTCTCTAAATGGATTGTGTTTGTCAAGAGTAATTTTTCTTCCTCTAAACGGACCCTCTCCGTCATGAGTCATTTTCATTTCTTCTAAACGGACCATGTCCATCTTGAGTTTATTTTCATTCCCTCTAAACAGACCATGTCCATCATGATTCGATTTTTATTTGCTTTAAATGAATTCTGTTCGTCATGAGTTGTTTTTCTTTCCTCAAAATTAACTTTATTCGTCATGAGTGATTTTCATTGATTTTTATTTTCTCTAAACAGACTCTGTCCATCATGAGTGATTTTTTCATTCCCTCTAAATGGACCCTATCAGTCATGAGTTGTCTTTCTTTCCTCTAAACGGACCCTATCCGTCATGAGTTGTCTTTCCTTCCTCTAAACGGACCTTCTCCATCATGAGTCATTTTCATTTTCCTCTAAACGGACCCTGTCTATCATGAGTTGATTTCCATTCCTCTAAACGAACCTTGTTCGTCATGACTAATCTGTATTCCTTTAAACGGACCATATCCGTCATGAGTCATTTTCATTTTCATTTTCCTTTAAATGGACCCTGTCCATCATGAGTTGATTTCCATTCCCTCTAAACGAACCTTGTTCGTCATGAGTAATCTATATCCCTCTAAACGGACCTTGTTCATCATGAGTCGATTTTTATTTCCTCTAAACGAATTATGTTTGTCATAAGTTGTCTTCCTTTCTTCTAAACGAACTTTGTTCTTCATGAGTGATTTTCATTTCCTTTAAACGGACCCTAGCTGTCATGAGTTGTCTTTCCTTCCTCTAAACGGACCTCATCCATCATGAGTGAGTTTTTAAACGGACTGTGACCGTCATGAGTTGTCTTTTTTTCCTCTAAACGAACCTTGTCCATCATAAGTGATTTTTATTCCCTCTAAACGGACCGTGTCCCTCATGAGTTGTCTTCATTCCTCTAAACGAACCTTGTTCGTCATGAGTCGTCAGTATCCATCTAAACAAACTTTGTTCGTCATGAGCTGTCTCATCCATCTAAATAAACTATGTTCGTCATGAGTCACTTCCTTCACATTTCCATTAAACGATCCTCTAAACGAGCATTGTTCGTCATGAGTTTGTCGTGAGTATTCTCTCTCGCCCCATGAGGGTCATCCTTGAACTATGGTTAACCTGATCTTTGGTACCCCAAAGTACGTAGGCAGCCCACATGGGTTCGGTCAAATCTTTGTCCAAGACGGGTCAATTCCTAGTTAAGTTTTCTTTCTCCAACTATACACGGCCCCAACCGTAGGCTGGGGCACATTTCACGGACTTTGGCTTTATCCTCTTACATTGCACTCACTCAATTGGCAGAACAAAATGATGTGTGTCTTCTATCTTTGTCATCATGAGTAAACTTGCATGACAAAGAGGGCAGTTGTAGACACCGCATTTTGTCCCGCCCATGCATGAAATTTTTGAAAAAACAAAAACAAACATTTGCCACGTCAACTATTCATGAATTTCGAAAATATCCAAATGTAATTGAATGATCGATTCGAAGGTTTCAGGAATTAATTCGAATTTGGATTTTGCAATTGGAGGTCTTTTAGCTTCATTGGAAGTTTGAAATAATAAGTTAAGTCTCTAAGATTTAAATTAATATCTCAAAAATCCAATTAAGTTGAAAGGTTATCCAATTGAGGATTTTGAATCAAAATTTGTTCCATTGGAAGAGTTTTGGGACCAAATTGAAATTTCAAAAGGTTGATATTTGAACCCGGAGTTCGTGATTAATTTTAGGATGTCCAATAAGAGTGTCATAATCCCAATTGGGTCCCCAAACAAACAAATTGAGATATTTGGTAGAAATAGAAAGTTTAGGGAGCCTAATTGAAATTTTGAGAAACTTTGAATCGGCATTGGCAAAGACCCATTTTGATTCAAATTTTTTGTATCAAATCTTTTGAAATGATTAATTTTTGAGAAACTCGAATCGAGACTCTAATCGTGGTTCGGAAATTCAAGGGAAAGTTTCGGGGTCAAAATAAAAAGTTACAAAGAGTTATTTTTGGGGGTAAATTGAGCAAATTGAAGTGAATATTGAAGGTTTGTTATGTCTTAGTTGATCAATTTTAGTTTTCAAATTTAATTGAATAGAAATGTTTTTTATTAAAATGTTTTCATTTTAACCCCAAAGTTCGGATATTTTCGAAAAATTCATGAAATTGACAAACAACTAATTTGAACTTGATTATGTTTTAGATAAACCATTTTTATTTCTTAAAAAAAAAATGTGTAAAAAAGGGGGGGTTGTGTGCATTTCGCACACAACCCCAGGGCTACAATTGCAGCGATCATAGGCAGACGGGCCGCCCCCTCTGCCCAAGAAAGGGGCTGCAATTGAATCCCTTTTTACCTCTTTTATATATTAAAAAAAATAATGAGGGAGTGGCTGCCTATAAAAGGCAGCCACTCCCTCAAGAAAGGAGTCCTTTTTTTTTTTTTTTTTTTTACCATAACAAAGATGGTTAAAGAGAAGTTAGAGTGAGAGAGATTATTTGTGTGTTTTTTTTTTTTTTTTTTTTTTTTAGTGTGGGTTTTGGCCAATAACAAAAAAGGAAGAGTGTTTGTGCAAAAAAATGGGAAAGAAGATGTGGAAAAGGAGAAAAAATCATCCAAACCCAGGTAAGTTTTTCCAACTTCTCAACTACACTTTTATTTTTAGTTTAAACTGTTTGAAATGATAGACCTAAAATTGGACAAAACTTAAAAGGACGTCTATCTGGGACACTAAAAAAAGGGTTTACTCTTTTGCATTTATTTTTCTATTTTGCGTCTTCCCGCGTTTTTATTCTGTTGTAATTATTTTTTGTTCTGTGTCTTTCCGCGCTTTATTTTATTGTGCTTATTCTGCGTATTTCCACGCTTTTATATTTGTTATAATTATTTATGTTCCACGCCTTTTCACACTTTTATTTTCTTGTCCTACGCCTTTCCGTTCTTTTAGCTCTATAATTTTAATTTATGCTCTTTATGTACTGTTATTATGTCTCTGTAAATATTTATTTTCTCGCATTAAAAAGTAAAAAAAAAAAGAATTAATCTTCATTGTCCTAAATTAAAAATTTAAACAAAAAAAAATGAAAATCCAAAAAATAAAATAAAAAACAACTCAACTCGAAATTTGAGAAGGGGAGAGTTTCCGTACCACCGTTTCGCATGCCCAACTAGTGTGAAATTTTCAAGCGGTGGGTTTAGGAAAACACGTTCCTAAGTCTGGTTTTGAACTTAGGATAAGTTGATATATGGAAGGAGTAAAGATTTTATTTGTATTTCACATATATTTTGTTATAAAATAACAAAGAAAAAAAATATTTCTTTTTGTAAAAAGAATGTTTTTCTAAAAAATATATATAAAACCATTTTGGGTTTTTTTAAAGAAATACAAAAATTTTGTGAATAATAAAAATAGTATTTTCAAGAGGGAGTATTTTTTGAAGAATCACCAAAATCGAAGTCATTCCAAATTATCTTCACTAAATTTTTTTTTTAAAAAAATAAAAATAAATGAAATTTTCTCTAAAGTGTGATTTATCATGATTTCTAAATCAAATCAAACTCCCCTATGTTTTATTTAAAAAAAAAAATATTTTTTTCAAAAAATATATTTTGCACCCATGTTCCTTTCTATTATCAAAATAACCCAAATTTAACATCTGAGGCATCGAATCCCCCCAGGAGTCATCCTTATTAAATCATCGACATTTTATAAGTGATCATACCGGGGAACATTTCAAAAAAAAAAAATTTAAAAAATTCTATTTTATTTCATGAGAATTCAAAATGGATTTTTATTCTCCTTATTTATTTTTATTTAAAAAAAATGAAAAAAAAAAAAAGCAAAAACAATATATATATTTCTCCTTTAAAAATTAAGAAATATATAAAAAAAAAAAAATCAGAAAAAAAATAATAAAGTTTCAGTTTAAAAAAAAAAAAAAAAACAATTTTTTTTTTTAATTTTCAATCTTTTTTTATTTTAATATCGTTTTATTTTTTTAAAAAATCGAAAATTGTTAAAAAAAATAAATAAATAAACAGTTTTTTTTTTTTTTTTTCTCTCTCTCTTAGAAAAATCAGCTTTTCAAAATAGAAAATGTTTTTTTCCACTAAAAAATTAGTTTTAAATTTTCGGTTTTCTGAAAAAAAAATGTAAAAGGAAAATCAGTTTTTAAAAAAAACGAAAATGTTTTAAAAAAATATAAAATTTCAGTAAAAAAAAAAAAAAAAAAGCCAAAAAAAATGTATTTTTAAATTTTCATTTTTTTTTTGTTTTGGTTTTCTTTAAAAAAAAAATTAAAATTTGTTAAAAAAATCGATAAAAATAAAAAATAAAAAAATTCTTATACGATATTTCAAAATAAAATAAATATTCGGATCTAAATTTTGTTTAGACTTAATTTGACAAGGTACCGTCTTTGGACGAACGTCTTGGGGTCCCTAACACCTTCCCCGAGCGTAACCGACCCCCTGACCCTTAAAAATGAATTTCTAGATGGACCACATTTTTGGAGTTAAATTTTACTTAAGCTATTTTTCAAATTATTTTAAAAAAAAAAAAAATCGGTGATCTAGCACACCATTTAAAATCAATGCTAGGTGGCAACTACTTTTTCAAAATTGGCTTAAGTTGTAAGAGAAAACCGACGCTTCAAAAATCCCCTCTTTAATACATTTTTAAAAAAAAACGAAAAACAAAAAACGCTTTATATATTTTTATTTATATTATCTTTTCGTTTTTGAAAAATCGGGGTGCGTCAGCGAGGAAACTTAAGAACAAGTACCATCCCGACCATTGGAACATGTGGGAAAATGCATAACTTGATTAGGATAGATGGTTTGTAGGTTGTGAGAAAATTACAAATATAACACTTCGACTTATAAAAATTAGTTTCGGGTTCTGGAATTTCCAAACGTGGCCCAATGGTTGTGGAACATGAAGAAGAATGTCTTCTTGGCTGCTGAGACATGTGGAATACAATAGAACTAGATTACGATAGATGGTTTGTGAATTGAAAAAATATGAAAAACCTAACAAATAAGATTATAAAAAAAATGGGTTTAAGGATCGAATTTTCCAAACGGGAAACAATGGACGTTGTTACAATAATTGAGAGATGAAATGGAAAGCATAAAGCAATCATATTGATATTTAGAAAAGTAAAATACAAACATTTACAATAGGGATATTTATAGGGGACTAAAGGAACCTTAGAGTTAAGGTTTTGACCTAATGGGCCAAGCCCGTATATTATATTAACATCCCCCTCAAACTCAAGGTGGTAAATGAGACTTAAAGTTGAGTTTGGAAACCAAATAGTGAAAACATCTAGGTGGATGAGTCTTAGTGAAAACATATGTTGTCTGATCGGCTGAACTAACGGATTGTAAACGAACAGTATTCTAGAGAATGTAATGATAAATGAAGTGTCAATCAGTCTTGATGTGTTTTGTACGCTCGTAGAAGACATCATTGTTGGCGTTCTGAATAGCACTCCTATTGTCACAATGTAAAATAGTGGCAATAAAAGAAGAGATTCACATGTCAGTGAGGAGCCACCGAAGCCAAAGTAATTCTTGTGTTGCATCAGTAATGGCACAATATTCAGCTTCAGTGCTGGAATGAGCGACTACAATTGTTTCTTATTCTCCAAGAAATAAGGGAGTTCCCCAAGAAGAAACAATAATCAGTGGTTGAGTGTCGGTTGGTGAGATCTCCAGCCCAATTGCCATCAGAATAAGCCTATAAAGTAGGAGCAGACTTGGCCAAGAAATTAAGTCCATTAAATAAGGTACCCTTGACGTATCAAAGAATGCGACGAACAGCCGAATAATAAGTGGTCCAAAAGCAGACAATAACTGACTAACTTGATGGACGACATAGGCAATGTCTGGGTGAGTAACAATGAGGTATACAAAACTTCCAACCAGTTGGTAGTATAAAGTAGCATCCTGAAGAGGTGAACCATCTAGTGGAATGAGTCTGATATTCGACTCGAGAGGAGTAGTGGTAGTGGTGGAGTTAGTGATGCCAGTCTTGGAAAGAAAATCTGAGGTATATTTGGCCTAAGAGAGAAAATATCCATCTGAAGCAGAAGAGACTTCGAGGCCAAGAAAATAGGTGAGTCACGCCAAGATATTTCATTAGGAATTATCCACTAAGAAACATTTTGAGTTCAAAGACACTGCATAAATCATCTCCAGTAATAATCATGTTATCCATGTATAATGAAAGAAGGATAATACTATTGCCAACGTGGCAAAGAAAAAGGGATGAATTATGAGCATTGGATGTGAACCCAAACTGATGAATGGTAGTGTTGAATTTTGCGAACCAGGTACATAGAGCTTGTTTTAAACTAATGAGAACTAACAAGCACCATCAAAGGGCCCGCTACATATTCCAGTTGGGCCTACTACTAGAGTAAGATCTAAGAAGATCAAAAAAACGCTTAATGGGCTAATTCAAGAGTTTTGAGCTGAGTCTAAAATAATGAAGCCCAAATTATGCCCAAATGACGATCAAGGCTTAGTCAATTTCATCAAGGCAAGTGAATGGGCTTAAGCGTGAACTTGAATGGGCTTAGGCATGTGGACTGCGAATTTCAGATAGTTTATTTATTTACTTATAGGCTTTATTTTTATATATTTTAATTTTGTTATTGATTTATAAGGCATGAATGCAAAATTAGCCTTTTTCCATTTTAGATTAGGAATTAGTTATTTTCTTTTTAGATTAGGAGTAGAGTTTCCGTGTTTCTCTAGGATTCCTTGTTTCTCTAGGGTTTTCTCTTATTTTTTATTGTGGGCGCGCACTATTCACGAGATATTGTTCACAACTGTACTATTCATTAACCTAGAGTTTTCTTTTATTGTTGGCCGCCTATTTAAGAGACTTGTATCACATGGGAAAAACACATTATTTTTTTTATTAATACAATTGTGAGAGTTTCTCTTAAGTTTTTTAGAGAACTTTTTCTAAACTTATCAAGAATTTCTTATGACGTTCAAACCCTATATCTTTAGTTCGTGATACATTATAATCATTGATTCAAGATCATTACTTATACCGTTGGTTCGCGTTTCATTCATAAATGTTGGGTCAAGGTAATCTATCCTAAATTTCTTATTTTCGTGTTCTTATCTTTTCGTTTATAAATTTGATTTAGTTCAATCCACGCGAAGAAACCCTAAGTTGGTTTCGGGTCTCACTAATTCTTCGTGAGGTTCGCATTATTTGGTAATCAGAGCAAAGTCTAAATCAGGTTTCATCTATCATTTTCTTTTTTTCGTTTATCGTTATCTATTTATTCCTACTTTAACTTTTCTTAGCCAAAATATATAATCAAATCAGGTCAAATTTTTATTTCTTTTTCTTTGGTACTGTTCATCTTCAATCTTGATTTAAAGTTGTTGCAATTAAAAAAAAATACAATAACAAAAACAGAAAAAAAAAAAAATATCCAGCAGCTCCGAAATTTGAAGATTATTTCTTCTTTTTCTATTCCACAAACTTATCATTTGTGCTCTTCTTGTTCACTTTACTTTTGTCTTAAATCTCATTCTTAGTGAAATTGATTTGTTGAGTTTGAATTGTCATGAGAAATTTCTGATTAAGTTTGGTTAGGTTCAATAAATAACTAAAAAAGTGAAATAAAGAGTGAAAAAAGACAAGAGAGTGTGAGCTCATAAGAGGGTAAAAGCCGAATTTGAGTGAAATACGAGCGTGAGTACCATCAATCTTGAGGGAAACACACGAGAGAGTGTTTGTGAGGTTTACAAACTTTGTTTTGTAGGTTATTAAACATGTCTCAAGAAATAAACAAAGGTTCGTCTAATGAAGCCCCAAAAACGTTAGATTTCAAACTTTTCTTCAAATCTTTGGGAAAACAATTTTGAACGGTTGAACTCGCAGTTTGATGAACTACATGAGCGACTAGACAAGTTGAGTCTAATTCACAAAAGGGGCAGTCACCTAAAGCTCCTAATGTGCAACAACGAGAAAGGAATCCGCCACGGTATGAATATGAACATGATGATGGGGATGACCTAGATGAAGAAGATTACGCCTCTAATGCGATCTTGGGCAAACTTAGACATGGATATGGTAATAGAGGAGATAGGTATGGGGAGCAGACCGATAATAACTTGGAAAGCATCAAGATGAAGATTCTGTCGTTCTAAGGAAAGAACGTCCCTGAAGCATACTTGGAATGGGAGAAGAATGTGGAGTTGATCTTTGAGTGCCACAACTACTCCGAGCATAAAAAGGTAAAACTTGTTGTAATAGAGTTTCTTGACTATACTATAATATAGCGGGATCAACTTGTAATGAATAGGAGAAGAAACCATGAAAGGCCTATTGAGACGTGGGCAGAAATTAAGGACATCATGAGGAGGCAGTTTATCCCTAGACACTACTATCGAGACTTGTATCAGAAATTACAAAGCCTTACGCAAGGATATCGGAGTGTATATGATTACTACAAGGAGATAGAGATCGCTATGATCCAGGCTAATGTCAAGGAAGATAGAGAAGCTACCATGGCAAGGTTCTTGGATGGATTGAATAGAGACATTGCCAACGTGGTGGAATTACAACGTTGCATGGAGTTGGAGGACATGGTTCACATGGCCATAAAGGTGGAACAATAGCTTAAAAGGAAAGGAACTTAGTCATTTCAAAATCCGAGATCCTCTACTTCATGGAGGCCGAATGGGAAAAAAGATGAAGGGGTTGTTTCAAAGTCCAAAACTGAACCACCAAAAAGGAGAGATGATGTGTCCAATGCTAACAAAGGTAAAACTCAAACTCAAACTCATAATCATGATATTAAATGTTTTCAATGTTTGGGAGTAGGTCACATAACTTCATAATGCCCAAATAAGAAGACCATAATAGCACGTATTGATGAAGAGGTGGAAACTAAAAGCGAGAGTGATGATGACCAGATGCCACCACTTGAAGATGCTTTTCATGATAAAGTGGAGTACTCGATAGAGGGAGAGTCACTTGTGGCAAGGCGTGCTCTAACCGCCCAAGTTGCGGAGGATGACATGAAACAACAAAGGGAGAATATTTTTCATACTAGATGCCATGTCAACAACAAGGTATGTAGTATGATTATTGATGGGGGAAGTTGTATTAATGTGGCTAGCACTACCTTAGTAGAAAAACTAAACTTATTTGCATTGAAACACCCTAGACCGTATATGTTGTAGTGGTTGAATGATTGTGGGGAGGTTCGGGTAAATAAGCAAGTGATAGTTTCCTTTTTGATTGAGAAGTACAATGATGAAGTACTTTGTGATGTTGTTCTAATGTATGCGAGTCACATATTGTTGGGCAGGCTGTGGCAATTTAACAAGAATATCACTCATGACGAGTTCAAAAATAGGTATTCATTTGTCAAAGAGAATAAAACCATTACTCATGTGTCGTTGACTCCAAGACATGTGTATGAGGATCAAATGAAATTGAAAAGAGAAAATAAGTTGAAAAAAATTGGTGAGACGGAGAGTTCAAAAAACGAAAGTGAAAAGAGAAAAGAGAGTGAAAAAAATAGGAGAAAAATAGAGACACAAGTGAGCTTTTATGCTAAGACGAGTGATATCAATAGTGTTTTTTTATGCAAACCAACCTATATTTGTACTACTATACAAAGAGGCATGTTTTAGTAAAACGAACTTAACCAATCTTTGCCTAGCGTTCTTGTTTCTTTGTTGCAAGAATTTGAGTTTGTGTTCCTTGACGACATGCCTAGTGGATTGCCACCTATTCAAGGCCTAGAGCATCAAACTGACTGTGTGCCGGGTGCAACAATTCCTAATCGACCAGCCTATAGGAATAATCTAAAGGAGACGAAAGAACTTCAAAGGCAAATGGAGGAGTTACTGGCTAAAGGACATGTAAAAGAGAGCATGAGTCCTTGTGCGGTACCGATACTACTTGTGCCCAAAAAGAATGAAACTTGGCGTATGTGTGTTGATTGCTGAGCTATTAATAATACTATGGTAAAGTATCGACATCCCATTCCTAGGCTAGATGACATGTTAGATAAGTTACATGGGTAATGTATTTTCACAAAAAATGATTTGAAAAATGGGTATCATCAAATTAGAATGAAAGAGGGTGATGAATGGAAAACTACCTTTAAAATTAAACATGGATTGTATGAGTGGTTGGTTATGCCTTTTGGTCTAACTAATGCACCAAATACATTCATGAGATTAATGAATCATGTATTGCATGCGTTTATAGGCAAATTTGTCGTGTTCTATTTTGATGATATTTTGGTGTATAGCAAGAGCATATATGAGCATATTGATCACTTGCAATGTGTGCTTGATGTTTTAAGGAAAGAAAAACATCAAGCACACATTGCATGTTCCAGTTTGGCCCACTACTAGAGCAAAATCCAAGAAGATCAAAGAAGCGCTTAATAGGTTAATTCAAGAATTTGGAGCTGAGTCTAAAATAATGAAGCCCAAATTAGGCCCAAATGACGATCAAGGCCTAGTCCATCTCATAAATGCAAGCGAATGGGATTAAGCGTGAACTTAAATGGACTTAGGCGTGTGGACTGCGAATTTCAGATCATTTATTTATTTACTTATAGGCTTTATTTTTATATATTTTAATTTTTATTGTTGATTTGTAAGGCATGGATGCCAAATTAGCCTTTTCCATTTTAGATTAGGAATTAGTCATTTCCTTTTTAAATTAGGAATTAGTCATTTCCTTTTTAGATTAGGAGTAGGATTTCCTTGTTTTTTTAGGATTCCTTGTTCCTCTAGGGTTTTCTCTTATTTTTTATTGTGGTCGCATACTGTTCACTAGATATTGTTCACAATTGCACTATTCATTAGCCTAGGATTTTCTTTTACTCTTGGCCACCTATTTAAGAGACTTGTATCTCATAGGAAAAACACATTACTTTTTTATTAATACGATTGTAAGAGTTTTTTCTTAAGTTCTTCAGAGAACTTTTCTTGAACTTATCAAGAATTTCTTGTGGCGTTAAAACCCTATATCTTTGGTTCGTAATTCGTTATAATCATTGGGTGAAGATCATTACTTATATTGTTGGTTCGCGTTTCATAAATATTGGGTCAAGGTAATCTATCCTAAGTTTCGTATTTTTTGTGTTCTTTTCTTTTCGTTTATAAATATGATTTAGTTCGATCCTTGCAAAGAAACCCTAAGTTGGTTTTGGGTCTCACTAATTCTTGATGAGGTTCACATCACAAACCATATAAGGCACGACGAAGGTGACAAACTTTATGTCGAGAGGAAACTAGGCCAGGAGGGGTATGCATATAAACTTCCCTAAGAAGATCGTCACTGAGAACTGCATTTTTTACATCCATCTGAAAGAGAGTCCATTTTTGAATGGCGGCAACAACAAGAAGGGTACGAACAGATATGAGACTTGCCATGGGAGCAAATGTCTCTTTGTAGTCAATGTCATATTCCTGAGCAAAACCTTAGCAACAAGTCGGGCTTTATATCCTTCAACAGAACCATCAGAAAATATTTTTATCTTAAACATCCATTTGCAAGTTATGGGAGATTTCCCAAGGAGAAGATCAACAATATCTTAGGTGTGAGTTTTGTCTAGGACCTAAAGTTCTTCGTCCATTACTTTCTACCAAAAAAGATTAATACTAGCCTCCTTATAGGATTTAGGCTCATGCAGATTAAGTATAGTAGAAAAAGCAATGATAATTAGTAAGATAAGAGGGAGGATGAGTTATACTGCTAGAAAGGCAACAATGATATGGTAGGTGGGTCTTAGAGACAGTCAGTACAAAATCATCGCCCATAGGAGAAGTCTCACACACGGTCGATAGAGTTGGAAGGGTGAGAGCAGTTGGTCATTCTGGAGTGGGTTTAGCTGGTAGTTCTAGAGTGAGTTAAAATGATGATGATGGAGTAAACTCAGCAGAAGGTGCAAGACTAGGTTCAGCTGGTGATGCTGGAGTAGGCTCGACAGTACCTAGAACTGCATCTTCAAGAAATAACTCAAGAGATGAATTAGTAAAAAATTTGGAGTTAGTAAGGGTTGATATATCAAAGGACCGTAAGGAAGAAAACATATGATGTTCCCAAAAAATGACGTGAGGAGAGACACGAAGAGTTTTTGAGATGGGATCACAACATTAATACCCTTTATGTTCAATTCTATATCCTAGAAAGCAACATAGGTGGGCCCTTAGTGCCAGCTTGTTATGTTCATGTGGTTTGAGAAGAATAAAATAAATGCAACCAAAAACTTTGAGTTTAGAGTAATCAGGATGTTTACCAAAAAGACACTCAAATGGAGATTGATAATGAATTATTTTTTTTTGGGGGGGGGAGGGGGGGGAGAGAGGAACACGATTTATGGTGTATATTGCAGTTAAGGTAGCCTCACCCCAAAAATGCTCAAGGCAGGAGAAATAAATTAGGAGAACACAAATTGTGTCAAGAATGTGTTTACGTTTGCGTTTGACTCGTCCATTTTGTTGGGATGTACCAGGACACGAGCAGTAGGGGTGCGTGTCATTTTTGCGAAACATGTTGAGAAAAACACGATCCTTGTATTCCATTGTATTAGCTGAGCAAAAAACTTAGAAAACTGGGTTTGAACCATAGAAGAAAACTTAGAATATATTTGGAATAGTTCAGATTGATTTTTTATAAGAAACAACCATGTATATCGAAAGTAGTCATCCACAAAGATAATAAAGTAACGAGAACCACCCATTGTGCCATGATAAGGAAGCTCCCAAACATCCAAATGAAATAGATCAAATGGTGTAAGAGAAATAGACTGACTCTCATTAAAAGGTAGGGTTGATTATTTTGTAAGTTGGTAATGGATACAGTCCAAGGATTTATGTTGAACTAAACTTAACTAATCACTAGAGATAAGCGATTTAAGTTAGTTGAATGATGTGTGGCCCAATTGGGAATACCAATTATTGGATGGGGATAGTAGCAATGGCGGTGGTGGAGATAAAAATGATAATGAGAATGAGAATTATGAGTATGAGGATGAGGATGATGGTGATGGTGGTGAGGTTGCACAGGTTGATAAAGGGACCTGCGGTGGTAGTGGTAGGGTTTGAGGTGAACGGTGAAAACTGTTGAGTTCAAATAAACGTCCAATTCTACGACCAGTCCCAAGGGTTTCTCTTATCCGAAGATCCTGCACATGACAACTACAATTAAAAAATATGACTTCAAATCCCAATTAATAGAGTTTCCCAACAGATAAAAGATTTAAGGTGAATTTTGGAATTAAATACGTATCAGAAATTGAAAGATGTGAAGTTAAAATCCGATAGGTATGAATAACATATATTTGAGAACCATCAGCAGTATGAATACTAGGGGTATTAATAGCAGATAGTTTGGATGAGAAGATGGTGAGATCAGATGTCATATGATTACAACAGATAGAATTAAATAACTAAGAAGAATTACTTGTAATAAGTGAAAGAGCAGGGGAAAACTTGTGCTATTCTTGGAGAAAATTTGGTGGAAAAGTAAAGTTATATCTATAATAGAGATGGTAACAGTAGTAGATGTAGGATCCGAACCCTTTTTGGCATTAAGAATAATCGAAGAAGTGCAACCCTCAGACATCACTGTTGAACCAGATCAACAATATACAATAAAGTATACTATATAATATGAATCTCAAGAAACCGAGGCCACAGATGGATTCATAATGCAGAAATTGTCCATGAACCCTTGAACCGATCAAATCTCCGTGATGAACCAAATCAACAATATAAATATAACTATATTGTATGGTCTGAATTTTATTAAGCGGAGGCCATAGATGGATTTGGAGTGATAAAATTAGCCAAGAATCGATTTATAATCTTGAACAACCGATTTATGAGCCTTTAAACCAGTCAAACCACCGTGATGAATTGAATCAACAATATAAGAGGCATTATATTGTATGATCTGAATTTGAATAAACGGAGGCCACTGGTAGATGCAGAATGCCAAAATTGGCCATGAATCGATGTTAGATCTTTGAGAACTGGTTTAAAAAAGATTGTACCGATTAATAGAAAACGGTAAACCGGTCTGGAAGTGCGTAGTCTCATAACGACGGAGCAGCAAAAACTTCAGAGGGTGCATCCGATGTCGTATGGAAGTGATTTTGGGGTCGTTAGAATCTTCTCTACGAGACTCTTCTGATGGTATACTGTATGATGAATTTGGGTTGATATTAAATCCCGTAAGAGTCAACGAAGTTAACAGCAATAGTGGGACTGTCGGCGACGCGTGAAGACGCGTTCAAAATTCGATTGCAGTGATTTTGATGGCATTGAAATCGCATCTTCAAGAAGAAGATGATGATATAATGAAAGTTGATATTGAAGTGATAGTAAGGCCTATCACCGTCAACAAGTTTCGCGAACCTGTGGTTGTTTGAGGAGGCACGTAGAGGCACATGAGAACCCTGATGGCGATGATTTTGGTGTCGGTGAACTCATTTTGATGAAATGAGTCTAAGGAGAAAAGACATCGTGTTGCGCTAGCTTTTGTCAGGTTACGGTGATGATGCGATGTTGGGGTGTTAAATGATTAAAACAAGATGGGAAGCGATTCGATAGAAGAATTACACGATTAGGATTAGAAAAAAATTAGTATGAATAGGGCCAAGAAGAATTAGATTTTGATATCATGTTAGAATAATTAAGAGATGGAATAAAGAACATAAAGCAATCGTATTGATACTAATACTTCGAGTGATCAAAATGTGGTTTGGGGTCCAGATTTTTCCAAACGGGGTCTAATGGCCGCGAAAATTGGAAAAACCACTATCTCGAACATTAGGACGTGTTGAAAAAATAGAAATTAATTAGGATAGAAAGTTTATGAGTTGTGTGAAAAATTAGAAATCTAACATTTAAACTTATAAAATGGGGTTTGGGGTCTGGATTTTCCAAACAAAGTCCGATGGCTACAAAACATGATGGAGAACACTATCCCAGCCATGGGGACTTGTAAAAAAGACAAAAAATACAAAACTTGATTAGGATAGATGGTTTGTGAGTTCTGTAAAGATTTAAAAATCTGACACTTTTTAAAATGGGGTTCGGGATCTAGAGTTTTCAAACAGGGCTTGATGATCACAAAACGTGAGGCCGGGCATCATTTCGACCATTTGGATTTGTGTAAAAAAAACATATTTTGATTAGGATAGATGGTTTGCAAGTTGTGCAAAAATTTATAAATCTAACACTTCAACTTATAAAAATGGGGTTTAGGGTCCAAAATTTCCAAACAAGGCTTGATGGCGCTTAACTTGAGAGAGAGAGCCATCCAGGCTATTGGAATGTGTGGAAAAAATGAAACTTGATTAGTATAATAGGTTTGTGGGTTGTGTCAAAATTTGAAAATCTGACACTCAATCTTATAAAAATGGGGTTCGAGGCCTGGATTTTCCAAACAAGGCCTAATCGCCACAAAACTTCAGAGCAAGCGCAATCATGGCCATTTAGACATGCGGAAAAAAATTGAACTTAATTAGGATAGACGGTTTGTGGTTTGTGAAAAAAAATAGAAATTAACACTTCGACTTATAAAAAAGGAGTTTGGGTCTAGATTTTCCAAACGGGGCCCGATGGTCACGAAACTTGAGGGAGACCGCCGTCATGGCCATTGGGGTGTGTGTGAAAAATGGAACTCTATTAGGATATTCAGTTTGTGAGTTATGTAAAAATTTAGAATTAGTAAACTAAAGTTATAAAAATGTTGTCCGGGGTCCGAATTTTCCAAACGGGGCCTCATGGCCGAAAAACTTGAGGGAGAGAACAATCTTGACCATTGGGACGTGTGGAAAAAATATAATTTAATTAGGTTATACCATTTGTGAGTTCTACGAAAATTTAGAAATTAGAAACTTAAAGTTAATTTACCTTATTTGGTAGAATTTGTCATCTCGTATATGTATAATAATATTTTTCGTATATTTACAGGGACATAATGACATTTCGCTGTCTTAACTTCGAGCTGTAGTTTTTTCTTTCGTCTTAGACACTTTTCATTTTTATGTATAATTTTTCTATTATATTGTTGTATTCACACAAATATATATGATTTTATATAATTTACTATATTGTTGAATTTATATGCACATATGTAATAAAAGAAAATGATAGAATTTTTCAAAAGAAATACTAAAATTACAATTATATTGTTTACAATAGAATTATTAATTTTTATTTTTATTTTTATTTTTATTTTAAAATATATGTAGACAAAATAGTAAATTATATAAATAATTTATTTTTTTCATTTTATTTTTCTTTTCCAACTAAATATAAAATTTTATATCCTCTTTCTTTTACATCATTTTAATCAAAACAATACTAAAAAAATATAATTGATTTTCATAATTGATAAAAATAGTATTTTTTTTTTTATTTTCTTCTACTTTTTCATCCTTCATCCTTAGAATACCTTGGAGTATCTGTCTGGAACGCCATCATCTTTCTCGAATGTTTATCCCCAAAAAAATTAAAAATATCAAAGTATTAAAATTGAAATGAAATGAAATGATCCCGTGGCTCCAACGGGCCCACTACCAGCCTATTGAGTCAAACTCACCCACCATATTCAGAATAATCTTGTTTGCCCCTCTCCATTTCTTCCGCTGCCTTTCGAATTTCGATTGAGTTGAGCGAGCCCACAATGGAGAACTACTCCTACTCCTCTTATCCAGATTCCGGCAACTCATCGCCGCGTTCCAGGGAAATTGACTGCGAAAACGCGTCGTGGGACGAGCAACCGTCGAACTACAAGGTCAAGTTCATGTGCAGCTATGGCGGCAAAATCCATCCCCGTCCTCATGACAACAAACTCACATACGTCGGCGGCGACACCAAGATCTTATCCGTCGATCGGAACATCAGGTTTTCGGGGTTTATATCAAAACTATCTTCTCTATGCGATGCCGAAGTTTTTTTCAAGTATCAGTTGCCGGGGGAAGATCTCGACGCGTTGATTTCGGTCACCAACGATGAGGATTTGGAGCACATGATGCTCGAGTACGACAGGGTTTATCGCGCTTCGGCGAGGCCAGTGAGGCTGAGACTGTTTCTGTTCCCATTGAACCCTCCGACATCGAGTAATTTTGGGTCTGATGAGACCAAGTCGGAGAGACGGTGGTTTGTCGACGCCTTGAATTCCGCGCAGATCCAAAATCCGGATGATTCTTCTTCGCCTGCGGCGGTGGCGTCAGCTACCAATCCAGACTTTCTATTTGGTTTTGATAAAGGTCACTTCCCGCCGGCGAAGTTGCAAGATACGCCGCCGCAACCACCACAGACGGTTCCAGAGATGTTTTCTACAGAAATTCACGCTGGATCGGATTACGGATCGGAGGATCCGCGTGTTATCGGAGAACATCAAATATCCCCCACGGAGATTCAGCGACAGATTCAGGAAATGCAGAGATTGCAAATTTCTAATCGCGAACAAGCTATGTATCACAGCAAGGTTGAAGACACAAATTCTAGGTTTTATTCCGGAGAGTATTATGGTCAGCGAGCTCCAGAGGAAGCCCCACCGGGGCAACAGACTATGCCCGTGACAATTCCTGGACCTTACTGGCCGGAAAAACCTATGACTGGTGGATCTTACCCTATGGCAGCTGTTGGAAATGAACCTCCAGTTTACCTGATTTCAACGCCAGCGGGAGTATATCACCCTCCGACACCTCGACCCGTAACTGGCCAAGTTGGCCAGGCCTTCTACGGGATGCAGAGGATGGCTCCGGAGGTTTACAGAGATCAGCCAACCTACAACACGGTCCCACCGCCATCCATTCAGCAGCCGAAATTCGGAGTTTACTCGGAGCCCATAGGGATGGTACGGAAGTTTGCGGGTGGCGCTGCTGGTGTGACAGAACCGGGGTATGCACAGGTTAGCTACGACGGCGCTGGGCGTCAGGTGTTCTATACTGCGCCGGGAAGCATAGTGCCGCCGTATCAGCCGGTTTCAGCAGTGGTGGATGCCAGGCAAGGCCATGGCGCCTTGAATCAAGAAGGTAAAGTGGTTACCATTGCCAAGGGTAACTCAAATTCTTCCGCATGATATCTTTTGTTATATTTTATCTTCTATGTCGGAAGATGAAGGAT
This sequence comes from Eucommia ulmoides, assembly GCA_016647705.1. Classification (NCBI taxonomy): domain Eukaryota; kingdom Viridiplantae; phylum Streptophyta; class Magnoliopsida; order Garryales; family Eucommiaceae; genus Eucommia; species Eucommia ulmoides. The sequence continues at coordinate 36,409,877 of CM028334.1, read as the reverse complement.
TGTGATATATTATAATAAGTGTATATGTGATGGTTTTTTTTTTTTTTCGATACTCTGAGAAATGAACTAGGTATCCACTAGGGGTGTGTAGCCTGAACGTAAGTGTATATGTGATTGTTGTTGGGTTTGTGTTGTTTGTATGAACGTAATATTTTATTGTTCACTCGATGCATTTCTGCAATTATGCTTTGCAATTATGCTTTGGGATTTAACATCATCCACTATTTTGATCCAATTGATTTTTTTTTTTCTTTTTGCCTCCAATTGGATTTAACAAGTAAGATCCAATTGAAGGGCAAGTTTTTGGTATGTTATTTATTTTTTTATTTTTTTAAGTTTTATAGTGAGGTGTTGTCCTTGCCACTCACGTGCATCTCAAATAATCATCTCTTCGGATGAAATTAAGTGAATGCATTCTCTCACATTGTTTTGGTACATCTAATAGAAAGACCTAAAATTGGAAAACTTCCATTGCAATGAAGGAGAGCTCAGAATCGGTCATCTCTTCACTCTCATTGATTCCTAGCTGAAGCCCTACCACAATCGATCCGGTTCTTCCCCAATTTGTTATCTGAAGTTGTACCTCCAACAATGACCTGGTTCTCCCACATCTATCCACTGTTACAAATAAAAATCCATGACTCAAAATCTATCATCATCAAGAAGCTGCCGTTTCAAATTGATCCACCATGCCGCTTCGCTCGCCAGTTATAAATGCAAATATCATACATGCATTCCAATTTTCTACTCCAACAATCTGATGCTCACTGCTATGATCGTAGTAACTTGCGGACCCTTCATCAATTGGCATTTATTTCGTCCTCCATTAATGGGTCTTCAAGGCATCAATGATTTGGTCGTTGTTTCAGATTTAGTTGCTATTGATTTGTTTCTTTCCGCCATGAAAGGTAACGGCCAATTTACCACTTTCTAGGGTTATACATGCACCCTTCTTTCAATATATATATATATATCGTTTCTGCAATTTTTGTTTATCACCCAAACTCTCTCCCAAATCTGTCAATTATTTAATTATTTTCTCCACCCTTCTCTATCTGCTGAAAGATATTCTAATTTACAAACACACAAATCAACAAATTCTCCTCAATTGCAAAAAACAGTCCAAGTGGGGTGTGGCATTTGTTCACTGACAAAGAGTCCAACAGGTAGCGTGTACACTTGGTTGAGTTATATTTTTGTTTCTGATAATTTTTTTCAATTTTTTTTTTCGTTTATCTAGGATTACCCAAATTCTCATGTGCGTACTGTGGAATGTTGTCTCCTTGAACTAAATGCTAGAGTCAATCTCCATAATAATAAAATAATCAAGTAATAGATGTTTTCCAAGCTCTGCTTTTTGGTGACTTCCATTATACATACACTTTGCTTCCTGTATTTTAATTGCATGCAATTAATTTTGTAAAGAATTCTCCACATAGGTGTTCTATTCATTTGATTTGATTGGGTTTGATACCTCACTATGGGAAAACATAATCATCCTTATTTCGCGATGTCTATTATATGACATTGATCGCTCAATCATAGGATGGTACCTTTTCACACCCAAAGCAAAGTGTAGAGTTCACTTTTCTTGATTTTTTGGATTGAATTTGTTGGAAATGGAGAAATGAGAGTGTTTTTGTTAGATGAGGTCCTGCCAATGTAAAGAGAGGTATTGATGAAGATTTTTTTGGTTGATGGGAATACGATTTGTAGCTAATTTATCAAAAAGCGAGGTTGAAATTTTTTAAATTTTTGTCATTAATCAACTTTGAACCATGAGAATTTCAACTCTATGCATGTTCCAACACCTCAGTAATAATTTTTTAAGGAGGACTGACAATTCATTGAGTAATGCCAACTTCAAACACCATGATCGCATGAATAATTCTACCTTCACAAGCATTATACCACCACCTCACTACTGTTTGCTCTTTTGCTTTGGTCTTGCAATGAGATTTTATCCATCTATCAGTGCATCATTTTCCCTTATTATTTTTGTTTTCCCAGTGAACTACTCAAGATGAGTGAATTGGATAGTAATACAAATTTAAATCTTTAAACATTTAATTAATCAAATAATCAATTTTATCTTAAATCAACTATTATCTTGTTACGCCGCGGATAAGTGTTTAAACTACGTGCACAATCAAACAAAATGTAAACAATGTAGAACACAAAGATATATCCTGGTTCACTAAACTACTCTTGGCTAATTCAGTCCCCTGAGCTCCATGGAGATTCGCACCTATTAAAACCCAGATTCCTTTAAAGGTAGAAACCAAACCCTTACAATGATTCTTTTCACAAATTTAGAACCAACCTTTACAATTCCCTTTTCACAGGCTAATGAAGAACCTTATATTTTTTTCAGCCTAAATACTAATCTAATTCTATTACAAGAAGAATCACAATCTCATCCTTTTACCAGGCTGAGAATCAAACCTCACAAACACTTCAGGTATCATTTACACCGGTAAGAATGGAACATTTACAATTCACTCAAAAAACGAACTCTATTTAGGAAGAATTCACACTTAATTCTTTTTTTAAGGAAAAAAAATAACTTAACTTTTTTATCCACTAGGCAAAAATTGAACCTCAATTTTTATTTTTATTTTTCGGAAAAAATTGAAACCCAGCTACCCTAATTAGATACAACCCAATTGTATCCAATTTGTACAAACTCATCAATTACAAAAAATATTGAGTTTCTTCCCACTCGGAGTTTCTATCACCTCAAACTAATTAAACTCAATTAATATCCCGATAATTACTACGTGATATAATTAAGTGAGGAATTCAATATCTGATTATAATATGTATGGGTAGCACATAATTAAACACGTAATCAGATAATCACAAAATCGTTTTAAAAATAATTTTTTATGCTTTTTAAAGTTCAAAAATGATTTTACTAAGTTCTTATCAAACAAGAAAATAATAATATAATTTTACAATAAAGAATAATAGTTAGGAAATATCTCACCAGGAAAACACCGAAAACTTGGAATCAGAATAGCAAGACAGTACAGATCGGTGACGCTAACTCAATTGGCATTTTAACTCAAGAACTTTGCAAACAAATGATCTCACAAATAATCTCTCGAATATATCTCACAATAACAATTTTTAGAAATCTCAAAAACTTTGATAGTTCTTGATTAATGTGTTATTTTGATATGAAATTCGCTGGTCTATTTAAACTATTTTGAAATAGGTCATTTAACGGCTAGTTTCCTCAAGATATGATATTTAAATGCCCCTATAGATACTATATATCATAACCATTCATTCCTGGTATAATTCACTCAAATATGACTTTAAAATCTTTCAATTAAGTCCTCAAATTAATTCTCAATTTCAAATCGAATAGATAGGAAGTATTAAATGTACCAAATTGAGAAACACTTCAATTTTATGTACCATACCTATAGGGATATCAAAATAAGTGTGATATATCTCAAATATATTCAAATCCCAAGAATATATAAATCAGATATGCAAACAATGGCTAGTATTTGAATTAATCCTTAAAATTCTCGAAATTTTAACCAGACCGTCCGTTGACCGATCATCACACCATCAGTCGACAGATCGATACAGGTTACAAGCCAAGTCATTTCTCAGACAGCGATCGGTTGACCGATCCCCCAAGGGGCAGTTGACTGATCGCTCCAGGAAGCATTTCCAGATCATTTTTAAGCCCTGGTCGGTTGACCGATCCCCTAGATCGGTTGACTAATTGATATAGAGAGTTTCACTTCGGTCCATCAGTTGATCGATCTCCCCTAGTCAGTTGATCACTTGATTCAGAGACTTCCCAATTTCCAACCTATACCCATTGGTTGATTGACCTTTCACGCGTCGGTTAACCGATCATTGCTGGAACATTCTTTCCTCAAATTATTTCAACCCTAAGCTTAGATGTTTTAATCCTTTAATCGATTTCTTTTCTCGGTTAACTCAATTGACTCTAATATTCAATTTTAAACATTAATCTTACTTAGGTCAATTTTTATTTTTTAATTTCACATTGGAGCAAATAATTTAACACTAATTAGGATCTTAATTTCATCAAATTAAGCACACATATATATAACTCATTAATTTTTGTCGTGTGTGATCCTAATCGGGATACATTAAGAGTAAAAGAGATTTGAATTGTTTTTACTTAATTTCTTCAGAATCTTCAACACTCTTAATCTATTTAATGTCCATCTCTGTATCTTCAATAATTATTTCATGCTTTGTGTTGATCCCAAAATTTTGATGGAAAATTAAGTGTTGATATTTTTTATAGAACTAACAAGTTTATTGTGTATTTCAGTGTAAAAGTTTCATTGTTGATGTTATCATGAAGTAATTGGTAAAGATGCTAAGGATGCAAAGAGATAGACTTTAAGAGATTGAAGATTCTGAAGAATCTAGGTAAAAACAACTCAAGTCATATTTTACTCTTAATATATCCTGATTTGAATCATACACGACAAAAAAATGATTTATATTTATGTGTATTTTTATTAGGATTTCAATTAGTTCACATATTTACTTCAATATGAAATTGAAAAAGAAAAATTGACCTAAGAAAGATTAGTGTTTAAAATTGATTAATAGTGTCAATTAAGTTAACCGAGAAACTAAATAGGTTAAAGGGCTGAAAACGTTGAAGATTGGAGTTGAAATATAATTGGGAATGAGTGATCCAGCACTGATAAGTTAATCAATCACAAGAAGATCGATCAGCCAACGGGCAATGGCTGGAAATTGAACAAGTCTCTAAATCGATTGGTCAATCGACCAAGAGAGATTGTTCAACCGATGGTTGAGAAGTGAACTCTCTGAATTGATTAGTTAACCGATCGTTAATGATCGGTCAACCAACTAGGGCCGAAAAAATGACTTGGAGAGCATCCTGAATCGATCGGTCAACTGACCAGCGTATGAAAATGTCTTGGGATACAACCTGAACGATCGGTCAACCAATGGTGGATTGGTCAGTCAACCGACTGGGTAGTTTCAGTGTTTGAGGATTTTCGGGTTCTGATCCAAAACTAGCCGTTACTAGCCTTTTTTTGGCTGATATCTTGGAGATATTCTAGGGATTTGAACATATTATAGATATATCATTCTTATTTACATATCTTTATAGATATGGTACACTTATTTTAAGTGTTTCTTAATTTAGTCTATTTAATACTTCCTATCCTTTTGATTTGAGAATGTGAAATAATTTGAGGACTAAATTGAATGATTTAAAAGTCATATTTAAGTGAATTGAACCAAGATTGAGTAATATTGATATATGGGATCTATATGAGTATTTAAATGTCATATCTTGTGGGAACTAGTCGTTAGAGGACCTATTTCTAATATATTTAAATAGACATGCATTTTTCACATATCAATACATCATTCTATCAACAACTTTCAGTTTGTGTGCTTTATAAGAGTTGTTATTGTGAGATCATTACTAAGAAAAGTTCTTGAGAATAAGTGCTGATTATTTTGGTATCACCGATCTAAGTTTTGTTGCGATTTAATTTTCATTCTTTTAATGATATCCGAGTGAGATTGTTCCAAGCTTTATTTTTTATTGTGATTATATATTATTCTTCTTGCTTGGATTTTAGATTGTTTGAAATCATTTTTAAACCTTAAAGTGCATAAAAATTATTTTAAAATAATTTTTGTGGTAACCTGATTACGTACTTGATTCTGTGCTACCCGCTTATTTTATAATCAGATTTTAAATTTCTCACTTAATTCTATCACTAGTATTTATCAGAACGTTAATTGAGTTTAAATAGATTTGAAGTGGTAGAAGCTCTGAGTGAGAATAAACTTATCGATTTTTGTAATTGGTGAGTTTTATGCAGATTAGATACTGTTGGAAGTATCTAGTCAGGGGTAACTGGGTTTCAATATCTTCTTATAAAGAGGTTGAGGTTTAATCTTTACCTAGAGTATAAAAAAGTTAGGTTACTATTTTCTGTGAAAAGGGATAGGCATGATTCTTCTTGATTAGAATTAATTGAGTGTGATTTGTAACAGTTCCATCCTTACCGGTGAAAATGATACTTGAAGTGATTTTAGTGAGGTTTGATTCTTAACCTAGATATAAAAGAATTAGGTTAATCTTTAGTTTGTTAAAAAGATATAGGTTATTCTTTAGCCTGCGAAAAGAAAATTGTAAAGGTTGATTTTGAGCCTGTAAAAGAATCATTGTATAAAGGTTTGATTCCTACCCGTTTAAAGGAATCTTAGTGGTTTAGTGGATGCAAATCTTCATGGGGCTCGGAGGACTGGATTAGCCAAGAGTAGCTTGGTGAATTAGGATATATTGAGATGTTCTGCATTGTTGCTTTATTTATTTATTGTTGTTTGGGTGTGTACCTAGAGCCAATTACACTTATTCACTGCTATATAAAGATAATAATTAATTTATGATTAAATTATTTATTTGAAAATTTAAGTTTTGAAAGATAATTATTTATTTTAATTTTTATAACTACTCAATTCACCTCCTCTCTTGGGTAGATCACTAGGCCAACAATTTGATCTTTAATGGAACTCTTAAATTGAAACACTTAATAAATACGTTAGTTCCACTAAAAATATCAATCATTAATTATCCATCAAAAACTCAAGATTAACAATCTCCCTTTTTTTTATGATAAAAATTAACTTTGATGTTTTCTTCAAAACAAGAATGTAACCACACTCCGCCTAAATCCGAGGACGGATTTTTTAACTCGTTTTAGCATAATCATGAAGAGAATTCAATAAATTTATCAGATATTCAACAAAGCACAAAATATGATCAATTCCACGATTAAAATATTCAATAAAGCATAACATAATCATTTCAACAAAGTTCTCCCCCTTTATCAGTACAATACTTAGGTGAACAAATTATAAACATTAACTTACTCGTTTTAAGCGCAATTATGATTTCACTTTTATATATTCCCCTTTGTCAGTTAAATTAATTCAATAACTATCAAATATATTTTCCCCCTTTGTCATCTCAAAAAGTGGAGAAGAGGAACCAAAAACATCATTTTAGGCATGCAATCTCCCTCTATATAAGTATAAACAAGCTAATTCATACTTAGGAGAATAAACCTAAGACAATAAAAAATATTGTAGCATGAAATCATATATGATTTGCTAATGATACCAATTAATGTCTTTCCTGTAGATATAATCAAGAAATATGTAATCTTTAATGCACTAGGACATGAAGCATATTTCAATTATAATTTATGAAATTGTCAATCATAAATCTAATGCATGCTTTATCACGATTATGATCAATACTTAGAATTTAAATCATATGAATGCATTAGATAATTCATTTAATATTTAAATAACCGCAACATTTCAAATAAATCAAGATATCATGCATTTTAACACACTAACTTAATTCAATGATGAACAAGTCATGGATTGATATAACATATTTCGCATATTTTTAAACATGACTTATACTAGATCTCATATAATATAGCATAAAAATATCACATATAAATATGTAAGTTTATTTGATTATCATATAATAATTCTAAGACAACTTGAGAATACGTAAAACAGCACAAGTCATATAATTCTAGGAATAATTTGTTCTTGCAAATAGATGTTTATTTGATAACCTATAAGAATCACCTCAAAGAGTTCCAAGGTGGTACCCAATCTAAGTGGGTCTGATCTTGTTAATCGGTACAATTTTAGTTCCTTTAGGAAACGAAACTTATTTGCATTTAGATACTTTAGAAAAAATTCTACGAATAGTATGCCCCACAACATTACATTAAAAATATCTAACATGATCCCTAGTTTCATAAAAGAATTCATGGAAACAATTTTGTTTAAGGTTTTTCTGAAACCCAATACCAGTTTTATCAAAGATACCTCGTGAACTTCCCAAAAGAATTTTCAAATTATTCTCACCGCCGGTGAATTTGAGAATTATTGAATGTAAATCTGACATCTTGGATTTCAATTCAATGTTTTTAGATTCATAATCCATCACTTACTTGTTTAATATGTTAATTGTACCTTGAAGGGTATTCATTTTTTAACTCTGATTTTTATAATCATGAGTTAGTTCTTGATAAATATCAAATAAATCATCGAAATCTAAAGGACAATAACTAGAACATTTAGGTACGTCAACTCTAGTGGCCATCAAAGCAAGCATAAATGAATCATCATTGCTCCTACTCGACTCTGAGTCATCCTAGGTGACTTTCGTTGACGTCTTCATACTCTTCTTCACCTTCTTCTTTTCCTTTCTCTTTTTCTCATTTTCCTTCTCTGACTCGGGACATTCGGATTGAAAATGACCGGTCTTGTGACAATTTAAGCATTCCACATTACTCATGTTGAAATTTCTCTTTCCCCGGAATGTTCGTCAAGTCATTTTTCTGAAATTCTTCGTGAGAAGCACCACATCCTTTTCTTGCTCACTGTCAAGACTGATATCATCATTATTATCCTCTTCCTTATTTCTTTGAAATTTGAATGCCAATGACTTCTTTTTTATATTTCCCCCATCATCCTTATATCCTCGAATAGTCATCTCATTTATCATTAGGTTGCCGATGAAGTCATTAATTTCATACTTCACAAGATCCTTTACTTCCTCAATCGCAGTCACCTTTGGCTCCCATACTTTAGTTAATGATCTCAATATCTTTTTAACTTTATCCTCTGTAGTGTAGGGCTTTCCGAGTTGATTCACATGGTTGTAGATAATGTTGAATCTTGTGTACATCTCTTGAATCGATTCTGCTTCACCCATTCTGAATAGTTCGAATTGACGGATTAAGCATTGATCTTTTACTGTTTCACCTGATTAGTCCCTTCGTAGGTGATTTGCAATTTGTCCCATATTTCTTTTGTCGATGCACAGCTTGAAACCTTGGAATATTTGTTAGCATCTAAAGAACAAAACAAAATATTAATAGTTTGAGAGTTAATAAAAAGTTTATGTTTGTCAGAAGTGGTCAACTGCTAATTTTTCTTGGTAATTCCATTTTCCATAGGAACAAATAGACAATCCTCAATAGTTAGCCACACATCATAATTTGTGGCCTGAAGGAATGCAATCATTTTATCCTTCCGGAATACACAATTTTCACTTGCAAAAAAAATTGGTCAGTGCATAGACTACCCTCACCTAGTGTGTCTATCGGGTACGCCATGTGATATTTGTTAACTAATGTTTTAAGTGGAGCTAAACCAATTCTGATACTAATTGTTGGCCCAGTGAAATACTCAAGAAAATGGTGAATTGGGTAGTAATAAAAAATTTAAACAAATTTAAATTTTTAAACACTTAATTAATCAAATAGTCAATTTTATCCAAAATTAATTATTATCTTGTTATACAACGAATATGTGTTTAAACTACATGCACAACCAAACAAAATGTAAACAATGCAGAACACAAAGATATATCCTAATTCACCAAACTACTCTTGGCTAATCCAGTCCCCTAAGATCCATGGAGATTCACACCCACTAAAATCTAGATCCCTTTAAAGGTAGGAACCAAATCCTTATAATGATTCTTTTCACAGACTCAAAACTAACCTTTACAATTCTTTTTTCACAGGTTAAGCAAGAACTATATCTTTTTGCAGGTTCTATTACAAGAAGAATCACAACCTAATCTTTTTACCAAGCTAAGAATCAAACCTCACAAACACTCTAAGTATCATTTTCACCAGTAAGAATTGAATGGTTACAATTCACTCAAAAAATGAACTCTATTCAGGAAGAATTCACACCTAATTCTTTTCAAAGGAAAATAATAACCTAACATTTTATCCACTAGGTAAAAGAATATATGAATCAGATATGCCAAAAAATGGCTAGTTAATGGCTAGTATTTGAATTAATCTTTCAAATCCTCGAAATTCTAACTAGACAATTGGTTGACTGATCATTAGACTATCAGTCGACCAATCGATACAGGTTAAAGCCAATCTATTTCTCAAATAGCGATTGGTTGACCGATCCCACAAGGGTCGGTTGACTGATCGATTTAGGAAGCATTTTTAGAACATTTTAAAGCCATGGTCGGTTGACCAATCGATACAGAGAGTTTCACTTTGGTCCATTAGTTGAACGATCTCTCCTGGTCAATTGACCGATCAATTCAGAGACTTCCCAATTTCCAGTCTACACCTGTCGGTTGCCCGACCTTTTACCCGTCAGTTGGCCAATCATTGCTAAAACATTCATTCCTCAAATTATTTCAACTCCAAACTTCAATGTTTTAATTCTTTAATCGTTTTTTTTTTCTCAGTTAACTCAATTTACACTAATATTCAATTTTAAACACTAATCTTACTTAGGTCAATTTTCATTTTTCAATTTCACATTAGAGCAAATAATTTAACACTAATTAGGATCTTAATTTCATCAAATTAAGCACACATAAATATAATTCATTAATTTGTGTTATGTGTGATCCTAATCGGGATACATTAAAAGTAAAAGAGGTTTGAATTGTTTTCACTTAATTTCTTCAAAATTTTCAACAATCTTCATATCTTTAATGTCCATCTCTATATCTTAATAATTACTTCATGATTTGATCTTTAATGGAACTCTTAAATTGAAACATTCAACAAACACGTTAGTTCTACCAAAAATATCAATTCTTAATTGTTCATAAATCTTGGAATCAACAATTTTCTTTGTACCAGTAAAAGTGATTTGTCTTGTCCAATCAAGTCTAAAAGACTTTGGTGAGCAAAGATTACACTTTCAATCGAAGTTAATCACGTTGGTCCTTTCCATATAACACAATATTTGGTAGATAAATAATACTTTTTTTTATTTGGAAGATAAACGACTGAGGCTAACTTTGGGCCACTAGATTGCATATGGTCTTACGTAAAGGAAGCTGAAGATACACGTACATGCACGCATTCACACATCTTATTTTTTCCTCCCTAATTTTCATGGAAAACAAGTTGTCCTCCGTCAACCATTTTTCTGTAGCTTTCTCGCCTTTCTTCTAATCAACAACGATCAATCACTCTCTTTTTGCACATCATTTTCTGTATTATCTATGTTCTAGTTCTGTATTTTTTTTTCTATTTCAATCTTGTTGTTCAGTTCCCTAAATCCTAAACGTGAATACTCCATGAAAATTTTAGAGAGTGAGGTATGCTTGGCTTGCTTTCGTTGGAGGAAATGCGCAAGCTGATCATTTTTCTTTATGTTTCATAAAATCATTTACTGATATTGACATTAAATTGATAGAGAAGAAATTAGCTGCAAGTTTTGACTATTCAAAAAGCTTGGGATTTTATGTGAAAAATTACTTATTTCGTTGATGTAGTGTTTCTTTTATCTTTAGTAGTCTTTCTTATTCCAACCTTTCCATTTTTATTTTTATTTTGTATATACACTTAATTTTTAAGCTATGAATGCACTAAAGACATTCCAACTTTGGCAATTCATTTTTTCTTCTTTATTGGTTAATGGAGTTTGTTGCAATGTCTGGATTCTATTCTACTGATAAAAATCATGTGTAGAGGGGTTTGACTTAAACTGGATGCTCTAGGCTTCCAGAAATTTAGGAACTTGAGAAAGTCAATCCATTCATTGCTTTGGTTCTTTATGTCAATGTAATAATGGGCTTGACCCACGTGGCCCATTGGGATAAAATCCTAACTCCTATTTCCCTTATAAATACATGTGTATAACATTGTACTCTTTGTATTATTCTCATATTCTCAATACATGATTCGCTCCCCATTTCTCAATTATCTTAACATGGTATCAAATGCAAGTCTTTCTTGGACCTGGTCTCAATAAATTTTTCGCAACCCTAACGCTTCTACCGCTACCGCAACCGCCCTTATTCTTCCAAGGCTTTCGTCACTACTGTAGGCTTCGTCCCTTCTCCGGTATCAATAAACACCATACCGCAGTCCTTGTCTTGCAAAGACGAACACAATGCCACCAAAATCAAAGCAATCGGAGTCCAAGCGTGCTCTCACACGCCTCTAACAGCCCTTAGTACCACCACCCTTCGAAGTCTAAGATTTTGGGCTCTAACTCCTCAATTAGGGCTCTAAATTCACCTCACGATATACCATTGGAATCGTCTCTCCGAGACGATTCAAACCAACTAAACAACACAGACGTTCAGAGCCGCACGGGCCCTCACGCACAGTGCGTAGATTGCGTCGTCGTTGTGCCCTTAGATTCATGCGCCTGTTGTCGTTCTCACTACCACGTCAACCCTAGCTGCCTATTCAGTGCTAAGTCAGCGCCACACCATCACCACGTCAGAGCCACACCATTACACGTCAGCACCACCTCAGCATTAACGTTCTACATTAGCATTGACCTTCTGCCATGTCAGTGTTGACTACCACGTCAGCGCGCTGCTGTCTCCTCAACCCCTACCACATTATCAGTACTTCTTTATCCCGGTTCAAGCTTTTGTTGACCAATTTTCTGCAAACTTGGACCGGTTCTGAGGTTTTTTTTATGTTCTGAATCTATTTTCGGCCTCCGTTTTCTGATTAGGTAATTGCATAATACACTTCCTCCTTTATTTGAGTGTTATCTACGCTAGTTCACCTTTTCTTTTACTCCTATGGCTGAATCTGATGCACCTCGGGCTATCACTACTATCTTGAATAAAACTAATTATGTAGTATGGGCTCAAGATATGTCTAGTTTTCTCTGTGGACGACGATTGTGGCATTTCGTGACTTGAGATATCACTGCACCTGAGTAGACAAACAATGAAGATAAGGCCAAATACATTGATCGTCTAGAGGACTGGGATAGTAAAAATCACCAGATTCTTACATGGTTTCGTGCTACTATCATTCTATAGATCAAACTTCAATTTGGTACAATCCAGAAAACCAAGAAGCTTGGGATCTTTTCTAGAACCGCTATACCATGGCAGACATCTCGAATCCGTATCGCCTTCTCTCTACCCTCCATAGCATGCGCCAGGAACCTGGGCAAACTATCAATAGTTTTCTATGCCAAATAACTGTCATGTGGGATCAGCTGGCTATCATTGAGCCCACTTGGGAATGCACAAAAGACGCTACCTTCATGCCAAATACCGAACAGAGACACGCATTATGAAATTCCTTATGTGCTTAATGGAAGAATTTGAGCCTGTACGAGCTTCAATCCTCTACCGAGGCACGCTATCTTCTCTAAACAATGTCCTTTCTGATCTACTCAGTAAGGAAACACGTCTTACGACACTACAAAGCTCACATACAGATGTTGCCCTAGCAACGCCAGTTGCTCCTACAACACCAGTTACTCTTGTAACACCAGAAGGGATGCTGAAGCCATCCCAAAAGCCATTATACTATAAGTATTATTATTCACAAGGGCATGAATTGCTTAAATTTCCTTCTCGCCTGTGTAAGGTCTGCGGAGAACCAAGTCACTATCTTACAGACTACCCAAAACTTTAATCTGAAAATTAGTCAAATAGGAACCAATATTGCTCTTGAGGCTCTCGCAGTCGATCCTATTTCAAGCCAAAGAATGTTGCTGCTGTAGCCACTGATGTTACACCAACTTTATCCAGCTCTCCACAGGATTGGAGTGGTTTCTACATCGCGCTTACTGAGACTCTAAATAAAACTGGTAAAATATAGCCATGTCAGCTACAGCAAGTATATCTCGATGGCATTTTGATTCTGCCTGTTGCAATCACATGACATCTGATTCCTCTATCTTTTCTTCTAAAACCCGTGATAAGTATGCACCTACTATTCACACTGCTAATAGATCAAATATGTTGGTCAGCCATACTGGACATGTTGACAATTCTCATTTATTTCTCCCTGATACATATTTGGTCCCTAAGCTTACGCTCAACCTTATATCTGTCGGATAATTATGTGATCTTGAACTTTATTTGCATTTTTCTTCTACTGGTTATCGTGTGCAGGACCCTCAGACAGGAAAACTTCTAGGGACCGGCTGTAAAGTTGGATGCCTCTTTGAGCTCACTCACCTCCAAGTCCCATCATCATCATCACCAAACCAATCAGCCGCATCCATCCCAAGACTCTCACCCGTGGAATTGTAGCACTCTCGATTAGGTCACACTTCATTCAGTTACCTTCATTCTCTTATTTCTAGTGGTCAGTTAGGTTCTTTTCAGCATGAGTCTTTCCATTGTATTCATTGTCAACTTGCAAAATAATCAGCTTTACCTTTTAATGAGAGTCAGTCTATTTCCTTTACACCTTTTGATTTAGTACATTTTGATGTTTGGGGGCCTTCTCCTCATGCAACAATGGGTGGTGCTCGCTATTTTGTTATATTTGTGGATGACTATTCTCGATATACATGATTTTTTCTTATGAAAAATAGATCTGAATTATTTCAATTATATTCTGATTTTTCTTCTATGGTTCAAACTCAATTCTCTCGGAATATCAAAGTTTTTAGCTTAGATAATGCAATGGAATACAACGACCGTGTTTTTCTAAACCTACTTCACAAAAATGGTACTCTTCCCCACCGCTCGTGTCCTAGAACCTCCCAACAAAATGGACGAGCCGAACGCAAATATAGACACATTCTTGACACCGTTCGTACTCTACTCATTTCTTCTTCATATCCTGAGTGCTTCTAGGGTGAGGCAGCCTTAACCACAGTGTACACAATCAACCATGTTCCTTTTGCCACAATCAACCATGTTCCTTTTGCCACAATCCAAAATCAATCTCCATTTAAGCGTATTTTCAGTAAGCCTCTTGATTACTCTGAACTCAAAATCTTTGGTTGCATTTGTTTTGTTCATCTTAAACCACATGAACATAGAAAATTGGAACCAGGGGCTCATCTATATTGTTTCATTGGATATGTTATTAAACATAAGAGGTATCGGTATTGGGGTCCTATTTCTAAAACGTTTTGTATCTCTCGTCATATCATTTTTTGGGAACATCAAATATTTTATTTCTTACGATCATTTGACATGTCTACCATCCGTAACTCTAGATTCTTTAATGGTCCATCTATTGAGTTATTTCCTGAGGACCCAATTTCAGGTACTGTCGGGTCCACCTTTGACCCACCAGTTGATTTCATCCCTCTAGATCCAACTCCAGCTCTAGAGCCGCCAACTGACCTCACCCCACTGACTCAATCGGCCATCCCTAAGGATATTCCTATGTCTAGTGAGTTTGCACCGACTTCCTCTGAGGGTCATCCACCAAATTACCCCTGCAGATCTACTAGGGTAACCCATCACCCCTTTCATCTCCATGATTTCCATTGTTTTTCTATTATACTTCATCTGCATGAGCCTCAATCCTATAAGGAGGCTAGTATCAATCCTCTTTGGCAAAAAATAGTGGCCAAAGAACTTCAGGCCAAAACTCATACTTGAGATATCGTGAATCTGCCTCCTGGAAAACTTCCTATTAGGTGCAAATGGGTGTTTAAGATCAAAACGTATTCTGCTGGCTCGGTTGATCGATATAAATCCCGACTTGTTGCCAAGGGCTTTGCTCAGGAATATAGTATTGACTATTAAGAGACCTTTGCTCTAGTGGCGAGACTCACATATGTTTGTACACTTCTTGTTGTTGCCACCATTCGAAAGTGGACTCTTTTTCCAATGGATGTCAAAAATGCATTTCTCAATGGTGACCTACTTGAGGAAATCTATATGCATCCACCTCCCAGCCTTGTTACCCTTCGAAATAAAGTTTGTCGTCTTCGTCGTGCTCTATATGGATTGAAACAAGCTCCACGTACCTGGTTCGCCAAATTTAGTACTACTATTCATCAGTTTGGGTTCACATCTAGTGATCATGATTCGGCTCTATTTATTCACCACACTGCCAACGGTATTATCCTTCTTTTACTGTATATGGATGATATGGTTATTACTGGAGATGATCTATGTGGCATTTCTGAACTCAAATAGTTTCTCATTGGCCAATTCGAGATGAAAGATCTTGACGTACTCACCTATTTTCTTGGCCTTGAAGTCTCATCCGGTTCAGATGGATATTTTCTCTCTCATGCTAAATATGTCTCTGATCTTCTTTCTAAGGTTGGGATCACTAACTTCACCACTGTCACTACTCCTCTCGAGCCAAATACCAGACTTACTCCACTCGATGGTTCACCTCTTCAGGAGGTCACTCTATATCACCAATTGGTTGGAAGTCTTGTATACTTCAATGTCACTCACCTCGACATTGCCTATGTTGTTCACTAGGTCAGCCAGTTCTTATCTGCTCCTCGGACCACTTATTACTTGATTGTTCTTCGCATCCCTCGGTATGTCATGGGTACTAGGTTTCATGGACTTCATTTTTCAATTCAGTCTGCTCCCATCTTACAAGCTTATTCTGATGCCGATTGGGTTGGTGACCCCACCGACAGACGTTCAACTACTGGTTACTATTTTTTCTTGGGTAACTCTCTTATTTCCTGGCATAGTAAGAAACAAACTGTGGTTGTTTGCTCCAGCACTAAAGCTGAATATTGTGCCATGGCTGATGCAACGTAAGAACTTCTTTGGCTTCGATAGTTACTAGCCGATATGGGTATCTCTTCTCCTACTGCTACTACCCTACACTATGACAATAGGAGTGCTATTTAGATCACTCACAATGACTTCTTCCATGAGCGTACGAAACATATCGAGACTGATTACCACTTCATCTGCCATCACATTCACCAGAATACAGTTTACCTACAATCCGTCAGTTCAACCGATCAAACTATAGACATTATCACTAAAGCTCATCTACCTGGACTCTTTCACTATTTGGTTTCCAAACTCAAGTTCACCTCTCACTTACCACCTTGAGTTTGAGGGGGTGTTAATGTAATTGTTGGCCTAGTGAGCTATCCAAGAGGAGGGTAAATTGGGTAATTTTAAAAATAACTTCAAATAATAATACTTCAAAAAATAAATAATTAATTTTATCCTAAATTAATTATTATTTGTCTATATAATAGTGAAAATATATTATCAACTAGGTGCACACCAATCAACAAAAATAAGTAATATAAAGATAGCAGCACACCAGAAATTTATACTAGTTCACTAAGCTACTCTTGGCTAATCTAGTCCTCTGAGCCCCACGGAGAGTCACACCCACTAAACTCAAGATTCCTTTAAAGGTAAGAACCAAACCCTTACAATGATTATTTTCACAGACTCAGAATCAACTTTTACAATTCCTTTTCCCAGGCTCAGGAATAACCTCTACTTTTTATAGGTTCAAGAACAACCTTTTTTTTTCCAAGCTCAACAGTAACCTCTTCTTTTTCCAGGCTCAAGAATAATCTAATTCTATTACAGGGAGAATAACAACCTAATTCTTTTTATACCTTAGGCTCAAGAATCGAAACCTTATAATCACTCCAAGTATCATTTTCCCAGGTAAGAATGGAATATTTACAAATCACTCACTAATTCAATCAAGGAAGAATTAACACCTCAATCTCTTTAGCAAAAGAGATTGAAATAGACTATTCTTTGATTAGATACTCTCAATAGTATCCAATTCGTCACTCAACTTACCAATTACAAATTGATAAGTGATTTTTTCACTCAGAACTTCTACCACCCCAAATAAATTAGAACTCAATTAATATCCCAATACTAGTGATAGAAAAGTGAGATTTTCAAAATTTGATTTTAAACAAAAATTAGGTAGCACATAATTAGATTTCTCAAGAAATTATTTCAAAAATATTTTTCAATAAAAAATCCGAAAAATAATTTCAAAGATCAAATTCTAAATAATAAATAATAGAATCAAGTAACAATTAATAACAAGTAATTTGGAATGATCTCACCAGGATTCCACCGAATAAATAATTATTAGCAATGCAACTTTAAATCGGTGATCAATAATAATTTTCTTCAATATCTCAAGACTAATTTTCAAGACAATTCTCATAAAACTCTCAATATGATAACTCTTAGAAAGCACGAGGGCTGAATAGCTCAAAATAATTAATATCTAATTTCTTTTTGAAGTGAAAAACGCAGATCTATTTAAAAGGGAATAAAACAAGCAATCCAACGACTAGTTCTTACTTATCATGATAACTAATTGCACCTATAGACCCAATATATCATAATGATTCATCTCAGATATAATTCACTCAAAAATATTTTTTAAAACTTTCAATTAAGTCCCTCAAACATTTTCTCAAACTCAATTGAATAGGATTGAAAGAATTATACATACCAAATTGAAAAACATAAAAAATAATTGAACCATATCTATAGGGATATTTAAATATCATTTAAATAACTTAAAACATATCAGATCCCTAATATATCTCGTGAATCTTAACCATAAAAAGGCTAGTATTCGAATCAGAACACGAAATCCCACAAATTCTGAAACAAACTGATCAGTTGACCGACCAACACCAAGCTATCGACCGCTCGATTCAGGATGTAGCCAAGCCAAAAATCCATCGCCCATTGGTCGATCGCCCATACTTCATCTGTCGACCGAACGATATAGAGAGTTTCACAAGTCGACCTATCTGTCGACCTAACGATCCAGAGAGTTCATCCTCTGAGCACAAGTCAACTTATCTGTCGACCGATCAATTCAGAAAGTTAGCCTTTTAACCTCAGGTCAACTTATCAGTCGACTGACTATTGTTGGAACACTTTTCCTAATTCAATTTTAATTCATTTTCTTCGACGTTTTTGCCCTTTTAACCAATTTCTTTTTTCGGTTAGCTCCACTACATTCTTAAATTCCATTTTAATCAATTATCTTTACTTCTTTTTCAATAACATATAGGAGCAAATAATTTCACTAATTAGGATCCTATCAAAACACACATAAACTTTTAAAAAACTTTTTGTGTCGTGTGTGATCCTAATTGGAATATTAAGAGTTGAAATTTAACCTGAGTTATTTTCCATAAGTTCTTCAAATTCTTCAGCCTCTTAATCCTTTATCATCTTTGTCATCATCTTTTAGCATCCATTCATTACTTGTCATCATATCTTCATCATTGGAACTAATAAACTAAAACACTCAATTAAACTGTTAGTTCCACCAAAAATATCAACATTTAATTATTCATCAAAATCTTAGGATCAACAGTAATAATGAATTTGGCCCACGTGGCCCATTAGGGAAAAACCCTAGCCCTATTTCCTCTATAAATACTTATGTATAACGTTGTACTCTTTGTATCATCCTCATATTCTCAATACATGATTCATTCCTCACCTCTCAATTATCTTAACACTTTGAATTGTTGGTTTGTTCATTGTGACTTTATATATCAATTTTATCAAACTTTTTTTCCGTGTAGTTACTTGATTAGTTGTATCTCCGAATCATTATGTGTCGTCTTCATTTTTTATCGTTTCCAGGTTTATTTGAGCAATCCTTATTATTACTATTTTGTATTATTCAACTTCGTTTTGTTGTTGGATATACTGAATATTATGTTCAATGGTTTTGGGAAAAAAAAAAAAGATTTGACAATTTTTGGGTGTAGGTGTTTAGTAATTTGAATTTTGATCTCTACATGTACTTTCATTCAAGCAAAACTCAGGAACAAGATGAAGTGAATATTTCTCCATATAGTTTGCATACCTTCTAATAGCTTCAAGATAACACACATTCTTTTTTGACATTCAAATATAACTAATGTTACTCTTTGTTATGTTAAATTTTTGTGTATAAAATATTTTATAGAAGAATGTATTCCTGTTGATACTGTAAAATTGATGTAAAAGCATCCACTACGTGCAACCATCGTTAACTCTGTAGCTTCTCCATCTCAAAAAATCGGTTGGACTACCATTGTTACAGAAAATAACACAACACCAGGCTAGACTTTATTATGTTTAATCATTCCTTTTATCCTAACAATTAAAGGAATGACATGAGTATGTCTCTACGATTAGTACGCACAATTTTGATCTTATTATTTTATTATTTATTCCGTCTTGTTGTTGTATGAGTATTGATAAGGTAACGATTTTTTTTTTTATTATTTTATTTTTTTCGTTTAATGATGAACGACAACATACAATAAGAAATGTGTTATTTTTTATCTGTCGTCAATTTTTTTTTTTTAAGTTTGATTCATGTCATATATTTCAATTTAACTGTGTTTGAGAATAAAGAAAAATTAATGCTATAATCTATCACAAGAGCACAAATACACATACAAAAGCACAAGCACACAAACAAAAGTCTAAATTCTCTTTATTTTAAAATATAAAATCAAAATTATAAAGATATTCTTACTGTATAGTTCTCAATCTTTATTGAGTTTTTTATTATTTAACCCTTATTTAAAAGTTAGATTAGAAAAAAATATTTTTAAATAGTTATGTTATAAATTAGTCCTTTTTAGAAATATTTTTAGTTTATAATCCTTTAACCGTATAAAGAGACGTTTATACCCTTATATATATAATGTAAAAACCCTAATCATGTATTTTATTCCTAGCAGTCGTAATATCTTCTATGTATCTCTCTCTCTCTTTCAAAGCCCCAACCGTAATCTCTTCTTTGTAATAGGCATATCTTTTTTTCTCGCGTGAAATTTCACTGTCGAGATTGTTCCAGTGACCTACATGAAAGCACATTTGGAAGTCATTGAGGCTAAAGAATGAGGACAGATTTGAGCTACTCAAATCTCTAGAAGTTCTCCGACACGGTTCCTCCCTCGATCGCCTCCGTTAAATCTCTCAAATCAATTGGTTTTTCTTGCAATTCCCTTTATGGGTTGTTGCCGACCGCCATGCATTCGCTTTCAAGCATGAGGCGACTCATTATTCTTCATGCTCTTTTGCATTATCCAAGTAAAGTTTTTATTCATCAACAAGCTATTGGTTTCTATCTCTGTTTATTAGAATTTATTGCTTTGTTTTTTCGTACGTGGGTCTCTTCGTTTCAATACATTGATGCGTTTGTTGTTTGTGGGTCTGTTTTTTGGCCTAATTGATGAGTTTCAATTTATGGGCCTCTGTTTTTTATGAGTTTTTATTTGTGGGTCTCTGTTTTTTGCCTAATTGATGAGTTTAAATTTGTGGGTCTCTGTTTTTTATGAGTTTTTATTTATAGGTCTCCATTTTTTCACCTATTTTTTTAGTTTTTATTTCTGGGTCTCTGTTATTTGATCTTATTGATGAGTTTTTCATCTGTGGAACTCTGTTTTTAGTTACCGTCTTGGTTTCCTTGTCTCTTTTTTTTTTTCTCAAATTATTAATGTGTTTTTGTTTCTTGGTATCTTCTTTTAGTGTTTTGATTTTTGGGACTCTATTTTTTCACCATATTGATTTTTTTGTCTTTGTTAGTGGGTGTCCTAATTTTTTATTTTTTTTTTTAAATCTCTATTTTTTTTTTCATCATATTAATGTGTTTTTTTTATTTATTTGGATGTCTATATCAATTTTTGTTGATTTTCGTAGATTTTTTTGTGAAATTTTGACCAATGCGTTAACTCATGATTTGCATGAATGTTACACATGTTTATATAGAAATGTACATTCTCAAAATTTTGAATTGTTCTAAATATTGAGTGACCATTTGCACAAAAATATGAATTATTGTCAAGTGAGATATTGCATGAACGTTAATTGAACTATTGTTCTGAAATATTTGAGTAAGATTTTTGAGTGAGCATTGAGTGAGTATGGAATTAAGTGAATTGAGATAGTATTATGAAATATTGAGTAAACATTTTCAAAGAACATTTGTGTGAAAATTAAGCAAATATGGAATTGAACAAATTGAAAAATTGAGTGAATATTCATGTAATTATCAACTGAAATAGCATTATGAAATATTGAGTGAACATTTCACATAATTTTTAAGTGAAAATTGTACAAACATGGAATTGAATGAATTAAAATATTAAGTAAATATTCACGCAGTTGTTAGAATGACACATTTCGTAAATAAGAATAAACAGGGAGAGTGTTTGTTGGAGACTTTTTTCTATAATATCTTTTAGGACTATAAACTTAATTATTTGAATCAAATGCCATTTTTACAATTTCACTATCTTTAAAAGATTAAATAATAAATTTCTTATCTTTATTTTATTTATATATTTTTTTGGTGTTCAGATAAGATAAAAAATAAAATAGAAAACAAAAAATAAAAATAAAACCAAAATACTAAAGAGGTTTTTATTATTTAGTCCTCATTCAGGAGTTCATGTAGAAAAAAATCATTTTGAACAATTTGTTTAGGAATCATACCTCCAAGTACAATTAATTAAGTTTTTGGTTCTTTGGCAGACAAAAAATGTAGTAAAAAGAGGCATGTTCTCCTGAAACAAACCATATCTCTCTCATTTATGTTAACTGTTCACTCTATCATCTCTCTCTCACTCTCTCTCTCTAAACCTAACATCACGTGAAAGAAACCAAACCCTCTCTCTCTCTCCAACATCTCTCTCTCTAAAGTTTAAAGACGGAGACTGGTGATGAAAAGAAAGACAGTGGAGGCGGTGTTGGTGAAGAGGTGGCAAAACCAGAAGGCGGTAAAGAAGGAGAGTCGGCGAAGATAGAGATAACGAAGAAGAGGAGCCGGCGAAACCAGAAGGCAAAGAGGAGCCGACAAAACCAGAATGAGAAGAGTTTTTTGCGACGGCGATGAGCTCTTTGCTTTTCGATGAAGATCACCATCGTTCTTGAGCATGCTGGAGATGAAGACTTATATTTGTCACTCTATCGTCTCTTTCTCTTTATCTACCCTAACCCACCTCTCTCTCTCTCTCTACCCTAATCTGAAATTGATGGCAAAAACATCAGATTCGGTGGTAGGTTATGAAGTTTCATGGCCACCGTCCACCTCTCTGACAACTCTGCTACCTTCGATTTCGTCTCCGATCCGTTGATCAGAACCCCAAATCTCCAAGAATTAAAAGGCTCACCAAACGGGTTTTTCGATTCGAACTCGAAGGTACTCAAACTACTGGAGACCCTCAGATCTGGGTTGATTAGGGCCCAGATCGAAGGTAGATTTATCTCTCTTATTTCCCATCTCTTCGATGATCATGAATTTGTTTATGTTTGGGTTGAATTTGTTCATTTATCGAATGAGATATATTCAAAAGATTTAGGTGTTGTAATTGATGTTTCTGTACTGGATTAG
Source organism: Eucommia ulmoides (assembly GCA_016647705.1). NCBI lineage: Eukaryota > Viridiplantae > Streptophyta > Magnoliopsida > Garryales > Eucommiaceae > Eucommia > Eucommia ulmoides. Next base: position 36,386,721 of record CM028334.1, on the reverse strand, counting down.
GTTTTATCAGATCTAGAAATTAATTCAGATATGTTTTTTCTCTATTTTTTTCAAAAGACATTTGTGGTGTAACAAGCAATAAAGATGGTACCGGCGGTGATGATAGTGGGGATATGAATGGTGGTAGAGGTGGAGGGGGGTATTCATTTTTTACGTTAAGGTTAGTGTGTGCGTGATTTTTTCACACGTGTGTTTTCCAGACAACATGAAATGCGTTAATGTTAACATAGAAGAGAACTAAAAAAAAATGCATTAACGTTAATGCGAATCCAACCTAAACACACATTCAGCTCAAAAGAACAAAATATCACATAATAGAATGTTAATTGGTGGCCGCAATTTAAGCGTTGCCACTTTCACCGCAAGCGTACGGATCAAGTTTTAGTATAATGGATCTTTCGGTCGGGTATCGTATCCACAGGGATTGGTTGAGATTACTATCGAGTACCACGATTGACATAACCTAACTTTATCTAGGCGATAAAAATGTATTTAATTATTAATTAATACTAAACTAAAATACTAATTAAGTTAACTATACTATAAATACTATATTGAGATTGTTTAGGAGAGTAAATTGCCTAGGGATTAACTTTATTTACTTAAATGCATTTGATTTCATTTTAGTTAACATTAACAGCGTTCAGCATATCCGACAATCTCGGTTCGTAAACTCTCTCGCCACCTCTCCCGACTGTAAGACGGGGGAATACGTGACTTTGTGTTAACGTCGAAGTCCCCCTCAACGTCTTAACGATTCTAAGTCACGTGAGTCTCGCCCCAACGTCATCGATTGTACACTTTCTAATGCCCTCCCAAGTCGTTAGATTATCGTGTTGTGTTTACCCTAGTCCGAATCTGGAGTTACCTCTCCCGAGTGTTAAATCCTGTATTCTTAATATATCTAAACTAGCATATAATCATAGAAAACACAGCAACACAATCCAAATTATAAGGAACAACCATAAATAAAACACAAACTCAACCAAAACACATTTTTATAAATAATATGTTAATCCCTAAGATAATCCATGTTTAGCTCATGGCCCAAACCATTTATACCATGTAAAACGAGCTAAATATACTCAAGCAATAATCCTAAGATAAGAGATGAAGAGAGAAACGAAAGAAACTAGCCATATTCCAAATATTTGTCACTAAGAGCGTTCCAAGATCACTTCTCCTTTGTTACTTTGTGTTCTTCCCCTCAGGATTTTCTTGAGCTCCCCCAAAACACTCTCTAATATCATAGGAACCCTAAGGGGTCTCCTATGGCCGGGTCTTAGAAGAGGAGAGGAAAATAGAGGGGATTAAAATAAGCAAAATATCTTAAAAAATATTTATTCTGGTGCAGAGCTGACCGCCGCAGCGGTGGAGTATGTCAGTTTAAGGTTCGCCTAGGCAGTAGACTTGGTGACATCTTGCATTATCAGCGCCGCAGCGGTGGACATTCAGGAAGAATTGGTGCCCTTTGCATTTTCACCGCCTAGGTGGTGGTCTGGACGCCTAAGTGGTGGGTTGCTGTTTTCAGAATCTTACCTCCTTGCTTGTTTTTCCACCGTTCTCCAACCGTTTTTTGTCTGAATTAATCGTTTGCACTCCGATTTCATACCTTTTCACCCATACACCTGTTTTAATACAAAAAGAATAAAAATATATTAAAACGTACTAAAACATACTAAACGTACTCGAAAACTAACAATATTCGATTTGGAAATGAATAGGTAATTTACAGTTATCATTAATACACAAAATCCTAAAAAATAAAGGTACGTTAACGCTAAAATAACATGAAAATGCGTTGGCGTTAACACATAGAAACCAAAAAATTTGTATTAATGTTAACGCACACCCAGCTAAAAAAAAAAACAAAAAAAAAAAAACATCACATACGATGGTGAAATGCATTAACGTTAATGTATAGATTCCTTAAAAATACGTTAACGCTAAAAAACACACAGCGGTGATTAAAATGCATTAACGTTATATGGTACGATCATATTAATGTTAACTCATAGAAAAACCCAAAAAAATAAAAATACGCTAACGTTAACATGCACAAAACAGATGGACAAAATGCGTTAACGTAAACACACACAAAATATGCTTAATATTCAAGCAAAAAATAAAGTACGTTAGGTGATGAAAATGAGTTACCGTTAATGTAACAGGCACAAACAGATGGAAGATGCGTTAACATGCAAAAAATAAAAATAAAAATTAAATTAAATTAAACATGAATGTAATAACGTTTACGTGAATTCAAAATGTAATTTTATAATATAGGTAAGAGATATTATTATAACAGTTTTACTTTAACGTTAACACCATGTTGTCTAATTTTTTCTTGTTGCATATGACAAAATGACAGATTCGTAAATATGAGTGAATAAAGAAACCAAAATGCAGGGATTTTTTCTTAAAGATTCTTGGGGTCTGAAAACTTAATTGTGATTGTCAAGGGGTCTGATTCCTCAATAGGCTATCAAGAAATGATTAAATAATAAATTACCCAATACTAAATTACAAAAATTCAATTTTATTTTTGATTTTTTTGTATATGTTTATTTTATTTTATTTTTTTGGTTTCTAATTTTTTTATTTTACTTTTATATATAGACACTATATCAAAAGCAGTGAATTAAACAAATTAGCTTAATTCAAATATTTTTTTCTTTTCAAATTTGATAAATAAAAATATATAGAATTATATGTTGATAATTATCCTAAGAATAATTCAATTAGTTTAAAATGATTTGTTTAGTTTTTTCAAATTTAATGAATAAAAATAGATAAAAACTGATAATTATTTTAAGAATAATTGATTTAGTTTTAAATATAAAATAAAAATTAGAAAGTTATTCTTAATATATAGTTTTCAGGTTTCAGTTTATTTATTTATTTATTGAAAACTGATGTCTAATTTAAAAACAATTATTACATGTATGTTTAATATTATGCTATTGTGTAAAAGAACCTTCAACAAATACATTATTAATATACGTTCTTATAATATTTTCTAATAGTTTGCAAACCGCTACAAAAGTATCAAGATCCCAACCCGAAAATGTTGATATTAGTAACCATATGAAAGAAGTTCAAACAAATCAATACCTGATGATGTCAAACAAACCAACAAAGAAAAATTAGTTCTAAACTATTCAGACTGTTAGGAGGTTCCAACTTAAAACCATATGGTGCTAAGTGGAGTAACTCCCTTGATTTATATAGTGGCTTGGGAACCCTTTGATGAGTGATCTGGAACAGGAATCTAACACCCTCCCTAAGTGCAACCCTCGGTTTGCACAAATGATTTGACTACGAGGGAATAATAAGAAATATGCAACCCCCGGCTTGCACGGATGATTTGACTACGAGTGAATGAGAGGCCCATAACCTTAACTTTGATACCATAATAGGAGATTCCAACTTAAAACCATATGATGCTAAGTGGAGTAACTCCCTTGATTTATATAGTGGCTTGGAAACTCTTAGATGAGCGATGTAGGACAGGAATCTAACACAGACAATGAATTTGAAGACTCTTACCATATCATCCAAGACTCCACCAGCCAAATTATAGCAAAGAAAAATATTATTTTCTCTGATGACGATCTTCTCTGATGGACACACAATTCCTTCATATCAGCAACAAATCGAATAATATAATATTTGTGCTTCCTCAGTATTATATATATCTTCATAACGATACAATCAATTTTATTCATAATTGTTTTGAAATTTTATCATTTATAAATACTAGATTCATTATTTTATTATTCATTTTTTTTTTCACACAATAATGTTATGCCTTTTGTTATTTACTTTTACAACAAAATCATACAATAAATACAAATACACAACATCAAAATTAACAACAAATCATTTCTTAAAAAATATGAAAAATAACCAAATATCAGTATCAAATACAATCGTTAAAATATCATTTTCTAACACTTTATAATAACATTATTAGCACGTTATAATAATAATAATACTTGCAAACAAAAAAAAAAGACCTAAATAATTGCAAATAATTCCACTAAAATATGATTTTTCTCTAACTATAACACAAATAAAAATTTGAATTTTATTACCCACATAACTTGAAAATTAAAATTGTGTTAAACTAAAATTTTATTGTTTTATCCAATATTAAACAATACTCACACTCTTAACAACAAAAACTAAAACTCTCATAATATTAATTCCCAAAAAAATATAAGCCCCAAAAAATATTTTCAATACTCCAAATTAAACACTTCACCCACAAAATAAAAATTAAACCAAAAACACTACCTACCACACTAACTAATACAAAAAATTCTCTTAAACATAACAAAAACAAAATTAATTTCTAATATTTAAATAAAAATTTCATGAAATTATTTATAAACTCATGCTTAGCGTGGGCATAAACCTAGTTTAGGATTAAATCCAAAATTTAATTCTCGGAATGTTCCTTAGGAAAATCGAACTCTAGTTGATAAGGGAAAGGCACCACTTGGTTTTTTGGTATGTTTTCATGTGCTCTTTTGGTTTTTAAACTTTTAACAATATTTAATTTGTTAGGCATGATAACTTTTAACAATATTTAAAATTTTTGGTTTTCATGTCCACTTTCTTATAAGCATGCTAACTTGACTGCAAAACTGATGAACACAACCCAAACAACAGGCAAGGTAGGAACTGATCTTCAATACCACCAGGGCAAAATAAAAAGAACCGTACCAAACATGAAATTACCATGAAAGCTTACAACATTATGAAAAGTCCTAACATTTCATTATTTAAGACAAAACTAACGTCCAAGCACTACAATTACCTGTTGAAATAAGTCTTATAGTCAATTTGATTTATTCATTTTATTTGTTCTTTCGTTTTTTTTTTTAGTAAAATTATGATATCAAGTATTTATTAACAGACGGTGTTTTTAGTATTATATTTTATTATATCATATTGCTGGTGTACCTCGGATATTAAGTTGAAAATATCTTATCTTTTAATGATGAATTAAACGAATTAGATAGTAGACATTTTGGTAACTAATATTCCAAATGTTCCTAGTCGTACACAAATGTTAAATTAAAACTTAATAATTCATTTAAACTAGCTTGTGGGGTGTCTTCTCTTTGCGAATGATGAATCTCAAAACTAACACTAGAACAACCATATGGGAAGTTGTGGTAAGGGCTTCAACAAGATCATCCTCGATATTCCATATGGTAATTTTGTTCAATGTCAAAATGGAATATCGGAGTTGTGATAGTGTATGTGATCTTTAGACTTGACGTACTGGGTTGCACATCGATGAGTTATTATATTTTGATAATACTAAGTATTGTTTTTTAACTACGAAACTTCAAAAGTATTCATTGGGTATAATGAAATATGTATGTCCAGATTCGAGTATGTAAGATATGATCTATCGCTCTCAACAAAGAAACAAGTGTCTATGTGATTAGATTTATTGTAATTCAAATAAAGACTCTGGCAGTGTGATGATTAGGATGAGATTTCAATTAGTGTCATAAGTTGAATTATATTATTACTCAAATACATATGATTGAACTACCAATATTTTACTTTAACTCCTACTCTATTAGTTCTTTCGGGATCACAAAGATCGAATAGCACATAAATTACAAATGACGAGGTTCTCTATGTGAAATGCCTAACTACTAGATATAGCTATGGCATGTTGGTAGACGTCAATCATAGTTAGTGAAGATGTTCTAAATAAATGGTTTTTTATAAGAAAAAAATTAAAAATTATTTTAATTAATTAATTAATTCCACTGTCCATATTTTTTATGAAGCTAATGGATCAGAAAGAAATGAAAAATGTAAGTTGGGATAGTCTTTTAAAGAATGGGTAGGAATGGCTAATAGTTTAAAAGTTTGGGGATCAATGTATAATATAGGAGAAAGAGGTGTTTAGGGTTTTACAGTATATAAGCCCGAATAGGGCACAATGACCAACCACCCTAGCTAAATTCGACTACTCCTCTTGTTTTCTTAACACATTTTAATATTTGCTATCACACAAATCCTTTCCAAACTTATCCTAACTTTATCAGTTTATTATCACATACTTAAACAATTGATAAACACTAATCAAACGGAATTCATCGTATGGATATCTTTAGAGGCAGTACATGTGTTATTAGGAAAGATACATAGTCAACCTTGAGGATTATTCATCATGGCATTTTCAATTCAATGTAGCTCTCATAGGTTATAACCTCATAGGATTTATCAATGGATCCAGGCATTGTCCCGCACGAACCATTGGCAATGCTCCAAATCCAGATTATCAATTCTGGGTTCGACAAGACCAACTTATTTTGAACGCTATAGCCAGGTCTATTTCTCCCAATATTGTGCCATTTATTGCTTCCGCTCGCACATCACGAGAAGCATGGAATATTCTTGCCAACATCTATGCCAAACTGTCTCGTGGACGAATTACTCAATTGAAAGAAGATCTACGTCTTCTCACAAAAGGCACATAGACAATCAGTGATTACATGCAACACGCAAAAACAATCGCTGATGAACTCGCCATGCTTAATCAGCCTATCAACGATGATGATCTTGTACTAAATATTCTAGGTGGTCTTAATAAAAGCTATGAAAGTCTCCGCTCGGCCATGCACGTTCGTGAAAGTCCAGTTACGTTTAAAGAGTTGCATGAAAAACTCATCAACTATGAAGCGCATCTCCAGTATGAAGCGGAAAAAAAAGCTAATCGATCAAACATGCCGGCATCCGCCAATCCAGCACATAATCCCTCTCAGAACCCTCCCAAATTTCATTCACTAAACCGTCCATATTACCCACCACAAAACAATAAACCTCGACCTCCCACCTTTCAAAATCAAACCTCATCTCCATCTCAACAAAAACAACCTCGCCCTTACCTTGGCAAATGTTAATTGTGTCATGAACAAGGTCATTCTGCACAACGTTTCCCTACATACACATACATGCCTTGGTCCCATAACTCCCAACCAAATGCTAGACCTAATATGTCCTATCCACCCCAAGCCCACTTTGCCAATTCTTACCCCTTCAAGCTGGCCCACTTGTTCCCTCTGAAACTGAATGGCTTTTGGACTTTGGCGCATCTCACCAAGTAACAACGGACCTCCAGAACCTTTCCCTACATTCCAAGTACCATGGCACTGAAAACATCCACATCGGAGAAGGTACTGGACTACTTATCACCCACACCGGTTCTACTACCTTACCATTCTCTTCCCGTTCCTTTGTTCTTGACAATGTTTTGTGTGTTCCATCCATGAAAAAGAATTTAATATCTGTCTTGCAATTTTGTTCCAATAATAATGTTTCTGTCGAATTCTTACCATCATCTTTTTTTGTGAAGGATCTTCGCACGGGGGCAAAACTGCTGCAATAAGCAACTAAAGATGGTGTTTATGAGTGTCCGCACTCCGAACCAATCACCAAGCTTGTCATTGCCTTCTTTTCAATAAAAGCACATGTCAATCAATGGCATTACCACCTTGGTCATACATCTTCCACTATTTTGTGTCATTTAGTTTCCAATCAACTTTTACCCATATCATCGTCATCAAATGTTTCAAATTTTAATTGTGATTCTTGTTATTGCAATAAAACTCATAAATTACCATTTTCATATTCATCACTTACAAGCTCTCATCCTCTTGAGATCATATATTCTGACGTGTGGACCTCTCCAGTTGTTTCTTATGATGGCTATAAATACTATGTGATTTTCGTTGATCATTTTACTCGCTACATGTGGCTTTATCATCTCAAACAAAAATTTGACGTTCATGATATTTTTGTCCATTTCAAGGCCTTAGTGGAAAAATATTTTAAGCAATCCATTATTACACTCTACACGGATAATGGTGGTGAATATACTTCTTTGAAATCTTTTCTTGCCTCCAATGGTATCTCTCACCTCACTACTCCACCTACACCCCCGAACACAATGGTCTCTCTGAATTTCGTCACCGTCATATTGTTGAAACTGTACTCACCTTGCTTCACCATAAACACATGCCTCTCACCTTTTGGCCACATGCCTCTCACCTTTTGGCCACACGCCTTTTCGACAGCCACTTACCTTATCAATCACATGCCCAAGGTTTTACTCTCAATGAAATCATCATTTGATAAATTATTTGGCTCCCCTCCCAACTACTCCAAACTAAAAGTTTTTTGTTGTCTTTGTTATCCTTGGCTTCGCCCATATGGATCTCACAAACTTCATCATCGATCTTACCCATGTGTTTTTCTTGGTTATTCCTCAACACAAAGCGCATATCATTGTTATGATCCCAACTAAAAAAAAAAACGTTTTCATTTCACATCATGTTATATTTGTTGAGACCATCTTTCCATTCACTCATCAATTTCCTCATCTTGAACGTCCAACAAATACCACCTTCCATGAGTGGCCACAATCCATTTTCCTATTGCCCTCACTCATGTCTACTGTGCCCAATTCCATGAAAAACTCAATACCCAACAATCAGGCATGTGATCCCATTACACTCATCTCCCCACAACACAAGCTCCAATGCACTTCTCAAGCTCAAACTCCTCTTATACCCCATGATCAAACGGCCTCCATTCCCCAAGAAAATAATTCTCTCCCTCCAGCTATCCCACAATCTCCTCCCCAAGATCCACTCTCTTTGTCTTCCAGTCCCTTAAACCCCCTCAACTTTTCTCCATACACAAATCACAAAAGACAAACTCTCGCCCAAATCGACTTCACTCCTCTGCACACTCCACCAAATCGATCCCAACGTCTCAAAATACAAGTCCAAATCACAAAAAAAGCCCCACCCCAACACAAGTTGATTCCTTCCAAAATGGTTCAGATGTGGCAATTTCTAATCACCATCACAGTGGCAATCTGCACAGCAAGTTCCCATTAAAATCACCTTTCCCATTAACCACAATTTCCCAACCTGTCATCTCTCTCCCAAATTCTCAACCTACCACTCCCCAAAATAATCACCTTATGCTAACCTGAGCTAAAAATAATATCCATAAACCACTCACAAAACTTAGCCTCCACACCCTTCACTCACCGACCACTTAAATTGAACCTACCTCCGTCACCTAAGCCTTCAAATAACCCCAATGGCATGCGGCAATGTCCGAAGAATTCAACACTCTCATTTGTAACGGAACTTGGACTCTTGTACCTCCCCACCCTACACAAAATCTAGTTGGTTGCAAATGGGTGTTCCATATCAAACGAAACCCATATGGCTCTATCAAACGCTACAAAGCATGCCTTGTCACTAAGGGGTTCCATCAATGCCCGGGCATTGACTACCATAAGGCTTTTAGTCCTGTAATCAAACCCACCACCGTATATGTTGTTATCAGTCTTGCTCTATCCAAAGGTTGGTCACTCAAACAACTCAACGTCAACAATGCTTTCCTCCATGGCTATTTAAATGAAGATGTTTTCATGAGTCAACCTCCGGGCTTCATTGATACAAACCACCCAACCCATGTGTGCCACCTAAAGAAAGCTCTTTACGGCCTCAAACAAGCCCTGAGAGCATTGTATCAAGCACTTCGCCAATTTCTACTACAATTTGGATTTGTCAATTCCAAAACGGACACCTATTTATTCATATATACCAAAATGAATGTAACAATGTATCTTTTGGTGTATGTGGATGAATTGATCCTCATAGGAAGTGACAACCATCTTCTTAAGGACTTTATACACCAGCTGGCAACCAAATTTTCCATCAAAGACCTTGGCCATCTCTTATATTTTCTTGGCATTGAAGTCATTCCATCTGATGACAGTGTTCTGTTGTCTCAACACAAGTATATTCACGTCCTCCTAGAGAAAACTCAAATACTAAATGCCAGTGATGTTCAATCACCCATGGTACCAAATCCTGTGCCAGGTCTTAGTCTCTCTCAATGATACTACAGAATATAGGTCTATTGTTGGTGGGCTTCAGTATCTCTCCCTCACTCATCCGGATATTGCATTTGCAGTCAACAAACTATCCCAATTTATGCATAATCCAATAACTCAGCATTGAGCTGCGGTGAAACGCTTACTTCGTTATCTACGGGGTACAATTTCTCATGGTTTGTTTCTTTACTGAAACTCACTTCTACTACTCCATGGCTTTTCTAATGCCGATTAGGCAGAAAAAATGGATGATCGCACATCCACTAGTGCTCATGTTGTATTTCTTGGCCATAATGCAATTTTATGGAGTTCAAACAAACAACGCACTATCGCTCGACCCTCCACTAAAGCCAAATACCGCGCAGTTGCCTCTATTACTACTGAAATCACATGGCTACAATCCTTGTTTTGTCAACTTGGAATCCGCCTGCCTACCACACCAACAGTTTACTGTGATAATATTGGCGCTACATATTTATGTGTGAATCCAATTTTCCATTCTCGCATGAAGCATATTGCAATAGACTTTCATTTTGTTCGGGAAAAAGTGCAAAATGGTGACATCCAAGTTTTTTATGTTCTATCTGATGATCAATTAGCTGATGTGCTAACAAAATCACTTTCTCAGCAATGACTACAAAATCTCCGTGTCAAGATTAGCGTCCTCCCCAAGGACACCATCTTGAGGGGGCATATTAAGAAAGATTCATAGTCAACCTTGATGAGCTGTATAGCAATTAATTCTCTGGTTGTCTACTTTCTATTCTTAGCTAATTGGTGTTGCACCTTTAATACTTTCCCTGTTGTTGCTGTACCGTTTAATGCCTTCCTTTTGTATAGTAATGTACTGTTGTATATATTATCAATTACACATCAATGAAAACAATTAGCTATTCATTCCAACTTCTCTCTTCTCTCTCAAAACCTTTATGTGTGCCACTCTTTAAGAAGCCAAATAAAATCATGCCTCGGGATCAAACGGCTAAGAGACTGAAGCACACTATTGAGATAATAGATCTAATTGTTTGAATAGGATCTTATTATGTTTTATTTTTATTATGGATTAATTTTGGTGTAGAATTACGAAAAATAGAATAGTTTTTTTTTTTTTTATTATCCGCCGCACAAAACTAAATATTTTAATTTTCATCTCCTTTGAGTGATATCAGAGCCATGTCCGTATTTAACACAAAATAAATTTTTAATTATGTATTTATGGAATGGTGGACATAGTAATATTGACAAATTTTTTATTTTGGGATTTTCCCTAATCCGAGGACAAAATAAAAATGTAAAAGTTCAAAAAATATTTTAATGTATTTAAAACTATTTTTTTTCAATTTAATTTGAAAATAGGAACGAAGAAAATTGAGGGAATGATGTCGGCCCAAACCATTGCATCAAGTGGAGCAGCACTAGTATAGTAGTGACAACAACCGATGTTCTGCAGTTGTTGCAGCGAAGCTACGCTAGTGGCTGAATAACTACCTGTTGATGGTGGCTGAGTGGCTTTCGACGATCGTTGGATATTGGCCCAACTTCTGTCGACATTGGTTGAGTGGTGGCAGCGTAGTGTCCGATTGCGTTGGCAATCGGCGATGAGTTGTGGTGATTCTTGGATCTATTTTGGTTAGGTTTTATATTTTTTAGAAGGTTGGAAAAAGTTTGACTTTTCTAAATTCAAGTTATGAAACAAAATTTAATTTTAGATCTTGCCTAACTTTAATTAGGGCATCTTTTTACAATTTTAAATTTTTCTCCCTTTATTCAAATATTAAAAATATCTATTTTAAATTACTATAATATAGTGATTCATAGATATTTATTGTTTTAAATAATTGAATGTGATTTTATCTGGTTTTAATTTTAATATCTTTTGAAATTTTAATTTAATATTTTAAATTTTGAAAATATCAAGAAATCTATTGTTTTTGGATAATTCTATTTTAATTTAGGGCAAATATATTTTAAACCCTCTAACTATTGATATATTTATAAGTAATCTTTCTAAGTTTAGGTGTTCTATTTTAAATCCTCTACGTATGAATACAGTTTTAAAAAATTATTTTATTAGATATTTCATCCAAACTAACAGAATGAGAGGGTATAATAGTAATTTTCTATTTTTTTTATTTTTTAATCAATTCTCTTTTTTTTTTTCCTTTTTTTTTGTTTTTCTTTTTTCTTCCTCCTCCTTCATGTCACCGAACCTTTCCATCCAACTGTTGATCTCAGTTTCAGTCGTCATCTATACCTTCTCCCTCTCTCTCTCTCCCCTCTCTTCTTCAGCAATCTCCCAATGCTTATCCTCTTCTTCTTCTTCTTCTTCTTCTTCTTTTCTCTTTGCAAATCCATGGCAATTTTCTCTTCTCACCTATAGTTCCTCCCGATGCTTGCTTTTGTTTTCCCTCCTCTCTATTCCCCTAATTTCATGCCCTTCTTTTTTGCCTTGTACCTGCAATAGCTACTCTCTCTTTTCTATATGTATATATGTATGTATATACATAATAACATATATAATTAATTATTCTACATAATTTTTTTCTTTGATTTGGTGTTAGTTTCTCCAAAATTGTAGCCCTTTTCTTCTTCACATAGCCAAGATGTTGTATTTCATGTAGTCTCTCTCTCTCTCTCTCTCTCTCTCTCTCTCTCTCTCTAGGTAGATATAATTGCAAGCAAAGATTTATTTTTGGATTTTGTCTGACTTCGTATGTAGATATTGAAATGGATACTCAGATAGGTTTTTTAGATTCAAATGATCTAAGTGGGAGCAAAAGCATATGCTGCGTCGCCAACACAGAATCGTTATCTCCAAAGCTTTTTCCACCAGATGTAGCGGCTCAAATGCCTGAAACCCTAGAATCGATTTTCAATTCATCTTCGAACTTTGGCCATTTCTCCGACGTGAAGATCGTGGTCACTGACAGTCAGGAAGTTGTAGTCGACCGCTGCATCTTGTAGACCAAAAGCGTGTTCTTCAGGAAGGAATTTTGCTGGAAAGAGCGGGGGTCGAAGCTCGAGCAGAAGGAATTAGCGAAGAAAGAACCTAAAGATTAACCTAATTCTATTCCAGGGAGAATCGTGACCTAATTCTTTTTATACCTTTAGGTTCAAGAATTAAACCTCGCAAAACACTCCAACTATCATTTTACCTAATAAGAATGGAACCGTTACAATTCACTCAAATTAATTTAAATTAGGAAGAATCACTCATAAGCTATTTTCAACGAGAAACGAGTAACCTAATATTTTTATACTTTAGGAAAAGATCAATCCTAAATCTCTTTAATGGAAGAGATTGAAACTCAACTACTCCTGATTAGATACTCCCAATAGTATCTAATTTTCATACAATTCACCAATTACAAAATTGATAAGATTTTTTTCACTCGGAGTTTCTACCATCCCAAATTAATTTGAACTCAATTAATGTCCCGATACTAGTGATAGAAATAAAGTGAGGAAATAAAATCTGATTATAATAAAGAATGTGGGTAGCACAATTAAGCACGTAATCAAATTAACACACAAATCGTTTTTAAAAGAATTTTTATGCTTTTAAAGTTCAAAGACAATTTCTCAAAAAGATCAATTCACCAAGCAAGTAATAATAATAAAATACTCAGTTAAAGAATAAGTTTGGAACGAACCTCACTAGGAAAACACCAAATAGATTGCACATAGTATCGCAAGACAGTTTAGATCGGTGACGCTAACTCAAATAGCGCTTTAACTCAAGAACTTCTCAATAATCGATCTCACAATTGATCTCTCAAAATAATATCATAATGATGACTCTTAGAAAAGTTTAGGAACTGAATAGTTCTTGATATTGTATTGATTGGGATAATTAGAATCTATCATAAGTGAAAAACGCAGGTCTATATATAAAGATTTGAAACAAGCCCTCCAATGGGTAGTTCCCACATATCATGACAATTAATTTCACTTATAGACCTTTATATTGTAATGACTTAATCCTGGTTCAATCAACTCAAAAATAGCTTTTAAATAATCTAATTTAATCCCTCAAATATTTCTCAATCTCAATTAGATAGGATAGAAAGAATTATATAAACCAATTTGAGAAATAATTGAAATATATGAACCATACCTGTAGGGATAACAAAATACCAATATCATATCTTAAATACCATCAGATCCCTAAGATAACTCTCATATTTTAACCATGAAACGGCTAGTAATGGCTACTTTTTAGAAAAATCCACAAAATCTTCGAATCCTGGAACCTAACCATCAGTTGACCGACCGAAGTCTATAAGTCGACCAATCGATTCAGGTTGTAGCCCAAGCCAAAAATTCAAGACTGTCAGTCAACCGCTGCTCCATGGTCTGTCGACTGAACGATTCAGGATGCTCCCCAAGCCAAATTCCAGCTATGGTAGGTCGACCGCTACTCCTCTGTCTGTTGACCTAACGATTTAGAGAGTCAACATTTGGCCACAGGTCGACCCATCGATTAACCGATTGATTCAAAGACTGCACCATTCCCAGCCACTACTTCATCGGTTGATCAATCCTCATTGATCAGTTGACCGATCTTGCTGGAACACTTCTTCCAAAATTAATTTTTAACTCAACTCTTCGACATTTTTGTCCCTTTAACCGATTTATTTTCTCGGTTAACTTAATTGACTCCTTAAATCAATTTTAATTTCTAATCTTTCTTAAATCAATATTTCTTATTTAATTTCATATAGGAGCAAATATGTTTAACTAATTAGGATCCTATAAAAAACACACACAATCATAAAATCATTTTTGTGTCGTGTGTGATCCTAATCAGGAAACATTTAGAGTAAAAATTAACCTGAGTTATTTTTCCCTAAATTCTTCAAAATCTTCAATCTCTTAATACTCTTCTTTTTGTCAGTCTCTAGCATCCATAACTTTCTTCAACAATTTCTTCATGATTAAAACGTCGATGGAACTTTATTACTGAAACACTCAATAAAATCATTAGTTCCACTGAAAATATCAACACTTAATTGTCCATCAAAATTTTAGGATCAACACCAACATTTAAAGATCTGAAATTATTAATTGGTCTAAGTATGATAGAAGTGTTAACGCGATATAGATGTGATCAAATATATACATGTGTTAATTATCGGGAAATATATCCAATGTGAACACGATATCATGTAATCCAAATAAGATCAAATAAATAGTTTAACTCGATGAAATCAAAGAATGAATTTATAGCATAAGAGTTTTATCGATGATTTTGGTTTCAACAATACCAGCCAAAAATAATTCAATTTTAATAAATATGTTGATAATCAAAAAAATTAAACTCTTGAAATAATAACCAATTTCAGATCAATAGTTTCTTAAGATAATCAATCAAATTAAAGAAGATATACAATTATCAAGCAGATAACTTTTTCAACATATCTTACTCGGATAATCACGTAAAATATATTTAGATTTAAAAGACACTAAATTAAAATAATCTCATTTCTTTGAAGGTTGATACAAAAGATTGAATCCAATTCAAATCTATAATGAGATAACTGTGATTGATTTCGTAGCACAATAAGATCACAATTCAACAATCAATGATTTGTCTTCTCCAAATCATTTTGGATCATTTTTTGTTAGTGTCACCATGTTTTCTCTTATAAGGTATGATGTTCATTCAACTTTTTGTAATGATAAAGATATGAAGCGTAATAAGCATTCTTTCTCATCAAGCCAAAATTGCACGCAAGTGCATAGGATACATGATTAGATGAAGGAGCACAATTAGAGCCGTGATGTGTTTTGGAAAATCTTTTGTTTCCTTATGTTTTTAAGAGAATCTTTGAGTTCGAGATTAGCATGTGCATAAATTTCAAGATTCACCTTAAGCCAAAATTCTTGTTAGACATATATTCAAAATCATTTTTCATAATTATGTAGTCATTTTAAACTACATGAAGTTCAACTTTAGAATTATCGTGATCAACTTTGAAAGCTTCATTTTCTTTCTCAAGATTTCTAAGAGTTGAAAATTTGTCACATAAAGTATCAACATCGTAGTTTAGAAAATCATTTTCATCTTGAAGACTTTCAATTATATAAAATTGTTCATCCTTAAAAGAGCATTTGAAAACTCTTCCAACTCATATTACCTTTATAGGTTCTGTAAATTTGAAAGATAACTTTGAATCATTTTCTTGGTTTTCGAATAAAATAAATTTTCATTTTAGTTCAAGGTTTTATTTTGCGAAACGATTTATAAAATTGACTAGTTTTTCTATAGCTTTATATGATACTTCTCCATCATTATCATTATCACTGCCACTGCCACTGCTACAATAAGAATTATTTTTCGTATTGAAGCAGAGAGGTCTATCATAGTTAAGAGAAGATACATGGAGCATATTATGCTCCAAATCAGAAACTATGTGTGCCATTTGTCGATTAGCTCAATTTTTATAACAATGTAGCTATAATAACTTAAGTACCAATTGTTGGCCCGAAGAACTTTCCAAGAGCAGAATGAGGGTAACATTTATCTAAGTTATTCCTAATCTTTTCAAATTATTAACTAGTTTTAAGGTTAATCAGATTATTACCAACGAAAATGTTTAAGAAATAAACTAAATAAGCAAGTACACACAATAATATATGTGGATAGAGACAGCGGCAAGTAGAGTTTTAATACTAGTTCAGCAATCTACTCTTGCCTACATCTACTAATCCTAGTTCTCGCAGAGAGTTCTATCCACAAAATCATATCCTCTTTCTAGATTAGAATCGAGCCCCTCACATCTTGTTTTGTTGAATTACCCTTACACTTATAACTATATAAAAAAAAACACTGCAATACTTCATGTAATTTAAAATGGTTTAGTTCTTATTTTAGAGAGAGAGTTAAGAGTATTAGTTTTGTAAGGAGGTTTCAAATTAAAACCCATATGGTTTAAAGTGGAATAATTCTTTTCACTTATATAGTGGTTTGACAACTCTCACGTAATCGATGTAGGATATGAATCTGACATCTGTCCTTATGTGTAACCTCTGGTCTGCAGGAATGATTTTACTATCATAGAATGATGAAAAATGTCCAACCTTCGGATTACACATATGATTTGACTACGACATAAATTTTCAAGTAATCAATGTATGATGAATCTACAAATTTAATAATTTAATTTTCATTTTAGAGAGAGGAAGAGAGCAAGAACACAGCCAACGTTCCATCACTATGTTTAACAAAATAAGAGACACCGCAAAACCAAAACTTGTTGGATGAGAATCTGGATTTGCATTTGCAAATGATGGAACCAAAATCAAACCATTTTTCTATCATCATATTGGAGAGTGGGTTAAGCAGATCATGAAGCGAGATTGAATGGTTCCCAATGTTTTAGGTGAATTTTCAATGCGTAAGTCAAGGAAAAGCTCCCCTAATAGGTTCATATTGGAAAACAACAACTTGTTTTTTTATCCATGGCTCAGAAAGAATGCTAAATATCCTTTCGGAGTTAAAAATTAGACCCAATTGCTTCTTGAAGAAAGAGAAAGAATAGTTGTTAGCATTAGTGTCTGGTAAGTTTTTATGCCCACAATCTCCAGCATAACCTTAAAATAAGTTAGAAACAATCAATTAAACGAAGACCATTATGATTTTATGAACTATGTTGTTGAAAATGAAATGTTAGACTTTTTTTCTTTTGCAATGAGACTTTATGAATATTTGAATACTTTCTTCTAGATTGCGAGACAATACAGTTGGGAAAGTTACAAATTAATTCGATTTTATTTTCCCTCTTTACATGATTAAAATGGGATTACCAATTTTAACACCCACAAACAGTAACCAAAATAATACAAGTAACAAAGAAAGTGAAAGACACAATTTTTACATGGAAAACCTAAGGCGAGAAAAACACCACGGAACTAAAGTTTGATATCAACTTCCACTATCACAAGAATAATGAGTTACAATTATTTACACCTTTAAGAGAAAAACTCTTGAATCATCATATAAACATCATTGAGAATGATGGACTAAATAAGAAACGATAAATACGAGTTTAGAGAAGAATACATAATAACCAATTAGAATAGGGATATCTAATATCAATACAGATGGAAACGAATTACTTGATGCCTAGAACAAATTCTTGAAATTTTAACCCAATTAGAATTTGAATCGTCGTCCGATCCTCAAGCCTAAGTGTCGTTCTCTCTCCTCGTCCTTCTCCCTCTCGGCAATACCATTATACTAAGGAGTCTTAGGCACACTTTTCTCAAATCTAATGACGTATTTCCACAAATAAGTTTGTATTCACCACCATTAGCTACACGCATACATCTAAGTTGTCTTCCTATTTCTCTTCCAACCTTGGCGTGAAAATGCTTGAACACCTCCAATACTTGGTCTTTAGTTTTATAAGTGATCACTAAAAAATAATACCCTTTTAAATGGTACCGCAATAATGATGTAGTACGGTGTTCAAGTAGGGTGTCGAACCATAGGGATCGGTCTTATAACATTCAATTTTAATTATTTTTCTTTTTTTGATAAGGATGAGTTTTGATTCTTTGATTTTTGGTTTCTTTAAGTGCATGAATATAAAATAATAAATCTAGATAGTGAGAATTGATTTTTGGTTTCTTTAATACCATATTTTTAATTTAATTATTCAACAATTGCTCTATGAATAATTCCATACCAAAATCCAGCCACCAAAAAAAGTGAATAAAAATAAAAATAAAAAATAGAAAGGGATAAACCTACTGTAAAAGCAAAATTAAGAAGAAAAAAAAAGTAAATAGACAAATTGGACTCCACCTAACTACTACCAAAAAACTGAAGGAAAAAAAAAAGGTGTCCGCTGTCCGAAAATCCTCTATTTGTTTCTTAATTGTCTTGCTTTTCAATGGCCACTTAATTACATATGTGAGGATTAATTGTTACATCCAACTCATTCCTAAAAAAACTAATCCAACCTCTCAATTTTGGATTTGTCATAGTTCAAAACAGAGCAAAAATATTCTGCATGCAAAGAGCGCGCGCATCGCACGCGACATTTGGCAGGTAAGTACTGTCAACTTTGGATATCTATATCTTTCTCATATGAGCTCCAATTTTTCCATATGACTATTTGTTGGAAAGTTTAGATAGTCTAATTTCATATGAAACTTGTTTCATCCAAAAAATCCAACTGTGCCACTAGTTATGACCACAAAAGTGGACATATGTTTTCATTCTGGTGCAGTCAACCGTGACTTTTATCCGGTTAATCATTTTCTTGCCCATTTTGCTTCCAAATATTGTCTTTTTTATTCAATTCGTAAAATCTACAAAAACAAATGAAATAAATCAATTAAACTAATTTATGTAATTTAAAAGATTAACAATTAAACTAATTTATGTAATTTAAAAGATTAACAAAACTTAAATTAACAGTATTAGATAACGTAAAATGTAGCGCAATCAATAAGAATAGACAAATATTTTTCAAAAAAAATCATCAATAAATGTAACAAAATATAAGCACCACCAAGTGTCCTATCTTTCAAGAAACGAACATCTGTATGCACCAAATCCAAATGATGATGTCTCCTAGATTGATCAAATTTATGAAATATAACTCTATGTTGTTTACCGGCAAAACAGTGTGTGCAAGTTTTAAGAGATGTACCTTTTGTACTTTTATGAGTTGTTTTATGGAGAGCATGTGAAGGATTTTTTTTCCACTTAAGTGACCAAGTCGTCGATGTCATAACTCTCCATAGAAGAATCTTCAACTACATCGACCTTTCCTTTAGCTAATCTCGATTGCATCACATGCAAACTGTTTAGTTTATTACCTCTGGCCACCACCAAAGAACCTCGGGTGAGTTTTTATTTTTCTTCTCTAAAATGACTATTGTAACCTTTGTCATCTAGCTTTCCGGTGGAGATCAAATTGAGCCGAATATCTGGAACATATATGACATCTTTAAGAAACAAATTGCAGTCGATACCGATTTCTAGATAAATATCTCTCATGCCAATGATCTGGGATGCACCATCTTTTTCCAACTTTACATAACCAAAGTCACCGCTAGTGCAAGACGAGAAGAAATTACCATGAGAAGTAACATGAAATGAGGCACCTGAATAAATCACCCAATTGTTATCCGGGCATGCAAGGTTAACATAACCATCTTCATAAAGAATCATAATATCTCCATCAGCAACAACTGCATTAGTCTTCTTATCCTATTTGTCATTGTTATTTCGATCATTAGGTTGTTCCCTTGTCAATATTCTGCAACGTTGAATCATTTTTCTTGACTTGTTGCAGTGGAAGGACTTGATGTCCTTTTTACCTTTCCATCTACCTCTCGATTTGTCCAATCTCCTATTATTACGAGAATTCATTCTTTTGCTTCCCCTTATCTTTCTTGATTTCCAATAACCAGTGTCTGCAATTCTGAGGATGAGCCCTACTCTTCTCCACGCCTCTTCATTAATGAGACTATCTTTGACCATATCCATTGTCAACTTTCCATCTGGCACCGAATTGTTAAGTATTATTTTGAGCATTTCCCAACTGTCAGGTAACGTGTTAAGAATTAGTAATGCCTGCACTTCATCTTTCAAAACAAATTTCATAGTAGTCAACTGATTAATAAGACCTTGAAAATTATTCATGTGATCGACTATATTTTATCCATTCTTGTAGGTCAAGTGAACAATCCTCTTAATCAAATTAGGCTTATTCAATTCAATTTTTTGCTCATAGAAAGACTCTAATTTTTTCTACAATTCATCAACTTTGGTTTCATTAATGACAGCACATTGATCAATCCATTGACGAATGTGACCAATTATTTTTCTATGCGTTATCTCTCATTGTTCATTACTTTTGTCACTTAGTTTACTTGCATCACCTTTTAAAGGAAAATACAAATCATCACAATAATGGATATCCATCATTATAGATTTTCAAATCCCATAATTAGCCGATGTCAATTTTACCATGGTTCTACCACCATCTTCCATTTTAAATAACACAAACAAATTTTTCGCGATAACCTGAAACTCTTGAAATCACTTAATTGTAAAAATCACCAATTAATTAAATTTTATTTTCCCTCTTTATGTGATTAGGATGGGATTATCGATTTTGACACCCACAAATAGTAACCAAAATAACGCAAGTGACAAATAAAGCGGAAGACACGATTTTTACGTGGAAAATTCCAAGGCGGGAAATGATAAATACGAGTTAAGAGAAAAATACTAAATCACCAATTAGATAAGGGTTACCGAAGATCAAGACTGATGGAAACAAAGTACTTGATATAGATAACAAACCCCTGAAATTTCAGCCCAATTGGAATCTGAATTGTTGTTCAATCGTCAAGCCAAAGTGTCGTTCTTTGTCTTCTTCATTCTCTCTCTCTACCTACTGCCTTGTGAGTATCTCTTAGTAAATCATTGCCCCAAAAAAGGTCGTTGCTCTCTTATTTATGAAAAACCTTCCGCAGGTTTTTAAAGGATAAAAAACCCAAATGTTCTTTCTTTTTTTTCTTTTTTTTTTTTTTTTTTTTTTTCCCTTAAGGTCCAAATAGCCTTTGGGTTAAGTCCACCCCAACATGGGCTGGACCTACCCAACAAATACTTCTATCTTCTGGTGGCCGCAATTTATGCGATGGCACTTTCATGGCAAGCGTACGGATCAAGTTTTAGAATAATGGACTTTTCGGTCGGGTATCGTATCCACAGGGATTGATTGAGATTACTATCGAGTACCACGATTGTCATAACCTAACTTTATATAGGCGATTAAAATGATATTTAATTAAGTAATTAATACTAATACTAAAATACTAATTTAACTATACTAATTACTAATACGAGATAGTTATGGGATGGATTATCTAGGGATTACTTTATTTACTTAAACGTATTTGATTTTATTTAGTCTACAATAATAGTGTTCAACCTATTCGACAATCTCAGTATCTAAAACTCCTCCGCCACCTCTCCCGAGTGTAAGAAGCAGGAATACGCAACTTCGTGTCAATGATGAAATCCCCTTCAACGTCTTAACGACCCTAGATTGCGTGAGTCTTGCCCCAACGTCATCGATTGCACACAAAACCTCAATTCATAAACTCTTCCGTCACCTCTCCCGAGTGTAAGACGAGGGATATAACGTGATTTCGTGTCAATGAAGAAGTCTCCCTCAACGTCTTAACGACCCTAGGTCATGTGAGTCTCGCCCCAACGTCATTGATTTTATGAGTTGTGTTTACCCTATCGACAATCTCAATTCTAAAACTCATCCGCCACCTCTCCCGAGTGTAAGACGAGAGAATACACGACTTCGTGTCAACGATTAAGTCCCCCTCTACGTCTTAACAACCCTAGGTCACGTGAATCTTTCCCCAACATCATAGATTGTCCACAATCCTAACCCCGACTGGGTTATTGGATCATAGCATTTGTTTATTATAATCCGAATCTGGGATTTGTCAAACCCCGTATTCTTGATATATCTATATAAGCATGATAAACAAACAATATGGCATACACAATCAAACTACGAAGAACAATCATTAAAGAAACACAACTCAACCAAAACTACGTTTTTTATAAACGATATTAATCCCATACATAATCCATATTTAGCCTATGGCCATAGCCATTTATACAATTGAAACTAAGTTAAACATGCTCAAACAAATATCAAAGATAAGAAATAAAAGGAAAAACAGATGAACTTAACTGATATCCAAAGATTAGCCACTAAAACAGTCCACCGATCGATTCTCCTTCTCCGCGTGGTAATCTTCTCATTCGGAATTGTTTGAGCACTCTCCATACTCTCTCTATATTCTAAACTGAGCCCTAAGAGCTCCAATGGCAGGAGGATTGAAAGGAGAGGGGTTTAAATAGGCAAAATATCTAAAATAAAATATCTAAACTATGCAGAGCTGACCGCCTAGGCGGTGGGTATGTCGGTTTAAAGTTCACTGCAGCGGTGGAGAAGGCGCTAGAATCGAAAAACATTATGTCGTTTCACCGCCTAGGCGGTGAGTTTACAGCATCAATAGTCCTTCTCTGCATTTTCACCGCCTAGGCAATGGTTTGGACTCCTGGGCAGTGGGCTTCTTTCAGAATATTGCCTCCTTGCTTGTTTTTCTACCGTCTCCAACCATTTTTGGTCTGAATTAACCGTTTGCACTCTGATTTCATACATTTTCTCCCATACACCTATTTTAATACAAAAAGAATAAAATTATATTAAAACTTAATAAAAAAAAACATACTAAACATACTCGAAAACTAACAAATTTGATTTGAAAATATATAGGTAATTTACACCTATCAAATACCCCCAAACTCGAAATTTTGCTAGTCCTCGAGCAAAACACCCACACAACATAAGAAAATATAAAAACTAATTATGAAATTGAAAACTAAAAATGAAAAAACACTAAAAACAAAAATGTGTGAGTTTTGATTATCATCTACCGGTCGAAAGATTTTCCCTCATCGGCCCCCAATCCTATCAAGTTCAAAGTATAAATCACACCATGTGGTGTTCTAGAATTTCAACGTTCAAAAATAGTAAGCGACATTCTAGATCCTATTTAAGTGTGCATGTGAGATTAAACTCAAATATACAACTATTCATTTATTAGATGGGATTATCCCTCAATATAGTTCATGACTAAAACCTTTAAGATATAGGGAATCTATACACCTGACCCGGGATCTATTCTCCACTAATGTAGGCTCAGAGGTTCAAAAAGATCAATAGGGCTTGGATCGATTTTGGGAGAATGGCCAATGGTAAATTTGAATAGAAAATAGGTTAACGTCGTTAACTTAACGTTACCCAAGACACATCGCTTAACACTCTCACACTCGAAACCCCATAGTTTAATTAGAAACAACCCTGAACATACGTTTAAGAACGTCGTACTCACTTGTCATGTCAAAAAGAAACATAATTTAAATATTTTTTTTTTGAATAACACACCCCCAAACTCATTCGAATTTCTACAATTTTAGGAGTGTGCAAAAATGATTAAGTAACACACCCCCAAACGTATTTGAATTTCTACAACTTTAGGAATGTACAAAAATATGAATGACATACGACAAGCGAGTACTCGAATACCGAACTAATTTAGAAGTTTGCCCTAAACCTAACCGCTCACATCAAGTAGTGAAATGCTAACTTGATTCACTCACGTTGTGCCTTTGGTTTAGCGATAAAGGTTTGGAAAAAGTTCAATCGGTTAGGATGTTTGATAAATGTTTAGAAATTGAATTAGCATTTTGGTTTCGACAGGGTAACAAGGGATAATGATATTGCATGATAGGCTTCAAAAAGGCTCAAGCGATCAAATGAATGCCTAAATCATATCTCCTAAACCACCTCGCCTAGGATTTCACCTCGAATTTCCCCCAAATCAAGTTCTAGAATCCCTATTGTTATGAAATTGAGTGAAGGATAATCAGTTTCAAATTAATTAGATAGTGTTATATTGAGTTCACATAAATCTATCATCGTCACCAAACTTCCAGAGAGAGAGAGAGAGAGAGAGAGAGAGGAGAAAGAATATCAGGTGGGTTTGGTTTTTTTAAGTATTTATGACACTTTATACCCTGAAGTTTGGTTATTAGTTCTTTTATTATTTAATAAAAATATTTTCAATTGAATTGAATTCAATTGAAAATATTTTATTTGAATTCAATTAAAATTAAATTCAATTGAAATATTTTTAAAAATAAAAATTAAAAATATTTCCAATTGAATTCAAGTAAAAATATTTTCAATTGAAATTAAATTCAATTTCATTTAAAAATATTTCAAGGAAAAAGAAATAAATGAAATTGAATTTAATTTCAATGGAATTCAATTCAATTGAAAATATTTTTCCTTAAATTCAATTGAAATATTTTTAAAAATTGAAATTAAAAATATTTTCTTACTTGAATTCAATCGAAATATTTTTAAAATTTGAAATTAAAAATATTTTTAATTGAATTATAGTAAAAATATTTCAATTAATTTCAATTCAATTGAAAATATTTTTAATTTCAATTTTTAAAAATATTTCACTTCAATTCAAGTAAAAATATTTTCAATTGATTTGAATTCAATTGAAATTAAATTCAATTTCATGTAAAAATATTTCAAGGAAGAAGAAACAAAATACACAATAACCCCTCAAGATATTGAAAATGAATTGTAACTCCAAATTAAGTGTTCTATGTATGAAAATAAATTACATTATCACCTCTCAACTTACATTAACCACATTTGCATTTTTTTTCCCGAAATCACCACAAAAAACACTTGAAGAAGACATAAAAAATAAAAATATGGATGAAAAAAAAAAAATAAGTGAGAAGTATTGGTTTTGTGCAAAAAAAATAAGTGAGAATAGGTGGAGTTATATAGAGAAATGTGGGGGTAAAATGGGAAGAAAGAAAATGCACTTTGGAGGGGAAAAACACAAAAAACAAGCCAATTCTCGCTACTGGCGTGTGAAGTTCAATTCCATCAAATTTAACAGAAAATGTTAGTTTTGCACTTAAGTACAAAACTACAGGGGAGGTAAATGACGACGTTTGAACCACAGGGAGATAAAGTACAAATGGGCTAAATCACAGGGGACAAAGTATAATTAATTATTTTTTAAACTACCCAATTCACCCCTTTTTAGGTAAGACCTTTGGCCCAACAATAACGTATCTTGATACCTGTCAAAAGAGGGGTTTGCCTTTTGACAGCTGAAACCAGGTCATAATTGGTACTTCTGGCGGCTCCCTCTTTGGTTTCGGCATCTAGAGCTCGTATGATTCGTTTTGGTACATCGTCATCCATATTTCTTCAGTTTGTTTCCTGGATGTTTCACGAACAGAGGACACAATGTTCCTACTGTCAAAGATCCTCCCATATAGTTCACAAGAATCATCCTTGTGCAGCATCTGAAAAATATTAAAAAAATTGAACTTGGTTGAGTGATCTGATTCTATGGAAATTGAAAGAGAAATGTTTTTTTTTTTTTTTTTTTTTGCCTGATCCAAAAGCCTACTGGATTGAGTCCGTAGCAGTGCAAAATCCATTCACAGTCAAGAGGCACAACCAGAGGGCTTCCAGGACAACGCGGTCATTTTTGATAACCGCTTAAATTTTAAACACTAAAAATTTTAAGCGTTAGAATTTTAAGTGCTGTAATTATAAATCCTGAATATATTAAACATTCAATTTTTTAATATTTTTAATTAAAAAATTGTACAAATTTTTAGTCCTAAAATAATTTTTTCAACTTTATTTTTCGAAAGTATTGTCTCTCTACAATTTTCTCTCTATTTTTTTTTTAATCTAATATTTTCTCTATCTATAATTTGTTATATATAATTTTTTTCTTATGTGAAATTTTACTGTAAAATATTGGTTGTGATAATTAAATATTCTATGATATTAAATAATAAATGCTAAAAAATTAGGGAGAATGGGTGGGAGGTCCTTTATTTAAGTTTTAATTGGTCAAAAGTCCTACATGCGGTAAAAACTTTTGATTTAGTCCCATCTGTTTTAAAAATGAGGAAACCTTGCTCACATGATAACCACGTGTTAGTTACATGTAATTACTTTGTGCGTAATATTACTGTATTAATTACAGGTAACTAATTTTTTTTTATTTTTTTTTTCAGTTACATGTTCTAATAATATGTAATTTTTTAATTACATGTTCTGATATATGTAACTATAAAATTTGATATTTTTCAGTTACATGTTTCAATAATATGTAACTTTTTAGTTACATGTCTCTGATATGTAATTAAAAAATTTGATATTTTTTCAATTACGTTACAAAATATTATATATATATATATATATATATAAATGTGTGTGTGTAATTGTAACATGTAACTAATATTATATAAGTACATGTAACTAAAAATAGCTAAATATGTGTGAAAAGTGACAATTATGAAATTGTAACTAATATTAGTTACATGTAATAGAATTCACTATAAAAACTCAATGTACTCACTAAAAGACTCCCTACAATTCCTGCAATATCCTTACAATTCCTGCAATGTGAAACTAAAATATAAGTGAAATCTAACTTAAAGTACTAAATCAAAACTTAATAAAACAAAATGATTTTTTCACCAATTAGACTTTAAAAAAAAAAAGATTTTTCACCGATTTTTCTAAAAAATTAAGTGCATCACATATCACTTAAAATTTTGAATAATTTTTAATTGATGTTTACTTTTTAAGTGATTGCTTAATTTCGTTATCAAACACATTTAATTTGATAAATACATAATACTTTCAGTTTTAAGTACTTAATTGCGTTATTAAAAGAGATATGAGACTCTATGTTTGACAAGGAAAGGAAGCCAACTGTACTTGTATCTGAAATTCAGGTATTTATCTCATGTCATCGGTTCAAGTTTTAACTTCAAAAAATATAATTGAAACATGAATGCGAGACCCTCAATTTTCAATTTTTCATGATGATCTTTATAAGCACACACTCAATACACACAAGGGACAAGAAAATCATGATCTTTAGTTTGAAGTATGAGAACTTTATTCCCCATTGGTACCTATAAATGGCCAGGCCGAGATCAGGGCCACTGTAGAGGTGGCGGTTCCTATTGACAGCTGCTAAAAATTACAAATGCTGTTTGGCTGCATCCAAAAGGTACTCACTTATGAAGATATTCTGTGTTATAGACCACTCTAGTTCTTGTTGTGCTTCCATTATTCCTTCCTGCTATCTAGTTTAATAAGATCATCATCAAACTCATCAGAAATAGAAATAGAACTAGAAATAATACACACACGTGTGTGTGTGTGTATAAAGGCCATATTATAAAGAACATATTATGTTTTTTCAAATATGTTTATGTTATCGAAATACCAAAATCAGTAGTGATATGCTTTACTGATATATATATACGAAGTGTATGACACAGGACTAGAGAACTTGATACTTACCTCTCAAATGTATAATGCCATTTTCATTTACTCAGAATAGAGAAAATACACACAAATATGCATAAACTTGATAGGTGTTAAAAAATTATTGGATCAATTTACCTGAATTCTGCTTGCTCTTGAGCTCACTGGGTAGGCAAACAAACAGATTGAAAACAGAATGGGGGTGGCAATGGTTGCTGTACTTGAAATCGAATGGAAACTGACCCCTTTTATATGCATTAGACAAAGTAAGCATGAATAAATATTGGCACAAAATAATGAGTGGGCAACTTATGAGATAGCTTTTTACCAGCATTTTGGCACAAAAATCATTTATGTTTCACACAATACGTGCTTATCCCCAAGAGGAAAATTTGTACAAATGGTTCAACACACGTGAGATGAGACTTGCGAGGTGTTTCTTTCTACTCTCACGCCAAACTTCTCTTTTGCTACGGTTTGCAATGCCTAAAGACCAATTTTCCTTGCCAGTTGGCTTCATAGGTTTCATGTGAAGCTTCTCAATTTGGGCTTGTTGAACTGGTCAAAGCTCTGTTGTGCCTAATATGAGGTTTCAAGGTTGATTTCCTCAGTCATATATCAGTGTTTCTTTCCTAAGTCGAATGACTAATGTTCTTCATGGGTAGCATTTATCATGTTCTTCATGAATAGCATTTATCATGTAATATGATGTAAATGTTCGGTTCTGTATAATAAACTAATAAAGAAGTTCCATGTCAAGTTTTTCGTAATTCATCTTGGGTATGCAAATTTACTCCTTTCTCTGGAGATGGTGATTGTTTTCATGCTTAATGCATACTCAAGAATTAATCGTTGGGGCATCAAGCTGATTAAAGAATATCAAATATGAGAAAAAAATTAAATCAATGATTAAAGAATATCAAATATGAAACCGATTATAAAAATGTTGGGTTTATCCCACATCGAATGTGGAAAGGGTTAGCGGTCAAGTTATAAGTGTAGAGGAAAACCTTCCCTCATGAGTTAGGTTTGGAGTTGAGAGAGACCCAAGACCACTCTACATTGGTATAAAAGCTCAGATTACAACAACTCTGACTTAATAGCCACAAATGGAGACATTGGTCGATGGTTAGGCGACCAAAAATTCGATGTGTGAGGAAAAGATTGTTGGGTTTATCCCGCATCGGATGTGTAAGGGATTGGTGGTCAAATGATAAGTGTGACGGAAAACCTTAGCTCATGAGCTAGCTTTAGGTTGAGAGAGACCCAAGACCACCCTACACAAAAAAACAAATAATAGAACAATCTTTTTCACACATGGAGGAAAACACTCTAGCCACCTTAAACATCAGAATGCTCATTAATTAGTTGAACAATGCGAAAGAATGCTACCAAAAATCACCACATGAGCAAAGCCCATTGACAAATTTGTGCATCCGCTTGCTATCCCGGATGATGATTTCCCTTGCAGTCAATATTGACACAAATTTAATGAAATTGTGAGAGTCCTTACACATTCTAACACTCTTCATAACTCGAATTGGGGCCGAACTTGGTAAGTTCAACAATCCAAATGCAACTGCCAACTTTTCGCTATGATGAATATTGGATAAATTAATTTCTTTATCCTCCTCGCTAGCCACCTCCGATGTTCCTTGTGACTTGTATCCAAGAGTTTTTCCTTTCTCAAGCACATCCCCCAATAACTTCTCCCCCTCTTCATACCGATCACCGGGCTTGAAAAAATGAAAGTTCTCTTTTATACTGATCCAACTCGAATCGTTCAATTTTCCAATTCTTTTCACTTTCATCATTTTTCTCACCCTGGAAACATCCTCCCGACTCCCTGCCAATCGATAAATGTTCAAAAGCAAAGCATAAGTCTCGCACTCTTTTGGAATCATATTTAGCAATTGTTCTGCGGCATAAAAAGCCAACTCTAAATTCCCATGACTTCTACAACCCACAACCACATCCGACCATATGAATTCGTTGGGCTCAAAGTCCATATTCTTGATGAGATCAAAGGCTTCATCCAACCAACCTAACCTCATAAACATATCAATAAGGCATGAGTAATGGTCTGTCATGGGTCTCATTCCATACTCATTTCTCATCATCTCAAAATAAGCCAATGCATCATCCACCATTCTGGCATGGCTACATGCAGAAAGAACACCAACGAATGTAGTCTGGGTAGGTCTCACCCCAGCTAATCTCATATCCTCGAAAGTCTGCAGCGCCTGTTGAGATTGACCATGTTGTGCAAAAGCCATAATCATTGAAGACCAAGATATCACAGTTCTCAATGACATCTCGGTAAAAGCTTTGGTTGCTCGTTCGATGCTTCCACATTTGCTATACATGTCAGCTAGGGAAGTTCCAACAACAACATCAGACAAAGAACCGGTTTTTATTGTCTGAGCATGAACTTGTTCTCCTTGCTCCATGGCCAGCAAATCACTGCATACTTCCAATACGCTTGAGAACGTGAATATATCAGGTTTCATGCCTGACCGATTCAATTTCAAGAAGGTACTAAGTGCTTCAATTCCAATCTGGTGAGCTGATAGACTATCCTCTGCAAGATACATCATCTCGGCAAGTCCTGCAATCATAGCATTCCATGTTACCAAGCTGGTTGTCTCCATTTCATCAAACAACTTCTTCGCCTCATTAATCCGTCCACACCTGAAGTATAAATACATAAGAGTGGCCGTCAATAGTAAGCTTGATTCATATCCAAGTTTGATGATCAACGAGTGAATCTGTGATCCCAGGCTAAAAGGCTGCATCATACAACATAAATTCAATATTCTTGTCAATGCAAACTCATCCGGCTCAACCCCATCATAAAGCATTTCGACAAACAAACTGAAACCCATTGAATAATCACCATTATTGCCGCAAGCAGATATAGCTGTAGTCCAAGAAATCACATCCTTGTCCCATATCCTCCAAAATGCTTTAATTGAAGAATCCAGGCTGCCACATTTGGCGTAGAAGGTACAAAGAGGATTCCCAACATCAGAATCGTGTTCAGTTCGATATCTATATTTAATGATAAACCCATGAAATTGTTTCCCTAATTCAATAGCCAACAATGAAGAACAAGCTTTCAAGACAATGGCTAGAGTGACATTGTTTGGGTAAATCCCATCTTCCAACATTTCCCGGAAAACATGAATTACAAGCTTGGGACGAGAATTGTGAATGTAATTGGACGTTAGAGAATTCCATGTGGCGACATTTTTTCTCGGCATATTATCAAATAGTTTGCGTGCATCGTCCATTCCCAAACACTTTGCGTAAACATCGAGGAGAACCGACATAACAAATTCATCTTCATGGGATCTGGTCTTTATGATGCGCGCATGAACGGATTGAGCTTCTGAAGCTGAATTCCTATCTAAACATTCTTGCAAAAGGGGGACATAAATGGAGGGTGCGACCGCCTTACCTTCGTTTATATGGGAAAGTGCTTCCCTGAAGTCCAGACTTAACGCGTCGACATTTTTATCCGAATGACTGGCATTGAAATTCGTCTGAAAAAAAATATGGAATTATGCAAATTCAGCTAATGAGCCGCACATACTA
The DNA here is from genome assembly GCA_016647705.1 of Eucommia ulmoides. Taxonomy (NCBI): domain Eukaryota; kingdom Viridiplantae; phylum Streptophyta; class Magnoliopsida; order Garryales; family Eucommiaceae; genus Eucommia; species Eucommia ulmoides. The sequence continues at coordinate 36,355,209 of CM028334.1, read as the reverse complement.
ACTGGGTATGCACAAGTTCTAGAAAGTGTTCTTCAAGCATAATAAATTAGTGTTACAGAAATAAGAGTTGAAATTACCTTTCCGGTGGAAGGAGAAGTGGTGGAGTTCGTGAATTCTTTTGGTTGGAGCTTGGTGTTGGCAACTGCAACCAAAGGCAGCGAAGCCATGAAATGGATGTGTTATGCGCATACGATTTTCCTAAAAAATTCAGTTATTGTCTGTCTTTCAGAACTACTAGTGATGACTCTGAAGACGTTATCTTCTCATTTCTCAACAATTACCGTGAGTCATATTTTTACCCTTTAAATTCGGGGTAGATATCTTGGGGTACGTCCTACATTATTATTATTATTATTATTATTATTATTTTTAGTGTAAAACCACTTGTATCCAATCATTACAATGGGTTTTGATTAATCCGGATTGAGCCGGGTCGGACCACAAGGGCGACAAAACTCTCTCTACTGAGTTTTAACGCAACTGCATTTTCAAGTTTCGAACCAAAGATCTTGACTAAGTTAGAACAGCCCATCACTAACTGATTTACGTGCTCGGTGGTATACATCCTACATGATCCTATGGTTTCACAATGAATAAATTGATCCTAAGGTTTGAATATTGTTTTTCAATTTTGCAAAATAAATAACATGATCTAAGATATAGGAATTTTTTATTTTTTTTTTGTCCTTCAAGTTTGGAGGGGTGTTTAATTGACTTTTGATGTTTAGCACTCAACACATTTGGTACTTAAACTATTAAATTTGTTTCAACGTGATCCAACTTGCTAATTTTACCCTTTACATTAATTACACACATTTTTTTATGAATTTTTTTTGTTATATTTTTCTCTCTTCTTTAACGAAAACTATAGCCGGCATGGCCGTCGGTGACGACTTCGGCGGCTCTCTCTCTCCAAAATAAAATAAAAAACATACATTAAAAAAAAATACACTAACAACCCCCCATTTTATGTGTTTATATATATATGCTATGCCCAAAATTAGATCACTGGAATATTCTCTTGTTTAGCTCACTTTCTCTCAGTTAAGGTTCCTACAAAATAATACATTGTGGGTGGGTTTGTCGGCGTTGCACCTCTAGTGTGAGAATCAGTCAAGAGTTTCACGGTAAAAATTTAGCAGGGTATTGACTAGGAGAAAGTGTGTATACCTGATTAGCTTACCACTCTCATATTTATAAGGGGTGAAGACTTGTTTGGTAAGTCTTTCATGATTCTCAATCTATCGTCGTTGAGGTCGCAGCGGTTACAACCCATCATCATATATAACCAAAAATTAGAATGGGCTTTGGACCATTTTTTGATTTGACAAAACACTATATATATATATATAGCTAAAAAAAATCTAAAAATACCCTTATCAAACACAACTTAAATTATTTTAATTTAACTCATCAATTCCCCTGCATAACCAAAACATTAGACCCACTTCTTCTATTTTCTCTCTCTGCTTTCTCTCTCTCTCTAGTTCCTCGCTCTCTCTAAAGACATTGGTGGTCTCTTCGAATCTGCCCAAATCCGAGCACCACCCCTATGCCGCCGACCTGTCACGTCACTGTCTCGTCGCTGCCGCCATCGGAGTAACCGCTCCACCGTCTTGTCGAAACTACCATGTCACTGTCTTGCCACCACCGAATGATGAACTCATGCCGAAACAACCAACAAAAGCGATGACGACGATTTGGTTGAAACTATCATGCCACTCTCTCTCTCTCTCTCTCTCTCCAGTTTGGCCTACGATGACCAAAATCTAGCCATGTTAGGCCAAATCTGGTGGCAACAGATTTGGGCAGCGCTTGAACAGATCTAGCCATCGCGACCAGAATTGGGTGGCGCTTGAACATATCTGGCCGCCATCTAGCCAATGATGACCATTTATGGGACGTTGGCGACGCGTTTTTTCCATATTATGATTTTTTTTTTCTTTAATATGTCAATTTTTAGATTTTATTTTTTTAATTTGTTGAAAAAGATTTTTTCTCCGTTAATTTGCAATTTTTTTTTTTTTTTTTGTATTTTCTTTTACGTTTTTAATTATATATTTTGATATTTACTATTGATTTGTTATTTTGGTGTCTGCAGTGATAATAATTTAAATTTTCTATTGGGGTGGTGACAATAATGATTAATATTTGTTGGGGTGATGGTGGTGATAGTTCGATCTCCCATAAGCGAAGTAATCGCCGCAAGCTATCAATGGAATCGAAGTGCAAACCAACGTTCAGTTTCGTTTAACTTGTTTCACTTGCCTGTACCGTTTCTAGAATCTAGTGTCCCCCAATTGAATGAGGCTTACTGTGATGGTAACGGTGATTGTTGTAAATATTTGTTGTGGTGACAACGATGGTGATAATAAATATTTCTTATAGTAGTGATAACGGTGATAACAAATATTTCTTGCAATGGTGGGAGCAGTGTTAATAAATATTTGTTACAGTGGTGGTCGACGGTGATAATGAATATTTGTTGTGGTGGTGACTAATTTATGTAATGTTAATGTTATGATTAAAAATAATAATTTAGGGATATTCCTGTTGTAAAATTAATATAATTTTTTAACTGGGGTTTACATTTAAAGAAGAAAATAGGAATAATTTTAAAAAGTAATGGGATTTTGGTGCCATAAAAAATCACCCTAATATTTAAGAGTCTTACTATGTGGGCCTCGCCCAATCGAACGATGGCCCATTAAAAGGCCAGCCCAATGAGCATGGCCCATATTCATCCTCGCGTCTTCCTTGACCGCCCTTACAGACGACGGAAACGAGATAAGTACCAGAAACAAGCCGGCACATGCTTCCTTCTATGCCGCTCTTCTGTTTGAGTTAAAAAAAATGCTAATTCTGTAAGCTCGCTCTCTCTTTCTCTCTGATATCTCCTCAATTTAAAACTCAGTTCCACGAACCATAAGGGAGCAGTGCATAAATTATGTCGCCGGAATGTGTAGTTTGTGCTGTATGAATTTGCCAGTATACACGCCGACTCCTTAAGATGGGTTTTGTGGTGTACACAAGGCATACCCCTGAAGGAGTATACTCGTTTCACGGTATGCAAGAGAAACCCCAGTTGAATTGTATTGGACCTCGCGTTTCTCGCCATTTCAATTCAGTGGAAGTCATCGTTCCCGACAAGTCTCGATTTCTCGTTCTCTCCGTTGATAGTAGGAGGAACGGAGTTTTTTCCGTTTCAAAGGCCCAAGCATTTAGTTCGAATGGTGTTCTTTCGAACGCTGAGAAAAGCCAACAAGGGATACAAAGTCCGGCCGAGTCAGAGAAGAGTAATAATCATCTCCGCCGATTGCTCAGGAAGGGGAGATTAGAGGGAGCGTTCACGTATCTGGAGAAAATGGTTTATCACGGAGATATCCCCATATTATCCCTTGCACGAGTTTGATCCGTGGATTTTGTAAAACAAGGAAGATGGACAAAGCCACGAAGGTTTTGAAGATTCTCGAAGAATCCGGGGCTGTCCCCGATGTAATAACTTACAATGTTCTGATCAGTGGTTATTGCAAATTGGGGGACATTGATAATGCCTTGAAGGTCCTCAACCAAATGAGTGTCTCTCCAGATGTTATAACATATAATACGATTTTGCGTTCTTTATGCAGTTCTGGGAAATTGAAACAGGCCATGGAAATTCTTGACCTGCAATTGCGGAAGGAGTGTTATCCGGATGTTGTCAGTTACACAATTTTGATGGAAGCGACATGTAAAAAAAGCGGTGTGGGACAAGCGATGAAGCTCTTGGATGAGATGAGGAATAAAGGGTGCAAACCCGATGTGGTAACCTATAATGTCCTAATCAATGGGATTTGCAGAGAAGGGAGACTAGACGAAGCAATCATATTCTTGAATAATATGGCATCCTATGTATGCCAACCTAATGTGATTTCTCATAATATCATTTTAAGAGGCATGTGTAGCACTGGGAGGTGGATGGATGCTGAGAAACTCTTGTCGGATATGCTTCAAAAAGGGTGTTCCCCCAGCGTTGTCACCTACAATATCTTGATTAACTTTTTGTGCCGGAGGGGATTACTAGACAGAGCTATTGATATTTTGGAGAAGATGCCTACACAAAGTTGTACTCCGAATTCTTTGAGTTACAATCCGTTGCTTCACGGATTTTGCAAAGCAAAGAAGATGGAGAGGGCAATAGAGTATTTGGAGATAATGGCGTCTAGGGGTTGTTACCCCGATATTGTGACGTACAATACTTTGCTCACAGCATTGTGCAAAGATGGGAAAGTAGATATTGCGGTTGAAATTCTTAATCAACTGAGTAGCAAAGGGTGTGCTCCGGTTCTGATCACTTATAATACGGTGATCGATGGGCTTTCAAAGGTGGGGAAAATAGATCGTTTCCATAGAGTTGTTGGAGGAGATGAGGGGACGGGGTCTTCAACCGGATATAATCACTTATTCTTCGCTTGTGGGGGGGCTTTGTAGAGAAGGGAAAGTTGATGAAGCGGTTAAGGTTTTTTATGATTTGGAGGGATTGGGTATGGAGCCAACTGCCATCACTTATAATGCGGTGATGCTTGGGCTTTGTAAGGCCCAAAGGACTGATCGGGCGGTTGATTTCTTGGATGAAATGGTATCGAAGGGATGTAAACCTAATGAATCTACATATACTATTCTGATCGAAGGGTCGGCTAACGAAGGGTTGCTGAATGAAGCTGTGGAGTTGTTGAATGAGTTGTGTTCCATAGGAGTTGTCACGAGAAGTTCTGCTGAACTCGTGATGGTGAAATTATAGCCTGAAAATAAATGGTTTCATTTTTTTCTCTGCGATATCGGGATTGAGTGCCCATTTTGTGCTGATTTTGGATTTTTAATCTGCGAATTGGAATGTTGAAGTAGTTGGCAAACGGGTACTTAGTAGTAACATCAGCGCTGGTTTCATTTGATTGGATTATTCATCATGAATGACCTCTTGAGAGTAGAGTCAATTACTAGCACACTGCTTGCTCTGTTTTGTTTGAAATATGATACAGTTTATGAATTAATATGAATCATGGTGATTAGAAAAGGGGTCTTCTGGTATCTGCAGACATTGTGTACAATCTACTTTTCTTGTGGCTCTTGTAATTGTCCCATTTTGGACTCAAGTTAGATTCAGATTTCATCCAAATTTTGTTATTTATTTGTTTTTGTTTGATATAGAAATACGTCTTTTTTCGATTTTTCATTGGATTTTTAAGACGATGCTCATTTATTGTGAATGACCCTTTTTTTTCAATCCTGCAAAAAAGTCCACATTTAAATTTTAGTATTAACCTACTGGGTCGCCCGGACTAGAGGATTTTTGAAGTTTAATGGTCTATCCAAAAAAAAAAAGGAAAAAAAAAAAGAAAAAAAAAATGAAGTAGAGTTGGGTCTAATATGAGAATTGATTTCATTTGAAATATGAGAAATTATAGTCTATGATTGAGCCAAATGTTAGAAGCCAAAGAAGAATTAAACAAGAACATCTTCATTCCCACTTGAAAGGAGAAACTGTGAAACAACAGAATGCCCATAACAAAAGCTAAGAACAATGTCAGAGAAGGCTGGCAAAATCCCCACATGAACACTGCCCATCGACAAATTTGTGCAGCCGCTTACTATCCCGAATGATGATTTCCCTATCAGCCAATACCGATGCAAACTTAATGAAACTATGGCAATCCCTACACACACTAATACTCTTAATAACTCGAATTGGCACACCATTTGGCACGTTCAACAGCCCAAACGCAACAGCCAATTTCTCACTGTGATGAACATTAGACGAAGTCGTCCCTTCCTCTCCGTCTTGCACACTAGCCACCTCCAAACATCTTCGAGATTTGTATCCAAGTGCTTTTGCTTTCTCAAGCAAATCCCCCATTAACTTCTCCTCCTCTTCATACCGATAGCCGGATTTGAACGAATGAACCTTCTCTTTTATACTAATCCAACTCCAATCCTTCAATTTTCCAATTTTTTCGTCTTTCATCATTTTCTTCACCATGGAGACGTCCTTCCATCTCCCAGCCGAAAGGTACATGTTCAAAATCAAAGTGTAGATCTCGGGATCCTTTGGCTTTAGACTAAGCAATTGTTCCACAGCATAAAAAGCAAAGTCCATTTTCCCATGACTTCTACAACCCGCGATCAAATTTGACCATATGAATTCGCTCGGCTTGAAGTTCATGTTCTTGATGATATCGAACGCTTTCTCCAATCGACCTAACCTCACAAACATATCGACAAGGCAAGCATAGTGGTCCATCAAGGGTTTTATTCGGTACACATTTTTCATCATCTCGAAATAGCCCATCGCCTTATCCACCATTCCAGCGTGGCTACATGCTGAAAGAACAGCCACAAACGTTATTTGGTTCGGCCTCACCCCCACTAGTATCATATCCTCAAAAAGCTCTAACGCCTGTTGAGATCGACTGTGTTGTGAAAAAGCGGTTATCATTGAAGTCCAAGATATCAAGGTTCTATCAGACATCTCAATAAAAGCCTTACTCGCTTGTTCGATTCTTCCACATTTGTTATACATGTTAACAAGGGCGGTTCCGACAACAACATCGTAGAGAGAACCGGTCTTTATTGTGTGGGCATGAATTTGTTCTCCTTGTTCCAATGCAACCAAATTACTGCATACTGTTAAAACACTCGAGAAAGTGTATAGATCGGGTTTCATGCCCAATCTTTTCAATCTCGAGAACATATTAAGGGCTTCAAATCCACAACGGTGAGCCGAAAGACTATCCTCTGCAAGATCCATCGTTTGGGCAAGTCCTGAAATCATAGCATTCCATGTTATTAAGCTCGTTGTCTCCATCCCATCGAACAACTTCTTGGCCGCGTTAATCCATCCAGATTTTAGGTATAAATACATGATGGAGTTTGTCAAGTGTACGCTCGATTCACATTCAAGTTTGATGCTCAACGAGTGAATCTGTGATCCTAAATCCAGAGCCTGCATTACACTACACAAACTCAGCGTGCTCGTCAGCGTAAATTCATTTGGCTCGACACCCTCATTAAGCATTTCAATGAACAAATTCAATCCCATCACAGCATCACCGTTATTGCTGCAAGAGGATATAGCTGTAGTCCAAGAAACCACATCTTTTTCCCATATCCTCCTAAACGCTTTAATTGAAGAATCCAATCTGCCACATTTGGAGTATAACCTACTAAGAGAATTCCCAACACTCGTATTGCCTTCAATCCCATATTTAATGATATACCCATGGATTTGCTTCCCTAATTCAATAGAGAACAGTGAAGAACAAGCACCCAAGACAACTCCCAGTGTGTAATTTGTTGGGTAGAGCCCAACTTTCAACATTTCTCGAAAAATATTAACCGCGATATCTGGTTGAGAATTGTGAAAGTAACCCAGCATCAGGGAAGTCCATGTCACTACATTTCTGCTCGGCATATTATCGAACACTTTGCGTGCATCTTCTATCGCCACACACTTCTCGTAAACATTCACGAGAAACGTCATAACGAATACATTTTCATGGGTTCCGGTCTTTATAATGTGGCCATGAACGCATCTCGCTTCGGTAAGTGAAGTCCTGTTTATACATTCTTGCAAGAGGAGCACGTAAACGGAGGACTCGAACCTCGTACCTTCTTTTAGATGCGAAAGTGCCTCTCTGAATTCTAGTCTCCATGCGCGATCTTTCTGCGATTCAGTGGCATTGAAATTCGTCTGACAACCGAAAAAAACAATAATGGTGAATTGCGAACTTATTGAGCTGAATATACACAGCTGAAACTGCATGTCCATGAGTTCTATAAAATGTTCTCGTTGAATAATTGAATTGTCTCATACGAGCTTACCTTACCGACGGAAAGAGAAGGGGCGGTGTGCTTCTTGAGATCTGGTTCGAGCTTCAGAGCGTTGCCAACTAGAACCGTACGCAGAGAAGCCATGAAAGTTGATTTTCTATGCAACTGCAATTCTATTCATAAGTTCATTTCATTTTTTAATTTTATTTTTAAATTTGAATATTCTAATTTTTGTTTTCAGAATTTCAGCACAAGAGCTAACAAGACGTTACCTTCTCTGGTTTATCTCCTATACATGTTTGTCTGGATGAAATTGAGCTAAATCCTCTTTGGAAACCGGAGGGGCAGGCCCGATCTTACACACGCCAGGAGAAATTACACTTCGCACCTTACGGCAATTTGTTTTAGGGTTTTTACTCCAAAGGTGCTATTTTCTAATTAGACAACTTTTTAAGTTCTAAGTGGCATGTGGTGTTGTCAAAAGTCTTTTTTTTGAGGTTTTTGACTTGAAAAGTCTCATGCTTAGTTGGCAATTGATATTTTCATTCCAATTTTGCCCTTACTACAATTATTTATAGGGAAATAATAAGAAATAAGAAGTGACTGATGTCTCAGCTATATATCAGCAGGCAGGAAGCCATCATCAATGTCAGTAATCAAAATTTTCACGCGGTAAAATGCAAGGTGATTTTCACAGGTGATTTTCTTCTTCGACTTTGGATTGCCTTCTTCGATTTTGGATTGCCGCATCAAAATTTTTTGCGCGGTAAAATGCAAGGTGATTTTCTTCTTCGACTTCGGATTGCCTCCTTCGATTTCGGATTGCCTTCTTCGACTTTGGATTACTGCTACGACTTCGGATTGCCTTCTTCGACTTCGGATTGTCGCTACTGGTGAGTGCTCGTTTTGTTTCTGTTATTCATTTCTACCTATTCCGAGTGTTCGGATTTCACATTTCTTTGTTTTTGTTATTCGTTTCTAGTTTTCGCGCTACATTTCATTTGCAGTTTATGCATGGGGTTCTGTTCAGTTTATGCATGGGGTTATGTTTTGTAACTGGGGTTCTGTTCTGTTCGCAGTAGATAAACTAAGTTTCATGTTTCATGTTCACCATATTTCATTTGCAGTTTATACATGGGGTTCTGTTTTGTAACTGGGGTTCTGTTCTGTTTCATGTTTCATGTTTGTCAACTGAAATCATGAATAAATAATCTGTCACTGTTTCATGTTTGTCAACTGAGGTTCTGTTCAGAAGATATCCACTAAGGATGTGTATTTCTCAGTAGATATCTACTTACATTTCGAATTATGCTGTTTGTATACAAATATATTTTTTGAACAGATGTTTTTACTGAATGTAATATTATGTTTTTATTTTATGAATTTGCAGTTTTGTTTTTGATAATGGAATGATTAATCATGGTGTGTACGTACGGTGAGGAAACGTGTTTGATAAAAATTGATGATGAAAGATATACATATGATGTGTTAGTTAATAAGTTGATTGAGCAATGGAATGTGTTGCAACGTAACTCATTGCGCATATCATATTCAATCGTGGGACAGTCAAACTGTATTTTGAATGATCAAAAAGACTTTTCAGCTTTATTAGAGTTAGTGAAGTTGTTAAATTTGGGATACTTGAACGTTGTTATGAAAGAGATTGTCGACGAAAGTTGTAGAGGCGGGGGAGAAGATGATGAGAGATGTCACACACCCCCACATGATGAAGTGATAAATTTTCTTGCATCTTATTGTGTCAACCATGCGACAAATCACCGTTCTAAGTCGTGGTCTACCCTTATTAGAGAGGTGGGTCAACAATTTGATGGGAGAGCAGATCAATTTCGTAGTGATCTAGTCAAGTATTCAATTGAGGTTGGGTTTCATTTTGATTATTTGAAGAATGACAGTGTTCGAGTCACTGCTGCATGCTGTCATAGCGATTTAACTTCCTGTAAGTGGAATGTCCATGCTAGAGCTGACATTGTTACTGGGATTTTTGTAATCAGAAAGTTGGATAACGTACATACTTGTGGTGCATCATTTCGGTCATGCAAAAATGAAAGGATGAGTTCCGATGTCATTGCAAGTGAGTTGACAGTTGAGATTCGTGGAAATCCACTAAAACGTCCTATTGATGTTGTTTCTGATTTCAAGAACACGTATGGATTAGAAATAACATACAATCATGCATGGCTAGGGGTAGAGAAGGCTCGGAATTTATTATATGGTGATTATATGGCATCATACGACTTATTGAGGTGGTATATTAGTGTTTGCCAGTCGACAAACCCAGGCAACTACTTTTCTTTGGAGTATGACCAAGAGTTTGGTCATTTTAAGAGAATTTTTGTGTCATTTAATGCGTGCATTGAAGGCTTCAAGTTTTGCCGGCCTATGTTGTTTATGGATGGAATATTCCTCAAGAGTCGGTATAAGGGAACGTTGCTTGCTGCGTCTGCGAAGGACGAGAATGAAGGTTATATTACGTTTTATTTTTCGGTAGCAGCTTTGGTTTCTGTTTTTAATGATGTTTATTGTGTTTTCAGCTTGAATGTTTTCTGATTTTTACATGTTCTGGTAAATGCTTTGTTTTCTCCAATTGAGTCTCAAATGCTTTGATTTGATCCCAATACATGAAGATCTTCCCAAGTATTACATTCAGTAGATATCACTCAGTTTCAGTAGATATCCGTTGAATATGTGTCAGCTTCAGTAGATATCTACTGAACTGTTTCAAACAGGATGTTTAGGCACCAAATATGCTGTTTATGTATCCACATAGAAAATGTATTCTGCTAAATGCTTTGTTTTCTCCAATTGAGTCTCAAATGCTTTAATTTGATCCCAATACATTAGGATCTTCCCAAGTAATATATGCCATTTTCAGTCTTTTTGAGTAGATATCATTCAGTTTCAGTAGATGTCCATTGAATATGTGTCTTCTTCAGTAGATATCTACTGAACTATTTCGAACAGGCTGTTTAGGCACCAAATATGCTGTTTATGTATCCACATAGAAAATGTATTCTACTAAATGCTTTGTTTAGGCACCAAACAAGCTGTATTATGATTTTTTACATGTTCAGGAATGTTTCCATTGGGTTTTGCTATTGTCAATGTGGAGAACGACGACAATTAGATGTGGTTTGCACAACAATTGTCGATTATTGTTTCTAATGAGCGGTGCATTACTTTTATTTCCGATTGACAACCAGGTTTGATTCAAGCTATACATACTGTCTTCCTGAACTCCCCTCATGCATTTTGTTTACATCATTTGAAGTGTAACCTAAGAGATAAACTAAGTGGGAGGGATAATGTGCTGATTTTTTTTTTGCTTCATAGACTTGATCAGTGTGCGTTTGCACCAACTGTTGAGGGGTTTGCCATTCATAGAAATAGACTTATTGTTGAAGGTGGGCCAAGGGTTATTTCATTCTTGAATGAGTTACCTCCTAAGAATTGGGCTAATGACTTTTTTGTTGGACAACGATACGGCGAGATGTATTCAAATCTTGCCGAATTGTTTAACGCTTGGATTGTTAAAGCCCGACACCTCCCCATAATGGAACATTGATATGATTAGAGTACAACTCATGGACCACATATCGAGTAGAAGACTTCTTTCGAATAAGATGTCTGGTGTCATTTGCCCGTTTTGGGATAAGAAGTTATTAGAATATGTTGAGAGCGGTAGGACGTAGTTGGTTGGTTTATGCTCTGAAGGAAAATTTGAAGTGCATTGCCACCCATTCGTCTCAGTGGATATTGTTAATCGTACTTGTTCATGTTTCCAATGGCAATTGAAAGGTTTCCCGTGTGCACATGCTTGCGCCGCCATTCAAAAATCGGAGGGGGAATTTGTATGAGTATGTTGAAGATTTCTTCAGTGTTGATTTGTATCGTAGTACATATTTGGAGGGTATTTTGTCTGTCCCTACCCTTGGAAGACCGGTTTATGACAGCGCAACAACTATTGTGTTACCTCCGCAAACACGTCGACCAGCTGGGCGTCCAAAGAAGAAGCGGATTGCATCAAAAGGGGAAAAAGTAAAGCAAATTCGGTGTAGCCGGTGCAAGCAATATGCGAACCACAATCGGAAGACGTGCAAGGCTGCAACTTGAAGAACAGGTTGCACACCGTATATTTTTTCAGATTTTTGCAATGTATATTTTTGTGTGGCTGTATATTTTTGCAACGCTGTATATTTTTGCAAGGCTGTATATTTTTGCAAGGCTGCAATGTATATTTTTGTAAGGCTGTATATTTTTTGCAAGGTTACAATGTATATTTTTGCAAGGCTGTATATTTTTTGTCTAGATATCCAACAACGATGTGTATTTTTTCAGTAGATGTGTACTGGAATTTTAATATATGTTGTTGTAAACATGCTATATATGGTGAAGATGTATTTTTTTTCAATAGATGTCTACTGAAATTTTAATATATGCTGTTTCTCATGATATATATGGTCAAGAAATTTTAAAATATGCTGTTTTATGTACCAAATCATTCTGCTCAGAAGATATCTACTGAAATGATTCCAACAGTCTATTAGGCACCAAATATGTTGTTTATGTATCAACATAGAGAATGTATTCTGGTAAATGATTTGTTTTCTCCAATTAAGTCTCAAATGCTTCGATTTGATCCCAATACATGAGGATCTTCCCAAGTACTATATTCAGTAGATATCACTCAGTTTCAGTAGATATCCACTGAATATGTGTCAGCTTCAGTAGATATCTACTGAACTATTTTGATGAGGCTGTTTTGGCACCAAATATGCTGTTTATGTGTATCCACATAGAAATGTATTATGGTAAATGCTTTGTTTTCTCCCAATTGTGTCTCAAATGCTTTTATTTGATCCCAATACATGAGGATCTTCCTAAGTACTATATTCAGTAGATATCACTCAGTTTCCGTAGATATCCACTGAATAAGGGTCAGCTTCAGTAGATATCTACTGAAATGTTTCAAACAGGCTGTTTTGGCACCAAATATGTTGTTTACGTGCATCCACATAGAAATGTATTCTGCTAAATGCTTTGTTTTCTTCAATTGAGTCTCAAATACTTTGATTTGATCCCAAGACATGAGGATCTTCCCAAGTACTATATTAAGTAGATATCTCTCAGTTTCAGTAGATATCCACTGAATAAGTGTCAGCTTCAGTAGATATCTACTAAACTGTTTCGAACAGGCTGTTTTGGCACCAAATATGTTGTTTATGCGTATCCACATAGCAATGTATTCTGCTAAATGCTTTGTTTTCTCCAATTGAGTCTCAAATGCAATACATGAGGATCTTCCCAAGTACTATATTCAGAAGATATCACTCAGTTTCAGTAGATATCTACTGAATAAGTGTCAGCTTTAGTAGATATCTACTGAAATGTTTCGAACAGGCTGTTTTGGCACCAAATATGCTGTTTATATGTATCCACATAGAAATGTATTATGCTAAATGCTTTGTTTTCTTCAATTGAGTCTCAAATGTTTTGATTTGATCCTAATACCTGAGGATCTTCCCAAGTTGAGTATATTTCAGTAGATATCACTCAGTTTCAGTAGACATCCATTGAATATGTGTTAGCTTCAGTAGATATCTACTGAACTATTGCAAACAGGCTGTTTTGGCACAAAATATGCTGTGTATGTGTATTCATATAGAAATGTAATGAGGTAAATGCTTTGTTTTCTCCCAATTGTGTCTCAAATGCTTTGATTTGATCCCAATACATGAGGATCTTCCCAAGTACTCCATTCAGTAGATATCACTCAATTTCACTAGATATCCAATGAATATGTGTCAGCTTCAGTAGATATGTACTGAACTATTTTGATGAGGCTGTTTTGACACCAAATATGTTGTGTAGGTGTATCGACATAGAAATGTATTATGGTAAATGCTTTGTTTTTTCCCAATTGTGTCTCAAATGCTTTGATTTGATACCAATACATGAGGATCTTCCCAAGTACTATATTCAATAGATATCACCCAGTTTCAGAAGACATCTACTGAATATGTGTCAGTTTCAGTAGATATCTACTGAACTGTTTCAAACAGGCTGTTTTGGCCCCAAATATGTTGTTTATGTGTATCCACATAGAAATGTATTCTGGTAAATGCGTCGTTTTCTCCCAATTGAGTCTCAAATGCTTTGATTTGATCCCAATACATGAGGATCTTCCCAAGTACTATATTCAGTTGATATCACTCAGTTTCAGTAGACATCCACAGAATATGTGTCAGTTTCAGTAGATATCTACTGAACTATTTCAAACAGGCTGTTTTGGCACCAAATATGCTGTTTATGTGTATCCACATAGAAATGTATTCTGCTAAATGCTTTGTTTTCTGCCAATTGAGTTTCAAATGCTTTGATTTGATCCCAATACTTGAGGATCTTCTCAAGTACAATCTTCAGTAGATATCACTCAGTTTCACTGGATATCCACTGAATATGTGTCAGCTTCAGAAGATATCTACTTAACTGTTTTGATGAGGCTGTTGTGGCACCAAATATGCTGTGTATGTGTATCGACATAGAAATGTATTCTGGTAAATGCTTTGTTTTCTCCTAATTGTGTCTCAAATGCTTTTATTTGATCCCAATACATGAGGATCTTCCCAAGTACTATATTCAGTAGATATCACTCAGTTTCAGTAGATATCCACTGAATATGTGTCAACTTCAGAAGATATCTCCTGAAATGTTTCAAACAGGCTGTTTTGGCACCGAATATGTTGTTTACGTGTATCCACATAGAAATGTATTCTGGTAAATGCTTTATTTTCTCCCAATTGAGTCTCAAATGCTTTGATTTGATCCCAATACATGAGGATCTTCCCAAGTTCTATATTCAAAAGATATCACTCAGTTTCAGGAGATATCCACTGAATATGTGTCAACTTCAGTAGATATCTACTCAACTGTTTTGATGAGGTTGTTTTGGCACCAAATATGCTGTTTATGTGTATTCACATAGAAATGTATTCTGGTAATGCTTTGTTTTCTTCTAATTGAGTCTCAAATGCTTTGATTTGATCCCAATACATGAGGATCTTCCCAAGTACTATATTCAGTAGATATCACTCAGTTTCAGTAGATATCCACTGAATAATTGTCAGCTTTAGTAAATATCTACTGAAATGTTTCAAACAGGCTGTTTTGGCCCCAAATATGATATTTATGTGTATAGACATAGAAATATATTCTGCTAAATGCTATATTTTCTCCAATTGAGTCTCAAATGCTTTGATTTGATCCCAATACATGGAGATCTTCCCAAGTATTACATTCAGTAGATATCACTCAGTTTCAGTAGACATCCACTGAATATATGTCAGTTTCAGTAGATATCTACTGAACTGTTTCAAACAGGCTGTTTTGGCACCAAATATGCTGTTTATGTGTATCCACATAGAAATGTATTCTGGTAAATGCTTTGTGTTCTCCCAATTGAGTCTCAAATGCTTTGATTTGATCCCAATACATGAGGATCTTCCCAGGTACTATATTCAGTAGATATCACTCAGTTTCAGTAGATATCCACTACATAAGTGTCAGCTTCAGTAGATATCTACTAAACTGTTTGGATGAGGCTGTTTTGGCACCAAATATGTTGTTTATGTGTATTCACATAGAAATGTATTCTGGTAAATGCTTTGTTTTCTCCCAATTGAGTCTCAAATACTTTGATTTGATCCCAATATATGAGGATCTTCCCAAGTACAATATTCAGTTGATATCACTTAGTTTGAGTAGATATCCACTGAATAAGTGTCAGCTTCAGTAGATATCTACTAAACTATTTTTATGAGGCTGTTTTGGCACCAAATATGCTGTTTATGTGTATCCACATAGAAATGTATTCTGGTAAATGCTTTGTTTTCTCCCAATTGAGTTTAAAATGCTTTGATTTGATCCCAATACATGAGGATCTTCCTAAGTACTATATTCCGTAGAAATCCTCAGTTTCAGTAGATATCCACTGAATATGTGTTAGCTGCAGTAGATATCTACTGAACTGTTTTGATGAGGCTGTTTTGGCACCAATTATGCTGTGTATGTGTATCGACATAGAAATGTGTTATGGTAAATGCTTTGTTTTCTCTCAATTGTGTCTCAAATGCTTCGATTTGATCCCACCACATGAGGATCTTCCCAAGTACTATATTCAGAAGATATCACTTAGTTTCAGTAGATATCCACTGAATAAGTGTCAGCTTCAGTAGACAGCTACTGAAATGTTTCAAACAGGCAGTTTTGGCACCAAATATGCTGTTTACGTGTATCCACATAGAAATGTATTATGGTAAATGCTTTGTTTTCTTCAATTGAGTCTCAAATTCTTTGATTTGATCCCAATACCTGGGGATCTTCCCAAGTTGAGTGTATTTCAGTAGATATCACTCAGTTTCAGTAGACATCCACTGAATATGTGTCAGCTTCAGTAGATATCTACTGAACTATTTCAAAAAGGCTGTTTTGGCCCAAAATATGCTGTGTATGTGTATTCATTTAGAAATGTAATATGGTAAATGCTTTGTTTTCTCCCAACTGTGTCTCAAATGCTTCGATTTGATCCCAATACATGAGGATCTTCCCAAGTACTACATTAAGTAGATATCACTCAATTTCACTAGATATCCACGGAATATGTGTCAGCTTCTGTAGATATCTACTGAACTGTTTTGATGAGGCTGTTTTGGCACCAAATATGCTCTGTATGTGTATCGACATAGAAATGTATTATGGTAAATTCTTTGTTTTCTCCCAATTCTGTCTCAAATGCTTTGATTTGATCCCAATACATGAGGATCTTCCCAAGTACTATATTCAGTAGATATCACTCAGTTTCAGTAGATATCCACTGAATAAGTGTCAGCTTCAGTAGATATCTACTGAAATATTTCAAACAGACTGTTTTGGCACCAAATATGTTGTTTATGTGCATCCACATAGAAATGTATTATGGTAAATGCTTTCTTTTCTCCCAACTGAGTCCCAAATACTTTCATTTGATCCCAATACATGAGGATCTTCCCAAGTACTATATTCAGTAGATATCACTCAGTTTTATTAGATATCCACTGAATATGTGTCAGCTTCAGAAGATATCTACTGAACTGTTTTGATGAGGCTGTTTTAGCACCAAATATGCTGTGTATGTGTATCGACATAGAAATGGATTATGGTAAATGCTTTGTTTTATCCCAATTGTGTCTCAAATGCTTTGATTTGATCCCAATACATGAGGATCTTCCCAGGTACTATATTCAGTAGATATCACTCAGTTTCAGTAGATATCAACTGAATAAATGTCAGCTTCTGTAGATATCTACTGAAATGTTTCAAACAGGCTGTTTTGGCACCAAATATGTTGTTTTTGTGTATCAACATAGAAATGTATTCTGGTAAATGTTTTGTTTTCTCCAATTGAGTCTCAAATACTTTGATTTGATCCCAATACATGAGGATCTTTCCAAGTACTATATTCAGTAGATATCACTCAGTTTCAGTAGATATCCACAGAATATGTGTCAGCTTCAGTAGATATCTACTGAACTATTTTGATGAGGCTGTTTTGGCACCAAATATGCTGTGTATGTGTATCGACATAGAAATGTATTATGGTAAATGCTTTTTTTTTTCTCCTAATTGTGTCTCAAATGCTTTGATTTGATCCAAATACCTGAGGATCTTCCCAAGTAATATGCGTCATTTTGGGTATACTTCAGTAGATATCATTCAGTTTCAGTAGAATTCCACTGAATAAGTGTCAGCTTCAGTAAATATCTACTAAACTGTTTCGAACAGGCGGTTTTGGCCCCAAATATGTTGTTTATGCGTATCCACATAGAAATGTATTCTGCTAAATGCTTTGTTTTCTCCATTTGAGTCTCGAATGCTTTGATTTGATCCCAATATATGAGGATCTTCCCATGTACTATATTCAAAAGATATCACTCAGTTTCAGCAGATATCCACTGAATATGTGTCAACTTCAGTAGATATCTACTGAACTATTTTGTTGAGGTTGTTTTGGCCCCAAATATGCTGTTTATGTGTATTCACATAGAAATGTATTCTGGTAAATGCTTTGTTTTCTCCCAATTGTGTCTCAAATGCTTTGATTTGATCCCAATACACGAGGGTCTTCCCAAGTAATATATTCAGTAGATATCACTCAGTTTCCGAAGATATCCACTGAATATGTGTCAGCTTCAGTAGATATCTACTGAACTGTTTTGATGAGGCTGTTTTGGCACCAAATATGCTGTGTATGTGTATCGACATAGAAATGTATTATGGTAAATGCTTTGTTTTCTCCTAATGGTATCTCAAATGCTTTGATTTGATCCCAATACATCAGCATCTTCCCAAGTACAATATTCAGTAGATATCACTCAGTTTCAGTAGATATCCACTGAATAAGTGTCAGCTTCAGTAGATATCTACTGAACTGTTTTGATGAGGCTGTTTTGGCACCAAATATGTTGTCTATGTGTATCCACATAGAAATGTATTTTGGTAAATGCTTTGTTTTCTCCCAATTGAGTCTCAAATACTTTGACTTGATCCCAATACATGAGGATCTTCCCAAGTACTATGTTCAGTAGATATCACTTAGTTTCAGTAGATATCCACTGAATAAGTGTCAGCTTCAGTAGATATCTACTGAACTATTTTGATGAGGCTGTTTTGGCACCAAATATGCTGTTTATGTGTATCCACATAGAAATGTATTCTGCTAAATGCTTTCTTTTCTCCCAATTGAGTCTCAAATGCTTTGATTTGATCCAGATACATGAGGATCTTCCCAAGCACTATATTCTGTAGATATCACTCAGTTTTAGTAGATATGCACTGAATACGTGTCAGCTTCAGTAGATATGTACTGACCTATTTTGATGAGGCTGTTTTGGCACCAAATATGCTGTTTATGTGTATCCACATAGAAATGTATTATGGTAAATGCTTTGTTTTCTCCCAATTGTGTCTCAAATGCTTTGATATTATAGCAATACATGAGGATCTTCCTAAGTACTATATTAAGTATATATCACTCAGTTTTATTAGATATCTACTGAATAAGTGTCAGCTTCAGTTGATATCTACTGAAATGTTTCAAACAGGCTGTTTTGGCACCAATTATGTTGGTTACGTGTATCCACATAGGAATGTATTCTGCTAAATGCTTTGTTTTCTTCAATTGAGTCTCAAATGCTTTGATTTGATCCCAAGACATGAGGATCTTCCCAAGTACTATATTCAGTAGATATCACTCAGTTTCAGTAGACATCCACTGAATATGTGTCAGTTTCAGTAGATATCTACTGAACTGTTTGAAACAGGTTGTTTTGGCCCCAAATATGCTATTTATGTGTATTCACATAGAAATGTATTCTGGTAAATGCTTTGTTTTCTCCCAATTGTGTCTCAAATGCTTTGATTTGATCCCAATACATGAGGGTCTTCCCAAGTAATATATTCAGTAGATATCACTCAGTTTCAGAAGATATCCACTGAATATCTGTCACCTTCAGTAGATATCTACTAAACTGTTTTGATGAGGTTGTTTTGGCACCAAATATGCTGTTTATGTGTATTCACATTGAAATGTATTCTGGTAAATGCTTTGTTTTCTCCCAATTCAGTCTCAAATGCTTCGATTTGATCCCAATACATGAGGATCTTCCCAAGTACTATATTCAGTAGATATCACTCAGTTTCAGTAGACATCCACTGAATAAGTGTCAACTTCAGTAAATATCTTCTGAAATGTTTCAAACAGGCTGTTTTGGCGCAAAATATGCTATTTATGTGTATCCACATAGAAATGTATTCTGCTAAATGATTTATTTTCTCCAATTGAGTCTCAAATGGTTTGATTTGATCCCAATACCTGAGGATCTTCGCAAGTAATATACGTCATTTTGAGTATATTTTAGTAGATATCACTCAGTTTCAGTAGACATCCGCAGAATATGTGTCAGTTCCAGAAGATATCTACTGAACAATTTTAAACAGGCTGTTTTGGCACCAAATATGCTGTTTATGTGTATCCGCATAGAAATGTATTCTGGTAAATGCTTTGTGTTCTCCCAATTGAGTCTGAAATGGTTTGATTTGATCCCAATACATGAGGATCGTCCCATGTACTATATTTAGTAGATATCACTCAGTTTCAGTAGATGTCCACTACATAAGTGTCAGCTTCAGTAGATATCTACTGAACTGTTGTGATGAGGCTGTTTTGGCACAAAATATGGTGTTTATGTGTATCCACATAGAAATGTATTTTGGTAAATGCTTTGTTTTCTCCCAATTGAGTCTCAAATACTTTGATTTGATCCCAATACATGAGGATCTTCCCAAGTACTGTATTAAGTAGATATCACTCAGTTTCAGTAGATATCCACTGAATAAGTGCCAGCTTCAGTAGATATCTACTAAACTATTTCGAAGAGGCTGTTTTGGCACCAAATATGCTGTTTATGCGTATCCACATAGAAATGTATTCTGCTAAATGATTTGTTTTCTGCAATTGAGTCTCAAATGCTTTGATTTGATCCCAATACATGAGGATCTTCCCAAGTACTATAATCAAAAGATATCACTCAGTTTCAGAAGATATCCATTGAATATGTGTCAGCTTCAGTAGATATCTACTGAACTGTTTTGATGAGGCTGTTTTGGCACCAAATATGCTGTTTATATGTATCCACACAGAAATGTATTCTGGTAAACGCTTTGTTTTCTCCCATTTGAGTCCCAAATGCTTTGATTTGATCCCAATACATGAGGATCTTCCCAAGTACTATATTCAGTAGATATCACTCAGTTTCAGTAGATATCCACATAATATGTGTCAGCTTCAGTAGATATCTACTGAACTGTTTTGATGAGGCTGTTTTGGCACCAAATATGCTGTGTATGTGTATCGACATAGAAATGTATTGTGGTAAATGCTTTTTTTTTTCTCCTAATTGTGTCTCAAATGCTTTGAATTGATCCAAATACCTGAGGATCTTCCCAAGTAATATGCGTCATTTTGGGTATACTTCAGTAGATATCACTCAGTTTCAGTAGAATTCCACTGAATAAGTGTCAGCTTCAGTAGATATCTACTAAATTGTTTCGAACAGGCGGTTTTGGCCCCAAATATGTTGTTTATGCGTATCCACATAGAAATGTATTCCGCTAAATGCTTTGTTTTCTCCATTTGAGTCTCGAATGCTTTGATTTGATCCCAATATATGAGGATCTTCGCATGTACTATATTCAAAAGATATCACTCAGTTTCAGCAGATATCCACTGAATATGTGTCAACTTCAGTAGATATCTACTGAACTATTTTGATGAGGTTGTTTTGGCCCCAAATATGCTGTTTATGTGTATTCACATAGAAATGTATTCTGGTAAATGCTTTGTTTTCTCCCAATTGTGTCTCAAATGCTTTGATTTGATCCCAATACATGAGGGTCTTCCCAAGTAATATATTCAGTAGATATCACTCAGTTTCAGAAGATATCCATTGAATATGTGTCAGCTTCTGTAGATATCTACTGAACTGTTTTGATGAGGCTGTTTTGGCACCAAATATGCTGTTGATGTGTATCCACATAGAAATGTAATATGGTAAACGCTTTGTTTTCTCCCAATTGAGTCTCAAATGCTTTGATTTGATCCAGATACATGAGGATCTTCCCAAGTACTATATTCTGTAGATATCACTCAGTTTTAGTAGATATGCACAGAATATGTGTCAGCTTCAGTAGATATCTACTGACCTATTTTGATGAGGCTGTTTTAGCACCAAATATGCTGTTTATGTGTATCCACATAGAAATGTATTATGGTAAATGCTTTGTTTTCTCCCAATTGTGTCTCAAATGCTTTGATATTATAGCAATACATGAGGATCTTCCCAAGTACTATATTAAGTAGATATCACTTAGTTTCAGAAGATATCCACTGAATAAGTGTCAGCTTCAGTAGATATCTGCTGAAATGTTTCAAACAGGCAGTTTTGGCACCAAATATGCTGTTTACGTGTATCCACATAGAAATGTATTATGGTAAATGCTTTGTTTTCTTCAATTGAGTCTCAAATTCTTTGATTTGATCCCAATACCTGGGGATCTTCCCAAGTTGAGTGTATTTCAGTAGATATCACTCAGTTTCAGTAGACATCCACTGAATATGTGTCAGCTTCAGTAGATATCTACTGAACTATTTCAAAAAGGCTATTTTGGTACAAAATATGCTGTGTATGTGTATTCATTTAGAAATGTAATATGGTAAATGCTTTGTTTTCTCCCAATTGTGTCTCAAATGCTTTGATTTGATCCCAATACATGAGGATCTTCCCAAGTACCACATTCATTAGATATAACTCAATTTCACTAGATATCCACTGAATATGTGTCAGCTTCAGTAGATATCTACTGAACTGTTTTGATGAGGCTGTTTTGGCACCAAATATGCTCTGTATGTGAATCGACATAGAAATGTATTATGGTAAATGCTTTGTTTTTTCCCAATTGTGTCTCAAATGCTTTGATTTGATCCCAATACATGTGGATCTTCCCAAGTACTATATTCAGTAGATATCACTCAGTTTCAGTAGATATCCACTGAATAAGTGTCAGCTTCAGTAGATATCTACTGAAATGTTTCAAACAGACTGTTTTGGCACCAAATATGTTGTTTATGTGCATCCACATAGAAATGTATTCTGGCAAATGCTTTGTTTTCTCCCAATTGAGTCTCAAATACTTTCATTTGATCCCAATACATGAGGATCTTCCCAAGTACTATATTCAGTAGATATCACTCAGTTTCACTAGATATCCACTGAATATGTGTCAGCTTCAGTAGATATCTACTGAACTGTTTTGATGAGGCTGTTTTGGCACCAAATATGCTGTGTATGTGTATCGACATAGAAATGTATTGTGGAAAATGCTTTATTTTCTCCCAATTGTGTCTCAAATGCTTTGATTTGATCCCAATACATGAGGATCTTCCCAAGTACTATATTCAGTAGATATCACTCAGTTTCAGTAGACATCCACTGAATATGTGTTAGTTTCAGTAGATATCTACTGAACTGTTTCAAACAGGCTGTTTTGTCCCCAAATATGTTGTTTTCGTGTATCCACATAGAAATGTATTCTGGTAAATGCTTTGTCTTCTCCCAATTGTGTCTCAAATGCTTTGATTTTATGCCAATACATGAGGATCTTCCCAAGTAATATATTAAGTAGATATCACTCAGTTTCAGTAGATATCCACATAATATGTGTCAGCTTCAGTAGATATCTGCTGAACTGTTTTGATGAGGCTGTTTTGGCACCAAATATGTTGTGTATGTGTATCGACATAGAAATGTATTGTGGTAAATGCTTTTTTTTCTCCTAATTGTGTCTCAAATGCTTTGATTTGATCCAAATACCTGAGGATCTTCCCAAGTAATATGCGTCATTTTGGGTATACTTCAGTAGATATCACTCAGTTTCAGAAGAATTCCACTGAATAAGTGTCAGCTTCAGTAGATATCTACTAAACTGTTTCGAACTGGCGGTTTTGGCCCCAAATATGTTGTTTATGCGTATCCACATAGAAATGTATTCTGCTAAATGCTTTGTTTTCTCCATTTGAGTCTCGAATGCTTTGATTTGATCCCAATTTATGAGGATCTTCCCATGTACTATATTCAAAAGATATCACTCAGTGTCAACAGATATCCACTGAATATGCGTCAACTTCAGTAGATGTCTTCAGAACTATTTTGATGAGGTTGTTTTGGCCCCAAATATGCTGTTTATGTGTATTCACATAGAAATGTATTCTGGTAAATGCTTTGTTTTCTCCCAATTGTGTCTCAAATGCTTTGATTTGATCCCAATACATAAGGGTCTTCCCAAGTAATATATTCAGTAGATATCACTCAGTTTCGGAAGATATCCACTGAATATGTGTCAGCTTCAGTAGATATCTACTGAACTGTTTTGAGGAGGCTGTTTTGGTACCAAATATGCTGTGTATGTGTATCGACATAGAAATGTATTATGGTAAATACTTTGTTTTCTCCTAATTGTATCTCAAATGCTTTGATTTGATCCCAATAAATGAGGATCTTCCCAAGTACTATATTCAGTAGATATCACTCAGTTTCAGTAGATATCCACTGAATATGTGTCAGCTTCAGTAGATATCTACTGAACTGTTTTGATGAGGCTGTTTTGGCACCAAATATGCTGAGTATGTGTATCGACATAGAAGTGTATTGTGGAAAGTGCTTTGTTTTCTCCCAATTGTGTCTCAAATGCTTTGATTTGATCCCAATACATGAGGATCTTCCCAAGTACTATATTCAGTAGATATCACTCAGTTTCAGTAGACATCCACTGAATATGTGTCAGTTTCAGTAGATATCTACTGAACTGTTTGAAACAGGTTGTTTTGGCCCCAAATATGCTATTTATGTGTATTCACATAGAAATGTATTCTGGTAAATGCTTTGTTTTCTCCCAATTGTGTCTCAAATGCTTTGATTTGATCCCAATACATGAGGGTCTTCCCAAGTAATATATTCAGTAGATATCACTCAGTTTCAGAAGATATCCACTGAATATCGGTCACCTTCAGTAGATATCTACTAAACTGTTTTGATGAGGTTGTTTTGGCACCAAATATGTTGTTTATGTGTATTCACATTGAAATGTATTCTGGTAAATGCTTTGTTTTCTCCCAATTCAGTCTCAAATGCTTCGATTTGATCCCAATACATGAGGATCTTCCCAAGTACTATATTCAGTAGATATCACTCAGTTTCAGTAGACATCCACTGAATAAGTGTCAACTTCAGTAAATATCTTCTGAAATGTTTCAAACAGGCTGTTTTGGCGCAAAATATGCTATTTATGTGTATCCACATAGAAATGTATTCTGCTAAATGATTTATTTTCTCCAATTGAGTCTCAAATGGTTTGATTTGATCCCAATACCTGAGGATCTTCGCAAGTAATATACGTCATTTTGAGTATATTTTAGTAGATATCACTCAGTTTCAGTAGACATCCGCAGAATATGTGTCAGTTTCAGAAGATATCTACTGAACAATTTTAAACAGGCTGTTTTGGCACCAAATATGCTGTTTATGTGTATCCGCATAGAAATGTATTCTGGTAAATGCTTTGTGTTCTCCCAATTGAGTCTGAAATGGTTTGATTTGATCCCAATACATGAGGATCGTCCCATGTACTATATTTAGTAGATATCACTCAGTTTCAGTAGATGTCCACTACATAAGTGTCAGCTTCAGTAGATATCTACTGAACTGTTGTGATGAGGCTGTTTTGGCACAAAATATGGTGTTTATGTGTATCCACATAGAAATGTATTTTGGTAAATGCTTTGTCTTCTCCCAATTGAGTCTCAAATACTTTGATTTGATCCCAATACATGAGGATCTTCCCAAGTACTGTATTAAGTAGATATCACTCAGTTTCAGTAGATATCTACTGAATAAGTGCCAGCTTCAGTAGATATCTACTAAACTATTTCGAAGAGGCTGTTTTGGCACCAAATATGCTGTTTATGCGTATCCACATAGAAATGTATTCTGCTAAATGATTTGTTTTCTGCAATTGAGTCTCAAATGCTTTGATTTGATCCCAATACATGAGGATCTTCCCAAGTACTATAATCAAAAGATATCACTCAGTTTCAGAAGATATCCATTGAATATGTGTCAGCTTCAGTAGATATCTACTGAACTGTTTTGATGAGGCTGTTTTGGCACCAAATATGCTGTTTATATGTATCCACACAGAAATGTATTCTGGTAAACGCTTTGTTTTCTCCCATTTGAGTCCCAAATGCTTTGATTTGATCCCAATACATGAGGATCTTCCCAAGTACTATATTCAGTAGATATCACTCAGTTTCAGTAGATATCCACATAATATGTGTCAGCTTCAGTAGATATCTACTGAACTGTTTTGATGAGGCTGTTTTGGCACCAAATATGCTGTGTATGTGTATCGACATAGAAATGTATTGTGGTAAATGCTTTTTTTTTTCTCCTAATTGTGTCTCAAATGCTTTGAATTGATCCAAATACCTGAGGATCTTCCCAAGTAATATGCGTCATTTTGGGTATACTTCAGTAGATATCACTCAGTTTCAGTAGAATTCCACTGAATAAGTGTCAGCTTCAGTAGATATCTACTAAATTGTTTCGAACAGGCGGTTTTGGCCCCAAATATGTTGTTTATGCGTATCCACATAGAAATGTATTCCGCTAAATGCTTTGTTTTCTCCATTTGAGTCTCGAATGCTTTGATTTGATCCCAATATATGAGGATCTTCGCATGTACTATATTCAAAAGATATCACTCAGTTTCAGCAGATATCCACTGAATATGTGTCAACTTCAGTAGATATCTACTGAACTATTTTGATGAGGTTGTTTTGGCCCCAAATATGCTGTTTATGTGTATTCACATAGAAATGTATTCTGGTAAATGCTTTGTTTTCTCCCAATTGTGTCTCAAATGCTTTGATTTGATCCCAATACATGAGGGTCTTCCCAAGTAATATATTCAGTAGATATCACTCAGTTTCAGAAGATATCCATTGAATATGTGTCAGCTTCTGTAGATATCTACTGAACTGTTTTGATGAGGCTGTTTTGGCACCAAATATGCTGTTGATGTGTATCCACATAGAAATGTAATATGGTAAACGCTTTGTTTTCTCCCAATTGAGTCTCAAATGCTTTGATTTGATCCAGATACATGAGGATCTTCCCAAGTACTATATTCTGTAGATATCACTCAGTTTTAGTAGATATGCACAGAATATGTGTCAGCTTCAGTAGATATCTACTGACCTATTTTGATGAGGCTGTTTTAGCACCAAATATGCTGTTTATGTGTATCCACATAGAAATGTATTATGGTAAATGCTTTGTTTTCTCCCAATTGTGTCTCAAATGCTTTGATATTATAGCAATACATGAGGATCTTCCCAAGTACTATATTAAGTAGATATCACTTAGTTTCAGAAGATATCCACTGAATAAGTGTCAGCTTCAGTAGATATCTGCTGAAATGTTTCAAACAGGCAGTTTTGGCACCAAATATGCTGTTTACGTGTATCCACATAGAAATGTATTATGGTAAATGCTTTGTTTTCTTCAATTGAGTCTCAAATTCTTTGATTTGATCCCAATACCTGGGGATCTTCCCAAGTTGAGTGTATTTCAGTAGATATCACTCAGTTTCAGTAGACATCCACTGAATATGTGTCAGCTTCAGTAGATATCTACTGAACTATTTCAAAAAGGCTATTTTGGTACAAAATATGCTGTGTATGTGTATTCATTTAGAAATGTAATATGGTAAATGCTTTGTTTTCTCCCAATTGTGTCTCAAATGCTTTGATTTGATCCCAATACATGAGGATCTTCCCAAGTACCACATTCATTAGATATAACTCAATTTCACTAGATATCCACTGAATATGTGTCAGCTTCAGTAGATATCTACTGAACTGTTTTGATGAGGCTGTTTTGGCACCAAATATGCTCTGTATGTGAATCGACATAGAAATGTATTATGGTAAATGCTTTGTTTTTTCCCAATTGTGTCTCAAATGCTTTGATTTGATCCCAATACATGTGGATCTTCCCAAGTACTATATTCAGTAGATATCACTCAGTTTCAGTAGATATCCACTGAATAAGTGTCAGCTTCAGTAGATATCTACTGAAATGTTTCAAACAGACTGTTTTGGCACCAAATATGTTGTTTATGTGCATCCACATAGAAATGTATTCTGGCAAATGCTTTGTTTTCTCCCAATTGAGTCTCAAATACTTTCATTTGATCCCAATACATGAGGATCTTCCCAAGTACTATATTCAGTAGATATCACTGAGTTTCAGTAGATATCCACTGAATATGTGTCAGCTTCAGTAGATATCTACTGAACTGTTTTGATAAGGCTGTTTTGGCACCAAATATGCTGTTTATGTGTATCCACATAGAAATGTAATATGGTAAATGCTTTGTTTTCTCCCAATTGTGTCTCAAATGCTTTCATTTGATCCCAATACATGAGGATCTTCCCAAGTACTATATTCAGTAGATATCACTCAGTTTCATTAGATATCCACTGAATATGTGTTAGTTGCAGTAGATATCTACTGAACTGTTTTGATGAGGCTGTTTTGGCACCAAATATGCTGTGTATGTGTATCGACATAGAAATGTATTGTGGTAAATGCTTTGTTTTCTCTCAATTGTGTCTCAAATGCTTCGATTTGATCCCAACACATGAGGATCTTCCCAAGTACTATATTCAGAAGATATCACTCTGTTTCAGTAGATATCCACTGAATAAGTGTCAGCTTCAGTAGACATCTACTGAAATGTTTCAAACAGGCAGTTTTGGCACCAAATATGCTGTTTACGTGTATCCACATAGAAATGTATTATGCTAAATGCTTTGTTTTCTTCAATTGAGTCTCTAATGCTTTGACTTGATCCCAATACCTGGGGATTTTCCCAAGTTGAGTGTATTTCAGTAGATATCACTCAGTTTCAGTAGACATCCACTGAATATGTGTCAGCTTCAGTAGATATCTACTGAACTATTTCAAAAAGGCTGTTTTGGCACAAAATATGCTGTGTATGTGTATTCATTTAGAAATTTAATATGATAAATGCTTTGTTTTCTCCCAATTGTGTCTCAAATGCTTTGATTTGATCCCAATACATGAGTATCTTCCCAAGTACAACATTCAGTAGATATCACTCAATTTCACTAGATATCCACTGAATATGTGTCAGCTTCAGTAGATATCTACTGAACTATTTTGATGAGGTTGTTTTGGCACCAAATATGCTCTGTATGTGAATCGACATAGAAATGTATTATGGTAAATGCTTTGTTTTCTCCCAATTGTGTCTCAAATGCTTTGATTTGATCCCAATACATGAGGATCTTCCCAAGTACTACATTCAGTAGATATCTCTCAATTTCACTAGATATCCACTGAATATGTGTCAGCTTCAGTAGATATCTCCTGAACTGTTTTGATGAGGCTGTTTTGGTACCAAATATGCTCTGTATGTGTATCGACATAGAAATGTATTACGGTAAATGCTTTGTTTTCTCCCAATTGTGTCTCAAATGCTTTGATTTGATCCCAATACATGAGGATCTTCCCAAGTACTACATTCAGTAGATATCACTCAATTTCACTAGATATCCACTGAATATGTGTCAGCTTCAGTAGATATCTACTGAACTGTTTTGATGAGGCTGTTTTGGCACCAAATATGCTGTTTATGTGTATCCACATAGAAATGTAATATGGTAAATGCTTTGTTTTCTCCCAATTGTGTCTCAAATACTTTCATTTGATTGCAATACATAAGGATCTTCCCAAGTACTATATTCAGTAGATATCACTCAGTTTCATTAGATATCCACTGAATATGTGTCAGCTTCAGAAGATATCTGCTGAACTGTTTTGATGAGGCTGTTTTGGCACCAAATATGCTGTGTATGTGTATCAACATAGAAATGTATTATGGTAAATGCTTTGTTTTATCCCAATTGTGTCTCAAATGCTTTGATTTGATCCCAATACATGAGGATCTTCCCAAGTACTATATTCAGTAGATATCACTCAGTTTCAGTAGATATCCACTGAATAAGTGTCAGCTTCAATAGATATCTACTGTACTGTTTTGATGAGGCTGTTTTGGCACCAAATATGCTGTTTATGTGTTTCCACATAGAAATGTAATATGGTAAATGCTTTGTTTTCTCAAATTGTGTCTCAAATGCTTTGATTTGATCCCAATACATGAGGATCTTCCCAAGTACTATATTCAGTAGATATCACTCAGTTTCAGTAGATATCCACATAATATGTGTCAGCTTCAGTAGATATCTACTGAACTGTTTTGATGAGGCTGTTTTGGCACCAAATATGCTGTGTATGTGTATCGACATAGAAATGTATTGTGGTAAATGCTTTTTTTTTCTCCTAATTGTGTCTCAAATGCTTTGAATTGATCCAAATACCTGAGGATCTTCCCAAGTAATATGCGTCATTTTGGGTATACTTCAGTAGATATCACTCAGTTTCAGTAGAATTCCACTGAATAAGTGTCAGCTTCAGTAGATATCTACTAAATTGTTTCGAACAGGCGGTTTTGGCCCCAAATATGTTGTTTATGCGTATCCACATAGAAATGTATTCCGCTAAATGCTTTGTTTTCTCCATTTGAGTCTCGAATGCTTTGATTTGATCCCAATATATGAGGATCTTCGCATGTACTATATTCAAAAGATATCACTCAGTTTCAGCAGATATCCACTGAATATGTGTCAACTTCAGTAGATATCTACTGAACTATTTTGATGAGGTTGTTTTGGCCCCAAATATGCTGTTTATGTGTATTCACATAGAAATGTATTCTGGTAAATGCTTTGTTTTCTCCCAATTGTGTCTCAAATGCTTTGCTTTGATCCCAATACATGAGGGTCTTCCCAAGTAATATATTCAGTAGATATCACTCAGTTTCAGAAGATATCCATTGAATATGTGTCAGCTTCTGTAGATATCTACTGAACTGTTTTGATGAGGCTGTTTTGGCACCAAATATGCTGTTGATGTGTATCCACATAGAAATGTAATATGGTAAACGCTTTGTTTTCTCCCAATTGAGTCTCAAATGCTTTGATTTGATCCAGATACATGAGGATCTTCCCAAGTACTATATTCTGTAGATATCACTCAGTTTTAGTAGATATGCACAGAATATGTGTCAGCTTCAGTAGATATCTACTGACCTATTTTGATGAGGCTGTTTTAGCACCAAATATGCTGTTTATGTGTATCCACATAGAAATGTATTATGGTAAATGCTTTGTTTTCTCCCAATTGTGTCTCAAATGCTTTGATATTATAGCAATACATGAGGATCTTCCCAAGTACTATATTAAGTAGATATCACTTAGTTTCAGAAGATATCCACTGAACAAGTGTCAGCTTCAGTAGATATCTGCTGAAATGTTTCAAACAGGCAGTTTTGGCACCAAATATGCTGTTTACGTGTATCCACATAGAAATGTATTATGGTAAATGCTTTGTTTTCTTCAATTGAGTCTCAAATTCTTTGATTTGATCCCAATACCTGGGGATCTTCCCAAGTTGAGTGTATTTCAGTAGATATCACTCAGTTTCAGTAGACATCCACTGAATATGTGTCAGCTTCAGTAGATATCTACTGAACTATTTCAAAAAGGCTATTTTGGTACAAAATATGCTGTGTATGTGTATTCATTTAGAAATGTAATATGGTAAATGCTTTGTTTTCTCCCAATTGTGTCTCAAATGCTTTGATTTGATCCCAATACATGAGGATCTTCCCAAGTACCACATTCATTAGATATAACTCAATTTCACTAGATATCCACTGAATATGTGTCAGCTTCAGTAGATATCTACTGAACTGTTTTGATGAGGCTGTTTTGGCACCAAATATGCTCTGTATGTGAATCGACATAGAAATGTATTATGGTAAATGCTTTGTTTTTTCCCAATTGTGTCTCAAATGCTTTGATTTGATCCCAATACATGTGGATCTTCCCAAGTACTATATTCAGTAGATATCAATCAGTTTCAGTAGATATCCACTGAATAAGTGTCAGCTTCAGTAGATATCTACTGAAATGTTTCAAACAGACTGTTTTGGCACCAAATATGTTGTTTATGTGCATCCACATAGAAATGTATTCTGGCAAATGCTTTGTTTTCTCCCAATTGAGTCTCAAATACTTTCATTTGATCCCAATACATGAGGATCTTCCCAAGTACTATATTCAGTAGATATCACTTAGTTTCAGTAGATATCCACTGAATAAGTGTCAGCTTCAGTAGATATCTACTGAACTGTTTTGATAAGGCTGTTTTGGCACCAAATATGCTGTTTATGTGTATCCACATAGAAATGTAATATGGTAAATGCTTTGTTTTCTCCCAATTGTGTCTCAAATGCTTTCATTTGATCCCAATACATGAGGATCTTCCCAAGTACTATATTCAGTAGATATCACTCAGTTTCATTAGATATCCACTGAATATGTGTTAGTTGCAGTAGATATCTACTGAACTATTTTGATGAGGCTGTTTTGGCACCAAATATGCTGTGTATGTGTATCGACATAGAAATGTATTGTGGTAAATGCTTTGTTTTCTCTCAATTGTGTCTCAAATGCTTCGATTTGATCCCAACACATGAGGATCTTCCCAAGTACTATATTCAGAAGATATCACTCTGTTTCAGTAGATATCCACTGAATAAGTGTCAGCTTCAGTAGACATCTACTGAAATGTTTCAAACAGGCAGTTTTGGCACCAAATATGCTGTTTACGTGTATCCACATAGAAATGTATTATGCTAAATGCTTTGTTTTCTTCAATTGAGTCTCTAATGCTGTGACTTGATCCCAATACCTGGGGATTTTCCCAAGTTGAGTGTATTTCAGTAGATATCACTCAGTTTCAGTAGACATCCACTGAATATGTGTCAGCTTCAGTAGATATCTACTGAACTATTTCAAAAAGGCTGTTTTGGCACAAAATATGCTGTGTATGTGTATTCATTTAGAAATTTAATATGATAAATGCTTTGTTTTCTCCCAATTGTGTCTCAAATGCTTTGATTTGATCCCAATACATGAGTATCTTCCCAAGTACAACATTCAGTAGATATCACTCAATTTCACTAGATATCCACTGAATATGTGTCAGCTTCAGTAGATATCTACTGAACTGTTTTGATGAGGCTGTTTTGGCACCAAATATGCTCTGTATGTGAATCGACATAGAAATGTATTATGGTAAATGCTTTGTTTTCTCCCAATTGTGTCTCAAATGCTTTGATTTGATCCCAATACATGAGGATCTTCCCAAGTACTACATTCAGTAGATATCACTCAATTTCACTAGATATCCACTGAATATGTGTCAGCTTCAGTAGATATCTTCTGAACTGTTTTGATGAGGCTGTTTTGGTACCAAATATGCTCTGTATGTGTATCGACATAGAAATGTATTAGGGTAAATGCTTTGTTTTCTCCCAATTGTGTCTCAAATGCTTTGATTTGATCCCAATACATGAGGATCTTCCCAAGTACAACATTCAGTAGATATCACTCAATTTCACTAGATATCCACTGAATATGTGTCAGCTTCAGTAGATATCTACTGAACTGTTTTGATGAGGCTGTTTTGGCACCAAATATGCTCTGTATGTGAATCGACATAGAAATGTATTACGGTAAATGCTTTGTTTTCTCCCAATTGTGTCTCAAATGCTTTGGTTTGATCCCAATACATGAGGATCTTCCCAAGTACTACATTCAGTAGATATCACTCAATTTCACTAGATATCCACTGAATATGTGTCAGCTTCAGTAGATATCTACTGAACTGTTTTGATGAGGCTGTTTTGGCACTAAATATGCTGTTTATGTGTATTCACATAGAAATGTATTCTGGTAAATGCTTTGTTTTCTCCCAATTGTGTCTCAAATGCTTTGATTTGATCCCAATACATGAGGGTCTTCCCAAGTAATATATTCAGTAGATATCACTCAGTTTCAGAAGATATTCATTGAATATGTGTCAGCTTCTGTAGATATCTACTGAACTGTTTTGATGAGGCTGTTTTGGCACCAAATATGCTGTTGATGTGTATCCACATAGAAATGTAATATGGTAAACGCTTTGTTTTCTCCCAATTGAGTCTCAAATGCTTTGATTTGATCCAGATACATGAGGATCTTCCCAAGTACTACATTCAGTAGATATCACTCAATTTCACTAGATATCCACTGAATATGTGTCAGCTTCAGTAGATATCTACTGAACTGTTTTGATGAGGCTGTTTTGGCACCAAATATGCTGTTGATGTGTATCGACATAGAAATGTAATATGGTAAATGCTTTGTTTTCTCCCAATTGTGTCTCAAATACTTTCATTTGATTGCAATACATAAGGATCTTCCCAAGTACTATATTCAGTAGATATCACTCAGTTTCATTAGATATCCACTGAATATGTGTCAGCTTCAGAAGATATCTGCTGAACTGTTTTGATGAGGCTGTTTTGGCACCAAATATGCTGTATATGTGTATCAACATAGAAATGTATTATGGTAAATGCTTTGTTTTATCCCAATTGTGTCTCAAATGCTTTGATTTGATCCCAATACATGAGGATCTTCCCAAGTACTATATTCAGTAGATATCACTCAGTTTCAGTAGATATCTACTGAATAAGTGTCAGCTTCAATAGATATCTACTGTACTGTTTTGATGAGGCTGTTTTGGCACCAAATATGCTGTTTATGTGTTTCCACATAGAAATGTAATATGGTAAATGCTTTGTTTTCTCAAATTGTGTCTCAAATGCTTTGATTTGATCCCAATACATGAGGGTCTTCCCAAGTACAATATTCAGTAGATATCACTCAGTTTCAGAAGATATCCATTGAATATGTGTCAGCTTCTGTAGATATCTACTGAACTGTTTTGATGAGGCTGTTTTGGCACCAAATATGCTATTGATGTGTATCCACATAGAAATGTAATATGGTAAACGCTTTGTTTTCTCCCAATTGAGTCTCAAATGCTTTGATTTGATCCAGATACATGAGGATCTTCCCAAGTACTATATTCTGTAGATATCACTCAGTTTTAGTAGATATGCACAGAATATGTGTCAGCTTCAGTAGATATCTACTGACCTATTTTGATGAGGCTGTTTTAGCACCAAATATGCTGTTTATGTGTATCCACATAGAAATGTATTATGGTAAATGCTTTGTTTTCTCCCAATTGTGTCTCAAATGCTTTGATATTATAGCAATACATGAGGATCTTCCCAAGTACTATATTAAGTAGATATCACTTAGTTTCAGAAGATATCCACTGAATAAGTGTCAGCTTCAGTAGATATCTGCTGAAATGTTTCAAACAGGCAGTTTTGGCACCAAATATGCTGTTTACGTGTATCCACATAGCAATGTATTATGGTAAATGCTTTGTTTTCTTCAATTGAGTCTAAAATTCTTTGATTTGATCCCAATACCTGGGGATCTTCCCAAGTTGAGTGTATTTCAGTAGATATCACTCAGTTTCAGTAGACATCCACTGAATATGTGTCAGCTTCAGTAGATATCTACTGAACTATTTCAAAAAGGCTATTTTGGTACAAAATATGCTGTGTATGTGTATTCATTTAGAAATGTAATATGGTAAATGCTTTGTTTTCTCCCAATTGTGTCTCAAATGCTTTGATTTGATCCCAATACATGAGGATCTTCCCAAGTACCACATTCATTAGATATAACTCAATTTCACTAGATATCCACTGAATATGTGTCAGCTTCAGTAGATATCTACTGAACTGTTTTGATGAGGCTGTTTTGGCACCAAATATGCTCTGTATGTGAATCGACATAGAAATGTATTATGGTAAATGCTTTGTTTTTTCCCAATTGTGTCTCAAATGCTTTGATTTGATCCCAATACATGTGGTCTTCCCAAGTACTATATTCAGTAGATATCACTCAGTTTCAGTAGATATCCACTGAATAAGTGTCAGCTTCAGTAGATATCTATTGAAATGTTTCAAACAGACTGTTTTGGCACCAAATATGTTGTTTATGTGCATCCACATAGAAATATATTCTGGCAAATGCTTTGTTTTCTCCCAATTGAGTCTCAAATACTTTCATTTGATCCCAATACATGAGGATCTTCCCAAGTACTATATTCAGTAGATATCACTGAGTTTCAGTAGATATCCACTGAATAAGTGTCAGCTTCAGTAGATATCTACTGAACTGTTTTGATAAGGCTGTTTTGGCACCAAATATGCTGTTTATGTGTATCCACATAGAAATGTAATATGGTAAATGCTTTGTTTTCTCCCAATTGTGTCTCAAATGCTTTCATTTGATCCCAATACATGAGGATCTTCCCAAGTACTATATTCAGTAGATATCACTCAGTTTCATTAGATATCCACTGAATATGTGTTAGTTGCAGTAGATATCTACTGAACTGTTTTGATGAGGCTGTTTTGGCACCAAATATGCTGTGTATGTGTATCAACATAGAAATGTATTGTGGTAAATGCTTTGTTTTCTCTCAATTGTGTCTCAAATGCTTCGATTTGATCCCAACACATGAGGATCTTCCCAAGTACTATATTCAGAAGATATCACTCTGTTTCAGTAGATATCCACTGAATAAGTGTCAGCTTCAGTAGACATCTACTGAAATGTTTCAAACAGGCAGTTTTGGCACCAAATATGCTGTTTACGTGTATCCACATAGAAATGTATTATGCTAAATGCTTTGTTTTCTTCAATTGAGTCTCTAATGCTTTGACTTGATCCCAATACCTGGGGATTTTCCCAAGTTGAGTGTATTTCAGTAGATATCACTCAGTTTCAGTAGACATCCACTGAATATGTGTCAGCTTCAGTAGATATCTACTGAACTATTTCAAAAAGGCTGTTTTGGCACAAAATATGCTGTGTATGTGTATTCATTTAGAAATTTAATATGATAAATGCTTTGTTTTCTCCCAATTGTGTCTCAAATGCTTTGATTTGATCCCAATACATGAGTATCTTCCCAAGTACAACATTCAGTAGATATCACTCAATTTCACTAGATATCCACTGAATATGTGTCAGCTTCAGTAGATATCTACTGAACTGTTTTGATGAGGCTGTTTTGGCACCAAATATGCTGTTTATGTGTATCCACATAGAAATGTAATATGGTAAATGCTTTGTTTTCTCCCAATTGTGTCTCAAATACTTTCATTTGATTGCAATACATAAGGATCTTCCCAAGTACTATATTCAGTAGATATCACTCAGTTTCATTAGATATCCACTGAATATGTGTTAGCTTCAGAAGATATCTGCTGAACTGTTTTGATGAGGCTGTTTTGGCACCAAATATGCTGTGTATGTGTATCAACATAGAAATGTATTATGGTAAATGCTTTGTTTTATCCCAATTGTGTCTCAAATGCTTTGATTTGATCCCAATACATGAGGATCTTCCCAAGTACTATATTCAGTAGATATCACTCAGTTTCAGTAGATATCCACTGAATAAGTGTCAGCTTCAATAGATATCTACTGTACTGTTTTGATGAGGCTGTTTTGGCACCAAATATGCTGTTTATGTGTTTCCACATAGAAATGTAATATGGTAAATGCTTTGTTTTCTCAAATTGTGTCTCAAATGCTTTGATTTGATCCCAATACATGAGGATCTTCCCAAGTACTATATTCAGTAGATATCACTCAGTTTCAGTAGATATCCACATAATATGTGTCAGCTTCAGTTGATATCTACTGAACTGTTTTGATGAGGCTGTTTTGGCACCAAATATGCTGTGTATGTGTATCGACATAGAAATGTATTGTGGTAAATGCTTTTTTTTTTTCTCCTAATTGTGTCTCAAATGCTTTGAATTGATCCAAATACCTGAGGATCTTCCCAAGTAATATGCGTCATTTTGGGTATACTTCAGTAGATATCACTCAGTTTCAGTAGAATTCCACTGAATAAGTGTCAGCTTCAGTAGATATCTACTAAACTGTTTCGAACAGGCGGTTTTGGCCCCAAATATGTTGTTTATGCGTATCCACATAGAAATGTATTCCGCTAAATGCTTTGTTTTCTCCATTTGAGTCTCGAATGCTTTGATTTGATCCCAATATATGAGGATCTTCGCATGTACTATATTCAAAAGATATCACTCAGTTTCAGCAGATATCCACTGAATATGTGTCAACTTCAGTAGATATCTACTGACCTATTTTGATGAGGCTGTTTTGGCACCAAATATGCTGTTTTTGTGTATCCACATAGAAATGTATTATGGTAAATGCTTTGTTTTCTCCCAATTGTGTCTCAAATGCTTTGATATTATAGCAATACATGAGGATCTTCCCAAGTACTATATTAAGTAGATATCACTCAGTTTCAGAAGATATCCACTGAATAAGTGTCAGCTTCAGTAGATATCTACTGAAATGTTTCAAACAGGCTGTTTTGGCACCAAATATGTTGGTTACGTGTATCCACATAGCAATGTATTCTGCTAAATGCTTTGTTTTCTTCAATTGAGTCTCAAATGCTTTGATTTGATCCCAAGACATGAGGATCTTCCCAAGTACTATATTCAAAAGATATCACTCAGTTTCAATAGATATCCACTGAATATGTGTCAACTTCAGTAGATATCTACTAAACTGTTTTGATGAGGTTGTTTTGGCACCAAATATGCTGTTTATGTGTATTCACATTGAAATGTATTCTGGTAAATGCTTTGTTTCCTCCCAATTCAGTCTCAAATTCTTTGATTTGATCCCAATACATGAGGATCTTCCCAAGTACTATATTCAAAAGATATCACTCCGTTTCCGTAGATATCCACTGAATATGTGTCAACTTCAGTAGATATCTACTAAACTGTTTTGATGAGGTTGTTTTGGGACCAAATATGCTGTTTATGTGTATTCACATTGAAATGTATTCTGGTAAATGCGTTGTTTTCTCCCAATTCAGTCTCAAATGCTTCGATTTGATCCCAATACATGAGGATCTTCCCAAGTACTATATTCAGTAGATATCACTCAGTTTCAGAAGACATCCACTGAATAAGTGTCAGCTTCAGTAAATATCTTCCGAAATGTTTCAAACAGGTTGTTTTGGCGAAAAATATGCTATTTATGTGTATCTACATAGAAATGTATTCTGCTAAATGATTTCTTTTCTCCAATTGAGTCTCAAATGTTTGATTTGATCCCAATACCTGAGGATCTTCGCAAGTAATATACGTCATTTTGAGTATATTTTAGTAGATATCACTCAGTTTCAGTAGACATCCACAGAATATGTGTCAGTTGCAGAAGATATCTACTGAACAATTTTAAACAGGCTGTTTTGGCACCAAATATGCTGTTTATGTGTATCCACATAGAAATGTATTCTGCTAAATGCTTTGTTTTCTCCCAATTGAGTTTAAAATGCTTTGATTTGATCCCAATACATGAGGATCTTCCTAAGTACTATATTCCGTAGAAATCCTCAGTTTCAGTAGATATCCACTGAATAAGTGTCAGCTTCAGTAGATATCTGTTGAACTTTTTTGATGAGGCTGTTTTGGCACCAAATATGCTGTTTATATGTATCCACACAGAAATGTATTATGGTAAATGCTTTGTTTTCTCCCAATTGAGTCCCAAATGCTTTGATTTGATCACAATACATGAGGATATTCCCAAGTACTATATTCAGTAGATATCACTCAGTTTCAGAAGATATACACTGAATAAGTGTCAGCTTTAGTAAATATCTACTGAAATGTTTCAAACAGGCTGTTTTGGGACCAAATATGATATTTATGTGTATAGATATAGAAATGTATTATGCTAAATGCTTTGTTTTCTCCAATTGAGTCTCAAATGCTCTGATTGGATCCCAATACCTGAGGATCTTCCCAAGTAGTATACGTCATTTTGAGTATATTTCAGTAGATATCACTCAGTTTCAGTTGACATCCACTGAATTTGTGTCAGTTTCAGTAGATATCTACTGAACTGTTTCAAACAGGCTGTTTTGGCACCAAATATGCTGTTTATGTGTATCCACATTGAAATGTATTCTGGTAAATGCTTTGTGTTCTCCCAAATGAGTCTCAAATGCTTTGATTTCAACCCAATACATGAGGATCTTCCCAGGTACTATATTCAGTAGATATCACTCAGTTTCAGAAGATATCCACTACATAAGTGTCAGCTTCAGTAGATATCTACTAAACTGTTCGGATAAGGCTGTTTTGGCACCAACTTTGTTGTTTATGTGTATTCACATAGAAATGTATTCTGGTAAATGCTTTGTTTTCTCCCAATTGAGTATCAAATACTTTGATTTGATCCCAATACATGAGGATCTTCCCAAGTACAATATTCAGTAGATATCACTTAGTTTGAGTAGATATCCACTGAATAAGTGTCAGCTTCTGTAGATATCTACTGAACTATTTTGATGAGGCTGTTTTGGCACCAAATATGCTGTTGATGTGTATCCACATAGAAATGTAATATGGTAAATGCTTTGTTTTCTCCCAATTGAGTCTCAAATGCTTTGATTTGATCCCAATACATGAGGATCTTCCCATGTACTATATTCAGTAGATATCACTCAGTTTTAGTAGATATCCAATGAATATGTGTCAGCTTCAGTAGATATCTAAAGAACTGTTTTGATGAGGCTGTCTTGGCACCAAATATGCTGTTTATGTGTATCCACATAGAAATGTATTATGGTAAATGCTTTGTTTTCTCCCAATTGTGTCTCAAATGCTTTGATTTGATCCCAATACATGAGGATCTTCCCAAGTACTATATTCTGTAGATATCACTTAGTTTGAGTAGATATCCACTGAATAAGTGTCAGCTTCAGTAGATATCTACTGAACTATTTTGATGAGGCTGTTTTGGCACCAAATATGCTGTTGATGTGTATCCACATAGAAATGTAATATGGTAAATGCTTTGTTTTCTCCCAATTGAGTCTCAAATGCTTCGATTTGATCCCAACACATGAGAATCTTCCCAAGTACGATATTCAGAAGATATCACTCAGTTTCAGTAGATATCCACTGAATAAGTGTCAGCTTCAGTAGACATCTACTGAAATGTTTCAAACAGGCAGTTTTGGCACCAAATATGTTGTTTACGTGTATCCACATAGAAAGGTATTATGCTAAATGTTTGTTTGCTTCAATTGAGTGTCAAATGCTTTAATTTGATCCCAATACCTGGGGATTTTCCCATGTTGAGTGTATTTCAGTAGATATCACTCAGTTTCAGTAGACATCCACTGAATATGTGTTAGCTTCAGTAGATATCTACTGAACTATTTCAAAAAGGTTGTTTTGGCACAAAATATGCTGCGTATGTGTATTCATTTAGAAATGTAATATGGTAAATGCTTAGTTTTCTCCTAATTGTGTCTCAAATGCTTTGATTTTATCCCAATACATGAGGATCTTCCCAAGTACTACATTCAGTAGATATCACTCAATTTCACTAGATATCCACTGAATATGTGTCAGCTTCAGTAGATATCTACTGAACTGTTTTGATGAGGCTGTTTTGGCACCAAATATGCTCTGTATGTGAATCGACATAGAAATGTATTATGGTAAATGCTTTGTTTTCTCCCAATTGTGTCTCAAATGCTTTGATTTGATCCCAATACATGAGGATCTTCCCAAGTACTATATTCAGTAGATATCACTCAGTTTCAGTAGATATCCACTGAATAAGTGTCAGCTTCAGAAGATAACTACAGAAATGTTTCAAACAGACTGTTTTGGCACCAAATATGTTGTTTATGTGCATCGACATAGAAATGTATTCTGGTAAATGCTTTGTTTTGTCCCAATTGAGTCTCAAATACTTTCATTTGATCCCAATACATGAGGATCTTCCCAAGTACTATATTCAGTAGATATCACTTAGTTTCAGTAGATATCCACTGAATAAGTGTCAGCTTCAGTAGATATCTACTGAACTGTTTTGATAAGGCTGTTTTGGCACCAAATATGCTGTTTATGTGTATCCGCATAGAAATGTAATATGGTAAATGCTTTGTTTTCTCCCAATTGTGTCTCAAATGCTTTCATTTGATCCCAATACATGAGGATCTTCCCAAGTACTATATTCAGTAGATATCACTCAGTTTCATTAGATATCCACTGAATATGTGTCAGCTTCAGAAGATATCTACTGAACTGTTTTGATGAGGCTGTTTTGGCACCAAATATGCTGTGTATGTGTATCGATATAGAAATGTATTATGGTAAATGCTTTGTTTTATCCCAATTGTGTCTCAAATGCTTTGATTTGATCCCAATACATGAGGATCTTCCAAGTACTATATTCAGTAGATATCACTCAGTTTCAGTAGATATCAACTGAATAAATGTGAGCTTCAGTAGATATCTACTGAAATGTTTCAAACAGGCTGTTTTGGCACCATTATGTTGTTTATGTGTATCCACATAGAAATGTATTCTGGGAAATGGTTTGTTTTCTCCCAATTGAGTCTCAAATACTTTGATTTGATCCCAATACATGAGGATCTTCCCAAGTACTATATTCGGTAGATATCACGTAGTTTCAGTAGATATCCACTGAATAAGTGCCAGCTTCAGTAGATATCTACTAAACTATTTCGAAGAGGCTGTTTTGGCACCAAATATGTTGTTTATGCGTATCCACATAGAAATGTATTCTGCTAAATGCTTTATTTTCTGCAATTGAGTCTCAAATGCTTTGATTTGATCCCAATACATGAGGATCTTCCCAAGTACTATAATCAAAGATATCACTCAGTTTCAGCAGATATCCACTGAATATGTGTCAGCTTCAGTAGATATCTTCTGAACTGTTTTGCTGAGGCTGTTTTGGCACCAAATATGCTGTGTATGTGTATCGACGTAGAAATGTATTATGGTAAATGCTTTGTTTTCTCCTAATTGTATCTCAAATGCTTTGATTTGATCCCAATACATGGGCATCTTCCCAAGTAGAATATTCAGTAGATATCACTCAGTTTCAGTAGATATCCACTGAATAAGTGTCAGTTTCAGTAGATATCTACTGAACTGTTTTGATGAGGCTGTTTTGGCACCAAATATGTTGTCTATGTTTATCCACATAGAAATGTATTCTGGTAAATGCTTTGTTTTCTCCCAATTGAGTCTCAAATACTTCGACTTGATCCCAATACATGAGGATCTTCCCAAGTACTATATTCAGTAGATATCACTTATTCAGTAGATATCCACTGAATAAGTGTCAGCTTCAGTAGATATCTACTGAACTGTTTTGATGGGGCTGTTTTGGCACCAAATATGCTGTTTATGTGTATCCACATAGAAATGTATTCTGCTAAATGCTTTGTTTTCTCCCAATTGAGTCTCAAATGCTTTGATTTGATCCAGATACATGAGGATCTTCCCAAGAACAATATTCTGTAGATATCACTCAGTTTTAGTACATATGCACTGAATATGTGTCAGCTTCAGTAGATATCTACTGACCTATTTTGATGAGGCTGTTTTGGCACCAAATATGCTGTTTATGTGTATCCACATAGAAATGTATTATGGGAAATGCTTTGTTTTCTCCCAATTGTGTCTCAAATGCTTTGATATTATAGCAATACATGAGGATCTTCCCAAGTACTATATTAAGTAGATATCACTCAGTTTCAGAAGATATCCACTAAATAAGTGTCAGCTTCAGTAGATATCTACTGAAATATTTCAAACAGGCTGTTTTGGACACCAAATATGTTGGTTATGTGTATCCACATAGCAATGTATTCTGCTAAATGCTTTGTTTTCTTCAATTGAGTCTCAAATGCTTTGATTTGATCCCAATACATGAGGATCTTCCCAAGTACTATAATCAAAAGATATCACTCAGTTTCAGTAGATATCCACTGAATAAGTGTCAGCTTCAGTAGATATCTGTTGAACTTTTTTGATGAGGCTGTTTTGGCACCAAGTATGCTGTTTATATGTATCCACACTAGAAATGTATTCTGGTAAATGCTTTGTTTTCTCCCAATTGAGTCCCAAATGCTTTGATTTGATCCCAATACATGAGGATCTTCCCAAGTACTATATTCAGAAGATATCACTCAGTTTTAGTAGATATCCACTGAATATGTGTCAGCTTCAGTAGATATCTACTGAACTAGTTTCAAACAGGCTGTTTTGGCACCAAATATGCTATTTATGTGTATCCACATAGAAATGTATTCCGCTAAATGCTTTATTTTCTCCAATTGAATATCAAATGCTTTGATTTGATCCCAATACCTGAGGCTCTTCCCAAGGAATATATGTCATTTTGAGTATATTTCAGTAGATATCACTCAGGTTCAGTAGACATCCATCGAATATGTGTCAGTTCCAGTAGATATCTACTGAACTGTTTCGAACACGCTGTTTTGGCACCAAATAGGCAGTTTATGTGTATCCACATAGAAATGTATTCTGGTAAATGCTTTGTGTTCTCCCAATTGAGTCTCAAATGCTTTGATTTGATCCTAATACATGAGGATCTTCCCAAGTACTATATTCAGTAGATATCACTTAGTTTCAGGTAGATATCCATTGAATAAGTGTCAGCTTCAGTAGATATCTACTGAACTGTTTTGATGAGGCTGATTTTGGCACCAAATATGCTGTTTATGTGTATCCACATAGAAATGTATTCTGCTAAATGCTTTGTTTTGTCCCAATTGAGTCTCAAATGCTTTGATTTGATCCAGATACATGAGGATCTTCCCAAGAACAATATTCTGTAGATATCACTCAGTTTTAGTAGATATGCACTGAATATGTGTCAGCTTCAGTAGATATCTACTGACCTATTTTGATGAGGCTGTTTTGGCACCAAATATGCTGTTTTTGTGTATCCACATAGAAATGTATTATGGTAAATGCTTTGTTTTCTCCCAATTGTGTCTCAAATGCTTTGATATTATAGCAATACATGAGGATCTTCCGAATTACTATATTAAGTAGATATCACTCAATTTCAGAAGATATCCACTAAATAAGTGTCAGCTTCAGTAGATATCTACTGAAATGTTTCAAACAGGCTGTTTTGGCACCAAATATGTTGGTTATGTGTATCCACATAGCAATGTATTCTACTAAATGCTTTCTTTTCTTCAATTGAGTCTCAAATGATTTGATTTGATCCCAAGACATGAGGATCTTCCCAAGTACTATATTCAAAAGATATCACTTAGTTTCAGTAGATATCCACTGAATATGTGTCAACTTCAGTAGATATCTACTAAACTGTTTTGATGAGGTTGTTTTGGCACCAAATAT
Organism: Eucommia ulmoides; assembly: GCA_016647705.1. Lineage (NCBI taxonomy): Eukaryota > Viridiplantae > Streptophyta > Magnoliopsida > Garryales > Eucommiaceae > Eucommia > Eucommia ulmoides. The sequence goes on along the minus strand of CM028334.1, from coordinate 36,310,317 downwards.
GCTGTTTATGTGTATTCACATTGAAATGTATTCTGGTAAATGCTTTCTTTTCTCCCAATTCAGTCTCAAATGCTTCGATTTGATCCCAATAAATGAGGATCTTCCCAAGTACTATATTCAAAACATATCACTCAGTTTCCGTAGATATCCACTGAATATGTGTCAACTTCAGTGGATATCTACTAAACTGTTTTCATGAGGTTGTTTTGGCACCAAATATGCTGTTTATGTGTATTCACATTGAAATGTATTCTGGTAAATGCTTTATTTTCTCCCAATTCAGTCTCAAATGCTTCGATTTGATCCCAATACATGAGGATCTTCCCAAGTACTATATTCAGTAGATATCACTCAGTTTTAGTAGCCATCCACTGAATAAGTGTCAGCTTCGGTAAATATCTACTGAAATATTTCAAACAGGCTGTTTTGGTGCCAAATATGTTGTTATGTGTATCCACATAGAAATGTATTCTGCTAAATGCTTTGTTTTCTTCAATTGAGTCTCAAATGCTTTGATTTGATCCCAATACATGAGGATCTTCCCAAGTACTATATTCAAAGATATCACTCAGTTTCAGTAGATATCCACTGAATATGTGTCAGCTTCAGTAGATATCTACTGAAACTGTTTTGATGAGGCTGTTTTGGCACCAAATATGCTGTTTATGTGTATCCACATAGAAATGTATTCTGGTAAATGCTTTGTTTTCTCCCAATTGCAGTCTCAAATGCTTTGATTTGATCCCAATACATGAGGATCTTCCCAAGTACTATATTCAGTAGATATCACTCAGTTTCCGTAGATATCCACTGAATATGTGTCAGCTTCAGTAGATATCTACTGAACTGTTTTGATGAAGGCTGTTTTGGCACAAATATGTGTTTATGTGTATCCACATAGAAATGTATTCTGGTAAATGCTTTGTTTTCTCCCAATTGAGTCTCAAATACTTTGATTTGATCCCAATACATGAGGATCTTCCCAAGTACTATATTAAGTAGATATCCACTGAATAAGTGCCAGCTTCAGTAGATATCTACTAAACTATTTCGAAGAGGCTGTTTTGGCACCAAATATGTTGTTTATGCGTATCCACATAGAAATGTATTCTGCTAAATGCTTTGTTTTCTGCAATTGAGTCTCAAATGCTTTGATTTGATGCCAATATATTAGGATCTTCCCAAGTACTATAATCAAAATATATCACTCAGTTTCAGTAGATATCCACTGAATAAGTGTCAGCTTCAGTAGATATCTGTTGAACTTTTTTGATGAGGCTGTTTTGGCACCAAATATGCTGTTTATATGTATCCACATAGAAATGTATTCTGGTAAATGCTTTGTTTTCTCCCAATTGAGTCCCAAATGGCTTTGATTTGATCCCAATACATGAGGATCTTCCCAAGTACTATATTCAGTAGATATCACTCAGTTTTAGTAGATATCCACTGAATATGTGTCAGCTTCAGTAGATATCTACTGAACTGTTTCAAACAGGCTGTTTTGGCACCAAATATGCTATTTATGTGTATCCACATAGAAATGTATTCCGCTAAATGCTTTATTTTCTCCAATTGAATATCAAATGCTTTGATTTGATCCCAATACCTGAGGCTCTTCCCAAGGAATATATGTCATTTTGAGTATATTTCAGTAGATATCACTCAGGTTCAGTAGACATCCACCGAATATGTGTCAGTTCCAGTAGATATCTACTGAACTGTTTCGAACACGCTGTTTTGGCACCAAATATGCAGTTTATGTGTATCCACATAGAAATGTATTCTGGTAAATGCTTTGTGTTCTCCCAATTGAGTCTCAAATGCTTTGATTTGATCCTAATACATGAGGATCTTCCCAAGTACTATATTCAGTAGATATCACTTAGTTTCGGTAGATATCCATTGAATAAGTGTCAGCTTCAGTAGATATCTACTGAACTGTTTTGATGAGGCTGTTTTGGCACCAAATATGCTCTTTATGTGTATCCACATAGAAATGTATTCTGCTAAATGCTTTGTTTTGTCCCAATTGAGTCTCAAATGCTTTGATTTGATCCAGATACATGAGGATCTTCCCAAGAACAATATTCTGTAGATATCACTCAGTTTTACTAGATATGCACTGAATATGTGTCAGCTTCAGTAGATATCTACTGACCTATTTTGATGAGGCTGTTTTGGCACCAAATATGCTGTTTATGTGTATCCACATAGAAATGTATTATGGTAAATGCTTTGTTTTCTCCCAATTGTGTCTCAAATGCTTTGATATTATAGCAATACATGAGGATCTTCCCAAGTACTATATTAAGTAGATATCACTCAGTTTCAGAAGATATCCACTAAATAAGTGTCAGGCTTCAGTAGATATCTACTGAAATGTTTCAAACAGGCTGTTTTGGCACCAAATATGTTGGTTATGTGTATCCACATAGCAATGTATTCTGCTAAATGCATTGTTTTCTTCAATTGAGTCTCAAATGCTTTGATTTGATCCCAAGACATGAGGATCTTCCCAAGTACTATATTCAAAAGATATCACTCAGTTTCAGTAGATATCCACTGAATATGTGTCACTTCAGTAGATATCTACTAAACTGTTTTGATGAGGTTGTTTTGGCACCAAATATGCTGTTTATGTGTATTCACATTGAAATGTATTCTGGTAAATGCTTTGTTTTCTCCCAATTCAGTCTCAAATGCTTTGATTTGATCCCAATACATGAGGATCTTCCCAAGTACTATATTCAAAAGATATCACTCAGTTTCCGTAGATATCCACTGAATATGTGTCAACTTCAGTAGATATCTACTAAACTGTTTTGAATGAGGCTGTTTTGGCACAAAATATGCTGTTTATGTGTATCCACATAGAAATGTATTCTGGTAAATGCTTTGTTTTCTCCCAATTGAGTCTCAAATACTTTGATTTGATCCCAATACATGAGGATCTTCCCAAGGAATATATGTCATTTTGAGTATATTTCAGTAGATATCACTCAGGTTCAGTAGACATCCACCGAATATGTGTCAGTTCCAGTAGATATCTACTGAACTGTTTCGAACACGCTGTTTTGGCACCAAATATGCAGTTTATGTGTATCCACATAGAAATGTATTCTGGTAAATGCTTTGTGTTCTCCCAATTGAGTCTCAAATGCTTTGATTTGATCCTAATACATGAGGATCTTCCCAAGTACTATATTCAGTAGATATCACTTAGTTTCAGGTAGATATACACTGAATAAGTGTCAGCTTCAGTAGATATCTACTCAACTGTTTTGATGAGGCTGATTTGGCACCAAATATGCTCTTTATGTGTATCCACATAGAAATGTATTATGCTAAATGCTTTGTTTTCTCCCAATTGAGTCTCAAATGCTTTGATTTGATCCAGATACATGAGGATCTTCCCAAGAACAATATTCTGTAGATATCACTCAGTTTTAGTAGATATGCACTGAATATGTGTCAGCTTCAGTAGATATCTACTGACCTATTTTGATGAGGCTGTTTTGGCACCAAATATGCTGTTTTTGTGTATCCACATAGAAATGTATTATGGTAAATGCTTTGTTTTCTCCCAATTGTGTCTCAAATGCTTTGATATTATAGCAATACATGAGGATCTTCCGAATTACTATATTAAGTAGATATCACTCAATTTCAGAAGATATCCACTAAATAAGTGTCAGCTTCAGTAGATATCTACTGAAATGTTTCAAACAGGCTGTTTTGGCACCAAATATGTTGGTTATGTGTATCCACATAGCAATGTATTCTACTAAATGCTTTCTTTTCTTCAATTGAGTCTCAAATGATTTGATTTGATCCCAAGACATGAGGATCTTCCCAAGTACTATATTCAAAAGATATCACTTAGTTTCAGTAGATATCCACTGAATATGTGTCAACTTCAGTAGATATCTACTAAACTGTTTTGATGAGGTTGTTTTGGCACCAAATATGCTGTTTATGTGTATTCACATTGAAATGTATTCTGGTAAATGCTTTCTTTTCTCCCAATTCAGTCTCAAATGCTTCGATTTGATCCCAATAAATGAGGATCTTCCCAAGTACTATATTCAAAACATATCACTCAGTTTCCGTAGATATCCACTGAATATGTGTCAACTTCAGTGGATATCTACTAAACTGTTTTCATGAGGTTGTTTTGGCACCAAATATGCTGTTTATGTGTATTCACATTGAAATGTATTCTGGTAAATGCTTTATTTTCTCCCAATTCAGTCTCAAATGCTTCGATTTGATCCCAATACATGAGGATCTTCCCAAGTACTATATTCAGTAGATATCACTCAGTTTAGTAGCCATCCACTGAATAAGTGTCAGCTTCGGTAAATATCTACTGAAATATTTCAAACAGGCTGTTTTGGTGCCAAATATGCTATTTATGTGTATCCACATAGAAATGTATTCTGCTAAATGATTTGTTTTCTCCAATTGAGTCTCAAATGGTTTTATTTGATCCCAATACCTGAGGATCTTCACAAGTAATATACGTCATTTTGAGTATATTTTAGTAGATATCACTCAGTTTCAGTAGACATACACAGAATATGTGTCAGTTTCAGAAGATATCTACTGAACAATTTTAAACAGGCTGTTTTGGAACCAAATATGCTGTTTATGTGTATCCACATAGAAATGTATTCTGGTAAATGCTTTGTGTTCTCCCAATTGAGTCTCAAATGGTTTGATTTGATCCCAATACATGAGGATCTTCTCAGGTACTATATTTAGTTGATATCACTCAGTTTCAGTAGATATCCACTACATAAGTGTCAGCTTCAGTAGATATCTACTGAACTGTTGTGATGAGGCTGTTTTGGCACAAAATATGTTGTTTATGTGTATCCACATAGAAATGTATTCGGGTAAATGCTTTGTTTTCTCCCAATTGAGTCTCAAATACTTTGATTTGATCCCAATACAGGAGGATCTTCCCAAGTTCTATATTAAGTAGATATCCACTGAATAAGTGCCAGCTTCAGTAGATATCTACTAAACTATTTCGAAGAGGCTGTTTTGGCACCAAATATGTTGTTTATGCGTATCCACATAGAAATGTATTATGCTAAATGCTTTGTTTTCTGCAATTGAGTCTCAAATGCTTTGATTTGATGCCAATACATGAGGATCTTCCCAAGTACTATAATCAAAAGATATCACTCAGTTTCAGTAGATATCCACTGAATAAGTGTCAGCTTCAGTAGATATCTGTTGAACTTTTTTGATGAGGCTGTTTTGGCACCAAATATGCTGTTTATATGTATCCACATAGAAATGTATTCTGGTAAATGCTTTGTTTTCTCCCAATTGAGTCCCAAATGCTTTGATTTGATCCCAATACCTGAGGATCTTCCCAAGTACTATATTCAGTAGATATCACTTCAGTTTTAGTAGATATCCACTGAATATGTGTCAGCTTCAGTAGATATCTACTGAACTGTTTCAAACAGGCTGTTTTGGCACCAAATATGCTATTTATGTGTATCCAACATAGAAATGTATTCCGCTAAATGCTTTATTTTCTCCAATTGAATCTCAAATGCTTTGATTTGATCCCAATACCTGAGGATCTTCCCAAGGAATATATGTCATTCTAAGTATATTTCAATAGATATCACTCAGGTTCAGTAGACATCCACCGAATATGTGTCAGTTCCAGTAGATATCTACTGAACTGTTTCGAACACGCTGTTTTGGCACCAAATATGCAGTTTATGTGTATCCACATAGAAATGTATTCTGGTAAATGCTTTGTGTTCTCCCAATTGAGTCTCAAATGCTTTGATTTGATCCTAATACATGAGGATCTTCCCAAGTACTATATTCAGTAGATATCACTTAGTTTCAGTAGATATCCACTGAATAAGTGTCAGCTTCAGTAGATATCTACTGAACTGTTTTGATGAGGCTGTTTTGGCACCAAATATGCTGTTTATGTGTATCCACATAGAAATGTATTCTGCTAAATGCTTTGTTTTCTTCCAATTGAGTCTCAAATGCTTTGATTTGATCCAGATACATGAGGATCTTCCCAAGAACAATATTCTGTAGATATCACTCAGTTTTAGTAGATATGCACTGAATATGTGTCAGCTTCAGTAGATATCTACTGACCTATTTTGATGAGGCTGTTTTGGCACCAAATATGCTGTTTTTGTGTATCCACATAGAAATGTATTATGGTAAATGCTTTGTTTTCTCCCAATTGTGTCTCAAATGCTTTGATATTATAGCAATACATGAGGATCTTCCGAATTACTATATTAAGTAGATATCACTCAATTTCAGAAGATATCCACTAAATAAGTGTCAGCTTCAGTAGATATCTACTGAAATGTTTCAAACAGGCTGTTTTGGCACCAAATATGTTGGTTATGTGTATCCACATAGCAATGTATTCTACTAAATGCTTTCTTTTCTTCAATTGAGTCTCAAATGATTTGATTTGATCCCAAGACATGAGGATCTTCCCAAGTACTATATTCAAAAGATATCACTTAGTTTCAGTAGATATCCACTGAATATGTGTCAACTTCAGTAGATATCTACTAAACTGTTTTGATGAGGTTGTTTTGGCACCAAATATGCTGTTTATGTGTATTCACATTGAAATGTATTCTGGTAAATGCTTTCTTTTCTCCCAATTCAGTCTCAAATGCTTCGATTTGATCCCAATAAATGAGGATCTTCCCAAGTACTATATTCAAAACATATCACTCAGTTTCCGTAGATATCCACTGAATATGTGTCAACTTCAGTGGATATCTACTAAACTGTTTTCATGAGGTTGTTTTGGCACCAAATATGCTGTTTATGTGTATTCACATTGAAATGTATTCTGGTAAATGCTTTATTTTCTCCCAATTCAGTCTCAAATGCTTCGATTTGATCCCAATACATGAGGATCTTCCCAAGTACTATATTCAGTAGATATCACTCAGTTTTAGTAGCCATCCACTGAATAAGTGTCAGCTTCGGTAAATATCTACTGAAATATTTCAAACAGGCTGTTTTGGTGCCAAATATGCTATTTATGTGTATCCACATAGAAATGTATTCTGCTAAATGATTTGTTTTCTCCAATTGAGTCTCAAATGGTTTTATTTGATCCCAATACCTGAGGATCTTCACAAGTAATATACGTCATTTTGAGTATATTTTAGTAGATATCACTCAGTTTCAGTAGACATACACAGAATATGTGTCAGTTTCAGAAGATATCTACTGAACAATTTTAAACAGGCTGTTTTGGAACCAAATATGCTGTTTATGTGTATCCACATAGAAATGTATTCTGGTAAATGCTTTGTGTTCTCCCAATTGAGTCTCAAATGGTTTGATTTGATCCCAATACATGAGGATCTTCTCAGGTACTATATTTAGTTGATATCACTCAGTTTCAGTAGATATCCACTACATAAGTGTCAGCTTCAGTAGATATCTACTGAACTGTTGTGATGAGGCTGTTTTGGCACAAAATATGTTGTTTATGTGTATCCACATAGAAATGTATTCTGGTAAATGCTTTGTTTTCTCCCAATTGAGTCTCAAATACTTTGATTTGATCCCAATACAGGAGGATCTTCCCAAGTTCTATATTAAGTAGATATCCACTGAATAAGTGCCAGCTTCAGTAGATATCTACTAAACTATTTGAAGAGGCTGTTTTGGCACCAAATATGTTGTTTATGCGTATCCACATAGAAATGTATTATGCTAAATGCTTTGTTTTCTGCAATTGAGTCTCAAATGCTTTGATTTGATGCCAATACATGAGGATCTTCCCAAGTACTATAATCAAAATATATCACTCAGTTTCAGTAGATATCCACTGAATAAGTGTCAGCTTCAGTAGATATCTGTTGAACTTTTTTGATGAGGCTGTTTTGGCACCAAATATGCTGTTTATATGTATCCACACAGAAATGTATTCTGGTAAATGCTTTGTTTTCTCCCAATTGAGTCCCAAATGCTTTGATTTGATCCCAATACCTGAGGATCTTCCCAAGTACTATATTCAGTAGATATCACTTCAGTTTTAGTAGATATCCACTGAATATGTGTCAGCTTCAGTAGATATCTACTGAACTGTTTCAAACAGGCTGTTTTGGCACCAAATATGCTATTTATGTGTATCAACATAGAAATGTATTCCGCTAAATGCTTTATTTTCTCCAATTGAATCTCAAATGCTTTGATTTGATCCCAATACCTGAGGATCTTCCCAAGGAATATATGTCATTCTAAGTATATTTCAGTAGATATCACTCAGGTTCAGTAGACATCCACCGAATATGTGTCAGTTCCAGTAGATATCTACTGAACTGTTTCGAACACGCTGTTTTGGCACCAAATATGCAGTTTATGTGTATCCACATAGAAATGTATTCTGGTAAATGCTTTGTGTTCTCCCAATTGAGTCTCAAATGCTTTGATTTGATCCTAATACATGAGGATCTTCCCAAGTACTATATTCAGTAGATATCACTTAGTTTCAGGTAGATATCCACTGAATAAGTGTCAGCTTCAGTAGATATCTACTGAACTGTTTTGATGAGGCTGTTTTGGCACCAAATATGCTGTTTATGTGTATCCACATAGAAATGTATTCTGCTAAATGCTTTGTTTTCTTCCCAATTGAGTCTCAAATGCTTTGATTTGATCCAGATACATGAGGATCTTCCCAAGAACAATATTCTGTAGATATCACTCAGTTTTAGTAGATATGCACTGAATATGTGTCAGCTTCAGTAGATATCTACTGACCTATTTTGATGAGGCTGTTTTGGCACCAAATATGCTGTTTATGTGTATCCACATAGAAATGTATTATGGTAAATGCTTTGTTTTCTCCCAATTGTGTCTCAAATGCTTTGATATTATAGCAATACATGAGGATCTTCCGAAGTACTATATTAAGTAGATATCACTCAATTTCAGAAGATATCCACTAAATAAGTGTCAGCTTCAGTAGATATCTACTGAAATGTTTCAAACAGGCTGTTTTGGCACCAAATATGTTGGTTATGTGTATCCACATAGCAATGTATTCTACTAAATGCTTTCTTTTCTTCAATTGAGTCTCAAATGATTTGATTTGATCCCAAGACATGAGGATCTTCCCAAGTACTATATTCAAAAGATATCACTTAGTTTCAGTAGATATCCACTGAATATGTGTCAACTTCAGTAGATATCTACTAAACTGTTTTGATGAGGTTGTTTTGGCACCAAATATGCTGTTTATGTGTATTCACATTGAAATGTATTCTGGTAAATGCTTTCTTTTCTCCCAATTCAGTCTCAAATGCTTCGATTTGATCCCAATAAATGAGGATCTTCCCAAGTACTATATTCAAAACATATCACTCAGTTTCCGTAGATATCCACTGAATATGTGTCAACTTCAGTGGATATCTACTAAACTGTTTTCATGAGGTTGTTTTGGCACCAAATATGCTGTTTATGTGTATTCACATTGAAATGTATTCTGGTAAATGCTTTATTTTCTCCCAATTCAGTCTCAAATGCTTCGATTTGATCCCAATACATGAGGATCTTCCCAAGTACTATATTCAGTAGATATCACTCAGTTTTAGTAGCCATCCACTGAATAAGTGTCAGCTTCGGTAAATATCTACTGAAATATTTCAAACAGGCTGTTTTGGTGCCAAATATGCTATTTATGTGTATCCACATAGAAATGTATTCTGCTAAATGATTTGTTTTCTCCAATTGAGTCTCAAATGGTTTTATTTGATCCCAATACCTGAGGATCTTCACAAGTAATATACGTCATTTTGAGTATATTTTAGTAGATATCACTCAGTTTCAGTAGACATACACAGAATATGTGTCAGTTTCAGAAGATATCTACTGAACAATTTTAAACAGGCTGTTTTGGAACCAAATATGCTGTTTATGTGTATCCACATAGAAATGTATTCTGGTAAATGCTTTGTGTTCTCCCAATTGAGTCTCAAATGGTTTGATTTGATCCCAATACATGAGGATCTTCTCAGGTACTATATTTAGTTGATATCACTCAGTTTCAGTAGATATCCACTACATAAGTGTCAGCTTCAGTAGATATCTACTGAACTGTTGTGATGAGGCTGTTTTGGCACAAAATATGTTGTTTATGTGTATCCACATAGAAATGTATTCGGGTAAATGCTTTGTTTTCTCCCAATTGAGTCTCAAATACTTTGATTTGATCCCAATACAGGAGGATCTTCCCAAGTTCTATATTAAGTAGATATCCACTGAATAAGTGCCAGCTTCAGTAGATATCTACTAAACTATTTTGAAGAGGCTGTTTTGGCACCAAATATGTTGTTTATGCGTATCCACATAGAAATGTATTATGCTAAATGCTTTGTTTTCTGCAATTGAGTCTCAAATGCTTTGATTTGATGCCAATACATGAGGATCTTCCCAAGTACTATAATCAAAAGATATCACTCAGTTTCAGTAGATATCCACTGAATAAGTGTCAGCTTCAGTAGATATCTGTTGAACTTTTTTGATGAGGCTGTTTTGGCACCAAATATGCTGTTTATATGTATCCACACAGAAATGTATTCTGGTAAATGCTTTGTTTTCTCCCAATTGAGTCCCAAATGCTTTGATTTGATCCCAATACCTGAGGATCTTCCCAAGTACTATATTCAGTAGATATCATTCAGTTTTAGTAGATATCCACTGAATATGTGTCAGCTTCAGTAGATATCTACTGAACTGTTTCAAACAGGCTGTTTTGGCACCAAATATGCTATTTATGTGTATCAACATAGAAATGTATTCCGCTAAATGCTTTATTTTCTCCAATTGAATCTCAAATGCTTTGATTTGATCCCAATACCTGAGGATCTTCCCAAGGAATATATGTCATTCTAAGTATATTTCAATAGATATCACTCAGGTTCAGTAGACATCCACCGAATATGTGTCAGTTCCAGTAGATATCTACTGAACTGTTTCGAACACGCTGTTTTGGCACCAAATATGCAGTTTATGTGTATCCACATAGAAATGTATTCTGGTAAATGCTTTGTGTTCTCCCAATTGAGTCTCAAATGCTTTGATTTGATCCTAATACATGAGGATCTTCCCAAGTACTATATTCAGTAGATATCACTTAGTTTCAGTAGATATCCACTGAATAAGTGTCAGCTTCAGTAGATATCTACTGAACTGTTTTGATGAGGCTGTTTTGGCACCAAATATGCTGTTTATGTGTATCCACATAGAAATGTATTCTGCTAAATGCTTTGTTTTCTTCCAATTGAGTCTCAAATGCTTTGATTTGATCCAGATACATGAGGATCTTCCCAAGAACAATATTCTGTAGATATCACTCAGTTTTAGTAGATATGCACTGAATATGTGTCAGCTTCAGTAGATATCTACTGACCTATTTTGATGAGGCTGTTTTGGCACCAAATATGCTGTTTATGTGTATCCACATAGAAATGTATTATGGTAAATGCTTTGTTTTCTCCCAATTGTGTCTCAAATGCTTTGATATTATAGCAATACATGAGGATCTTCCCAAGTACTATATTAAGTAGATATCACTTAGTTTCAGAAGATATCCACTAAATAAGTGTCAGCTTCAGTAGATATCTACTGAAATATTTCAAACAGGCTGTTTTGACACCAAATATGTTGGTTATGTGTATCCACATAGCAATGTATTCTGCTAAATGCTTTGTTTTCTTCAATTGAGTCTCAAATGCTTTGATTTGATCCCAATACATGAGGATCTTCCCAAGTACTATAATCAAAAGATATCACTCAGTTTTAGTAGATATCCACTGAATAAGTGTCAGCTTCAGTAGATATCTGTTGAACTTTTTTGATGAGGCTGTTTTGGCACCAAGTATGCTGTTTATATGTATCCACACAGAAATGTATTCTGGTAAATGCTTTGTTTTCTCCCAATTGAGTCCCAAATGCTTTGATTTGATCCCAATACATGAGGATCTTCCCAAGTACTATATTCAGAAGATATCACTCAGTTTTAGTAGATATCCACTGAATATATGTCAGCTTCAGTAGATATCTACTGAACTATTTCAAACAGGCTGTTTTGGCACCAAATATGCTATTTATGTGTATCAACATAGAAATGTATTCCGCTAAATGCTTTATTTTCTCCAATTGAATCTCAAATGCTTTGATTTGATCCCAATACCTGAGGATCTTCCCAAGGAATATATGTCATTTTGAGTATATTTCAGTAGATATCACTCAGGTTCAGTAGACATCCATCGAATATGTGTCAGTTCCAGTAGATATCTACTGAACTGTTTCGAACACGCTGTTTTGGCACCAAATAGGCAGTTTATGTGTATCCACATAGAAATGTATTCTGGTAAATGCTTTGTGTTCTCCCAATTGAGTCTCAAATGCTTTGATTTGATCCTAATACATGAGGATCTTCCCAAGTACTATATTCAGTAGATATCACTTAGTTTCAGTAGACATACACTGAATAAGTGTCAGCTTCAGTAGATATCTACTCAACTGTTTTGATGAGGCTGATTTGGCACCAAATATGCTGTTTATGTGTATCCACATAGAAATGTATTATGCTAAATGCTTTGTTTTCTCCCAATTGAGTCTCAAATGCTTTGATTTGATCCAGATACATGAGGATCTTCCCAAGAACAATATTCTGTAGATATCACTCAGTTTTAGTAGATATGCACTGAATATGTGTCAGCTTCAGTAGATATCTACTGACCTATTTTGATGAGGCTGTTTTGGCACCAAATATGCTGTTTTTGTGTATCCACATAGAAATGTATTATGGTAAATGCTTTGTTTTCTCCCAATTGTGTCTCAAATGCTTTGATATTATAGCAATACATGAGGATCTTCCGAATTACTATATTAAGTAGATATCACTCAATTTCAGAAGATATCCACTAAATAAGTGTCAGCTTCAGTAGATATCTACTGAAATGTTTCAAACAGGCTGTTTTGGCACCAAATATGTTGGTTATGTGTATCCACATAGCAATGTATTCTACTAAATGCTTTCTTTTCTTCAATTGAGTCTCAAATGATTTGATTTGATCCCAAGACATGAGGATCTTCCCAAGTACTATATTCAAAAGATATCACTTAGTTTCAGTAGATATCCACTGAATATGTGTCAACTTCAGTAGATATCTACTAAACTGTTTTGATGAGGTTGTTTTGGCACCAAATATGCTGTTTATGTGTATTCACATTGAAATGTATTCTGGTAAATGCTTTCTTTTCTCCCAATTCAGTCTCAAATGCTTCGATTTGATCCCAATAAATGAGGATCTTCCCAAGTACTATATTCAAAACATATCACTCAGTTTCCGTAGATATCCACTGAATATGTGTCAACTTCAGTGGATATCTACTAAACTGTTTTCATGAGGTTGTTTTGGCACCAAATATGCTGTTTATGTGTATTCACATTGAAATGTATTCTGGTAAATGCTTTATTTTCTCCCAATTCAGTCTCAAATGCTTCGATTTGATCCCAATACATGAGGATCTTCCCAAGTACTATATTCAGTAGATATCACTAAGTTTTAGTAGCCATCCACTGAATAAGTGTCAGCTTCGGTAAATATCTACTGAAATATTTCAAACAGGCTGTTTTGGTGCCAAATATGCTATTTATGTGTATCCACATAGAAATGTATTCTGCTAAATGATTTGTTTTCTCCAATTGAGTCTCAAATGGTTTTATTTGATCCCAATACCTGAGGATCTTCACAAGTAATATACGTCATTTTGAGTATATTTTAGTAGATATCACTCAGTTTCAGTAGACATACACAGAATATGTGTCAGTTTCAGAAGATATCTACTGAACAATTTTAAACAGGCTGTTTTGGAACCAAATATGCTGTTTATGTGTATCCACATAGAAATGTATTCTGGTAAATGCTTTGTGTTCTCCCAATTGAGTCTCAAATGGTTTGATTTGATCCCAATACATGAGGATCTTCTCAGGTACTATATTTAGTTGATATCACTCAGTTTCAGTAGATATCCACTACATAAGTGTCAGCTTCAGTAGATATCTACTGAACTGTTGTGATGAGGCTGTTTTGGCACAAAATATGTTGTTTATGTGTATCCACATAGAAATGTATTCGGGTAAATGCTTTGTTTTCTCCCAATTGAGTCTCAAATACTTTGATTTGATCCCAATACAGGAGGATCTTCCCAAGTTCTATATTAAGTAGATATCCACTGAATAAGTGCCAGCTTCAGTAGATATCTACTAAACTATTTTGAAGAGGCTGTTTTGGCACCAAATATGTTGTTTATGCGTATCCACATAGAAATGTATTATGCTAAATGCTTTGTTTTCTGCAATTGAGTCTCAAATGCTTTGATTTGATGCCAATACATGAGGATCTTCCCAAGTACTATAATCAAAAGATATCACTCAGTTTCAGTAGATATCCACTGAATAAGTGTCAGCTTCAGTAGATATCTGTTGAACTTTTTTGATGAGGCTGTTTTGGCACCAAATATGCTGTTTATATGTATCCACACAGAAATGTATTCTGGTAAATGCTTTGTTTTCTCCCAATTGAGTCCCAAATGCTTTGATTTGATCCCAATACCTGAGGATCTTCCCAAGTACTATATTCAGTAGATATCATTCAGTTTTAGTAGATATCCACTGAATATGTGTCAGCTTCAGTAGATATCTACTGAACTGTTTCAAACAGGCTGTTTTGGCACCAAATATGCTATTTATGTGTATCAACATAGAAATGTATTCCGCTAAATGCTTTATTTTCTCCAATTGAATCTCAAATGCTTTGATTTGATCCCAATACCTGAGGATCTTCCCAAGGAATATATGTCATTCTAAGTATATTTCAATAGATATCACTCAGGTTCAGTAGACATCCACCGAATATGTGTCAGTTCCAGTAGATATCTACTGAACTGTTTCGAACACGCTGTTTTGGCACCAAATAGGCAGTTTATGTGTATCCACATAGAAATGTATTCTGGTAAATGCTTTGTGTTCTCCCAATTGAGTCTCAAATGCTTTGATTTGATCCTAATACATGAGGATCTTCCCAAGTACTATATTCAGTAGATATCACTTAGTTTCAGTAGATATCCACTGAATAAGTGTCAGCTTCAGTAGATATCTACTGAACTGTTTTGATGAGGCTGTTTTGGCACCAAATATGCTGTTTATGTGTATCCACATAGAAATGTATTCTGCTAAATGCTTTGTTTTCTTCCAATTGAGTCTCAAATGCTTTGATTTGATCCAGATACATGAGGATCTTCCCAAGAACAATATTCTGTAGATATCACTCAGTTTTAGTAGATATGCACTGAATATGTGTCAGCTTCAGTAGATATCTACTGACCTATTTTGATGAGGCTGTTTTGGCACCAAATATGCTGTTTATGTGTATCCACATAGAAATGTATTATGGTAAATGCTTTGTTTTCTCCCAATTGTGTCTCAAATGCTTTGATATTATAGCAATACATGAGGATCTTCCCAAGTACTATATTAAGAAGATATCACTCAGTTTCAAAAGATATCCACTAAATAAGTGTCAGCTTCAGTAGATATCTACTGAAATGTTTCAAACAGGCTGTTTTGGCACCAAATATGTTGGTTATGTGTATCCACATAGCAATGTATTCTACTAAATGCTTTGTTTTCTTCAATTGAGTCTCAAATGCTTTGATTTGATCCCAAGACATGAGGATCTTCCCAAGTACTATATTCAAAAGATATCACTTAGTTTCAGTAGATATCCACTGAATATGTGTCAACTTCAGTAGATATCTACTAAACTGTTTTGATGAGGTTGTTTTGGCACCAAATATGCTGTTTATGTGTATTCACATTGAAATGTATTCTGGTAAATGCTTTGTTTTCTCCCAATTCAGTCTCAAATGCTTTGATTTGATCCCAATAGATGAGGATCTTCCCAAGTACTATATTCAAAAGATATCACTCAGTTTCCGTAGATATCCACTGAATATGTGTCAACTTCAGTAGATATCTACTAAACTGTTTTGATGAGGTTGTTTTGGCACCAAATATGCTGTTTATGTGTATTCACATTGAAATGTATTCTGGTAATTGCTTTGTTTTCTCCCAATTCAGTCTCAAATGCTTCGATTTGATCCCAATACATGAGGATCTTCCCAAGTACTATATTCAGTAGATATCACTCAGTTTCAGTAGACATCCACTGAATAAGTGTCAGCTTCAGTAAATATCTACTGAAATGTTTCAAACAGGCTGTTTTGGTGCCAAATATGCCATTTATGTGTATCCACATAGAAATGTATTCTGCTAAATGATTTGTTTTCTCCAATTGAGTCTCAAATGGTTTGATTTGATCCCAAAACCTGAGGATCTTCACAAGTAATATACGTCATTTTGAGTATATTTTAGTAGATATCACTCAGTTTCAGTAGACATACACAGAATATGTGTCAGGTTCAGAAGATATCTACTGAACAATTTTAAACAGGATGTTTTGTGATGAGAACCAACGTGCACCAACAAAGGATCCGCTGCATGTTCCAATTGGGCCTATTACGAGGGCAAGATCCAAGAAGATCAAAGAAGCACTTAATGGGCTAATTCAAGATATATGGGCTGAATCTAAAGTCATAATGCCCAAGTTAGGACCAAATGGCAATCAAGGCCTAATCCATCTCATAAAGGCAAGCAAATGGGCTTAGTCATGAACTTAAATGGGCCAAAACATGAGACCCACGAAATTCTACTTATTTATTTTAGTTTATATCATTTTGTAAGACATCAATGCCAATTAGTATTTTTATTTTCTAGTATTGATCTTGTAATAAGTTTGAAAGGCATCTAGGACTTTTGTTCTTGTAGCCTCCCCCTAGGTGTGAAAGGCCACCCACTATCTATAGTAGGGTGTGCTAAAGTTGAAGACTTCTTGTGTGAAAAGGACAACCCTAGGTGTGAAAGACCGCCCCCTATCTAAGGTAGGGTGTGCTTGACCACCCACTAGCCTAGGCTCTCCTTTGTGTTGGTTGTCTATTTAAGAGAGTTGTATTCCATGGGAAAAACACATTACTTGAATAATATATCAGATTGAGAGAGTTTTCTCTTGAGTTCTTCATAGAACTTTTCTTTGAACTTATCAAGAATTTCTTGTGGCGTTCAAACTCTATAACTTCGGTTCGTGATTCCATTATAATCTTTGGGTCGAGGTTTGTTATTTTATACCTTTGGTTCGCGTTTCATTCATAAACGTTGGGTCAAGGTTTCTATCAAACATTCTGTATTTTTGTGTTCTTCCTTTCTTTCTTTTCATTTATAAATCCAGATTTTAGATCGATCCTAGCAAAGACACCATAAATTGGTTTCGGGTCTCACTAATTCTTGGTGAGGTTCGCATCATTTGGTAATCAGAGCACGGTTCTAAAATCAGGTTTGATCTATCCTTGTTTTTCATTAATTAGTTTCTTTTATTTCATCTTCAATTCTATTCAGATCTTGTTTAAGTCTTCAATTCTGTTCAGATCTCGTTTAAAGCTTCAATTCTGTTCAGATCTTGTTAAGTGTTCAAATTTGTTCAGATCTTGTTTAAAGTCTTCAAATTTGTTAGATATTATTTAAAGTTATTGTCATCATCATTTAAAAAAAAAAAAAAAAAAAAAAAAAAAAAAAAAAAAAAACGAAAATCCTGCAGCCAAAAAAAAAAAAAAAAAAAAAAAACGAAAACAGAAACAAAACAAAACAAAAAAAAAAAACGAAAATCCTGCAGCCAAAAAGAGAGCATATTCTTCTTGATCAATTCCATAACTTATCCTTTGTGTTGTCCTTGTTCGTTTTGTTTTCTTTCCTAAATTTCATTCTTAGTGAAGTGAATCACAGAGTTCGGATTGTTGCGAGAAATTTTGATTGAGATAGGTTAAGTTCAATAAAGAACTAAAAGAGGAAGCTACGAGTGGAAAAAGATAAGAGAGTGTGAGTAACATACTTTGAGTGCACGTAAGGGAGTGTGTGAGGACTTATTCTCTAATATTTCTATTTTCAAGATATGTCTTCCAGGGGTAACACATCAAACAATGAAGGAGGGGAAGTGACGACCACCATGTTGCAGGCTATGCAACAACAATTTGAACGCATAAATGTGGTGTTTAATGAAATGCGGGATCGGATGGATAAGCAAGACGCTGCTATTGCCGCTTGGCGTGAGGGGCAGCCCCAAGGAGTCCCAAATGCTAGAAGAAGGCAAGAAAGGCGTGCCCACGTGGAAAATTCTGATGGTGACCACGAGGATGAGTTCGAAAATGATGAAGAGCAATCTTCATTGAACGGTGAGGGTTGGTTCGTGCCAAGGGCAGAAAGGCGTGGAAGAGTTTTCCGCAGAGATCCAAGATGGCGAGATGTGCTTGATCGAAACCTTGGGAACATAAAAATGAAGATACCGTCGTTCCAAGGAAAAAATGACCCTGAAGCTTACTTTGAGTGGGAGAAGAAGGTGGAGTTGATTTTTGAGTGCCACAATTACTCCGAGGAGAAAAAGGTAAAACTCGTTGTAATTGAATTTGTTGATTATGCTATAATATGGTGGGATCAACTTGTGATGAACAGAAGGAGAAACCATGAGAGGCCAATCGAGTCGTGGGCGGAAATGAAGGCCATCATGAGGAGGAGGTTTGTCCCTAGTCACTACTATAGGGACTTGTACCAGAAGTTACAAAGTCTTACTCAAGGCTATCGGAGCGTTGATGATTACTTCAAGGAGATGGAGATCGCCATGATTCGAGCTAATATCGAGGAGGACAGAGAAGCCACAATGGCAAGGTTCTTGAATGGGCTGAATCGGGAGATTGCCAACGTAGTGGAGTTGCAACACTATGTGGAGTTGGAGGACATGGTGCACATGGCAATAAAGGTGGAACGACAACTTAAAAGGAAGGGAACGCGATCATTTCAAAACTCGGGCTCCTCTACTTCATGGAGGCCGAATGGGAGGAAAGATGAAGGAGTTGTTTCAAAGTCCCAAATCGAACCACCAAAAAGGAGAGATGATGTGCCCAATGCCAACACAGGTAAAACTGAAACCCAAACTCGTAACCGTGATATTAAATGTTTTCGTTGTTTGGGAGTAGGTCACATAGCTTCACAATGCCCAAATAAA